>CM066031.1:1785507357-1786797233 GCA_033557465.1 Ichthyophis bannanicus | reverse complement strand
AGGAGGATGACACCGGAGAAGGAGAACCAAAAAAGGAATAGATTAGAGCAGAGAAGGAGAGTGCGAGATGCCGAGCTATAAAATCAAGCCATAGACAACAAAGGCTGGGCAGCTTTATTATAGTCTGATAGAGAATAGCAACCACACATCAGTTTAAAATATCCCGGGACTGAGTTCAAAGTTTCATATCCCACAGAATGTTTAATCTTTGGAAACAGCTGGATTTTGGTCAGCTGATCTGGCTTTTTCAGTGCATAATTAAGTCTCTTCTATGTGGGATATACCTGCCAGTCTAAGTCATCTTGTCCTTGCAAAAAAGAACATCAAGCATGTACCAACGATATGAAGTTCAAGTATTTTGAGCAGATGATATTTTTACAGGACAGGACTTCCCATTCAAATCAGTTTTTAACTTCTACTGTAACATTAATAGGGATATCATTCAAAGCATATTTAATACGGAGCTGCCCAGATTTAAGAGCAGCAAGTAGGCTCGTAAAAACTGGTATTTTAAATTCTTTAGTCTGGAAGTGGCTACT
The DNA here is from genome assembly GCA_033557465.1 of Ichthyophis bannanicus. Lineage (NCBI taxonomy): Eukaryota > Metazoa > Chordata > Amphibia > Gymnophiona > Ichthyophiidae > Ichthyophis > Ichthyophis bannanicus. Next base: position 1,786,796,694 of record CM066031.1, on the reverse strand, counting down.
TCTGTGCATTTTTTTTCTTTGGAGATAACATAAATAAATAACAAAAATAAATTTAAATCTAACATCCAACTCCAATGACCTCAAAAGCAGCAATCACCATCCCTGACCCAAAGAACCTAGTATCAGCGACGACTAATGACAGATAACGACCAAAGTTGCTCATCTAGTCTGCTTGGAAAGGTACTTGGGGTTGTACCTAACTGTTCTGTTGCAGTTACCTTCTATGCTTTTGTTGTGGGTTTTAGCTGCAACTTGGTGCAGGTGACCCCCATGATCCTCTTAGAAGTGTAACAAATCATTTCTGACTGAAGTTGTTCAATTTGGTTTCCATCCTCTTGGCCATTTCGGGATCCTCTCTGTATATTCCACTCCTTTTTGACTCCATCACTATTCTTGCCTCCAACATTTTCTCCAAGAGATATTCCAGACCTTCAGCACCCTTTCTGTGAAAAATAAATTGCCTGACATGGCCTGTAAGCAACATTAGATTTCATGCCTCAGATACTATAGACTAGTTATTCACTGTAACCCACCAGGCAGCACCCTCAATGAGGTCTATGTAGCACAGAATCTCTGCTGGTGCTTGGGGGTGCATACTGCTACTTGTTCGGTGCAACTGGGAATGACTGCTGGCCATATGGTCCACAGGGTGCCATTTACTTTAATCTACCATATGTTCCAATGAATATGGAGACAAGCAAAGTGAGGGCAACATTGCACTGAGTTGAGGAAATAGCCTATTGGTTTAAAGCATTGGCTTTGAGAACCAAGATCCTAGGTTTCAATTCCCACTAGCATTCCTTGTGGCCTTGGACAAGTCACACTTAACCCTCTGTTGCCCTTTAGAGAAATTTCAAGTTATCACGGTCCCTGTTTAATGTATATCCAAAGTGGTTCAACCGGTTGAAAAGCGACCTGTAAAAGCTAGAAGGCTGCTTTCAATTGGAGCAAAGCTTTGCTATGAGGGGACATTGAATGAGAGCGAAAGGGGATAGACGCAGGAGTAAGATGCAGAAATATCTTCTTTATGGAAAGAGTTTAAATGCGTGGTATAGTCCCCCATTGGAGGTGTTAGAGATAAGGTCACCGTACTGTATCTGAATTTCAAAAAAGCCATGGGACACTGAAGAGGATCTCTATAATTTATTTTAGCTGGCATTTATATCCTACTTTCCTCCAGGTCCCAGCAGTTGTGGGATCCATTTAAAAACATGACTTGTTATGATACACCTACACTAAGACTTACAGGGAACTGGGGCTATTGAGGGTTACGTGGCTTGCCCAAGACCATAAGTTGGTTACCACTCTGTGGGACTATAACCCCCACTCCTTCCCGCCCAAGGTTGCTGTCCTCTAGTGGGATTTGAACCACTGACCTTCTGGCCTGTCGTAACCTTTGCCCAACCACTAGGCCACTCCACCTTCTAAAGGTTCAAAGAGGATTATTGTAAGGGAATATGAATCAGGCTAGATAGGCCTTGTGTTTTTTTTCTGTCATCATGTTTCTATGTTTTTCTAAAGTTTAAGTGACAAATGAAAACTGCGTTGATTTGAAATGATAAAGCGTATATAACCACCCCCCCCCCCCCATTAAATAAATAAATAAACTCCTTCCCTTAAGGATCACAGCAGTTATTTCTTGTTTTTCCCCACTCTGATACAAGGACATATCTCTGTGAAAGGAGAGGTATGGAGTCCAATAAAAAAGCATCCTTCACTTCAGGTTTTGCAATTCCACGCCTGGAAAGGAATTATTCTGCAGCACTTGCTGCAGTTAGACTCACCCGCTACCCTTGCTGGCACTAGTGATATTGAGTGGCGCTATCCCGATAGTGCTGCAGAATATTTCCTCTGCCTGCCTCGGCACTATTTTTATAGTGATGATGTGGTCGAGATTCAGGCCGTGACTGAGTGATGCCAGTAGTTACAGTACCGTGGCAATTTCCAGCATCATTATCCAGATAATCTTGATAATTTCGGAAATCAAAAAAGCTGTCCTAATTGCTATGTGGATTGGTCCTCCAGATAGTGGTTTTAATCATGCTAGCTGCGCCATATAGGTACCAAACTGATCCCAGATGTGGATATGCAGTGCCTTTCCACACTATCCATAAACCAGCTCTGACTATCTGCCTGTTCTTTAAAACCGTGGCAGCTGCGGCTTAGGAAACAATTTGACCCCCACGGTTTGTAACCCTGTAGCATTTTGAAAGGCGGTATAGTAATTATATTAAATAAGTGCTATTTTACGGAATCAGCTAACAAGGCATTGGGAGTTACATATAGAGGAGATAATTTGTTAGAGCACGTTGGAGAAAGGGAAGAGATAAAGACGAATAGGCCAGAGAGGAGAGCCACAATACTTTCCAAGAAGAAAATTACTCCATTTATTTAGACAACAAAATGCATATTCCTCACCAAAGGATCTCCAGGAACAAGCAGAAATGAGTCTTCACATATGGGTACGATGGTACCGAGACGGAGTCTGCGCGGGAACGCTTCCCCAGCGTCCAATCAGAAAGCTTTTGGAAGCATCCCAACACGCCTCCGTGCTGCCTTCCTGCGCCTTCCCAACTGCCTCTCCTCGGTTTTCAGGTTTTCCGCTGAGGCCGCAGGACATCCTCTTCTCCTTTGCACCGCAGAAAATTTCTTCTTTTTATTTTTAGTTTTCTTTTTGTCACGTGCTGCCCTTCCCCCGACGCCACCAGTACCGCGGGTGTTTCTTTTTTCTTTTCTTGTAAAATTTTTCCTTTTTAAGGGATATTTTTTCTTCCTTAGTGTCCCACAGTTTCTCAGGCCTTCTAGGCCTCTCCATTTCCTTTATGGAACCGCCCAGCCACTTTCCCCAAGAAATGTACAAACTGGCGGTACAAACCTTTTATTTTTAGACACTCACAATTGGTGTCTAACCTGCTTGGGTTCCTGACCATTTTCCTTCGGATCCCTCGGGCAATAGCATGGGGAGAAGAAGTTTGCAACATTGAGGTTCCCCTCGTACACGCGTTGCCCCCTCCAACTTCAGGGCACCGACCACATCTTCTTTTTCCACAGGATCAGGTAACCCAAAAACAGTCTGTTAAGACTAGCCAGTCCTCGAGTGGCAGTTCTCGATGCACAGCATAGAGATGCCTCCGGCCTTGTCCTCGAGAATCCTTGGCTTCAACCCCCGGTGGGAGGCTTCGTCCTCCAAGCCCTGTGTGTGGTTTCAGGTTTGTTCCTGCGGGTTCACCCCCCTCACAGCACATACCTGATCCAATTCCCCTGTGGTGGCATCCGCTTTGAGCGGTACCGATACCCCCGGCATCGGCACTGGTGCTGGATTAAACATTCCTTACCAAGGATCGTCATCTGGCTTTCCTCGGTACCTACGTCCACATGAATTGTTTAAATTGGCTTTTTTTTTCCACCGACTTTCCAGTATCGGTAACCCACACCGATACTAGTACCGAAGTCGGTACACTCCAGACTTGCATCACCTAGACTCGCTTCCCCTTCGATGCCGAGTCTGGAATCGATCTCCAGTCTGGAGGGACTTGGTTACCGACTTCGCCTTGGTACCGACTGGACTCCGTCGGTACGGAAGGCTCGATTCCGCTACTTCGGATCCGCAACTATCTTTTCGCTCCTCCGATCACCGTTAGAGTTTGCACCGGATGGCCTTCATCCACCGGGATCAGATACGGTACCGAAGTCGGTACCCGGGGGGGGGGGGGATATCCACATTACCTATTGTTGTCGGTACCTTCCATGCTTCTCTCGTCACTTCTCGCTTCCCTCGATGCCGAGTTTTGGAATCGATCCCTATCATGGACTACCTTTTACCGACTGTCGCTGGTCCTGACCTGCAGTCACAGCGACCACCTTCTAAGGATCCCATACTGCAGCCATTCAGGATCTTCTAATTCCTATAATACTTAGATAGAGCCCTCGGTGCCAACGCTAGTTCTTCAGCAGATCTATCCTATCCAAGGGAAGTTCCCTCTGGGGATCCTTCTTTCCAGACTTTCCTCCTGGATATGGCAAAATCACTTGCCATCCCTATTCCTGGACAATATCCTACACATGGGAATACAGAATAACTCTCTGTTCCTTGCACAGAAAAGGAGAACAGAATGCTTCGTTGGCATCATTCTTTGCAGGCTCTCCTTCTAGGATAGTGGGAAGCTCCTTTAAAGGTACCGCCTCCTTCTAGATCAACTGAGTCTTCTATAGTAGGTGTCCCCCCTCCAGGGTTTTTTCAAAAGACTCCACTTCCTCATTAAAAAAAAAAAACATTCCATTTGTGGTATAATCAGCAATGAGGTGAGTGAAGAGTACAAAAGCACTCTTTCTTCTTGTCTGCCAGGTCGTGAGTCTACGACACTAATTGCCTTTGGATGTCCAAACCTTCCAGACATACATGCTTTCAGAACGAATTCTATCATATATTTTTTATATGGGTCTCTAACTTGAGAAGGTCACAAAGAAAATATATCTTTTGACTCCTTTTCTTCAAGAGCCCAGGTGTACAGACTATTCCGCACTGGTTAGATCATACTCCAAAAAATATCTCTAGGTTTCTTACTCATGCGTCCCCTAGACTTTCCGTTTGAGTCGGTTAGCAGGACTTCTGCTATAGTCTAGAGGGGGCACTATAGAGAGTCTGGCTTCCAGCCTCCGACTTGGAGCAAATTGGCACAAGAAAGACTGGGAAGACCTCCTTGCACTGGAAAAAATCTCTTCATCAAGGAGTCTTTACTTCCGGTTACTCCGTTATCCACTGACTGTCCTTTTTCCAGAGGCGGTTCTATGCCTTCTTCGTTCCCAGTAGATATGAATTGTCCTAACAAACTTTCTTCCCCTCGGGGGTATACGGTTTTTACCCATCATCTGCCCATCATTCCATGTTCCCAAACAGGGGAACCATCGCCCTGGTCTGAAGAATCCACAACCTCAACAGGGTCAACAAACCCACCTTCGCAGGGTTCCAAATAGATCATTGTCCCTTTTGGTTAGGGGTTAGGATCGCAGTCCTGCTTCTTTTCACTTGACGTAGCTGCACTAATTCTTCATCCTAACCTACCTAGATAGCTCTTCATGAGACACCTTTCGTCTAACTCTATGAGAGCATGTTTACCTAAACTGCGGTAACGATACATAACGCCGCCGCAATGTAACGTTAACGAGCGTTAACTAATGTTAACGTGTGTTGTGAATTGTGTCACCGATCGTTAACATCGCATAACGCGCGTCAACATAAGTTAATGATCTTAAAGGTTCCGCGGCGTGGTAAAACACCGCAAGAGGGTGGAGAATATGGCGGAGAGAAGGGTTCAATGGGCGGAGTGTGGGCGGGGATAGGCTCCAGGCACCCCCCGTGGTGAACGCAAGGTCTTGAATCCTACCGCGATTGAAAACCTGCCATTTGGTGAATATTTGCAGGGGAGTGAACACCATTTCAGCGTCAGCAATGTACAAGCATAGGCCCGGGAAACCCACAAAACGTGATAAGTGTGATACATGTTCAACAGAACAAACGGGCAAATAAGCAGTGAAAATGACCTAGAGGAAACGAGACGGAAAAATACATAACCAAGCTATCGCCAATAGGGTGACATCAATGGTAACCAGCCAAAACTACCACTGAGGAAAAGCTCTCAGAAAAAGGATATTAACGGAATTGGGTAAGTATGTGTGCCCTTGTCACCATAGAAGATGAATGATGTCACAGTGAAACAGCGCAGAATCAGGTCATCCCCTTGTTACTGAACAGGCGTTTCCCCAATGGGCATGCACCCTGTCCTGCAATAGCAGGAGGTGGGCATGCATGTCGGAATGGGAAACTGGGGCAGATGCTGGAAAAGGGGATATGGCAGAGGGCTGCAGGCGGCACATGCTGTGGTGATGCCAAGTCTGGGCCACAGTAGGGCACGGTAGGGTGAATTGCTCAGTTTGGCCCATAGGAGATGCGATAAACAGTAAGTCCCGACTGACAACTGTTTGAGGGGCCCCAACGATGGGCGATGAGAACTGTGTCCCCAAACCCCCCCCCCCCCCCCCCCCCCCAATTTCACAGGGGACAGTACCCAGCAGCCCTCCTCTAAGCGTACAGAAAACACAGTGGCAAGGCCTCGGTGCTGGGGGGAGAAGTGCTGGGCGTCCATTCTAGGGCACCCCTACCCCACCACCCAACAATACGGCAGCTGCCCTACATGAAAACTGGATGGCCCGAGACTTCACCCATCACCCGGCACCACCAGCAGAAGGGCTTGGCAGGCATGGCGGTGGGGGTGGAGGGGTACAGTGTTGGCGGAGGGGGCAGAGAGTGGAGAAGACATCTGACCACAGCAGAACCATGGCCTAGCCCTGTCCAGTGTGCGGTTTGCCGTTGCCACTGGAGCAAAACAGACAGGCTCAGTAGGTACAAACATTCCAGGTATACCGCACAGGGGATGATCTGCCCCTGGTGGCGCAGTAAGCACCAGCCAGTTGTGCACAGGAGCTGAAGCTCACAGGTTCAATCCCGAGCTGTGGTCCCCTGCCAACTCCTGTCCCAATACCCTTTTACCGTAAGAAAATTGCTAAGATGGAAACCTAGTATTGCTATAGAATAAACATGCTTCCAAAACACCTACATTTTATAGCACAGAGGCCCCACACACCCCCCACAAACAGGCGCATCAACGATATGCAAAGTACTGCCAAATGCAGTCCGGGAGGGCTACAACTCATGCAGGTTTCATGGCTGGTTTCCTCCAATAGAAGGACCATGTTAGCATGGTGGCGGAGGCCGTAAAAGATGGTGGAGGGAGCAATGGCACCTGGACTGCCGCAGGGCAGACCATGGCTACAATTCCTGCCGCTTGTGCGAGTACTAAGCTGGTCGCAGTCTAGTTGAGGATTCGGCGGTGTAATACCGGCTGTTGCACTGGCCAACAGACAGACTCAGTGCGACAAACAGTCACGGTAACTTTCCCAGGGGAATGATCCTGTCCTTGTGGTGCAGTAAGCCACAGCCAGTGCTGCCTCAGGAGCTGAAGGTCAACAGGTTCAACCCCCAGCCTGTGGTCCCTGCCAACCCTGTCCCCATACCTGTTACCAGTAAGAAAATGCTTAAGATGGAACATTGTATTGCTGATAGAATAAACATGCTTCCATACAAACCTGCATTTTTTATTGCACAGAGCACACACACCACCACAACAGAACGCATCAAACGAGAGCAAAGTCTGCCACGAAAATGCAGCACCGGGAGAGCGGCTGACAGAAATCACTGCACAGGTTTCATTCTGGGTTTCCAACTAGAGGCACATGTTAGCATGGTGGCGGAGGCCGGTAAAGATGGTGGAGGGGGCAGTGGGCACCCTGGGCTTCCGCACAGACCATGGGCCCAGCCCGGTCCAGGTGCGTGCCGTGCACTGCAAACGGACAGGCTCAGTGCGACAAACAGTCACGGGACCTCCAAGGGAATGATCTTTCCTTGTGGTGCAGTAAGCCACAGCCAGTGTGCACAGGAGCTGAAGGTCCACAGGTTTCAAACCTGAGCTGTTGTCCTGCACAAACTCTGTCCCCATACCTTTTAAAACCCGTAGGAACCCGCTAAGAGGGAACGCTTGTATCGCTGATAGAAATAAACATTGCTTCCAAACACCTCCAGTTTAGCGCATCCAGAAGCACACACACCCATAAACAGGTGCACATTAACGAGAGCAAGAGTCTTCCCCAAGGCAGTAATGGAGGTCTCAAACAACATTCAGGTTCCATGCTGGACTGTAATAAAGGATGCCTATGCTGTATGGTCGGGGGGGGCGGTGCACCGCCCCCATGGTATGCCGATGTATTTCATGGTCATATTCATCAGGAACAGCATAAAAACATGAACATGGGGGGCCCAAACAGGACTGGGGTGGGAAAACCCTGTCCAAGAGCATTGATCCACAAGGGGTGGAAACACCCGCACCCCACAGGCCCCAGTTAGCCACTGTCCGTTCTGAAACTGGAGAGGCAGGAAGTGTTGGGCCCTGTGTGCATCCCCCAATTACTAGCACATGCATACCCTAGCAATGACACCCAAAACCATGGAATACGGTACACAGATAGCAAAGGTTTGCCATGATAAGTGGCACATAGCAATCCCTAATGTTTAGAACAAGCGGCCCAGTGTGCTGTAACATACCAACCTCTGAGATGTCTGTGGAGTGTGTGTCACATCTGGAAACCTGACAGTGTCCCCCACCTTGGGAAGAGACCCCAACAGTACAGCATACCCTAGCCATGCCTGCACTGTGCCCAGGACTGGTGCGGTGTCCTGGGCTCCCAAAAGCCTATATTGGTGCACTATACTGGCATAGGTGTGGGGGTGTGTGTCAGTCAATCCAGTGTGTTGCGTTTGCCAACACCCTCTGCAGCACACACCGCTAGCACTGCTGCTAGTATTGGCCTGGCAATGTGCATAATGAGGAGCAAGGTACTGTGGTATAGCTGGAGAGGGCAGCCTTGGCAGGATGCACCTGCACATAGCGCAGGGCAATGGCTGGGACATTGTAGGGCTTGCCCACCACCGACATGGACAGGGTGGCCACGGCATGTTCTGCTGTGTGGTCATGCACACCCTGACCTGTGCAGTGACCACGGCATAGCTGGGTTCCCCCATAGTGCCAAATAGTGTCCTTCTGAAGTGAGATATATGGGCTCCGTCCTCTGGAGCCCTATCACTGACCCATCTGCTTGGTGGGTGTGCGCACATCATCTCCAGGAACATGCACTATGGACTAGCAGGCAGGCTGTCTGCGGTTTGTATGTGTGTGGCTGGAACACCTTGCAGGGTGCAGCGGCTGGTGACTCACTTTGCCTGCTGCTGGAGGATGTCATATAGTGGTGTGGGGCAGATGTGCAGTACTAGGTCTACTGTCTGTCTGTCACTGCCCAATGTAGTGAGGCGTACAGATCTGCATAGACTGCCCTGGTGGGGTGTTCCATTCCCCGGCAGGACTGGAGTGAATGGTACCCTCTACTGTCACCAGTGCAGGGGAGTAAAATGTTAACCCGTTAGTTGGAAACCATGTTTCCCACCCTGAGCCACAAAAGGTGGGTTGGGTGCTGGAACGAAAACCGCCTATGGGCCCAAACCCCCCTGCCCCCCCTTGGACCTGAAATCATGTGACCATGGCACCCACACAGTGTATGAACTATTCAGGGTGCATCATAGTCCACACGGGCAAGACGTGATGTACAGATGGACACAGGCAAATGCTAAGGGTGTCTGCAGGGGCCACCTATCACACAGAGGCACCAATGGGGACCTGTAGCATAGCCCATCCGCAAAAAATGCCAGGTGCAGTCAGAAATGGTGCTGGGCACCCCACCTCACCCTCAGGGTGAAAATAGGACCCGTCCACTGTGATGGACGGTAGCCACTCTGTGGCAGTAACACACACGTGCAGAACCCCCACCAGGCTGAGGTGCTGTGGGGTTGCACATGGTCAGGACACACAACCAGGCCGAGGTGCTGGGGGTGCATTCCGCAACACGGGGCCTTCTGTAGACTGCTGATCTGCATGTGCAGTGCATCATGGGTGTGGCTGGTTCAATCCAACCCTGGCAACCACAGCAAGACGGTTGGAGTGGTGACCTGCAGCCCCTCTGTAGCTAGCTAAGCATGTAGCAGGAGCTATAGAGATGTAGGCCACTGGCAAAGGCCACTGGCTGTGCAGACAGAGGTTAAGGGTTTGTACCTACTGTGGTGATATCTAGTAGGGCTGTCTGAGGCTATTCCCGTTGTAGCAGCGGAGTTGTATGCTACCAATTAATACCAGGAGTCACTTACAGCATCCAAGCCAATGGAATGTGCACACGGCCCAGACAGAAACGAGTTAAAAAGTGACTGAGCAAGCTTGAACAGGAGAAAATACCTTATATACATCTGCTAACAGTCAAATACACACAAGCTCTCCACTGGTGCAAATGCCCCCCCCCCCCCTTACCCAATCAGACTCTCCCTCTGGGCCTCTCTCTCTATTTTCCCCTCCAAGCCAGCTGATCAATAGGCACATGAAAGGTGATAGATACATCTCCACATCGAGGACATCTCTGGGCAAAGGAATGTGAACGTATCCTAATGAGAAATGTCTGATGCAGACTGTTTTGTATGGGAATCATGCAGACTCTGCAATAAGCAGACATCTCTAACAGGAAATTCTGAGTCTGAGCAGCAATACTAAAGGGTAGGGGGTTTAAAATCCAGGTCTAACATAGAGGCTCGTAGAGGCCACAGCCTATCACACGTTTAGTTGGTAGCATCAATCAAAACTGGTTAAAAAACACCCTCAAGCTGTTATAATCACAAATGCCCACGCGCGCGGCTACGCACGTGGGTACACACACGGGTACGCACGTGGGTACACACGCAGGTACGCACGTGGGTACGCACGCGGGTATGCATGCACTTACGCACGCAACCTACACAGCACAAACAATTCTGGAAGAGATGGCTGCCATGTCCAGGAAGCCTGCCTTCACCATGGCAGATCTCTATCTGCTAACAGAGTTATTCTGCCTCCGCAAGGATCGCCTCTTCCTGGCTTATCCCGGAGGCAGAATCTGGCCAGAGTGAGGACGGCCTGGGAGCGCCTCACCAGGAGGTATAATAGAGGTTCTGACTACCCATGTGAGGTAAGTGTATGGGGACAGGCACCCCAACCTAGGATGTGAAGGACAACACCGATTAACCAAACCACCTATCAGCCACACACTGCCAGGGAATGTCATGTGTTGGTGTGTCCAGCTGGGAATAACATCAACCCCCCCCCCAAAAAAAAATAGATCCACACTTCCCCCAGGGGGGCGCTGTTACCACCACAGAGATTGAGTAATCATTACAATGTAATTGTATATGGTGCTGTTGCAGCCTCAGTGATGTGCCCTATCCACACAAATCCACAGGTCAATCACAGAGGCCAAGAGACACACAGGGGTATGTCCCTGCCTCTGTTTCTGATCACAAGGCTCACCTATATCCCCAGGATGCAGCAGGCCCCACTTCAGGGGTCCATCCCCCATCCTGTCATGTGACCTCTGTCACTTCCTGTTTGCAGTTCCAGAGGGAGGTTGGTGGTTTTCCTGAGCTCTTGCTGGGGCATTGGTTTTCCTGCTTGCCTGAGACTCGATGCCGGGTCCTGGGCCGCCTCCGGCAGGGGAGGCCCAGGCCCAGGAGCCTGCCCAGCCTGGTGGGCCCCGCTTGATGGAACCAGGGTCCTTTTCTGCAGCAGAGCCCCAGGCGGGGGCCCCCCTAGGACACGGTAGGACTGTACAGGGCCGGTGGGGAGGGACCCACATGCCCGGGGGGTTGGGTCAGCTGCCCCCCGGAGAGGGCCCGCTGTTCCTGACTGGTGCGGGTGTGGAGGCCGGTGGGCGGCAGGGGGAGGCCCAGGGGAGGCCCTGGAGCTCTGCAGCGAGCCCCCAGGGAAGTGCTGGGGGTGGTGGGATCCCCCCCCTACCTAGGGTCCTGGAGGAGGTCTCTACCTCCTCCAGTGAAGATGAGGACGAGGGGGTAGGCCCACTGCCCTTCCCGGGGCCTGCACGGGCCCCGGATGAAGTGGTGGCCGCTGTCCGGATGTTGAAGGGCCTCCGGGAGGAGGCCACCCTGCTGCAAGGCCGGTGCTCCCACCTGGAGGGCCTGCAGGCCACCATCCCCGGGGAGGAATGGGTGGCCTATCGGAAGCAGGTCAAGGAGGTGCGGCGGGCCCTTAAGGTCAACAACCGCTGGATAACATACTTGACGGATCAGGGTTGTGGGTCCCTCACGGAAGTCTTTCGCAACCGTGATCGCTGGGCTGCCATCTCAGCTGCAGTCCGGGGGGGGCCCTCGGGGGTGGGAAGGCCAGCCGGGCCCGTTACCTGCCCCTGGAGTTCCGGAGTGAACCGGAGAAGGAGAGGGGACCCGTCCCGATCACCATTCTGCCCTTTGACAGGCCGACTTACCCGGAAGTGTCTTCGGACAAGAAGAGCTGTGCTGTCCGTTCCACTGCTGCTGTGCGGCTGCTGCCAGGTCTGCCGGTCCCGGTATTTCAAGATGGCACCTCGGCGTCTGCAGAAGGAGTCTTGGCTCACCCCGTTTCTCTGCCGGTTACTGCAGCGCCGGTGTTGGCAGAACGAAGCTTGGAATCGCTGGTAGGGGCTGCGGGTCTCGGAGGAATGCGGAGGTGGAAGGGAACTGATCCGCGCTGCCCGTCTGCAGATGTGTTGTCGTTTGCCGCCCTACCGATGCCTCCATCAGCTGCTGGGTTTCCGCAAGATGGCCGCCGGGCTGTTCATCGCAGTGACGTCATTCCCGCGCCCAATCAGGGTTTGCTTGCACGGGCTTTCCTGGTGGAGGAGGAGTCTGTAGGGCTTTCCCCGGCTACTGTGAGTTTGCAAGATGGCCGCCGGGGGGTTCCTGCTGTCACTTCCGGCTCAGCCCGGAAGTCTGCCGCCGGTGTTGCTTGTCCCTCCTCTGGGCTTCGGAATCGCTGCAACGAGCCTCTGGAGGTCCCGATTACGCTCCCGCTTGGTTCCCGACGGATGGACTTGCCTCGGATGTCTGGTCCTGCACCGGGTGATTTTCGGCATCTCCTGGGTCCCCGGAGTCCCTCCAGGATGGCTGCCGTTTTGCTGATGCTGCTGTGGCACAGAGTTGGCCGGGTCCTTCGCTGCAATCAGGGACTGGAGGGGAAATGTTTCATCGGGGTCCCCCTTTGCAGGCTGCTTTTACGGCTCCCGATTGATGTCAGATGGCCGACCTGGGTTCCCTGCAGTGGCTGTCGGCTGCCGGGGGGAAGCTGGAAGGGGAGATGTGCCTGCAGAAAGTGCCCTTCCCTTGGTTGAGGTCCAGTTGGGGGGTGGGGGGTCTGTACCTGTGCAATCCGTGTTCTGTGGAGTGGTGGAGCAGGATGCACTCGCCGAGGGATGCTGCCTGTCTGTTCCGCAGCCTCAGCGACTGGAGCTGGCTGATCCTGCTGCATCCTGTGGTGTGATTGGGGACAGCCTGGCTCGCGGGACGGTGTCCCCTGCTGGAGCCCAGGCTGCTGCTTTTGCCCTTCCTTGGATTGCGTGCTGTTGGAGTTCCGACGGCAGTGAGGTAGGATCTGGGGTTGGGGGGGGGGGCGAAGGGAGGGGGGATTGAGCTTCTCTCTGTTCCTCAGCTTGCTGGGGACTCCGAGGGGGTACCTGTTGGGAGAGGAGCTTCCGCAGTTGTTACAGGAGAGGCTGTTGCTCCGGTTTTTCTGTCTTCCGGGATCTGTCCCTTTAACTGCTGAACGTGGGGATCCTGCGTTGGTTACGGGGGAGGTGGCTGCTGCTCCACCGTCTTTAGGGGTGCCGGGTCCTTGGTAGGGATGGCTGGGGAGCCGCGGACACAGGTTAAGGAGGGGGAGAAGGTGGCTTCCCTAGCCCCGGTTCCTGACACCCCCCCTGTTATGGCTTTAGGGTCCACATTAGGGGCTGCGCATGAGGGACGGATGTGCGACTCTGGGGATGGGATAGTGGGTCTCCAGGGGCTTACAGAAGAGGAGCTTCAGACGGCTCTCCTGTTGGCCCTGGAGGGCCCGGAGGAGCAGGCGGTGGCTGCACGGGTGCTTACAGATTGAGGGCGTCCTGGAGTCCCGACGGCGGGCATTGGGGGAGGGGGGAACGGGGCTGCACATCGAGCCCAGGGAGTACGAGAGGGTAGTATCCCGGACTCTGTGTTGGTTCAGTTGGTCCCCAGTCCCACTGACTCCCGGTTGCTGGAGATTGGGGGCCCTGGGCCCTCGCAGGGGTCCACCTTGCGGGCCTCGGGGATACCGGCGGGGGCGGTGGAGGTGGCTGCTGTTGGGTCCGGGTCTTCCCGTACGTTCGCGGAGGCCCTGAGAGGGTCTGGGCGGCGATCCAGTGGGGTAGGAGATGGGGGGATTCCCCCGAGGAGGGGTTCTGCGGGGGAGGGGAGGGAGGGGGGTAGGGCGGATTGGGTGGTGGGGGGCGTGACCCCCGGCGTCGCAACGGGGCGCAGATCCGGTGGGCCGGGGAGGGGCCCCCTCCGGCCAGGGAAGAGGTCCTGAGGATGGTCCTTGGGCTGGGGTTCCTCCCAGGGGACCTGTATGCCTTCATCCACATGAGCAACAGCGTGGAATACGATGTTAGCTTCATGCTGAGACGGGGCTGGAGGTCTTCTGGGACAAATACCAGCAGCAGAGGGGGCAGGGGGGGTGGGTCAACTTTCGCGTTGTGCCTATCTCTCGTCAGGGGGCGGTACCTGTGACCATCCTATCTCGGAATGAGTCGCTCCCAGGGCAAGACAGGCAGTGTTGGCTGTCCGCGTCATGCGGTGCTTCTCGCACCCCTGGTTAAGGGCGCTGGGCCCCTAGGGGTGTGGGACGGGTCGTGGAAAGGTCGGATCCGTTTGCGTGAGGTGGGTAACGTCGTGCAGCACGTGCCCTCGGCCGGTTTCCTCGGTCGGGATCGCATCTTGTGCTACTACCCCGGGCAACCTCGTGAGTGTCACCGCTGTGGGCTCATTCCGCCATCTGAGCATGAACTGTCCCGAGCAGGTCTGCACTCGTTGTGGTGGACGGGGTCATGCCTCAGCCGGGTGTTTGCTCATTCGCTGCAACCTTTGCGGGGAGTTGGGCCACCCCTTTGCCCGCTGCCCCTCCGCGTCACACAATGGACCGGGGGGGGGTTGCTGTCACTCCACCTCGGGCTCCTGTGCGGGAGGAGGCTATGGAGGCCCCTCTCCCTCAGGAGGAGACCGGGGGCCCTAGAGCAGAGGAGTCCATCGAGCCGAGGGAGCCACCCGGGGGAGGGGATTTGGGTAGGTCGGAGGAGAGGGTTGATGTGGTGGAGGTTAATGTAGCACGGCAGGATAGTGAGTTGAGGGTGGTGCCACCTGAGGAATGGACTACGGTCCCTTCCAAGGGTAGCAAGTCCAAGAGGAAGAAACGGGAGACCTCCCCATTGCTGGAGGTAGAGCCCGTGTTGGACGTCAATCGTTTCGTCTTCTTGGCTACTGATTGTGGCTGAGGCGAACGAGGGCTTGCCTGTGGAGGCAGGGCCTCCTGTGCGGCGTTCGGTACGGTTAGCGGCGGAGGCGGCCCCTCTTCCTCAGCGGCGGCCTCAGAAGACTCAGAAGGCACGCCGCGGTCAGGGTCCGCCTAAGGGTTTGGATTCTGGCGCCCGGCTTCCGGTAGTTGCCCTGGAGAAGCTGCCGGAGCAGGTGAGGGAGGATGGGCCTTTGCCTCCGCAGTTGGGTGCTGGGCCTTCGCAGGAGCCCCCTGCTGACCCGGCCGCCCCGGCCTCCCCCGCGAGGGTGGGCACTGGTCTATTGTCGCAGTCTCTGTCTGGGGACGGGAAGGGGGCGGCGGCACCGGTGGTGGACCCCACGGAGGAGGTCATTCCTCCAACCCCTGACCTGTTTTTGCCCCCTCATTCCGTGGGGACTGGACTTGCCCTCGCGACAGCTTTGCCTGGTGGTCCGCGAGGGCACTAGCACCCGCTGGAGTGACTGGGTCGAACAGGAGGAGGAGGAAATCCTCGAGGTGGTCGACGTGGACCGTGAGGAGTTGTTTCCAGCTTGCAGGCTTGTCCTGCAAGCGGGATTCCGGGGATCCAGGGGTTGGTGAGAAGAGGAGGAAGGGGTCACTACACACGAAATAGGTATGGCGTGCACTCCTGCATTCTCGTGCGCCACTATCAACGTGGCTAGCATTTTGACAGACCAGGCGCGGGCTTCGGCCTATGATTTTCTTTCCACGAGCGCGGCTGGATGTCATCTTTGTGCAGGAGACCAGGCTCACCTCGCTCGCTAGCCTTCATCGGGCGAAGCGGGAGTGGAGGTGGGGCCCTTCGTACTGGTCTCTTGCGGCCCAGCCCTACGCAGGAGTGGCGGTTTTGTTCACGTCTAACCGATTTCAGGTGCAGTACGTGTGGGAACTGGAGCAGGGCCGGTGTTTGCTCTTAGACGGCTTCTGTGGGCCTCACCGGTTTCGCTTTGTGGTGGTCTATGGCCCCCAGTCTAGGTGGGAGCGGAAGGCCCTTTTCAGGGTCATTCGCCCTTACTTACACACCTCTCGTTTGGTGGTCCTGGCAGGGGATTTTAACACCACCACCTTGCGTCAGGACCGAGGGGGGGAGCATTGCCCTCCGCATTACGATCGCAATATTTTGGATGAGGTTACCCGGATGGCCGATCTGGCGGACGTTTACCACCGGGCTTTTCCACGGTCACCGGGTTTATACCTATTCCCGGGGGACCTGCAGGAGCCGTATCGATCGGATATATGTGAGTGCTCGGGTGGAGTGTTCCCCGCCGCAGCTGCAGGCGGTTGACTTCTCGGACCATTGCGTCCTCTCCGTGTCCTTCTTGGCTCACGAGGAGCTCAGCAGGGGTCCTGGCCTGTGGCGACTGAATGTGCAGTTGTTGGCACATCAGAGGTGTTCCAGGAGTTCTTGGCCTTTCTCGCAGACCAGGAGACCCTGTTGGGCGTTTTTCCTTCCCGTGGCGCTTGGTGGGATGAGGTGAAGACGCGTGCCCGTGAACTCTTCCGCTCCCGGGGCAACCTCCATTGCTCGGTCCCGCTACCTCACCTATACTGTCCTCCGGAGGTCGCTGGATCGTTTGGTGTCCCGAGGGGCAGCGCGGGAGGAGGTGGAGGAGGTGCGCGTCCAGCTCCGTGGCCTGCTTTACGATCGCCACGCCTCCCTTTGCTTCGAGGGGGCGGCCGGTAGGGTCTCCCCCCCTGACCCCTTCCTGACTTGCAGGGAGAAGGTTAAGCGTAGGGAGGTGATGGCCCTGCGGGGCGCGGATGGCACCTTTCACACCTCTCAGGAGGACCTTTTACGTATGGTGGGGGAATACTTTTCCGACCTGTTTGGGGATCGTCCTGTAGACCTCACACGTATCCGTGAGTATTTGGGCCTTCCCCCGGTGTATTCGGCTGTGGTTCAGGCGCAGGTCGATGCACTGGCTGCTCCGATTCAGCAGGTGGAGGTAGAGCGGGCGATTCGTGCCATGCCGTTGGGGAAGGTGCCTGGGCGCGATGGGCTCCCGGTGGAGTTCTATCGTACTTTCATCGCCCAGCTGGCCCCCTTCCTGACCTCCCTGTTTCAGGAGATCATGGATACGGGGTTTCTCCCGCGGTCATTTCGCGAGTCTGTCCTGTTGCTGCTCTCCAAGGGGACGGACGATAGCTCTTTGGACTGTTGGCGGCCGCTCTCTCTGTTGAACGCGGACCGCAAAATCTGGGCAATGTTATTGCCCAACCGACTGGTGGAGGTGTCGGGTGTTTTGCTGTCACCTTCCCAGTTTTGTTCGGTTCAGGGGAGAGGGGTTCTGGACGCCGCCGTCACGGTTCGGGAGATGGTCGAGAGAGGCCGGTCTGTTCAACGGGACCATTGGTTGGTCTCCTTGGATCAGTCCAAGGCTTTTGACCGGGTCAAATCATCGGTACCTGTGGGTGGTGCTTCAGTACTTCGGCCTCCCCGCAGGTTTCCTCTTCGTCTTGCAGGTGCTGTACCGAGGGGGGGTGAGCTTCCCGTTTATCAACGGGTGGCTCGGACGGCCTTTTTGTGTCGCCTCGGGGGTGCGGCAGGGGTGCCCTTTGAGCCCCCTGCTGTATGTTTTCTCCCTCGACCCCTTCCTCAGGAGATTGTCCTCGGGTGGGTTGCGAGGCCTGGAGGCGCCTGGTGCGTCTCCAGTGTCCGTCGTGGCCTACGCTGACGATGTCTCAGTTTACGTGGACGGTACCGAGGGGGTGGAGGCCCTGCGGGAGGCCGTGGAGGAGTACTCGGAGGTAGCCCACTCTGTTGTTAACCACAGCAAGTGCCAGACGCTGTGGTTGGGCCCCTCGGAGGCCTCCCCGCCTTCCTGCGCCCCCTTTCCCCCTCCTCAGGGGGAGGTCCGTGTTTTGGGCCTCGTCTTCGGTTCGGAGGACTGTGCGGTGTCCAATTGGGCTCGTTGTGTTGAGTCTGCACGGTGTCGGGTGCTGCGGTGGAGGGGGCGGAGGTATACGTTTGAGGAGAAAGTCACCCTCCTCAAGACGTTTCTTCTGCTTCCCCTCTTTCTGCACGTGGCCACAGTCTTCGTTCTGCCGTCGTCTTGTCAGGCGTCCGTTAGTGCTGTCTTTTTCTGTTTTCTGTGGGGTAACCGCATGAACCCTGTCCAGCGCAACATCGTTTGCCTGGGCCGGGAGCAGGGCGGTTTGGGTATGTTGCACCCCCTTGTCTTCCTGTCCGTCCTGTCTCTCGAGTTTCACCTGAATCGCATGCGGGAGGGGGGTGGGGTTTGGTGGGTGGCTTCCTACCGGGCATGGTATTCTCGCTTCTGGGAGCAGTGGGAGGGGGCGTCCTCGGTCCCCCGTGTGCGTCGGAGCAGGGAACAGGCCCCATCGTATGTGTTTCAGATGGTGGGGCTCATTCGGCGGTGGGGGGTGACCGACCCGCTCGCCCAATCTCAAGGGCGGAAAGGCTTGTATCGGATGGTTCTCGCCTCCCACTTTCAACCACGGTGGGCCCTGCGGGACTGTCCGGCGGACGTGATGCAGCGGGGCCTTCAGCAGTTGAATTCCCCTCGGCTGCCGAAGAAAGTTCGGGAGGTAGCCTGGTTGTCTTTCCACGGGCGTTTGTACGTGAGGGACAACCTCAAGTACAGGTCACAGGCCGAGCGGAACTGTCCGAGGGCGGGTTGTGAAGAGCAGCCGGAGACCATGGAACATTTCCTCCGGCAGTGCCCTTATAATATCGAGGCCTGCCGGTTGGTGTCCGCTGCTCTTCACCTGCCCGATCTTTCCCTCCTCACGTATGCGGAGTGGGTGTACGGGTCCTGGTCCTTTCCCCCAAGGCAGGACTCCGGAACCCTCTACCTCGTCACGGCCGTAGTGCGCTACCACCTGTGGCGTGCGCGCGGTTATGCCTCGGCCCGGGGGTTGGTCCTGCCCCTCGACGAGGTGGTGCGGGACATTCTGGAGGACGTGTCCGGCATGGCGCAACGCGAGAGGAGGGTGGTGGAGGCCCATCGTTGGGAGCGTCTGTGGCGTCACCTCACTCTCCGTCCCCCGTGAATCCGGGGGTGGGAGGGTTTGGGTTAGGTAGTCTTCCATTCCATGTGGTGGGCTAGGGATGGGGAGTCCTTAGGGTCCGGGGGGGGGGGGGGTTGTGATAGCTGACTATTCCTCCTCAGTGCATCCTGCTCCACCATCCGGCATCGTCGGGTGTTTGTTTGCTTTTTTTGTTTTGGTTTCGTTTCTATTGTTTCATTATATTGCTTTGATTACTGTTTGTGGGGTTTTGTTGGGAAATGGGCCAGGGTTTGCCTTTTCTTTTGTTTCTTTTGTTTGTGTGGGGTTGGTGTGTTTCATTTGGGGTGGGTGGTATGTGTGGGGAGGGGGTTCTTGGGTGGGTTTAGGGTGGGGGATGGGGGTTTTACTATGTCTTGTGGGACTGCTGTGGGGGATGTGTTGGGGGGGGATGTGGGTAGGGGTGTGGGGTTTGTGGGGTTTTCATTTGTTTGTATGGGAATGTGTTGGGTATTGTTGGGGAGTGGGTGTTCGGTTGGGATGATGAGGTTATCCTGTGTATTATTGCTGCTTTGTTTTGTTGGTTTGGATGGGGGTACTACGGCAGTGGACATCTGCATGGACGGTGCTGCGTTTTGTTTTTTTTTAGGTGGGTGGGGTTCTGGGGCAGCTGGACATTGGGAACTTGGACAATGCTGCATTTTGCTTTTGTTGGGGGGGGGGGTGGGGTTTTTGGGGAGCTGGGACTTATGGACATTTGGTTTGCTTTTCATTTCTGTTCCTTGGACTTATCTTGGACATTGTTGTGCTGCTGTTGGGGGGTTGGGCACGGAGGGATGTTTTTGCTGGGTGTGGTGGTGGTTTGGGGTGGGTCACGGGGGGGGGGGGTTGGTTCCTTGTCTATGCTTTGTCGGGGTGGGTGGGGGTTTTGGGGGGATTGGGACTGTTTTGGGTTTGTGTGTTTTTCATTTGTTTTTGTATATTGTTGCTTGTTTATTATTAAAAATTTCCCCCATCCTGGTGCTATGGTATCTGCCCATGTTTGTGATCACAAGGCCCAACTATATCCCCAGGATGCAGCAGGCCTCACCTCAGGGTTCTATCCCCCAACCTGATGCTATGGTATCTGCCCCTGTTTGTGATCACAAGGCTCAACTATATCCCCAGGATGCAGCAGGCCTCACCTCAGGGTTCTATCCCCCATCCTGGTGCTATGGTATCTGCCCCTGTTTGTGATTACAAGGCTCAACTATAACCCCAGGATGCACAGACCTCACCTCAAGGTCCTATCCTCCATCCTGGTGCCATGGTGACTGCCCCTGTTTGTGATCACAAGGCCCAACTATATCCCCAGGATGCAGCAGGCCTCACTTCAGGGTTCTATCCCCCATCCTGGTGCTATGGTGACTGCCCCTGTTTGTGATCACAAGGCCCAACTATATCCCCAGGATGCAGCAGGCCTCACTTCAGGGTTCTGTCCCCCATCCTGGTGCTATGGTGACTGCCCCTGTTTGTGATCACAAGGCCCAACTATATCCCCAGGATACAGCAGGCCTCACTTCAGGGTTCTATCCCCCATCCTGGTGCTATGGTGACTGCCCCTGTTTGTGATCACAAGGCCCAACTATATCCCCAGTATGCAGCAGGCCTCACTTCAGGGTTCTATCCCCCATCCTGGTGCTATGGTATCTGCCCCTGTTTGTGATCACGAGGCCCAACTATATCCCCAGGATGCAGCAGGCCTCACTTCAGGGTCCTATCCTCCATCCTGGTGCCATGGTGACTGCCTCTGTTTATGATCACAAGGCCCAACTATATCCCCAGGATGCAGCAGGCCTCACCTCAGGGTTCTATCCCCCATCCTGGTGCTATGGTGACTGCCCCTGTTTGTGATTACAAGGCTCAACTATAACCCCAGGATGCAGTAGGCCTCATGTCAGGGTTCTATCCCCCATCCTGGTGCCATGGTATCTGCCCCTGTGTAGGAGTACAAGGCTCAACTATATCCCCAGAATGCAGCAGGAAGCACTGCAAAGGCCCACCTCCCATCCTGGCAGTAGCTGATGGGCACTGCCAGATGTGTGGAGATGGCCCACACATGTGCGCTGTGTCTGGATTGGAGGGGCCAGCAACACAGGGCTGATAGGGTCCACGCCAGACATGCACGTGCGCAGTGCACACATGGGAGTGGCCCTGGAAAAAGCATGGGGCATGAGCGTCCCACACAATAGGGGCAGGCACCTGTTGCCCACAGAGATATATATGTGGTGCGTCCGAGGCCTCTAAAGGGTGTGTGTGTGATAATGGCCATGCATGTTGTCTACCCAACAGGTTGAGGTCCTGCGGAAAAAGGCCCATGAACTAAGAGCAAGGTACCCGCGCTTCATTGCACGGGTACTGCATGACCGGATGGAGCAACGGGACAGTGAGTGACATGACATGGCCCTGTGGGGCAATAGCTGGAGGATTCACAGGATGCATGTGACTGTTGTGGCTGATATGTGACCATGGAGATGATTCATGTTCCCCTCTCCCACAGCGGACGCACGTGCTGATGTGGCAGCGGCAGGGCCAGAGGTGGCGGCCGGCACAGTGGGGCCGGAGGAGGCCAACGCCCCTGAGCCTATGGAGGATGACAACAGCGGGGGTGGTCAGGAGGAGAGCGCCGCTGGACACAGCGAGGGGGAGGATGGGGACGGGGAGGAAGAGAGAGGGGCGGGTGTGGATGAGGCGGGGGAGGGGGTGGAGGAGGGGGGGTGAGGGGGGTGCTGTGGTGGGGCTCCATGCCTCAGAGGGGGATCAGGTGGGTGAGGCGGGGGTGGGGCAGGCGGGGGATGGGGCAGTAGAGGGAGTAGCGGGGCTGGGGAGGGGGAGGGGGTGGCAGGGGATGGGGTGGGGCGGGGGCTGTGACCAGCACCCAGTGGCACGGGCCACCACAGGGCAACAGGGGCACCAGCGACCTGCCCCATGATGCCAGTGAAGCACACCTCCTGGACGTGTGTCTGCCACACATAGCTGCTGACAGGCGCACCGTGCATGCAGCCACACAGGTTGATGTGTGCCTGTGCGGCTGCATGTGCGGGCTGCGCCTGGCTGTGGCTGTGCGTGCCCAGGTGCACGCCCAGAGGCAGCACACTGTCATCATGGGGCAGGTCCTGGCAACCTTGACCATGGTGGCTGACCAGCTGCACAGGCTAGAAGAGCACTGTGCAGGGGCGCACCCGGCCAGCCACCACGTGATGGGGGTCCCCAGGTGTATAGTGCAAGGGTACGCATGACACACCCACCCTGTGCCGGCCCGTGCCACGGCCTGCCACTCCCAACAGGGACTGGGAGGCAGGGCCCCTACCAGACAGGGCCCGACAACTATGTATATAGTTAATATATGTTAATAAAGTTGTGAAGATGTTCCACATACCTACGATGGCCAGATGTCTCTCATTGCTATGTGTCAGTGTTGTGCGAGTGACATGTGTGTCTGTGTGTCTGTGTGCACTATGAAAGGTGAGAGTGGAATTGGACCAGTTAAGGGCGGCGGAGACAGCATTTTCCCTGACTAAATTGCAGCAGGGGTGGAATGACGGGGGGAACCGAGCAGGGGGGAGAATGGCCTGCAGGCTGAATGTGCGACGGCAGTGATCCACGATAGGAGGGGTGCGTAGCCCAGAGGGGACAATGGTGTTTACGGCAGAGGACATTAGGAAGACCTATGTAGCGTATCATGCTAAACTCCACAGTGGTGAGGTGCGAGGGGAAGGGAAGATGGGGGAGGGGTTTGTGGCTAGGTGTAGTCTGAGTAAGCTGACGGAGGGTGCAGCGGAAGAATTGGGGAAGCCGGTGACCTATGAGGAGATAAAGGGAGCAGTGACGACCTTGAAGGACCTGAAGCCTCCGGCCTGGATGGCTACATGGCAAAATCCTATAAGGTCATGCAGGGTGAGATAGGGGTCTTGTCAATGGAGGTCCGCAATGGGGTGCTGCAGGGTGCGGAACCACCCCGGTCGATTGAGGAGGCGGGTGGGACGATTCTTCCTATGGAGGAAATGGATCATACTGTCTGTGGAGCATACCGGCCCATCTGGCTTATTAATGTGGATGCTAAGGTGTTGGCTAAGATGATGGTGGGTAGGTTGCAGAACGTACTGCAGAAAACTGTGCATAAGGATCAGACAGGCTCATTACAGGGACGCATGGGGGCGATAACATTCGGAAGTTGTTAGATGTTATCTGGTCTTTGCAAACAACAGGGAGGGAGGCAGTATATCTGTCGGTTGACAATGAAAGGTATTATGACAGGGCAGAGTGGGGATTTATGTTGCAGGTGTTTAGACAAGGTCGGGGTGGGAGAGTCATTCCTAAGGAGGGTGAGAGCGCTGTATGCCTGTCCACGGGCGCGGGTACGGGTGAACGGGGGATACTCTGAGAGCATTGGGCTGGGCAGAGGAACAAGGCAGGGGTGCCCTTTGTCACCACTATTGTATCCCGTGGTTATTGGACCATTGGCAGCATACGTCAGAGGTCAGGTAGATATTGGTGGAATTGAGGTGCAGGGGCAGCTCAGTAAGGTTGCACTTTTTGCAGATGATGTTATTAATACTTTGGGGCACCCTTTGGTTAGCCTGCCAAATCTGCTAAAGACAGTAGGGCAGTATGGTGAAGTGTCGGGCTATCAGTTGAACGTAGATAGGACAGAAATATTGAGTTCCAATATGGATAGGGGGTTGGAGGAGAGGTTGAGGGGCACATTCCCATTTAAATGGGTGCGTGGAGGCTTTCGGTATGTGGTGATACAGTTGGGAGCAGCTCTAGACTGTGTACAGAAGTGGAATTATAAACCCCTGATGGCGGCGATAGCGAAGGACGTAGAAAGATGGAGGGGGCTCCACCTGACGTGGATGGGGAGAATAGCTAAAATAAGGATGACTGTGCTACCACAGAGTTTGTTTGTCGTTATGGCCCTACCGTCTAACGTGCCGAGTAAGTGCCTTAAGGGGTTTGCACGATCCGATAATGAGGTGTATTTGGGAGGGCAAGAGGTCGAGGGTAGATAGGCTTGCCATGTTTCGACAGCAGGAGGAGCGGGGCTGGGAGTTCCCAATTTGGACAACTACTATGACGCTGCACAGCCTAGGGCATTGTTTGTGTGGAGAGAGAGGGGGGGAAACCCCGCAATGGAATAGGCAGAGGGAGTGTGTTTGGAGGCAGTGGTATGGGGTGGGGAGGGGAAGGGTCGGGTAGGGGACCATGAACCCTTACCGGACGTTAACTTTGCAGATATGGGGGAAATGGAAGGGTTAATTACTGCAAGGGAAGAGCCTGCCCCAGGCCACATACGTACAGAACATGGTTGCCCTCGCCCCGGGGCGGTGGGGGGGGGGGGGAGTTCACACCGTTGGGCCGAGAAGGGGTTGGAGAGGGTGGGGCAGGTGGTGGATGCGATAGTGGGGTCACGGCCTTATGCAGAGCTCCAAAAAGAGTTTGGGATGAGGGATACCGACCTATATGTGTATATGCAGCTCTGGTACTATCTGCAAAGGCAGGGGGTACAGAGGGATCTACAGGGCTGACTAACGGGGCATGTGGAACTGATGGACCAGCAAGATTCAATGAGGGGTCTGGTGGCCAAACCGTAGCGCTTACTGAATGCAAGGGCAGAGGGTAAGGCCCGATGGCAGGAACAGTGGGAGGGGCAATTGCGGGGTACCTAGGAGGTGGAGCGGTGGCAGCCCATCTCTGTAGGGAAATGGAGGCTTGCATGGGGAACGGCTCGGGTAGAGAGACCACCTAAATACCGGCTCAGGATGATCTGGACCCCAGCTAGGCTGCACCGTATCTATCTGGAGCAAGCGGATACCTGTTGGAGGGGTATGGTATCTGCCCCTGTGTAGGAGTACAAGCCTCAACTATATCCCCAGGATGCAGCAGGAAGCACTGCAGAGGCCCACCTCCCATCCCGGCAGTAGCTGATGGGCACTGGCAGATGTGTGGAGATGGCCCACACATGTGAGCTGTGTCTGGATTGGAGGGGCTCGCACACAGGCCATGTTAGGAAAATGGACATGTGCAGACGTACAGAGCATGAGGGAAACCATTGGAAAGGTTGGTGTTTCTGTGTGTAATCAGTACTGTGGGTGCACGTGGTCGAGCCAAGATGGTGCAACATGAGGAGACCTGGGGGGGTATGCAAGCTGGTGGGAGGGGTGTGGCCAGCTATGTTTGGTGAGGTATGGGGATACGCAATGAGGGGGGGGCAGGGGTTTGGAGTGGTACCCATCTTGGAATGGGAGGGGTGGTGGGTGGGGGTTCGGCCCGTCAGGAGGAGGGGGGGGGAGAGTGGGTGGAGGGCATTAATGGGGGCACCACAGGGTGCCGGGGCATGGATGCAGTGGAGTGGAGCGTGGATGGTGTTGTGACTGTTGACAGGTGGGTTGGTGGGTATACCCTATGGGGCTTAGCATGGTACCAGGGGGGGCTTTACGGGGGGCATGGAGGGGTGGGAGGATGGGGTGGCCACGGGCGTACAGGGTGGTGTGGGTGGCGGGAAGGGGTGGCAACCTGTGGAGGGGGTGCACCAAGGGGTCTCCGGGGGCCCATAGTGGGCGGTTGGTGGTGGGGATGCAATGGGGGAGGGGATTGGGCCACCTGGTGAACCGAAGGCTGTGACATGTGCAGTTAACAGTTTGTTTCGGCTCAGTGTGGTGGCAGCGTGCCATGTGGATATCCATGCAGAACACACAGTGCACCTATCCTTGCCCATGTACATCAGGGGTGTCAGAGCGTCCCAGGGGATTGGCCTACAGGGTGGGGGCACCCCCATGGCACACAGCACATTAACCCAGGGACGGGGGTGTACATAGTACCAGCAGTGCCCTACCAGTGTGCTAGCAGGGTTGGGTGTGGGGACAGGCCATACAGCATGCACTGGTCAGCAGACATTGTGGCAAGGGGGCCCATCAGTGGTATGGGGGGCCAGGTGACAGGGGGTCACCCTTGTACAGGGTCCCCTCATACATGCAGCAGCGTGGGGATGGCACATACACCCTTAGGGAGGCAAGAGCCTCCACTGGGCCAACACCGCAGGGTCCCCGTGTTGGGCAGATGGGGGAGGTGCACAGAGCATGGAGCCCCATAGGCAGGGCATGCTGCACGTATGCAGGTGCCGGAGGGCAGGCCGATTGTCACCACCTGGAGGATGGGAGGTCGGAGCCAGAGCCCTGGAAACAGCAGCCGGTGCCAGTATATGTTAGTGGGTGGCAGGGCAGGAACCATGCCGAGGGCAGCAACACCAGCAGAGGGGAAGGGGGAGCAGGGCGCCAGACTGCCACAGGCTGCAGCACAGCCACAGGCTGGGTGGTCGGACCACTGCAGAGCAGGGCAAGGCCACGGAGCCCCCCAGGAGCGGGCACAGCTAAGTGGGATGTAGCATGTCCACAGGGTGGTTGGCAGCCACACACAGGAGGGATACCACGCTCACCTGGGACACTGGTAGCTGTGGACAGTGCGACGGACAAAGAACCTGGGCCTATACAGCTTGGAGAGGGTGCGGAATGCCTAATAGACTGTGCTCAGTGCGAAGCCCCAGAGCCTGCAGAACACGGATGAGACATGCCTGTCCTGTGAGGGGGTACACCAGGGAGGGGTACACACAGTGCCCAGGCTGGGTGGCCCTGATCACTCCCTGACGTTGGGGGGACAGTCATCCTTGCTACGGATTCACAGCTAGAGATGGAGATGAGGCTGCTAAGCCCCTGCTGCAGGGGCGAGGGCACTGGGGTCTGAACGTGGCCTCCCTAACAGAGGTTTAACCTACCCCACATCGTATTCCTAGGTTACAGGTACCTGTTGCTGGTGTGGGCCTATGCAATCGTGCGCAATGACGGTACCTGTGGTCACCAGCCACAGGCAGCAGGGCTAGAGGGGAAGAAGCTTTCCCCCATGCTACGGACCGGTGTATCCCGCACGACGGTGACCCCAGAGGCACACATTGCTGGGTTTTGTGTGTTTCCGGGGAATGCTCCGTGTCCCTGAAACCTGGACACCTATCCTGTAGGTTGTGATACCGCACCATTGTGTAACATACATATCTGTCATGTGCCTCACCCCTTGGCAGCCTGACTACATGTCTTCTGTGAGATGCACACATACCGCCAAGCAATGACTACCGATAGGTGAGAGAGGCTGGTGATACACAGACTGCGGAGCGGCCCTATGGTGACCCACGCCACCCTTAGCCAGGGGTGAGGGGTGCCAGCGTGACAAGGTACATGGTCAGATGTCTACCCATGGTGGACACAGCTGGGGAAGGGGGGGGGACACAGGCCGGTTGCTTCAGTGGCACGGGGTCATGACATGGGGTGGACATGGGGGGTATAAGTATAGTGGCCCCACAAAGGAAACACAGGACACATGGCATGAGCTACAGCCACCTGTGCAGCTATTTATTACCCCCTCCCTCTGCCATGCCTTGCGTGGCCCCTCCCACCCCGTGTTGCTGGTGGCATACCTGCCGCTGCTGCTGCTGCCACTGGTGGTGGTGTTGGTGGTGGTGGCGGTGGCCACTGCTGTCCAGTGGGTGGCCCCCTGCCTGCTGCCAGCAGCTCCAGGCTGGCAGCCATGCACTGGACCGATGAGGCCAGGTCCTGCACCTCCGCCAGGACCCCCAACATGGTGCACTGCAGGCAGCATGCTGCACGGCTTTGGCGGCGCTGTTCCCTAACCACCGCCCGCAGTACATGCCGTATACCTGTGGAGAAAGCAGGTTGTGCAATGTGAGACAGGGAAAACATCCACCACCTGTACAGAGGCATCGCCATCCTAACACAGTTGGACACTCACCCTCTGCATCCCTCTGTGCCATCGCTGAGTGTGCCTGCATCTCCCCAATCACCTCTGACACTGCAGCCAGCGCATCTTGCCTGGTCCGCTGTTCTTCATCCACAGCCACCTCCCCCATGGCTGCATTGGTGGGTGGTGCGGTGTCCCGTGCAGGCTGTGTGCCCTGCCTGCTGTCCTCCCCCATGGGTGGGGATGGACCCCCCGCTCCCACCTGGGTCACCTCTGGCACAGGGTCCATCTCGATGCACGGGCCAGGGTCTGCGTCCTCTGGCACCTCCTCTGGCGCGTCAGTGGAACAAATATCACCTGTAGGGCACAATGTTATATAGGTCAGATGAGGCATGACTGCCTGTCTACCCCCGTCCCACCCCTACAGGCACATGTGTGTGGGTGAGCTGCATGGGTCTGGGCCAGGACCCCTGTGCCCCCCCTCAACGTTAGTGCTCTATCCATGCCGGTGGGCCCTGTGCCCTGCACTACCAGGGCCCCCTCCCCCCTTGCACACTTCCACACAACCCATGCAACCCCATCACCGCCTTCATCCCTGCAACCACTGACCATGGTAGGCACAGGTGCAGTGTGCCTCCCCGTTGCCCACGTCACTGCCCGTGTGGCCCTGCTGCCCCCGCCAGCCCTGCACCATATTCCCTGCAACACATTGACAGCCTCTGCTGCTACTGTGGCCCTGTCCCCCTTGCCCCCACACCCATCCACTGCGCTGTGCCGCCCCCTGCCCACTGTAGACACGTCACCCCCCATGGGTCATGAACCAGCAGCTGCCTCTATGCCTGTGTTGGCCCCCGGTTCCCGATCAGCCACGTCATGCCGCCCCCACCCCGCCCTTGGTCTGCCCCAACACATGTGCATGTGGTGTCTCCCACTGGTGAAGCTCACTCACACATACCGGCATGTGGGTGCGCTGTGTCCAACGCAGGGGACAGGCCATGGATATACATTGGCCCCAGTCGGTCTGCCAGGCGCCGCTCTAGATCGGTTAAGGTGGCCACCTGTGCTGGGCCCCCTCCAGTGCCCTGTGCCCCACGGCGCTCCCTGGTGAGCTCGTTGCGGATGTTTTACTTTATATCGCAATAGCGCTTGCGTAAACTCTCCACGTCCCGATGGGGTCCAGCTGCAGTTGCCAATGCTGCCTGCACCTCAGCCCATGCCCTGGTGCATGTGGCAATTGTTGTGGTTGAGCTGAGGCATCCAAACAGCAGGTCATAGTGTTTGAGGACGCTGGCCAGGAGGGGATCGTTCTCCTCCTGGCTGAAATGAACCGCCCTCCTCCCGACCTCTTCTGGCACTGGGGTCCTGCACTGCCTCTGCCCTTCCGCACCGATGGCCTCCTCACTGGGGTGTTGCTGTGCCCCAGATGGCCCTGGCCTCTCCTCATCTCCGTCACCATCAGGGGGTATGCATGGTGGTTGCTCCACTCCAGCCTCCTGTGTTCCTCTGTTCCTGCTCTCCATACCTGTTCGATTATGTGTGCTGAGGTGTGTGCCATTTTGTGCTTGCTTTACTTATAGGTATACCTTGGGTGTGGCTCTACGCGTGTTGTGTATGCGCCATGTGACACGCATTTCTCTTGCGCACGCAGGTACGTGCCGTGGTGACGTAGCCTATGTGCATTACTGTGGACGGATGGCAGCGTTCTAGTATTCCTCCGTATTAGCACTAGTGCTGTGTACCGCACCATACACGCGCCCTCCTACCACCACTGTGGTTCCTGCTGCTTACTCGAATACTCTACAGGATCGCAATGTTATTTTGTTTGTCGGCGCGTTACCACACGCATTGGGGAAGCATGCAATTTGTGTCGCACACATTACATCAGATGTACATTGAGCGCTACGTGTATTCCTGTGACGCAGTATCTTCAAACCCTGCTGCGTCATAGGGATACACGTTGCTGCCTTTCGTCGGATGCATTGTGGGAACGCGCGCTCCCCCGTGCGCTGCGTCGATATGTACAGGGTGTTGGCTCGTCTGGTTTCTGATGGACCTTCCTGGTTCACCAGGTGTGTATCGTTACTGTGATTTCTGTCCCCGCCCCGCACCCTATATCCCATCCACCTGTCCTCCATCCTCTGTCTATCATGGCTCAGACTGTGAATGCAGGTGGTGCAGTGGTTGCATTGCTCGAGCTGGCTGGGCTGCACTTTCCGGAGGAGGGAGATGATGTACCTGGGGCTGCAGCACTGGGCTTGGTTGCTATCCCGCTGCAACTCAGGCCTGCAGCTGTAGGGGGTCCACAGGCGGGTGTGGGGGAACAACGGCACCGTAGGCGTGCTGAGGCATGGCCCCGCCTGCCACACCTCTACAGGCCCAGGCCCATGCTCCAGGACATGAGAGAGGACCAGGTAATCTCCCTCTACTGGCTGGACACAGGGGCTATTAGGGAGTTCTACGAGGATCTCAGACCTGACCTCAAGCCCCTGACTGCCCGGTCACGTGCTATACCGGGATTGGCCAAGCTCCTGGCTGCCCTACGTTTCTTTGCCTCTGGCTGTTTCCAATCCTCAGTGGCTGCAGTGGGTGGGATGAGTAGGCCAACGTTCTCTCGCTGTCTCCACCAGGTACTGCGGGCCATGGTCAGCCGGGTTGGGAATTATATTGCCATTCCCAACGGTAGGCAACATTGGGTGGCCCTGGGACAGGCATTCCAGCAGATTTCAGGGATACCACACGTGATGGGAGCTATAGATTGCACACATGTTGCCCTGGTCCCACCCCGCGACAGGGAGGTTGTGTACCGCAACTGCAAACACTTCCATTCCCTGAATGTGCAGGTTGTTTGTGATGCAAGTATGCGCATTCTGAATGTGGTTCCACGGTTCCCAGGGTCAGCCCATGACTCCTATATCCTGCAGCACTCGGCACTGTTCGGCCAGTTTGAGGCCGGACAATATGAGGACTACGTCCTGCTGGGTGGGTATTCACCATATCTAACGTGCGCCTACCGTATATGGTTGGCGGGGCACCATTGTCACCTGTGTCCTCTGCATGCCTGACATTGTGGTGGTATTTCCTGGTGCAGCCTATTGTGGGCCTCACACTGCATCACACCCTGTCACCTGGAATGTGGTCACATACCTCTGTGCACTGCCACACGTCTCTCTGCCTACCATGTGTGTGTTAGTGCTCATCAGGATGTTCCGGCACACATGTGGTGTGGGCTGTTACCTGCCTCTGCTGTTCACTTACCAAGCTCCCATGTCCAGGGGCACTCTGGCCGCGTGTGGTGTGTCCCCTCCATGGATGCGTGCGACACCTCTTGCTTGGCCATGGCTCCTGCACCTGGCCTAGGCCATACTGCATGGGCAGTTGTACATATGTCTGCCTGTGGGTTGTGTCCCTCTCCCACCCCATGTCTCACAGGTTTGTGCATATGCCATCCAGGGGGGGAGGGGGAGGATTGGGTGCACAGAGCCATCCACATGGTGTACAGTGTGTATGGGGCCTCCTCTCTTTCGCCATGTAGGGGATGACACGTGTCTTGAGCTGTAGGCGCACCTGCTATGACACATGTATGCTGCATGTCTGTCCACTTTATCCTGTCTCCACTGCCACTCCCACCTGGCCCCCCCGGGGTTGTGTTCCGTTGGCCTATGCTCTGTGTGCACTGCAGCATGACGGTCACATACTTGCACAACTGCGCATCTCTGCCCCTCTGAGTATGCTGTGCCACTGGCAGACAGCTGCCCTCACATTAGCCACTGCTGCTGTCTGGGCACAGGTTTGCAACATTTATTTATTTATTTTATTTTTATTTAGTATACATTTGTATACCGCTACTTCCAGTGATCAGCAGTGGTTTGATTACAGATTGGAAATTGTCAAATCATGACAGGAAATTTTTGAGGTATAAACACATTGATTAGACAGGAAAGCACAGCACACAGAGAACTATTTTACAGGGAACATGGGCTATGGAGGGTTAAGTGGCTTGCCCAAGACCACAAGGAGCACCTGTGGGACTAGAAACCCCAGTCCTTCCGGCCCAAGGTTGCTGTCCTCTAGTGGGATTTGAACCCCCGACCTTCCGGCCCGAAGTACCTTACCCCAACCACTAGGCCACTCCTCCACTCCGAGAGACAAGGTAAGCATGTCTTTGGGCATGGTACCATAGGTGTGCATTGCCCCCATTGGCCTTCCCTTGGGCTCTGGGACTCCCAGCATCAGACTCTGGTGCACTACCATCATGTGCAATGATGTGACATCATATGTGTGTGTCCATGCTTCTCTGCTGTCCAGTTGGACATTGCTACATCAGTGATTCCATGGGTCCATCATCTCACGTGTGACTTTATGCCGTTTCTGTTTGCAGGTGATGCAGGATATGGGTGTCATGCCTGGTTGCTGACCCCTGTGGTCTCCCTCGGCCAGGTGCAGAGATGCGGTACAATGAGGCCCATGCCTCCAGCCGCTCAGTCATTGAGCGCACCTTTGACGTTCTAAAGAGTCGCTTCAGGTGTCTGGATAGGACCGGCGGTGCCTTATAGTACGGGCCCCTGACTGTGGCAAAGATCATTCTGGCCTGTTGCATCCTCCACAACATTGCTCTCAGGCACAATGTCCCAGTCGATATTAATGAGGATCTCGGGGAGGATCCTGTGTGCCCTCCTGCACATGGCTGTGGTGACATATGTGAGGGGATGGCAGCCAGGCAACATCTGATCGAGGAGCTCTTCTCCTGTAAGTTGTGCATGTGTGGGGATGTGCATTTGGGTCACCATGTGTGAGCTGGTCTGTGTGTTTCACGGCACTGTCATGACATGTCTCTATATGTCTCTTGTGTTTTAGGATCCCCAGGATAGGCTGCTGTGTTCTTCCCTCCCAGGGATAGGCTGCCGATACTGCCCAATGCTGTGGTGCATGTAGGGACTGTGTGTATGTCACAGCAACATGAAGGTGACTGGGGTGGGTGGACATACAGGTAGGTGTGCTGTGGTGGCAGCACCACATGACACATATATGTGTTTCCCTCTCCACTGCTCCTCTGGTGTTGCACATGTCTTTGGCCTAACACACCATCCACCATATGCTCCGTTTGACACACATGTGACCATTGCCTGTGCACATATTGGGGGTCTACATACTGTACCTGTGCACATGTTACCAGGCTGTGTGTGTCTCCGGACACAGGGCATTGCAATGTTTGGGGGCACATAACGACCTCACTGCCATTGTGGCATTAGACAACCTCAGTGCACCCATGTCTCCACTTGTCCCTGATTGTCGGCAGTCCAGCCAACTGCAGCTTGCGGCATGCTTACCTTGTCTCATGGTGTGTGTCTCTGTGTCTTTGGGACGTGTCTACCTGACGGTACCTTCTCCTCCCCTCTGCCTTTATATGTCTCAGGGATGTGTCTGGCCACCTGTCCAGTGATGTTCACCCGTCTCTCTATGCCCTTCTGCTTATGCCCTTCTGTACATTGTGTGCATGTGTCATATATTTTTCCCTGACGTGTCTCATGTTTGCTGGCAGGACACTACCCGTCACCATTTTGTTTCCCCACAACAAAGCATTCCTCGGATATGCTCCACTAACAGTTGATCGTGCGGTCGTGGTGATGGACGCAGTTCATTGACGTCTGCAGCCTCTACTGGGGCCCCTTGTGCCCTTGGCTGACTCTGGCTTTCCCCATCAGTCCAATGCTATACCTTTCAGGTACGTTTCACCTTCCCTCCTCTGGTACATAGGCCACGTGCAGATGCTGCATTTGGCCTGTTAGTAACAACGTGCATTTCTGTGGGATCTCTGTGCACCACCACTGCTGGACATGCTGTGGACCTCTGGGATGCCTGTGTGATATGGGCATTTACATGACCATATTGGGATTGTGTCCTGGTCTGCAGGGACATCTCCTGCTGTGGTCCATGTGCACTATGCTGTGTGTTGTGGTCGTGTCATGTTGTAGTGTTTATGTATTCATGATGCACATATTCTGATGTCACTGTGTCCTTTCTGACCTGATGATGGGTGTGGATGTGCCCTTCCCTTACCTTATTTCTACCCCTTTCCACACAGGACACAGCCAACAAACATGGCACATCTACCGCACTTCATCTGGAGCCCCATCTGCCACATTTGTTTGGACACAGCAACTCTGTGAAACTGTCCCTGGGTTTTGTTACCACTGGGAGATGGACCTCTGCGAGTTGGACACAGGCCTTTTGTGGACCTTATTGTTAGCCTGCTATGCTGACTGTCACTGGGAGAACTGACACACCGTCGCTGCCATGAGGTGCCTGGGTGTTTCGTTGGTTGCAGCTGTGGGGATCACCTTTGCAT
Source organism: Ichthyophis bannanicus (assembly GCA_033557465.1). NCBI lineage: Eukaryota > Metazoa > Chordata > Amphibia > Gymnophiona > Ichthyophiidae > Ichthyophis > Ichthyophis bannanicus. The sequence goes on along the minus strand of CM066031.1, from coordinate 1,786,762,563 downwards.
TGTTGTGGAACACTGACACGTCAATGGGGATGTTGCATGGTCTCTGTTGACTTTGCATGCTTCAACCTGGGTCTGTGGGGTGATGGGGATGGTGACTGATGTGCATACGGTGAGGGTGGGTGCTGTGAGGACGTGTCGTGCTGCCACCCTCCTCATCGCATCTTACAGTCTGTTTGGGACAGGTGGCGGAATGGAGGCCAGGGTTTGGCGAGACAACGGTGGTGTGGGAGGCAGGGTGGTTGGGGTCCACGGGCAGCACCAGGTAGGTGGCCTTGAAACATGGCTCGGATGTGTGTTGGCGACGGTGCTGTCTCCTTACGGTGCCTCCTCAGGCGCCCTATGATGTGCCCTATGAGTCACCCTACCAAGCGACCTATGGGGTCCCCCATAGGGGACATTATGGGGTGCATTGGCAGACAGTGCACTTTATAATGTGCCCTCTGCAATGCCTTATGCGGCACCTTGGGTTACGGCCCCGTGAGGGTGTGTTTGCTGGCAGCACTAATTAACGTTAACAAAATAACTGCTTCTGACAGCACTGATTTAAAGTAAAGGGTGATGTCTCTGCCAGCTTTACTCATTAGACCCACAGGAGAACATAAGAACATAAGATATGCCATACTGGGTCAGACCAAGGTCCATCAAGCCCAGTATTCTGTTTCCAACAGTGGCCAATCTAGGTCATATGTACCTAGCAGTTTCCCCAAGGGACACAGGTTCCACAATGCTTGTATTGGTTCAAGCATTGATATCCTGGGTCCCTTCTTAATAATGGCTTATGAACCTTTCCTCCAGGAACTTGTCCAAACCTTTTTTAAACCCAGCTACACTAACAGCCTTTACTACATCCTCCGGTAACAAGTTACAGAGTTTGATTACACGTTGAGTGAAAAAATATTTTCTCTTATTAGTCTTAAATAGTTTACCCTGTAGCTTCATTGCATGTCCCCTAGTCTTTCTATATTCTGATAAGGTAAACAATCGATCTACGTTTACCCGTTCCACTCCGCTCATTAATTTATAGACTTTTATCATATCTCCCCTCAGCCGTCTCTTTTCCAGGTTAAAGAGCCCTAACCTTTTTAGCCTTTCTTCATAGGAGTATCCTTCCATCCCCTTTACCATTTTGGTGGCTCTTCTCTGAACCTTTTCTAATAACTCTATATCCTTTTTAAGATACGGCGACCAGAATTGCACACAATATTCAAGGTGCGGTCTCACCATGGAACGATATAGAGGCATTATAATATCCTTTGTTTTATTTTCCATTCCTTTCCTTATCATACCTAGCATTCTATTTGCTCTCTTGGCCGCCGCTGCACACTGGGCCGAGGGTTTTAACATGGTATCCACAATGACTCCTAAATCTTTTTCCTGGGTGGTGGTTCCTAATGTGGAACCTTGCATCGTGTAACCATAGTTTGGGTTGTTCTTCCCTAGGTGCATAACCTTGCACTTGTCCACATTAAATTTCATCTGCCATTTTGATGCCCAGTCTTCGAATTTATCAAGATCCTCTTGCAATTTTCCACAATCCTCTTGGGTTTTAACAACTTTAAATAGTTTTGTGTCATCTGCAAATTTGATAACCTCACTCGTTATTCCACTTTCCAGGTCATTTATGAATATGTCAAAAAGCAGCGGACCCAGCACAGATCCCTGGGGTACACCACTATTCACCTTTCTCCATTGGGAAAATTGGCCATTTAGCCCTACCCTCTGCTTTCTATCTTTTAACCAGTTCCTGATCCACAATAGTTCACTGCCTCCTATCCCATGACTCTTTAGTTTTGCCAAAAGTCTCTCATGAGAGACCTTGTCAAAGGCTTTCTGAAAGTCCAGATACACAATATCAACCGACTCACCGTTGTCCACCTGATTATTCACTCCTTCAAAAAAACATAACAGATTAGTAAAACAAGATCTTCCTTGTCTAAAGCCATGTTGGCTGTCTCTCATTAGTTCATGACTATCTACATGCTGAGTAATTTTATTCTTTATGATGGTTTCTATCATTTTTCCCGGTATTGACGTCAGGCTCACCGGTCTGTAGTTTCCCGGATCACCCCTGGAGGATTGAACTCACAACCCCTGCACCATTAATCGGTGTATTAACCATTGTGCTGTGGCTCTGGACGCCTTGCTAGGCACCTTTTCATGCACCGTATAGGGCACCCTGTTACTGTCTGTAGGTACTCTGTGCCAGTGAGACACACGGTCAGTTCCCCCTACCAGGCCAAGGTGCTGTGGGGGTGCATACCCCATCCTGTGTTCATCTATGGACTGCAGATCTGCATGTGCAGTGCACCATGGGTATGTGTGGGTTAACCCAAATCCTGGCCACCACAGCAGACAGTTTGTGTGGTGACCTGATGTCCTTCAGCTGACAGCCAGGGATTTGTTAGTAGCACTAGCAATGTGGCCCACTTGTTACTTCACTGCCTGTGGAGCCAGGGGTCATGGGTTTGATTCCACAGTGGGGCTATTTGTTAGCGCTGTCTGAGGCATTTTATTTTTTTAATTTAAATTGGTGCTGCCAGCAATACACCCAGCATTGATTTTGAGTAAAAGGTGATGTCTCAGCCGACTTTACTCATTAGACCCACAGGGGGATTGAACTCACTTCCCTTACACCATTGGTCAGTGTATTCACCATTGTGCTACAATTCTAGATGCCTTGCTAAGCACATTATCAGACGCCTTATGGGCGCGCATTGCGTGGCGCTCTACACGATGTTTTCTAACGCTCGTTAGGCTATGGTGCCTGGTAACGCACGTTATCGATAACGATGTACCGCCCATGTCCTTATTTGGGATTTCTGCCTGTACCGCGGATCCTAACGCGAATCACACTAACGCAGTTTAGTAAACATGCCCCTAAGAGTCTTTATGATGATCATGCCCATAATCAATAGATTTTCCTCTTCCTCTTGGAGGAAAGAGAGGTAGCAACTATCAATAGACAGTTGTTTCCCTGTACTGGCATGTATCATCTCATCTGTCCGAGACCTCCTCCATAGTCGGTCTCTTGCAACTCTGTCTTACCTCCCTCTTACTAAAACATTTGCTTTGCTGCAGATACAGCAATTCCTAAGGGTTAAGCCACTGGTTTTGTTCACTACACAACCAGGGATTCCCCTCCACTAGCAATCCTCCTCGCCTCAGTGCTAAGTTCCAAACAGGTTATCAACCTCGTTTGGGAAGCCCTATTATCACAGTCTGGTTGGTTAACTTTTATTCTTCACCCCCTTGTCCTTGGCAGAATAGCTGGTTACCTGTTGGCTTTTCACAGCCAGTTTTTTCTTCTAACCAACCTGCAGCATGCTCTCTGCATCTCTTCAGAGTAGCTTTGCACTATGGGCCCTTGCTAGAGAGCATTGGTATCTTGTCTAGTAGATAACCCCAGATGGTTAGGGGGGGTTCCCCCAGTCATGTTCCCTCACCATGTACCCTTACCATCTCATCTTAAATCTCTTTTGAGGCATAAGCCTCAGGCCTTTTATTACGTGAAAACCTAAAGGAGGGCCAATTCCCTGGCTTGGCCCATATCTCCTTGGGTCTTCTCGTCAGAGGTAAATTTCTTCAATAGCAGCTAGAGGACGCCTAATACCCACCTTGCCCTCACAGGCGGGTCTCTAGGGTATCTTCCTACAGAGGCATCCTCTATCCATTCTCCATACTGCAATTCTGGAGATATCTGGATGTCCTGTCTGCAGACTGAAGATATCCTCTGCAATTTTCACATAGGTCATCCTGGTTATTCAAGAGCTCAAATTCTGCAAGGAATTCAGACTTCTTCTTGTCAGGGAGACCTCTCCTCTGACTTTGCCAGTCATAACCAGGAAAAGAGGATTCTCTATGTCTCTATTCAAGCAGGTATCAACCTTCTTGCTGTCAGATAAATCTTTCTCTCTCCCTATATCCCTAGGGGGGATGAGGTTTTATGGACATCTCTCCATCCTTGTACCTGGAGACATGTGTCTATATGCCTGCCTATTCTTATAGGTATCTATAGATATATATAGAAATATATAGATATACTTCTCTATATCTATCGGTGTGTCTTCTGCCCATACATATCTCTTATAGTTATATGCCTATATACCCTATAGGTGTATATATTTAAATAGATATATATGTATATATATAATTATGTATACATATATATTTATAGATATAATGAGATATATTTTAGATAGATCTGTATCCATCTACTTATCTATCTGTCTGTCAGGTTCAGGTATCCCTACATTCCTATATGAGCCTGACAGATGGGCACTACCCCTATCAATGCTGTTCCAGCATACTTAGGGGGCTACAGCTATAACCACTTCCTGTGGTAATTAACAGATTTTTTCCTTACCATAACCTTTTCAGGTTAGGTACTCTTGAAGCTCTGCATGTACCTTTTTTCTTTCCTAATTGACCCCATTTAGGAAAGACATTGCGGAGCTTCAGTTGTTCTAAGCTTAAGCTTTCTTTAATAGTACCTTCTGCGTCTCCGCTGAAGCTCCACCTCTTATGCTACCCCAGTTTTCCCCTGGGGCTATTTCTCACCCTGAAGGGTTCTGACCTCCACTTGTTTTTCTTCTACTTATTACCTCTACTTCTCAGTGAGGTACCCCTTGAGCACATTCACTGGCTCTCCTATCAGATCCAGATGTAGCTCAGTGCACTTGTGCAATGCCAACAATGGAGGCCCAGATTACAATATTTCATTACTAAATGCCCTCGATACAGGGTCTTCCCCTTTTGAAGCCCTGTTCTAACCAGCTGTTCCACAGCTCCTTTTCTATATTCAACTCCTACCCTCCATCCCCAGGATGCCTGAGGTCCTGAGGAATAGCATGGCTCGTTCTAGACTTGCAACATGCTAAGACTCCCTCCGGGCATCTGAACTTGGGAGTCCCCATATGTGAAGACTCATTCCTGCTTTTTCCTGGAGATAGCACAGTTACTTACCTGTAACAGGTGATCTCTGGGAACAGCAGGAATAAGTCTTCACAACCCACCCATCTCCCCTAGGAGTTGCATTTCTCTATCTCTATCTTTCCCTTCCTTGCTCTCTCTCTCTCTCTCTTTGTCTCAGCTTTAAAACTTAACTGAGGAGAGGCAGTTGGGAAGGTGGGAAGCAGCACGCAGGCGTGTTGGGTTGCTTCCAAAAGCTTTCTGATTGGACGCTGGGAAGCGTTCCCGCGCAGACTCCGTCGGTACTGACGTACCCATATGTGAAGACATTCCTGCTGTTCCCAGAGATCACCTGTTACAGGTAAGTAACTGTGCTTTCCCTGATGACAACTGTTTTTCAGACACTGCTGTACATTGTATAGAGTATAAGACCCAAAGTTGTAACCATTGCAAACAAAGACTTAGCACACAAATTCCAGTCAAATTGCATAATTGTGCTGAAATGTTTGCTATCTGTACCATGGAGGAGTAGCTTTGTGGTTAAAGCAGTGGTATAAAAACCAGCAGAGACAGACTTCTATAGAAACAGAGAAACATGACGGCAGAAAAAGACCACATGGCCTATCTAGTCTGCCCTTCCGTGTCAATTACAACAGTCCCCTTTTACCTCTGGAGATCCTCAGTGTTTGTCCCATGCTTTTTTGAATTCAGATACTGTCTTTGTCTCTACCACCTCCATCTTGTTCCGCCCACTGACACCTCTTGTGCCTTGGGCAAGTTGCTTAGCTCTTTATTCCGTTAGGTACAAGACTTAAGGCTTCCACAATACCATACTTCATATATTTTCCCACACTAGCAAATATGACCACACTACTCCACTGATGATACTACATCATTGGCTCTCAATAATTTCTTGAGTACAATACGAAATCTCAATCCTTACTTAAAAAGCTATTCATGAATCAGCCCTGGAATATCTCTTGACACTTTTACACTTCATGCCCCTACTAGATCCTTTTGCTCAAAACAATGCAAATTGATTACACATCTCTCCCCCTTCAAGAGCAAAATATGACTCTACCTACTATTCTGCCTTCGTTTACATCCCCCTGACACTTTGGAACCATTTGCCAACCTATATCTACCTTGAACCCACTTTCAATGGCTTCAAAATCATATTGAAAACCCATCTTTTTGAAAGAGCCTATCAGGTAATGGACAGAGATTCCGGGCCCACTGGTTTGCCTCCTTCCTCCACTGCTCGCCTCTATTCCTCCTTCTTCCCCTTTACATTTACTTTACTATATAAATTGGCATTCCTTTTTCCTATATTTGGTCTCTTTTATATTTTTATTAATTGTAAACTGTTTGATTGAATACACATATCAAATAAAGCTAAGCCATAAACCATAGCCAGTGAAATACCTGCTACACCTATATATAACTTGGACAACCAGGATCTGGATTAAGCTTTGTAAATGTCTCTGAGAATGTACTTAGACATGGTTTCACAGAATTTCTTGCACAAGAATATGGCAAAAAAATATAAATCTTTGGAGTAAATCTCTACAATAGGAGTCAGATTCACAAGGCAAAATATCCAGTTAGGGCCCAATTCTGTGCCATCCCCGCTATTCGTGCCTTCTCCCACTGCATCTAACTTCCCCACAGGTTGTGCGGGGAAGTTAGATGGGGGTGTGGAAGGAGTGGCTCAGGGGTGGAGTCTGGGCAGGCGGTGGGTGTTCGCCAGCCCTGGATGTTCAATACTGGGGCGCAGATGGGACGGGGGGGGGGGGGGGGCGGAGGACATTCCGTGCAGCCTGACCCTGGCCTTAGGAGGCCAATTGGGGTCATGCTGTGGGGAATAAGCTTTGTTTTCCAGCGGCCGGCATCATGGCTCTTCAATGGAACTATGGTGCCATAGCAACATGATGGTATGGCACCACGATTCCATTGAAGAGCCTTGACTGAGTTAGCTGGGAAGGTCCTGTACATGCAGGCTACACTAAATCGCAGTGCCGGCCTGTATGTACAGGACTGTTTTCAATTCTGATCCCGCAGGGCCCTTTTGCATTTTCCTTAGAGCTCCAGACCAGATAAACTGTGGGCCTATCAGGAAGCAGGAAAGAAGATCACCAGCCATACAAGTTAAGAGCAAGATGGCTAAAGCCAGCCCCCATAAAGACATGATGGCTCTTCTGTAAAATGTCTGCCTTCTCCAACTCATAGGTCATTGGTTTAAAATCAGCTTCTGACTGTGAGGAAAAAAATAAAAACACCTGAGTTTTTTTTATTTCCCTGAAACCTCTAGTAACCTTTCAGCTATGTTTCCCTTCAGGCAGCAGCTACCTTTGTAATTAACAGAATTGCCCTGAAATGAAAATAAAAAAAAAAACACAAAATGAAACAAAATAAAACTGCATTAAAGAAAAAAGCAACAACCTGCAAAATGACAGGAAAAAACATTTTTTTTTGCCTGCACATCCCTAGAATAGAGTAGATACCACATGTAGAATGGAGTAGAAGATGGTGTTTATGAACAACTTGCAAAACTGAAAGACAAGGCCATAGGACCGGATGAAATACATCCGAGGATATTGAGAGAGCGCAGAGAAGTTTAGGCATGATCTTTAAAGGATTTGTTTAATAGATTCCTGGAAATGGGAGAGGTTCCACAAGATTGGAAACAGGCTGATGTGGTCCCTCTTCACAAAAGTATTCGCAGAGAAGAAGTGGCAAACTATGGACTGGCAAGCCTTATCTCAGTAGTGGGAAAGGTAATGGAGATGCTGCTGAAAACAAGGATAATAACGTTTCTGGAATCCAATGGATGTGATCTACTTGGATTTTAGCAAAACCTTTGACACTGCTCCTCATAGGAGGCTTATGAATAAGCTGAGCAGCCTTTGGATTGGTCCCAAGTTGGTGAAATGCCTCATCAGCCTCTGTCAACAACTTTATGAAATAACAATATGGCTTTGCTACAAGGACCTACCTCTTGCTCTGGAGCTTTAAGTTTCTTTTCTTCCACCTTTCTGATCACCTCTTGCACCTAGCACAGGTTTTCCCTATTCTATTCCCTGAGTCCTCCTTTCCTGCCATCAGGCTGTCGTTTAAATTCCCAGGCAGCCTGCCTGCTCAGCTGCAAGTACATAATTCAACCCTTAAGTTCTGACTCACCTTAGAGGCTACTTTACCCAGCACTCCTCTAGTTCACTAAGGGGTATGTTTACTAAACCATCTTAATGTTACCGGCGCTAGTTGCAGCGTTAATGTGAAGAATGCCATATAAGGTAGTGGGCATTCCGGTGGCAAGTTTGCAAGAATCTGTATCGCGCGATAGTGGGCACCGTGGCACATTAACGCGCGTTAACTCTAAGTTCATGCCAGCGCAGTGTTAGAAGCTATAAAGATGTAGCCCACTGATTACTGCAATGACTGTGGAGGCAGAGGTCATGGGTTTGATCCTGCAGTGGTGTTATATAAGAAGGCTGTCTGAGGCATTTCCTTTTAATTTAAAGCAGTGCTGCCAGCAAAAACACCCTTAACAGTGCCATAACCTAAGGTGCCGCATAAGATGCCCTATAGGGTGCCCTATAAGGCGCCCCATAGGGCACATTATAAAGTGCCCTGTCTGCCCAGGCACCTTATAAAGCGCTCTATAGGGCGTCTTGTGAGGCACCTTAGGTCACAGCACTGCGGAGTATTTTTGCTAGCAGCACTGATTTAAATTAAAAGGAAAAGCTTCAGACAGCCTTATTAAATAACACCACTGTGGGATCAAACCCATGATCTCTGTCTCTGCAGTCATTGACACAACCAGTGGGCTACATTTCCAGAGCATGGAGCACACTTCTGGCTGGCTAAAGAAAGACTGCAGGTCACCACACAAACTGTCTGCTGTGGTTATCAGGATAGGGCAGGGGTGTCCAACCCTGTCCTGGAGGGCCGCAATCCTGGCAGGTTTGTGGGATAGCCCTAATGAATATGCATGAGATATATATGCATTAGAGATATCCTGCCAACCTGACTGGTTTGTGGCCCTCCAGGACTGGATTTGGAGACCCCTACCTTACACCTCTGTCATTTAAGATTGTGAGTGGGCAAGGTGCAGATGTCCTAGACATCAAAAAGAGTAAATAGAATTTGTCAGATTCCTCCTCGCTTCTCACCACCACCAAAATGTTGTCTATTTTCTATGTGACAAATCCCTTGTGGACTATGACACACCCAGAATATCCTGTGTGGTTGCCATGGGCACATGTTAAAAGAGAAGGGTGGTGTTTGGACCCAAAAGTGGATTATGTTGCACCACCCAACCCGCTCTCTGTGGGTCAAGGTGGGGGACAGGATCTCCTACCAAAAGATCCACATTCTACGTCTCTGCAATGGTGGCAGTAGAGGGGACCATCACCCCAGCCCTGCTGGGGAATAGGCAACCTACAGGGCAGTCAGTGCAGAGCTAGAAGAAGGCCTGGAAAAGCTCAGCTGTCCCCCACCACTATCTGACATTCACCAGCAGAGAGCACAGTCAGTCTCCCCCCTTCAAGGTGTTCCAGCCATACACATGCTAACTGCAGACAGTCTGCTAGCTAGTACATAGTGCATGTTCCTGGAGGAACCATGTTCACACAAAAATGGGATGTGAGCACACACACCAAGCAAGTATGTCAGTGATTGGGCCCCAAAAAAGGAACTCATAGATACCACTTGAGAAAAGTACTATATAGCACTATGGGGGAACCTAGCCATGCCGTGGTCACTGCTCAGTCAGGGTGAGAGTGACCTCTCAGCATGACATGCTGTGGCCATCATGTCTGTGCAGGTGGTGGTCGGGCACTACAATGTCCTAGCCATTGCCCTATGCCCTGTGCAGATGCATCCTGTCCAGGCCGCCCTGCCCGGGCCATACCCACAGTACCTTGCTCCTCATTATGCACATTGGCAGGCTAACTCTGGAAACAGTGCAAGCAGTGTGGGCTGAGTAAGGTGTAGGCAGCCACAAAACACTGGATAGACATACACACACTCCCACACCTATGCCAGCATTGTGCAAATATAGAGGTTTTTGGCAGCCCTGGCCGCCACACCAGTCCTGGGCACAGTGCACGCATTGCTATGGTACACAATACTGTTGGGGGTCACTCCCCGGGGTAGTAAACACTGTCAGAAACAAAAATGGAAACATACTCCACAGATATCAGAAAGGTTGCTATGATGAATCTCTGTCAACAAATTGTGTTTCACTTAGGATTTGTTATCTGACATTAATCATAGCAACCTTTTGATATATGTGGAACGTGTTCCCAAGTTTTGGACGGCATTGCTAAGGTATGCAAGTGCTAGTATTGGGAGATGCTGCTGCGCGCAGGGCCCAACAGCCTGACTCTCCATGAGGCTTTGGATAGTGGAGCCTGTGGGTGTGGGTGTTTGTGCCCCTGTTGGCTGCTGCTCTAGGGCAGAGGTTCCCAACTCCAGTCCTGGTGGGTCAAACACGGTTCAGGTTTTCATGCTGTCCCTAGCACCATGTGATATACACAACATGACTATGACTTTGAAGGTACAAAACATCCTTTATTGTGACATAAACATTAATTAAAACAAACAAAAAAAAACCTTGAAAGCAGGAGTGTGCATATGTATTCACCCCCCAAAGTCAATACATTGTAGAGTCACCTTTTGCTGCAATTACAGCTGCAAATCTCTTGGGATATGTCTCTATTAGTTTAGCACATCTAGCTACTGGGATTTTCATCCATTCCTTAAGGCAAAACTGCTCCAGCTCCTTCAAGTTAGATGGGTTGTGTTAGTGTACAGCAATCTTCAAGTAATGCCACAGATTCTCAATTGGATTGAGTTCTGGGTTTTGACTAGCCCATTCCAAGACATTTAAATGTTTCCCTTTAAGCCAGCTTTAGCAGTATGTTTAGGGTCATTTTCCTGCTGGAAGGTGAACCTTCGTCCCAGTCTCAAATGTCTGGCAAACTAAAACAGGATTTCCTCAAGAACTGCCCTGCATTTAGTGCCATCCATCGTTCCTTCAATCCTGACCAGTTTTCCTGTCCCTGCCAAAGAAAAACATCCCAACAGAATGATGCTGCAATCACCATGTTTTACTGTGGGAATGGTGTTCTCGGGATGATGGAAAGTGTTGGGTTTGCGCCACACATGGCAATTCCCACGATGGCCATAAAGTTCAATTGTCTTCTCATCTGACCAGAGAACCTTCTTCCATGTGTTTGGGCGGTCCGCCACATGCTGCTGTGCAAACTCCAAACGTGTTTTCTTATTTCTTTCTTTAAGCAATGGCTTTTTTTCTGGTTACTCTCCCATAAAGCCCCACTCTGTGGAGTGTATGGCTTAAAGTGGTCCAATGGACTGATACTCCCATCTTCTCTATGGATCTTTGCAGTTCCTTCAGTGTTATCCTTGGTGTCTTTGTAGCATCTCTGATTAATGCCCTCCTTGCCTGGTTTGCGAGTTTTGGTGGATGACCTTCTCTTGTCAGGTTTATAGTGGTACCATATTCTTTCTATTTTGTTTTAATGTATTTAATAGTGCTCCGTGGGTTATTCAGAATTTGGGATATATTTTTATAACCCAACCCTGATCTATACTTCTCCACAATTTTGTCTCTGACCTGTTTGGTCTTCATGTTGCTTGTCTCTGACCTGTTTGGTCTTCATGTTGCTCTTTGGTCTTCATGTTGCTTGCTTAGTGGTGTTGAAGAGTCAGGGGCCTTTCAGAACAGGTATATTTATACAGGTGTCATGTGACACTGATTGCACACAGGTGGACCCTAATCAACTAATTATGTGACTTCTGAGGTTCATTGGTTGGACCAGATCTTATTTAGGGGTTTCATAGCAAAAGGGATGAATATATATGCACTCACAACGTTTCAGTTTTTTTCTTGTTCTTTTTATTTATTTATTTATTATTTATTTATATTTCTTATATACCGCGCTATTATGGTCAGTGTGGTTTACAGTTAAAACAGAACATACTACAATGTAACAGTTCACATTGAGTTTACATTGAACAGGGGTAGTAAACATGGAAGAAACCGGGGGAACTATATACAAATTATGAATACTCTTACGAAGGACATATAAGGATCTCTAAACAGAGGCATGCGCTCATGGGTCAGGGAGAGAATGTAGGGAAAAGATGATTAACCATTCTCTACGGGAGGCTGATCTATGGGGTGGGCTAGGTAGGAAGGCAAGGTGATGGCTGTGTGCTTTCTGGAATTGGTATCAGGGTAATGTTGTAGGAACAGGTGGTGCTTGAGAGCTTTTCTGAATAACGCTAGGTTCGAGATGGCTCGGATTTCAGCTGGGAGGGCATTCCAGGCCATAGGTGTGAAAATGGAGAAGGCTCTACTGGCTGTTGTCTTTGTACATTTTATCAACAATTTAGGGACTTCAAGTGTATTCATCAATGTAGATCTCCTGATTCTGTTGACTGGTGTTCTGTGGAGAAGTTTACTGATGGGCATGGGGGGCTGGTTCTTGAGGGCTTTGAATGTCAGGACTAGAGTCTTGTAATGGATTCTAGCCTGCAGCGGTAGCCAGTGTAGGTTCTTCAGGACTGGGGTTATGTGGTCTGACCTTGAAAGTCCTACCAGTACCCTCGCAGCTGAGTTCATGGCAAGTCGGAGTGGGCTTAGAGTCGACTGTGGAAGTCCATGTTGGATGATGTTAGCAAAGTCAAGATGTGGGATAACTAAGGCTTGGAAGTCAAGTAGTGGGCGGAGATGACGTAGTGTTCGGATCTTATGATATATTGTTTTTGTGGTGTTTTTGACATGCGCTGACATGTCTAGCTGCTGGTCAAGAGTAATGCCTAGATAGCGGATTGTGGGTTTGGCCTTCAGTTCAGTATTGTTGACTTGTAGTGAGGGAGGTGACGTGAACTTCTGGCTTCTCGTGACGAATAGAACGTCTGTTTTACTGTGGTTAATTCATAGATTTTGAGAGAGGAGCCAATCTGCTACCGCTTCAAAGCATCTTAATATTGGCGAGAAGTCAGGTTGATCAATCTTGAAAGGTGTGTAAATGAGGATGTCATCTGCATAGGCAAGGCATTGGATATTGAAGGAGCGGATTAAAGCACAGATGGGCTGCATGTAGATGTTAAACATCAATGCAGATAGGGATGAGCCCTGAGGTACACCTTGCTTCAGTGGAAATGGCTCTGATGTTATGGAACCTGCTCTGACTTGTTGCCATCTGTTGCACAAATAATATTTACACCAGGCTAGTGATGAGCCTTGTATCCCTTTTTCTTTGAGGCAAAGTAAAAGTGTCTCGTGGTTCACCGAGTCAAAAGCGGCTGCTATGTCCAAGAAGATGAGGACAAATCCTTCGTGGATGTTGTCAAGTCCTGTGACTAGGTTGTTGAAGAGGGTTGTGAGGATGTTGTCAACACCGTGTGCTTCTCTAAAGCCGTGTTGGGATGGGTCCAGTGGTGCTTCACTGTTGACGTGGTGTTGGATTTGTCGCTGGACTACCTTCTCAATGATTTTGGCAAGCAGTGGTATGCTCGAAATTGGTCTGAAGAACTCAACTTTAGATGGATCGAGTCTGCTATTTTTTAACAGAGGGCGGATTGATGTGTATTTTAAGCTTTGGGGGAAGGACCCTGTTGAGAGGGTATATATAGAAGGTATTTTATTGTCATTGCACGTCACCAATTTGGACTATATTGTTAGGTCTATTACCTAACATCCAAATTAACCTCCATTTTCATTCAAAGTTGTAAGCAATGTGACAAAATAGGTCAAAAACCAAGGTGATGAATACTTTTGCAAGGCACTGTAGATATATACTCGTATATATACACATAAGGGTTTTAAGGCTCTTTTGGGGGTAAATAGTAGGTCTGTATGTACAAGGATAGGCTGCTTCCAGTCTCTGTGGACATCGGCCAGCTCACGTTTTGAGGATACCTCAAGAAATATGCATGAAAAAGATTTGCAAGTACCCTGTTTCAACTGTATGCAGATATATCTGTTGCATATTCATTAGTGCATCCTGTAAATCCCAGCGGATTGATGTACATGGCGAATAAAGGCTGCCTACCCTTTGGGCATATATTTGAGTGCATCCTCTCTTTTGGTCATAACCACAGGGATAAACTTATGCTAGCCTCTCCCCACACAACATTAATATCTTTTTTTCAGGTGATTTTCTTTTCTGAATGAATAGCAGTTAGTTATCAAGTTTTACGATGTATGGTAATTCTGAAAACTCAATTAATTTTTGCTGTTCACCTTCCAGGGGACTAATTTATTTTGAGAGAATTAAGCTCAATGTGAATAGCTGTTCTGCTTTAAACTATTAATCCTATTACTATTAAACTTTCATGCAGTGCTGCAAGGTGTTTTTTTTTTTAGTGCCATCAAGTCAGTGTTGACCCATAGCAATCCAGCTATCTCTGGGTTTTCTTGGCAACATATCACCTGAAGTAGATTGCCAGCCTTTTCTTCTGAGGCAAAAGAGGGTAAAGTGACTTGCCCAAGGTGTGCCAGTGGGAATTGAACCCTTGATCTTCTGGGTACTAGGCAGTTGCTCTAACCACTAGGCTACTCCTCTGCTCTTTTACAAGGTGTACACAGCACTTTATGGTACATAGAAGAGAGAGTCCCTGCTCAGTGGTGGATATAATCTAGCCAACAGATGGACAGTGAGGACAGAAGAAGGGCAAGAACAAGATAGAAAAAGAGGAAGCTGGTAAAGGAAAAAGTCAGCTGTTTATCAAATACGCTTCCCAGCCTCCTTTAGCCACTGCATATGCACCTGAGCTTGGGCCAGAAGAAGATGGACTGATGTAGCCAAGAGTTATTATACTCCTGCTGCAGCTCTGAAGATCATGGCTGACCATAGCCTCAGAAGCTAATATATCCCAGCTGCAGCAGGGAAGAGATTGGCCGATTTGACCCCAGAATGAAGAAACTGAGCAAAAACAGTCACTGCCCAACCTGGTGAAGGGAGAGAGGATGATGGGCCTTGGGATAGATTGGGGAAGAGGAGAGGTTTGGCATGCACGCCCCCCTCCCCCCCACACACACATGTACATCATACTGCCATCATCTTCCTCCAGCCCAGTACCTTATTTTTTCCTTGGAAAATCCCCCCTGTTGCTGTTACCTTTGGCAACTAGCTGAAAGCTAGTGTTATCTGGATCATAGGATTATGCCATCATCGGTTCCATTCTTCTTAAAAGCACAAAACACTTCACAAATGCACTACAATAGTCCACTGTTTGGAAGATATAGCACGTCTGTATCCATTGGGTCATACCTATAGGCTGGCTGGCTGCGTTTTGTTTTTATCTACTTTAGTGCAGGCTGAAATAATATTCCTAACTCAGCTGTTTCTGTCTGTAGGCATTTAAGCTGATGGGGCTCAGTTACAATAAATCTGCCCAACTGTGTAAATCTATGGGCAGTGCAGTGCCTTTAATCCAGTAATAAAATCATTGACTGCAGAGACTGGGGCAAGAATATTTCAAATACTTTTCTAGGAATGTTTTACTGCTCACAAGGGAGTTGTTCTGTAGATTGGAAAGATGACTTTAAAATATGAGAGAACTCCCCCAGCCCCCCACCCCCAAAAAACAGAATCCGTTGAATTAAAAGCTTAACTTAAAGAAATAATATTAAGGATGAAAAGACTGAATTGAAAAATTTCTTATTGTACCCATCTAAACCAGGATCTTTGCAATGGCTGGGCAAGGAATAGGATCACCCTGGGCACCAAGTTGTGTGTGTGTGTGTGGGGGGGGGTCTGTCAGTCACACTTTTGCATCAGTTTGTGAATATTTGAGCTTCTGAGACTGAAGGGAAAGAGGGGTGCTGTTGGAAGCCTTTTAGCAGAGTGCTTTTTGATTCAACAATTGCTCTGCATCCCCAAAGAGAGATTAATTCACATTAGACCTTAATTATCCTCAAAGAGGAGGTCAGAAAACAATTTGACAGCAATTTCAGGATAAATCCCTAGACACAAAAGGCTGACGGTTCTGTTGGGTAATGTCAGAGGTTGCCAAATAAGAAAAGTTTTTTTCATCTTTGCCTTTAGCGATTCAGTATTTATATGTACTGTAGAAGTACAAAGCTAGACTACTTTAAAAAACTTAAGCCCATTGATACAATAACAGCAGCTACGGGTACCAGTGTGTCAACAATGAGCCGCCTGACTGAAGACCGAACACAATTTAGGACAACTATCCAGAGGGTCGCTGTTGAGTCGACACCGACTCGACGGTATTTAACAACAACAAGATAGAAAAATTGTACAGGATTAGGGAGATGAAAATCACTTTTCCATGTGTTGTCAATAAAAGTCCATAAAAGGGTTAACTATGTAGAGTATACACCTATATTAACCCTAACCTATGCACTAAATTTGTTTGTTGGACCCACTTTATTCATACCATATAAACTATCAGATTTTTAAAAAATGGTCCATTTTGCTTTATTAATAGGTGAAATAAAATTTTGCACTTTCAATGTTCCATTACTATCTATCCTCATAATCTTCATAAATTGCATAAATATTGTTCAAACAACACTGGGACGTTTCTGTATAATTTTAAATAGTGCTGTTCTTGCAATCCATTTAACATTATAGAGAGATATGCCAGGTCTGTTAACCAGCTAAATTATTTTGAATATGCCTCTCTCTGTTTATTAGGGCATTTGATATACTTACTGCCTTTCAAATTTTGGCAAGATGATTTACAATAATCTAATAAAATAAAAAAAATCAGAAAGGAAATACATTTGTGACAGGAGAGAGAAAGGTTATAATGACAAATGATGGCGTTTTTGAAGGCATTTACACAGGTAACTGCCCATGTTACCCATGTAAATGCCTTAATCGGGATTTTCCAAAGGAACCTACATGGATAATGCCTTTAGAAATCCCGGTTAAGTCCCTAATGTGCCAAGATGCTATGCGGTTAGCAACAGGGCATGCTGGGGGTGTTCTGGGGTGGAGTGGGGGCAGAGGAAAAGGCTAAGCGGGTAGCACCGATTTTCAATGCTACAAGGTTAACCCTCGGCACCTTAAAGATAGGTAAGGTTTTTCCTCGTCTATCTTCGAGGTGCAGGCGCTAATTGGGTAGCATCGAAAATTGCTGCTCCCCGCTTAGCCTCGGCAGCAGCCGGCATGTCCAACCAAACCTGGGTTAAAGGGGTCGGCGGGCAAGCTATGTGCCGACGTGGCACATAGCCTGCCTAAATGAAAATCGGGCCCAAAATATATATGGTCAGGTTAAGGAACAGAGAGGGCAGAATATAGACACTGGGCCCAATATTCAAAGAATTTATGTTCCTAACTTTGAGAGTTATTTGGTCATATTCAGCAGCAGCAGTCAGCATGAATAAAGTGACTGACCATCACTGATTAAAATTAAACCAGATATTCAATGCCAGGTCATATCAGGCCACCAGCATTGAATATCTGGGTTGCCCACATATAGCCCAATTCCCTAAGGGGCACGTCTGGGCCATCTGGGTGCCCTGAGGTAGGACGGGCCCATTAGGACTGATTCTGTACTGCGGGAGCAGGACGGCCCTGCAGGTGCAGAACCAGGCCCTGGGACAGCCCGACATGCCCCTGCATCGCCACGGGGATGTTCTCCCCAGGGACTATGTGCCCGCTGCCTGTCAAGACCCTGACTCCTCACCACCCATGCTGTTGGGGCCCGGATTGGGTGGCGGGGACTCACCATTGATGACCTTTTGTTCCGGTGGGGGGGGCTTCTGGGCTCCTGGGGGGGGGGGGGCTGCTGGCCAGGTTCAGAGGGGTGCCCTGCTCTTCGGAGGTGGAATAAGCAAGGTGTCCCCCCCTGCAATCCCTAGACATACAGGGCCGTCTCTGGAAACGGCCCTATACATCTGGGGGTCGGTCCTGTCCACGCTTCATCCTCACTTTGCCTCCATGCCGCCCCCATCTCCCTCAGCATGTACAGCAGCTCTGTGTGTGCAGGGGGAATGGGAGGAGGCATATAGAGAAGGCGGATAGTGGGGCAGCCTCACTATCTGCCTTATAGAATTGGGGTCATAGACATTTAGCTATCCAGTCAGTGGCAATACTGAGCCGCTGAATGGGTAGTTAAACCATCTAAAGTCAGGAAAGCTTTTTTTTG
This sequence comes from Ichthyophis bannanicus, assembly GCA_033557465.1. Lineage (NCBI taxonomy): Eukaryota > Metazoa > Chordata > Amphibia > Gymnophiona > Ichthyophiidae > Ichthyophis > Ichthyophis bannanicus. The sequence goes on along the minus strand of CM066031.1, from coordinate 1,786,744,497 downwards.
GTCTAACTTTAGCTGGTTAGGGATCCTTAGCCAGCAGTTCGAGATCACCGCTGACTGGGTAACCCTTGGTGCCAACCCTGCTCCACTCTGGAACACCTCGACATTAAGTGGTTATTGTCAGGGCATTCCACAGAGTTAAGAAGGGATATTCAGCAGCACAAGCTCGGTATATGCTGCTGAATATCCCCCTCCATGGGATTAACATGATTAGCAGGTCTGCTAATCATGTTATTCCCTTTGAATATGCCCCCCCCCCCCTCCATGCTCTTAGATTGCTTCTTTGAAAAGTTATTAGAGCTGAGTGCCTAAATGTTTATTTAAAATTTAGGAGCATAAAAGTGGGTAACAATGGGGCAGCTTTAAGCAGGGAGAAAAACATAGGGGTTTAGCACTGATATACAGCACTTAAGCTCATAAATCTGGGCAAATGAATAGCAGGCCTAAATTCAGGAGAATACATTTTAAACTCCTAAATTAGGATGGATTTTCAGTTGAAAAGTTAAAGGCACATTTTACAAATGATGTCCAAGTGCCATCTGGGATGTCCAAGCCAGAACGGCTGAATAAGAAGCAGGCACATCCAAGTTCAGGCTTGATTTCAAATGTGGACATACCCGATATGGATGTTTTTTGGGACGTCTTCATACTGTAGACATCCCCAGAATAGTATTCAAGATCAGGAACATCTAGGAATAGCCTAATGGTCAGTGTAGTGGGCTAAGGTCAGAGTTCACTCCAACTGCTGATATCATTGTGATTGTGGAGAGTACTGGGGATGGTGGAGGGACATCTTTTCTATACCTTCTGAATGTTTTACAGCCAAAACACACACCTTCCCTATGCCCTATACATGCCTGGAGCAGTTCTAAAGTTGGACGAGGTTGTAGATGTCCCCAATGTTTATGAAATTGAGCAAGGATGTCTAAGTCCATTGCATTGCCCCAGACATGCCTCTGCCATGCCCCTTACCTAAATGGCTGTCCCCGCACTGGAGACATCTTTAAAAGCCATGCATGTTTTCAGAAGTCCAAACTGCAGCTAAGGCTCTTAAAATGACCCTCTTAGACTTCTAAATGTGGATGAAAATAGGTCACAAATTTAGGAACCTCACTTAGGCACCTAAATTTAGGAGCTTAGCTTTTCTTGACTACCTATCCTTAGATACTTATTGGTCCCCAGCAACCAATACCAACACTCAATTGCCAAGGAGAACAGGTCTTCAAGACAGCTCTTAATTTCATATGCAACAGCTGTGATTGAAGCAGAGGAGCAAGTCATTCCAAAGGATAGGGGTTTTGAAGAAAAATGATGAATTTCTAGTAGACTCCAACCTAGCACAGTAAACCGGAGGAAGTTGATCCTCATGAATGGAAGGTAAAAATCACCTGGCAGTATGGGGAGTAATCAAGGATGAGAGGTAGGTGGGAGTAGCACTGTATAAAGCTTTGTGAGTCCTAGTCAGAATTTCAAGAGAATTCAATTAAAATAGAATGGGAGGCTGTGGCGCTGTATCAGTAGAAGGGTAATGTGGTTGAATTTTTGTGCATGGGAAAGGATCTTGACAACAGTATTTTGTACTGTCTGTAGGTGCTTCAGGTCCCGTGAGCAAATACTCGCATAGATGGAATTACAATTATCAAGATGCAGAGTAACAGTAGCATGGATTACAGCATTTTGGGCTGCAATGCCCAAGAATGGGCATATGGAATGGAATAGAAGGAGGGAACAGAAAGTAGATCTGATAACAGTTGAAAACTGACTCTGAAAGGGAAGTTCTAAATCAATAACTACACCTAGGCTCCTCTGCACACAGAGCAGGAGCTTCCCTCGCGGTGCACACAGGAACCTGCAAACAGCAAAGGTATGGTAAGGCTGATAGTGTGGTTAGTGATCCAAGTGGCTGTGGTTTTAGTGAAACTGAATTTGAAAAGTTCATCTGTAGCCATGAGGTCAGTTTGTAAAGACAATAGTTTAATAAGGAGAAATATGAAAAAAAAAAGTGTCAGTATATGTCATGAGCATAATAAAAGGCGCTGATGCCAAAAATCAGACCAGGGTAGCTAATGGACCCATGAAGATAATGAAGAGCAGGAGGGCCAGAACTAAGCCCATGTGACTTCACAGGATAGAAAGTGAAGTGCTGATGTGCAGAACCTGGCAGAAATGGATAAAAAGCCTCAGGAAGTAAAGAAGTGAACCAATGCAGAACTTTATCACAAAGACCAATGTTGTAAAGTTTGAAGAGAAGACTAGGGTCGACCAGGTCAAAAGGAGCAGAGACAGACAGAGAAACTTTTCTGTGGTCTGGATAGCTATGAATTTCACTTAGCATTGTTGTTAGAATGTTTTTCATAATGTGACCTGGTCAAAAACTGGACTATCGGGAACATAGAATACCAGACTTCTCAACATGGTTCCAAAGTTGGGAGAGGACAATTTTTTAGTGAATTTGGACAGATATGGAAGATTGGACAGTAGATGGTAATGAGCTGGAACAAAGGGATCAAGATTTGCTTTTTTAAGAACTGGATACATGACAGCCAGTTTCCAAGAACTAGGGATAGAGCCAGAGGAGAGACTATAATTGATTGTAAAAAGAACAAAGAGGGGCATACCAAGGGCTTGCTCTTCAATCATTTGGAAGGGATAGGGTCAATAACACAGGTGGTTTTCCTCATCGAAGCTATCACCTTGGTCAGTGAAAAAGTAGTGGTCAAATAGAAAGAAGACCAAAAATTTTTTTCGAGAGCTGTTTTGGTTATTCCAGCAGCGGTCGGCAGGCCATAAAAGTGGCGTCCCTGCTTGCAGAGACGCCGCTGCCGGGACACACCACCTCCCTCTTCAGCTCCTGCCCAATCGGGGCAGTGGGAGCCCGAACAGCAGCGGTTGGCAGGCCATAAAAGCGGCGTCCCTGCAAGGCGAGCAGAAGAAAACCAAGCAAAGGAAACAACATCGCCAACAGTACCACAGAAGCAACCAACAAGGGGCAGACCACAGAAAAAGACATCAAAAACGCAAGTAAAACTCGCACAGGACATCACAACAAATCAATATGCTCACAACATTATTTCTCCCACTCAGCCTCCTCATCTCACAAATCCTGCCACCAACCACACACGTCCACTACCCACACTCTACCTCAACATGGCATCCACCAACCACTTGGACATACTTAGAACCACAGTGCTCGCATAAAGACACACACAGAACATCAGTGACAAAAAGAAAAAGCAAACGCAATTCAAACTCCCACACACTAAGCTCAAAGGAAACACACGAAGCAACAGATCCTTCAAAGCATAAAACTATAGAGCTCATAAACGCAAGATCCATATGCAACAAGATACACACAATAGCAGACCACATAGAAGACCATCAGCCAGACATACTTTGCATAACAGAGACCTGGCTCAATCCAACTGACAATGTACTACTCAATCAACTGGTACCAGACACATACACAGCATACAACTGCCCACGCACCCACAAACGTGGAGGAGGAGTCTTGATAATTGCAAAGAAGAACCTAAAGTTCAAAACTCAGGGCTTCACCGACACACCACAAGGTAACACAATTATCATCGTGAACAAACACATGGCACTCTGCCTAACCTACAGAGCACCCAGAGCCACACCCGAAGAACTAGCCTCAACGCTCGAAGCAGTATGCGCCATTACCGCAACTAACAAACCCACGCTACTGCTAGGAGACTTCAACCTCAAGTCCACCAACACCAAAGATGCAGAAGCTTTCCTTCAAGCAATGACCTCACTTCAATTCACCCAACTAGTCGACGCCCCAACACACAGACACGGTTCTTCCCCAGACCTCATCTTCGCAAACAGCAACCTAACATCGAGAGGTCTAATATCAACACCCACCATCACCCCAGTACCATGGTCAGACCACTACATAATCAAGATAAAGTTACGATTACAAAAAGACAAGCTAAACGAACACTCAGACAACTCACCCACGCAAAGACGATTCAAGAACTTCGACAGGGACACTTTCCTGCAGGACACGATACAACAACTGACCACAGAAGCAGATGACCTGGAGACTCAAATCTCCAACTGGAACAACACCCTATCTAACGCCGCCAAAGCAACAGATGCCAGACCCAAGAAACACCATCACAACAAGAGACAACACAAGCCGTGGTACTCAACAACCATACGACAGGAAAAGAGGGAACTGGGAACTCAGAAAGATAGAACGGAGATGGAGAAAGTTCAAGGCAGCTGAAAACCAGCAACTATACCTAACAAAGCAAAGACAATACATTGAACACATCAACCAATCAAAGAGGGAATACCATACAAACATGATCAATACCTCCTTGAACAAACCCAGAGAACTATTCGAAATAGTGAAAATCCTCACAAAGGAGCAATGGACAGAAGCGGACGTGCAAATAGACCCACAAAAATTTGCTGACTATATCAAGGAAAAATTTCACTCCGCAGAACAAACAAGACCTAACGCATCAACTCAGTCTAACTCACACCCTAAAACCTGGGACACATTCCGCTCACCATCAACAGAGCAGCTCTCCCACATCATCTCCGCAATCAACACAAGCACTGCTCCCACAGAACCTTGCCCAGTGTCATGGATCAAAGCCACCAAATCAAGCTTCATCCACATCATACACAACATGGTGCACAACTCCCTCACCCAAGGATTCATGCCAGACCAACTAAAGCTAGCCACAGTTAGACCAATACCAAAGAAAACAACCCTCGACAAGAACAACCCAGCAGCTTACCGACCAATATCCAGCATACCCTTTCTGGCAAAGATCATCGAAAAATCAGTACAACACCAACTACAAGAACACATTGACAACCATGCACCACTGGATGACAACATGGCTTTCGCCCCAACCATGGAGTCGAAACACTGCTGATTTACCTCTTTGACAATATCCTCCGAATCATAGACAACACCAAAAAAGGTATCTTAATGATCTTCATTGACATCTCTTCAGCATTCGACACAGTAGATCACAAAACCCTCCTGGAAAGACTAAAGAACATTGGACTACATGACACCACCTTAAAATGGTTCCACTCATACCTAACCGACAGGCAGATACAGGTCAAGGTAGGCCACAACACCTCCCAACCCATAAAAGTCCTCCAAGGTGTGCCTCAAGGATCCGCCCTCTCAGCACTACTGTTTAACATCTACATCCAGCCGATATGCGACATCCTGAAAGCAAACAGCATTCAATATACGATCTATGCAGATGATATCATGATATACACACCTATCTCAGTTGACAACCCGGACTACTCTAAAATAAAATGTCTGCCTCACACAAATGACAAGATGGTGTCAAGACAACAACCTCGCAATCAACTACAGCAAGACGGAGGCACTAATAATCACTCGCAACCCAGACTTCATCCACCCACCGGACATCAAGGTACAAAACACAACCATACCAATAAAATTGGAAGTAAAATACCTCGGAGTGACCCTTGACAACGAACTGAATCTCAAGCCTCACGTAAACAAAACAGTCAAAAATGCATTCCACAGAATGAGAATCATCAGAAGACTGAAACCCCTCCTCGCCATGGAGCACTTCCGTAACGTATGCCAAGCTCTAATAACCCCCTTACTGGACTTCTGCAACCCCATCTACCTTGGACTAGCAAAACAAACACTCAAACCACTTCAACTAGCACAAAACACGGCAGCCCGCATAATATCTGGATCAACAAGACATGAACACATTACCCCTGTTCTAAAAGACCTTCACTGGCTCCCAATTAGTTCACGTATCAAATACAAAACAATTATAAACATATTTAAGATCAAACAACACACCTCAGCCAACAGCTTACACACCCTCATACAACCAGACACCAGCACACGCCCCAGAAGAAAAAGGAACCTCCAACTGAGTTAGCATCCCAAGAGATGTCAGAAAAACACGCAAAGACACCACAGAAAGAGCACTCTCCCTGGCTGCCACAACAATCTGGAACTTCCTCCCAGACGAGCTGAGATCGAAGACAGACCTCAAAGACTTCCGCAAACAACTGAAAACAACGCTGTTCATAGAACACTATGGACACGTCACTTGATCTAACTACCAGGAACTCCTAACATATCCCCCTCTGTCCCCCTGATAAGAAATTGTATAATGGCACTCGATGAATCTTAATACCCAATGTATAGAATACTGTATTATAGCACATACTGTATCATAGCGCACTATGTACATAGTTCAACTAATCAAACACACTATAACTTCTCACACACAAATCATGATATAGCTTTCACTGCATGAAATTCATGTTCACCTCTTTTGATTGTTTTGCTGTGATATCGCCTTGATTGTAGGATAAGGCGGTATAGAAATATTGTTAAATAAATAAATAAATAAATATTCCACGTAATCTTTATGTTTTTTGGTGCACTGAATCCAAAAATGACCTCCATTTTGTCATAGGACATCATGTTTCCTGACAATTTAGGTAACTATGTTAAATAAGGCAATACCTCAAAATAAATGGAAATAGACTTATAAAATTAAAGTTTTATTACAATATTTTCATGAAAATCCTTTTTTGAACTGAAATGAGCTCACCTACACACACTAAACTTGATTCTTTTTCCTTGTGAGGCTCCTCTTGGTGCATTTACGCTTGTGAGTAGCATCTGGAATGTCTCTCTGAAGCAACCAACAGTAGTCTACCATCATTGTAATGCTCCATTTTCCCTGGTATCTCCTTTCCATCTCTTTAATGTCTTGGTGGAATCGTTCTCCTTGTTCCTCACTCACAGCTCCCAAATTTTCAGGAAAGTAGTCAAGGTGGGACTGGAGGAAATGCACTTTCAAACTCATCAGGCAACCTAAAGCTTGAAATGCTTTCAGCATTCGTCCGATGATCTTTTTTGAGGATCTTTGTTATTGCCTAAATATTTCTGTACGACTTCTTTAAATGCAATCCACCCTTCTTTTTGAGGATACGTCATGGTATTGACAAACTCTTGAGCAACTATAAGCCTTCTAATATCTGGTTCGATGAACACATCTTCCTTCAATTTTGCCTTCGACAGGCCTGGAAACTTGGTGACCAAGTATTTGAAGCATTCTCCATCTCTTGGAAGTGATTTTACGAATTGCTTCATCAATCCCAATTTTATGTGGAGAGGTGGTAGAAGAACTTTATGGGAAGGTACCAAAGTTTCTCGGAGGACATTTTTTTCACCGACTGTTAGCACCCTTGGCTGCCACCTCTTCTTGGTCCAGTGATTTTGTTGGTATCGACTGTACCATAGACGCAGAAAACAAGGATATTTGGTATACCCAGCTTGTTGCCCGAGCAGCATGCACAAGACCTTCAAGTCCCCACACACTTGCCAACCATGGTCTTCATATTTAAGTTTATGAAGAAACAATTCCAAGTTCTCATAGGTTTCCTTCACGTGTATGGAATGACCTAGAGGTATGGAAGCGTAAAAACCGTTGTGGAGTAAAACTGCTTTGAGACTTCTTTTTGAAGAATCTATAAAAAGACGCCATTGCTCTGAATCATATTGGATTTTAAATTGACCCATCAGACCTTCGACATCGATGCAATAAATCAACTTGTCTTCTTGGGCGTAGTAAGGAACGAACTCCTTTTCACGATGTCTGAACCATGAAGATGACACTCCTGGCAACAATAAATTTCTGCTTTTCAGTCTTGATCCGAGTAACTCAGCGGCATCTTTGGGAAGATTCAAGTCTCTTACCAAATCATTCATCTCCTCCTGAGAAAACAATTTTGGTCTTGTATCATCTTCAAAGTCAGAACATGATTCGCCATCTGGTTCAGGTATGACTTCATCTTCATCAGAGCTAGGTATCTCTTCCAAGGTAGCAGGGGGCTTGGGTACTGGTATATCTGTGCCATGGGGGATGGGACGAACTGCCCAGTGAAGATTGGGGTATGAAATGGAATGCTTCCATTTGGAATTAAACCCTTTCACATCGCATGAACAAAAGTAACAGTCGTCACTATGGTTCTTTTGCTCTCACCATACCATAGGAATTCCATAATGGAAAGATTTTTTCTTACCCTTGAACCAGTTTCGGAGGTCCTCAACACACCGTTTGCACACTTTTTGAGGCTCCCAGACTTTATCTTGATCTCCAATTTTTAGTCCAAAGTATGCAAAGTATACTTTTTTCACAAAGTCTGTAATATTCTGCTGTTGCTTCAACACTGTATATTCACCACAGATGAAACAGAAACTGTCTGGCGAATTAATACACTTTCGCGGAGCCATAACATAACGGTTAAAGAATGACGAGCTAACACGAATTACGATGAAAAAGTGTGAACAGCCTAGAACCAAGAACCTGATGATGATTCGTGCACAAGTGTGGCATGCAGGGGAGAGCAGCTCTGTGTCTGTACACGAGATGTCACAGTGCTGGCCACGCCCCCCTGCACTGACCGGAGCTGCTGCTATCTGCCCTGTGTCTCCCTCCCACTGGATTCTTCAGGAAAGATTAACCCCTTCTACCATTAGAAGCACAGACTTAAAACTTGCTTAGCTTATGTATATATTGCTGACCATCAGATTTACAGTGCTATATTTTTTTTTTACATAACTCGGACAACCCCTTTAAGGTTTTTTTGGCATTTTATATCTTAAATGCACTTATGTGAATTAATTAATAGTAATTTGAATTAATTAATAGTAATTTGAAAAAAATAGATACATTTGAAGACAATTTTGCATGTTGGGGCAAATCATGAAGTCTAGGAGTTTTTTCAATATTTTATTTGTTTTCAGCACACCAAAATACATGGAAATTAGATGAAGATAATCAAACAGCTTTTTAGTCGCAGAGCTGTGTAATAGGTTATTGAATCAAGAGGGGGCATGCACAGAGTTCATTAAAGCCTTCAGAGGCTGTTGAATAGCTTGGTTCCTGCCAGGGAGCATGAGCATATATCTGAAATTTTAGAAAAGAAGTAGCTGGCAAAGATCATCAGCCAATGCACCTGACTAGTATATAAATAAAGACTGGATCATAGCAGAAGAAAACTAAGTCATGACAGAAAAGAATATTTTTGGGTGATTAAAAGAATCATTGATGAGTTTTTTTTTAAATACTCTTTCTTGGACAAGGTTAGACTGACCAGTAATACCAAAGGTAGCAATGACCCAAGGGATAGGTGGAAGTGGGGAACTGTATCTAGAGCTGCATTAAGATTGCTGTTCCAGGTCTGGCTCTGTTCATGCAATGATAGAGACTCAAAATTGGAAGAGAAAGAGTGTGTACTAGTAATATGGAGGTTCAGTCAATTGGTTAAATTTCCTGGGATAAATAGGGATGTCTACATATAGTAGACATCCCCATAATAGTATTCAAGATCAGGAACATCTAGGAATTGCCTAATGGTTAGTGTAGTGGGCTAAGATCATAGTTTAATGCAGCTTTCTAATAACTGGTCCAAAAGTGATAAGGTAGTGGTCAGACTCTAGCAGCGAAAGAGTGTGGATATTAATGAGGTGAAGAGAATCTTTGTTCAGAGAGGACTAAATTAAACATGTGTGCAGACATAGGAGTAGAACCAGACACATGCTGGACAAAATCAAGATCAGATAAAGAGGAGATAAAGAATTGGTCTTGTAGTCTAGATGGAATATCAAAGTAGATGTTGAAGTCACTTAGCAACACAAAGTTAGGAAAAAGACAGCACTCTTTGAAAATGATTGATATAATAAGTCCCATGAGGCTGCATCCAGAGACGAAGAACAGTAAGTCAAGAGTATGTGAAGTGCAGAGTCAACACTGACCTTTTTTTAGCAAGGGTTCTGGGTATCTAAGTGACCCATGTGAGAGTTCTAAGAGAGGCCAAGACCTGATATAAATTAGGACCACTTCACCCCCTACTCTGAACAATTGTGGAAAAGGCAGTGCAGAGTAACCAGGTGGGAGACAGCTTGAGAGTATAGGCTTGTCTCCTTTCCTCAACCATGTCTCATTCAAGCATAACAGAGCAAAAGCCACCCACTGTAGCAAACTAACACTTTTGATAGAAAATGTATCTTCTTGTTGGACCCCTCTTTGTAAATGCCAGACTCATTGATTTTTTTAGTCTGGTAAACAACAGATTCCCTTTCGTTCTGTAAATCTTAAAAATAATGTATCTTCATCTTTCAATATACTTATTTACAAAATTATTTCCTTTGCATTTACAAAAGTATTTTCTAGTTTCATTCAATATAGTTCATATAGGAGATCTAGAAGATATATAATGATACATTCACATCGGGTTATGCTGCTTCTTTCAACTCAAAGTTGTACTCATGCTTAGTAGCAATGTCCATCAAACTTTCCACTCAAACTTGTACTCATGTTTAGTAATAATGCACATCAACTGATATCATACTATGTTTCGGATGGCATATATCTAGTTTAGCCAATCCTGCCTCAGAATATCAAATAAAGTATTCTAATTTACTTCTTTATATCCTAAGCGTTTCTTCTCATTTCTTTAGTAAAACCAGCATCCTCCTCCATTATCTCAATAATTTAACATTGTCTTCACATCTCCAACAAATCCGATTCACTCACATCCAGTTCCCTCCAATTTAATGACCATGACAGCATCCAAATCATCAAGTTCACATGCACTTAATTTCTCTATAAGGCCATTTGGGAAAACTGTCCATAGTGAGTAAATCCACGATTGCTCACAATAATTAAGCAAATGCTCTCTATTGTTAAGTTCCGTCGAGTCGGTGTCGATTCATGGCAACCCTTTGGATAGTTCACCTAAACTGTGTTTGGTCTTCAGTAAGGTGGATCATTGTTGACAGAGTGGCATCCATAGCTGCTGTTATCTCATTGCTGGCCTTTCACTTTTTGCATTGACCTTCTACCTTGCTAAGCATGATGTCTTTCTCTAACGATCTCTCTCTTCGCATGATGTGTCCAAAGTATGAAAGTCAAACTCTTGTCATCTGAGCTAAGGAAAACTTAGGTTTGATCTCCTCTGGTACTGACTGATTTGTTCTTCGGGCAGTCCATGGTATACACAGTATACGTCGCCAGCATCATAATTCAAAGGCATCAATTTTCTTCCTGTCTTTTTCACTATCCAACTTATGCATAAATATGATGTTATTAAAAATACCCTGGCTTGAGGTCTTTCATAGCCATTCTGCCAAGAGCAATGTGTCATTGGATTTCTTGACTGCTTGTCCTTTCTTTATTGATTGTTGATCCAAGTAGGTTAAAGTTGACAACTATTTCAATTTCTTCTCCATCACTGATGAACTTATTGATTTTTCCCAGTTGTCAGGATCTTTCTCTTCTTTACATTAAGGTGCAGATCCATTTTAAGACTATGTTTCTTGATCTTGAGAAGCAAATGTTTCAGATCATCTTCACTTTAAGCTAGTAATGTGGTAACATCAGCATAGTGAAGATTATTGAGTCTTCATCCAATCTTCACACCTCTGTTGTCTTCATATAATCCTGCTTCTTCGATGATTTGTTCTGCATATAGATTAAACAGGTAGGGGGAAAGTATGCAGCCTTGTTGTACACCTTTGCTGATTTTAAAGCATTCTGTTTCTCCTTTTTCTGTTTGAACTGTTGCTTCTTCATCAATGTAAAGGTTGTGCAAGAGAACTATCAGATGTTCTGCTATACCCATGCTTCTTAACTTGAATCAGAGTTTCTTCTGGTTTACACAGTCAAAAGCCTTGCTGTAATCAATAGAACATATATAGTGTGGTAAGGAGAGGGTAGCCCAGCCGGGGGAAACAAAGGAAAAAGGGACTTTTTCCCCTTTGTGGGGGATGGGCGCACCTGAACACACATACCAAAGTAAAGGCAGTGAAAGAAACCACGGTTGTAGAGCTAGGCTAAAGCCCCACCCAGACTCCATGGCAACCATAGGTAAGGATAGGAGATACATGGGGGTGGAGTCAGAAGGGGAGGTACCCTGCCCAAACATTTAAGTTTGAGCAAAGGGAGAAGAGTGGCAGTAAGGGCAGCAAGGGCAAGAACAAGGGCAGCCAGAGCTGCAGCCAAGAGAGCAGCAGACAACGCTCCAAGGAGAGGACCAAACACAGTGGCAAGAGGGAGAGAGACAGAAGGCTGGCGGTGGAGAAGCTAAGGCAGGCGGGCTCAGACTCCTTTGAAGAAAGGTGTGTCTTCAGGCAGAGGAAACCCAGGGAAGCTGAGAGGAAATCCTGCAGTGATTCCCTGAGTAGCTCTGAGGCAGAGATAGCTACAGCCAACAGAAGCCCCAGCTGTGAAACTCCCACAGTAAAGCTCCAAGGTAGGAGAAAGAAAACAGAGAAAGCTAATACTTATGACTCTTGCTCAGATTCTGAGGAGAGGATTATACCTGGAAAAACCCAGAACAGAAAGAAGGGTTTTATAAAGAAAGCTGAACAAGAAAAGCCTGCTAGTGTTCTTCCAAAGGAAGGGAGGGCAGTGCAATGGGATAGACTGTTTAAGCTTTTAAAGGACATAAACCTAAAAGTACCTGAACGTTTCCAAGTTTCCCCAGCAGGCAGCTCAGAAGAAAGCATGGAGGTGGATTGTAGGGAGGATGACCAGGGGTCCACCTGTTCTGAGATGGAGTGTGCTGTATGCGTTGCTGCTAATTGAAGGAAGCAATGTAGTAGGAAGAATTCAGGAAGCTGTTACCAGTTGGTCATAGTTGGAAGCTTGAAAGAAAGGAGAGAAGGAATCTTATGTTGACGTACTAAGGTTCTCTGCTAAAGGAAAGTGGATAGTGCAATCAAGTCTGTGCTACTCAGCTGAGGACTCTTTTAATTGCAAGCAGCTAAAAGGGAACTGGCAGCATTACTGATCACGGTTGTATGCTTTAGCTACAAGTACCATTGTTAATTCTGAAGTAAGAAAGCTCTTAAAGGAAAAGGGAAAGAAGCTGTTGTAAATAACTCCACTGAAACACACTGTTTGCATTTACTTAATTTTGGAGAAAATTATCCTTGTTTCTTTTGCTGAGTGTGAAAGCTTCTTTAAAGACTGTTACCAAGCTTACCTAGAGGAACCCAATAAAATTCCTGTGTGCTTTAACATCCACTTGGTCTACTTTAAATACACAACTACACCTTTGAGATAAAGGGATACAAGATGGACGCCCGTCCCTACTAGGCGACTGCCTAGTGGGGGCGCGTGCACCACAATAGATATCCTTTTGGTATTCTTTTGTCTTTTCAAGGATCCATCTCACATCTGCAGTGCATGTCTCTCGTTCCTCGCACCTTCCAGAAACTTCCTTGCACTTCAGACAGTTCTCGTTACAGGTATGATTGTAATCTCTGCTGAATGATCTTAGGTAGAATCTTGCTGGTATGTGGGATCAGAGCAACTCTATGATAATTTCCACAGTCAGTCGGATCACCTTTCTTCAGTATTGGTATAAACACAGATCTTTACCAGTCATTTGGCCATGATATTGTCTTAAACATTTCCTGACAGAGCCTTGTAAGTATGGTAACAGCTGCATCTGATTGCTGTAATACTTCAGTGGAAATGCCATTAATGGAGGCAAGAGATTGGTGTGCATAGATCAAGAGAAGGACCTCGGAGTGATTGTTTCTGAGGATCTCAGGGTGGTGAAACAGTGTGACAAGGCGGTGGCCAAAGATAGAAGAAGGCTGGGTTTCATACAGAGAAGAATTACCAGCAGAAAGGAGGAGGTACTAATGCCACTTTACAAGTCACTGGTGAGGCATCACTTGGACTATTGTGATATAAAAAGAAGGGAAACGGTTCAGAGGAAGGTGACCAAAATGATTTGGTGGCTGTGCTAGAAGATATATGAGAAGAGACTTGAAGATCTAAATATGTATACTCTAGAGGAGAGAAGGGACAGGGGAGATATGATGCAGACCTTTAAATACTTAAAGGGTATTAATGAACAAACAAACTTTTTTCTAAAATGGGGAATCTGCAAAACTAGAGGACATAACATGAAGCTTCAAGGGGTAAACTGAAAGGCAACGTCAGGATATACTTTTTCACTGAAAGGGTGGTATATGCTTGGAATGCCCTCTAGATGGAAGTGGTGAGGGCAAATATAGTGACAGAATTCAAAATGGCATGGGACAGACACAGTGGATCCTTTTTTTTATTTATTTATAAAGATTTTTAATTACATAGCAAAGAACAATATTCTTTACACAGATTACAGGATATGCAGATATCACAACTTCACTAAAAAACTAGGAAATCAATATAATCATAAACTGTTGTAGTTCGATACCATGGGGGGAAGAGAGAAAGAAAATATTCGGCCAAATCAGAGTCTTTGGCCAAAACGAAGTATAATTAACAATAAGAAAACAAGTGACTACGGGAGGTCCCGGATTTACCCATCTAGAAGGAGTTAAATCTGTTATAGTAGTCAGTGTTACTCGGGCAAAGTAACCGCCGGAAGTCTAGCATTAATGAAAACATTTAGATCATTAGGATCAGAAAAAACATATTTCAAACCATTATAAAACACTAAACATCGGCAAGGGTATCTAAGAAAAAAAGTACCCCCAATTTGCAATACACCAGATTTGTACAATAAAAACTGCTTCCGCCTTTTTTGGGTTTCCTTAACTAAATCCGGAAACATCGATAATCTTAAACCTAGGAAGGTCTCCAAACGCTTCTTAAAGAACATCTTTAAGAGCCAATCTTTGTCAGAGATTAAAGCACATTGAACTAACAATGTAGAAGGCACAATAATAGTATCACCACCTCCAGATACCTCAAGTAAATCTAATACATCCAAAACGTTAAAGTCCACTTTAGACACAGTCTCTACAGTCTCAGCTTTCTTTTTCTGTTGTGGTAAGTAGTATACCTTAGCAAGAGGTGGAATCAAATCAGCAGGGATTTTCAGGATCTCCTTCATATACTTTTTGAACATATCCAAGGCTGTGACTCCAGGAAGGCATGGAAAGTTCAAGATTCTTAGATTTGCTGATCTGGAGGCATTCTCCAACACTTCCAGTTTATATCTCAATATGCCATTCTCCTTGGTCAGAGCCGACGACAAATCTGAAACTGCAGTAAGCTGAGAACTGACAGTAACATTATGCAGTTTAAGCTGGTCACATGTAGATAAAGCCTTATTGATATTAACAGCATTCCTCTGTATGGCAGCCGTATTTCCACGGACGTGAGTCATCATAGATAATGATTGAGCATTGATAGAAGTAGAGAGAGAGGAGATAGCTTCCCAGATAGATTCAAGAGTAAAAACTGAAGGGCGGATCAAAGGTGTCAAAGGCGAAAACGGCGTTGAAGCAAACTGTGGAGCAGAAATCTCCACCGAGCTACACGACTCTAAACAGCCACCCGATACCTCCCCGAGACTATCGGGGGTCAAAGAAACCGATTGCTCGGGCTGCGCCCTCTCCACCACCGGCGCTCCCACTTCGGGTGGCGTCGGCGTCGCAGAATCCGGAAAGGGTTCCAACGCAGTCTGGTGTAAAGGAGGACTCCTTACTTCAGGAGAGAGAGAAATCTCACTTCCCGACGGTCGCGTCGTGGCCTCTGCACCCGACGTGGCCAAGCCGGCTCGTATCTCCTGCTTTTTCTCCGAGGACAAGGTAACAAAACGGTCCATAGGACCTACGCTGGGTTGTTGCGGTTCAGAGGGGAAAACCCTCAACTTCCCCTTCCTCTTAGGCATAGACGCTCAATGAATCACACACACCGCAGCCATCTTGGATAGTCTCCTCCCCGGATCCCTTTTTAGCAACAGGATAACATCAAAATAATCAACTGTCAGCTATCTCAACAAATAGGGGTGACCTGAATGGAGCAGTGAGTACACCCCTAAATAAAGGCATGTGGATGGTTGTCCTGCATGGAGCAGTGGGTACACCACTAAACAAAGGCATGGGGAGGGTGACTTGCACGGAGCGCCAGGTGCACCTATTCTTGTCACCTTGCTGGGCAGACTAGATCAACCATGATGGTCTTTATCTGCCGTCATATACTATGTTACTATGTTACTTTGTTCTGTGATAAGGCTTTCAATGCTGCTTTGACTTCTTTCATCACCAATTGTTCCTGATCATAAGGTAAGGTTGAACCAGCTGTTGGTCCACTTGATCTTTATGGTATAATGACCCTGTAGATTTTTTCCATCTTTGCTTGATCTTCTCAGCATCATTCAACATGGATCCTTGAGCATTTTGTAGCATTCCAATTTGAGGCTAAAACATTTTTCTTTAATTGTTGAAGCTTTAGGAAAGCCAATCTTGATCTGCCTGTAATAGTTTCTGATTCTATTTCCTTGCATGCATCATTGTAGTACTTTTCCTTGTCTTGTCTTGCTGCATGTTCAAAATTTTCGTTGAGTTCTGTGATTGCCTCTCTTTTTACTCTGGCATCAGCTTCTCTACATTTCTGGGCAATTTTCAGAGTTTCTTCAGTCATCCATTTTGACCATTTTTGCTTTTTCATCTTTTGTAGAGACTTCTCACTTTCTTCCAATGCAACCTTCTTGATGTCACCCATAACTCTTCTTGAGCTCTGTAATTTGTATCTAAAGCAGCAAATTGATTTTGCAAGCAGTTTTTAAATTCCAGTGGTATTTTCTGAAGGTCATATTTTGTTACATTCATGAGTAGCTTGCTCTTTTTCAACTTTAGCTTGAGTTTTGCATACTACTGTAGTAGTTGGTGATCTGTACCACAGTCAGCTCAATGGATGTGGGAGCTAGGACTGGAAATGGGCTGATGGTGGGGCTAGGATAGGACTGGAAATGGGCTGATGTGTGGACTAGAAGGGAGCAGATGCTGGGTGGGACTGGAACTAGAAGGGAGCTGATGTTGGGGGAGGATTAGAATGGGATGGGGCTGGGAGAGTTAACACTAGAAGCCCCAAAAGGAATTTTACCTAGAAACCCCAAAGTGTGTCAACTGACACATTATCACGACGACTGTGTTTAGCATGAAATGCAGAGGTGAATTAATGTGAAGTTACTTATTTGTTAAATACATGCAGTATGTGACGTCATTACATGACATCATCATGTGTTTATTGTTTGTAATGTCGGAGTAAAACTGTAAACAGTGATTGAGATGCACCGCCTAGTGGGAACATGAATTTATACCTAGAAGCCCCAAAGTACGTCAATTGACGCATCCAAGACAATTGAGTGGGTCAATTGATATACTTTGGGGCTTCTAGATATAAATTCATTTTCCCGCTAGGTGGTGCATCTGTCATTAATTTTCGATGCACATATTTGAACATCTTGACCTTGCTAACAAAGTCGTGGAACATGACTGACATGGTTCTAGCAGTGGCGCTGGTATACAACTTCGAAGATGCATTTGTGTCAATTGACGCACTTTGGGGCTTCTAGTAT
Source organism: Ichthyophis bannanicus (assembly GCA_033557465.1). Classification (NCBI taxonomy): domain Eukaryota; kingdom Metazoa; phylum Chordata; class Amphibia; order Gymnophiona; family Ichthyophiidae; genus Ichthyophis; species Ichthyophis bannanicus. Next base: position 1,786,727,103 of record CM066031.1, on the reverse strand, counting down.
TAAATGGAGAGGGGAAAAATATTTTGTGTAGGAGGAAAGAAAAATCTACAATTGGCCGGGTATTGGGAGAGTAAGTGGGGATTGAGGATGGAGAGATAAAATTTGAGTGGATGAAATAGGAATGAGGAAAGAGCAAAAGGAGAAAGATCAGTATGTTAAAGCAGATGTAGAGAGAGAATGGAAAAAAACTAGAAGAGAGGACAAATGGATAGCAGACAATAGTTAGCAGAAGACACGAAGAAACCAGAAGAAAGTGGCTGGAGCAATTGCAACTGGAAAAAAAAGCACAAAAAGTAGAAAAATATCTCTTTATTTTGAATTTATTAACTGGAATATGTCAGCTCTGGGAAACGTGCATCATTAATGTCTGCGCTTAGTTTAGTATAAGAGGAAATTAATTTATAGTTTTATTTCTACAGTGTTGTTGTACATTCCAAGTTTGGCTTTTGGGGTTCCCAGTTTAATTATTGTCTTCTTGTTTCTAAATTGTGATTCATTGTTTGGTGATGGTTTATGTTCTGCATGTATAACTGAGCTGAGGTATTCTGTTTATGTAATTCCTATTTGACATTGCCACTTGTTCTCTTTCCCCAGTAGGTCATGTATTGTTATTCTCTGAAATGTATTGGTTTAATATTTGCAGTGTTGCCTTTTGATAGGTAGAGTATGGTGCTTTGTGAGTCCTGGTAGTGCTGTTACGATACGGCAGCCGGTTTGCTATGGGTTCTAAATGGGCAGTGTTTGTAGTAGTTGCTAATGTGCCCGGCGGTTGGCACTGGATTATAGTAATGTAGAAATCTTTTAGTCTTTCTTTATCCATACACTTATTAAGAGGCATGTTTACTAAAAGATAGTGTATGGTAACATGCAAATATTTATGCAAATGAGGCCCCACACCGAGTCTTCGCACATGGCCCCGCACCCCCCTTGGGCCGCCCCTGACTGATTGCATTGTATCTCATTACAGTTCTTGCAAGTTTCTTCTTGATTGTAAATGCAACACCATTTCTTCTTTGTCTTTCATTTCTAGTATAGTATACCATATGATCATCAGATACAAAATGCCCAATGCTAGTCTATTTCAGTACACTGACATCCAACAGATTGAGTTGTACATGTTCCATTTCATTCTTGACCACCTCCATCTTCCCTTGATTCATGCTTCGTACCTTCTATGTCCAAATATGTAAGACATCTTTGCAGCTTCTGACTCTCATTTCATGTGCAGCTACATCAGCAGTCAGATGTTCCGAGGGTTTTGATCCAACCATATCATAAATGCTGGCTTTACTCTGAAAAGTCTTCAGCTCCTCCACAGTAGCCAATTAAGTGCCTTCCGACCTGGGGGTCTCATCTTCCAGCACTATAGTGCAGTTTGTTTTGTTGTGACTATCCCATGGGTTTTCATGGCAAGATACGGAAGTAGATTACTAGACCTTTCTTCCATGCAGGTAATTCTAGTGTTGCTGCCATTGTCACAGAAATGTGGTCCTCCACCGCCAACACCATCCCATTCTGCTGTTGCCCAGATAGATGGTTTATCTTAGTCTGGAACCTCAGCTGAGACCTGTCCATCTTGAGAGACCCTTCCAGTAATTAAGCTACTGATAGCTTAGCCCTCAGCATCACTGATGCACACAAGCCCTCACAGCACAAAAAGCTGCAAACTAAGTGAGAGCTCTCTATTACCACCATGCTAATGTTCAGGTATCCAATTGTAAAGATCAAAATGCGTGCTTAAAGTCCAAACAATGCTGCACTAATGGAGCAGTCATAGTGAAATTCTTTAACTGTGATTTATGTTCAGCTAATCACATCTTCAGGGATCTACTAGTGCACCCTATATATCATTTTGGGCAAGGGCAAACTACAAATTTTGAAAGGCACAATTTCTTCAATTTGATCTGTCTGGTAGTTTCTGATAGTGACCTAATGTACAGCAGATCCCAGTTTGATTCCCATTGGGACCTCATGAGGTCATTCCACTCCCATTGCTCTTAATGGAAAGCCTGGTGATGTACTGTCAGAAATAATGTAAAGCGGTTGGGTGACCTTATAATAGACGTGACTCTGGGTTATATTTTGACTGTGCACAACCAAGGTCCACATATCTCACATGTGATGGGGTGACACAGGACTGGATCAGGTTCCTAAGGTACATGTAGAACCATGTTTTATGTACTATACAGTTGAGTTCTATGTAAACTGTTATGGTACTCTGAATAGCGGTATAAAAGAAACGTTAAATAAATAAATACATTTCTAAACCATTCTACACCCTGCTCTGAAGGGTAGCAAGGTGTGTGTGTTTTCAGATCTCACTGCTTGGGCTATGGGCTGGTTTTGGCTCAGCGTGTCACATATCCTGTACTGGCTGTATATCATCCCTAGCACTGGTGGCATCACTGCTTGTGAGGTTTGGGGTGTTGTGCATGCATGTATTGTGCACATGCGCTCTACGACACCAGCGTGCATACAAAGTCCACAATGTGACCTGCCAATGCTCTGAGGTCAGTCCCATGGTGCTTCCAAATTATACTATGAGAGATTCAAGACTGGGTTGACACCTTTGTTCTAGAACTGGCAGAAATGAATGGTGTGTGTGTGTGTGTGTGTGTGTGTGTGCAGTAAGAAGGATTTGTGAATATGAAGCTGCATATATCTAGGTTATCAGGACAGTAATATGGGTCTGTTATGCTCAGTCCTTGGGTTCCTGTGCCCATCTTGGTGCTATACTTACTGGCCCAGTGGGGGAAGGTTGTAGTTACCTCAGAGCTGTCCTTATTTGCTGGGTGATCACCACAGCCACAGACAGCTTGGGTAGCTGCAGCAGAAACGTGGTTAGTTTGCGATGCAAAGGTCACCAGTTTGAGTCCAGATATGAGTGGACAAGCCACATTTTAGATGTGGGTGTCTCAACTATAACTTGACATGTTGTTGTAATGGCTTTTCTTGCTGTTATTTCTGTTCTAAATATGCTACTGTGAATCCCATAATGCATCTGATTTGAGATACTGAGATTAGCAGGACTGGCCTAGAATCGCACTCCAGGGACTGACTAACTTCACAACTATACACCACTGATGTCATGGTCCATATTCCAGGAGTATAGAAACAGGGACACCTTGAACAAGGAGTGTACTCCCTCTTTGTTTCCCTTACAACTGTTCTGTGTTTATCGCATACATTCCTGGATGTCAGAAGGGTCCATGACTCTACTGAGTACACTAGGGGATGTTGGCATGATTCTAGTGTTCTCCCATATTTGCAGATGTTTGCAGATGACTCAAGTGTCCATCACCTTCATCTGCATCCTAAGTCACCTTGTTGAAAAAGTATGTCATGAAAAGGTGGTTCCGCTTGAGTGGCTTGCAGCCACTAATGTATTCAAATAGCTCTGTCCTACATCTCCTCACTCTCATTGACTCCCACATCTACAGTACACATAGGGAATCCAGGATGTGTCCATATTGGCCTGAGGATATTGACAGTATAGGGCACAGACCTAAGAATCTCTGGACAGCATTTCTTTTGATAGAAGGTATAGCCCGGTGGTTGTGGAACTGTCTTTCAAAGCAGAGGATGTGAGTTTAGTTCCCACTGCTTGCAAATGTGATTTTTTTGGCAGTCATGGCCACCTTCATAGGCTAGTAAGATATGTCTTCATGTCTGCTTGGGATCACACTGGACAGAGCAGTCAATAGTAGCAGCATCACTGAGAGTCAGCATGTAGTAGCAGGGGAAGACAGAAACATATACACATGGAATGATATCAATCCCGATCCAGGTTGACTACGTGAAGTGGCTCACAGTGCAGGAAATATGTGCATTGGCCACCCTGTAGTTAGGTTCCATACCATTCTGTGTGTTCAGACTTGCTCCAGCTTGGATGCAGAGAGTTGGCTCTCTACCCTGCCTCAGGTGTGACACTTTACTCCAGTTCTGATTCCAGCCTTGCTTTGCATTGTGCTCCTGTCAGTGATGTACAAGAACCAAAGGACTGGAGAGAGGCTCATGTGGTGCCTTTAAACAAAAGCGGAAGTAAGGATGTAGTTGAAAACTACAGGCCGGTTAGTTTAACTTCGGTGGTGAGTAAATTATTGGAAACGCTGCTGAAAGAGAAAATAGTGAGGTTTCTGGAGTCCAGCGGATTACAGGATCCAAGGCAGCATGGATTCACCAGAGGCAGGTCTTGTCAGACAAATCTGATTGATTTCTTTGACTGGGTGACCAGGGAGTTGGACCGAGGGAGAGCTCTAGATGTGGTGTATTTAGATTTCAGTAAAGCCTTTGACGCTGTTCCTCACAGGCGACTTATAAACAAACTGAGCACCCTAGGGATGGACCCTAAAGTTACTGCTTGGGTTAGAAATTGGTTGGGTGGGAGGCGACAAAGAGTACAAGTAAATGGAGCTCACTCTGAGGAGAAGGATGTTACCAGTGGTGTGCCCCAGGGATCTGTCCTTGGTCCGATTCTTTTTAACATCTTTGTTAGTGATATAGCGGAAGGGCTGTCGGGTAAGGTTTGCCTCTTTGGGAATGATACCAAAATCTGCAATAGAGTAGACACCCAGGAAGGTGTAGATAACATGAGGAGGGATTTAGCTAAGCTTGAAGAATGGTCTAGAATTTGGCAGCTGGGATTTAATGTTAAAAAATGTAAGGTCATGCATTTGGGCTGCAGCAATCCAAGGGAGCAATACAGTATAGGAGGTGAAGTACTTGTGTCCACTAAAGAAAAGCGGGACCTAGGCGTGGTTGTGTCTGATGATCTTAAAGTAGCTAAACAGGTAGAAAAGGCGACAGCAAAAGCTAGAAGGATGCTTGGGTGCATACGGAGAGGAATGGCTAGCAGAAAAAAGGAGGTGATAATGCCTCTGTATAAGTCTTTGGTGCGACCTCATTTGGAGTATAGTGTGCAATTCTGGAGACCGCACCTTCAAAAGGATGTGAACAGGATGGAGTCGGTGCAGAGGGTGGCTACTAAAATGATTAGTGGGATACATTATAAAGCATATGAGGACAGACTTAAGGATCTTAATATGTACACCTTAGAAGAAAGGCGGGATAGAGGTGATATGATTGAGATGTTTAAATACCTCCGTGGCATAAATGTTCAGGGAGAGAGCCTCTTTCAATTGAATGCAAGTTCTGCCACGAGGGGACATGGGATGAGGGTGAAGGGAGATAGATTCAGGAGTGATATGCGGAAATATTTCTTTACGGAAAGAGTAGTGGATCCATGGAATAGTCTCCCAGTGGAGGTGGTAGAGATGAGGACAGTAACTGAATTCAAAAAAGCATGGGACCAACACAGAGGATCTCTAAAGGTAAAAAGTGGACTGTTGTAGTTGTTGATATGAAAGGACAGACTAGATAGGCCATGTGGTCTTTTTCTGTCATCATGTTTCTATGTTTCTAAGAATGCACGCGGGGAACGGCTATTACAATATGTGTGCACCCATTCACAATGGATGCTGGCCCAACAGGTATTGTGGCAACATATGAGGTCTGATGTCACAACGTGGGACCACATGTTAAAATGGCTGCCCATTCGCGCAACCAGAGTGTTTCCAACAGTGATCTGTGCCTGTTGGCTGAATTGATAGCCCCCAAACAGCATGTGCTGTTTCCCAACTCTGGGGTACAACATGATCGGGAGCAGTTGCAGTGGTGACGGTAGCGTGTGGTGCACCACTACAGTCAGAGTGAGTGAGTACTTGCAAACAACTTCCCTTTAAGATGTAGACAGTTTCCCAACTGGATTTGGGTTAGTCCGCCAGGTTTTCATCATTCCAGGTTTTACCTCATTGCTTGCATGGACTTGCAGTTCCAAAGTACCTATGGAGTGCAATGGGAAGATCAGAACTGCATGCCTTGGAATAAAGCCAGGACTGCACCGAGGGTGACAGGTTCATCTCTAGCCATTTTGGCAAACCTTCTGACTAGCTCAGGTCCACAAATCCACCATGGGATTTCATTGCCACAATTCTGCTCCTGCTTACATTGCAGTGGCCAGCTCCAGCCCAGGGATTTCTGCTGCCCTAAGCCAAAATCTTGGCTTGCCAGCCCCCCCATTGCCAAGCAGCTCCCCTGCCAAGCCATGCTGCTGCCCCTCACTGCTGCCAATTCTGTCTTCGTGGGGCGAGAGAAGGCAGGCATTGGCAGCTGCAATATTTTAAAAGCAGCAGCTTTGTGCCGCTGCTTTGTTGCCGTGGCAGGCCATGTGCTTTAGCACACATGGCCTGCCGCTTCTGATCCCTCTCTGACAGTAAGTTGCATCAGAGGGGAATCAGAAGCAGCAGGTCATGTGTGCCATAGCAGATGGACTGCTGCAGGCCACAAAATGGCAGAATAAAGCTACCCTTCCAGGCTGGATGCCCTAGGTGGCTGCCTAGTTTGCCTGGTGGATGGGTCGGACCTAGCAATACCGTATGGTATATGTGCTCCCTGACGTGATCCACTTGCCATCATTGCTTCCCGTAGGCTTTGTACCTGGCTGCAAATGTACCATATTGCCTTGATCCCATTTCAGAGTTTCCCCAGTGCATGCAGGATTTTGTAGTTCCATAAACAAAGTTAGATTACAAGTCCTTGCATGCAATGAGGTCAACTAAGGACTACACCAAGCCTGCCAGGCACATCTGTAGACAGTTGTGAACCCCACATGCATGTCCACCGTTGTATCAGGAAAGTCCTGTCACAAATATGGCCATGAATTACACATGAGTTCCTGGAAATGGGTGGGTGCTGCATGATTGTACAGATACACAACCATCACTGTAAAATGTCTCCTCTGAGCCTATGAGAGAGTTTTCATGTTAGGCACCTCCATGATTGTCATGTGTGACCACTCCTTCATTTCCAACAATCTCATCAGGATGCATCATCATATCGGCAGCATGGTATCACAAGAGTACAACCAGTGCCATTTGCCACCTATTTCAGTCAGGTCCAGGCCAACCATTAGGCGAACTAGGAAGTTGCCTAGGGCAGCAAACTCTGGAGGACAGCAAAAGCAGGCCATTCAAAGTAAAATAATAGCTTTTGACAGCCAGAGGGGGTGAAAAGGTTGAGGTTCACCTAGGGCTCAAACACTTAGGACCAACTCTAGAGCTGGCCCTGTCTACAGTCATAGTATCTGACTGATGGCACCGCATGCCTTAGCAAACTGGCCAAGTGCATCTGCCAACAGTCTCACAACACACCCAGCATGCCTGATCCTGACATGCCTTTCCCCCAATATAGATTGACAATACACCTAATGGAGTACAAACACCTTCACCTATCTCCCTAACCAAAATGTGGGCAGACAACATGGCTCAATAGCTTTCCCAAAGCTCATGCTGTGTTCCTCATTGCTCCATGGTCTTTCATATCATGTTGCTGATATATCTCCAACATCATACCTATGGCAAGTCACAAATATCAATGGTATAGAAACTATATCCCAAAGGACAATATACAGGGGCTCCATGTGTCGACTTACAGCCACAACAAAGGAATTCTGACATAGAGAGTCACCATAGTTGCCCCAATTCATGATATTTATATGGATTCCATAAGTGCTCCAGCTTCTCAGAGGATGTGTGGAAATAACTTCTCTTACATTATAAAGTGGCTGTAACTGGCAAGCACAGCCACTATGCCACCTATGATTTATTGTTTCCAAACATCATCAGAAGAGTGGAAATACTCAGGGATTCCATATCAATATGAAGATGTGGGACAATGAAAACAGAATGGGAATGGCGGGAGGAGTATTTTTGGGTCCACTAACACTGCCTGTTGGTCCCCTAGATATATTCCTTTGAACAGATCTGAGCAGTCCTAACTGACTTAGGCCACATGTTATAATTAGCTTGTCAATGTCATGACTTTCAGTGAGAATATTGTCCACACAGCAGATAACAGCATCATTTAGAGCAGCGTTTTTCAACCACTGTGCCGCGGCACACTAGTGTGCCGTGAGATATTGTCTGGTGTGCCGTGGGAAAAATTCAAATTTCATCCGTAACATGTGGCCTCGGCTCACAAATTAGGGCTGCCAACCGGCCGGTTTTCAGCCGGCCTGGCCGGTTTTTCCATGGCCAGGCCGGCTGCCGGCACAGTTGTAAAACCGGCCATTGAAAAGCCGTTTTTTTTGCTCTGGCCGCAAGATCGGGAGCGGCCAGAGCAAAAAACCGGCTTTTGTGCCGAAGTCCGCGGCACGAACGCGATTCCCTATAGCAGTGCAGCCGCTGGTTCTGCTTTGTACAGAGCAGCGGCTGCACTACACTTACATTGAAAAGTAAAGAGAAACTGTGTCAGGAGCCCTCCGATCATGCAGAGCCCGAGGAAGTGATGTCATGGGGGCGGGCTCCTCACAGGCTGTCTTTCCTTTTCAAATTAACTTTAGCTGCAATAAAGTTAATTTGAAAAGGAAAGACAGCCTGTGAGGAGCCCGCCCCCATGACATCACTTCCTCGGGCTCTGCGATGACCGGAGGGCTCCTGACACAGTTTCTCTTTACTTTTCAATGTAAGTGTAGTGCAGCCGCTGCTCTGTACAAAGCAGAAGCAGCGGCTTGGGCAGAGGGTGTGTGTGTGTGTGTGTGAGTGAACCAGCAAGGGGGGGGGAGTGTGAGTGAACCAGCAGTGGAGGGGGGGGGGGTGGTGTGAGTGAACCAGCAAGTCGGGGGGGGGGGCGATGGTGTGATTGAACCAGAAGGGGAGGGGGGGTAAGTGAGTGATTGACCCAACAGGAGGGGTGAGTAAGTGACAGGGGGGTGGGTGAGTGAACCAGCAGTGGAGGGGGGGGTGGTGTGCGTGAACCAGCAGGGGAGGGGGGTGGGTGTGGTGTGAGTGTTTGATTCCTATTCAAGAGAATTACTTTATATATAGTCAATATAGGCACAGAGGTAATTTTTTTTAACATTTTCTAATGGTGGTGTGCCTCGTGATTTTTTTCATGAAAAAAGTGTGCCTTTGCACAAAAAAGGTTGAAAAACACTGATTTAGAGCATACAGAGACATATGCTCATATCCGGAGGCCAAGTGATAATAGTGAAACTACAGCTGTGTTACCATTTTGAGTTGATTAGAAACATTGTACACAGACACTTTGGTATTTGTGGCCATTGTCTGTCTTTCAATATCTTGTAGTCTCTCCAATCATGCTTGGATGAGGCTATTCCCCAGAGATGGGCCCCTGACAGGTCCCATTCTACCTTACCACATCTATGACCCAGAGGTTTGCGCTGCACCTCCAGCTTTGCCTATTTGTGGTCCATGAAACATGTCAGTTGTGTGATGTTGCAACAGACATGGTGGCTTGGCTATGGCTTGGCTATAACTGATGAAGAAGTCTTCGTCTGATGGTAGAGCAAAGAGTGGGTATATTCCTATACCTGTACACATTTTGATCTTGTCTCTTTTTAACAGGAACAATGAAGCGTTTACATGTCGTCTACATATATGTAACAGCAGACCATGTCTGACAATAGGTATAGGTCATGAGAGCATACAGCCATACACACAGGCCCCTCCAGCAGACCCCAGATGTGTGCATCAGCAAACAACAGCTATCATTACTGCTGCCTATATATTCCTGCACACTACAGACAGTGATTTTAGCCACATAGCTGTGGCCATTGTCCCTGAGTGCTATGTTGCCTGCCATGGCTTTCACAAAATGTACACACAGTACATGCATTGAACATTGTTGCCACTGGCCCCTCTGGGAACCAAGAGCACAGAGGTAGCATACTATCAAAAAAAACCCCTCTGTGGCTGTCATGAGGCAGTGCATATGGCATTACAGCCAGTTCCACACAGAAGAGGTGGGGAGGGGGCAATTACAAGAACATGGTGTCACAAGTCTGGATGTGCAAGAGACATTGCTGTCTCTGCCAACATCTTATATCTTGTGTTACAGATGGGTCACCACCACACAGCACAACACATTGCCTTGGGATTATACACACACACTGGCATGTACAGAGCAGGCCAGGGTGCCCATCTGTGTTGTCAATGTCAGTACTGTCAGATTTTATTGTGAGACTCATACATACGCAGAGCACATTGTGCATGCGTGGTTCCTCCTAGTGTGCTATCTTAGCTGACTGCCTGCCTCATTTCATTGTCAACTGAGTAGTATGGCTAGTCAGATGCATGTCAGGAGTTTCTCACTGTACAGACCATTACCACATTGGAGCACAGCAACAGCCCCCCCAGCAAAGCCATGACACAGATATGATATTTGAGCGACATGACTGTGGATGACATATCTGAGGCAAGGCAACATATATGTGTGGATAAACTAAGTATGGATAATGCCAACTGCCCGATTAGTCCCTTTGGCCAGCAATACTAATTGAAGAGTGGGACACCTGCATGCAGGCAACAGTCCATGTAGCATGACTCTCTGTGATAGCACTACCTCTTTGATAATGCACTGCATATGTAATTGTTGAACTTACTCCTACATATTGTGTAATGCCCCTGCAGCTATGTTGACAGTGCTCAATGATTCAGGCCAGCAGACATAACCTGCATGGGTAGATGACAGATCAATGTCCTCGGTATTCCCAGTATTGCACACTCCAGCAAATGCCGCATGCAAAAACAAGCATGGAACTATGTTGCATGCAGCATGAGAGCCTGACAATCATTATCCTTAGCAGGCCAGCTTCCTCATCCAGTGTCTGATTTATGCTCGATTATGGCTGCAGTCTGATGGATGCTCGATTATGGCAGGCAGACCGAACCTCACTTCATTGTCTCTGCATTTTGGTTGTGCTATTCACATCTGGCATGTGCCAAGTTCAGGGACACTATTCTGTGCATGCAGCAACAGGAAATGGTGTATGGTTTCAGATGTCATGAAATATTTGGAGATCCAGCCGAACAGGTTTTGTAATAGGATTGCACCACATTTTGTACGGATCTGCCGACTGGCATTGGATTACTCTGATGCCGTAGTGTGGAAAGCAAGTTTAACAGTGATGAGCATATGTGAGCAGGGGCCAGTATCCATTATAACTGTTGAGAATGGAGTCCTTTGGGGGATCTACATCATGCTCATTCGTCTTCCTTTCTTGAACGGTTGCTGGCCCATCATCCCAAATGGACCCCAGACCCCAGAGGCATTCCAAAAGCCTGAAAAAGAGTCAGCCTCCACAACAGTATCCACTGAGGCTGAGGAGCCTGCAGACACTGCAGAAGTGATGCAGCTCCAGGACATGGTGGCCGAGGTGGAATGGGGTCCTGATGGAGGAACTGCTGCCACAACTAGCCATGGAGAAACCTCTGGGACTGGTGCTGCTGCCGATCTCGCCTCTCTGCACTCCTCCTTTTCCCAGTACCCCTGGCTGCAGAGGATCCTGGAGTGGGGACTCAGGTGCCCCACTGTCTCAAGCCACCTGTGCTGTTACGACGTTTGGCAGCACCTATTGGCCCACCCATGGCACATTGAATGGCTGCCACACAGACTCCATGTTGGTGGCATGTGTGGATGGGCAGCCCTGATGGTGCCATGGGTGGGGTAATAGCTGGGGATACGCATGTGATGTGTAACCTGGAGGAGACAGTGGAGCAGCTGACAGTCTATGTCAACAGGCTGTCTGAATGTCTGGATTTGCTGGAGGACATCATCTGGTATATACTAGCCTTTCAGGCATCCTCACCCAGGGGCCAGGAGACATAGATGTGAGGGCATTTGCCCCTATCTTAATACTAGCTCCTCTGCAGTTAGGAGTAATGTGATATATGCCACATCCTTCTATTCCCTCCTGTTCCCAAATGCACACAGGATTGCCCCATGTTATTTTAATGTTTGTATAGTTTTGGTAAACATTGACACCCTTGCATTTTAAGTATGTTGTGTACAACATCTTGGGAAATAATTGGAAATATTCCAACTGTATGTCATCATAATATATTAATAGTATGTTCAAAGGTATACAACCACAACAAGATGTCTGTGCAACTTAGACATAGCAATTTCTGAGTAAAAAGACAGAATATTACATGGACAGGATTAATGGCATCCTTCACTAACATTTGGTTGCACAACCCTCCACACATTTCTTGTAGCCATCTATCAGTTTTCTACATCTGTCTGCTGGTAGTTTCTTCCACTCTTCCACTGTGATTTGTTGCAGTTCATGAAAATTTCCAGGATTCCTTTTACCAATGGCAGGTTTCAGCTCTCTCCATAGATTCTCAGTTGGATTGAGATGAAGACTCATCGCTGACCATTTTAAAACAGTTCATTTGTTCCCTTTTGACCATTCTTTTGTACTTTTGGATGTAGTACATTTCGCTCCAAAATGCCTTGGTAGTCCTCTGACTTAATGATACCTTTGATACATTCCAGGCCTCCAGATACTGAGGCAGCAAAAGGTCCCACAACATTATGGGCCCTCCTCCGTATGTGACTGTAGGAAGGGTGTTTTTGTCCTTCTAAGCTTCATTTCTTCACCTGTAAATGTATCGCTGGTCTGCATTGGCAAAGAGCTCCAATTTGGTTTTATCTGTCCACACATTTTCCCAGAAGGCTTGTAGTTTATCAAGGTGATTTAGACAAAGATCAGGCATGTCTTTTTATGTCTGTCTTTGAGCAGTGGGGTCCTCCTTGGCCTTCACCCATGACATCCTTCATTGTTTAGTGTGCGACATGTGGTGAGGGTTGAAACCATCACTCCCAAGTTGTTCCAGGTCAGCCTTAAATTCTTAGGATGTTGTACATAGGGGCTTGTTTACAAAGCCGCGGTAGTGGTTCGCGATCGCGATCGCAGCCGCGGCCCCATTGAAATCAATGGGGCCGCGGCTCCGATTACGAACGCAAACCGCTACCGCGGCTTTGTAAACAAGCCCCATAGTGTATTTACAACAGTTTGCAATAACCTTTGAAGATGCCTTGAATTAATTTTTCTCTTTCCAACACATCCTACGATGTTCTTGACAGTTCCATGAGCATAAAACTTCTTAATAAAATTGTGACCTGTAGACACAGGAATCCCAAAGTCTTTGGAGATGGCTTTGTACCCCTTTGAAGTTTGATGTTTGGCGATAATGGCTTTTCTAATGGTCTCAGGCAGCTTTCTTGTCTTCACCATTGTGAAAATGGAACAGGGAGTGAATGTGGCCATTTTAAACATTTGAGCCATCATTCATTGTTTGATTAAAGTTATGTGCGTACTGACAATTGATCACAGGTGCATCTCATTTTACTGCAATGGGAATGTGGTTCTTTTGTTCAAACTGATTTGAATTGTTTATGAGGGGGCCAATATTCATGTCCTGGCAATACTATTTCCTACTATTACCTGTTTTTGTTAGTCTTGTTCTATTAGATTCTTGTATGTGTCTGTTATGTGTGCATTTATAGTCGAAAGCCATTTCACTGGCCACTTTGTTTTATCTTGGGGATATTGGACATTGACAGGTTGAACTGCAAGGCTGCCAATAATGTTAACCACAACTGTACATAGTATATGATGGCTGATAAAGACCAGTATGGTCCATCTAGTCTTCCCAGTAAGGTGGCTAGCGTGGTTGTAACAGCTGCTCAGGGCAGGTCACCCTCCTCTGTGCCTATGTTTAGGGTTGTATCTGCTGCTCTATCCAGGTCGATCCACCTCTGTTTCTTGCAATTAAGCAATATTTATGTTGTTTTGATTTCTTTCTCTAGTTATAAAGGGACCATTGTGTCTGTCCCATGCCAATTTGAATTCCATCACTGTATATTTTTTGTTGTAACTCCATGTGGAGAGTGTAAATATTTGTTAATATATATTTGTGGTACTATTTATTCCAACTCACATGTGTGGTTATTTGTGCAGTGGTCTAGACAATGCTTCCATGACATGGCACTGAGTGTCTGGGAGACACATGTGTACTAAATCCACACACATCTCCTGCTGTCCCATCAACATGCCTTGCAGTTGCTGGTTGCATATTACCAGTTCCAGCAGACTCTGCTATCCAAGTATAGGCATGGTGACATGCTCCATTGGAAGTTAGTAGCCACTATCTGAATAGTCCTGCACACGTGCTGATATTGACTGCTGCACCCAATATTTCTGAACTATAAGGTATATTGATAACATTACATGCACATCTGTAGATCCATCACATAGTCTATGCATTACATGAGGCCAAGTCACAATCATGCCTGCGCACCTGCACATGTCATCACATCTTAGCACATGTTCCATATTGGCAATATGAGAGCAACATCAATCTAGTACAGTGAGTGGATGACAGAATGTTATGTCATGTGAGGGGCCTTATTCTGTCATACAGTCTGACTGTAGACCTGACAGGGGCACCTCCCCAATGTGACCATGGCCTTATATGCCCAGGTGCACTTTCCCAACACATGCAGCTTGGATAGATGTGTGGCTGTTATATCCTTGGATCATAGACATGTTACTTGTCCAGTTGCTACATGCATATGTGTCAGGATGAATGTTGGGTCATTATGGCAGATGAGAAAGCTGTGAAACAAATATAGATGTTCTTAGACATTTGCTGTGGCACTGCAACTATTTATCATAGATGCTACAACAGAGCTCATCTCATTTGGAAGATCACATCAGGGACACCTGAGCAGGCCAAAGTTGTGATGCAAAGGGGCCAGGGTTCTGTGTTGTTTCAGAGATGTACATGCTGAGAGATCACCTAATGCAGGGAGGAGTGGCCTAGTGGTTAGGACAAGGTACCTCGGGCTGGGGGTTCAATTCCCATCTGGGGACAGCAATCTCAGGCTGGGGGACTGGCCCTATGGGCACACCTTGGACAAGCCACTTAACCCTTCATTGCCTCAGGTACACTTAGATTGTGAGCTCTTTGGGGATGAGGGAATGTATGTGTATATAGTACCTGCTAATAGTGATTGTAAACTGTTCTGATGCCCTTAAGCCTGGGTGGTATATCAAGAAATTGTATAAACATAAACATGCACACTGTGAGTGGCATGCATCCATTCAAGAGGTGCGCAACAAACTGTAGCAGTCTTTTTGGTCAAACATGTAAATACCCAGATCTATCCTGAAGCTGATAATATCGATCTCTAGAGGTTTTTCCATGTCTTAGGCTATTTGCTTCTCTTCCTCAACCTGCAAAGGTATTTGTAACATCTGGCCCTTCTGGGATACATAATTTGATGGGTTTACAAAAGAAATGGGGGCCTCTGTTTCATTCTATACGAGAGGTTGGGGGTCCATTTCTTGGTATCTGAGATCCCCCTCTAGGGGATATCTGGTAAATTTACATATTATTGATATGGGTAGACATGGGTCTTGAACTCTCAGCCCTTTGTGTATGGTGTGCTGATGTTATCACTGTGCTATCACAACTACATGGGAATGCTGTGTTACTTCATTAGACATAACTGACATATTGGCAGACACAGCACCAGCTGTGGTGACATGGCAACATTACACCTGGCATTGGGAGAGCCTGGTGTGCCTAAGCGCAGGTATTGGTGGAGATTGGCTCATGTGTGTTCGTTGTGACATTGTGGACATACATGTGTCATAATTTTGAGAACACTCTGTGCATTTACCATTGGATGAAGCATTCAGTAAGTGGCCTTGTAGCATGCAGTTCCTTGTCCATATTAGAGCTTTTGTTAGAGTTCAGCATATAATTTTGGGCCATCCCATACCACCTTTGGCTGTACTTTCTCCCAAGGGGTGACTCAAGGCAATCTGCTGCCTGAGGCGAGGGATGAGATTGCACCCCCCAAAAGATGATTAGATTATATGAAGGACAGATTAGATAGGCCATGTGGTCTTTTTCTGTCGTCATATTTCTATGTGTCTATGTTTCTAAGATGTTTGCACACCAAGGAACTAAAAGAATGAGGGAGAATCACAGCACAGTTTATAAAACTAAATTGTAACTCATTTTTTCTTTTGTTATAAACTGCTTTATGGTTCTTGCTTTTTCTTTTTGAATATATATTTTGCATCCATAGAACCCCCTTTCTTAACAGTGGATATAGAGCAGAACAAGGACATCCACCCACAGAACTCAATATCTGATTCTGATCATCTCACTAACATCAGCAAACATTCTCCAGTACCAGGCATATTGTGAACTAATACAAAACCCTGCAACAAAGTCACTGAGGATCTATAGAGCAAATCTACCATACCATACCATATCAGCATGTGATGGTCAGAGAACCACATGTGTGCAGTCAATGGCCCCCAGGATGGATGGGAACCCTGTAATCTCACTAAATGTCATCATGATCTGCTGCTGTTGCTCTGGGATGCACGGGAAGGATATGTACTGTGCAGCACGTCCCACAAAGGCATCTAGGAACTGGCTGATGCTGCATGACACTGCTGTCTGGCTCAGCCCAGCTGCTATTGCCACAACTGACTGGAATGTGCCTACCCCAGAAAGGCTAGGGCCATGAGCACCTTCACGTGGATAGACACCATTTGTGCATGTGGTGTGAGGTGTGGCTCCAGCTCCTGACACAACTCATAGATGGCTGTGCAGTCAAATCTGTACCGGGTTCTGCACAGCTCATTGCCAATGTCCAGGTACTGGGCGCAGAGCCTGGGGACCCTGGCATATAGGTGGTGACATGCTGCCCTCCGGTGCTCATGGTCAGCAAACACCAGCAGAGCAGTGGCAAACACAGTAGCAGTCCTCTCATGTAACATCCTCAGACACCTGACAGTGGCTCTGAAAATCTGTGAGAGGATGAGATAGGTCGGATTGTGAGACTGGGACCCTGGGGGTGTGCCACCTGTGGTACCCCCAATGCACCCAGTGGGTGGCATGGGGGCAGGTGCTGTGGTAATCTTCTGGCCCCATTGCCTCCCCCCCCCCATGTACATGCTATTAGGGCACCCAATAAGTGGTGTGTCCAACAGAGCCCTGCTGCACGGTCACATATGTGACCGTGCACATGCCCATTTGGTTTGGGTGAACCCCCATCTGTGCACTGGTAGGATTTCAACTGCTCCACACACACCATTGTATTTTGGTGTGCAGATGCTGGTGAAATCACACTGACATGTATGTGCCTGTGGTGTCCGCCCATGTGTGCCCCCTGTTGCCATGGCAGGGCTATACGTGTCACCACCCCCAGTGCATGATCTGTATCATTCATTGCGGTACTGCACGGTGATCACAATGCAATTGTGTGAGTTTGGGGATCACAGACCTGCACCTGTGTGGGGGTGGACTAGTACATGGGGGAGCCATGTGGTCTGACCCTGCCACATCATACTGTCAGCCAATCACTCCCTGCTCCAAACATCCCCTTTCCCACACTGGCCTACCCTGTGGTATGTGTCTGCACAGGGCACCTGGCCTCTGCCCTCAAGTCCATGTATACCACTGTCTCCCACAGGGCCACCAGCACTGCAACCAAGCATCTGGGGCACGGGCAGCACCACACATTGCATCCCAGTCCCATCATGCCCTCTTTGTACCTACCATGTCTGTGGCAGCCTAGTTATAGATTCCTACAAGTGTAAGCAGGTCAGACCTCATGATGGCAGAGACGAGTAGCTCTGAGGGCACAGGTAATGGCGAGAAAAAATGGGGTGCACCATCACACACGTTTTATGCACAGCTTGGCAAACCTACATGCATATGTGCAGACACAGGTACAGCTGTGTTACGTATGCTGTGCATTTGGGTGGGTACAATGTTGGACATCCACCCATTATAAAACATGTATCGCCGGTGTGGCCATGCCTCGCAAAAACACCATTACTCTATGCTGCTTTATTTGTGGATGTCACTGAAACCTGAGCAGCTGTGTTGCTTGCCATGGCCCCCAAGGTGACCACCAGGAAGCACAACTTCAGTGATAGGTAGCAGATCCTCCTCATAGAGGAGGTACTAGCCATGAGTTCAGTTTTCAAAGCATCTATGTGGATGATAACGGGTGCTGATAACATAAGTGCATTCTAATAAAAATGCTGACTCATGGGCACTGAGTAAAACCGGGTAGGTGCATATGAATGTCATAAGAACATAAGATATGCCATACTGGGTCAGACCAAGGTCCATCAAGCCCAGTATTCTGTTTCCAACAGTGGCCAATCTAGGTCATATGTACCTAGCAGTTTCCCCGAGGGACACAGGTTCCACAATGCTTGTATTGGTTCAAGCATTGATATCCTGGGTCCCTTCTTAATAATGGTTTATGGACCTTTCCTCCAGGAACTTGTCCAAACCTTTTTTAAACCCAGCTACACTAACAGCCTTTATTACATCCTTCGGTAACAAATTCCAGAGTTTAATTACACGTTGAGTGAAAAAATATTTTCTTTTATTAGTCTTAAATAGTTTACCCTGTAGCTTCATTGCATGTCCCCTAGTCTTTCTATATTCTGATAAGGTAAACAATCGATCTACGTTTACCCGTTCCACTCCGTTCATTAATTTATAGACTTCTATCATATCTTCCCTCAGCCGTCTCTTTTCCAGGTTAAAGAGCCCTAACCTTTTTAGCCTTTCTTCATAGGAGTATCCTTCCATCCCCTTTACCATTTTGGTGGCTCTTCTCTGAACCTTTTCTAAAATCGCTATATCCTTTTTAAGATACGGCGACCAGAATTGCACACAATATTCAAGGTGCGGTCTCACCATGGAACGATATAGAGGCATTATAATATCTTTTGTTTTATTTTCCATTCCTTTCCTTATCATACCTAGCATTCTATTTGCTCTCTTGGCCGCTGCTGCACACTGGGCCGAGGGTTTTAACATGGTATCCACAATGACACCTAAATCTTTTTCCTGGGTGGTAGTTCCTAATGTGGAACCTTGCATCGTGTAACCATAGTTTGGGTTGTTCTTCCCTAGGTGCATAACCTTGCACTTGTCCACATTAAATTTCATCTGCCATTTTGATGCCCAGTCTTCCAATTTGTCAAGATCCTCTTGCAATTTTCCACAATCCTCTTGGGTTTTAACAACTTTAAATAGTTTTGTGTCATCTGCAAATTTGATAACCTCACTCGTTATTCCACTTTCCAGGTCATTTATGAATATGTCAAAAAGCAGCGGACCCAGCACAGATCCCTGGGGTACACCACTATTCACTTTTCTCCATTGGGAAAATTGGCCATTTAGCCCTACCCTCTGCTTTCTATCTTTTAACCAGTTCCTGATCCACAATAGTACACTGCCTCCTATCCCATGACTCTTTAGTTTTGCCAAAAGTCTCTCATGAGGGACCTTGTCAAAGGCTTTCTGAAAGTCCAGATACACAGTATCAACCGACTCACCTTTGTCCACCTGATTATTCACTCCTTCAAAAAAACATAACAGATTAGTAAGACAAGATCTTCCTTGCCTAAAGCCATGCTGGCTGTCTCCCATTAGGTCATGACTATCTACATGCTGAGTAATTTTATTCTTTATGATGGTTTCTACCATTTTTCCCGGTACTGACGTCAGGCTCACCGGTCTGTAGTTTCCCGGATCACCCCTGGAACCCTATTTAAAAATTTGTGTTACATTGGCGATCCTCCAATCTTCAGGTATTAGAGATGATTTTAATGATAGTTCACAGATTACTAATAGCAGGTCTGCAATCTCATATTTCAGTTCTTTCATCACCCTTGGATGTCAGCAAAGGTGGCTCACCATGTGCCAGAAGCTGAATGCAATCCACCACAACAATAGGAATATAGAAGATGTCAAGCGGAAGTGGCGGCAGGTGCACTGTGATACAAGCAAGAAGGCATGCACTGTGGGGCCAGATGGTCAGGGGGTACAACTCACAGACATGGAGAAGTGGTTCCTGGCCACTGTTGATACCACTACATTGGAGAGTGTTAGTAACGTGGAAAACTCACAGCTCTCACAGGTCCAAGGTACATGTCTGTGCTGACGTTCATCTTCTGCATTGCCTCTGTCCCAGGCCTGCATCCCTGGTATGGGTATGCTCTGAACCTCCCACTTGACCTTTCACATACGTATGTCCCCTCTGGTTTGAGGTGGGGCACGCATGGGCATGTTGCACTGTCATAATTCCCTCTGAAGGCTCACTGGGTGGCTCTGTGGTGGTGGCTCTGCCCTGGTCTGTGTTGCATTCTCCCAGCTGCCCCTTCACCTCAGGAGGGTGGTGTCTCTGGGGCCTTGTGCAACACTGCTGCCCATGTATGGGTATAGGGGGGGGGTGCTGTGTGCAGGGGTCGGCATTGTGTTGTTCATCCCTGACTCTCTGAACAGGTGCTGCCATAGTTGCAGGGCCCAGCATTGACCACATGCCTGCCTCACTGCCAGACGCTCCTCTGCCTCCGCAGTCAGTGGCCAAGGCTGTGCCCTTTGTGGCGCCATTGGAGAGGGGGTGTCTCTCACCCTGCACCCCTGTTGATGGGAGACCGGAGCCTGCAAGCAGTGCAGAGCCTGAGGACATTGTCTCAGGTGATCTAGACGACCAGCTTTCAGCATCATTAGAGCCCCCTGGCCAGTCTGGTGGCAATGGACCCCATGGCCAGTGCCACCTCTGCACATCTGTGCAGCTGATGCATTGTGCCAAACTCCTGTTCTCCCAGCAGGAGGTGCATGTGGTGTATGCACCCTAGAAGCTGCAGCTCCTCAGTTGCAGTGTGGAGCTGCAGGAGCAGCAGATGACCTTCTAGGATCAGTACCTGGCAGCAATTGCACACCTTGATGCCTCCGTGTACCACCTCGATCATGTATTTACCTGCTAATTGCCCAGTTGGACAGGTCACAGGGTGCACCTGTCCCCATCGCCATACATGTGCTGCCCTTGGTGGCTGCCCAAATCATGCCCATGCCTCCGCCTCTGGCTGCTGCTACTGTGCTTCCTGCTGCTTTTGGTGGGCCTCTGCCATCTGCACTGCCATCCACCAGCAGGGTGTCAACATGTGCCACTGCATGGGTGGCATCAGCTGTGGGGTCCAACAGTATGAGGCAGCCCTGCATCCTGGGCCTGGTGCCCCAGGGTGTGAGGCCTGCTTGTGTTCCTCCTGTTTGATGAGGCACATGGGGGGGACCAGTGGAGAGGGCAGCAGTAGCAGCTTGGACTCAGAGGGCATGCCATCACCTCCTCCTCCACATGTCCAACCATCAGGGGCCGAAGATGTATTCTCTGGGCGGGGAGGGCAAGGGGGCAGGCAAGGGGAAGTGGGGGTGGACTGCTGGGCTGATCCATGTGTCTCGGGTGGGGTTGGATCTCAATTACTGGAGTTGGGGGTTGTGGGGTGTGGATGGGGATGGTTTGTGGTGGGCTTTTGGGGGGACATGAGGGTGAGTGGAGTGGGCTGTGTTGGGCACAGATGTGGGATTTGGATGTGAAACTGTGTTGTCAAATGCTCATAAATACAATTCTTCAACATGCACCTGCCAGGCTCTGTGTCTCCCTCTGCCTCAGTCACTGTGGACATATGTGTCTGTTGCCCATATTTCGACAGAGCTGCTTGTTATTGTTCCTTCATCTTACACACGTCCCTCATCTGTGCATTCCAGTCTATACAACTGCATCCTGTGCACTCCCAGAGAGCAGACACACCAGAACAGTACCACCATATCACAGACACTCATCTCAATGGGATGCATTGGGGATCCGAACGTAATACTTCAAACCTCTGGCCTTATTCCATGTTTTAGCAGGTATAACATACACTTCCATGGGTAATGCAGCAGACATATAAGGGGCTTCTCAGAATACGAGAAGGATATTTCTACCACTGGCCACGACCCCATAATGCCCCTTCATGCCCACATCCAGGGATCCCTGTGCAAGCACCACATACGTGCAAATATACTTGCGCTCAGACTTCGGTTGCAGACGTGTTCGCAGGAAACACGTCTATCACATATGTTTAGCCGCCTTATTCATGGTTCAGAATGACCCCCATTGTGTTCTAAATGCCTTTCTGTTTGTATTCAGAAGTTCAACAGAATCTTGGCCAGTTCATTTTCTACAACCTTCTTTGCAGCAGGTCCCCAGAAGTGTTTTCATCAGGAATATGATGATATTTTTTACACAAATTCTAGTGGATGATCTTTGCTACTCTATCGTGCCTTTGTTCGTAGTCAGTCTGTGCAATTTTGCTACAGCTGCTAATTATATGATCCACAGTTTCATCCTTGGATTGACACAATTGGCATTGGCCGTCATCCGAAATATGCTGAATTTTAGTTTTGATGCCATTAGTTTGTAAAGCTTGTTCTTGGGATGCCATTAGCAAGCCTTCTGTTTCATTATTTTTATTACAGAATTGGTTTTAAACCTGTGATTCTGTTTCTAACTAGAAACCTGGAATTCATACAGGCATCGGTGCAAAATGTAAGTTGTTCCAAGTAGGGTAGTTTTTTGTAGGATTTGTGGAGTCAAGTCCTGTAGATCCAAAATTATTATTAGTATTATTATTGTTAATAAATAGCTATCTGTTTAAATGGTGCTGCTGAAAATCCATAGAAAAATGTCTGTTTAACTTTATAGCTGCTTGTCGAAAGGCACCACATAAATGAATAATGGTTAAATATCACTGCATAGATGGAAACCTTTTCACCGAGCCCCAAAATGCCTCCAACCCCATGTCCAATAAAATGCATAACATTTGGCTGTTTAGCAACTCAGTCTGCCAAAAGGTAGCCATTGCTAAAGTCAGCATTTTTATTAGAATGCACTTATGTTATCAGCACCCATTATCATCCACACAGATGCTTTGAAAACTGAACTCATGATGGCTATTTTTTTTAAGCCACTGTTTGCAATAAGCATTTGAAATAAAACCATAGAAAATCAGTGTCGTAATGAAAACACAAGGCATAATGAACCAGAGGCCTGGTTCCATGGGAAAATGATTCTGATTTCTATCAGCATTATGAGAATTTGTTCACAAGTTGTTCTGATCGTGTAAACATTACTTAGGAAAGATAAATATGCTGGTACCTCTCAATGACTAACTTCTTTTTCCTTATTATAATGTGCTGGGAAACATGCATTTTTCTTACCTGCTAGTGATTTCAAAGATGGGGAAAATGTATTCTTCCTTGCAAACTGTGCTATGCTGGGTGTCTGAAAGTTCTGGATGCATGTTATAGTTAACAGTTTAGAAATGAAATGGAGTTATGGGAAGAGAACCCCATCTTCTCACTGAGTGCTTTTCGGCATCTTTTAGGGAAGTCAATACCCGTTATTCCACGAATAAATATGTTCCATAATAAATAAAATGTAAAAAAAATTCCATCTGTACCTACATGAAAGAAGGGACATGATTTAGCACTGGAAAGGTAGAGGCAGAACCAGGGCCGGATTTACCTTGAGTGAGGCCCTACGCCAACAAAAATTGTGGGCCCCCAGAAAAGATAAAAACGAGCACGCCGGATCAGCTGCGCGCTGTTGGCCCTGACGTCATAATTAAACTGGGAATCCCAAAAGCCAAACTTGGAATGTACAACACTGTAGAAATAAAACTATACATTAATTTGCTCTTGTACTAAACAAAGCGCAGACATTAATGATGCACATTTACCAGAGCTGACATATTCCAATTAATAAATTCAAAATAAAGAGATATTTTTCTACCTTTTGTGCATTTTTTTTCAGCTGCAATTGCTCCAGCCACTTTCTTCTGGTTTCTTCGTGTCAGCCCAACTCCAGTCTTAACCCCCCCAGCCCATTTCCAGTCCCAGCCCCCCCCATCGGCTCAAGTAAACTTTAATAAAAAAAAAAATAAAACGCTGGCCGCTGCCGCTGCCGCCGCAACAGCATGGACTGTCCCGCGGAGCCCCCTCTGCCCGGCTGAGCCCCTCCGTGCCGGCTTTGAGAGGCGCGAAGAGAGAGTGTCTCCCTCGCGTCTCTGTTAAGCCGGCAGGGGCAGATGGGAATCCCATTTATTTTGAGGTATTGCCTTATTTAACATAGTTACCTAAATTGTCAGGAAACGTGATGTCCTATGAGAAAATAGAGGTCATTTTCGGATTCAGCGCACCAAAAAACATAAAGATTACGTGGAATAACCAAAACAGCTCTCGAAAAAAAATTTTTTGCAGACCTGTGAAATCCACTATTCTTTCTTTCAAGAGTGACTCCATTACTTTTCCCACCACAGAGGTAAGGCTTACTGGTCTATAGTTTGTCACCTCCTCCCTATTACAACTTTTGTGATGAGGTACCACATCAGCCCTTCTCCAGTCCTGTGAAACCTACCCCATCTCCAAGAATTATTAAAAACATCATTTAAAGACCCTGCCAGAACCTCTCTGAGCTCTTTCAGTATCCTGGGATATATCCTATCCGGTCCCATGGCTTTGTCCACTTTCAGTTTGGAAGCAGTTCAAACACATTATCTTCTGTGAATGGTGTAGTATCTACTCCATTTCCATTTCTATATTTGTCACTCATATGTGGTCCTTCTTCAGAATTTTCTTTCATAAAAACAGAACAGAAGTATTTGTTTAGCATTTTTGCTTTTTCAATGTCACTTTCCGCAAATCTGTCCTTAGCACTTTCGAGTCTTGCAATTCCACCTCTGATCTTCGTCCTCCTGAATATACCTGAAAAGGTTTTGTGTCCACGCTTCATATCTTAACCATTTTTATTACCATTTTAGCTTTTGCTGTCCTTATTTCTCTCTTTTTCTCTTTTAGCTTTTCTGTGTTCCTCTTTTTGAAATCTTCTGAATTTTGTGAAATCTGTGTTTTTTGCCTTTATTTGGACAGCCACGTTTTGGAGAACCATATAGGTTTCCTTTTCCTCTTGCTTTTATTTACTTTATTTATTTATTTAACTGATTTTGGCATACCATTTTTCTACCAGTCAAAACGGTGAACAATTAGCAAGAGTGGAGGAGTGGCCTAGTGGTTGGGGCAAGGTATTTCAAGCCAGAAGGTCAGGGGTTCAAATCCCACTAGAGGATAGCAACCTTGGGCTAGAAGGACTGGGGGTTCCTAGTCCCACAGGTGCTCCTTGTGGTCTTGGGCAAGCCACTTAACCCTCCATAGCCCATGCTCCCTGTAAAATAGTTATCTCCAAGTTATAATGCCCTGTTCAATGTAATTTCAGTTTGTTCAATATAAACCACACTGATGCAGAATAGCACAGTATATAAGAGAATATAAATAAATAGAAAGACAGGTGAAAGAGTAGTGGGTGGGACAAGTTCAGTTACAATAGTGGACATTCAATAGAGGAGACATGGTGTGGTGGTAGTGGGGTCCATCATTGGTGGGTTCAAAAGGATGGGCACAGGTGTCCATCTGGCAGATTCTTTGGAGGGCTAGCATGTGCTGCAATGCTTGTGGAAAAGGTGAGTCTTTCCTTACATATATATCTGCTACCCTTAAGTCTCTTTTAGTTTAGCCCACTGCAATTCCACTTCACTTATCTCCTCCCTCTCTGCCAACTTCTCCTTCAGGTGCTTTCCCAGTTTACTGAAGTCAACATTTTTGATGTACAGAACTTTGAGCTTGCTGTGATTGAACTCTGCCTTAGCTTTTACCTCAGAGCACACTGTGTGATGATCACTGTTACTCAAATGGGCATCCACCCAGTCATTCAACATACCATATCCATTGGTGAGTACTAAATCCAGCATCAAACTTTCCCTGGTCAGTTCCATCACCAGTTGTCTGAGCAAGGCTTCATGGAAGTCATCCACAATCTTTTTACTTCCAGATTTGCAGAAGGAATACTCCAATCCACATCTGGTAGATTAAAGTCACCCAATATGATCACTTCTCACTTCATAGCTATCTTTTCAGTATCAATGACCAAGTCTCTATCCATTTCCTCAGTTTGAGTTGGAGACCTGTAGACCACACCTGTGTGGATGATAGTGCCATCTCCTCTTTCTAACGCAATCCACAGGGCTTCTTCTTTTCCCCACATCTCCTGCATTTCAGCAGCTTTAATAGTACTTTTGACATATAGGGCTACTCCTCCTCCTTTTCTGCCTTCTCTATCTCTTTTAATGGGCTATATCCCATTAATGTGACTCATTAAGCCATGTTTCTGTAATGGCGACAATGACCAAGTCTATTTCCACCATCAGGACTTCCAGGTCAGGCACTTTGTTGGCTAGATTTCGATCATTTTTGCTCATTGCCTTCCAGCTATTGTTGATTGCTTGCTTGTATTTTGGACAGATTTTGTTCCAGAGTCCTCTTCCCTCTTGTCATTGATGAGTGGATTAATATGATGACTATTACCAATGTTATTATGTTCTTGCTGAGAGTGACATCTTGAACTTGTTTTTTCCCATCCATCACCCCCGTTCCCTAGTTTAAATGCTTGTCCACATATTGCCTGAATATTTCACTTAGGATCCTTTTTCCTGCAACAGAGAGATGCAGTCCATCACAACAGCACAACCTTTTGTTGTTCCATCTATTGCTTCAGTTGCCTGTATATCTAAATCCTTCTTGTTTACACCAAGTTTGGAACCACATATTAAAGTTGGTTATACGATGCAGCCTCTCTTCCCCTTTATCATGAACAAGTAGAACTTCTGAGAACTCTATAGTGTTGACAATGGGTTTAAGTTTCCCTCCTAAAAGCTGAAAGTCCCTGTAGAGATACTGTTTCTAGCTAGGTCATTTGTACCCAAGTTGATAACAACATCAGTTTTGGAATGCATACTTTCCGCATTGACTTTGGAGGGAATTCAGAAATGCAAATAGGCTGCCTGGACGTGCTGGATAGATGTTATTCTTGTAAGAACATCTAGACCCGTATTCTGAAACCACACGGCCCTGCACGTACACAGCACTAAAATGAGGATCTCAGAACGTGGGTGGGAGGGGGTGGAATGGGGGCGTGGCAAGCTGCGGACACGTATAAAGCATATTCAGGAAGGCCCATGTATGTCCTGAGTGCATCTAGTGGATGCCCATGTTATACCAATGGCAAGGTGGATTAAGGCCGGGACTTAGAAGAATTCCCATTCTAATCTTCAATGCATCCCATAGAGATGACTGGCTCTGACAAGTCTGAATTGAACGGGTGTGTCTGCTGTCTGGCAGAGCACAAGATGCAATTGTAGAGAAAAAAATGCACATAGGATGGACATGTGTAAAGTTAAGTAGCAATAAAGAACCCCCCTCCAGAAAATTAAAGCACTGCAATAACCATTATTCTGGCAATTGCTGTATAGTATGTGTTAAAGGGGCTATTCTGGGCATCCCTAACAAGTGCTATGATCAGAGGGATGGGAATGTGGGTTAATATGAAGTAGAATCACATTTATTTTAATTTTCTTATATACCATGCTATTCTGCATCAGTGTGGTTTACATTGAACAAACTGAAATTACATTGAACAGGGCACTATAACTTGGTGATAACTATTTTACAGGGAACATGGGCTATGGAGGGTTAAGTGGCTTGCCCAAGACCACAAGGAGCACCTGTGGGACTAGAAACCCCAGTCCTTCCAGCCCAAGGTTGCTGTCCTCTAGTGGGATTTGAACCCCTGACCTTCTGGCCAGAAGTATCTTGCCCCAACCACTAGGCCACTCCTCCACTCCTGGAGAAATGCATTTAACTGAGAAATGATGATCAGATGTGTTGTCCTGAGATGCCATGCTATTATGTATTACCAGCAGTTGTGTATAGGTACAGGGCATGATTTTGGCTGAGCTATATCTGATCGCAAGCAAGTGTATGTGTGTGTGTGTGTATGTGTGAGTGTGTACATGTGTGTGTATGTGGTGTGAGGTCTTCAGGTATGTTAATCCACAACTCTGGGGCGCCATGTATGCCTGGCCAGTACCTGGACTGTAAGACTGACCGCAGCATGACCAGGTGCTGGTATACATGGGCGGTAAGTTCTGCAAAGTTGATCTGCATCAACAGAGTGGGGCATGTCCCTGTCAATGGTGGGGGACCCTTGGAGTAGGGACATGCCGCAGTGCAAACAGCACAAATATATATCCAAATGCACCATCAGAGGTCTCTAACATTGTGCACATTTATCAGTACAGTTAATGATGAGTTTGGGCAGGTATTGCTGATGTTTGCACTGTTGCATGTCCTCATCCTGATGGGTTCCTATTATTGACAGGACTATGTGTTGACACGTAGCTGTAGAGACTCATTTCAGTGTTATATGACCCATTCTTAGAATTGCAAATGCTGTTTACATGGATGACCACTGCAAGTATAACTAAGGTGTTCATCAAATGCCATGTATGTGTTGCTGCAGGGTCTGTCAGGACAAATATCTTACTTTCCATAAGCTTTTACACTTGCTTAGGTGCACTTAGATAACCTTATAGTGTTATGGACATGCAGCAGACTTCTATATATAGTCTGGTTTACATGACCATAACTGTTTCATCAGTCTTATTGTGGTGCATGAGTAAACACTATCAGTGTGAGCACCAGCCTAGGAGATGTACTTTTATCTAGCGGAGGTGTGGCTGCACGGAGACAGGATTCATCATTTCAGCATACAGTGTGCACAGGGATGTACGTGCCATTTGCTGAATATACCCATGTCCTATTATAGAAGCAAGGGTCTGTGTTTCCCTGGATGCATTGTTTGTGCCGTGCCAGAAACGTATATTTCCCAATTCTGGAAACACTGGTGCGACTAAGCCCACGGTTTCGGAATAGGATCTATAACATGCTCATTTTCAATTTAG
Source organism: Ichthyophis bannanicus (assembly GCA_033557465.1). Taxonomy (NCBI): domain Eukaryota; kingdom Metazoa; phylum Chordata; class Amphibia; order Gymnophiona; family Ichthyophiidae; genus Ichthyophis; species Ichthyophis bannanicus. The sequence goes on along the minus strand of CM066031.1, from coordinate 1,786,698,509 downwards.
ACGTTTCTGCCAGCCAGGCACAGATGTTATAGAATCGCGCTCCATGTCAACAATTTGGTTTATATTCCTCTTTATTACTTTGGTGGCTCTTCTCTGTACCTTGTCTAATTCTTCTATATCCTTTTTGGATATGACAACCATAATTGCACACAAGATTCAAGGATATTGACACTGAATATTGCTGTTTTCTGGATATATTTTGACCCTGGCCTTTCCTAAATACAAATAGATAAATTTTGGCCAGACATTGAGTTGTGGTGAAACTTTAGCCATTAGTAGGCATGAATATTTTTAGACAAGCTCTTATGCAGTTGCATAAGTGCTTTTTAGTATTACCTAGGTAGTTTTTATTCCAAATAACAAGAATCTTAGTAGTCATTTACTCTTCTCTTTATACACACATGCCCCCAAGTTAATTGCTGATGACTGAGCCCCCTTCCTAAGTAGGATATATCTACTACTTATATTGCTGCAAAGATATTCACTAGTGGTGTGATATGGGAGACATGTCTCTCTAACTCATAGGTCTTACGAGTCCTACCAGAACCTATGATTTGATTAGAAAATTGCATTCAACATGGAATAAAGAATTGATACAGATATCACTTTCCTGATTTGAGACATAGGCACCGCTATTTCAGCTTTGGTTTTTGCAGATCTGGTTCTACTGACATGATTGCTTTTCAATGCCACTCCTTCAGACTATTGAAAAGCAAATACAACAGTAGTCCCTTTTGAGCCTTGGATTCACAGGAATATTTCAAGGTGTGTATTTCACCAGGTCTTTCTGCATGAATCTCCCTGGAGTGTTACTTTGCTTGTTTAGGAGCTAAATGTGATTCAGGCTCTCCATGCTGAATACCAACTCTAGCATACTCCTCTTGTAACACCTTGCACCTCCTGGCGTACTCATTACTCACTTCTACAACACAGGACATGAAGGAATCATATAATGCACCCTATCACCAAAGGTCTGTAAACACAGTAGTCTAATAGACTAGGAGCGTGCCTTTGTCAGTGCATATTCAGTTCATTTGTGTGCCTAAAATGTTTTTGTGCATGCAAATCACTTGTGTGCACATATAAACTATAAATTAACATGTGTATAATTGATTTGCACAAGCAAAAATGTTATAGCCTATACAGAAGGCACACATTTATGATGAATGTGTGCAAAACCACACAATAATTGCCAAAACGTAATTTAAAATAAAGACTAACCTAACTTTTTTTTTTATTTGCATTTTGGTAGCTGTCATCAATCTAAAAAATTCAACCTTGTTATAGCAATCCTGTTTCTATAGTGCACATATCCTGACTGCTCCTTCTTGGTACTTTTAGACAATCCAGTCAACCAGAGTGTAGTTTCCGGCAACATATGGTGTATGCTAAGAGCCTAAAGGTATGTTTCGAAGAGTTCTGTAGTACAACAAATGTGTGTTTTAGTCACATCCTGGCTTAATTGTAGATTGTGATAAGGGGTCATGAACCAAACCAGTACTGCAATCTTATTTCCTGGGGATTCTCTTTTCCACATACGGTAAGCAAATCATACATGCAATGCAGCACGCGAGGTGCTTGCACACTAATGAGCTTCATTGCTTTATTGACTGGAATGTGCTGCAAGCAATATACTTGGATATGACAAGGATGCCAACTGTCATTACTACAGTATATTGACATCTAGACTGAAAAGGGCAGGCCTTTCAGCCAATCACTTATTGATCAATCAATAAGTCAGACGTGAGAGCAATTGCCAGTCTTGAAGGTGAAAGTTTCTAAGTTGCAGAATTCCTATTATGAAAGATAGTAATAAGCATTGTGAAGATGGACAGCCTAGACAAAGCACAACAGGGTATGGATGTGGAATTTCTTAGCATGTCTCAAAAAACAATGTCGATTCTGATGTATTAAAGTGCGAGAGGCTTAGCACAGAGTTTAGCATGGGTTTTGCACACAGTTTTCTGTGCAGTTATGGCCACCCAATGCAGAAAGGAGTTTACTGCACCAGAAAACTATATGCAAGCACGCGCATAGTGTAGCGCCCTCTACGGGTTAGGCGGTTGCTTATATGTAGTGGGCATACCTCTTTATGTCCCTTATCACCTGAATTCCCAATGCTGAGGCTTCTCAATAATGTAGTTGTGTGGTAAGAACCAAAACAGCCGAGGGTTTCAAAGGTAACAGGAATTTTATTTTCTACTTAACCATTGAACTTCTTTGTCAGCAGTTCAGATATAACCAGAACAAAAATGGGATACTTCTCCATTCAAAAAGGAAAACAAACTTTACAGCACAGTTCAGGCATTAGCCGTTTCAACAGCTTGTTTTAAACAAAGCAATAAACCTTGCCTTCAGTCAAGATTACATTCTTAGGTCCCAGGCTTGGTATAGCACCAATCTGTATCACTCAGGGCACTGCACAGCACCTTGGCTTCTTGGTTACAAGCTGTTAAACCCGTGTATCATTCCTTTTTAAAGACATTGGCATTCTTCACTTTCAAGTTGCAAATATTGGCTTTTAACTTCCAGCATTCATAGCCTTCTTTGAGCCTGTCTGACTAGCTCAACATTAGTGCTTTAATTAACCAAATTTCCAGCAGGTCATAAACTTTCCAAAGCTTCTGGCTTTTTCACTACTTTTAAAAACCATACAGCTTTTACTTCTTCTGACTCACACAGTAAGAGCAATCCATTTCAACATCAGAACATACACTTGCTGAAAGGCATTCTTATACTTCCATACTTTCCTCATTTGGTTCAATTAGCACCTGGCTGGCCTCAGCGTCTCTAACGGCAGGTTTCAACTGCTCCAACACTTTCAAAACCTGTTCCCATTGGGAATCCTCACTACGCTGAGTTGCAAGGGAAGGATATAGGAGATCTTTCTTTTTTAATAAACCTTTTAAAACTTGCAAGGGGCTCACCTTGTTCCCAGCAACCCGTCTTCTCTCAGGCTGTGCCACAGGTAGAACCTTCTCCATAGACTCTCTCACAGAGATTCCTGTTCCTTGCCTTCCACCAGCATTTCCCCCAGAATCAACTCTCCTGCGTTCCAAGCCAGCTATACTCTTCCTACCAGCTAGGCTGACTTCAGGGCTTGAGTTGTCTGAATGCTGCATGCAATAAGGATCTCCTTTGAGGCTTCTAATAGAGCACTTTTCTCTTACAGGTGTCCTCCTAATCTCCTTACTTCCTGTAGTTTCAAGAGATTCTCTGCTAGTGTCCAGCCTGCTAGGGAATGTCTCCTCCTCAGAGGATTTCCCTCCTGGACTCCGCCCACGGACACGATCTCCTCCTGCCTTCCTTCTTCCTGGTCTCTCTCCTTTCACTCCTCCTCCTCCTTTCATTCCCCCTTCTCTGGAAGACTCTCCCTGCTTATATGATTGGGGCTGCCCTATAGCCTCAGACTCCACCCCCAGGCTTCCCTCGACACCTCCCCTGGTCACCATGGAGCTAGGGCGTGGCTCACTCTCTACATCTCTGTGCACAGAGTTTTTTTCTTTGGTTAGAGCTTTAACCCTTAAACTCCCTGAACCTTTCTTCTGCCCAGAGGTAAAAGGCTGTTTTTCCACACTTTCTTTGGGCTCTATACCTGTCTTGCCACCACAATAGACAGCAGACCAGTGCGCGCATGGATTCCCACCTAATTGGCATATGTTTTATCTGTGGATTCCAAGCCTATTTTATATGGTCAAGTATGCATGTACTTCACTTTATAAAGTACTAGAACAAATAGCCAAAAATGTGTGTTAATTTAAGGTGTGATCAACTACTTCAGCCTTAGGACTAGTGTAAATGCCCACATCTAAATCTGTAGGGAGCCCACGTAAAGTATAAGATTTTATAATTTACAAGGATAACCTTGCACTCCGCCCAAACTCCACCCTTCTCCATGTGCACAGTGCAAGTACCTACGATTGGATGTGCACATATACTTGCAAAATAGAAACTGCATCATTTGCTCTTACACGTCCACTTGCACATGCATAAGAATAACATACAGTAGTAACATAGTTTATGATGGCAGATAAAGACCAGCATGGTCCATCTAGTCTGTCCAGCAAGCAAGGTGGCAAGAGTAGGTGCACCTGCTGCTCCGTGCAGGTCACCCCTCCCCATGCCCCTTGCTACGGGTGGCCCACTGCTCCATGCAGGTCACCCCTCTTTATGAGATATAAGAAATAGTTAAGTTTATTTTGATTCTATCCTGTTACTACAAAGGGATCCACCGTGTCTGTCTCAAGCCATCCTGAATTCCATCACTGTATTTGCCCTGACCACTTCCATCGGGAAGGCATTCCAAACATCCACTAAAATGCTTAGATTTACACTTACTGTTCTGCAATAGATCTAGACGGCTCCTTATAAAATTATTTCCTTAGAGGATAATTTTATAACTGAGTGCTTAGGTTAAAGCAGCCAAAAGACACCTATTTTAAGCCTCTGTTATCAAGAAAAGTAGCCGCCTGCTTGTCTTTGTAAAATGCTAGGGTAAATGGCAGAGATCACGCCTTAAATTAAGATGCAGACATGTACAGCTGCTGGATAGCATGTATAAAGGAATGAGCATTAAGCATGGAAGTATGCATGTAAATTAATACATTTTGTAATTAATACATACACTTGTGAACGCCGCATGCACTCCCAGCAGATCACACTTCTGGCTGTGCTTACCACTAATGTGCATGCCATTGTATCAATGCACGTGCTTTTAAGCCAATCAGTATTTTATACAGTAAGAGCCCATTAACATGCATAAATTGCCACAAAGACATGTTAATGACTTTATAAAATTGCCTCCTGTAAGCCAAAGGCAATGATGATATAAACTAATAAACTGAAATGCAAAGAAGTGCACAGAAGACCTGAGGGCCAAAGCGAGGGTTTTCGAAAGCTGAGATTTTAGCATGTCATCTGAGGAGTAAAAGGTTAGTGTTACTGAGGGTTTCATGACTGTTTCTTTGCTTTTTGTATGAACACGAAGGACCTGCGACTTGTTTCTTGCTTTTTTTAAACAAGGTGGGTCTATGAAAATAGTAGCAGGGGAATGAGGAACTGAGGTGATCAGGTCGCTGAATGTGTGGCAGATACCACTGTGATGAAATAAAGGGTAAAACACTTGCCTGTAAAAATTTAAAGATACCATAGCAAGAATATTTATGAGCAAAACTGCATTTCAGAAATGCACATGTCGATGCAATTTTTTTATGAGCAAAATATTGATTCTGATGCTAATGCATGCCGGTGTGCACATGACATCTGGTATGCTTTCCTGTGTTTGTGCACATTTTTTGCATGCATATTATTTTCATGTGATTAAGTTACAGCATTAGGCACAAAAACACATTTTGCACGTGTTGGAAAACCATGCTCTGAGTTTAGTGCACCAAAACCAGTGCTTTTTTTTTTAGAAGGTACTCGGTGATACCTCATTGCCTGCTAAAACTGACCCATAGTCCTCATGTATTAATGAAAGGGCCCTACATTTGAGTACCGGCCCCTTTTTTAGCTAGGAAAAATGCACTGACTAAATCAAGTTAATACACATTTAAGGGAAATTGGATTTAGCTCCATCTTCATTCAAGTACAGTAGATATTTTCCTGTCCCTAGAGGGCTTACAATCTAACAGGCTGATGCAGAAAGCTAGCTTGGCCTTTAAGCACCGAAATTGCCATATTTAAGCACATTTTAAATGCTGAAAACAGACAGACATGCGCATAAAAAACCAACAGAAAAACTAGCGCCCAATTAACGCCTCAAGTATTTAAATGTATTTAAATTATAGGAAAATGAGCTACACATAATAGTCTGGCATGCAAATCGTGGCTACGACCGATGCAGAGACAGGTGTAGACTGCCAGAATTTTTACTGCAGGGTCTAAGGTGACAAACCTCTAAGGCATACCCCCTCTAAGGCGTACCCAAAATATTGTTGGGTGGAGAGATTGGGACCGCTGGGCCACTAGGGATTTGATTTTCCTATTTTGATGGCACCGGGTGCTTTCCCTGATGCCTAGGTCATCTTCTCTAGAGATAATCAGGCATCGGGAAAAGCCCCTGATGCCATAAACATGGGAATTCAAATCCCTGGTGGCCCAGCGGCCCCAATCTCCTCATCTATCTGTATTTTAGGGACAATCGCAGCATGGGGAAAAGCCCCTGATGCCATCAAAATAGTGTTGAGAGTAGGTACTCCAACAGAAAGTAACTACCTGGTGGTCTAGAGGCCCCTGAAACTCCTACCCTCCACCCCAAATTAAAATAAAATAACCTGGTGGTAAGGCGGCCCTTAAATCCACCAGCACATATCCGGTACCTTAAAATAAGCAGCAGTGCTGCCTAAGCATTCCCGCTGCCATCTTGAAAAATGGTGGTACCTGGCCCCACGTGGTGCATTCTGGGATGCACCAGGAGGAGTTAGACTGCCATATAAGGCATAGTCTACCTAATATGGCAATCTGACCTCACCTAGTTCATGGACTGGTAATACTGAGATCAACATCTTATAGTAGCCTTGAAAAAATTAAGTCCAACAAAAATTTAATTTCTATGAAGGTGGAGGTCAAAAACATCTGAGCAACAGGATTGTTTTGGATTTCACTAAGATGGATTGTTAAGTCCTGTGTAGAATCCAAGCAGAGGAAAATTGTTTCTCTGGGAGAGCATGCCAAACTAGCGCTGCCTTCTTGTGCACATGTGTTTGGCTTGCTCTCCCAGTTTAATGCTGCGGTGGCTCATTTGCATGAGCACAATTTCCGCAGCTTTCATTTGCATACCTTATTTTTGCTGCATCGCGGGTTAAAAGGTGTGCATTGTCGTGGCATATAAAAGTTGATTCAGTATGGGGATTCTAAACAGCGAATAGCAGGGATGGACGTCCTGTTTGGAGTCCATTACCACTATTTGCTTCCCTGCTGGCCCCGACTAAAGCCTCCCCATAGGAACAGCACATTGTATAGGGAGACCTAGATGGGGGCAGGAGGGGGCATTCTGGAGGCAGAGTGAGGGTGGGTCATGGATGGGCCGTGATCCTGAACATACAGGGCCGATTCAGAGGTTTGCCCTGTACATTCGGGACCGTGAACTTAGATATGGGACCTATCCCATCCCAGAGGTGAAATAAGTCCCCTTGGACATCGGGGAATGATGCTGCAGGCCTGCAAAAAAAGGTAGGGGGTGCAGTAAGTTCACCGCAACTGGACCCTGGCCATGGGAGGCCGGATCGAGGGTCTGGCTGTGGGGAAAGGATGATTTCAGTGGTGGCTGGCATTCGTGGCTCCTGCACAGAGCCATGGTGGCTCAGCTTCAATCAGGAGCCTAAGTGAGGTAGCCGGGCATGTGGCTGGGCATGCAGGCCATTCAGAATCGGGGCCCAACCTGCATGTTCAGGCCATAGATCCAATTCTGATCCTGCGAGCACATCTAGCCCCCGTGGGATCAAAATCGGGTCTATCTCTGGGTGTCCTGCTTCTGATCAACCTCACAGGGGGCCTCACAGGGGGCTTGAATGGAATGTGTCTCCAAGTGTCTAGCGCCGGTTTTCTGCATTGGCCTGTAAGTTTGTACCAGAGACAATGTAGAATTAAGTGATTTACTCAAGATCATAAGGAGAAGCAGTGGGATTCAAACCTGGCTTACTTTGCTGTTGTCTGAGTGCTTTAACCATTGCCTTATATGAGAAATCCTACTGTAGGAGTACTATGGCTTTGCTGCCTTGAATGAACCTGATCTTGGCTGATCGACCCTAAGAAGGAAGAATCATACCGTCCAATCTCCAGCATCCCGCTTCTTGCCAAAATTCTGGAGAAAGAGACACAACGCCAAATTCAGCAATATATTGACACATCTTCCCCCCTAGATCCGTGCCAACATGGATTTAGGGAAATGCATGGAGTCGAGACTCTCATGACCTCATTAATCAATTCGCTCATCTGTGGGATCAATAACATAAGATCTGGTGTCGCAATGATCTTCCTCGATATATCCGCTGCGTTTGATTCGGTAGACCATAAGATTCTACTATCGCGACTCTACGAAAAGGGCATACAAGGTCTAGCATGGAACTGGTGTAAGTCATACCTTGAAGATCGCTGGCAACATGTTCGCATCGACTCCAAAACGTCAGAACCATTCCTCCAAACACAAGGGGTTCCACAAGGCTCCTCTCTATCGGCGCTCCTCTTCAATATATATATGCAGCCAATTTGCCAAATCACCAAATCATTTAATGTTTCCTGCCTCATTTACGCTGACGACGTGCTTATTTTCACCCCGATTGATATAACGAATCCAAATTACTCCAACTTAACCAACTGTTTCAATGCAATAGCAGATTGGCTTTTAGATCAGAACATGCGAATCAACTTCAAAAAGACTGAAGTTTTAATTGTCACAAGAAACAAGCTATTCTCCCCCCCTGCATTCCTCAAGGTACGGGACGCCGAGCTCCCAATCAAGAATTCAATCCGTTACCTAGGTGTGATCCTTGATCAACGACTTGATTTTACCTCTCACATAAAAAGCACGGTAAAAACTATTTACTTCAAGATAAAAACATTACGCCACCTAAGACCCATGCTAGAATACAGCGACTTCCGCTCAATATTCCAAGCAATAGTCACTCCACACTTTGACTATGCGAATATTGTACTACATGGTCTTCCGAAGAACACCATTAACCCCCTGCAACTAGCAATGAATGCTGCGGCCCGTATCCTAGTTGGAGCATCTAAGAGAGACCATATCACGCCAATCCTTAGGGACCTTCACTGGCTCCCTATAGAATGTAGAATTAGGTACAAAGCTCTTCTCATCACATTCAAGGCCTTAAATAATCTATCACCAGCAACGACTTCAGACCTCATCAGTCTACCTCCCGAGACAAGAAACAGGAGACCACTCGCTGAAAATACCCTAGTCATTCCCAGTGAATCCACAAATTGGTCCCAATCAACAATCAACAGAGCATTTAAATCTTATGCGCCTAGATGCTGGAATAAACTTCCTCCAGATATCAGAGCAATACGAGACATGAAGCAGTTCAGGAAGGCTATCAAGCATTATCTATTCACTGAGTACTTCCAGCCACCGTAATCCTAATATAAGATGTCATAAGACAAATTCATATGCATAACTACTCCATAAGACATACCTTCTAGAACTAAAATTTTGTTGTAATTCCGCTGCTCACTAAAATCTCTCTGCTAGTTGAATTTATGTAAATAGTTCAATCGTTATTGTAGATAGTTACCCTTGTTTTCTCAAGTTTATTGCCCTGTTATATGTAACTCATACGTGTTTTCAAATGTACTGAGAATGTTTTGTTCCATGTAAACCGCGCTGATGCTAAAGAGCGCGGTATATAAGAAACTTTAAATAAATAAATAAATCTCAGTAACTAAGCAGGATCAGCTAGTACTTCAATGGATGACCTCCTTGGAAGTCGATAGAAACATAGAAATATGACGACAGAAAAAGACCACATGGCCTATCTAGTCTGTCCTTCCATATCAACAACTACAATAGTCCCCTTTTTTCCTTTAGAGATCTTCTGTGTTTGTCCCATGCTTTTCTGAATTCAGTTACTGTCCTCATCTCTACCACCTCCACTGGGAGACTATTCCACAGATCCACCACTCTTTCCATAAAGAAATATTTCTGCATATCACTCCTGAATCTATCTCCCTTCACCCTCATCCCATGTCCCCTCGTAGCAGAACTTTCTTTCAATTGAAAGAGGCTCTCCCCCTGTACATTTATGCCAAGGGGGTATTTAAACATCTCAATCATATCACATCTATCACGCCTTCACTCTAAGGTGTACATATTAAGATCCTTAACCCTGGAATTACCGAGATTTTTCGCACACAAACCTTTAGACCAGGGGTCTCAAACACGCGGCCCGCGAGACAACTTTGTGCGGCCCGCGACGGCGGAAAACCAAAAATCCCCCAAAACCCTGGCTTCTGCTGCTGCCGTTGCCGCCGTGGCAGCAGCAGAATCAATTGTCAAATTAAAAAAAAAAACTGACTTCTGCTGCTCAAGCAGCTGTCCTGCGGCCCCTTTCCCTCTGCCCGGAGATCCGACTCTGCTCTCAGCGGCGTGCTTTTCAAGCCGCGAAGAGAGTATTCCCCTCTCGCGCGGCTTGAAAAACCGCGCGAGAGGGGAATACTCTCGTCGCGGCTTGAAAAGCACGCCGCTGATAGAGCAGAGTCGGATCTCCGGGCAGAGGGAAAGGGGCCGCAGGACAGCTGCTTGAGCAGCAGAAGTCATTTTTTTTTTTAAATTTGACAATTGATTCTGCTGCTGCCACGGCGGCAACGGCAGCAGCAGAAGCCAGGGTTTTGGGGGTTTTTTTGTTGGCCGGTAATGAGCTATGGAGGGGCTGACTGAACTGGAAGTGGGCTATTGGCAGAGGGGGGAGGGGGGGGTTATGACTGGTAATGGGCTGGGGGGGGGGGGGTTATAACGGGGAATGGGCGAGGGTGGGGGCTATGACTGGAAATGGGCAGATGGGGGTTAGGACTGGAAGTGGGCTATTGGCAGGGGGGGTTATGACTGGTAATGGGCTGGGGGGGGTTATAACTAGTAATGGGCTATGGTGGGGGCTAGGACTGGTAATGGGCAGATGGGGGTTAGGACTGGAAGTGGGCTATTGGCAGGGGGGGGTTATGCCGGGTAATGGGCTATGGTGGGGGCTAGGACTGGAAATGGGCAGATGGTGGTTAGGACTGGAAGTGGGCTATCGGCAGGGGGGGGGGTTATGACTGGTAATGGGCTATGGTGGGGGCTAGGACTGGAAATGGGCAGATGGGGGTTAGGACTGGAAGTGGGCTATTGGCAGGGGGGGGGTTATGACTGGTAATGGGCTATGGTGGGGGCTAGGACTGAAAATGGGGTGATGGGGGTTAGGACTGGAGGTGGGCTGAGTGGGGGGTTAGGACTGGTAATGGCCTATGAGGGGAGGTAAGACTGAAAATGGGGTGATGGGGGATACGACTGCAAGTGGGCTATGGGGGGGACTAGGACTGGTAATGGGCTATGGGGGGGTAAGACTGAAAATGGGGTGATGGGGGGGTAAGACTGGAAGTGCGCTATGGGGAGGTTAGGACTGGTTATGGGCTATGGGGGGTCTAGGACTGGTAATGGGCTGGGGGGGTTGCTAGGACTGGAAATGGGCTGAGTGGAAGGGGGGCTTGAACTGCAAATGGCTGATGGGTAGGGGGCTTGGAATGGAAATGGGCTGTGAGGGGAGGGAGCTAGGATTGGAAATGGGCTGATGGGGGGCTAGGATTGGAAATGGGCTGATGGTGAGGCTAGGATAGGACTGGAAATGGACTGATGCAGGGACTAGAAAGGAGCAGATGCTGGGTGGGGATGGAACTAGAAGGGAGCTGATGTTGGGGGAGGATTAGAATGGGATGGAGCTGGGAAAGTGAAATGGAGAGGGGAAAAATATTTTGTCTGGAAGAGAAGACAAATCTACAATTGGCCAGGTATTGGGAGAGTAAGTGGGGATTGAGGATGGAGGGGTAAAATTTGAGTGGATGAAATAGGAATGAGGAAAGAGCAAAAGGAGAAAGATTAGTATGTTAAAGCAGATGTAGAGAGAGAGAATGGAAAAAAACTAGAAGAGAGAAGAAAGGACAAATGGACAGCAGACGATGGAGATAGCAGAAGACACGAAGAAACCAGAAGTGGCTGGAGCAATTGCAACTGAAAAAAAATGCACAAAAGGTAGAAAAATATCTCTTTATTTTGAATTTATTAACTGGAATATGTCAGCTCTGGGAAATGTGCATCATTAATGTCTGTGCTTTGGTACAAGAAATTATTTATAGTTTTATTTCTACAGTGCTGAGGTATTCTGTGTAATTCCTATTTGACATTGCTACTTGTTCTCTTTTCCCAGTAGGTCATGTATTGTTCTCTGAAATGTATTGATTTAATATTTGCAGTGTTGCCTTTTGATAGGTAGGGTCTGGTGCTTTGTGAGTCCTGGTAGTGCTGTTATGATACGGGGGGTTTGCTATGGGTTCCAAATGGGCAGTGTTAGTAGTAGTTCCTAATGTGCCTGGCGGTTGGCACTGGATTATAGTAATATAGAAATTTTCTAGTCTTTCTTTATCCATGCACTCATTATGCAACATTATGCAAATATTTATGCAAATGAGGCCCCTTATGCAAATGAGGCCCGTGTCTTATGCGGCCCCCGGGTTACTTTACAAGTCCTCATTCGGCCCTCAAAGCAATTTGAGTTTGAGACCCCTGCTTTAGACCCACTCACTGTGTGCTGTGCTGTACTTTCCCTTTCAAATCAATGTGTATATTCCTCAAAATTTCTGTCATGATTTGTCAAGCTACCATCTGTAATCAAACCGCTACTGATCGCTGGAAGTAGCGGTATACAAATGTATGCTAAATAAATAAATAAAAATAAATACCGTTGGGGTCATAAATGACCCCACGATGAATTGTAATTGTTAACCATGAAAACTTTAAACTAAACAGACAAAATATTATTCTGAATTAATTATTTATTATATGAAGGTTAAATGTTTTGAAATTTAATGCTTTATCACAAAATTACATGAAGAAGAGTTGCCATGAAAGCAGTTTTTGCATGCACTTGATGAACACAGTAAAGTACTACAGTCATTTGCATGAGACACAGACAATTTTTGAATGTTCTTTCCAAACACTGCGCTTGCAGGAGGTGCAAACTATGTTGCTTTTCTTGTCTTTTTCTCTGGAACAGCAGTGACACCTTGCCCTTTTCTTTGGGATTCCGACATTGCAAACACCATCAGTGGCTTCTTCAATGCAGGAAGACGTCCCGCTGCAATTACTCTGAAGCAGCTGCTTTCCTAATTCCAAGAGGAATAGACGACGTCTGTGCTTTGACTTGGACTGCCATTCTGGATTTAGTGACATCCAAACAATGAAGGCGTTCAAAGCACTGATGTCCAACATGTAGAAGATTGTCACCGGCCAACGTCTTGTCATTCGTTTTGTGGTATACGTGTGCAACATTTGATCTGCCGTATCTACTCCACCTTTACTAGAATTATAGTCCAAGATCATGCGTGTTTTTTTGTCTGGACATGTGTTATCTACTTCTTTTTGATCATGCAAACTGCTCAGAAGAACAACCACTTTTCCTTTCTTTGGGCAATAGGAAACCAGAGTGGCGTCATCGCAAAAGGCAAACAGTGAACTGAATACCTCTCAGCCCTTTGCTGTTACAAATTCTGGAGGTAATTATTTTCTGTTCTTTCGAATTGTCCCCAAAAGTGTCATTTGTTATTCTAGCAATTTCCGTGACAGGGATAAACTGCAGAAGAAATTGTCAACAGTAACATTTCTGCCAGATCACGTCAATCCATCAGTGAGTTGCAGCACAACCCTTTCACCCTGATTCTGTTCCCTGTTTTGTCTGAGTTCCCTTCCTGTATATACTTGAAGACGCAGAACATATGATGTTGCAATGTCACACAACATCCATAACTTTATGCCATATTTCCCAGGTTTGCTGGGAATATATTGTCTGAACAGAACACAGCCACAAAATGTAAGCAGTTGCTCATCCACGGTTACATTTTCACCAGGAACAAAGGCGTCACTTAGAGTTGCTTCCCAGGTATCAAAAACGTGTCTGATTGGAGCAAGCTTATCCACGCCTCGTTGTTCACGTCTGTTGGTTGCATCATCAAATCTGAGAGCACAAGAAATTTGCTGAAAATGGTTACGGGCCATATTTTTGCCGGAAACAGAATGACCATCTTCAAGGTTCCACAATTGAACTATGGATTCATTTCGTGACTTGTACATGCCTGAGAGGATCAGAAGTCCAAGAAAATGTTGAAATTCTCCGTCTGTCAAATCTTTTCAGGTGTCGTAATAAATGTGTCTTCCTTTTTTTGCTCGTCCACATCATGATTTCATTCAATAAGTTCTTCCTCATGAACAAGTGGAATGCTGCGAAAGGGCCATCAACATTTCGTACAGCATACCTTGTAGGACCTTGTTGTACGGGCATGACATTAGCTCTGGCTTATCTTGCAGCAGCTTGCTTTATAGGTTTCCTGTTCCATGATGTGGCATCCTTAGATACAGAGGCTTCAATGGCAACATTTGTGCTTATAGTTGATGACCTCTTAGCTCCTCTATGACCACAACTAAGATTCCTCACAGATGATACTGACACCGAGGACTCCTGCCTTCTTTCCCGTCCAGCACAGCCTCGACCTTTGCCTCGACCTGTAACTTGACTCTCTGCTGCAGGCGATGTTACTGGCTCAACATCAGTCTCACATTCACTTGGCGACCAACTGCTGTCACCATCTGAATCATGACTGTCATCATCAGATTTATCGCCCGAACTTGGCTGATATGCTTCTTCGCTTGCTGAATATGCTGCATCATCAGACGACTCAGTGCCGTCACTATCAGCATCTCATTGCAATATTTCTCTTACTTGGGCAGCTGAATACTTTCGTTTTGACATCATAAACAATAACCTAAAATAAATAAAGATTAAGTTGAATAAAACGCAAAGCAGTTTTACTATAGGTGTACAATAATCGTGATGAACGAGCTGAAAGCCTTTAGATTTCATCAGAAATAATGAGAGAACGTTTGATATCAATTACAGAAAATGTGTAATTTTCATAAAATAAGAAATGACCCTACTGGTACTCTGTGCTGCAATTCATCACTAGCGTCACCTAGCGGATGAAAATTATTCTTCTCATGGTGCAATATATTGACATGTGGAAAGTCATAAAAAGATTGCATTCTTGAACAACTAGTTTCCGAGATTCGCGTTGTGAAACTTGCAATGGGGTCACTTTTGACCCCATCAGTACTCCCAGGGTTAAGTCTGTCCTCATATGCTTTATAATGAAGACCACTAAACATTTTAGTAGCCACCCTCTGTACTGACTCCATCCTGTTTACATCCTTTTGAAGGTGCGGTCTCTAGAATTGCACACTATACTCCAAATGAGGTCACACATTCTTTTTTCTGCTAGCCATTCCTCTCCATATGCACCCAAGCATCCTTCTAGCTTTTGCCGTCGCCTTTTCTACCTGTTTAGCTACTTTTAAGAACATCAGACACAACCAAGCCTAGGTCCCGCTCTTCTTTAGTGGACAAAAGTACTTCACCACCTATACTATATTTCTCCCTTGGATTGCTGCAGCCCAAATGCATGACCTTACATTTTTTAACATTAAATCCCAGCTGCCAAATTCTAGACCATTCTTTAAGCTTACCTAGATCCATCCTCATGTTATCTACACCTTCCTGGGTGTCTACTCTCTTGCAGATTTTGGTATCATCCGCAAAGAGGCAAATCTTACCCAACAGCCTTTCCGTTACATCACTAACAAAGATGTTAAAAAGAATTGGACCAAGGACAGATCCCTGGGGCACACCACTGGTAACATCCTTCTCCTCAGAGTGAGCTCCATTTACCTGTACTCTTTGTCGCCTCCCACCCAACCAATTTCTAACCGAAGCTGTAACTTTAGGGTCCATCCCTAGGGTGCTCAGTTTCTT
The DNA here is from genome assembly GCA_033557465.1 of Ichthyophis bannanicus. Classification (NCBI taxonomy): domain Eukaryota; kingdom Metazoa; phylum Chordata; class Amphibia; order Gymnophiona; family Ichthyophiidae; genus Ichthyophis; species Ichthyophis bannanicus. The sequence goes on along the minus strand of CM066031.1, from coordinate 1,786,682,943 downwards.
TATAAGTCGCTTGTGAGGAACAGTGTCAAAGGCTTTATTGAAATCTAAATACACCAAATCTAGGGCTCTCCCTCAGTCCAACTCCCTGGCCATCCAGTCAAAGAAATCAATCATATTTGTCTGACAAGACCTGCCTCTGCTGAATCCATGCTGCCTCAGATCCTGTAATCCGCTGGACTCCAGAAAGCTCACTATTTTCTCTTTCAGCAGCGTTTCCAATAATTTACTCACCACAGAAGTTAAACTAACCGGCCTGTAGTTTTCAACCACATCCTTACTTCCGCTTTTGTGTAAAGGCACCACATGAGCCACTCTCCAGTCCTTTGGCACCACTCACGACTCCGAGGCATTGCAAAGGTCAGTCAGTGGAGCTGCTAGAACGTCCCCAAGTTCCCTCAGTATTCTAGGGTGTATCCCATCCGTTCCCATCGCTTTGTCTACTTTAAGTAGAGCTAATTTCTCACAAACACAGTCTTCTGAAAATTGTTCAAGATGTCCCTCGCTTCTGTTCATGTTTGTGGGTGTTTTCTGAGGTCCTGCTCCTGGTTCTTCATCAGTGAACACAGAACAGAATATTTGTTAAGCAATTCTACTTTATCCTCATCAGCTTCTACATATTCCTCCCCTTCACCCTTGAGTCTGACAATACCACTTTTGCCCTTCCTTTTCTCACTAACATATCTGAAAAATGTCTTATCCCCCCATTTTATTGCATTGGCTATTTCCTCCTCTTTTGAATCTTTGCTTTCCTGACTACTTTGCTAGCTTCTCTAAGTTTTTCCAAATATAGATGCCTGTCTTCCTCTCTCTGTGATCTCTTGTATTTCATGAAGGCTTCCCTCTTTTTCTTCACCTTTTCAGTTACTTCTTTCGAAAGCCATAGCGGTTTCCTTTTACCTTTATTTACCATTTTAACAAAAGGGCTGGTTACCCTTAAAATATCCCCTTTCAGTTTTGCCCACTGTTTTTCTACATCCCCCAACTGTTCCCATCCCACTAATGACTCCCTGAGGTATTGGCCCATCTTGGCAAAGTTAGTCTTCCTAAAGTCTAAGACCCTCACCTTTGAATGGATTCTAACAGCCCTAGTCCTAATACTGAACCACACCATCTGGTGATCACTGGATGCAAAATTATCTCCCACTATAACATCAGAAACACTTTCACCATTGGTAAGCACCAAGTCCAGTATGGCCCCTTCACGTGTGGGGTCTGTTACCAATTGCCTTAATAGTTCTCTCTGTAGAGAATCCAGGATCTCTTTACTTCTAGATGATACTGCAGCAGGAATGTGCCAATCAACATCTGGCATTTTGAAAATCCTTATCAGTAACCCTTCCCCTTTCCTAGCAATGCTGCATATGTCTTCAATTAACTCTCTATCCACCTCTTCCTCTTGTGAGGGAGGTCTGTATATCACGCCAATGCAAATAGATTTCTCTTTCCCTCTTTCTAGTTTAACCCACAATGCCTCCTCTCTCCCTTTTAAGCTCTGTAATTCCAAAGCTTTAATAGTATTTTTTGCATATAGTGCCACTCCTCCTCCCCTTCTTTCTACCCTGTCCTTTCTGAATAAAGTATAGTCAGGTATAATTACATCCCAGTCATGGTTTTCTGTGAACCATGTTTCTGTAACTGCCTCTAAATCCTAGTCAATATAAACCAAAGGTCATCAGTGAACAAAACCAAAGCTACTCCTATCTGCTTTTAGTGTTATATTGTTGGGATCATACAACCAGAGAGGGAGAGACCCTCCTCTCTCCCTTTTAAGCTCTGTCGAAAGAGCCCTTTTATTCAGGTGGAATTGTGCAAAAAAACCACATAAACCATGCAACATCTCGGGAGTGGCGTTAACACCGATTCAGATGGAGGTACTTGATCTGGGGTTATCTTTTGTACCAACAGTTTCGTATGATGCGTTTAAGATGAGAGTAGCATTATACAAGTTTTTTCGCAAGTTGAGGATATTACTTTTCTTTGCAGACAAGCCTTCATCTTCAGATGGTTCTGTGATGTGCCCCCCCTTCTCGATGGGTTCCTCCGGGCGCAGTGGATCCAGCAATTCTCACATACCAGAACCTGGCTTTGAGTGACTTAACATCTCAAGAAAAGGAATTCACTCAACATCATTCTAACATCTCCAAACATCAACGTCTGGCCATTGACCAGCTAGTAAAGAACACTAATTTGATCATATGAGGAGCTGATAAAGGTGGAGCAATGGTGGTGCAATCTTTAACTCATACCGGGAAGCTTTACTGACTCAATTAAGTGATACTAAGTATTATCAACCTCTAATGAGAGATCCCACTCCACAATTACAGATTATTATTCATTCTTTGTTAAAAGAGGCCCAGAATAAAGGTTGGAAATACGGCTCGGGAGGTAACCTTTCTATTCCAGCGTCATCCAAGTATCCCAGCCATTTACACTGTACCAAAGGTTCATAAATATTTAACATCTCTCCCTGGTCGACCCATTGTGTCTTGCAGGGGTTCCATGTTGGAGCCTTTATCTCAGTTCAGTGTTGAATTTTTGAAGCAGGAGGCTCAGAGAGTAAAATCTTATTTACGAGACACGTCTTATTTTTTAAGTGTTTTGGCTGAGTATAAGGATTCATTAGATAACACTTTGCTGGTAACCTTGAACGTTGCAGCCCTTTATACCAATATCCACCAAGAAGAAGCACTCTCTCTATTGGAATCAACGTTTACTATATCTCCGTCCAGGATTCTGAAATCCTTTCTATTGGACATAACCAGACTGGTTCTGACCAAGAATTATTTTTTGTACCAAGGACAGTTTTATCAACAGTGCCATGGCATAGCTATGGGGGCCACTGTAGCTCCTTCGATCGCTACCCTATATTTGGCGGCCATGGAAGAACAATACATATATCAAGTTCAGGGGTTTCGATTTGTAAGATTATGGCTATGATTTTTGGACGATATCTTTTTCTTATGGACGTCCACAAAGCCGAACATACAATTTACAGCTCATATACATGAACATCAGATTGAATTCTTAGACGTTTTGGTTTGCAAACATGGTGGGATGTTTTCTACGACGCTGTTTCGTAAATCGAGTCAGCACAATAGTCTGCTACGATATCATAGCCATCACCCATTCCCTTTAAGCAGAGGCCTTCCCCATGGCCAATTTTTGCATTTGCGCAGAATTTGTTCCTCATTGGTGGAATATAAGCAACAGGCACGGGCCTTAAGTGCCCGGCTTTTAGAAAGAGGTTATCCAAAAGTGGTCATTCACCGGGCATACATTAGAGCTGGATTCTCTCATCGTGAATGGCTGTTCAACACTCAGAGTGACGCTCCGGCCACGTTTATGGAGGTTAGGGGACTAGATCAAGTCAGGGGGGTTTTACCTTTCATGACTCATACAGCAGAGGTAACTCGATTGTTAAAAATAAACACTGGCTGGTTTTACACATGCATTCTTGTTTTCAGAAACCTGTGATGTTTGCCTATACAAGAGTTCAGAATATTAGGGAACAGCTGGTTCACGCTGCTCCACTACAGGAGATTTTGGGGGAAAGGACATTTTGTCAAGGCCATTGGGCATGTCAGAACTGCAAATATTGTTGTAATACTTTAGAGGGGATTCAGTGGACTCACCCGACTACCGCCAGGACATATAAGTTTCTGAGGGCTAGTACATGCCAAACCAACTATGTAGTTTACATGCTCATATGTCCCTGTAATTTATTAAAATGAAATACTCTCACTTTGTTTCTGAAAGTGTAACCAGATAACTTGCTTAATGTAGTTAAAACACTTCATCAAATGTCTTGTAGAATAATTCACTAATGGTGGCAATAAAAGGTCTCAGAACTCACGGGCTGCCAAAGGTTAAGATGAACAACTTTTGGACTCAGTGCCCTTAGGTACATCAATGACCCCAAAACATACTATCCACCATTAATTTTTTTATAATTTTTCATAAAAGTTCTTGCAATCACTTGTAAGTAGCTTAGTGCAGTTAAATATAACCCAAAGCTGGCAACTTCCAAACATGGACCAAATCGCTGTTACTTAGCTTTGTTCAGACGTCTTGATTCAGCAGCTAAATTCAACAGCTCATATGTCAGCCCAACGGAAGTCACCGCCAATTTCCAATGTCAGTGAATAACTCAATCCCGACACCATCTAGCGTGCTGGTTATATGCATTTCTCCCAAGGGTTTCTTCATGGGAGACTTATTCAATAATGCACTAAAAACGAAAGAAGTTATGTAAACCAAAACTTTCCTGCAGTTTACAAAAAATGACTTCAAGATTCAGAAGAATTACTTTCACTTACTTTAAAGTTCACATGAACCTTCATATGTTGAATAGAAAGAGAGACTTAGAAATTCATAGGTTTCAACTGATACCGGTGATGCTTTACGACGCCGCGCATGCGGGAAGATTTAAAGGGCTGTGTTTGCGTCAATCAATGAAATCACCTGAAGCACGCTTCCCATTCAATACGTGCGTTCAGACCTCCTGGTATCAGGGTCTGCAGTTGATAAATCCAACGTTGTTCTGCATATAGTAAGGCTTGCTCTCGTGTTTTGCCAAAACGGGATGTCAGCACTTGCTCAATACAGAAGCATATGAGATTCTCAAATGTGTGTTGGTATTCGAGGCAATGATCTACTAACGGTGCCTCCCGTCTTCGGCATTTAAGCTTGCTTTTATGTTCGTTCATACGAACTTTGAATGATCGAATAGTTTTCCCAATGTATAACAGGTCACAAGAGCATCTTATACCATAAACTACATGTGTAGAATTACATGTAGTTGTGTTTCGAAGTTTGTAACTTTTCCCTCTGTATACAAATTCAGATGACTCTTGGGTAATATCACAGATATTACAGGATCCACATTTAACATGTCCCACTATCTCATTAAATGTAGTGGATGTAAGAGGGCGTTTGATGCTGCGTTTAAGAAGTGAACTGAAAGGGGTAAAACTAGTAACCAGATTCACTTGTTGAGTGGAGGAAACTCACTTAGTGGTTATGGCTTCTTTGCAACAACGTGGAGATCTTTCTGAACAACAATTGAATTTATTGTCTGATTTAACTCATCTCATATTGCATAACAACTTTTTTATATTTGATGAAGTTATTTATTTACAGCTATCCGGAGTGGCTATGGGAGCCACCTGTGCCCCTTCGGTGGCAAATTTATATATGCAAAAATTTGAACAAGAGTGGGTTGACAAATCCCCTTATAAAACTTTGTTCAAGATGTGGCGAAGATATATTGATGACATTTTTGTTCTCTGGCACGGTACTCAAGAACATCTGATTCAATTTCATGCCTTGCTAAATAATAGAGATACTAATATCAAATTTACTTTAACATTTCATGGTGAACAAATCACTTTTCTGGATCTCCTAGTGAAAAAATCTCCAATGGGGTGGACTACCTCTATTTTTCGGAAGTCCATAGACAAGAATGCAATGTTACATTATAACAGCGGTCATCCACTCCATTTAAAAGATAGTTTGCCCTTGTCTCAGTTCACCTCTTAAACGCAGCATCAAATGACACATGAATGTACTACACAGTATTGCTGGCTTGGAATCTTACCAAGTCCGTTGTGTTTGGAAAAGATCTCGCAATTTTAAGGAAATGTTAAGTCCAGCGTTGTTACGCCCTTTTACATCCACTACATTTAATGAGATAGTGGGACATGTTAAATGTGGATCCTGTAATATCTGTGATATTACCCAAGAGTCATCTGAATTTGTATACAGAGGGAAAGGTTACAAACTTCGAAACGCAACTACATGTAATTCTACACATGTAGTTAATGGTATAAGATGCCCTTGTGACCTGTTATACATTGGGAAAACTATTCGATCATTCAAAGTTCGTATGAACGAACATAAAAGCAAGCTTAAATGCCGAAGACGGGAGGCACCGTTAGTAGATCATTGCCTCGAATACCAACACACATTTGAGAATCTCATATGCTTCTGTATTGAGCAAGTGCTGACACCCCGTTTTGGCAAAACACGAGAGCAAGCCTTACTATATGCAGAACAACGTTGGATTTATCAACTGCAGACTCTGATACCAGGAGGTCTGAACGCACGTATTGAATGGGAAGCGTGCTTCAGGTGATTTCATTGATTGACGCAAACACAGCCCTTTAAATCTTCCCGCATGCGCGGCGTCTTAAAGCATCACCGGTAGCAGTTGAAACCTACGAATTTCTAAGTCTCTCTTTCTATTCAGCATATGAAGGTTCATGTGAACTTTAAAGTAAGTGAAAGTAATTCTTCTGAATCTTGAAGTCATTTTTTGTAAACTGCAGGAAAGTTTTGGTTTACATAACTTCTTTCGTTTTTAGTGCATTATTGAATAAGTCTCCCCTGAAGAAACCCTTGGGAGAAACGCATATAACCAGCGCGCTAGATGGCGTCGGGATTGAGTTATTCACTGACATTGGAAATTGGCGGTGACTACCGTTGGGCTGACATATGAGCTGTTGAATTTAGCTGCTGAATCAAGACGTCTGAACAAAGCTAAGTAACAGCGATTTGGTCCATGTTTGGAAGTTGCCAGCTTTGGGTTATATTTAACTGCACTAAGCTACTTACAAGTGATTGCAAGAACTTCTATAAAAAATTATAAAAAAATTAATGGTGGATAGTATGTTTTGGGGTCATTGATGTACCTAAGGGCACTGAGTCCAAAAGTTGTTCATCTTAACCTTTGGCAGCCCGTGAGTTCTGAGACCTTTTATTGCCACCATTAGTGAATTATTCTACAAGACATTTGATGAAGTGTTTTAACTACATTAAGCAAGTTATCTGGTTACACTTTCAGAAACAAAGTGAGAGTATTTCATTTGTATAATTGGGGCTCCCTTTACTCTCGTAAACATCAGACCATTTAGTTACCTGTAATTTATTATACATAGGACGCACCATCCGCCCGGTAGAGACCCGTTTAGGTGAACATGCTTCTATATTTCGTTTGTCAAATTTTTCTGTACCAATAGTGGAACATTGTGTCACTGAAGGTCATGCCTTCAGTGATTTGAAGTGGAGAGTCATTGATTGGATCCCTCCTAACCCTCGTGGGGGTGACCGGGAGAGTCGTCTTCAATGGTGAGAACAACAGTGGATATTCCGTCTCCAAACAGTGATCCTGCTAGGTCTCAATTTGGAACAAGAATGGTGGAGCCTTCTCTAAGCAAACAGTAATTAACAAGCCTTCAATGATATTTGACCGCATTGGATTACTTTAATTTAGGGATCCCTTGATACTAGGCAACTCCCCCTAGGCTTTACGTCACTTTAAATGACCAACTCGTGATTGGTTTGGGGTGGGAGCATCCAGGGTTCCCCATGCCACTCCCTCTTTGACATATATCACTCCATCAGCCAATCGGCAACCGTTTTAGCTACATAAATGAACCATTGGGTTTGGCGTCTCTTTTTTTGGGCAATGTCTCTAACTGTCCAGCAGGAATACACTTGAAACAGGGTCCCTTCGGGGTCCCGAAACATGCATGTCATGCAGAATTAAACCCGGCTCTTTTTCAAGGAAGATGTTCATTCGCTTGTATTAAAAGATAAGTGTTTTTACACTATTTCACTTTGCATAGTTTCTGTGTTTTTTTGCACAATTCCACCTGAATAAAAGGGCTCTTTCGATGTTGAGGGGAGAGTTGGGGTCTCTCCCTCTCTGGTCGTTTGATCCCGACAATATAACACTAAAAGCAAATAGGAGAAGCTTTGGCTTTGTTCACTGATGACTTTTGGTTTATATTGGCAAATTTTGAGTCATTAGTTATATGGGGGGTATGATTGTTTTTACTAAATCCAAGTCGGCCACTCCCACCAAAGATTCAACATCAGGGATCTTATTTCCCATGCTACGGGCATTTATACACACTGCTTTCCATATGTTACCCATTTCCATAAAGGTATTTAATGTATCACTTACCTGGGGGCTTTCACTTACCTGGGGGCTTTCTTAACCCATCCCCAATGAATCTAGTTTAAAGCCCTCTTCAGTAGATTAGACAGCCTACTACTGAAGACGTGTTGACCTTTCTTGGACAGATGGATGCCATCTGTGGTCTGCAACCCTTGGAACAGCATCCCATGGTCCAGGAAACCAAAACGCTCTCGATGACACCATCCATGCAGCCATGCATTCATCTCCAGGATACGAGCCTCTCTGCCTTGGCTTTTACCCTCAACAGGGAGAATTAAAGAGAACACCACCCATGCACCTAACTGCTTCACCCTCTGTCCCAGAGCCATGAAGTCACTTTAGACTTCCTGTGAGGAATAAAGGCCTGGCAATCTACTTCTGATTGCACTTTGCCAGGAAAGCCCTGATGGCACATGTACACTATGGAGAATATCCCAAGATACTCCAAATGCACCCCCACACTATAGGAAAACATCACTATGCAATATTGCTATTATAATCCTACAGTCAGACTATACATAATCCTAACCCAGCGTCAGCTAGAATATCATAAGGTCCTTTTTAATTTAAAGTTAAATAAAATCCAATTTTAATATATTCTTTCAATCATCAAGCTTTCTAGTATTTAAACTGCTCTGACCCAATTTTATGCTGCTTCAGGGAGAAAATAAAACATTTATCTCAGTGCAGTCTTCTTTTCCTTCTGGTGCAGTCTCAGTTATTACTTTCGGCAACCCTTGGTCAAACTTCTTTCTTTAACCATTAGTGTACTCCTTCACTCCTAATTCATTAACCTATGAATTAACATGTTGAGATGTTCTAGTGTGTTTTACAAAATTATTAAAGTGCATATGTGGAAAAAAATGATAAAATGTCCAGTTAAACTTGCCAGCTGCTGGTCTTCAGTTGCGAATGGACAAAAGAAGAAGTGAAGCCCTTCATCTGAGCTTGGGCCCTTTGACCTTGGCTATTGATCATAAATTGTCAGGTAGATGCCTTCCTCAGTTTGTTGCATATTGCCTTATTTCATTGTTTTGACCTTACATCCTTTTATTTTTTTTGTCCCTAATGCTTTCCAGCTGTCAAGCATCCAAATTCTCACTCTCTCACACATGGACTGCTCCTTCACTCCTCTGCAGCCATATACTTGTGAATTAACATGCATACTATCAATTTTCATGCTCAGAAAAAGTTCTAGCATGCATGCCCAAAGAACGAATATGTGAAACAAGCATGAAAAAAATACCTAAACATTGGTAAAATTTTCTTTTTTTTTGGCTCTGCATGCACCTAGGTCTCATTCCTATTCTGAGACCATGATCAGATGGAACTGAATAAATAAGGGGAAAAAATAGTTATATATGGGAGTACGGTAGCAAAGTGTGGTACAGTAATAACCACCTTATTTGGTCCTTAACACATGTTAAAGGGCAATAACATGTGTCATTTTACTGGAATGTGTAATTTGCCACAGCATTAACCTTAAATAATAATGAGATGCAAAGTATGCAAATGCATGCAAAGCACCTCATTAAAATATTTTTCAAATGACTGCTGCAGCTTGTGGTAAATTACCACAAGCTATATTATTTATTTATTTTATTTATTTATTTGTTTTATATACCACTTTATCAAATAATCAAGGCGGTTTACAGAGAACATAACTCACACTGCGCTAGGCAGTTTACAATGAACAAGGAAAATATTGAACGAGAACAACGAACATACAGTAATAAATAAATTTCTTACAACACACTCAGGCCTATAATTAGGTATATCACGGCTGTGAGTGCCATGTTGAGGTTTTATTTAAAACAAGGTGGTCTTGCGGCGTTAAGAGGTGTGTCAGGGTTATCTGAATTGTTATTTTCATATTTCTTTGAGGTCTGCTTCTCTATCAAGGATTGGTAGTGTTTGGTATATAGTATAGTGTTGAGTTTTTTTCTGAATATGGCTAAGTCTTTTATTTTACGTAGATTACTGGGTAAGACGTTCCATAGAATTGGTGAGTACAACGAGAAAGCCCTGTTTGTTGTTGATTGGTTTGCACGTCTTAAAACTGTCGGGGTAGCTAGAAGAGTCTTCATATTTTCTCTCCTACTTCTTGTATCTTGTTGTGTTCGGATTATTGAATTAAGGTAGGTTGGTATTATGCTGTGCCATTTGGAGAGGTTTCAGGGTTTGTTTGAGTAGACCTTGTAGAATAATGTTACTGAAATCAAAGTGTGGGCATATGAATGCTTGAGCTATAGTGTGGAAGTCATCAGTGGAAAGGAGGGGTCTTAGGTTTTGTATCATTTGTATCATTATTCTTGGAAAATTAATGCCTGATCAAAGCTGTGGGTTACCCCCTAGTGGTAATAGTTACTGCTATGGGATCTGGGTACCATTTTGAATTGAGTCAGTGCCAGCAGGGACTTTAAAAGGCAGGCGAAGAGGCCTTCTGGGATTGGGGAGAACATCTTCAGAGGTGAGAAGATGATCTATCAAGATGGGGGAGTGGTATTTTTGAGGGGCCTCTATTAAGGTTGTGGAGGGGTTATTTGCAGGGAGGAGCCCTGAGTCATTGGTGGTGCCAGAGGAAGGTGACCCCCGGACTACTGGTTTTACACAGCAGAGCTCCTTTAAGAGCCCAGCCTGGAGATTTGGGCTTCTTTTTAGTGGCCCAATGTTCTTGAACAGGAAAAATAATGCTGGCTTTGAGCTGGTGCTATTTTTCCCTTGGAATAATGCATCTACGTTATTTCTCTACCACGAGATTCACTAACCTGTGGTACAGTGACTCCTACAGTAAACTAATCAGTGGTAAAATGGCTCATTCTACTTCTGCCCAAGATACCACCACCCTGCTGATAGGAGGCGACTAATGAAAACATTGGTGGCTATTAAAATAAAAATACTTCAAAACGTATTTCTGCCTCTTTAAAGCTGTACAACATAATTTTTCTATAGATGGAAAAAGGGAAATGATTTCAGGGACAGGTTTTAAGGGGAGAATTTTCATAAGTCGTTACCCCTATTAATGGTTATTTACTCAGGTAAGAGGGCTTCTTTGAAATTTGGTCCACCTCTATATGAGTGAAATTGCACATGATGTGAAAAAACAGGGGCTCTTTTAAAGTAGTGTTTTTGCACCTACCACATGTTAACAGCAAAAGTTAACACATGGTAATTACAAAATCCGTGTGGTAACTGTTAGGGGCATGGCCACCGTATCCCCTTCAGTTACCGCACTGAAAAATCCCTTACTGCATGTTAGGTTCATTCACAATTAGCTCAAATACACTGAATATCTCCTCTTGAGGTGGCATTAAGGGCACTTAATGCTAACTGCAAAAGCAACGGTTAGCGTGCACTAATTCCCATGTGTTAATACAATGTGCAGTCCATGCTCATTTTCTGCCCGATAAATAATCTACCCTGCCCCCGCCCAATCGCATGATGAACAGTTAGAGTGAGAACTAGTGTGCACTGTCCTACTGGTACAGTACCTACTAGTCCATGCTACTTTATGTGTTACTTGCCACTGTAAGGATCTCACATATTTTTATTTGCAGTTGGTTGAGGTTTTCTGGTTTATTAAGCTTTCTATACTGCCTTTACTAAGAAGAAAGCAAGTTACAATAAAGAAACAAGTTATTAAAGGTGAAAAGGAACATCAATAGAAAATATTAAGAACTGCTAAGAAACAGCAGTAGGGAGGGCTAAGAGGAAGGGAAAAAGCACTGCTTATGGCACAGAGACACTACTCTGACATCCCAAAATCTTGTTCTTAAAGGCAAGTCTCGATGTCCATTTTAAAGTGCTTGAGAGTCATCTCAAGACACAATTGAATCGGCAAGCAATTTCAAGAAATAAGGGCAACAAAGAAAAATGCAGATTGGTGAATAGATTTGTGTCCGACCTTTGATGTATAAATGCCCGTAGCATGGGAAATAAGATCCCTGATTTTGAAGCTTTGGTGGGAGTGGATGACTTGGATTTAGTGGCAGTTACAGAAACATGGTTCACAGAAAACCATGATTGGGATGTAACTATACCAGGCTATACTTTATTCAGAAAGGACAGGGTAGGAAGAAGGGGAGGAGGCGTGGCACTATATGTAAAAACTACAATTAAAGCTTCGGAATTACAGAGCTTAAAAGGGAGAGAGAAGGCATTGGGGGTTAAACTAGAAAGAGGGAAAGAGAAATCTATTTGCATTGGTGTGATTTACAGACCTCCCTCACAAGAGGAAGAGGTGAGCAGACAGTTAATTGAAGACATATGTAGCATTGCTAGGAAAGGGGAAGGAGATTTCAATATGCCAGATGTTGATAGTGTTTCTGATGTTGTAGTGGGAGATCATTTTGCATCCAGTGATCACCAGATGGTGTGGTTCAGTGGGCCAATACCTCAGGGGGTTGTTAGTGGGATGGGAACAGCTAAGGGATGTAGAAAACCAGTGGTCAAAAGTGAAAGGGGATATTTTAAGGGCAACCAACCTTTTTGTTAAAATGGCAAATAAAGGTAAAAGGAAAAGGAGACTGCTATGGCTTTCGAAAGAAGTAGCTGAAAAGGTGAAGAAAAAGAGGGAGGCCTTCATGAAATACAAGAGATCACAGAGAGAGGAAGACAGGCATCTATATTTGGAAAAACTTAGAGAAGCTAGCAAAGTAGTCAGGAAAGCAAAGATTCAAAAGGAGGAGGAAATAGCCAATGCAATAAAATGGGGGGATAAGACATTTTTCAGATATGTTAGTGAGAAGAGGAAGGGCAAAAGTGGTATTGTCGAACTCAAGGGTGCAGGGGAGGAATATGTAGAAGCTGATAAGGATAAAGCGGGATTGCTTAACAAATATTTCTGTTCTGTGTTCACAGATGAAGAACCAGGAACAGGACCTCAGAAAACACCCACAAACAGGAACAGAAGCGAGGGACATCATGAAAAATTTTCAGAAGACTGTGTATGTGAGAAACTAGGTTAACTTAAAGTAAACAAAGCGATGGGACCGGATGGGATACACCCTAGAATACTGAGGGAACTTGGGGACGTTCTAGCAGCTCCACTGACTGACATCTTCAATGCCTCGTTGGAGTCGGGAGTGCTGCCAAAGGACTGGAGAGAGGCTCATCTGGTGCCTTTACACAAAAGCGGAAGTAAGGACGTGGTTGAAAACTACAGGCCGGTTAGTTTAACTTTGGTGGTGAGTAAATCATTGGAAACGCTGCTGAAAGAGAAAATATTGAGGTTTCTGGAGTCCAGCGGATTACAGGATCCGAGGCAGCATGGATTCACCAGAGGCAGGTCTTGTCAGACAAATATGATTGATTTCTTTGACTGAGTGACCAGGGAGTTGGACCGAGGGAGAGCCCTAGATGTGGCGTATTTGGATTTCAGTAAAGCCTTCGACACTGTTCCTCACAGGCAACTTTTAAAAAAACTGAGCACCCAAAGGGATGGACCCTAAAGTTACTGCTTGGGTTAGAAATTGGTTGGGTGGGAGGTAACAAAGAGTACAGGTAAATGGAGCTCACTCTGAGGAGAAGGATGTTACCAGTGGTGTGCCCCAGGGATCTGTCTTTGGTCCGATTCTTTTTAACATCTTTATTAGTGATAAAGCGGAAGAGCTGTAAGGTAAAGTTTGCCTATTTGCAGTTGAAACCAAAATGTGCAATAGAGTAGACACCAAGGAAAGTGTAGATAACATGAGGAGGGATCTAGCTAAGCTTGAAGAATGGTCTAGAATTTGGCAGCTGGGATATAATCTTAAAAAATGTAAGGTCATGCATTTGGGCTGCAGCAATCCAAGGGAGCAATATAGTATAGGGGGTGAAGTACTTTTGTCCACTAAAGAAGAGCGGGACCTAGGCATGGTTGTGTCTGATGATCTTAAATTAGCTAAACAGGTAAAAAAGGTGACGGCAAAAGCTAGAAGGATGCTTGGGTGCATACGGAGAGAAATGGCTAGCAGAAAAAAGGAGGTGATAGTGTCTCTGTATAAGTCTTTGGTGCGACCTCATTTGGAGTATAGTGTGCAATTCTGGAGACTGCACTTTCAAAAGGATGTGAACAGGATGGAATTGGTGCAGAGGGTGGCTACTAAAATGATTAGTGGTCTTCATTATAAAGCATATGAGGACAGACTGAAGGATCTTAATATGTACACCTTAGAGGAAAGGCGGGATAGAGGTGATGTGATTGAGATGTTTAAATACCTCTGTGGCATAAATGTTCATGGTGAGAGCCTCTTTCAATTGAAAGCAAGTTCTGCTACGAGGGGACATGGGATGAGGCTGAAGGGAGATAGATTCAGGAGTGATATGCGGAAATATTTCTTTATGGAAAGAGTAGTGGATCCTTGGAATAGTCTCCCAGTGGCGGTGGTAGAGATGAAGACAGTAACTGAATTCAAAAAAGCATGGAACAAACACAGAGGATCTATAAAGGTAAAGAGGGGACTTGTAGTTGTTGATATGGAAAGACAGACTAGATAGGCCATGTGATCTTTTTCTGTCATCATTTTTCTATGTATCTATGTATCTATGAAGAAGGGATATGTAGTGAACGGAGGAGTGATTTGTGGCATGTAGATTAATAAGTGATGAGAGGTAATTGGAGGCAGCTTCATAAAGGGTTTTATGTGTAAGTGTAAGAATTTTATAGTGGATAAAATATTGGATTGGGAGCCAATGGTGTTAAATTAGGAAAGTTATGATATGATCGTATTTACGGGACCAAGAAAGGATGCATATAGCTGTATTTTAAATGGCCTGGAGACATTTCAGAAAAAGGAGAACCACATCAATGAACACCTTAATAGTCCCAAAAATAATAACGAAGTGCACTAAGGCCACCTCCAACAGGGCCTTCTCCTTATTTGCACCTCTAAACTGGAATGCGCTACCTCACGAAATCCGTGCTATCAAAAACCTAATCCTATTTAGAAAGGCATTGAAATACCACTTGTTTACAAAATGCTACCCAGAAGTCAACCTAGACATTATCAAAACTAGCTCCGCAATACAACCTGAAAAGGGCTAGCTGGTCAACCTTCTTTCTAGTCCTATTAGTGAACCACATTACAACATCCAAACGAGTTTCATATTACTGTATATAACATTAAGTTAATCTGTACATAGTACATTAAGTTAATCTGTACATAGTTCCCCCGGTTGTCCTATTGTTGAAGTTCCCTGTTTAATGTAAAACTCAATGTTACTTGTATGCATTGTAGTATGTTCTTGTTCATTGTACACCGCACTGATTGTAATAGCGCGGTATAAAAGAATTGTTAAATAAATAAATAAAATAAATAAATAAATTTCATAGGCTGTCAACTGGAGTAAATAAAATTGCAGTAGTCAAGATACAAATTCACAGTACTGAAAAGAACAGTGGTCTGGCTCTGTAAATCCAGAATACATTGGATCTCTGTAAGGCTAGAAATGCTGATTTCACCACCTGTCCTACAGTATATGAGAAGAACCTAAAGTGATCCCTAAATATTTAAAGGAGGGCTTGAGTATTACAGGAACCCCTTCTAAAATAGGAGCTGTTACGGCAAGAAAGGGGTTTCCACTGAGCCAGGTGGTAGTCTTTTGGTGCTTCAGTTTCAGAAAATTATCTTGTAGCCAAGTTGCTATTATAGTCCGGCAAGTATTAATTGTGGTAAGATCCAGTCTAGGACTGTCTGCATCTTTAATGAGAAATGTAAGAGGGCTTGGAGAAATGTTAAATAGGAGAGGAGAGAGAACTGAGCCCTTTGTAACTCCACATAATAACAGAAGTGTAGCGAAAGAGGAATTACGAACATCCACCCAAAATGTATGATCTTTAATGAACGAAGCAAACCAGAAGAGAACAGTCCCTCTAATGCCAATGTTGTTTAGGTGAGAAAGCAGAATGTTCTGATCTACCAAATCAAATGTGGAAGATAGATCTACCAAATCAAATAGCTAGTGCTACAGTATCTTTCCACTGTCTAGATGACTGTGTACTCAACTTAGTACCAAGGTAATAATTTTCTAAGTACAATTGCCTGCTCCTCTCACTTGGTTTGCAGCTTGTCGTGCTGTGAGGGCTTGCGTGCATCAGTGATGCTGAGAGCTAAACTATCGGTAGTTTAACTACTGGCAGGGTCTCCCAAGATGGACAGGTCTCAGCTGAGGTGCCAGATGAAGACAAACCACCCATCTGGGCAGCAGCAGAATGGGATAGTGTTGACGGCGGAGGATCACATTTCTGTGACAACGGCAACAACACCAAACTTAAACTGCGCGGAAGGAAGGCCCGGCAATCTACTTCTGTATCTTGCCATGAAAACCCAATGGATAGTTACAACAAAACAAATTGTGCTATGGTGCTGGAAGATGAGACTCCCAGGTCGGAAGGCACTCAACTAGCTACTGGGGAAGAGCTGAAGACTTTTCAGAGTAAAGCCAGCATTTATGATGTGGTTGGATCAAAGCCCTCGGGAAGTCTGACTGCTGATGTAGCTGCGCATGAAATGAGAGTCAGAAGCTGTAAAGATGTCTTACACATTGGAACATGGAACGTACGAAGCATGAACCAAGGGAAGTTGGAGGTGGTCAAGAATGAAATGGAACGTGTACAACTTGATCTGTTGGGTGTCAGCGAACTGAAATGGACTGGCATCGGGCACTTTGCATCAGATGATCACATGGTCTACTATGCTGGAAATGAAAGACAAAGAAGAAATGGTGTTGCATTTATAATAAAGAAGAAACTTGCAAGAACTGTAATGAAATACAATGCAGTCAGCGAACGCTTAATCTCTATTCGTCTACGAGGATTGCCTATCAACACAACTATAATTGAAGTATATGCCCCAACAACAGCTGCAGAAGAGAATGAAATTGAAGAGTTCTATGAACAAGTACAAGCTGAAATTGACAGAACATGCAAACAGGATATCCTGATAGTCATGGGTGACTGGAACGCAAAAGTTGGCAACAAAGAAGAAGGCAAAGTAGTTGGAAAATATGGACTTGGCAACAGAAATGAAGCTGGAGAAAGATTGATAGAATTCTGCAAGACCAATGATCTATTCATCTCAAACACCTTCTTCCAGCAACACAAGCGACGAATGTACACATGGACTTCACCCAATGGATTGTATAAAAATCAAATTGACTACATCTGTGGAAGTCAACGATGGAAAAGCTCTGTAACATCAACAAAGACAAAACCTGGAGCTGACTGTGGTACAGATCATCAACTACTAGTATGCAAACTCAAGCTAAAGTTGAAAAAGAGCAAACCACTCATGAATGCACCAAAATATGACCTTGAGAATATACCACTGGAATTTAAAGACTGCCTGCAAAATCGATTTGCTGCTTTAGATACAAATGACAGAGCTCCGGAAGAGTTATGGAATGACATCAAGAAGGTTGTGCTGGAAGAAAGCGAGAAGTCTCTACAAAAGGTTATAAAGCAAAAACGGCCAAAATGGATGATGGAAGAAACTCTGAAAATTGCCCAGAAACGCAGAGAAGCTAAAGCCAAAGGAGAAAGAAAGACAATCGCAGAACTCAACAGAGATTTCCAACGTGCAGCAAGACAGGACAAGGAAAAGTACTACAATGACACTTGCAAGGAAATAGAAGCAGAAACTATTAGAGGAAGAACAAGATCGGCTTTCCTAAAGCTGCGAGAGTTAAAGAAAAAGTTCCAGCCTCGAATTGGAATGTTACAAGATGCTCAAGGTTCTATGTTGAATGATGCTGAGAAGATCAAGAAAAGGTGGAAGGAATATACAGAGCTTTTATATGATAAAGATCAAGTGGACCAACAGCCGTTTCAACCTATACCTTATGATCAGGAACTATTGGTGATGAAAGAAGAAGTTGAAGCAGCATTGAAAGCCTTATCAAAGAACAAAGCACCAGGCATTGATAGCATTCCCATAGAAGTACTGCAGCAATCTGATGCAGCTGTTACCGTACTTACAAGGCTCTGCCAAGAAATATGGAAGACAACATCATGGCCAACTGACTGGAAAAGATCTATGTTTATACCAATACTAAAGAAAGGTGATCCAACTGACTGTGGAAATTATCGCACAATCACTCTGATCCCACATGCCAGCAAGATTCTACTGAAGATTATTCAAAAGAGACTACAGCCATACCTAGAACAAGAACTACCTGAAGTGCAAGCAGGGTTCAGGAAAGGGCGAGGAACGAGAGACATCATTGCGGATGTGAGATGGATCCTTGAAAAGACTAAAGAATACCAAAAGGATATCTATTTGTGCTTTATCGACTATAGCAAGGCTTTTGACTGTGTAAACCATGAGAAACTCTGGGCCACATTAAGAAGCATGGGTATACCAGAACACCTGATCGTTCTCTTGCGTAATCTGTACATTGATCAAGAAGCAACAGTTCGAACGGAACAAGGAGAAACAGAATGGTTTAAAATAAGCAAAGGTGTAAGACAAGGCTGCATACTTTCCCCCTACCTGTTTAATTTATATGCAGAACAAATCATCAGAGAAGCAGGACTGTATGAAGACAACAGAGGTGTGAAGATTGGTGGAAGACTCATCAACAACCTTCGCTATGCTGATGATACCACATTACTGGCTGAAAGCGAAGATGATCTGAAACATTTGCTTCTCACAATCAAAGAACATAGTCTCAAAATGGGCCTGCACCTTAATGTAAAGAAGACAAAGATCATGACAACTGGCATAATCAACAGGTTCATCGTTGAAGGAGAAGAAATTGAAATTGTGAACAACTTTAACCTACTTGGATCAACTATCAATAAAGAAGCAACAAGCAGTCAAGAAATCAGACGACGCATTGCTCTTGGCAGAATGGCTATGAAAGACCTAGATAAGATTCTCAAGAGCAGAGATGTGTCTCTCCATACAAAGATTCGACTTGTTCAAGCCATGGTATTTTCAATAACATCATATGGATGTGAAAGCTGGACAGTGAAAAAGACAGACAGGAAGAAAATTGATGCCTTTGAATTATGGTGCTGGCGGCGAATACTGTGTATACCATGGACTGCCCGAAGAACAAACCAGTCGGTACTAGAGGAGATCAAACCTAAGCTTTCTTTAGAAGCTCAGATGACAAGACTTCGACTTTCATACTTCGGACACATCATGCGAAGAGAGAGATCATTAGAGAAAGACATCATGCTTGGCAAGATAGAAGGTCAACGCAAAAGAGGAAGGCCAGCAATGAGATGGATCGCTACAATAACAGCAGCTACGGGTACCAGTCTGTCATCAATGAGCCGCCTGACTGAAGACCGAACACAATTTAGGATAGCTATCCAGAGGGTCGCCATGAGTCGACTCCGACTCGACGGCACTTAACAACAACAACAACAATTGCCTGCTCAGAATCCTGATCATTGTGGATGCAGAGAAGTATTCTCAATGCGGTCGGACAGTTGGGTAAGAACAAAACATTCAGCAAGTTTGGAAAGGAATGACAAGTTTGAGATAGGGTGATGACTGGCAGGGTCCAATTGATCTAGGTGGTGACTTTTCGGACAAGGGCTCACTACTGCTGTTTTCCAGGTTTCTGGGACATGACCAGATGCAAGACCATTGTTCATGAGAGCACAGATAATGGGGGAGAGTCCTAAAGATTGTTCTCCTAACCAAATAGATGGAATAGAGTCGAAGGTGCAAGTGGTTTTCCTAATGGGATTAATCAATTTACTGAGAGTGAGTGACAACGGTAAAGCAATTTCACTTATAAGGTAAACTCCAAGTGGGAGAATCAAGAACACTGGGTGCTCAAAAGAGGGAAGCAAGTGACAATCTTGACAAAGAGATCTTATCCGAAAGAAATATGCAAACATATCAGGAGTAGGACCTCTCCAAGGGGCAACACGAAAGGACTGACAATAAGTGGAAAGTTGAGATACCACCGAAAAAAATTGTTTTGGGAGAATTAGTGTTGAATAGTAATCTTTTTTTTTGCATTCTGAACCTGTCTATGATAGTATGAATGTTGCTCTTTAAATCTAACAAAGGTTATAGATGATCTAGACTTCCTCCAGAGTCTCTCAGCAGATCTAGTTTGCTGTTTCAGTAGATTCAGGCCTGCATTTTATTTATTTATTTATAGTTTTTCTATACTGCGCTATTTACCATCAGCGCGGTTCACAGTCAACAAAAATTGTACAATGAGGAATGATCTACATTGAACTTACATTAAACAGGGTAAATAACTTGGAGAACAGGTTAACTATGTACAGAGAGGTAGACTATTTATGATACACCTTCTATGAACAGGCTTCTTAGGGACCAGTTCATCCAGTGCCTAGTACAATTTACTGTAGCAGAGATCAACTTGTTCAGTAAGTGGGAGAGTGCTAAAATCTGCAGGAAATAGTGTATTCACAGCAGGGAAGGAAGCAAGCAAGGGTGTTAGAGGTAAATTTCTGGCAGTGGAAGCTTAGATTATTCATGGAACAAGTGGAATAATTAGGGAGTGGTTACATGCTAGATAAAGGAAAGTAAGATTGAAGGAAAGAAGGATATGATCAGTCCAAACACAAGGTGCAATGACAATTGGTAAAGCTGTAGATGGAAATCCTGAGGGGTTAATATGAGGTCCAGAGTATGGGTAGGAGAAGAGACATGTTGACACAGACCATGATCATTCAGGAAAGCAATAAATGTTCTAGCTTGTGTTCTGGTAGAAGTATTATAATGGATATTAAAGTCTCCTAATATCAAGAGATGAGAATAGGAAACTACACTCGAGAAGGAAGTGCTGAAGGGCTTCCCAGGCTACCGCCTACATAGAGGGTGCACAATAGAGTAAGAATAATTAAAGACATGGAACATTGGAAGGTGCGGTATATAAAAACTTGTTAATTAAATTAAATTAAATGGTGGAGAACCAATTCTATCTAAAAGATAAAGCAGTGTTAGGTCAGGGGAAATAAAGAGGTGCACTGGATAAAAAAATGCCCATTCATTTTTGGCTTGTTTGGGTTTTTCCCAAGTGGATTTTGTATATTGCTGTGTTTGTTAAAATATTTGTTTCATTTTATTCTTTTGTTTTATGATTTGTTTGTTTTGTTTTATTATGTCTTATATTAATTTGTAAACTGTGGATATCATATAGGATCTGCGGCATGAAAGAATTGGAAATCATTTTTTTTCAGACATGTTTTGGTTCATTTCACACATTCTTTTTAATAAAAAAGTTATTAATGTGCAGTAAAATATTTAAACACATGCTAATCACCCTGTTGTATGTGAAGATATAGGTTAATGCATGTTAATCAAATTTAGCCTTCACTAATATTTTTTTAGGGTATGCTAACGAACAGAATGCACACAAATGAATGTACATCTCTATGGGGAAGCAACATTGATCACAACTTGCATTTTCAGCACTATCCAGCTGTTGGTTTGATTCTATAATTACAGCCTATGTCTGCCTTGTTATTTGCAGTTTGGAATATCTCGGTTTTGTGACCAGACATCTTATATCTTTGTATTTTGCTGAGTATAGAAGAACATATTTTAATGCTTTTCTCTCGCCAGTGTTGCACTGCTTGTACCGTCTGACTTTTTTAGTCTGGATTTGGATATACTTAGAAATTTCAGGTACTGTCGTTATTTATGTGCCAAATTCCTTGAGGCAACAGAAGGTAAAGTGACTTGTCTAAGGACACAATGAGCAACAGCCAAAGAAACAGGATTTGAACTGTGAATGTCCTGGTTCACAGCTTGCTGCACGCATTACTAAGCTACCCCTTCACCCAAGTCTGTCTGCACATTGCTAATTCTAAAGTGAGATTTTTTATTCAGTGACGGTCCGTCAGGGTTTTGCATATGTGCCAGAGGTGAGATGTTCTGCTATATGTTTCCATGGAAGAATCTCATTCTAAAGCAGTGTGGCTTGTTATGTTTTCCCCAAACTATGTTTATTGGTGTCTTCTTCTGTGCTTACAGTGCTACCTTTTCATAACTAGATTGGTTGCAGTGTGAAGCTCTGGGAGTTAATCCTGTTACGGCAGGGAAGTGGCTTTGTGTTACTTCACAAAGTGTCTGGCATTGGAAGGAGTTGGCTCCTATTAAGATTAGATCGGAATCAGAATATTTTTTTCCATGGCAATTTGGAAGGGGAGACATCCTAATTCTGCCATACAATCAGTGCTAGAGGAATTACCTTGGACAAGGAGCATGAATTACAGAGCAGGTGGTGCCAGGTTTATATTCTTTCCTGTCACGTGCGGTCTCCATACTATTTCCATATGAAAAAACATGAAAAATAGTTCTACCGGGTGTTTCAAACTGGTTGCGGTTTCTTTGTTGCCTATGGGGCTCTTGAAACTTTCTCATGTAATTTCTAAAATAGCTCATTTAAATTGGGAGGGGGCCCATGATAAACTTTGGCTGGGGCTACATATTGAAATGTTATTTTGATTTGCTTCATGCCACACTTGCTGGGTTCAGCTGTTTCCCTTCACCTCCAAATGCTTCTGTCTAGAAATACTACCAGTCCAGTATGCAATTGAGTATGCAGGAAGGGACTGATATGATTAGAAGGGAAAGGCTATGACTGGTTCTATGGATGGTAAATGTTTATGAAGCAGTAGACTTTAGATGGTGATCTTCTGTTAAGGGAACACTCCTCTCTATGACTACTAGTGCAAATATGGGTTAGTGAACGTCTCCTTTAATTCCTAAGTCCTTGACATTCTACATCCACTTCAAGGTACGCAGATAAGTTGAAATCAGTTCCATGTACATTTTATTTAAAACCGTAATAAATCTGACCTTTTAATTTGTCTTGGTTGGGTATCAATAAGATACAGTGGAATACTTCCAAGTTTTAAACAGCCAGCAATCACTTTAGGTTTGTTATTTTCCTGCTTAACTGTGCTTCAGAGTAGACCTTGTGATCAGTGAATCAGCAAAACAGACGTCAAGGCCAGTGAGTCAGTGAAAAAGACGTCATGAATTATGAGGCAGGATAATGGAGAAGATGAATGTATGCCAGCTATTGACTACACAAAAAGACCTGGTTTCTAATAATAGGATTTTTCGTTCCCAGTGAAGTATATTTTATAAAATGAAGGATGAAGGTGCTTAGAAGGTTTGAATTGCTTGCTGAAATTAAATTTCAGATGATATGGTTCGTGTTTTCTCTTAATTCATTTTCTCTCTCTATTTATGTATTCGTAATCTATTGTACATAGCAGAGAACTGTTAACTTCTATGGCCTCCTTAGTGAGTAGATAGATGTCCTCTCTTTTGCATTCCCCTCACTGGTATTTGTTAAGCTTGCTGTACAATGCACCTTACAGACTATTTCAGATCAAGTATGGATGACAAGCTGTAAAGATATCACACTGTAGTGAGGAATACAGTTAAAGGCTATGAAATCACACTGCAGGGTAGCAATAAACATGAATGGCTTTTGTTGCTTTTATTGAATCTACCGAACCTTTTCCATGTTAATGTTAAATATGGATAGAAAAAAGAGAGAGGTTGAAAGCATGGAAAACCAAATGGATCGACAGCCGTTTTAACCTGTACCATATGACCAGGAACCATCGGTGATGAAAGAAGTCAAAGCAGCACAGAAAAGCATTTTCAAAGAACAAAGTACCAGGTATTGATGGCATTCCTATTGAAGTATTACAGCAATCAAATTCAATTGTTAGAATATTTATAAGACTCTGAATCTGCTTCATACCAAGACTGAAGAAAGATTTCTGAAAGACTGTGGAAATTCTGGCATGCCAGCAAGATTCTACTCAAGGTCCATTTAGTGGAGACTACTACCATATCTGGAATGAAAACTACCTGAAATGCAAGCAGAGTTCAGGAAAGGGCAAGAAACAGGAGATATCATTGCGGATGTGAGATGGATCCTCAAAGACAAAAGGATACCAAAAGAATATTTTCATGTGTTTCACTGACTACAGCAAGGCTTTTGACTACATAAATCATGAAACATTTTGGGCCACATAAAGAAGCTTGGGTATACTAGAACACCCGATAGTTCGCATGCACTACCTTTACATCAACCAAGATGCAACAGTTTGAATGGAAGAAGGAGAAACAGAATGATTTAAAATCAGCAAAGGTGTACGACAAAACTGCATACTATTCTCTTAGGTTTCCATGGCTTGTTTAATTATCTTTGCAGTTTTCTGGCAAACTGAAAAGCTCAAAGTTGCATACTTTCCTCATACGTCTTCATTTTATACAAATCTTCAGAGGAGCAGAACTGTATGAAGAGAATTGAGGTGTAGAGATCAGTGGAATACGCTTCAACAACCTTCGCTATGCTAACAATACCACGTTATTGGCTGAAAGTGAAATTTTTATTTATCAAGATCAAAGATCAAAGAGCGTAGACTTAGAATGGACCTACACCTTAATATGAAGAAGATAAAGATCCTGATAAATGGCAAAACAAATAATTTCATCCTTGATGGAGAAGAAATAGAAATTGTAGACAACTTCAACCGGCTTGGATCAATAATCAATAATGAAATGACAAGCAGTTAAGATATCCTAAGCACATTGCTCTTGGGAGAATGGCTATGAAGGACCTGGATAATTACTACTACTACTGTTACTACTACTACTAGTAGTAATCATTTATTTAGTGCTACAAGGCTTGCACAGCACTGTGCATATACTGTACATAGTAACAGAGTAAATGACGGCAGATAAAGACCAGTATGGTCCGTCTAGTCTGCCCAGTGAGATGGCAAGAGTAGGTGCACCTGCCACTCCATGCAGGTCACCCCTCCCCATGTCTTTGTTTGGGGGTGAACCCACCGCTCCGTGTAGGACACCCCTGTATGTTGGGAAATTAGATGGTTCAGTTTATTTAGAGTTTATCCTGTTGCTGTAAAGGGATCAACTGTGTCTATCCCATGCCATTTTGAATTCTATCACTGTATTTGCCCCCAACACTTCCATCGGGAGGGCATTCCAAGCATCCACCACCCTTTCAGTGAAAAAGTATTTCCTGACATTGCCTTTTCAATTTACCCCCTTGCAGCTTCATGTTATGCCCTCTAGTTTTACAGCTTCCCCGTCTTTGGCAGAGGTTTGTTTGTTCATTATTTCTCTTTAAGTATTTAAAGGTCTGAATCATATCTCCCCTATCCCTCCTCTCCTCCAGAGTGTACATATTTAGGTCTTCAAGTCTCTTCTCATAAGGCTTCTGATGCAGGCTCCAAATCATTTTGGTCGCCTTCCTCTAAACAATTTACAGTCTTTTTACATCCTTTGCAAGATATGGTCTCCAAAACTGAACACAGTATTCCAAGTGAGATCTCACCAGTGACTTATACAGTGGCATTAGTACCTCTTCCTTTCTGTTGGTAATTCCTCTTTGTATGCAGCCCAACATCCTCTTGGCTTTTGCCAATGCCTTCTTGCACTGTTTTGCCACCTTGAGATCCTCAGAAATAATCACACCAAGGTCCTTCTCCTGGTCCGTGCACACCAATCTTTCTCCCCCTATTGCATACATTTCCCCGGATTTCTGCTTCCCAAGTGCATGACACTTCACTTCTTTGCATTAAATCTTAACTGCCAAGTATTAGACCATTCTTCCAGCTTTTGTAGATCTTTCCTCATGTTAACCACTCCCTCAGGGGAGTCCACTCTGTTGCAAATTTTCGTGTCATCTGCAAAAAGACAGACTTTTCAATTCAGTCCTTCAGCAATATCACTCACAAATACATTTAACAGTGCCAGGCCAAGGACCAAACCCTGGGGCACCCCGCTAATCACCCTCCTTTCATCCAAGTGAGCTCCATTTACCATCACCTTCTGTCATCTGTCATGCAGTTAAGATATCCTAAACACATTGCTCTTGGCAGAATGGCTATGAAGGACCTGAATAACTACTACTACTATTACTACTACTACTACTACTGTCCTATTAATCATTTATTTAGTGCTACAAGGCTTATACAGCACTGTGCAAATACTGTACATGTAGAAAGATGTTCCTGCTCATCAGAGCTTATAATCTAAACAAGACAGAACAATAAAATATCTGAGAATTGGGTTAGAAATAAGGAAATATAAGGAGACACAAGAAGAACAAGGGATCAGGATCCAAAAGCAGCCTCGAAGATGTAAGCTTTTAGAATGGATTTAAAAATGGTCTGATGTACAGACTCAGGTAATTTGTTCCAGGCATAAGGAGCAGCAAGGTAAAAGGATCGAAGTCTGGAGTTGGCAGTGGAAGAAAAGGGCACAGAGAGAAGTAAGCCATTAGAAGAGTGACATTCACGAGGGGCAGTAGAATGAACGTATTTATGGGTCAGAAGGAGAAGTCTGAATTGGATCCGGAAACTTGAGAAGAGGGGTTATATGAGAATGATAGGGCTGGCAGAAGATTAGGTGCGCACAAAGATTCAACTTGTCCAAGCCATGATATTTTCAATAACATCATATGGATGCAAAAATTGGACAGTGAAGAAGCAAGACAGGAAAAAAAAATTGATGCCTTTAAATTATAGTGCTGGCAAAGAATACTGCATATACTATTAACCAAGGCACGTCGGACCCGGTGGTACCCTGTTCCTCCACCCCCCCACCCCCCACCCCTAATTTCCACCCCCTCCCCCTTTCACTCCCAATAACCAGTCTAGACAATAACTTTTGGCTCGAAATGGCCGCAGCTCTATTAACCAAATATAACATTCCAAACATTGTTTTAAACATCCAACCTTTACATAACAAACCCACGAGCGGAATGAGCCCTCACCCGCCATATCACTAGCAAGGTGACCTCATTCCACTCCCGTCGCGGCCGAGCCAGCAGCAAAGCCAACCCCCCCTTTCCCCGGCCTCGCCATATTACTAGCAAAGACCGGCCAGGGGTTATCCGGGTTGGGGGCGACCGCCCCCGCCCCAATTCCAGCTTAAGGCTCCGGACCCCGGAAACCTCCGGGATCCCGCCACCCCCACCAGCTGCGACAACCTTACCCCATGCCAACCCAAAGAAAGGGCGGGCGGGTGGGAAGACAGACCTCTCACCCCGCTGCTGGTCTCGCCGAGAGACCGTCGCCGCTGCGCGCCCTCCTTAAAAACCCCCCTTTGTCCAGCACTCCTCATTGGCTCGCGCCCATTCCTTCACAGGGGCGAGCCAATGAATTTAAAGAATGCCTACCTGTGCCCGCCCCTCCATAACCATGGGCAGGGTCCCCGCACCGGGCCGAGCGCCTGGTTACCTTCGGCCGCCAGGGACCCTGCCCCGCGGCCTCGCCATAACCAAGGCAGGTCGGACCCGGTGGTACCCTGTTCCTCCACCCCCCCCACCCCCCCCACTCCCCCTAATTTCCTCCCCCCTCCCCCTTTCACTCCCAATAACCAGTCTAGACAATAACTTTTGGCTCGAAATGGTCGCAGCTTTATTAACCAAATATAACATTCCAAACATTGTTTTAAACATCCAACCTTTACATAACAAACCCACGAGCGGAATGAGCCCTCACCCGCCATATCACTAGCAAGGTGACCTCATTCCACTCCCGCCGCGGCCGAGCCAGCGGCAAAGCCAACCCCCCCCCCCCCCCGTTTCCCCGTCCTCGCCATATTACTAGCAAAGACCGGCCAGGGGTCATCCGGGTTGGGGGCGACCGCCCCCGCCCCAATTCCAGCTTAAGGCTCCGGACCCCGGAAACCTCCGGGATCCCGCCACCCGGCGTAGAGCACGTCTACGCCTCTACGCCGCCCCCCCCCCTAAGCTGCGACCATCGAGACTCCCACTGAACCACGCATTCCAAGGCCTCCTGCCAGTCATTCAACAGTAGGTCCAATCCCACCGGTGATAAATGCACACCGTCCTGGCGATAGAGCCCAGCACAGTCCACATCAACCCAGGGGTGCATAATCTGATACCCCCCGTGCTGACATATCCACCGCCCCATCTGTCGATTGACTTTTGCCAACCCCCTGGACCAGCGCCGTTGCTGCTGGCAAACAGGCCTTGGAATGATGTCTGACCACATTAAAATAACCTGTGGGAACAGTCGAATCACCACCGCCAAATCCCTCCTTGCTGCTCGAATGATCTGTTTACAAGTCCATCCATTTAGATCATTCCCTCCCACATGTAGCAGGATTACAGCGGGCTCCGCTCTCACCTGGCTATGGAGTCGGAGCAGAGGTAACAGCTGCGGCCAACGCAGACCGCGCTCACCAAGCCATAGTAGAGACACCAACACCGGGTCGAGTCCCAAATTAGGACCCAATGGTCGTTCAGCTGCCTGCAGTCCCGCCCAATGCACAAATGAATGCCCGATCATCCAGCATAATTGCGGGCACCGCACAGCATCTGAAAAAGAAAGCACAGGTTATTTACAGGACCCCCTGCTCCCATCATAAACGCACATAACCTTTGAAGGCCTGCGAACGCCACCTGCCAATGCTCTGAATCGCGACCTCTGACAGTCCGGCCGCAGCTGCACTTGTCGCCGCTCCAATACGGAAGGAATGCGGAGCGAAGCGCGTCGGATCCATGCCCAATTGCCGTATGGCCATCCTCAGCACCGCCGCAACTTGAAATCGGGTCACACAACCTGAATTCTCATACAAGAAAAACAAGGGACCTGCGACCGGACGCATTGATAAATAGGCCCGCACAGCCTCCACAGGGCAAGTCGGCTGGGATACCACCTCCCGTAGTACCACCCACAATCCTTTGCCCAACTGATCGGTCTTCGACCTGGCCAGCCTGACCCGCAGCTGCCCTCCTCCGACCTGCACATGAGAAAACAGACACCAGCTCGTCAACCCGAAACGCCCCAAAAAAGGCCAAGCAAAACAATGCCTTAAAAAGAACAGCCTCGTAGCGCAAAGACGCCACACTCGGCAGTGCCGCACAAAGCCGCACTAGAAGGTCATGTGTCACTGGCAACCGAGCATCCCTG
Source organism: Ichthyophis bannanicus (assembly GCA_033557465.1). Taxonomy (NCBI): domain Eukaryota; kingdom Metazoa; phylum Chordata; class Amphibia; order Gymnophiona; family Ichthyophiidae; genus Ichthyophis; species Ichthyophis bannanicus. The sequence goes on along the minus strand of CM066031.1, from coordinate 1,786,654,069 downwards.
GGAGACGGACTAGCTCTATCCCAGCCTCGCAATAGCTTTTGGACCAAAAACCCAGGCCTCCCGGACACCCAGCCAGCAGCTCTGGCAAAGAATGTAAAGCCCGCCAATCGCCTTCGCACGGATGCCCGGGACACGCCCGTGCATTTCGCCTCCACTATATAGTGTCCTAGTAAACCATCAACCACAGCTCCGGGCCGCCAGCCTTGCGACTCAAGGTACTCCAATACAGCGTCAAATCCTTTCTGGTATGCCACCCAAGTCGAAGGCGAAAGCAAACTCTTCAACAGTCGTACCATCTCTGCTGGCCAATCTTCCATAAATGGTCTGGAACCTCCATGCCTTCCTCGCTCGCCTCTGGCGCCAGCGTCCGGAACAGCTCCCACTTGAAACGAGAGAGAGCATCGGCAATTCTATTAGTGCAGCCCGGAATGTGCCGAGCTTTCACCACGACATTTAAACGCAAACAAGCGAAAACTATGTCCCGCATTAAACCCGCTACCAGCGCGCAGCGTGGCGTATACCGGTTGACTACCGCCACCACAGCCTCATTGTCACACCACCATATCACTCTGCGGTTCCTCAACCGTTCAGGCCACAAGTGCAAGACGACCAACCACGGAAACAGCTCCAAGAACGTAATGTTGCTAGTCAGGCCATCCGCGTGCCAGGATTGGGGCCACTGGGCCGCACACCAGTCCCCCCCAAAGTAAATCCCCAAACCCCTACTGCCTGCCGCATCCGTATACAGCTGCAAATCCACGCTGGAGACTTCAGCCTCCATCAAAACAGACACCCCATTAAATTCCTCCAGAAAAACATCCCAAACCCTCAAATCGGCCTTCATGACCTGGGACATTCGAATACGATGATGCGGCTTGCGGACCCCCGCCGTGGCCGCCGCCAAGCGACGCATAAATACACGGCCCATCGGAATGACCCTGCACGCGAAATTCAACGAGTCAATCAATATTTGCAATTCCTTCAAAGATAGCTTAGCGGATGCTAACCCATTAGCCACCAGGACCCGTAACTTCAACACCTTATCCATCGGGAGGCGCACCACCATTTCGACCGAGTCGATCTCCACCCCCAAGAACGTAATACATGTGGCCGGGCCCTCCGTCTTGTCAACTGCCAGCGGGAGCCCACACGCCCTAGCCATGCATAGAAAACCGTCCATCAACTGTTGACACTCCTCCGAACGCGCCGCCCCCACAAACAGAAAATCATCAAGATAGTGTACAACATTCCCACAACCCACCCGCCGTACTAAATTCCAGTGCAAAAAGGTACTAAACATCTCGAAGTAGGCACACGACACTGAACAGCCCATAGGCATGCACTTGTCCACATAAAATTCATTATCAAAAGAAAAACCCAACAAATAAAACGAAGATGGATGGACAGGCAGCAAACGAAAAGCCGATTCGATGTCTACCTTCGCCAACTGAGCCCCGGGGCCACAACGCTTTACCAGACCCACCGCCTCGTCTAAAGACGCGTAACGGACCGCGCACAGCTCCTTTGGAATATGATCATTTACTGATTCCCCCAACGGAAAGGAGAGGTTATGTATCAAACAAAACTTCCCCGTCTCCTTCTTAGGGATTACCCCCAATGGAGAAACCACCAGATTCCCCAATGGCGGCTCAGCGAAAGGACCTGCTATTCTGCCCAAACGCAACTCGCCTGCTAATTTCTCTCGAACCACCGTCGCCAAGCGCCTCACTGAGGGCGAGTTGCGCGCCGACCTACCAGCTATAGTACCTCGCACCGGAATAATGAACCCTTCAGAAAACCCCCGCTCCAACACTTCCCTCTCCCGCCTCCGCGGATAAGAGCACAACCATTCGGCAATCACCTCCCGGGAAACTGGAGAGGGAGACAACCCCGTTAAATCGAAATTACTTGTTGGCCGGAGCCGGAGGGGGCACACCGCCCTTTTTGAAACATTTAAGCAAGGAGTGCCCGCCCCCGCAGGCCGAGCATGCGTGCCTGAACTTGCAGTCGGGGAAGGGGCACGAGGACCTGTTGAAACACCAACAGATGTCCCCTTGACCCCCCCCCCTGCTTTCTGCTGTAATGAACCACTGTTCGCACGAAAGGGCCGCCCCGTTCCCGCCAGGCCACCCCCCCCAACACAGACCCCTGCCCCCCGCTCCCACCCATCCCCACCGACATCTGGGTTAACCACAAGTTGATATCCTGTGTACCCCAGGACAACCCCTTACTCTCCTCCATCTTGTCCCGAAATTTCTCATCATAATTCAGCCACGCAAAACCGCCATGCATCTGCGCAGCTTCCAAAATAGCGTCCGCGTACGCCAAAAGCATTCCATAATCCTCCGGAGCCTGCCGCCCCCAAACGCTCGCTAACCTTAAAAAGGATCTAACCCAATTGATAACATTCCGGGACACTTTCTTGACCCGACCCGCCTTTTCGTCTTCCTTCCGCTTTTTCCTACTCTCTCCTGAACGCCTCCGGCCCTCAAGCAATCTGAATATATCTATGTACCGCCTCTTCCATATCTTGCGCCGCAGATGCCGCGGAACCCCTTCCCATAACTCCGTGAATGCCACCAACGTAGGAACACCCTTTCCGCCGGAGGGTCCCAATGGCACAGGATCCACTCCCTGCCCTGAACGGGAAGGCGCAATCGAGGATGACGATGTGGACGCAGTGGATGATGAAGAAGACTCTGAACTGTGCTGGCGACGTCTTAAATGCCGGCACTTACGCTTAGCCTTCCAACTGATCCACCCCACCCCCCCCCATTGCCCCCGGACAACTCACCCCCAGCACCTCCGACGCCCGCCTGCGTATCCTGTGGCAGCCCTTCATGGTCTCGCATCCCCATTCCAGATGACTGTGCTCCCGCAACGCTCGCTGGGCTGGCCTCACGCCTTTGGGGTTCCCCTGAGAAAGCTCCAGAGCCCTCTTTCATTGCCGCTCGCTGCCCACCGGACCTCTGCACTGCCGCCGGAACCGCTGTGGCAACCTGTGAAGACAAAAAAGAAGAAGAGGGGGGAGAGGGGACGACAGGGGAACCACACGGCTGCCAAGCAGACAACCACTCTGCCCTGGAAGATCCTTGCCCCCTCCCTGCCAATGCTCCCAAGGCGCATAGCCCACTGGAGTTCCCACGCTCCCGGCGACACCCCTATCTCCAAAGGGGCCCTGCCTATAAGCATGAGCCCCAAGCCAAGGTGAAGCCCAACCTGAGAAAACTGCCCCCCCCCCACTCCAACCCACCATCCCTTGTCCACCCCAACTGCAGCCCCCCACCTCTGCCGCCCCCAACCCTGCACACCCTTGCAAACCCCCGCTCCCATCCTCCCCACCCTCCGACTCCACCCCAACTGCTCCACCCGCCGCCCTATCCCTTCCTTGTCCTTGTGGCCCATTTTCCTCTACCAAATGCCCCATGCCCAATTCTCCCTCTAACCTGCCACCCCTGTTAATAGACCTCCCTCTGTGCCCTCTTGCTGAGGGTGCTGCCTTGCCCCTCTGTACCCTAGACCCTCCAGTACCCTTAGCTCCCCTGCCCCTGGCCCCCATAGTCCCATTCTGCCCCAACCCCCCTCTAGATGCTCCCCTAGCAGCCCCATCCTCCTGCCCTCCCGAAGGCGCAGGCAAAGGCCGCCCTCTCCGCCTTCCTTTGGCCGCGTGCTCTCCCCTACCACGTGTCACACTGTGGGCCTGCCTTCCTCTCCGTGGCGGCATGCTCCTCCCGAAGACACAAATGCAGAGGACCTTTAAGGAACCCCAGCCGTAACGTCAGCAAAGAGCCCACGCTACGATGCCTCCTGTCCGCCACTAACCCCCGTTCCGTTCTTTTTTTTTTTTTTTTTTTACACGGTGCCAAAGCCCGTCACTCGATCCCCTACCCGAATGCTGACTCCGCCTTCCGGAACCGCTGGAACCCCGCAGCAAGCACCCACCACCGTCGAAGTACGCCGCTCAGCCCACCAGCAAAACAACGGCCAGGAACGAAGACGGATCTCTCCAAGACAAGACGGACCTCTCACCCCGCTGATGGTCTCGCCGAGAGACCATCGCCGCCGCGCGCCCTCCTTAAAAACCCCCCTTTGTCCAGCACTCCTCATTGGCTCGTGCCCATTCCTTCACAGGGGCAAGCCAATGAATTTAAAGAATGCCTACCTGTGCCCGCCCCTCCATAACCGTGGGCAGGGTTCCCGCACCGGGCCGAGCGCCTGGTTACCTTCGGCCGCCAGGGACCCTGCCCCGCGGCCTCGCCAGGACTGCTCAAAGAACAAATCAATCAGTATTGGAGATCAAACCTTGAAGGCTGAAATGACAAGATTTTGACTTTCATACTTTGGATACATCATGTGAAGAGAAAGATCATTAGAGAAGACATCATGCTTGGTAAGTTTGAAGGTAGATGCAAAAAAGGAGGACTAGAAATGTGATGGATCAAAACAATAACAGCAGCAATGGAGATCATTCTATCAACAGCTGAGTGAAGATCGAACACAGTTTAGGACAATTATCGAAAGGGTTACCAGGAGCTGACATTGCCTCAATGGCACTTAACAACAACCTCAAAAAGCATGGAGCAATGTGAAAAGAGATAATTTTGGAATAAGCTAGACTGAACGATATAAAGTAGAATTTTAGAAAGGATGTCCAAGTGTGATTTGGGACATCCAGAGAGAAACATACAGAAAAATATTGGGGACATCTATGTTTCAGCCCAATTTTAGGAGCATAGATGTCCCTGATGTGGACATCTGCAGACTTGTCCACATAAACCTTGTGGCCACAAAATAATGGAGTGGGGATATCTCGAGTATGCAATGTTGCATATGGGGTCATCCAGCGATGTGGCAACTGGAAATATAAGCCCCCATCTCACTATATAATTCGTTGTCAACACAGAAAACATATGGGATAGGAGTTTACCACCTTCTCTACATTGTCTGGATGTTTGGCAGGTATAAACCTGCCTGGAGCAGGTATAAACTTGGGCATTTCTGCAATTGGGTGAGGTTATCCAGCTTCTTGGTAACTCCTCGGACACACCATGCTATACCATGCTCCTATTCAGATTTGGATGACCTCACGCTGGAGACATCCACAGAGCCGGCTTCTAAAATGGCTCCAGAGATGTCTCCAAGTTAGAGGGAGAGCAGCAGGCTAGCAAATTTGGATTTGGTTCCTCCTGTAGATCCAGTGTAACTCATATGAGAACGATCATCATTTTTTTCTATATTCTGAATCACTACACCCCCACAATTACCCACATTGTAACTGTCAGCATAAAGGGATCTCCTTGTTTCTCCTGTAATATAGATATTATTCAATGCAGAAAATGTGAAGAAGAATGCTACGTTAGGAAGACAGGCCAGATGTTAAAGAAAATAATCCATTCACATAGATATCATATCGGATACCACAAAATAAACTAAGGTGACATATCGTGTAGAGGTTAGAGCAGTGGGTTGAAAATCAGGGAGCCATGATTCAAATCCCATTGCTGCTTCTGGTGACCTCAGACAAGTCATTTAACCCTTTATTAGCCTTGGTTACAAATATGAAGTAGCATTTTAGAAAGGATATCCAAGTACAATCAGGGACATCCAGGACAAAACACTGGAGATGCTTAAGATTCAGCCCGATTTTAGAAACTCAATTGGCCACAGAAACATAAGAACATAAGAACATAAGATATGCCATACTGGGTCAGACCAAGGTCCATCAAGCCCAGTATTCTGTTTCCAACAGTGGCCAATCTAGGTCATACGTACCTAGCAGTTTCCCCAAGGGACACAGGTTACACAATGCTTGTATTGGTTCAAGCATTGATATCCTGGGTCCCTTCTTAATAATGGTTTATGGACCTTTCCTCCAGGAACTTGTCCAAACCTTTTTTAAACCCAGATACACTAACAGCCTTTATTACATCCTCCGGTAACAAATTCCAGAGTTTGATTACACGTTGAGTGAAAAAATATTTTCTTTTATTAGTCTTAAATAGTTTACCCTGTAGCTTCATTGCATGTCCCCTAGTCTTTCTATATTCTGATAAGGTAAACAATCGATCTACGTTTACCCGTTCCACTCCGTTCATTAATTTATAGACTTCTATCATATCTCCCCTCAGCCATCTCTTTTCCAGGTTAAAGAGCCCTAACCTTTTTAGCCTTTCTTCAAAGGAGTATCCTTCCATCCCCTTTACCATTTTGGTGGATCTTCTCTGAACCTTTTCTAAAATCGCTATATCCTTTTTAAGATACGGCGACCAGAATTGCACACAATATTCAAGGTGCGGTCTCACCATGGAACGATATAGAGGCATTATAATATCTTTTGTTTTATTTTCCATTCCTTTCCTTATCATACCTAGCATTCTATTTGCTCTCTTGGCCGCTGCTGCACACTGGGCCGAGGGTTTTAACATGGTATCCACAATGACACCTAAATCTTTTTCCTGGGTGGTAGTTCCTAATGTGGAACCTTGCATCGTGTAACCATAGTTTGGGTTGTTCTTCCGTAGGTGCATAACCTTGCTCTTGTGCACATTAAATTTCATCTGCCATTTTGATGCCCAGTCTTCCAATTTATCAAGATCCTCTTGTAATTTTCCACAATCTTCTTGGGTTTTAACAACTTTAAATAGTTTTGTGTCATCTGCAAATTTGATAACCTCACTCGTTATTCCACTTTCCAGGTCATTTATGAATATGTCAAAAAGCAGCGGACCCAGCACAGATTCCTGGGGTACACCACTATTCACCTTTCTCCATTGGGAAAATTGGCCATTTAGCCCTACCCTCTGCTTTCTATCTTTTAACCAGTTCCTGATTCACAATAGTACACTGCCTCCTATCCCATGACTCTTTAGTTTTGCCAAAAGTCTCTGATGAGGGACCTTGTCAAAGGCTTTCTGAAAGTCCAGATACACAATATCAACCGACTCACCTTTGTCCACCTGATTATTCACTCCTTCAAAAAAACATAACAGATTAGTAAGACAAGATCTTCCTTGTCTAAAGCCATGTTGGCTGTCTCCCATTAGGTCATGACTATCTACATGCTGAGTAATTTTATTCTTTATGATGGTTTCTACCATTTTTCCCGGTACTGATGTCAGGCTCACCGGTCTGTAGTTTCCCGGATCACCCCTGGAACCCTTTTTAAAAATTGGTGTTACATTGGCGATCCTCCAATCTTCAGGTATTAGAGATGATTTTAATGATAGTTCACAGATTACTAATAGCAGGTCTGCAATCTCAAATTTCAGTTCTTTCAACACCCTTGGATGTATACCATCCGACCCAGGTGATTTGCTACTCTTCAGTTTATCTAATAGTTGTAATACATCTTCCCGATGTATCGATATTTCCTTCAATTCTTCCACACCTTTAAATACCACTTCAGTCATGGGTAACATCCCTACATCTTCCTCAGTAAAGACTGAAGCAAAGAATTCATTCAATCTCTCCGCTATCGCCTTGTCGCCTCTTAGTGCTCCTTTAACCCCTTTATCATCTAATGGACCAACTGACTCTCTCACAGGTTTTTGCTACGAATGTACTTGAAAAGGTCTTTACTTCACGTTTTTGCTTCCGCAGCAAGCTTCTTCTCAAATTCTCCCTTTGCCTGCCTTATCAATGCCTTGCATTTGACTTGCCAGTGCTTGTGCTGTTTCCAGATTTCGTCGTTTGGCTCTTTTTTCCATTTCCTGAAAGATGCTTTTTTGGCAACAGCCACCTCTCTGACCTCACCTTTAAATCATGCTGGCAGTTTTTTGGACTTCCTTCCACTTTTCTTAAAGCGTGGAATACAGCTGGTCTGGGCTTCCAAGATAGTATTTTTCAGCAACAGCCAAGCCTGATGTACGTCTTTAACCTTTGCAACTGCTCCTTTTAGTTTTTTCTTAACTGTTTTCCTCATTTTATCATAGTCTCCCTTTTGAAAGTTAAAAGGTAGTACTGTGGATTTCCTTACTATCCCTCCTCCACTAAATAAATCAAACGCGATCATGCTATGATCACTATTGCCAAGTGGCCCCAACATCCTTATCTCTTGCACCAGATCTTGTGTTCCACTAAGGACTAGGTCTAATATGGCTTCCCCTCTGGTTGGTTCATGAACCAGCTGCTCCAAGAAACAGTCATTTATTTCATCTAGGAACTTTATCTCCCTAGCATGTCCTGACGTGACACTGACCCAGTCGATACCGGGGTAGTTGAAATCACCCATTATTATTACTGCACTGTAACTTTTGTTAGCTTCCTTGATTTCTTTGAGCATTTCATCATCCATTTGGTCATTCTGGCAAGGCGCTCGATAGTACACCCCCACTGCCATTGCCTTCCCCCTTTTAGATGGAATTTCAATCCATATAGATTCTACAGCAGATTTTGTTTCCTGCAAAACTTTAATCCTTTCTGACTCAATGCCCTCTCTAACATAGAGAGCAACCCCTCCACCAATTTGTCCCACTGGTTATCCTCCTTCCACCATGTCTCTGATATTCCAATCATATCTAACCTTTCATTTAGTGCTATATATTCTAACTCTCCCATCTTATTTTTACAGCTTTTTGGATGTCCTAGCCAGCATTTTCCAGAAGGGGGATATCCATGGCCTTCTGACACTTAGACATGTGGTGGCAGGTTAGTAATCTGTTTGGTGTTTGTATTTACATACTGGTTTCTTTAGCCAGGAAATACTGACTATGACAATGACAGCACATTGTGATTTTCCTCTGATAGCATTCCTGCCATGAAACAAGCACTTTTTTGCTCCTTATTTGTGGACAGGAGCAGGTATAGGCATGTACTCCTCAACAATTGGGGCCAGATGTGTTTGCGCCATTCTGAAATCATACATCTGTGTTGCTCTGCCAGGCCACTCCTCTTGTATGCCCTGCTCTACTTGGATGTCGTCACACTAGGGATGTCCTTGTGATCTGGCTTCAGGGACATCCTTGTGATCTGGACATCTGAGTTCCCATTTACAAATGTTCAAAACACAACAGGGCTTCTAAAATAATCCCCTTAGACTATAAAGCCTCTGGGGACAGGGAATTACTTACTGTACTTGAATTTAAGTTGCTTTGAACTACAACTGTGTGCAAGCTAAATTGAAACCTCCGTGGGATGTTTTAAAATGCAAATATGCTCTTTCTGCAGATTAATGACTCTGGATTGTGAATCGCCATGACATCACATTACTGCGCCAAGGGATATGGGACCCGCTAGGTTCAAGACTTCCAAAATTCTAAGCCATACCACCTGCCAAAAAACCTGAACATGGGGACGAAAATATATCATATGCTCTAGAGTTCTGATGACCGCTTTGCTCCCAAAAGTTAGTAAGAAATGTATTAAATTAATCCAGTAAAAAGGTGTCACCCTTTATTCTATTTTTGTTTGGTTGTTATTTATTAACCTTTACTTCTTTTCCTTAATTATGTCATAGTAATAAGCAGCATAGAAGATGTCAGCAGATAAATGGTCCTCCTGGTCTGTCCAGCGATGTGGTGAGAGTTGAAACTGTCACTTCCATGCAGGTTATACCCCATATCTTGATTAAGGGTTGTAAATGCCTTTGGTTAGGATCTGAGAGATTTTGTGTTAAATCAGCGTTTGAAGTAGTTGTCAGGTTTCAATAAAATCATAACAGCTGGCAAGAATCCCACGTTGCAAGGAAAGGTTTCTACTCCTTTGTGCTGACATGGTGTGCATACAGTACAGAGAAGTTCTAAGTTGCTGCTTATCAATCAGAAGCCGACTTCAAACTGTAATCCACAAATCATATGTCTCATAGGGCAAAATCACTAAAAAAAACCTCCTATAACGTGACTGGATTATGGACAAGATGGCTGACAGCAAGCATAGAAAAAACTGGCAAAATAGATCGAAAAGAGCTGTAAGAAGGAGCTGGAAACAGTTACTCATCTCATAGCTGGCTGCAAAGCTGTGATGGCAGAACATTTCTTTGCAGAAAGGCACATTGTGGCATGTCACCTCCACTGGGAACTCTATAAACACTACAACATTGCTTTTTTTGGATCATGACCCTATGTCGTTTTTTTAGAAGCTTTATTTGCACTTTCAAAGTGAATGCTGCAACAGAAAAATGGGGAAACTGCACATCTAAAATTCTGTTTCAAAAAAGGCCACAAGATGCACACTTCTGTTCTGGGCATGTTGGTCTTTGCATTTCTCTGTGGGAGGCATTCTGGGGCATGGTGTGGACCGTGCTAGCACCTACACACCTATGGCATATTCAAATAGGCCGGTGATGTACAGGGTGGATTTTTTTGAACATGTCCAATTACCTGCTATAAATCACGAGTAAGGATGGGACTATTGTCTTTTGGAACTGCTTGTGGCATTAGTGACTGGAGAAACTTGGCTTGCAAGTTTTTGACAATCTTTTGAGTTACCGCATATTTCTCTGCAGTCTATCCAGTGCCTTTCTCTAACCTAACCTCCTCCCCCTTTCCAAAACCCCTATATATTCCCACTCCCTCGTACCCTCCTCCTCACCCCAGCTATGGCATCTCAGACTCCAGTGGCCGTGACTCTTGGTGGTCAATCTTCCTGTTGCCCAGTTGCTTGGTTCATATGTGCCCCAGTGTTCCCTGCAGCCTCTGTTTCTGTGTGGTTCCCTGCTCTATGTGTGTGTGGGGGTGTCTGTGTGTGTGTCTGTCTGGAAATCTATGTACAGCACTGTGGATACTGTGGGTGGGAGGCATTGGGTGCTAGTGGAAACAGTACCAGCTGATGATAGAGAGAAGCAGGAGCCAAGGATTATATGAACATATAGTTTTCACAGGCAATGTTGCATGAGGCCCACAGGAAGCATATCTGAAACACCAGGAGACACCCATATCAGAGGATCTACAGGTCCAAGACCCAATTTCTGGACCTCACAGATAAGCAGTGCTCACCTCATCTCTGCCAGGAGCTAGAGCCACTCTGCTCTACCACACAGGGGGGCAGCCCATGTCTATCCACCTCAAGGTCACCATGACCCTCGCTTTCCTAGCCACTGACAGTTTACAGTCTGCGTTGGCCACCAGTGCAGGACTCAGCCAGTCACCCATATCACAGTGGATGTCTCAATTCCTGAGGTATTTCTAGTTCACACTGTAGAATATGCAGCTGTCCCACAGAGGCAGCAAACCATGATCCAATTCTATGAGGTGGTCAGATTTCCATTTGTACTAGGGAGGGGGGTCACTCACATTCAGATGATCTGCGGTGCATAGAGGGGAGATAACTGATGTCTTTCCAAGTTTCCAAGTTACTGCCATAACTTCTACATCCTGACTGACTCTGGCATCTATGAGAAGTTTGAGAACAGACAGTTCACCAGTGGATGGCTGCTAGGTAAGTTCTGTACCAGCCCTCTCTATTACCTAGACAGGCACATGCTAGGAGGCCACAGTGATCAATGATAGCTGCAGCATTTAGCAAACAGAGTCTATGGATGCATATGAAACACCCTACTGCAATACCCTAACATATGTTTACTCTCCCACCACCCATGTGGGTAACAGAGTTTACTCTCTAAGGGGGTGGCTTCGGGCCCCCATCATGGCACCACATACAGAGGCAGAGAAGAGGTGCAAGTCCAACAGACACACCCACGCCATCATCAAGAGGGCATTTCAACTGCTTCCAATCCCTTGAAAGATCTAGGGGAGAGCTCCTCTGCAGCCCAAGTCCAATCAGCATATGTCAGATATTCATGGCCTGATCCATGCTCCATAGACTAAATATGAAGCAGTGACAACCCTTACCTCAAGAACAGGAAGCAGGTGATCAAGACATAGAGAAAGTAGCAGAAGGAGCAAGGCAGGAAGATATAGGCAGCTATACAAACTGAGCATGATGGCAAGAGACAACCTCATACAAAGGCACCTCATGTGAAGGCAGGTGTTTATTTGCACAAACGGAAAGCATGTACATTAGAGTTCCCCATCCACCACCATTCCCTCTCCTGCCTCCATGCTCAAATCTGTCACCCCCATCCTCATCCCATCCAATCCACCCCATGAGGTAGCCCCCTGGGGCATCAGACTTACAGATGGGCTGTGGTAGTTTGTAGAGAGGTGTGGGGGGGGGGGGCAATGACATACTAGTCAATGACATGAAGCATGTCCCTGTGCAGCCTGATCATTTCATAAATTACTTTCTCTGTTTATTACAGCTGTCTCCTTTCTAGATGCATATGGCACCTAGAGGTTCAGTGAATTTCTCATCAATTCTGCTTTCTCTGCTCATTGCGCAGAAGATAATTCCTCCATCAACAAGTGCTAGAGAAATTGTCCATTGCTCTGCAGACACCTGACCATCACTGAAGGGAGATGGAGGTGAAAGCTGGAGATCACCCCCTTCATGACATCCTCCTCTTCCACTTGTGTACCTTCAGAGCCATGATGTCCCTTGCTCTGGACTCATCTCAGCTTGGGTGCCACCATTTTCTCTGGTTGTGAAGGCCACAGTGCAGGACTCCGTCTGTAACCAATATCACAGTGCATTTTTCAATTCCTGGTGGTGTTTCTAGTTCACACTGAAGAATATGTAGCATTCTCACAGATTATGCAGCAGAGGAAGCAAACCATGATCTGATTCCATGGGGTGGTCAGATTTCCATTGGTACTAAGGTGTCATCAATTGCACACATGTGGCCATCAGGCCACCAAAGACAAAGAGGCCAACTCCTGGCATTCCCCTCACTCACATTCCCCTCACTCACATTCAGATGGCATTCCCCTCACTCACATTCAGATGATCCGCAATGCACAGGGGGGAGATGACTGATGTTTTTCTAAATTACAAGGCACCAACCACAACTTCTATATCCTGACCCATTGGCTGCTGAGGTCCATGCTGCTGCCCACATGTGGAACTCCAGCCTCATCCTCTCCTCAAGAATGAACTGATTCACCATGTATAAGCCGTCTATCCACCCTATGTAATATCAGTAATGCGCGCCATTTCCACAAATATACAGCCCTTCTAAGAACATACACTATGCCATACTGAGTCAGACCAAGGGTCCATCAATCCCGTTACCCTGTTTTCAACAGTGGCCAATCCAGATCACAAGTACCTGTCAGGTTCCCAAAACGGTACACAGATTCCATGCTGCTTACCCCAGGGTAAGCAGTGGATTTCCTTGGTCCTCTTTAATAATGGTTTATGGACTTTTCCGCAAGGAAACCTCTTTTAAACCCATTTACACTAACAGCTTTTACTACATCCTCCAGTAATGAATTCCAGAGTTTGATTACACGGAGTGAAAAAATATTTTCTCATTAGTCTTAAATGTGATACATTGTAATTTTATTGCATGTTTCCTAGTCTTTCTACTTTCTGAAGGAGTAAACAACCGTTCTACGATCACTGAATTTTGCTGCAGACCTTAATAACAGTTGATACCATTAGGGTCTGTGAATTATTAGGAAGAAGGCAAGGAATGCTGAAAGGAAATGACTTAACACAGAACACCTGAAAGCCTTCAACAATGTAAAGAAAGGAGCTTACTGCTGGTCCTGTTGCTCTTCCTCAAAAGCAAACTACAAGTTCTGCAGTCAAACTTGTTCCAACTCACAACTGGTCTTCCTTCTATCGGGTATCTAACTTCATCTTGGGAAAGATGTCATCAATTAAAAATACTTATTTAATGGCAGATTCTTTAAATACCTCACTAATTAAGAATAACGTTTCTGGGTTTTATTCTCCTCTTTTACACAAGAGCATAAGATATGCCATATTAGGTCAGACAAAAGGTCGATTAAGCCCAGTATCCTGTTTTCAACAGTGGCCAATGCAGGTCACAAGAACCTGTTAGATTCCCAAAAGGTGGACAGATTCCATGAGCATATCCCAAGTGAAAGCAGCGGATTTCCCTAGTCCACTGTAATAATGGTTTATTGACTTGTCCTCCAGGAACTTGTTCACACCTCTTTTAAACCCAGCTACACTAACAGTTTTTATTACATCATTCGGCAATGAATTCCAAAGTTTGATTTCGCTTAAAATGAAAAAATATTTTCTCCAATTAGTCTTATATGTGCTAATAGTCCCCAGTTTTGTGATATTTTTTCATCTTGATTAGATTGTAAGCTCTGATGAGCAGAGACTGTGGCTTACAACTATATGTACACTGCTGAATATACCTTGTAGCACTATACAAATGATTATCAGTAGTAGTGGTACATTGTAGCTTCATTGCGTGTCCGCATGTCTACTTTTTGAAGGAGTAAACAACCGATCTCCATTTACCCATTCCACACTTCTGTTATATCTCCTTGCAGTCTCTTTCCAGACTGAAGCGCCCTAACCTTTTAAGCCGGTCTTCCAAGGGGTATCCTATCCTCTTTATCATTTTGGTTGCTCTTATCTGTACTTAATTCCACTATATCTTTTGTAGCTATGGCAACCAGAACTGCACACAATATTCAAGGTGCAGTTGCACCATGAAGCTATACAGAGGCATTATAATATCCTTAATTTTGTCCACTTGTGGAAACTTGTCTACATTCATTCGCCATTTGGATGCCCAATCTCTCAATTTCTCAAGGTCCTATTGCAATTTATCATAATTCTCTTGTGATTTAACAACTTTGAATAATTTTGTGTCATCTATCAGTTTGATCCTTTATTTATTCTTCCCATTTGCAGGTCATTTATGATATGTTAAAAAGCAGCGAGCCCAGCACAGATCCCTGAGGTACTCCACTATTCACCATTCTTCATTGTGAAAATTGGCCATTTAGCCTTATTCTCTGTTTTCTGTCTTTTAACATTCCCCAGTCCACAATTGTGCATTGCTTCCTTTTTATCCCAAGACTATTTAATTTCCACAAGAGTCTCTCACGAGGGACTTAGTCAAAGGCTTTCCGAAAGTTCAGACATTTTGTATTTTTAAATGTTTTATTTATGGAATACTTATATGTATGTTTTTGTTTGCAGTACAATGTTTTGTATACCCCTAAAGAAGGCACATGCAAAAACATGGCCATGTAGGGTAAACCTTTTAAAAGTGTATTAAACGCTTATATAAACCATCTGCCTCACTTTGTAGCTTTCTTCTTTCTGCCCTAGTTCCCTAAGGCATACAAATTCCATGCTGCTTGCCCCACGAGTAAGGAGTGGATTTCCCCAGTCCTCTTTAATAATGATTTATGGACTTTTCTTCCAGAAACTCATCCAAACCTGTTTTGAACCCAGCTACACTAACAGCTTTTACTATATCCTCTAGTAATGAATTGCAGAGTTTGATTATGCCCTTGGATATATACCATCCAGTCCAGGTAATTTGCTACTTTTCAGTTTATCAAATAATTGTAATTCATCTTCCCTGTTTATTGTTATTTCTTTCAGTTCTTCCAATAAATCACCTTTAAATACCATTTCAGGCATGGGTAACTTTCTTACATCTTCTTCAGTAAAGACGGAAGCAAAGAATTTATTCCGTCTCTCCACTCTGGCCTTGTCTTCCCTTAGCACCCCTTTTACCCCTCTATCATCTAATGGTCCAACTGACTCTCTCACAGGTTTTCTGCTATGAATGTACTTGAAAATGTTTTTATTATGTGTTTTTGTTTCCATGGCAAGCTTTTTTTTTCAAATTTTCTCTTTGCCTGCCTTATCAATGCCTTGCATCTAACTTGCCTGTGCTTATGTTGTGTCCCGGTTTGATCATTTGGTTCATTTTTCCATTTCCCAAAATATACTTTTTTTGGCTATAACAGCCTCTCTGACCTCACCTTTAAACTATGCTATCAGTTTTTTGGTCTTCGTTCCAGTTTTCTTAAAGCATGGAGTACATCCGGTCTGGGCATGATATAAACAATGTCCATGCTTGTTATAAATCTTTAACCTTTGCAGCTGCTACTTTTAGTTTTTTCATAACTATTTTCCTCAGTTTATCATAGTCTCCCTTTTGAAAGTTAAAAGGTAGTACTGTGGATTTCCTTGTCATCCTTCCTCTATTTATTAAATCAAATGCAATCATGCTATGATTGCTTTGGCAAGTGGCTCCAACAGCCTTTTGTCTTGCACCAGATCCTGTGTTCCATTAAGGGCTAGGTTCAAAATAGCTTCCCCTCTTGTCAGTTCATGAACCAGCTGCTTCAAGAAGCAGTCATTTATTTCATCTAGAAATGTTATCTCTCTAGCTTATCCTGCTGTGACACTGACCCAGTTGATACCAAGATAATTGAAATCACCCATTATTACTGTATCATAAATTTTGTTAGCTTCTCTGATTTCTTTTAGCATTTCATCATCCATCTGTTCATTCTGGCCAGGCAGTCGATTATACACCCCCACTGCCCTTGCCTTCCCATTTTTACATGGAATTTCAGTTGATAAAGATTCTACAGTGTATTTTGTTTCCTGCAAAACATTTATCCTATGTGACTCAATGTTTTCCTTCACATAAAGTGCAATCCCTCCACCAATTTGATCTACCCTATTATTGCAATATAGTTTGTACCCAGATATCAATGTCCCATTGGTTGTCCTCCTTCCACTAGGTCTCAGAGATGCCAATCATATCTAACCTTTAATTTAGTGCTGTATAGTCTAGCTCTCCCATCTTATTTTTTAGATATCTACGATTTGCATACAGGCATTTTAGATGTTGTATTTTATTCATATTAATCTGGTTATCAATTGATAGGGGTAATTTGGAATCTTTTTTTTTTTTTTTTCAAAACGAGAGCCAATAAAATCTTTTTAATGTTATATTTGTGTTCAGCTCACCAAGATACTACAGATTAGGGCCTTTTAAAGTCAATAACAATTTCAATGTTGACCAGTGTTATCTAAGGCTGTGCTGGCACTGAATTTTTTTTTTTTTTTAACTTTTATTTTCATTTTGCAACAAACAAAAGAAACAACACACCAAAGGAGACAAAACATGTATACAATAAGGAAAAGCAAACCCTATTACCCCCCACCCCCATGCTTCTTCTCTAAACCGACAGTATCAGCATGTGAGCGCTTCCAAACAACAGTGATCATACATCAAAACGAACATAAATAGTATCTGCGATACAGAATGATCTCGTGACAGAGATTTATACAAATTTAAACAGTCAGATGAGAGCATTTAGCATTGTGAACATAGTCATTGAGTATCTTCCATTTAGACAGATGATGGGGGGTCTGAACGGAAGAAGCAAACATACGAGGTATTTGTTCATATTTACTATAGAGACAAACATGATTCCACCATTCATTGGGGCTCAGATGGGAGCTATTTTTCCAGTATTTCGTAATTAGGGAGATAGCGATGCCCAGCATAAAGTCTAAAAGGAAGTAAGCCGATTTTGGAAGAGAGGGGATCCCCGCAGCTGAGCGGAGTCCCACTATCCTCCAAGAAAGGGGCTCTTGAAAGTGCAAGATAGATTGGATACGACCCCAGACCCGATGCCAGTAATACTGTAGTGCGGGACATTCATACATAACATGAGTTAGTGAACCAATAGCCGCATGGCATGTCCAGCATCTATTGCCCTGGGAGGTGTTCCATTTGGCTAATCTGTCAGGAGTATAGAAACACCGGTGGGCTAGAAAGAAGAGTGTCTGAGTGAGTGAGGCGGATCGGGAGACCCGTGTCACTCTACTCCAGACGAGGCTCCATTGCTCCGGGGTCAAAGTTACATGCAGTTCCCGCTCCCATGCTTTCTGTGCTATAGGGGTACCTCTATTTACAGCATTACATAAGGTTTTGTAAAAGTTAGACGCTACACCCGGTGAACTCCCGATAGATCGGATAGTCTCCGACAATCCCTGGGTATGGGATTCCGATGGCGGGAGCACCTTAGCACTCCGAAGACAATGCTGTAGTTGCACCAACTGAAAGTAGTGTTTCGCTGGGAGACCAAATTCAATTTGCAATTCGCTAAAAGTTTTCCAGCGACCATCATGGAACAACTGGTTAGGGATCCAAATGCCCCTAGTGTACCAGGGGCTCCACGCCATCGGTTTATTTTGTATTTGAAATCGAGTATTGTACCAAAGCGGGAGTCTGTCTAACGGACAGAATCGGGAGTCTAGAGATTGCATAAGAGTATTAAAGGCAACTAAAGTGTCTAAAAGCATTGGTGGATAGTGGGAGTCTGATGGAAGAGTCATACCAGGGAGATAAGTAAGAGGAATCGGTTTGCAAAGGTCCTCCTCTATGTCTAGCCACACAGGTCTACTCGGTGCTAGATCTTCCAGCCAACGAGCGCCTTGTTTGAGAAGAAAAGAGTGGTGATATTTCAGAAAGTCAGGGAATCTGACACCCCCATTTTCCTTATTTGCTTGCAATTTATGCTTCGCTATCCTAGGTGTCTTATTTTGCCATAAGTATCTAGTCAGAAGGCCCTCTAAATCTTTATATGTACGTCGAGGTAGGAGACAGGGCAACATTTCTAAAATGTAATTCACTTTAGGAACAATCATCATTTTTATGGTTTCTAGGCGACCCCACCAAGTAAGTGTTAAAGGAGTCCAACGGTGAGTAAGCGCCCGGACTTTAGAGGTTAAGTCTTTGACATTAAAGGAGATAGCGTCTTCCAAAGGAGAGCAGTAATGAACCCCAAGGTATTTGACCATGCGAGGTTGCCATAAAAAGGGAAAGGATTGCATATCTGCCTGATGAATCAGAGGATTTAGTGGAAAGGCTACCGACTTGGTCCAATTTATCTTATAACCCGAGAGTTGTGAATATTTACCAATTTGCTCTAGGACAGCCGGCACTGAGTCTAGAGAGACAAAGAGCATGAGGTCATCAGCATATGCTGAAATTTTGATTTCCCTGTGAGAGAAGGGGACTCCATGAATCTCCTCCGATTGCCGGATTAGTAAAGCTAAGGGTTCGAGTGCAAGATCAAAAAGAAGTGGAGACAGTGGGCATCCCTGGCGAGTACCGCGTTGAAGGGGAAATGGCTGAGACTTTAAAGCATTAGCACAGATACTGGCTGTAGGCTGTGCATACATGGTGTGGAGACAACGGAGAAAACCTTCTCCGAATCCGTACCAGCGGAGAGTTGCAAACAGGAAGGGCCATTCTAAGCGATCAAAGGCCTTCTCAGCATCAAGTGAGAGGCCAACCAATGGTCGATCAAGATTAACTACGGTAGTCAGTATATGACATAGAGTTCGAGCATTGTCAGCAGTTGATCTACCGGGAATGAAACCGCATTGATCTGGGTGTATTAAAGAAGACATCCTATCAGAGAGCCGGGTGGAGAGAATGGTGGCGAATATTTTATAGTCCGCGTTTAGGAGGGAAATTGGACGATAATTAGCTGTTAGTTGCGGATCTCTCCCCTCTTTCTCAAAAACTACTACATTTGCCATTGAAAAGGACCCAGAAGGAGATCCCTCCTCGGCCAGAGCAGAAAAATAAAGTTTCAAAACTGGAGCTAAGTCAGCGTTAAAGGTTTTGTAGAATTCAGCAGGGAGACCGTCCGGGCCTGCAGCTCGACCTGTGGCACATCTCTTGATAGCAGAATGAATTTCTGATAAAGTGAATGGTTTGTCCATGGCCTCTCTATCTTCGTCAGATAGGGTCGGTCGTTGTACCCCTGAGAGTAATCGTTCAAATACTTCTGGCTCAAAATCACATTCAGATTGATAAAGCCGAGTATAAAAATCACGAAAGAGTTCTAAGATTTCTGTATCTTTAGTGACCAAGCCCCCCCCCCGACGGATTACGAAGAGCGGTAACACGCTTGGCTTCTTTTTGACCCTTCAGGGCATTTGCTAACAATTTGCCAGCACGGTTATTTTCCCGGTAATACATCCCTTGTTGTGATTCAATATTTTTAGCAGCAGCAGTATACAAAAGCTGATTGTATTGAAAACGAAGGCGTTGTAAACGGAGTAGAATACATGGGTCAGTACGGGACGTGAGGAGACGCTCCCCAGCTTGTATCTGTTGCTCTAAAATCAGTAAGTGTTGCTTTCTTTGTTTCCCCTGTCGAATTTGATAACTGGTTATAGTTGCACGGATAGATGCCTTAAAACCCTCCCACCAAGCCCAGCTCGCTGTGTCATGGGGTGAGTTAAAATGAAAATAATCTTGGATAGCGGCCTTTATGTCGACCTGAAAATCTTTTTGATCTAGGAGGGATCTATCAAAAAACCAAGCTCGGGGAGGATCATCTCGCGTAGTGACATGTAATGAAAAAGATATAGCAGCATGATCTGAAATATGGAGAGGATGAGTCCTAGCCGTGACCACTTGAGAAATCAGTGCTTTGGAAATGAGAAAGAAATCTATTCTAGATTGTGAGTGATGGGGGGCAGAAAAAAAGGTGAATTCTAAGTCGGAGGGGTGAAGCAGCCTCCATATATCTACTAGCGCAAGATCTTGCATCAGAGCGGTAAGGGTAGCAAGACTCTTGGGTGGACTACTCGTTCTAGGCGGTTGTCTATCTATCAAAGGGTCTAGCACTTGATTGAAATCGCCACCAAGTATTAATGGAGTATTGGCAGAGGCCTGTGCCAACTGCGCAATACTTGCATAGTAAGCAGGGTTATCCACATTCGGGGCATAAATACAAATGCACGTGAATTCACTATCTCCAACCTTAAGGTGTGCACGGGCCCATCTACCCTCCTTATCAGAGCTAGTATCCATTACAGTAGCTTGCAAAGACTTCTTAACCAAAATGGCTACCCCACACCGTTTGGAAACGGCGGGAGAATAGGCAGCCACCATGTAAGGCTTAGCATTGAGTTTCAGTGTTTCAGCGGAGTTTAGATGCGTTTCCTGAAGAAACACTAAATCAGCATGCTCATGGTTAAGATAGCTAAGGATTTTCTTTCTTTTGATTGGGCTATTAATGCCTTTTACGTTAAGTGATAAGATCTTACATAAGGCCATTCAGAAAGGTTAAAAATTCTGAGCATGATAACGCACATAGTTTCACAATGTCCCTCAAATTAACTGTATCTAGCTGTACATATGACATGATAGAAAATAAGCTAATGTAATACAATGAAGCGCCCCACATTAAAAAAGAAGAACCGCTGTGCGGTAGAGAAGAAGCAAAACCCCAGAAATTATTGGCGACCATGTGTCTGGGGGGAGAAACCCCAGAGAAGGCCGAAATTGAAAACATATAGCCTGTATAACTGTGCGTGCTCCGAATCCAACCGAGGCACACATCATGGAGGGATAGGAGACCGAGAAAGTCATATAGAGAAAGAAAGAAAAGTCCAGGCAGTCTCTGTGCTGGGCCATGACCACCGCGTCGGGCCCTTCAAAATGGCGGACAGAGCCGGCAGATAATAAGTCCAAGTTGTTGGATTAGCGCATCTGCTCTGCTTCTTTGGAGTCTAAAAATGTTGATAGTAGATCAGGATCTTCGAATGTCCTAGTTTGGTTGTGGAGAGTCACTCGGAGCTTCGCTGGATACAACAGGCCAAAGCGAGCCTGTAGCTGTTGGAGTCGAGGGCGAAAAGCAAGGAGCCTCTTCCGACGGTCAACTGTGGGCTTTGCCAAGTCAGGGAAGAAGGAGACTCTATGACTTTCAAACTCCAGATGATGATTCGCCCGGGCAGCGTTTAGAATTTGTTCCACTTGTTGATATCGTAGTAATCGAAAGATAATAGGCCGGGGGGTCGTTCGATTGAGCGCCATATGGGTAGGAACACGATGTGCTCGATCAATTTCCAGATCTCTATGAAAAGTGATCTTCAGCAAGGAGGGAAGAGTTTTGAGCAGGAATTCTCTTATATCTCCTGCTTCCGCCCCCTCCGGTATGCCAATGAGCCTCACATTGTTGCGACGGGCTCGATTATTGCTATCTTCTAACTCTTTTTGAAGATTCTGTATCTGGCGCTCAGCCTTGTCCAGTTTGACCAAGCGCACCGCGTGCGAGTCGAGGACCCCCGCCATGTTGTCCTGCCGTAATGAAAGACTTTCAAGTCGGTCCTGGAGCACACCGAAGTCTTCTCGCATGGCTCGAAGCGCTTCTCCGTTGGACTGCACCAGTTCCTTCACGCCGCGTATTTCCTCTAAGATCTCCTGGTGCATTTCGGGGTTTTCCCAAAGTGGAACCATCTTCTGTGGGGAAGACACCTCTGTTTTGGAGCGTTTTCCGTGTGAAGAAGAAGGAGACCCGAAGTCCAAGCGCGCTGGTTTATGGGCCGCCATCCCCCCCGAGGTACCCCGGTAAGTTCGGATCAAAATATTAAGTTTATGTAGGTATTAAGTCAGGATTCTGAGTAGGCCTCTCGGGAGCTTCAGCGCGAAGCGTCTTACCCGCTGGACATCAGGCTCCGCCCAATTTGGAATCTTTAAGTTCTGTATTTAAGGGCATCTGGGATACTTTTATCTTTATTGGAATCTCCTTGTCAGGATGCCCTAATGTCCCTCTTTTACTAGTATTCTTCAAGGATACATGCTTCCAAATCATCTGCTCTTGAGCGACTGTCACGTTTCCTCTATTATCTAATTTAAAAGCTGCTTTATCTCCTTTCTAAGGTTAATGCTATCAGCCTGGTTCCATTGCAGTTAAGGTGGAGCCCATCCTTTCAGAAATGCCAGTTCCTAACAAATCCAAAGCCCTCTTCCTTGCAGCATCGTCTCATCCAAGCATTGAGGCTCCGGAGCTCTGCTTGTCTTTTGGGTCCTGTGCATGGAACGGGAAACATTTCAGAGAATGCTACCCTGGAAGTTTTGGATTTTAACCTCCCACCTAAAAGCCTAAATTTGGCCTCCAGAATCTCTCTCCCACACTTTCCTATGTTTCCTATGTTTTGGCACCAGTATGTGCTAAGACGGCAGGTTCCTCCCCAGCACTATCTAAAACATTGTCTAAGTGGTGAATGAGGTCCACTACATTTGCACCAGGCAGCCATGTTACCAGGTGATCCTCACGTCCAGCAGCCACCCAGCATAGAAACATGATGGCAGAAAATGACCGCATGACCTATCTAGTCTGCCCTTCCTTATCAGCTACAATAGTCCCCTTTTAACCTTTAGAGATCCTCTGTGTTTGTCCCATACTTTTTTGAATTCAGATACTGTCCTCATCTCTACCACCTTCACTAAGCGACTATTCCATGCATCTACCACTCTTTCTGTCAATAAATATTTCTGCATATTACTCCTGAGTCTATCCCCTTTCACCCTCATCCTATGTCCCCTTGTAGCAAAGCTTGCTTTCATTCTAAAGAGACTCTCCTCCTCTGCATTTATGCCATGGAGGTATTTAAACATCTCAGTCATATCTCCTCTATCTCACCTTTCCTCTAACTTATACATATTAGGATCTTTTAAGTCTGTCCTCATATGGTGTATAATGAAGTCAACTAACCATTTTAGTAGCCACCCTCTGCACCGACTCCAAATGAAGGTGTGATCTCCAGAATTGTACACAATACTCCTTTTTTTCTGCTGGCTATTCCTTTCCCTAAGCATCCTTCTGCCTTTCGCCGTCGCCTTTTCTACCTGTTTAGCTACTTTAAGATCATCATGCATAATCACGCCCATGTCCCACTCTTCTTTTGCAGACAGAAGTACTTCACCTCCTACACTGTACCACTCTCTTGTTTTTTTTGCAGCCCAAATGCATGATCCTGAATTTTTTAGCATTAAATTTCAGCTGCCAATTTCTAGACCATTCTTCAAGCTTAGATTGATCCCTCCTCATTTTATCTACTCCTTCCTGGGTGTCTACTCTACTGCAGATTTTGGTATCATCCACAAAACAAGCAAACCTTACCCGACAGCCCTTCCACAATATCACTTACAAAGATGTTAAAAAAACTGTACCAAGGACAGATCCCTGTGGCACACCACTGGTAACCTCCTCAGAGTGAGCTCCATTTATCTGTACACTTTGCCTAATGATTGAATCTCTAGCTATAACGGATGTCCAAACCCTTCCCTCATAGGCACATGACCCTGGAGAAACCTTCTCGGTGCAAGAGGGTTTTACAGCACGTGGAGGACAGGTCCCAGTTACAGGATCATTTCCTGGCACACCAAGGTGATGCTTTATTTTCAAGTGAACTTTCTCCTCCATGGCAACTGAGAGGCTTCCAGACTAGAGGTGGGACTTCAGTACTACGTCACTGTAGATCTCTGCCTTCCTTATGTCCTCCAAGTTTGCTATTCTAGCCTCAGGAGATCGGACTCATTTCCTGAAGGCAAAGAGCTCTTTGCACCTAGTGCACACATAAGACCCCTCACTGACGGGGAGGAAAATGTGCATGTGACACTCAATGCAAAAGACTGGATAGCCTCCATCTCGCTGCTGGACTGCAGTCTGCATCTTAGTTTTAAGACTTTCTTTAGCTACAGTATTTAAGTTGTTTACTTACTTAAATTTGCTAGGGATATGTATACTGAAGCAACTATAACTAATGAAACCAATTCTGTTCTGGGCGTTCTCCACTTGTACTGGCGTCCAGCTTGCGGGATCAGAATTGGGTGCAACCAGACAGATATGTAGGCCTTGCCCCGATTCTAGGCACCCGGATGTCCGGCCCATTACCCGACTAACCCAGCCAGGGTCCTGCATGGAGCCACGGTGCCCTGGAGTACCATTGTCATGGTACTGTGACTCCATGCAGGAGCTGAAATCCCCAGCAGCCACAGCAAAGTTCTTTTCTCCACAGCTTGACCCCTGATCAGGCCCCTCATCCATTATCCTCCTCTTTCTAGAGGGACTTATTCCATCTCCGAGGTGGAATAAGACCCCATGCAATTGACAGACCCTGGACATAGAGGGCCAACCCTGGAATTATCCCTGTACATCTGGGGCCAGGTTCCTGCCCATTCCCCACCCTCGTTCTTCCTCCAGTCCACCCCCTGATACCCACAAACAGAGCTTCCCACAAAACTTGCCTCAATTATTCTATTCCTGGTGAGGATAACAAGCTGAACCTGACAGTGAATTTGACTATCTCTTTCCCTTTCATAGATTTAAGAGCCTATAAAGCTAAGATTATGGCTGGGGTGGGTAGGAGGGAAAGAACACAGTAAAAGCTGGCTTGCTATACAGGTCCCTGACCTGTGCTTCTAAGGTAATCTCTTAACAATTTCCTCGGTGATTCACACAGTCCCTATTTTGATAGAGGGAGCTCTTCAAATTGCCCCTTTGATCTTTCACTTTGCTTTAACACCTATTTAAAACAATTTCACAGTGTCTTGCCTCCGAACTGGAAGGCCTCTTTGTAAAGGTCTTTAGAAACAATTTCTTTCTTTCTATTCAAAGAATATTTACCTTATTCTCCCTTCTATGCTAAGCTATAGCCTGATTTGATTTAAATTAAAAAGTTCTCTGCTGGTACAAGGCCTTGACTGAGGTAAGATTTAAATTAAAAAGCTCTCTGCCGGTACAAGGCCCTGACTGAGGTTAGATTTAAATTAAAAAGCTCTCTACTGGTACTATGCTGTGACTGAGTTAACAAATACACTGCATTCTAAAATACACCGATTTCTCATCTTTAACCCAGATAATTTCCTTTTCCCAAAGTAGTACACTGCCTCCTATCTCAAGACTTTTTAATTTCCACAAGAGTCTCTCATAAGGGAACTTGTCAAATGCTTTCTGAAAATCCAAATACACTATGGGGTCTATTCTGTACTGCCCCCTTCCGTCCCCGGCAAAAGCAAAAGCCTCCCCATATGAACAAGGAGTGTGTATGGGGAGGCTTAGATGGGGCAGGAAGAGACGTTGTGGAGGTGGAGTGAGGGCAGGCAGTTGGTGATCTGAGGCTCCGGAAATACAGGGCCCATTCTGGAGTCGGCCCTGTAAGTCCGGAGCCTCAAATCAAACCTCAAACCAACAAGGCCATTTTCCACAAACTTAGAGTCCTACAACCCCTACAGAGCATCATTGATCCTCACGATTTCAGGACTGTTGCGCAAGCTCTAATCATGCCGCACCTCGACTACTGCAATGCCATCCTACAGGGCCTTCCAAAGAAAACCCTCAACATTCTCCAAATGGCCCAAAATGTAGCGGCTAGGGTCATCATGAAAAAGAACCTCACTGATCACATTACACCTGTATTAATCGAGTTTCACTGGCTCCCCATTGCAGCCCGGGTAAAATATAAAATACTAGTAACCACCTTCAAACTGATTCATAACATAGCACCATC
The DNA here is from genome assembly GCA_033557465.1 of Ichthyophis bannanicus. NCBI lineage: Eukaryota > Metazoa > Chordata > Amphibia > Gymnophiona > Ichthyophiidae > Ichthyophis > Ichthyophis bannanicus. The sequence goes on along the minus strand of CM066031.1, from coordinate 1,786,627,948 downwards.
CTTTCTCTCCACCCTTATCAGCACACAACCACCCAACAGAAGCAGGCGAACAATCCACTCAAACATACTCCATGTTCCCCTGGATATCAGATCGGTAAATACCACTATTAGCCAACGAGCATTCTCCTATTCGGCCCTGTCCATCTGGAACCAACTACCACCAGAGGTAAGAGCTGTCAATGACCTTATGGAATTCAGAAAGAAGCTCAAGACACATCTTTTCCAGTGCCAATACAATCTGATATAATCCCAGGGGTATAAATGATACCACCCAATGAAACATGGTGGCAGTTTATATAAATAAGTAAATATGTAAATATGTAATGTCTGAATCATTTCCATATGACCTTTACCAGTGTGCTGTGCTTTCTCCTCCAAATCAATGTGTGTATACTTCAAAGATTTTGACATGATTGTACAAATCCATTTTGTTAATCAAACCACTACTGATCGCTGGAAGTAGCGGTATACAAATGTATGCTAAATAAAATAAAATAAATAAATAAATAAATATGGATGGGGGGCTTATTCCACCTTGGAGGTGGAATAAGTCCCACTGGACGTTGGGTGATGGCAGGCCCGAGCAGCGGCAGAGAGGTGAGGGGGTGCAGGGGGTCCCCGGAGCCCGACCCTGGCCACGGAAGGCCAAATCAGGGATCAGGCTGTGGAGAACGAAGATTGTGGTCGGCGACCAGGGATCGCAACTCCTGAATGGAGCCTGACACTGCTGCTCCATTCAGGAGCCTGACTGAGTTAGCCGGGCAGGGGTCTGTATGTGCAGGCCGATCTGAATCAGGTCCCGGTCTGCACATACAGGCTCAGGCCTGATTATGATTCCGCAGGGCATGTCTAGCCCCGGTGGGATCAGAAACGGGTCTGCTTCTGTGCGTCCCAATTCCAATCTGGTGCACAGGGGCCTGGACGCACACATTAGAATGTGCCTCCACATGAACTGAACATAAGAACATAAGAAATGCCATACTGAATGAGGCCATGGCCCAAGATGCCCAGTATCCTGTTACCAACTGTGGCCAATCCAGGTCACATGTATCTGGCAGGTTTCCATAAAGGTGTGGCTCACCCCTCTCTACCTGTTTATTCACACCTTTGAAAAACTATAACATATAACAGACTAGCTAAAGCATTTTAACTATTGCTATGAAATGGTGATGCTTCATGACAAAGGAAAAGCCAAATAGTTGAGCAATATGGTGATTTGCTTTCACTCTGAATTACAGCTTATGTGCTCTGCAGTAGGGTCTAAGGCATCTGATTTCCAAAACAAGCTGGCCTCATCATAATTACAGACCTGATCTCTGCTTTTCTTGTCTACTGCTATCAGACTACAGCTTTGCCTAAGGCATCAAGAGAATGCACTTTACCGCAATAAATGTTGAAATTTCCTGTCTGCTGCCTTCTCACAGTTGCCCATAATTCATGTTATAACTCTTGCCTTCTCACAGAGGAGTCTTGGGCACTATCACATTTGAAAAGGAGTGAGTTCACAAAACTGAAACTTGCACATAATCAATATCTCTGAATGTTGGCTTTTAGCTGTCGGTCTATTTTTCCCTTTATATTTATGCTTATGAGCTGTGAATGCATAGAACATGTGCTCTTTATTCTCATAGTTCTCTGTGCTGATCAAACAACCTCCGAGCATATTTATTCATTGGAACAAGCAGTAGCCCAAGGAACAACAGCATAGTGAATGCTGTTTAATTATAAACTCAATAAATGACACTAAAAAGGGCGGAAAATGGATGATCATATGAGCTGTCAAGCATTAGATTACAAAGATCTCAGTTGCCCAAAATTCTTTCTGTCCTCTGGGGGGCACATATCACAAAGATGAATAGTAGTAATATTCAGCTCATGCACTTCCAGTAGCAGTTTAAGGCGAGTTACATTCAGACTCAGTAGAAATGTCCCTGTTTCTGGAGGGCTTCCAGCCCCATGTAAACAGGAAATGGTCATCAGTGGGGGCAGATGCCAACAGCCCCATGGAGCTGAAGTTTGAAAGTAAGAGCCGTGGGGCTTTTCCAAGCCACTGCCACTGCTTTAGGTCCTAGTGAGGGGCAACAATGGCAGCAATGAGGGGCAGGAAAACGGGGCGCAAGGAATGAGGTTCACTTAGGGAGTCATTCTGTGCTGCATTAAGCGGGGATATATGTCTGGTTTGGATGTATATCCCCCATTAAATGCCAGGGGCCGATTCCCTATCCTAAGCTTACTGCACGTATAGAGGACATGTGTGGGGAGCTTTGTGTGGGGGCAGGTGGGGGCGGGCTGAAGGCATGATTCTGATCCCAAATGTACAGGGCCAAATAAGTCCCCCTTGACATTTCTGGACAGACACAGGGGGGAACACCGGAACAGCTGAGCAGCACCATAGGTTTCCCTGCTGCCCAATACCGGCCTTGGCAGGCCTCTTTGGGGATCGGGTAGTATGGAAAGCACATTTGATCCTCTGTCATAGATTGGGGCTCCTGCATGGTGACAGGATGCTATGGCACCAGGACTCCATGCAGGAGCATTGGGTGATTTGTATGGGGGGAGAGGGGGGCTGGATGTGCAGTGGGCCAGAATTGGGGCACATCCTACCCTTTGAGGCCCTTTGCATCCGATTCTGCTCCCGCAAGAGCGTCTAGCTCCCGCAGGTGCAGAATCGAGTGTCAAACTAGCCTGTCCAAATTTTGGAATGGCCAGACGAGCCCTCTGTGGAATTGGCCTCTTAGGATGCCTCATCTCCTCATGCTGGCCCCATTTGTATTGCACAATGAGTGCAAAATCTTAGCGGTCTTTAGTAAAAGGGCTCCTGATTAGTGAAGGGCCTGCAAGTATTTAAGCAAAGAAAGAGCGTCTTGCTAACCTAATTCTTTCAGTGTAACTAAACCTATGGATAGAAATGGGTTGGTTGAGAAGCCCTTGATAAAATCACTCACAAGGCACTCCTCAGGAAATTAAACAGTTGTGCAAAGCCTAGGTACAGTATCTTATTGCAGATTCATAACTCGTTAAAGAATAGAGAATGAACCATACGTTTTCTAAAGTGAGTTGTAAATAGCATAGTGCCTCAAGGTTCTGTACTGGGACCAGTATTTTTAACCAAGGGGCTTGTTTACAAAGCCGCGGTAGTGGTTCGCGATCGCGATCGCAGCCGCGGCCCCATTGAAATCAATGGGGCCGCGGCTCCGATTACGATCGCAAACCGCTACCGCGGCTTTGTAAACAAGCCCCCAAGTCGTTATTGATCTGGAAAAGTAAGCAATGACTTAAGTGATCAAACTTGCACATGACAAATTATATTCAAAATAGTTAAACACAAGCACACTGTGAGGAATTGTAGGAGGACCTTGCATAATTCGGGAACTGGGCATCTACATAAGAAGTGAAATGAAATATGGGCAAGTGCAAGTGATACAGTAAGGGACAATCCTAAACATATGGACACGGTCAGTTCCACACAAAAGACGCCACTTAGGAAAAAGACCCTGCAAGCCATTGTGGACAATTCATTGAAATCCTCAGTTTAGTATGCAGCAGTCAAGAAAAAGCAAATAGAATTTTAAGAATTAAATAGAAAGGAATAGAGAATATAAATGGAAATGTCATAATGCCTGTGTATAAATTTCTCGTGTGATAATGTCTTAAAGATTGTATGCATTTCGGATTGCCCCATTTTATAAAGGCTATGTTGTTGTTGTTAAGTGCCGTCGAGTCGGAGTCGACTCATGGCGACCCTATGGATAGCTATCCTAAATTGTGTTCGGTCTTCAGTCAGGCGGCTCATTGTTGACAGACTGGTACCTGTTGCTGCTGTTATTGTATCGATCCATCTCATTGCTGGCCTTCCTCTTTTGCGTTGACCTTCTATCTTGCCAAGCATAATGTCTTTCTCTAATGATTTCTCTCTTCGCATGATGTGTCCAAAGAATGAAAGTCGAAGACTTGTCATCTGAGCTTCTAAAGAAAGCTTAGGTTTGATCTCCTCTAGTACCGACTGGTTTGTTCTTCGGGCAGTCCATGGTATACACAGTATTCGCTGCCAACACCATAATTCAAAGGCATCAATTTTCTTCCTATCTGTCTTTTTCACTGTCCAGCTTTCACATCCATATGATGTTATTGAAAATACCATGGCTTGAACAAGTCAAATCTTTGTATGGAGAGAGACATCTCTGCTCTTGAGAATCTTATCTAGGTCTTTCATAGCCATTCTGCCAAGAGCAATGCGTCGTCTGATTTCTTGACTGCTTGTTGCTTCTTTATTGATAGTTGATCCAAGTAGGTTAAAGTTGTTCACAATTTCAATTTCTTCTCCTTCAACGATGAACCTGTTGATTATGCCAGTTGTCATGATCTTTGTCTTCTTTACATTAAGGTGCAGACCCATTTTGAGACTATGTTCTTTGATTGTGAGAAGCAAATGTTTCAGATCATCTTCACTTTCAGCCAGTAATGTGGTATCATCAGCATAGCGAAGGTTGTTGATGAGTCTTCCACCAATCTTCACACCTCTGTTGCCTTCATACAATCCTGCTTCTCTGATGATTTGTTCTGCATATAAATTAAACAGGTAGGGGGAAAGTATGCAGCCTTGTCTTACACCTTTGCTTATTTTAAACCATTCTGTTTCTCCTTGTTCCGTTCGAACTGCTGCTTCTTGATCAATGTACAGATTGCGCAAGAGAATGATCAGGTGTTCTGGTATACCCATGCTTCTTAATGTGGTCCAGAGTTTCTCATGGTTTACACAGTCAAAAGCCTTGCTATGGTCGATAAAGCACAAATAGATATCCTTTTGGTATTCTTTAGTCTTTTCAAGGATCCATCTCACATCTGCAATGATGTCTCTCATTCCTCGCCCTTTCCTGAACCCTGCTTGCACTTCAGGTAGTTCTTGTTCCAGGTATGGTTGTAGTCTCTTTTGAATAATCTTCAGTAGAATCTTGCTGGCATGTGGGATCAGAGCGATTGTGCGATAATTTCCACAGTCAGTTGGATCACCTTTCTTTAGTATTGGTATAAACACAGATCTTTTCCAGTCAGTTGGCCATGATGTTGTCTTCCATATTTCTTGGCAGAGCCTTGTGAGTACGGTAACAGCTGCATCAGATTGCTGCAATACTTCTATGGGAATGCTATCAATGCCTGGTGCTTTGTTCTTTGATAAGGCTTTCAATGCTGCTACAACTTCTTCTTTCATCACCAATGGTTCCCGATCATAAGGTACAGGTTGAAACGGCTGTTGGTCCACTTGATCTTTATCATATAAAAACTCTGTATATTACTTCCACCTTTTCTTGATCTTCTCAGCATCATTCAACATAGAACCTTGAGCATCTTGTAACATTCCAATTCGAGGCTGGAACTTTTTCTTTAACTCTCTTAGCTTTAGGAAAGCCGATCTTGTTCTCCCTCTAATAGTTTCTGCTTCTATTTCCTTGCAAGTGTCATTGTAGTACTTTTCCTTGTCCTGTCTTGCTGCACGTTGGAAATCTCTGTTGAGTTCTGCGATTGTCTTTCTTTCTCCTCTGGCTTTAGCTTCTCTGCGTTTCTGGGCAATTTTCAGAGTTTCTTCCGTCATCCATTTTGGCCGTTTTTGCTTTTTCACCTTTTGTAGAGACTTCTCGCTTTCTTCCAACACAACTTTCTTGATGTCATTCCATAACTCTTCCGGAGCTCTGTCATTTGTATCTAAAGCAGCAAATCGATTTTGCAGGCAGTCTTTAAATTCCAGTGGTATATTCTCAAGGTCATATTTTGCTGCATTCATGAGTGGTTTGCTCTTTTTCAACTTTAGCTTGAGTTTGCATACTAGTAGTTGATGATCTGTACCACAGTCAGCTCCAGGTTTTGTCTTTGTTGACGTTACAGAGCTTTTCCATCGTTGACTTCCACAGATGTAGTAAATTTGATTTTTATACAATCCATTGGGTGAAGTCCATGTGTACAGTCGCCGCTTGCTGGAAGAAGGTGTTTGAGATGAATAGATCATTGGTCTTGCAGAATTCTATCAGTCTTTCTCCAGCTTCATTTCTGTTGCCAAGTCCATATTTTCCAACTACTTTGCCTTCTTCTTTGTTGCCAACTTTTGCGTTCCAGTCACCCATGACTATCAGGATATCCTGTTTGCATGTTCTGTCAATTTCAGCTTGTACTTGTTCATAGAACTCTTCAATTTCATTCTCTTCTGCAGCTGTTGTTGGGGCATATACTTGAATTATAGTTGTGTTGATAGGCAATCCTCGTAGACGAATAGAGATTAAGCGTTCGCTGACTGCATTGTAATTCATTACAGTTCTTGCAAGTTTCTTCTTTATTATAAATGCAACACCATTTCTTCTTTGTCTTTCATTTCCAGCATAGTAGACCATGTGATCATCTGATGCAAAGTGCCCCATGCCAGTCCATTTCAGTTCGCTGCCACCCAACAGATCAAGTTGTACACGTTCCATTTCATTCTTGACCACCTCCAACTTCCCTTGGTTCATGCTTCGTACGTTCCATGTTCCAATGCGTAAAACATCTTTACAGCTTCTGACTCTCATTTCATGCGCAGGCTATAGAACAACTAAAAAAGGTTCAGAGAGAGGTAACAAAAATGGTAATGGGCATAGAACAGATCCATTATGACAAAATGCATTTAACTATGTAAACTTCCTGTACCAGTTATTCCACAACCTGTGCCAGGGGGACACCCAGGCTGTCAGTTTTCAGGCTATCTACAATGATTATTCATGATTAAATGTGCATGAAGTACCTTGAAGAACAACCCAAACTATGGTTACATGATGCAAGGTTCCACGTTAGGAACCACCACCCAGGAAAAAGATTTAGGCGTCATTGTGGATAACATGTTAAACCCCTCCGCCCAGGGTGCAGTGGCGGCCAAGAGAGCAAATAGAATGCTAGGTATCATAAGGAAAGGAATGAAAAATAAAACTAAGGATATTATAATGCCTCTGTATCGTTCCATGGTACGACCGCACCTTGAATATTGTGTGCAATTCTGGTCGCCGTATCTTAAAAAGGATACAGCGTTATTAGAAAAGGTTCAGAGAAAAGCCACCAAAATGGTAAAGAGGATGGAAGGATACCCCTATGAAGAAAGGCTAAAAAGGTTAGGGCTCTTTAACCTGGAAAAGAGACAGCTGAGGGGAGATATGATAGGAGTCTATAAATTAATGAATGGAGTGGAATGGGTAAACATAGATCGATTGTTTATGTTATCAGAATATAGAAAGACTAGGGGAATGCAATGAAGCTACAGGGTAAACTATTTATGACTAATAAAAGAAAAAGAAATTTTCACTCAACGTGTAATCAAACTCTGGAATTTGTTACCGGAGGATGTAGTAAAGGTTGTTAGTGTAGCTGGGTTTAAAAAAGGTTTGGACAAGTTCCTGGAGGAAAGATCCATAAACCATTATTAAGAAGGGACCCAGGATATCAATGCTTGACCCAATACAAGCACTGCGGAACCTGTGTCTTTTGGGGAAACTGCTAGGTACATATGACCTAGATTGGCCACTGTTGGAAACAGGATACTGGGCTTTATGGACCTTGGTCTGACCCAGTAAGGCATATCTTATGTTATGTTCTTATGATTGCATGCAAATTTCTCTCATGCTCATTGTGAATATCCTGAAAAGCTATTGACTAGGACCCCCCAGACAGGTTTAGGAACCACTGCCCTACACATGCAAATAGCAATTTTAGAAAGCCGTTATTTATGTATTTAGATTCTCAGTGCATGCATTTTGAAAGGGGACATGTTTCAGACGTGGTTTGGGCGCACTGGCAAAATATGTGTGCATATCCAGATTTTACAATTGCAGTGCACGCATGCTTTAAAAATGCTGGACATCGCCATTTACAGATGCTTTGGGGCAGGTGTGTCAGGTAAGAGGTCATCTGGATTTGGGGTTTGCACTTCTTAAACATCCAGTTTTATGAAATCGTTGCATATGCATGTAAGTGCTGATCTCCAGGAACAAGCAGGAATCTAGTCATCACATATGGGTATCGTCGGTACCAACAGACCCTGTGCGGGAACGCTCCCCAGCGTCCAATCAGAAAGCTTTTGGGAGCATCCCACAGTGCCTGCGTGCTGCCTTCCCGCCTTTCCCAACTGCCTCTCTCCAGTTCTTATTTTTCCGCGGAGCCAGCAGGTCGTGTTCCTGTCACCGCAGAAGAATTTCCTTATTTCTTTATTTCTTTTTGTGGTCGCATCTGCCTTCCCCGACGCTCTACCGGTACCGCCGGTATTTCTTTTCTTTTAAAAAAAATTTTTTTTCCATTCTTTTACTTTCTTCAGGTGCACCTGTCTTTTTTGGGCCTTAGGGCCCAGAAATTCCTTTAATATGGAAAAACCTGCTTCAGGTTTTAAAAAGTGCACAAAATGTGGCGGTACCATTTCCGTCACCGACACCCATGAATAGTGTTTAAAATGTTTAGGTCCTGACCACTCCATCACAGATTGTGTGTCCTGTGCTATGATATCTAAAAGGGGTCGACAGAACCGAGTTGCTAAGCTCAGTACCCTATTTCCCTCAGATGCAGCTTCGGTGGCATCGACGTCTTCCAGGGCTTCTTCTTCTTCCCATGGATCTCAGGTAACTAAACATAAATCTAGCCGGTCCTCAAAGGGTAGATCTCCTTCTATGCATCGAGATGCCTCTGGCGTTGCCCTCGAGAATTCTGCACCGGCAAAATTACCCCGGCAGGAGGCTTCTGCTTCCAAAGCACCATCATCAGGGTTCCAGGATGTTCTCGATGGCTCGGCCTCCACAGATCTCCTGGTGCCATGCTCTGGGGTACTCAAAAAAAATCCCGGTGTCAGAGATATAAGCAAATGCCCTACCAAAATAAGAGAAGAATTAAATTTTTACGACTTGTGTGAGAGCACTTGATACAGGGGCTTTTTTGTCCCGAAACGTGCATGTCGTGCTTTTGGATTTGGACATTCTACACAATGATTTGAGTTTCTTCTCTTCATGTTTTAAGATAAGTTAAGATAAGTTTTCACCTTTCTTACATGATTTACTAAAGAACTGTTTGGTGATTAAAATGGTCCGCAGTTGTCTGGTGTGGTTTTGAAATTTATCTAAACCTCCCTCACTGTGGTCCGACAAAAAGATATATCAAGGTTTCATTGGGGAGTCTTTGGGAGATTATTTGGTAGGGCATGCTCTGGGGTACTGGCAGTTTCCACCGGTACCGATTTCCAGGCATTGGCAGCGTCTATGGACCAGAGAATTCTGTCCATAGAACGCAGTCTAGTGGCTTTCCTTGTGGCATCGACGCCCTTGGTACCGTGACAGACAACTCCACCGGTACCGGTACCGGCATCGGTATCGGTATCACAACCGGTACCGATAGCATCGACATTGGCATCAATCCCTGCTATGCCGGTACCCTGTCCTTCGATGCCCGCCGTTACCGATTCCCTGGTACTGGTTATTCCCGATACCGATTTTGCTCGGTATGGGTATCGGGCTCTGCAAGAGCATCCAGACAGGCGATACTTCGATTCCTCAGAAGAATCTGAGGATTCTGAAAGTTCTGTCGATGCAGCGATGATGCTTCCACAGGAGTCATCCTCCCCTAAACGCAGGATGTCTCCTCCAGAGGACATGTCTTTCCAAGACTTCATCCGAGAGGTGGCTCGGGGCTTGTCCATCACTGTGACCCCTGAAACAGAGCCAAGGGCCAAGGAGTTGGATATTTTACAATATCCCACAACTCCTAAGGAGGCAGCTACCCTACCCATTCATGAGATTCTATATGATCTCATGTTGAGGATGTGGGAAAGACCACTTACCACCTCTCCTCATTCTCGTGGGTTAGATACCATGTATTGTGCCCCTCCTTGTCCTGGTTTCCATAAAACTCAGCTTCCCCACCACTCCACTGTGGTGGAATCTGCTATGAGAAGGATTAGAAGTGCAAAAAGACATGCCTCTAATCCACCAGGACGTGAATGCAGAACTCTGGATGCTTTTGGACGTAAAGTCTTTCAAGCTTCCATGCTTGCTGCAAGAATCAGTTCCTATAGTCTCTACATGGGAATGTTCCTAAAGGAAGTTACTGATCATTTACAAACTTTAAGCCCTTTCATCTCTGAGGATAAAAGGCAGGAGTTTCTCACTTGGCTCAAACATGCCAAACATGTCTCTAAATTCTCCAACCATGCAGCCTTCAACTGCTTTGAATGTATAAGCAGAACCTCGGCTATTGCCATAGGTGCACGTAGAATTGCTTGGCTCCAGGCATCTGATTTAGAGCTCTGGGTACAATATAAATTGGGAAATATCCCTTGTACTGGTGAGAATCTGTTTGGTAAAGATTGGCAAGAAAAAGCCAATGAGATGGATGCTGAAAATTCCACTTTGGATAGACTATCCAAGTCTACTGCTGATCCTGTTAGGAAAAAGTTGTTCAAGAAAACACCTTTTTCTAAGAAGAAGAGATTGTATCCTGCTTATGGTCAGCAGGCATCTTCTGCAAGTCAGTTTTCAACCAAACGTCAGCAACCACCCAAACAGAAGAAAGCAAAGGCTGCTAGGCCTCAACCGGCTCAGCAGCCTCAGCCTCCTCAGGGCCTTTGGCTTTCTGCTAGAGAACTTAGCCTTTCTGGCTCTGGAAGGACCAGAACCGCCCACCATTCCAGGAAAGTTATGCCATTTTGCTCCCAGATGGGGGCAAATAACAGCAGAGCGTTGGACACTCTCCATCATAACAGAGGGGTACAAACTTCATTTTTCAAGCATGCCCCCTCCCACAATAGTGAAGCAGTTCAATTCTCTGACCTCTCTCATCAACCTGTTAGGTCAGGAGGTTACCATCCTTCTTGCCCAAGGGGCAATAGAAGAAGTGCCTCTTCTTCAACAGGGCACAGGGTTCTATTCCCCTTATTTTCTTATCCCAAAGAAAACAGGGGGATACAGACCTATCTTAGATCTCAGAGAATTGAACAAATTCCTGGTCAAGGATAAATTCAAAATGATTTCTCTCGGAGCTCTGCTTCCATACCTTCAGAGTCAGGATTGGCTTTGTTCTCTAGATCTCAAGGATGCGTACACCCATGTTCTCATCCATCCAACCCACAGAAGGTTCCTTCGGTTCCTGTTTCAAGGAAAGCACTACCAATACAGGGTGCTTCCTTTTGGTCTGGCCTCTGCACCAAGGGTGTTCACGAAATGCATGGCTGTGGTAGCAGCATTTCTACGCACTCTGGGAATATTCGTCTTCCCATACCTGGACGACTGGCTCATTCGAGCTCCAACACAGTCAGAGGCCAGAACTTCTCTATCCTGCACAATGCATATCCTTCAGTATTTGGGGCTGGTCATAAACATCCCAAAATCCAGTCTAACTCCTACTCAATCTCTAGAGTTCATAGGAGCCCTGCTGGATACCACAAAGACAAGGGCCTACCTTCCCTAAGCCCATTGCCTTCGCTTGGTACAGTTAGCTTCTCAAGCAGCCCTAAAGCCCTTTTTAACTGCTCGAGAAATGTTGCAGTTGCTAGGCCACATGGCATCCACCGTACATGTGGTACCATACGCTCGCCTTCACATGAGGGCAGCTCAGTGGACATTATCCACCCAATGGACCCAGGCATCAGGTTGCCTGTCAGACAGAATAGCAAACACAAGTCATCTCATTTTGTCTCTCCAATGGTGGACGTCCACTCAAAATCTGTTGCTGGGGTCCCCCTTTCAGCAACCTCTGCCACAGGCAACTCTTACAACAGATGCTTCTCCAATGGGTTGGGGAGCTCATCTGCAAGACCTCTCCACCCAGGGCACTTGGACTCCACAAGAGAGTTGTCTACATATCAATCTCTTGGAGCTCAGAGCAATCTTCCTTGCTCTCAAGTAGCCATGTTCTATGTGAACAAGCAGGGGGGACAGGCTCTCTGTCACTTTGCAACGAAGCTCTGCGACTGTGGGTCCTCGCCAGAGAGCATCACATCCATCTTCTGGCAGTGTATCTTCTAGGCATTCAAAACTCTTGGGCAGACAGACTCAGTCGAGTTCTCCTTCCACACGAGTGGTCTCTCCATGCAGACCAGGTGGCCAGGATTTTTCAACTTTGGGGAACCCCGGACATTGACCTCTTTGCAAGACCGTGGAATGCCAAACTTCCCCGGTTCTGTTCCAGAACTCCGGCTCAGGGAGCTCAGGCCAAGGATGCTTTCCTCCTTCACTGGGGTCAAGACTTCCTGTATGCCTTTCCACCCATTCCTCTAATTCCCAAAATCCTCTTCAAGCTTCAGAGAGACAGAGGCCACATGATTCTCATAGCACCACATTGGCCACGGCAAGTGTGGTACCCTCTGCTTCTACATCTCTCTCAAGCTCCCTCCCTGGAGTTAGGGTCTGCTCCAGATCTTCTATCTCAGGAGAACGGAATGTTATGGCATCCCAATCCCCAGTCCCTGCATCTCAGGGCTTGGTTGCTGAAGGCCTAGATCTCCAAGATCTTCATCTTTCTCAACAAGTGAAAGATGTTCTTTATGCTTCTAGAAAACCTTCCACTAGACCTTCTTATGCTTTCAAGTGGAAAAGGTTCACTGTGTGGTGTTCATAAAAGGGTCTTAACCCCCTTGCTATACCTCTAGAATCTTTACTGGAGTATCTCCTCCATTTGTCTAATGCAGACCTTAAGACAAATTCAGTAAGAGTCCATTTGAGTGCTATTGCAGCTTCTCTTAAACCTCTAAATGGACAACCTATTTCTTCTCATCCTCTTATACAAGATTCATGAGAGGCCTCCTTCTAACTAAGCCTCTCATTAGAACACCTCCAGTGGCATGGGACTTGAATCTGGTTCTTGGGCAGCTTATGAAGCCACCTTTTGAACCCCTAGCTACCACCTCCTTGAAATTTCTTTCTTGGAAGGTTATCTTTCTCATTGCAATCACATCAGCACACCACATTAGTGAATTGCAAGCACTAGTAGCTAATCCACCTTATACAAGGTTTCATCATGACAAGGTAGTCCTTAGGACTCATCCACACTTTATGCCTAAGATGGTCTCGCCTTTTCACCTCAACCAGGAGGTCTACCTACCTGTCTTTTTTCCAGGTCCTCATGCATCAAGTGCAGAGAGGAATCTTCATACCCTGGACTTTAAAAGCGCTCTGTCTTTTTATTTACAGAGGACACAGCAACATAGAAAGTCTTCTCAGCTCTTTGTTGCTTTTGACCCTTCTCATTTGGGACTGCCAGTCTCCAAGAGAACATTATCCAACTGGATTGCTCAGTGTATTTCTTTCGCCTATCAGAGTAAGAACCTTTCTCTAGAGGGCCATGTCACAGCTCACAATGTGAGAGCCATGGCAGCCTCAATGGCTCATCTGAACTCTGTGTCTATTGACGACATCTGTCGAGCAGCCACTTGGGCCTCGATTCATACCTTCACAGCTCATTACTGCTTCGACAAGGACTCCCGCCGGGATGCCTTGTTTGGTCAAGCTGTTCTCAAACACCTGTTCCATACTTAATCAACTCCTACCCACCATCCCTAATAGGATGCCAGAGATCCATGGGGAGAAGTGGAGCCCTTTTCAGGGACACACAACTTCTGGGGTCTCTCCCTGGCACCCAAAGCTAGGGAGTCCCCATATGTGATGACTAGATTCCTGCTTGTTCCTGGAGATAGCATAGTTACTCACCTGTAACAGGTGATCTCCGGGAACAGCAGGAATTTTGTCCTCACAACCCACCCACCTCCCCTAGGAGTTGTATCTCTCTATCTCTCTCTCTTTCCTTTCCCTCTCTCTCTCTCTTTGTCTCAGCTTTAAAACTCAACTGGAGAGAGGAAATTGGGAAAGGCGGGAAGGCAGCACGCAGGCGCTGTGGGATGCTCCCAAAAGCTTTCTGAAGGGACGCTGGGGAGCGTTCCTGCGCAGACTCCGTCGGTACCGACGATACCCATATGTGAGGACTAAATTATAAGAACATAAGAACATAAGATATGCCATACTGGGTCAGACCAAGGTCCATCAAGCCCAGTATTCTGTTTCCAACAGTGGCCAATCTAGGTCATATGTACCTAGCAGTTTCCCCAAGAGACACAAGTTCCACAATGCTTGTACTGGGTCAAGTATTGATATCTTCAGTCACTTCTTAATAATGGTTTATGGACCTTTCCTCCAGGAACTTGTCCAAACCTTTTTTAAACCCAGCTACACTAACAGCCTTTACTACATCCTCCGGTAACAAATTCCAGAGTTTGATTACACGTTGAGTCAAAAAATATTTTCTTTTATTAGTCTTAAATAGTTTACCCTGTAGCTTCATTGCATGTCCCCTAGTCTTTCTATATTCTGATAAGGTAAACAATCGATCTACGTTTACCCGTTCCACTCCGTTTATTAATTTATAGACTTCTATCATATCTCCCCTCAGCCGTCTCTTTTCCAGGTAAAAGAGCCCTATCCTTTTTAGCCTTTCTTCATAGGAGTATCCTTCCATCCCCTTTACCATTTTGGTGGCTCTTCTCTGTATCTTTTCTAAAATCGCTATATCCTTTTTAAGATACGGTGACCAGAACTGCACACAATATTCAAGGTGCGGTCTCACCATGGAACGATATAGAGGCATTATAATATCTTTTGTTTTATTTTCCATTCCTTTCCTTATCATACTTAGCATTCTATTTGCTCTCTTGGCCGCCGCTGCACACTGGGCCGAGGGTTTTAACATGGTATCCACAATGACGCCTAAATCTTTTTCCTGGGTGGTGGTTCCTAATGTGGAACCTTGCATCGTGTAACCATAGTTTGGGTTGCTCTTCCCTAGGTGCATAACCTTGCACTTGTCCACATTAAATTTCATCTGCCATTTTGATGCCCAGTCTTCCAATTTATCAAGATCCTCTTGCAATTTTTCACAATCCTCTTGGGTTTTAACAACTTTTAATAGTTTTGTGTCATCTGCAAATTTGATAACCTCACTCGTTATTCCATTTTCCAGGTCATTTATGAATATGTCAAAAAGCAGCGGACCCAGCACAAATCCCTGGGGTACACCACTATTCACCTTTCTCCATTGGGAAAATTGGCCATTTAGCCCTACCCTCTGCTTTCTATCTTTTAACCAGTTCCTGATCCACAATAGTACACTGCCTCCTATCCCATGACTCTTTAGTTTTGCCAAAAGTATCTGATGAGGGACCTTGTCAAAAGCTTTCTGAAAGTCCAGATACACAATATCAACCGACTCACCTTTGTCCACCTGTTTATTCATTCCTTCAAAAAAACATAACAGATTAGTAAGACAAGATCTTCCTTGTCTAAAGCCATGTTGGCTGTCTCCCATTAGGTTGTGACTATCTACATGCTGAGTAATTTTATTCTTTATGATGGTTTCTACCATTTTTCCCGGTACTGACGTCAGGCTCACCGGTCTGTTCCCGGAGATCACCTGTTACAGGTGAGTAACTATGCTATATTGACACATGCAAACCCCCAAGTAATACTGCTCTTTTTGTGAACATGTTTCTTTGTAAAGCAGCTGCTCCCACTCTGTGTGCTTCCAAATACACATCTTTCCCATGGCCTTATAAACATTTTACAAAAGGCTCTGCCTTCAACCAGCCTTTTGTAAAATACCTTGTTGATTGTAAAGATCCCACTTGCACATCCCTTTTGTACCTAGATACCCTATGCAAAATTGAGTTTCAATATACTTTGGCTTGTTCTTCCTCTCCTCTGCTCTCTTATATCTCCATTTATTTATTTAAATTTGTTTATGTACTTTTATTATCCAAGGCGGTTTACACAGAACTTAACAGATGTAAAAGTGCATGAATGATTGCTTTACAGAGAACAATAACATTTCAGAAAATACAAACTAGTACAACAGTCACACAACTATGAACAATAAAACGATAACTATGGACGGGGGCGGAGCCTGATGTCCAGCGGGTTAGACGCTTCGCGCTGAAGCTCCCGAGGGGCCTACTCAGAATCCTGACTTAATATCTGCATAAACCTAATATTTTACACCGAACTTACCGGGGTGCCTTGGGGGGAATGGCGGCCCACAAACCAGTGCGCTTGGACTTCGGGTCTCCCTCTTCTTCACATGGAAAACGCTCCAAAACAGAGTTGTCTTCCCCACCAAAGATGGTTCCACTTCGGGTAAGCCCCGAAATGCAACAGGAGATCTTGGAGGAAATACGTGGTGTGAAGGAACTGGTACAGTCCAACGGAGAAGCGCTCCGAGCCATGCGAGAAGATTTCGGTATGCTTCAGGACCGGCTTGAAGGTCTTTCACTACGGCTGGACAACATGACGGGGGTCCTCGATTCGCACGCGGTGCGCTTGGTGAACCTGGACAAGGCTGAGCGTCAGATACAGAATCTTCAAAAAGAGTTAGAGGATTGCAATAATCGAGCCCGTCGCAACAATGTAAGGCTCATAGGAGTTCCAGAGGGGGCGGAAGCAGGAGATATCAGAGAATTTCTGGTCAAAACTCTCCCCTCCTTGCTGAAGATTACCTTTTGCAGAGATCTGGAAATTGACCGAGCATATCGTGCTCCTACCAACATCGCACTCAATCGGACGACCCCCCGGCCCATTATCTTCCGTTTACTGAGGTATCAGCAAGTTGAGCAAATTTTCAAAGCTGCCCGGGTGATGCAACATCTGCAGTTTGACGATCATAAAGTCTCTTTCTTCCCCGACTTGGCAAAGCCCACAGTTGACCGGCGGAAGGGACTCCTTGCTTTTCGACCTAGACTTCAACAGTTACAGGCTCGCTTTGGCCTCTTATATCCAGCGAAGCTCAGAGTGACTCTCCATAACCAAACTAGAACCTTCGAAGATCCTGCTCTGCTAGCAACATTTTTAGATTCCAAAGAGGCAGACCAGATGCGCTAAGTCAACAACTCGGATGGACTCCGCTGGAACTGCCCGCCATTTTGAATGGCCCGATGCGGTGATCATTGCCTGGAATAGAGACTGCCTGGACCTTTCTTTCTTTTATATCTACCTCTCTTGGTCTCCTATTCCTCCATGATGTGCACCTCGGTTGGATTCGGAGCACGCACAGCTATACCGGTTATATGTTTCAATTTAGGCCTTCTCTGGGGTTTCACCCCGCAGACATCAGGTCGCCAGTAATTTCTGGGGTTTTGCTTCTTCTCTAAGGCACTTCGGTGCTTCTACTGTTATATAGGGCGCTTCATGATTTTTCATTGGCTTATTTTCTATCATATCGTGTGTACAGTCATTTATAGTTGATATGAGGGACATTGCGCAACTCTGTGCGCCATCATGTTCCTTTCTCAGAATGTTTGACTTTGTTGTATGGCCTTATGTATGCTCTTATTACTGAACGTAAGAGGCATCAATAGTCCAATCAACAGAATGACCATCCTTAGTTATTTTAATCATGACCATACTGATTTAGTGTTTCTTCAGGAAATCCATTTCACCTCTGTCGAACCACTGAAACTTATTGCCACACCTGATATGGTGGCTGCCTATTCTCCCGCCGTTTCTAAGCGGGGCGGGGTAGCCATCTTAGTTGAGAATTCTTTGCCAACCACTGTAATGGATACTAGCTCTGATGGGGAGGGTAGCTGGGCCTGTGTATATTTTAAGGTTGGAGATAGTGAATTTACGTGTATTGGTATTTATGCTCCGAATGTGGATGACCCTGTTATTGTTACTCGGCGGTGACTTCCACCAAGTATTTGATCCTTTGATAGATAGACTGCCGCCTAGAACGAGTGGTCCGCCCAAGAGTCTCTACACCCTGCCAGCTCTGATGAAAGATTTTGCGTGAGTAGATATATGGAAGTTGCTTCACCCCTCAGACTTAGAGCTCACCTTTTTTCAGGCCACACAATCACTCACAATCTAGATCAGATTTTTTCTTATCTCCTCAGTACTGCTATCCCAAGTGGACATATACTCCTGATAGGTTAGCCAATTGGACTGCCATCCAGTGCGCTTGATGCTGGACATGCCATGTGGCCTTTGGTCTACTAAACTCCTGTTAAGTATGATTGTCCCGCATTACAGTCTTACTGGAGTCGGGTCTGGGGTCGTCTTCATTCTATTTTATATTTTCCGGAACCCCTCTTTTGGAAGATTGTGGGGCTCCGCTTAGCTGCGGGGATCCCCTCTCTTCCTAAATTGGCTTACTTCCTTTTAGCCTTTATGCTGGGCATTGCTATTTCCTATTTCCTTACTCATGAAATATTGGGAAAATAGCTCTTTTTTGAGTTCTAATGAATGGTGAAACATATCTGTCTTTATTGTAAATATGTGCAAATACCTAGTATGTCAGCCTCTTCCGTTCAAACCATTCACTATTGGTCTAGCTAGAAGACGCTCAACGATTATGTTCAAACTATTCAATGCTCTCAGTTGACTGTTTGATTCTGTATTAATCTTTGTCACATGCTCATCCGGTATCATAGATTCTATTCCTGTTTGCTTGATGTACAATAATTGTTGTATGTAAGCGCTTATATGATGATTCTTATCAGCTTAGAGAAGAAGCATTGGGGTGGGGGGTAATTGGGGTTGCTTTCTTTATTGTATGTGTGTATTTGTTTCTTTTGGTGTGTTGTTACTTTGTTTGTTGTAAAATGAAAATAAAAGTTTCAAAAAAAAAAAAACGATAACTATGTACAGACAGGGAGGAATTCATCCTCTGGAATTCTGCTGATCAGGTAAGTCACTCTTATCTGTGATCTTCTCCTCTGCCAACTCCAGATTCCATTCTTTCTATCTTCCTGAACTATGTGCCTGGAATAGACTTCCTGAGTTGGTACATCCGGCTCCATCTCTGGTCCTATTCAAACCCAGCCTACCTTTTTAAAGTTTCTTAGTCCCTTATTATCTTGGGTATGTCACCTCAGGTATTTAAATTTATATTGAATAACAAAGTAGGATGATGTGTTTTTGAGGTGAGTTTTGTTTGATGTTATTATGTGAGTTACGTTTTATTTAATTCTTGTTTTCGTGAGAAACTAGCTCAACTTAAAGTAGACAAAGCGATGGGATCGGATGGGATACACCCTAGAATACTGAGGGAACTTGGGGACATTCTAGCAGCTCCACTGACTGACCTTTTCAATGCCTCGTTGGAGTCGGGAGTGGTGCCAAAGGACTGGAGAGAGGCTCATGTGGTGCCTTTACACAAAAGCGGAATGGCTAGCAGAAAAAAGGAGGTGATAGTGCCTCTGTATAAGTCTTTGGTGTGACCTCATTTGGAGTATAGTGTGCAATTCTGGAGACCGCACCATCAAAAGGATGTGAACAGGATGGAGTCAGTACAGAGGGTGGCTACTAAAATGATTAGTGGTCTTCATTATAAAGCATATGAGGACAGACTGAGGGATCTTAATATGTACACCTTAGAGGAAAGGCGGGATAGAGGTGATATGATTGAGATGTTTAAATACCTCCGTGGCATAAATGTTCAGGGAGAGAGCCTCTTTCAATTGAAAGCAAGTTCTGCTACAAGGGAACATGGGATGAGGGTGAAGGGAGATAGATTCAGGAGTGATATGCGGAAATGTTTCTTTACGGAAAGAGTAGTGGATCCGTGGAATAGTCTCCCAGTGGAGGTGGTGGAGATGAGGACTGTAACTGAATTCAAAAAAGCATGGGACCAACACAGAGGATCTCTAAAGGTAAAAAGGGGACTGTTGTAGTTGTTGATATGGAAGGACAGACTAGATAGGCCATGTGGTCTTTTTCTGTCATCATATTTCTCTGTTTCTATGTTTTTGTTGTAATTCGCCCATGACTTAGTGTGGAATATGCAGTAATTTTTTTAAATAAATAGATAACCATTCCTATGAAATTGAAACTCCTTAATTCTCTGATTTGATCTGTTTGTCTGTCTTGAAGAGATTATAAGCTCTGTCAAGCATGGACTGTCTGTTACGTGCATGGGTACACTGTGGCCTACATCTGGTAGCACTATAGAAATGATAGTAGTAACAGCAGTAGTAAGAGTGGAGAGGAACAGGTTAATAAAGAGCATTTATTTCTGCATTGAAATAGTACTAAGACTAGAGGACTTGCCAAGAAACTAACTGGTAGCAGATTTAAAACAAATTTAACAAAATATTTTCAGTCGGTGCCCAAATCAATTGTAGAATTTGTTGCCATAGGATAAAAGCAACATAAAATGACTGCCCCCTTTAAAATCTAGGAACGTTCATGTGAGCTAGATTGGCCACCTCAGATACAGGATGCTGGACTTGACGGACTATTGGTCTGACCCACCGCAGCATTTCTTATGTTCTAACGCAGAGTCACTGTCTGAAAGAAGACCATGATATTCCCATACATACTTGTGGGATTTCTCACTGCAGAACTATTGCAGTGCAGACGAATGAACACATAATTCAAGTGTTGAAATTATTGTGCAATTTAAAATGCTGTTTTATTTTCGGGTTTTGGCCCTTAGTTCAAACAGTGGCACAGTAGTGAATTAGTCACATCCTCTTGACCAGTTAGGTTTGCATTTCAAGTTACTGTACACTAGGATTTGAAATGATCAAAACAACCAAATTCATCTGACCTCTTGCCATATCCCAGAGATTAAATGCTTCTAGTTATTCAGTGACTAATTTTTAAGAAAGCACGAAAGACCAAAATAAGAACTATAATGATGCAGTCTTTTGGCTGCAACATAAATTGTGTTGGCAAAGTTCCAGAAGCAGATGTGCATTACCAGGGCTGGAAAAATTTGCAAACTGAGTGCTTACATAGTTTTACTATCAGTTCACTTAAAAAAATAAAAACCTTCATTCTAACTCACTACCATCCTAAAATATTGTTCAGACATACAAGCATTGCATATTTAGGAGAACTATGATAATGTACAGTCCATTATGATGATACCAAAATCCGCAATAGGGTAGAAGAAGGGATCTTGCAAGCTTGAAGAATGGTCTAGAATTTGACCAAAAAGATTCCATGCTAAAGAATACAGGGTTATTCACTTGGGCTGCAAAAACCCAAGGTAGAGGTACAATATAGGGCAGGCATGTCCAACAGGTAGATCGCAATCTACCTGTAGATCGCTGAGGGGTCAGAGGTAGATCGCCAGCCCCACTTGGCTCCATCTCTCCAGCAGCTCGCCCCATCGCTAGGAGAGAGCTCGTGCCAGCAGGTCGTCTGCCGAGGGCTTGCCACCGCTGCTGATCCTTTGCCTGTCTTTTTTCCCTGCCTGTGGGAATTTTGCCTGCGGGTGTATTGCGGGCGCTTGTTGTTTTTGTGCCAATAGTTTGTGGGTACCCCAGGGGGCCGCTGCCCGCACCCCGTGACGAGACGCCACAGGCCCGGCATCATACCTGGTCTCCTGCCTCTCAGAATCACCCATTCCTGCTCCCGCCCCAACACCCCTTAGAAGTGTGTTATATACCGGGTGATATACATTCGCCCTGGCTTTACCTGAATACACTTACTGTATTAGTTGTGTCGTGTGCTGGTCGTTGGTCGCTTTATAGTTCGCTTTCATTAAACGTTTTCGGGCAGACACAACAAAGTGTCAAGAATTTGGTGATTTTGGCGGGCTTTTCCAATTTTGTTCTAACTTGCCTATGCCTTGCCTTCAAATTGGTTCAAACCACTGTGACTTTTGCTTGTTTTGCCTAGCCTTTGGATTGATTCTACACTGTGTGCAGAATTTATTAAATTGCGTGTGGTGGTATTTGAACTTATTTGGCGGTATTTGATTTTATCTGGTTTGCTGGACAGGTGTTTGAGTTTTTTTAATGATTGTTTGGTGGTATTTGATTGGTGCCAGTATGATGAATTCTTATTTTTACTTTTAGAACTGCATGCGTGGTTTTGGCATTTCCAGTCCTTGTATTGCACATCATCCAGAGGTCTTCAGTTCCTGTTGATCTTCAATACTTTGGGACAGTGACAGTTTTGGACCAGATTCACCAGTGTTTATACTAACTTAGCAGATTTGGCCTTCTTACATCCAGCCACCCCAGTATAACGAAGATGAGTGTTCCAAAGAAGAGAAAAACCTACCACTTTCATGATGAATGGGAAATGGACTATTTCTTCATCATGGTGAAAGACAAGTGTTGTCTAATTTGTAACGCCCCAGTATCCTTGCCCAAAAAGTGATCTGGAACGTCATTATAAGGTTCTGCATAGCAATAAGTTTGATGCTGATTTTCCACCCAAAAATGAAATTCGTAAACTGAAGCTCAAAGAACTTAAATCGAAATTGGCTACTCAGCAACAGTTGATGGTGAAGCCAAGGTCACATTCGGTCAATGCAACCATAGCATCCTTCAAGGTCAGCAACCTGATCGCAAAGAAATGCAAACCTTTCACTGAAGGGGAATTTGTAAAAGATTGTTTTCTTGAAGCAGCTGACAATCTTTTTGAAGGATTTAAAAATAAGAAAGAAATCATAGCTGCTATTCAAGATGTACAATTGTCAAGGAACACCGTCTTGTGGCGAATGGAAAAGATGTGTGGAGACACAATTGAACAATTGTTGGAGGATGTTTCAAATTGTATTGCTTTCTCACTCCAACTGGATGAATCTACAGACATAAGAGACATGGCCCAGTTAAACTACTAGTCTTTATCCGGATGGTTTTTGAAGACTTCAGTGTTAAAGAAGAACTACTTGGAATGATTTCTTTAAAAGGGAGAACTACTGGTCAGGAAATATTCAATTCTTTCCATTCTTATGTGACAAAGTGTAATCTTCCATTGCATAGACTTGTTTCCATCACTACTGATGGAGCAAGAGCAATGACAGGTAAGGTTAACGGTTTCATAGCCCTCTGTAGACAGCATGACGACTTCCCAGATTTCCTTTCTTACCACTGCATCATTCACCAGCAAGTTCTGGCAAGCAAGAGACTCAATACAAAGACTGTCATGGACATCACTTTTAAAATTGTAAATTCAGTTTGTGGAAAATCACTTCAAAGATGGCTTTTCAATCTTATTCTTGATGAAGGGGCAGCGGAAATAATTTTGCACACATATGTAAGGTGGCTAAGTAGGCACAAATTTCTGAAAAGATTTTGTGATTTGCTGAATGAAATAAGAAGTTTTTTGAAGGAGAGGGGAGATGACCAAGCAGAGTTGGAAGATGCTAATGATGACTGACCTTGCAAATAACACTTTTGATCATTTTCCTAATACGCAGGGCCATCTGGGACAATATTCAAATTTTGTTTTTCAGAATGAGAAGTATGTGACAGAAATCTGTTCTGTTATCCAAGAATTTGAAAATAGATTCTGTGACTTCCAAAAAATTGGAACAGTTGTGGAGTACTTGTCATACCCATTCAAAGTAGATGTGGACAATTTGAGAGGAAGCTTGCTGCAGAAGCAAAAACACGAAATAAAGACCTTTTCAAGTACATTCGTAGCAAAAAACCTGAGAGAGAGTCAGTTGGTCCATTAGATGATAAAGGGGTTAAAGGAGCACTGAGAGGCGACAAGGCGATAGCGGAGAAACTGAATGAATTCTTTGCTTCGGTCTTTACTGAGGAAGATGTAGGGATGTTACCCATGACTGAAGTGGTATTTAAAGGTGCGGAAGAATTGAAGGAAATATCGATACATCGGGAAGATGTATTATTAACTATTAGATAAACTGAAGAGTAGCAAATCACCTGGGCCAGATGGTATACATCCAAGGGTGTTGAAAGAACTGAAATATGAGATTGCAGACCTGCTATTAGTAATCTGTGAACTATCATTAAAATCATCTCTAATACCTGAAGATTGGAGGATCGCCAATGTAACACCAATTTTTAAAAAGGGTTCCAGGGGTGATCCGGGAAACTACAGACCGGTGAACCTGACATCAGTACCGGGAAAAATGGTAGAAACCATTATAAAGAATAAAATTACTCAGCATGTAGATAGTCATGGCCTAATGGGAGACAGCCAACATGGCTTTAGACAAGGAAGATCTTGTCTTACTAATCTGTTATGTTTTTTTGAAGGAGTGAATAAACAGGTGGACAAAGGTGAGTCGGTTGATATAGTGTATCTGGACTTTCAGAAAGCCTTTGACAAGGTCCCTCATCAGAGACTTTTGGCAAAACTAAAGAGTCATGGGATAGGAGGCAGTGTACTATTGTGGATCAGGAACTGGTTAAAAGATAGAAAGCAGAGGGTAGGGCTAAATGGCCAATTTTCCCAATGGAGAAAGGTGAATAGTGGTGTACCCCAGGGATCTGTGCTGCTTTTTGACATATTCATAAATGACCTGGAAAGTGGAATAACGAGTGAGGTTATCAAATTTGCAGATGACACAAAACTATTTAAAGTTGTTAAAACCCAAGAGGATTGTGGAAAATTGCAAGAGGATCTTGATAAATTAGAAGACTGGGCATCAAAATGGCAGATGAAATTTAATGTGGACAAGTGCAAGGTTATGCACTTAAGGAAGAACAACCCAAACTATGGTTACACGATGCAAGGTTCCACATTAGGAACCACCACTCAGGAAAAAGATTTAGGCGTCATTGTGGATACCATGTTAAAACCCTCGGCCCAGTGTGCAGCAGCGGCCAAGAGAGCAAATAGAATGCTAAGTATGATAAGGAAAGGAATGGAAAATAAAACAAAAGATATTATAATGCCTCTATATCGTTCCATGGTGAGACCGCACCTTGAATATAGTGTGCAATTCTGGTCACTGTATCTTAAAAAGGATATAGCGATTTTAGAAAAGGTTCAGAGAAGAGCCACCAAAATGGTAAAGGGGATGGAAGGTGTGGTGAAGAATGCCCTCCAGAAGAGATGGAGATTGAGGAAAATCCTGAGAAGGGAAAGGATTCACACAGGATTTTCAATTCTGACTTGAAAAAAACACACTGCTCTGCTGAGCTGAGCACAGACACCACCCCAGGGGAGGAGTTAGGCTTCAATGCTGATTGGGCACACCCAGGGGTTGGACAAGGTGTGCCGGGAAAAGAAGCCCTTTTTAAAGCCTTGAACAAGGCTGCTAGAGAGTCAAGGTCCAAGAGTCGCTCGGAGTCTGAGGCTAAGCATGAGTCTGGGAGTAAGAGTGAGTCGGAGTCTGTGAGGAGGAGCAAGAGAGGTTCTGCAAGGAGTTCTAAAGGCACTACTAAGAGGAGTCCTATGAGGAATGGACGGAGCAATGCTTTAGAATCTTGGGAGAATACAGAACCCTGGAATAGAAAGCCTCAAAGGCAGGCACACTCTGAAAGAAACTCTTTCTACCGAATTGAGCCTGGACCTGTGAAGCACAGAAAAACCAACACGTGGAAAGAAGGTATTTCCTATACTGGCAGGCAGTGCTATAGAAATTTGCAGCAAGGAGAAAACCTTCCTAAGGGAAATTCTCGCAACAGAAGAATTAATCACAAAACTCCTGAGCTTCCAAACAGGAGAGGAGTCTTGCAGAAAGAAGTCAGTTCTTATACAAACAACGCTGGAGAAGGTAAAGCACAGTTTCCTATCTTTAGTGCTTTGTTGAAGAAACCTTTTCATTGCCCTGAACTGTATAAGCAAAGCTCTGCAATAGAAACAGTTAGTGACTGGGAGAAGGGCATAACCCTTACTGATAACTGCCAACCTGATAACAAGCAGGCTGAATTGCTCCTAAAAGAATTTCAGCAGTTTTTAGAGCTGAAAGCAGGGAAACATCAGAAGCTTGAAGAAGACCGTAGTTCCATTAACTCAGAGGAGTACATGCAGGTAGAAAATGATGTGCCTATCTTAACCACTGATCCTTGTAGCATGGACTGCTCTTTTTCTTGTAGAGAATAGCAATATAAAGAAGCTTTGAAAGTTTGTATGAAAGGAATACAGAACATTTGCTATTTCTGCTGCCTTTGCTGTGAGAGTTCATAATTGTTTGCACCTGTGTTCTAAAGCCACGCTGTGAGCTGAACAGCTGTTAATGTGCAGATGCAATATTCTTGAGTTACCACTCGAGGCAATGCTGAGTTTAAGCTCCTCTAAATATGAAAAGCTGAGTAAAGCTAATTCAATTTCAGTTGTTCCTGAGTTCCTGTTTACTTCTGCTTATGTTAAAAGTTGCACCTTTATGTTTGTATCTATGAATTTTGATGCGCTGGAGAACATCCCCAATACAAATAAATATTCTTGCAAAGCCTTACCATCTTTGGTTGCAACTACAATTTATTCCCTAAAGAAAATAGAAGTGGACTTCAGTTCCCAGCATTCATAGGGAACAGTTCTACCTATACTCACAAGGGACAATAAGGCCACTCCTGCCTGTAAGCTCCAGGGCGCAGGTAGGAGCGTCGCAAAGGATACTCCTATGAAGAAAGGATAAAAAGGTTAGGGCTCTTTAACCTGGAAAAGAGACAGCTGAGGGGAGATATGATAGGAGTCTATAAATTAATGAACGCAGTGGAACGGGTAAATGTAGATCGATTGTTTACCTTATCAGAATATAGAAAGACTAGGGGACATGCAATGAAGTTACAGGGTAAACTATTTAAGACTAATAAAAGAAAATATTTTTTCACTCAACGTGTAATCAAACTCTGGAATTTGTTACCAGAGGATGTAGTAAAGGCTGTTAGTGTAGCTGGGTTTAAAAAAGGTTTGGACAAGTTCCTGGAGGAAAGGTCCATAAACCATTATTAAGAAGGGACCCAGGATATCAATGCTTGACCCAGTACAAGCATTGTGGAACCTGTGTCTTTTGGGGAAACTGCTAGGTACTTGTGACCTGGATTGGCCACTGTTGGAAACAGGATACTGGGCTTGATGGACCTTGGTCTGACCCAGTATGGCATATCTTATGTTCTTATGTTCTTATTAAAGAAACTGCAGTTGCTATCAGTAAAAATTACTCATTGAACAAGTCATCTCTTGAAAACAAAATATTAACCCTTAAAAATGACATTTTTCTCAAGGCCCGTGCTGAGCAAGAATCGTTTTGAAAGCTAGTGCCTAGAGACAAATTTCCCAACTTGAGAAGATGCAGTGAAGCTGTACACTCCTGTTTCGGTTCAACTAAGTTGTGTGAATCTGTGTTTTCCCATCTGAAGATGACAAAGGGATATGTTTACTAAACCATCGTAATGTTACCGGCACTAGTTGCAGCGTTAATGTGAAGGATGACATATAAGGTAATGGGCGGTCCGGAGGGAAGGTTGCAAGGAATCGGTATCGCGCGATAGTGGACGCAGTGGCACGTTAACACGTGTTAACCCTAAGTTCATGCCAGCGGAGCGTTAGAAGCTATAAAAGTGTAGCCCACTGGTTACTGCAATGACTGCGGAGGCAGAGGTCATGGGTTCAGTCCCACAGTGGTATTATGTAAGAAGCTGTCTGAGGCATTTCCTTTTAATTTAAATCAATGCTGCCAGCAAAAACACCCTCACAGTGCCGTAACCTAAGGTGCCGCATAAGGCACTCTATAAGGCACTCCATAGGGCACATTATAAAGTTCCCTGTCCACCAAGGCACCTTATAATGTGCCCTATAGGGCACTTTATAGGACGCCTTATAGGGCACGTTATAGGGTGCCATATAGGGTGCCTTATAGGGCGCCTTATGAGGCACCTTAGGCTATGGCACTGTGAGGGTGTTTCTGCTGGCAGCACTGATTTAAATTAAAAGGAAAAGCCTCAGACAGCCTTATTAAACAACAACACTATGGCATCCAACCCATGACCTCTACCTTTGCAGTCATCGAAATAACCAGTGGGCTACATCTCTATAGCATCTAACCCACCGCTGGCTGGCTACAGAAAGACTGCAGGTCACCACACAAACTGTCTGCTGTGGTTACCAGGATAGGCTATATCCACCCGTACCCATGATGCACTGCACATGCAGATCAGCAGTCTACATCTGATCACAAGATGGGGTATGCACCTCTATAGCACCCCGGCATGGTAGGGGGAACTGACTGTGTGAGTTACTGGCACAGAGTATCTACAGACTGTGACATTGTGAGGTTCCCGTGCTCACCCTGAGGGTGAGGAGGGGCGCCCAGCACCAGGCCCACAGCACGACATGGCTGAGATAGGCTGTTCTTCAGGTCCTCATCAGTGCCAGTGTGTGATAGGTAGTCCTTGCAGACACACCTAGGATACACCTGTGCCCATCTGTGTTTCCCAGTCACGTCTAGCCCTTGTGGACTATGATGCACCCAGAATAGTGCATATCCTGTGTGGTTGCCATGGTCACATGTTATAAGTGAAGGGTGAGGTTTAGACCCAAAAGCGGATTATGAAGCACCACTCAACCTTCTCTTTGTGGGCTAGGGTGGGGAACAGGATCTCCCACCCACAGGTCCACATTCTACATCTCTACAATGGTGCCAGTAGAGGGGACCATCATCCCCAGTCCTGATGGGGAATAGGCACCCTATAGGGCAGTCAATGCAGATCTGTACGCATCACATAAGGCACTGGCAGACAGGCAGTAGGTGTGGAAAAGCTCTGCTGCCCCCCACCACTATCTGACATTCACCAGCAGAGGGCACAGTCAGTCTAGTCATGCCATGGTCCCTGCTCAGTCAGGGTGAGAGTGACCCCCCCCCCCACCCCCAGCATGACATGCTGTGGCCTCCCTGTCCATGCAGGTGGTGGACAGGCAGTACAATGTCTCAGCCATTGCCCTATGCCCTGTAAAGATGCAGCCTGCCCAGGCTGCCCTGTCCAGGCCATACCCACAGTACCTTGCTCCTCATTATGCACATTGGCAGGCTAATACTGGAAACAGTGCAAGCATTGTGGGCTCAGTAAGGTGTACGCAGCCACAAACCACTGGACAGACATACACACACTCCCACACCTATTTCAGCATTGTGCAAATATAGAGGTAGTGGGCAGTCCTGGCCACCACACCAGTCCTGGGCACAGTGCAGGCATTGCTATGGTACTCAATGCTGTTAGGGTCACTCCCCAGGGTGGTAAACACTGTCAGAAACAAAAACTGAAACACACTCCACAGATATCAGAAAATTTGCTATGATGAATCTCTGTCCACAAATTGTGTTTAACTTAGGATTTGTTATCTGACATTAATCATAGCAACCTTTTGATATATGTAGAACATGTTTCCAAGTTTAAGACGGCATTGTTAAGGTATGCAGGTGCTAGTATTGGTAGATGCTGCTCCACGCAGGGCCCAAGAGCCTGACTCTCCATGAGCCATTGGATAGTGGAGCCTGTGGGTGTGGGTGTTTGTGCCCCTGTTGGCCGCTGCTCTAGGGCAGAGGTTCCCAAATCTGGTCCTGGTGGGCCAAACATGGTTCAGGTTTTCATGCTGTCCCTAATGAATATGCATGAGATACATTTGCATACAATGGGGGGTGGTGCATACAAATGCATCACAGGCATATTTATTAGGGACAGCATGAAACCTGAATGGTGTTTGGCCCTCCAGGACTGCAGTTAGGAAACTGCTCTAGGGATTGCACATGTTTATGGTGTATGTGCTCTGTAAGGTAAAATATAGGCGTTTATGGCATTTTTATTTTATCTGCAATAAAAGTTCCTTCTTTATTACCACGGATTAGTACTGGGTAAAATATAGGGACATGGTCTGCAGAAGCCACAGCTGGGCTTGAACCTGTGACCTTCTTCCCCTGCACACACTGGCTGTGTGTATTGCACCAAACTGTTGCCACAGAGGCAGGTCATTCCCTGGGGATACCATTACTGTTCGTCAGACAGACCTTATCTGTTGCAGTGCACGGCACCCAGCTAAACAGGGCTTGGCCTTGGTCTGCTGTGGGCAGATGCCACTGCCCCCTCCACTACCAGCACCCCTCCGCCACCATGCTGATATGCCCTTATGCCGGTGGTGTTGTGGTGCGCAGTCCCAGGCCATCCAGTGTGCTGGTAGGTGGCTGCCTATGGTGAGTGATATGGGGTAGGGGTGCTGACATGGACATCAGCACTTCCCCCTGGCACTGCCTGCCAATGTTCTGTGCCCTTGGGGGTACCTGCTGGGTACTGTCCCCTGGGACACTGTGGAACGCACACTCGTGACCATGTTGGACCCTGGTCAGTTGCTGTCTTGCTGTTTTTCAGTTTCTGCATTCCTATGTGCCAGGTAGGCATCTACCTAGTCCACCCTGTGCCCCAGCTGGCCCACTGCATGTGCCGCCTGCAGCCCCCTGTACCCCATTTACACCATCACCATAGTTTCCTTTCCTATTTTGCCACTCTGCTGTTGCTGCAGATGTGGAAGCCACATAAGCAGACTGCCCAATATACACCACAGCAAACCCTCATCACCACTATCAATGTTGGAACATTCACTTTGTAGGGGGAATCAAAATTGACCTTCCAAAAGTGACATCTTCCTTTTTATTCTTTATGGGTAGTGTTGATTACTGTTTATCCTTGTTTTTTCTATTGGTCAGCTCGGTGTTTTGTAAGTCTATTTTGCATCTGGTCATTATCTCTCTGTTTTTTGCATGTTTTGTTACTGCACATGTATCACTACTATCACTTATCTGGGTCTCCCTGCCTTTGCTGTACATTGCTGACTGAACTGGTTTCTCTCTTCTGCAAATGTGCCTCTAACGCAAGGTTTTCACTGGCGTTAATTTTCAGACCCTGATTATACAGCGTTAGTGTGCCTGGGGCCTCCCCCAGCCCACTCTCCGCCCATTGACCCCTTATCTCCGCCCTCTGGGGAGCCTTACTCCACCCTCTGTGCACCTTAACGCCGCCAGAGACGTTATCACGCGATACGTGATGTTATCGCACAGTAATGCGCCATTATCGCGCGATAACATCACTGCTGCGACGTTAGTGCTGTTTAGTAAACATACCCCAAAGAGTACACAACGTTCCAACATGACAGATGAACATCTCCAGGATTACCTGAGTCTGGCCCTCACGCAATATTCACCCAACTTCAAAAAGCTGGTGGATGAAATGCAGGCTCAGACGTCTCACTAATGAGCAAGAGCGAAATATTAAAGATTGTGCAAGATCAGCCTGGATCAATACTCAACCAAAATTTAACACAAATTACTCACTAAAAGTTAAAGAAAGTTATTAAGACAGTTAAAGAAAGTTATTACTCAATAAAACTTTAAGAAAAAATGTACTTTCCATTTCCCCTCACAGTTCTTACTGTATCTTCGTCTCTATGTTTTGTTTTTGCTTAATTTGCTTAACAGCTGATCACATCCAAGTAAATGACAGAAGGTTCATTAAAATGGGGGGGGGGGGGGGAATCCTCCAACTTTATTGGGTTAAAATTTAATTTGAAACTAATTTGAAACTTAATTTTCATGGTTGTAGATCACCAGCACTTTTGGCCGGAAAAAGTAGATCACGACCTGTTCGAAGTTGGACATGCTTGATATATGGGAAGAAATATTTCTGTGCACAAAAGAAGACTAGAACCTGAAGGTGATTGTATCTGATTACCTTAATGTAGACAACCTTAATGTAGCAAACCAGGTAGAAAAGATAACAGCAAGGGTGAGGAATCACTATTGAATAAAGGACTCTCCTTTGTCCCAGTTAGAAATTACGATCCCTTTGAAACACAGGTTGACCTTTATAAATTTTTTAGGAAGTTACGTATAAAATGTTTTTTCAACAATCAGACCTGTAATGGGATTGATCCATCCATTATTAAAAATAAATCACGGTGGG
Source organism: Ichthyophis bannanicus (assembly GCA_033557465.1). Taxonomy (NCBI): domain Eukaryota; kingdom Metazoa; phylum Chordata; class Amphibia; order Gymnophiona; family Ichthyophiidae; genus Ichthyophis; species Ichthyophis bannanicus. Next base: position 1,786,596,318 of record CM066031.1, on the reverse strand, counting down.
TCCCCCCTTCTGCTACAGATCCCCTTGTAGAGGTGTTTGAGAAAATGGTTTTAAATGAAGTTGGAAAAATCAAAGATCAGGTTAAGGCTCCCTACTATAATCTTACAATAGAAGAAAAAGAAGCCATCAAATCGTTACAATCTAACGACACCATTATTATAAAACCTGCAGACAAAGGGGGCGCAGTCGTTGTTATGGACAAGACATTGTACATTGCTGAGATTCAAAAGCAGCTATGTGATACAAAGTTCTATTTAAGGTTATCTGATGATCCCACCCTCTCCCTTAAGCGGTCCATTGACAATCACATTCAAAATGGGTTTGAATGTGGGTATCTTACTGCCAAAGAAAAAGATTTTTTGATTGTTAATTTTCCAGTTACGCCTACTATTAACATCATTCCCAAAATCCATAAATCCATACATAATCCACCAGGTAGGCCTATTGTCTCAGCCATTGGGTCCTTATTAGAACCCATTTCTCAATTTTTAGATGTTTTGCTTAGACCTTTTGTTGAGAAAATGTGGTCCTATGTTCGTGACTCCTCTCACGTTATAAACATTCTTAGTTCAGTTGAAGACGTACAATCAGATATCATTTTGGTCACCTTGGATGTAGAGGCTTTATATACTAATATCCCACAGATTGAGGCTTTGCACATCATAGAACATTTTTTGTTTAGGAGGGAGAATCACAGACGGATCCCCACTATATTCTTGGTCGAGTTAGCTCGGTTCGCTTTGTGCGAAAATTATTTTTGCTTCCGTGAACTATTCTATAAACAGATTAAGGGAGTGGCGATGGGCTCCTCCATGGCCCCGGACGTGGCCAACCTTTATGTTTCCGATTTTGAAGACAAGTATATAAAAAATAATAATCCATTCAACTGTCACATTAAACGGTGGATCAGGTACATAGACGATATATTCATTATTTGGCAGGGATCAGTGGATACATTAGAGGAGTTCAATGTTTGTTTGGGTCAACAATTGTGATAATAATTTAAGATTTCAAATCACGTATGATTATGAACAGGTCCCTTTTTTGGATTTATTGATTATGAAATCTGGGGATAAATTACATACAAATTTCTACAGGAAGCCAACCGATAGGAATAAATTATTACATTACACTAGTTATCATAATGCATCTCTTAGGAATAACCTCCCAGTAGGGCAATTTTTGCGAACCAAAAGGATTTGTACGACTAATGATAATTTTGAGAAACATGCAATTATAATGAAGCATAGATTTGAAGAAAGAGGTTACCCACAATATCAGATTGAAAAAGCATATCATAGAGCACGGAGCTCCTCTAGGACAGAGCTGCTTAAGACTCGTGAGAAGTTGTCAGATACAGGGTTGGTCTGTTCTTTGTTATACTCTTACCACTCTAAGACCATCACTAAATGCCTACGGAAATATTGGCATTTGATACAGGCCATTCCGGGATTTCAAGATCTCAATATAACAGTGGCACATAGGCGTAACATCAATCTCAGAAATTTACTTGTACCATCAGCCTTTACGGAACGGAGGTTCCTTTCCAAATATAAAGGACATTTTCAGTGCGGCCATTGCTCTGTATGCATACATGCAATTACTATTATTTTCTACATTTAGGTAACAATCAGAAATTTTATTTGGACGACTTTTCCAATTGCGCCACTAGTCACGTGATATATGTAATTTCTTGCCCGTGCAACAAATTATATGTAGGGAAAACTTTAAGACCTGTACGGAATAGAATTATTGAGCATAGAAGTTCTATTAGGAGAGCAGCGATAGAGAAACCGCTAGTCCAGCATTGGCAATAAGCAGGACATAAAATATCTGATTTGAAATTCTTTGTGATTAAAAAAGTTAAACTTAACTGGCGTGGAGGAAATATTGATGCCACCATGTTGCGTTTAGAACAACGGTATATTTATTCCCTAAAACGTTTACATCCAGAAGGGTTAAATATGGAACAAGACCTTTCTGTTTTTCTTTAATAGATTTTAATTCTATGCATTTGTTGGCTGCAGCACTGTCAGTTGGGTGGTCCCTGCCTTATGAGTTTAGGTAATGCAGAATTGTTGTATTTTTCCTTTTGTTTAGCTTCCTGGCCGTTTGTGTCTTATACGTAGATGGTAAGGCTGTCGGGTACTTCAAATAAAAAGGAAACAACCCCTTGTTGTTAATGGACTATCTCACTGACAACTGGTTGTTCTGCCCGTGTAAATCACATTTGTTTAGCTTCCTGGCCGTTTGTGTTTTATATGTAGATGGTAAGGCCGTCTGGTACTTTAAATAAAAAGGAAATAATCCTTTATTGCTATTGGACTCCCTCGCTGACAGTTGGTTGTTCTGCCCATGTAAATCGCATGATAGGCTGACGTCACCCAATAGGAATACTTAATATCTCTTTTGCGCATGAGTGGGCGTTTTTTGAAAGTTGGTTTGCACAGAAGCTCTGTCAGCAGTCGATCGGCAGGATTAATCCAAAGTATACAGTGAGTAAACCCTTGGGGTGGTTTTGGATGTGTTTTTATTTTATTTTTTACTTTTCTGGGTTTGGCGGGTCGGTTCGCCGAGTCTATGTTGTGCTCTTTTGGTTCTTCAAAAAATTTATGAAATAGTCACTCAACGTGATTTAATTAGTCGCGCCTTATTTTGAAAGTTTTTTTAAAAACACAGCAAGTTGAGTTTTAAAGGTCTGCTGAGCGATGGTCGGTGCGATTTATATTTGTCTCCCCTGTTTTTAACTATTTATAATCTTGGGTTCTTTTAGTTTCAGTTACCATTTTTTATGTCTTACTGACAGCATTTCATATCATTCATAATCCCTATGTGCATGAGTGAGTGTTTTATAGAAAATGGTAAACATAGAAGCTTTGCCAGTATGTGATCGGCAAGTTTTTTTACATTTATTTTTTATATCCTTGGCGAGTTACCCTATGACTTTGTACATATCGGTGTTTTTGTGGTTTTGAATATCGAGTCCACGGGTGGCTAATTCTGGGTTTATAAGCTTAAGAAATAGTTCCCAATGCACAATTTTTCTTAATGTCCGTGGTTCGCTTTTAAATTCTATAGCACAACCAGTAGAGTCAAATATACCTTCAGCATGTTTATTCACGTGGAGGGTGTCCTTTCAGATTAAAAGGATGTTTAGTATGACACATTTTGGTTTTCAGTGTTTATCATACCATCGTAATTTAGAAGAGTGGTAGGTAAAATCTGGATAGACTACGTCCAATCTTGGACGTCTCAGTTGTTTTAAATGTTTATAAGTTGTTGTTTTTTTTTAGTTTTAATTCCTACTCTTATAATAGTTTGAGTGGGCACACTTTGATGTGCAATACATATCCTCTCAGGCACATTGATGTGCAATACACATTCTCTCAGGTACTTATAATTTATGTTTTTTAATATTTATTCATTTTTTACAGATGCGATATTAATTTATTTTTTATAGGTTTTAGTGATCATCAGTTGTTTCCCACATCCCTGGATGTGGATGTGAGCCTCCTTGAACAGGTACTTTAGGTTTTTTGGTCCGTAAATTTGCATAAGATATAGAGTATTTTGGTTGGTTTGTCGCCCTCATCTCTCTGCTTATCACCTGCTTATATATGTGTTTTTTACCTCCTTAGGAGATTTAAGGGTATTTTTAAAAAAAAAGCAACACGTATAAGAGTAGCATATAACCACAGGTATGACCTTTTATGTTTGCCTAATAGTCATATTCCTTAAGAGCTTATTTTATCAAAATAGTTTATAAGTGGTTTATGAATGTTAATTTATTTATTATTTTATAATGTACATGTTTAAGACATTAATTTATATGTTCTTATATGGCAAGACATTTATTTTAATTTTTGAACTATTTATTTATATAATTTTGGATTCTTGTAATGATGTTTTAGATATCAATTTAGGCATTTGAATGTGGTGCGTGAATTATTTGTTTTTAGTGTTTTAATTAATTTATATATGTTTAGATCCACAACTTTTTTTTATTTGCATGAACTAAGTCCTTGTTTTTATTCGTTTAATGTTAGTTATGTTTTTATGTATGATTGATTTATTTATTGTTTTAAATATACAATGATCCTTTATACAATAATTCGACCACTTTACCGTTTGTATTAGTCATTTAGTTTGGTAGTCTCGTTTATGAATTGTTGCTTTGCTCCGTTTTTATTGGCTGTACTTTATTTTAGTTTTATTTATCATGATTTTAAATATTTATTAATTTATTTTCATAATGTTTTGTCTCGGGTGTGTTTTCCTCACCCTTTATAATAATAATTTTTATATTAATGTTTGATTTATATTTGTTTTTAGCCATTAAAAGCCCCTGAAGAAGATTTCCGAAACACGGCCAGTGTCGGGCCAGTGGCTAGAATTGGTTTTCAATAAAGTATTTATCTATACGTCCTTTTGTTGCTATCCACGTTTGTACTGGGTGTCTGTTGCACGTGGTATTGTGCCTGTTTGTTGGACGGGTTGTTCTTCAGGCAGTCCATGGTATACATAGTATTCGCCACCAGCACCATAATTCAAAGGCATCAATTTTTTTGCACTGTCGAACTTTCACATCCATATGATGTTATTGAAAATACCATGGCTTGTAATAGCACCCAATCAAGTAAGAAATCAGATTAACAGAGCCAAACAAATATCCAGGAATAATCTGCTAAAAGACCATCACCCTCCCTCCCAAAAAAATATAGGAAACCTCTCTTTGTCATCTGTAAATCCCAGTTGATAAAATAAATCATCAAGAATTTACATTCCATCCTCAAAAATGATACAACCTTCTCTCAAACCTTGAGTGGTTCTTTCCTGGCTTACTGACAGTCCTCTAATCTCAAACAGATACTCACCAACATCCACAAACTGCACAACAATGACATTAACTCAGGGACCAGATTATCCAGAAAGTTAGATGAGAGCGCTGCCCCAGATTCATCCAGTCAACACTATTACAGGACTCAACAATATCAGCTAAAACATCCGGGGCTCATTCACCTCTTCACCCATGCGATAAACACCATCATCTGCCAGCAATATTTCTCAGTTATCTATATAGTGCAAACAGGCCAATCCTTACAAAAAGAATACATGGACACAAATCTGATATTAGCAATGGCAACATTCAAAAGTCAGTAGGAAAATATTTCAATCTTCCAAATCACTCTTTATCTGACTTTATGGTCATTATACTCCTACAAAGGCACTTCAAAGGCAAACTACAGCATCAAACTGTTAAAATAGAAACATAGAAACATGACAGCAGATAAAGACTATACGTTCTATCCAGTCTGCCCTTCCATACCAACTACTGCAGTCCCTTTTTTTCCATTAGAGCTCTTCTGTGCTTGTTCCATACGTTATTGAATTCAGATATTGTCCTTGCCTCTATTACCCCCACTGGGAGACTGTTCCACACATCTACCACTCTTTCCGTAAATAAATATTTCTGCATATTACTTCTGAGTCTTTCGCCTTTCACCTTCAACCTATGCCTCTTCATTGCAGAGCTCTTTTTCAGTTGAAAGATGGTCTCCCCTGTGTATTTATGCCACGGAGGCATTTAAACATGTCTATCATATTGCCCCTCTCCCGCCTTTCCTCCAAAGTATACATATTGAGATCTTTACGTCTGTCCCCATATTACTTATGACAAAGCACACTGACCATTTTGAGAGCCACCCTCTGCACTAACTCCATCCTATTTATATTCTTTTGAAGGTGTGGTCTCCAGAATTGCACACAATACACCAAATGAGGTCTCACCAAAGATTTATACAGAGGGACTAGCACCTCCTTTCTCCTGCTGTCCATTCCTTTCCCTATAAAACCAAGCATCTTTCTAGTTTCCACCATTGCCTTTGTTACCTGTTTAGCTATCTTAAGATCATCAGAACCCATCAGACCCAGGTCCCGCTCTTCTTTTGTGGGCAAAAGTACTTCAGCCCCTATATAATACTACTCCCTTGGAGTTTTGCAGCCCAAATGTATGAGCCTGCATCTTTTAGCATTAAATCTCAATTTCCAAATTCCTGACCATTTTTCATGTTCTGTTAGATATACGAGGGCCGTTTTTTTTTCAACCTCCGATCGCTCCGTGCAGATGCTACGCGGGCAGCAGAAAGCGGGCATGCGCTGTAGGCGACTGCGCAGCTCTTGCACTACACACTCCGCCATTGTTGACATTCAGGCGTCAGTCGGCGTTGTGCTACAGCCACGTAAACATGTCCACCATGATTGATGCTCCCTCCAAGTGTGAATTGCGAAGTGTGATTCGTTTTCTACAGGCTGAAGGCCATAGTGCTGCAGAAATCCATCGGAGAATGAGTCGTGTGTATGGGGAAAACTTCATGAGTGATGGTGTTGGGCCAAGGACGCAAATCTGTCATTTCAGATGACCTGGTGCAACGAGTTGACAGAATGGTTAAAGAAAACCGCAGATTCACCATTATTGCTTTGTCTACGGAATTTCCAGAGGTTTCAAGGTCTGTTTTGTACTCTATTGTTACTGAACGGTTAGGCTACAAAAAACTTTGTGCACGTTGGGTCCCAAAAATGTTGATGGACGGCCACAAAAGCGCTTTCAAACCAATGAGGACCTTCAAACCAACGTCAAGGACTACTTGAATTCATTGGCGGCAACTGTCTTTGCAGAGGGTATTGAAAAGCTTGTCCACAGATATGACAAATGTCTCAATCTCTTCGGTGATTATGTCGAAAAGTAACCGTAAGTGTACCAATCTTTTGGTAAGAAAATTATTGTTTTATATGAACTTGTCTTTTATTTATAGCCTATCGGAGGTTGAAAAAAAAACGGCCCTCGTAGTAATATAGTAACATAGTAAATGATGGCAGATAAAGATCAGCATGGTCCATCTAGTCTGCCAGCAAGATGGCAAGAGTAGGTGCACCTGTCGCTCTGTGCAGGCCACCCCTCCCCGTGTCTTTGTTTAGGGGTAAACCCACCACTCCATGTAGGACACCCCTATTTGTTGAGACGTTATATGGTTCAGAAGTTAGTTTATCTTGTTTTTATCCTATTGCTGTAAAGGGATCCACTGTGTTTGTCCCATGCCTTTTTGAATTCCGTCACCGTGTTTGCCCCCACCACTTCCATAGGGAGGGCATTCCAAGCATCCACCACCCTTTCAGTGAAAAAATATTTCCTGACATTGCCTTTCAATTTACCACCTTGCAGCTTCATGTTATGCCCTCTAGTTTTACAGCTTCCCCGTCTTTGGAAGAGGTATGTTTGTTCATCATTTCTCTTTAAGTATTTAAAGGTCTGAATCATATCTCCCCTATCCCTCCTCTCCTCCAGAGTGTACATATTTAGGTCTTCAAGTCTCTTCTCATAAGGCTTCTGATGCAGGGTCCAAATCATTTTGGTCGCTTTCCTCTGAACAGTTTCCAGTCTTTTTACATCTTTTGCAAGATACGGTCTCCAAAACTGAACACAGTATTCCAAGTGAGGCCTCACCAGTGACTTATACAGTGGCATAAGTACCTCTTCCTTTCTGCTGGTAATCCCTCTTTGTATGCAGCCCAACATCCTCCTGGCTTTTGCCACCGCCTTGTCGCACTGTTTTGCCACCTTGAGATCTTCAGAGATAATCACACCAAGGTCTTTCTCCTGAACCGTGTATACCAACCTCTCGCCCCCTATCGCGTACATTTCCCTTGGATTTCTGCTACCCAAGTGCATGACACTGCACTTTTTCGCATTAAATCGTAGTTGCCAAGCATTAGACCAGTCTTCCAGCTTTTGTAGATCTTTCCTCATGTTAACCACTCCCTCAGGGGAGTCCACTCTGTTGCAAATTTTTATATCGTCTGCAAAAAGACAGACCTTTCCATTCAGTCCTTCAGCAATATCATTCACAAATACATTGAACAGTGCCGGGCCCAGGACCGAACCCTGGGGCACCCCGCTAATCACCTTCCTCTCATCCGAGTGAGCTCCATGTACAATCACCTTCTGTCGTCTGTCAGTCAACCAATTTCTAATCCAGTTTACCATCTTGGGACCCATCCCCAAGCTACTGAGTTTGTTGACAAGCCTCCTATGAGGAACAGTATCAAAGGCTTTGCTGAAATCCAGGTAGATGACATCCATCGCATGCCCCTGATCTAGTTCCTTGGTCACCCAGTCAAAGAACTCAATCAGATTTGTTTGGCAAGACTGTCCTTCGGTAAAACCATGTTGCCTCGGATCTTGCATCCTGTTGGTTTTGAGAAAGTTCACTATTCGCTCTTTCAGGAGCGCCTCCATTACTTTTCCCGCCACTGAGGTAAGGCTCACGGGCCTGTAGTTTGACACTTCTTCCCTGTTCTCGCCTTATGTTATCTATTCCGTCATGGGTGTCTATTTTGTTGCAGATTTTGGTATCATATGCAAAGAGGCAACCTTTAAATATCAGATTACTGTGGCACACCATTGGTAACATCCTTCTCCTCAGAAGAGCTCCATTTACCTGTACTCTTTATCACATCCCATTCAGTCAATTTGTCCCCATGGCTCGCACACTTCCAAGTGCAAATGAAGATAAATAAAGATAAAGTGGACCTCCAACTGAAAAAAACAACAACCATGTGGATCTTTCTGACTCCACGCTTGCATGCTGGTCTGATTTCTCCCTCCTCTGATGTATGCTCGCATGAGAGGAGGGAGGGACCAGACCAGCCATTCAAATGCAGAATTGCAAAGACCCGCGTTTGAATGGCTGGTTTGGTCCCTCCCTCCTCTGATGCGAGCCTACATCATAGGAGGGAGGGATCAAACCTGCATGCAAGCACAGAGTAGGAAAGACCCATGTTTTTTTTTTCAATTGAAGGTCCACTCCGCTGCCTGCCCTTGCCCTGCTGCTGCTGCTGCTGCTAAGGAAACATGAAAAGCAGCAGGGCAAGGACAGGCAGTGTGGGGGTAGCTGACTGAACATGGTGGTGTGGGGTAAGATGGGGAGATACTGGGCATGGGCAAATGACAAACCTATGATGCGGGGACATGCTAGATGTGCAAGTCGCATAGGGCACGTTTATGGCTTGGTATGGCCCTGTAACATGGTTTTATCAAAGGAAAATTGTGCCAAATACATTTGACTGATATCTTGGACTGGGTGACCAGAGAACTGGATCAAGGTCCTGCAATGGATCTGACCTACTTTGAAAAGTTTAAAAGGTTAGGGTTCTTCAACTTGAAGAAGAGACGGCTGAGGTAAGATATAATAGAGGTCTATAAATTAATGAATGGAGTAGAACGGGTGAACATAGATTGGTTGTTTACTCCATCAAAATATAAAAAGACTAGGGGACATGCAACAAATCTATAATGTAACCCATTTAGGACTAATAACTCAACGTGTAATCAAACTCTGGAATTCTTTACTGGTGGATCTAGTAAAAGCTGTTAGTGTAGCTGGGTTTAAAAAAGGTTTTGACAAGTTCCTGGAGGAAAGGTCCATATTAAAGAGGACCAGGGAAATCCACTGCTTACCCCAGGACAAGCATTGTGGAACTTCTGTATCTTTTTTGGGAACCTGTCAGGTACTTGTGACCTGGATTGGCCACTGTTGGAAACAGGATACTGGGCTTGATGGACCTTGGTCTGACCCAATATGATATCTTTTCTGCTCTTACGTAGATTTAAACAAAGTTTGTGATGCTGTTCCTGATAGAAGGCTTATGAATAAACTGAAAAGCCTGGGGATGGGTCCCAAGACGGTGAACTGAATTGGAAATTGGTTGACTAGTAGACGACAGAGGGTGATGGTAAATGAAATTCACTCTGAAGAAAGGAAGGTGGATAGAGGAGTGCCTCACGGATCGATAATGGGACAAGTACTATTCAGTGTCTTTGTCAGTGATATTGCCAAAGGATTAAAAGGAAAGGTTTGCCTTTTTGATTATGACATGATGATTTGCAACAGAGTGGACACCTCGGAAGGAATAGAAAGAAATGAGAAAAGATCTACATATCCAGAAGTGCAGAGTGATGAACTTGTAATGCAGAAATTCAAAGCAGCTGTATGTGATAGGGAATGGGAGTCACAGACCAGGAGAAGGACCTCAGAATGACATTGTGACAAGACCATGGCCAAAGCCAAAAGGATGCAAAGCTACATACAGAGAGGCATAAACAGCAAAAGGAGGGCGGTATTAATGCCCTTGTAGTAGTCATTGAAGAGGCCTCACTTGGAGTATTATGTTCAATTTTGGAGACCGTAGCTCACAACATATATAAAAAGTCTTGAAACTGTTCAGAAGAAGACACCAAAAAAGATTTGACTCATGTGCCAGAAGACGTATGATAATATGAAAAGACTTAAACAGAGTTGCCAAGTTATCCAGTTCCAGGAGTGAGATTTAAGCCAGTACTGGATTTCTGACAATCTCATTATAATGCATTATGGGACCTGCAGCTCTAATTCCAGTGGATAAAATCTGTAACTACAAATACCATACTGTATTGCAATGCAAATTTGAAAACAGAACTGGCAAAACATCTCACTCCTGGAACTGGATAACTTGGCAACTCTGCCTGAAGACCCAAATATGTATACCCTGGAGGAGAGGAGAGACAGAGGAGATATGATACAGACCTTTAAATACCTAAAGGGTATTAATGAACAAACAAAACTTTTTTTTAGAAGGGGAAGCAGTAGAACTAGAGGACATGAAATGAGGCTGCAAGGAGGTAAACTCAAAAGCAACATCGGGAAATACTTTTTCATGGAACGGGTGGTGGTTGCCTGGAATGTACGCCTGATGGAGGTGGTAGAGGAAAAACAGTGATGGAATTCTAAAAGGCATGAGACAGAGAGAATCCCTTTATAGTAAGATGATGGAATCAAAGCAACTTAAATAACTTTTACATTTTTAGAAACAGAGAGGGTAATCTGCACGGAGCAGATTACCCTCTCTGTACAACCCTAAACAAAGACATGGAGCCCGATTCTGAGAGGGAGCTGTCTGGGCCGTCCGGACATCCCTGAGGAAGATGGGCCCATTAGGACCCAATTCTGGACCACCGGAAGTTTTTGAGCTCTTGGACAGCCCAGCGGGCCTCTGCTGCCTGCAGGGATGTCCTCCCCGCAGGCACCCCCAACTCCCATGTCTTAGACCCCCCACTTCCCCACTGTCCAACCCATGGCTGGCCACAGCTGGGGATTCCTGTGCCCGATTGCCAGGTCAGTGCTGATTATTCCATCTTTGAGGTGGAATAATCAGCACGTCCCCTCTCACCCAGCAGGATGTACTGGTCCGTGACCTGAATCGGCCATGTACATCCTGCCAGGCTGGCCACCCCCGTTTGCCCCTCACCGGCTCTCCCCATCCTGCTGCTCTGGACATGTGGGGAGAGCTGGAGGAGGAAGTGGGCCAGGACGGCTTGTCGCCCCACAACTTACATCTCTGCTTCAAACCCAAAGAGGAGTAACCTGCACAAAGCATCAGGTACCACTCTAACTCCCCTCATTGGCGGGACTAGATGGACCATGTTGCAATTTATTTATTTATAGTTCTTTTATACCGCACTCTTTTTCATCAGCGCGGTTTACATTAAACAGGAATACTCATTGCAAGCAACAGACTGTGATGAGTTTACATATAACAGGAGAATTCAACTGGGATTTTAACTTTGGGAAACTTTGTACATATTTGTAAAAACTTTGTAAAAACTTAGTACATATTTGTAAAGAACCTATATACTTTGAGAAACTTTATACATATTTGAAAGAACCTATATACAATGGATAGAATTTCTTAGTAACATCTTGAGCAAATAAGGTATTTACAATTTATACTGTGCCTGTTAGAGGGATGATGATGTGCTTTGGAAATGCAGAATGAAGAGGTGGTGCTTTATGGCTTTTCTGAATTATTTACTAAGTTGCTATTTTACTATCTGGGTCATTTTAGAAGCCCTATTCATGGTTTGAAAATGCCACTTTTAGTTGTGGAAATCACATGGACATCCCCAGAGAAATTTAGAAAGCCCCAAATCTACATGTGTCTGGCACAATCACATCAAAGTTGCATGGAGGCATGCCAGGGGCATATCCAGAGTGAGTCAAACAAAGTACACTTAAGTGTCTGATTTTGGACCAGCACTACTCATCTCAAGTTGCAGTCAGAGATGCCAACAGCTATACCTGCTCCAGGGTATAAATAGGACTCAGAAAAATGCTTATTTCAGGAATTCAGCAACTACATGAAAGGAATGCCTCTTCACGCTCCTGACATTTTCTGCGTCTTCAAAAAAATCATATCAGTAAGTAAAAAAGCATTTGTCCTATCTCCAGCATCCCTGCACATTACTATTTTCAAGATGTCAGGCCGTGATGTGTATGTAAAGCACAGTTACTTACCTGTAACGGGTGATCTCTGGGAACAGCAGGAATAAGTCTTCACATATGGGTATCGTCGGTACCGACGGAGCCTGCGCGGGAACGCTCCCCAGCATCCAAAAGGAAAGCTTTTGGGAGCATCTCACAGCGCCTGCGCGCTGCCTTCCCGCCTTTCCTAACTGCCTCTCTCCAGTTCGAGTTTTAAAGCTGAGACAAAGAGAGAGAGAGAGGAAAGGAAAGATAAATAGAGAGATACAACTCCTAGGGGAGGTGGATGGGTTGTGAAGACTTATTCCTGCTGTTCCCAGAGATCACCTGTTACAGGTAAGTAACTGTGCTATCTCCAGGAACAAGCAGGAATGAGTCTTCACATATGGGGACTCCCCAGCTAGAGATGCCTGGGAGATCACCCAGATTGTGAGTCCCTGGGAAGAGCTCCAGTTCCCCCCATGAATCTCAGGCATCCAGTCAGGGATGGAGGGTAGGAGTTGATTAGGTATGGAACAGGTGTTTGAGAACAGCCTGACCAAACAAGGCATCCCGGCAGGAGTCCTTGTCCAAGCAGTAATGGGCTGTGAAGGTATGAACCGATGCCCAGGTGGCCGCTCGACAGATTTGGTCGATGGACACAGAGTTTAGATGAGCCATAGAGGTTGCCATAGCCCTCACATTGTGCACTGTGACATGGCCCTCCAGAGAAAGATTCTTACTCTGGTAGGCGAAGGAAATACACTGAGCAATCCAATTTGACAGAGTTCTCTTAGAGACTGGAAGTCCTAAATGAGAAGGATCAAAAGCAACAAAAAGTTGAGAGGACTTTCTATGTTGCTGTGTCCTTTGTAAGTAGAAAGCGCGTGCTCTTTTACAATCCAGGGTATGAAGATTCCTCTCTGCACTTGATGCATGAGGTCCTGGAAAAAAGACAGGTAAATACACCTCCTGGTTCAGATGAAAAGGTGAGACCACTTTAGGCATAAAGTGTGGATTAGTTCTGAGGACTACCTTGTCATGATGGAACCTTGTATAAGGAGGATTAGCCACTAAAGCTTGCAACTCACTGATACGGCGAGCTGAGGTGACTGCAATGAGAATAATAACCTTCCAGGAAAGGAATTTCAAGGAGGTAGTGGCTAAGGGTTCAAAGGGGGGCTTCATAAGCTGGCCAAGAACCAGATTCAAGTCCCATGCCACTGGAGGTGGTCTAATGGGAGGTTTAGTCAAAAGAAGGCCTCTCATGAATCTTGCTATAAGAGGATGAGAGGAAATAGGTTGTCCATTGAGAGGCTTAAGGGATGCTGCAATAGCACTCAAATGGACTCTGATTGAATTTGTTTTAAGGCCTGCATGAGACAAATGCAGCAAATAGTCTAGTAAAGAATTCAAAGGTATTGCAAGAGGGTTGAGACCCTTCTCTGCACACCAAATGGAAAACCTTTTCCATTTAAAAGCATATGAACGTCTGGTGGAAGGCTTTCTGGAAGCATGAAGGATATCCTTCACTTGCTGAGAAAGGTGTAGATCCTGAAGGTCTAGGCCTTCAGCAACCAGGCCCTGAGATGAAGAGACTGAGGATTTGGGTGCCACAAGGTTCCCTCCTCCTGGGAGGGGAGATCTGGAGCAGACCCAGGTCTAGGGAGGGAGCTTGAGAGAGATGCAGAAGTAGAGGGTACCACACTTGGCGTGGCCAACGTGGTGCTATGAGGATCATAGACCCCTTGTCTCTCTGAAGCTTGAACAGTGTCTTGGGAATGAGGGGAATAGGAGGAAAGGCATAGAAGAAATCTTGCCCCCAATGAAGGAGGAAGGCATCTCTGGCCTGAACTCCCTGACACGGAATCCTGGAACAGAACCAGGGAAGTTTGGCATTCCACGGACTTGCAAACAGGTCTATGTCTGGGGTTCCCCAAATTCGAAAGATCCTGGCTATCTGGTCCCCATGAAGGGACCATTCGTGTGGAAGCAGAACTCGACTGAGTCTGTCTGCCCAAGAGTTTTGAACTCCTGGAAGATACACTGCCATGAGATGGATTTGATGCTCTCTGGTGAAGGCCTACAATCTCAGAGCTTCGTTGCAAAGTGACAGAGAGCCAGTCCTGCCCTGCTTGTTTACATAGAACATGGCTACTTGGTTGTCCGTGTGGATGAGGACTGTCTTGTAGCAGAGCAGGGTGTGGAAGACTCTGAGAGCCAGAAAGATTGCTCTGAGCTCTAAGAGGTTGATAAGTAGAGATGTCTCCTGTGCAGACCAGATGCCTTGGGTGGAGAGATCTTGTAGATGAGCTCCCCAACCCTTTGGAGAGGCATCTGTTGTAAGGGTCATTTGGGGTAACACCTGTTGAAAGGGGGACCCCTGCAACAGATTTTGAGTGGACTTCCACCAATGGAGGGACCAAAAAAGGCGACTGGAGGTTGCTATTTTGTCTGACAGGCAACCTGAGGCCTGGATCCATTGGGAGGATAGAGTCCACTGAGCTGCCCTCATGTGAAGGCGAGCATAAGGAACCACATGTACCGTGGATGCCATGTGGTCTAAGAGTTGCAACATCTCTCGAGCAGTTAAGTGGGATTTTAACTGAATCTGGGAGGCTAACTGCACCAAGTGTAGGCAACGGGCCTGGGTAAGATAGGCCCTTGCAGTTGTGGTATCCAGTAAGGCCCCTATGAACTCTAGAGACTGAGTAGGGGTGAGATGGGATTTTGGAATGTTGATTACCAGTCCCAGATACTGAAGAACACGCCTTGTGCAGGCCAGGGAAGTCTGGGCCTCTGACTGGGATGGAGCTCAGATGAGCCAGTCGTCCAGATATGGGAATACGAATATTCCTAGAGTGCGCAGAAATGCAGCTACTACTGCCATGCATTTTGTGAACACTCTTGGAGCAGAGGCCAGACCGAAAGGAAGCACTTTGTATTGGTAGTGCTTTCCTTGTCAAAGGAACCGAAGGAACCTTCTGTGTTTTGGATGGATGAGAACATGGGTACTTGAGATCTAGAGAACAAAGCCAGTCCTGACTCTGGAGGTATGGAAGGAGAGTTCCGAGAGAAGTCATCTTGAATTTCTCCTTGCATAGAAACTTGTTCAATTCTCTGAGATCTAGTATGGGTCTGTAGCCCCCCGTTTTCTTTGGATTGAGAAAATAGGGGGAGTAAAACCCTGAGCCCTGTTGAAGAAGGGGTACTTCTTCTATTGCCCCTTGGGCAAGAAGGGTAGCAATCTCTTGACCTAGAAGGGTGAGGAGAGATGTTGGAGAATTGAACTGTTTCACCATGGTGTGAGGAGGAAGGTCTAAGAAATGAAGCTTGTACCCATCTCGTATGATGGAGAGGGTCCATTGCCATGCTGTGATTTGTTCCCATCTGGGAGCAAAGTGAGCTAACCTTCCTGGGATGGTGAGAGGCTCTGTATGTTCTAGAGCCAGAAAGGCTAAGTTCTCTAGTGGAAAGTCAAAGGCCCTGAGGAGGCTGAGGCTGTTGGGCCGTAGCAGTCCTCGCAGCCTGAGGCTTGGCTTGTTTTGGTTGTTGTTGTCTCTTTGTAGCAAAACGACCTTGAGAAGAGGCCTAACCATAACCAGAAGAAAATTTTCCTTTTTTGGGGAAAGATCCTTTTTTGAACAACCTCTTTTTAAAAGGAGCAGTAGTAGACTTTGAAAGTCTATCTAAAGCAGAATTTTCAGCATCCATCTGATTGGCCTTTGCTTGCCAATCTTTGCCAAAGAGGTTTTCCCCTGTACAGGGAAGGTTACCTAGACCATCCTGTACCCAGGATTCCAAATCAGAGGCTTGCAACCAAGCAACTCTGCGTGCACCTATGGCAATAGCCGAGGCTCTACTGGCACCCTCAAAAGAGTCAAAGGCTGCACGGTTGGAAAACTTGGATACATCCTGTGCATGTTTAAGCCAGGTGATATATTCTTCTCTCTTATCTACTGACATAAAAGGAGATAAGGTTTTCAGATGATCTGTAACTTCTTTCAGAAACATCCCCATATAGAGACTATAGGAGTTGATTCTGGCTACAAGCATACTGGCCTGGAAGATTTTCCTGCCAAAGGCATCTAGGGTTCTGCATTCTCTTCCTGGAGGAGCAGAGGAGTGCCTTTTTGTACTCTTGATCTTTTTCATAGCAGACTCTACCATAATGGAGTGGTGAGGAAGCTGAGCCTTATGAAACCCAGGACAAGGAGGAACACGATACATGGTGTCCAACCTTCGGGAATGAGGGGAGGTGGAAAGAGGAGTCTCCCATATACCTAACATGTGATCATAAAGAATCTCATGTATTGGTAAGGTGGCTGCCTCTTTAGGAGCCTTAGGATATTGTAGGATATCTAATTTTTTGGCTCTAGGTTCAGTTTCAGAGGCCACTGAGATGGACAGGCCTTTGGCCACCTCCCTAATGAAGTCCTGAAAAGACAAGTCTTCAGGAGGAGACATTCTCCTTTTTGGAGAAGATGGTTCCTGAGGAAGGATCCCCGATGCTTCAATTGAGGCCTCTGATGTATCAGAGTCTTCAGAGGAATCAAAGTATCGACTGTCTGGATGCTCTCGCAGAGCCTGATACGCGTACCGGGAGGTATCGACATCGGGAGTAATCGTTACCAAGTCGGTACTGATGGGCATCACTGGATAGCGTACCGCTGCCGTCAATGCTGATGTCTATGCAAGCGGTACCGGTATCGGAACTGATTACGGATCCGGTACCGGAATCGGTACCGGTACCAACAACGGGGTTTGTTGCGGTACCGTAGGCGTCGCAGCTTGTATGAATGCCGTGATGGCACGCTGCATGGTCAGAATATTCTGATCCATCGACGCCACCAATGTCTGGATGTCGGTACCGGTGGAAACCGCCGGTACCCCAGAACATTGTAACAGGTGATCGGTCGAGGCCGAGCCATCGATGTCAACCTGTGACCCCATAGGTAGAGCTTTGGAAGCCGGAGCCTCCTGCCGGGGTAATTTTGCCGGTGTGGATTCCTCAAGAGTAAGCCCGGGGGCATCTCTATACTTAGAGGGAGATGAACTCTTTGAGGACCGGCCAGATTTAAGTTTGGTTACCTGAGATCCATGGGATGAAGAAGAAGCCCTGGAAGACGTTGATGCCACAGAAGCTGCATCGGAGGGAAACAGGGTACTGAGCTTGGCTGCCCGATTTTGTAACCCTCTCTTAGACATCATGGAACAGGATTCACAATCCGCAATGGAGTGGTCAGGACCTAAACATTTTAGACACCAGTCATGGGTGTCAGTGACAGAAATAGTGCGGCTGCACTTTGTGCACTTTTTAAACACGGAGGCGGGTTTTTCCATGAGGAAAAATATATCTGTAGGCCTAAGGCCCCAGAAGAAAAAATGCACTGAATAAGAAAAGAGTAGGTTTTTTTTTTTTTTTTTAAAGAAAGAAAAAAGACTGGTGGTATCGGTCCGGAGTCGAGAAGGCAGACACGCGACTAAAGAAAAATAAAAAAAATAAGAAATTCTTCAGCGGTGACAGGAAATACGACCTGCTGGCTCCGCGGAAAAGAAGAACTGGAGAGACGCAGTTAGGAAAGGCGGGAAGGCAGCGCGCAGCTTTCCTTTTGGACGCTGGGGAGCGTTCCCGAGCAGGCTCCGTCGGTACCGAGGATACCCATATGTGAAGATTCATTCCTGCTTGTTCCTGGAGATTGAGAGATACATGAGCATGTTCTGAAATAGGGCTGCATGCATCTCTATGTTCCTGGAATGTCATATATCCATATGTGGCACATGCAGGTTTTTAAAACCAAGCAAAAACTCATATGCACTGGACCCATCACTCTATACATACCGGTTTCCCTTTTATCTCCCAGACATGTGTATCTTTCAGGGTGGGGAATGGCTGAATTTTACAAGGCACTTACACTTGCCTACCTTCTTTGCTGCACCTCCATTGATGTAGCAACATTTTGACTTGGACGTCCCAGATTTCAACTATAGGTCCTTTCTAAAATGTGCCTTCACTTAATTTGGAAAATCTAAGAGAAGCTGGGAAAATAGTCAGGAAGATACAAGTGGAAAAAAACCTAGCCAATGCAGTATAATGGAAGGAAAAAGGCTTTTTGTAGATATATAGTGACAGGAGAAAGTGCAAAAATGGTACTGTCAGACTAAAAGGAATATATAGAAGCTGATGAGAATAAACAGAATTGCTTAACAAATATTTGTTTATATGTTCACAAATAAAAGGCCAGGAGTGGGACCTCAGAAAACATACATAAATAAGAACTGAAGTGAAGAAGATCTTGAACAATTTTGAAAAAAAAGCAGACCTGAGGAGCTATTTAACTAGAAGTAGATAAAGAGATATGCCAAATGGGATACATAAGAGAAGTTCTGCTCTCTGATCTATTCAGTACCTCTCAGGAGTGGGACTGGAGAAGGTAGATATGGTCCTTCTACACAAAAGCAGAAATAGGAGGAGGTTGGGAACTACAGACTGATTAGTTTGACCTCTGGCGAGTAAATTAATGAAAATGCTGCTAAAACAAAGGATAGTGCAGGTTATGGAATCCAATGGATTGCAGCATTTCAGGTAGCATAATTTTACTAAAGGTAGGTCTTGTCAGACGATTCTAATTAATTTTATTAACTGAGTGACCAGAGAACTGGACCAAGGAAGAATACTAGATGTGGTGTACTAAGATTTCAGCAAAGCTTTTGACATGGTTCTGCATAGATAATTTATAAACAAACTGCGCACCCTTGGGACGGAACCTAAAAAGACTGACTGGGAGAAACTGGTTTTATGGGAGTACGACAAACAGTAATGATAAATGGAGTTCACTTTGAGGATAATGACATTACCAGTGGTGTGTTGGAGGAGTAGGTCTTTGTTCCACTTCTTTTTATCATTTTTGTAAAAGATTGCAGAAGGGCTTTCAGGTAAGGTTTGCCTCTCTACAGATGATAGCGAAAACTGGCAATAGGGTAGATACCCTGGAAACTGTAGATAACATGAGGAGGGATATGGAAAAGCTTGAAGAATGGTCTAAAATTTGGCAACTGATATTTAATGCTAAAAAATGTTGGGTCATGCATCTGAGCTGCAAAAACACAAAAGAGTAGTACGGTATAGAGGATGAAGTTCTTTTGTTCATAAAAGAAGAATGGAGCCTCGGGATTATATTTTATGATGATCTTAAGCCAGCCAAAGAGGTAGAAAAGCCAGAAGGATGCTTGGGTGCATAGGGAGAGGAATGACCAACAGGAAAAAGGAGTACCATGTGAAATTCATGTACTATGTGTAATTCTGGTGACCACACCTTAATAAAAGATATAAACAGGATGGAGCTGGTGCAAAAGGTGACTACTAAAATGGTATGTGGTCTTACTCATAAAGCATATGCACACAGACTTAAAGATCTCAATAAAATTGGTATAACATCTACTGTTTATAATTGGTTCAAATCCTATCTATCAAACAGAACCCAAAATGTAAGAATCCTCACCCAAATATCTAACACCTTCAAACAAACTCAAGGTCTTCCGCAGGGATCTGCTTTATCTGCACTATTATTTAACATTTACTTACAACCAGTTTGTAACATCTTTAAACGCCACAATGTCTTTTATCATATTTACGCCGATGATATAATGTTCTACCTCCCATTTGAAATCCCACACCCACCTCTCCAAAAAATAACAGAATGTTTTAATGAACTAACTGAGTGGCTCAAAGAACAAAATCTACTTATCAACTTTACTAAAACAGATATTTTATTTATCACTAAAAATCAAACATATATACCCCCAAACACGATTACACTAGATACTCATGAAATTAATATAAAAAAAGAAGTAAAATATTTAGGTGTGATACTTGACAATAATCTAAATATGGATTCACATATAAAATATTTAACTAAAAATATACATTACAAACTCAAAACACTAAAACAACTAAGACTTTGATCCTTCTACAAGATTTTATTAACATAATTCATGCTATTATTACCCCACATTTCGATTTTGCAAATACAATACTTAATGGTATTTCGAAACAAAATATTAAAAAGATACAAATAACTCAGAACTTAGCTGCTAGAACGATTATGAATATAAGCCCACTTGAACATATTACACCAATTTTAGCTGAACTTCATTGGCTACCAATTTACTCCCGAATCAAATATAAAATTCTTGTCACTACATTTAAACTTATAAATAAAATTGCACCATCTGCACTAAATACACTGATTAACATTGACATTGATAAACAATCTCAAAGGAGCAGAAACATAAATACTTTAACAATACCAAAAGATTTTACAAAAGCCAGAAAACAAACCAATAAGAGAGCTTTCTCACACTCTGCCCCAATACTCTGGAACAATTTACCTAACAACATTCGCCTACTGTCTGACATAAAAGAATTTAAAAAAAAATTAAAAACTCACTTATTTACATTACACTATAATACACTCCCAAAACAGAATTCTCAAAGGGATACAGGCTAACATTTATTTTTAATATTATATACCCTATTTTCAAAAATAAATGACACTAATACACTAATTTAACCATACTACACACTCATTTACATGATGATTAATAATTTAACTAGCAATGTATATATGTTCTATTATGTTATACTTGTAATGTTACAATTTTCCTTGTAAATTATAATTATCTGTTCTATGTAAAATGTCCTGGTATATTTCATACCAATTAACCTACTGTTACATGTAAACCGCACTTGAAACATGGGAAAGAGCGGTATATAAATAACTGTTAAATAAATAAATAAATAAATAAATGTATACTTTGGAGCAAAGACAGGATAGGCAAGATATGAAAGAGACTTTTAAATACCTCTGTGGCATAAATACACCAGATGAGAGCCTCTTTCAATTGAAAGGAGGCTCTGGAACACAGTGGCATAGGATGAAGGTGAAAGGGACTAGACTCAGGAGCAATCAAGGAGATATTTCTTTCTATGAAGAGTGATGGACGCATGGAACAGCTCCCAGCAGAAGTGGCAGAGACAAGGTCAGTATCTGAATTCAAGAAAGCATGGGAGAAACACAGAGGATCTCTAGGGGACAGGAAGGGATTATAGAGCTATGTGATATGGATGGGCAAACTGGAAAGGCTGTATGATCTTTATTTGCCATTGTTTTCTATGTTTTCTACATGTGTACAAGGAAATGTTTTGAGAGGTGTTGAACATTTCCCAAGGAAAAGGACCGCTTATCGCCGGTATGCATTATGTTCCATCTGGGAGATGGAAGGAGAAGGAAGAAGACGATGACGTTGAGTCCTTGGTGCCAATGGATAATATGGACATCTCTGCCTTCCTGGGTCCCTTGCAGATAACACCTCTACTAGAGCCACTTTAGAGGTAACCCTGACATCTGAGTTAGATAAAAGCTTGCTTTTCAAAAGTTTCTTTAAGGAGAATTCATTGTTTATTGGGCAGAGAGTTAATCTCTTTCCTGATGTGGTTAGGTCTATACAGCAGAGGCCGAAATTGTTTTGACAGCTTAAGCAAAGAGTGGAGAATTTAGGGACTTTTTTTTCCTAAAGTTTCCCTGCCAAGAATTTGTCGAATGTGTGGGGAAACAGATAAATCTTCTATGAACCAATTCGTTTTCAGAATTCATTATTCTCCTGTTGATATCCATGTTGTTTTCAATCACTTCCTATAATAAATTAAACTGCCTAATCTCTTATAGACTGTAAGATCTGTGGAGAAGACACTCCTACAGGTAACTATACAGTTTTACATATGTTGGATGAAAAAAAAAATGAAATGTGTGCTGTTGAGTCTATGCTGACTCCTGGCAATGCAGCCCCTGAGTTTTCCAAGCAAGATATGATGGGAGTAGATTGCCAGGCTTTTCTTATGTACAGTAAGTCTATAGCACCTGGTATTCCAAGATGGCCTCCCATCCAGGTACAAACAAAGTATGGCCTTGCTTAGCTTCTGAGATCAGCCAAGATCAGGCCCATTCAGGGTGGCAAAGCCATAGTGGAGGAGTGGCCTAGTGGTTGGGGCAAGGTACATCAGGCTGGAAGGTTGGGGGTTCAAATCCCACTAGAGGACAGCAACCTTGGGCCAGAAGGACTGGGGTTTCTAGTCCCACAGGTGCTCCTTGTGGTCTTGGGCAAGCCACTTAACCCTCCATGTTCCCTGTAAAATAGTTATCTCCAAGTTATAATGCCCTGTTCAATGTAATTTCAGTTTGTTCAATGTAAACCACACTGATGCAGAATAGCACAGTATATAAGAGAATGTAAATAAATAGTACAGACTATAGAAATAAGTAGTAGTAGTAGAAAGAGAAGAATGAACATGATATTCATTTTACAGTTTTCTTTTCTAGGTTGGGATGGAACTGTGGGAGCTTAATTGCCATAAACTGGGGGTTTGGGGTTACTACTACTCCTACTCCTACTGAGCATTTGTATAGCATTATAAGATGTACGCAGCACTGCACAGACACATGTAAGAGACAGTCCCTGCTTATCAGAGCTTACAATCTAGTCAAGACAGACAACACAGTAGCTGTAGACACGAGATACGTCTAGGGAGAATGGTAAGAAGGAAACACAAAGGAGATCAGGTGAGTCAAGATCCATAAGCAACAGCGAAGAGGTGAGTTTTCAGCCTAGAATTGAAAAGGGCCAGAGAAGGTGCCTGATGTACAGACTCAGGTAGTTTGTTCCAGGCATAAGGAGCAGCAAGGTCAAAGAAGTGAAGTCTGGAGTTAGCAATAGAAGAGAAGGGCACAGATAGAAGCGATTTGCTAGAAGAGCAGAGTTCCCAAGGAGAGGTGTAGGGAGAGATAAGAGAGGGTGCTATTGTTTTCCTATGTATGTACACTCCACCCCCACCACCACCACCACTTTGTAGCCTATGGGGGGTTATTCGCAGGGACTGTATTCTTGTACTGGGGCACCCCACAAGCACAGAGCCGCTGTGCAGGGAGCCGCTGGACAGGGGCGGGACAGATGCAGAGAGTGGGCAGAGCAGGGAGAGGCCACAGCACTCAGAGATACAGGGCCTATTCTTATCAGGGCCCTGTACATCCAGCTGTGGAAAGATTGACATGGGAGTATGACAAACAGTAATGATAAATGGAGTTCACTTTGAGGATAAGGACATTACCAGTAGTGTGTTGTTCAGAGGTGGAATACGTCAGATCAAAAGTGGGTGATTGGGCCTGGCAGCCCTCCACAAGCTAAGGAGCTGTGGCAGATGAGGTCCCTCTGCCCGAACCCGGCCCTTGCAGACCCCACCAAGGATCGGGCGGTGAGGAAAAAAATGTTTTTATCTGTGTTGGGTTTTCGGCGTTCCTGCTGGGGCATCCTGGTGACATGGCAATGGCACTAGCACGCCATGGCACTAGCATATGAGCAGGAGCATAGGGTGGGTTGGCAGGGCAGAAGAGAGGATGTCTCCCATGGTGGAATCAGGGGCACGCCGGGCCTTCTAAGTGCCCAATTCTGCAACAGTGGGAACGTCTAACTTCCACGGTTGCAGAATCGGGTACAATTTGGGACCATCCATTTTTTGGACATCTGGATGGCTCGGACGTGTCCCTGTTAGAAATGACATCCAAGGGGGTAATTTTATTAACTTTTTTTTTGCAATTTTGAAAGAGAAGAAACCCCCCCCTATTTCTTTATGCCCCTTCTGATGCCTTCCTGTTTGCTGTTTTCTGTTCATTCCTTCTCTTACACTCACTGAAGCTCAACCATCTCAACTAGTTTCAATCAGCCCCCTCAGCAGCTCGTTCCCTTTTTGCATTCTCTCCTCTCCACTCCTCCCACCAGCAGCACCATAGCCTTAGTTCCCTTCCTTAGTCTCAGTAGCTCCATCCCCATCCTTAATCTCCTTTTCAGCCTCAGCAATCCCTCAACTGCATTTCCTTGTTTGCAGGACTTCATTCGTGCTGAAACGGGGTGAAATAGCATTCTCGTACTTCTTGAGTCTCTAAAAGGAAGTGACACCGTGTTCCGCCCCCAAAGAGGTACAGCAGAGCCAAGCTGGATTCCAATCTATCTTCCCTTCACTGCCGGAGTAGAGGTCACTGAAAAGAATTGCCATGTGGTCGTATCCTGTACAGCAGATTACAGGGGGCACAGTGTGAGAGGGAATTAAGAAAACTGATTCTGCTGGGAAGATGGAGGGCAGTAGAGAGAAAATGATTTGTTTTTGCTAGAACCTTGTGGTGCATTATCCTAATATTTCATTAAGATGTGCTTCGTTTACAAGATTCATGGTTTTGTAATCATTCTGGACTTACTTGTATGGTTTAATATGTTTAGAGTCCGATTCTTGAAGCAGGACGTCCCTGCTGAAGACGGGGCCACTAGGACCCGATTCTGGTCCACGGGAACAAGACATTCCCGCAGGAGCCGGAATCGGGTCCAAGGGCTGCCCAGCGTGCCCCTTCCAGGCTCGATCGCTGCCTTCGCCGCTGCTTATTCCACCTCCAAGGCAGAATAAGCAGCATGTCGTTCCCCCACCCACTGTCCTAGCGCCTCAGCCTGCCCCACTCCGCCCACGCCCTGCCCCCTGCCACCCCTATCCAGCTCTTCCAGCACAGCGGCTCAGTGCATGCCCCACTATTTGCATCTCTGAATCGGGCCTTTAGAGGGGATGTGATCGAATTTTATAAATTCATGAGTTGGGTGGAACTAGGGATACTCGTGGAAAAAATATTTGTTTCATTTTTGGGTTAGCTTTCGGCTTTTCTCTGATTTTATCTCTACCACCTCCACCGGGAGGCCATTCCATGCATCTCCCACCCTTTTAATGATGAAATATCTTCTGCGGGTTGCTCCTGAATCTGCCCCAAAGCCTCTTGTTGTGACCTCTTGTTGCAGAGAATTCTTATGAAAAAGTTGTCTCTTGTTCATTATTTTTCTTTTGAGGTATTTGAATGTCTTTTCATTCCTCACTATCACGCAGTCCTAAAACATGCTGGGAAGGGGGGGGGGGGGCAGGAAAATGGAAAGTGGAGGCAGAAAGAGACGCTCCTTACAGCAACCCAAAGAGTAGCAAACTGCGATTGAGCCGCTGCCAGGCAGAGTGATTGTCCGTTCAGCACTCAGGGGCTTGATGATGTTAAACTACTTTTACATGAATACAATGGCCGGAGCTCGTTATTATTATATAGACTAACAAAAATACTGACTTAGCATGTCCATAAAACAAAATCACATGAGTAACTTAAATTCTGTTATTGGCAGAAGGCTCAGTGTTTTTCCATAAACCAATTCTCTCAGCCTTTAATTTTTTGCTGTTTATGTATTTAATTTGTCATCAAACAATTCCCTTAAATGCTGTTGGAAGTGATTTAGTAGAAAGAGCAATACAGAAATAAAGTTCAAATGGTATCAGCCTGTTTGAATTTGTTTTGTCTTGTGCCAACAGCAACTGTAATTATGTTGAATTCTCTTTATGGTTCACGTGAGGCAACTAGCTTAAAAAGGTATTCTTCTGTGACATGAACTGTATCACACTCAAAATACACTTTATGACAGTGAGAAAGTATCCTCACAAATCATTAAGCTCAGTTTGCCTTTGCTGGAGTGAGTACATTCTGTACTGAAAGCAGAGTGTATCTTAGGTGGCTTTTTGTTTGCCTCTTTTACAGTTTTTTGGCCCACAGAAATATACAGGCTCATCAGAAGAAAGATTTCTCTCTTTAGGGTTTGACATTTATTTATTATTTATTTAAATAGTTTTATATACCGCTTTATCGTGCAATCAAAGCGGTATACATTTAACCAAGAACCGGAACAGTTACCTCATAACAAAGTTCAGGCCCGGGGGGGGGGGGGGGGATGAACTTGGAATGCTAGGGGGGGGGGGTTACAGTTGGAATGATATTACTGCCTTAGTGGCTAATCATCAGGGAGGAGACTATCCTCCACTGTCCGGTCCGAAGTATTTGAGGAAAAGGTGTGTTTTTAGATTTGTTTTCTTAGTTCAGGAACAGTGACAGCGGAGCGTAGGTTTTCAGGGAGTCAATTCCGAATGGCAGGTGCAAACAGAGTAAAGGCTCTGTTGCAAGGTAGCTGTGTATTTTTTGTTTTGCTAGTTGGGAACTGCAAGTTTGGAAAGCTGAATTTGAATGTTTCAAATTTGGCTCACCAAACATCACCTATAAAAAGAAAGTTTCTTATATGTGACGATACTACGTGGAGACTGGAATTGAAGAGTGGTAGTCACGATGCACAGTTCCACTTGTATTTTAGATCAAGGCTCCCAAACATGGAACCTCTTCTAAAGTATGAACAAAGAGGTGCAGTAGTACACGTGCGTGTGCCAAAATGTGGAGCGGGAGAAGCCATTTTACAAACCTGCATGTGAGAAAAAGCAACAGAAGCAATTCAATACCTTCCACATATTGGCAGTGGCACTGATCCGTGGAAGAGTTTAAATCCCAATTTCCGCGTGAAAGTACTGGTACTTACACGTGTAGCTTGCCCAGTTTGCAAACCTACACATATAAATGCTACCAATTAACTACAGAGGCTGCTATCTTTGTCTAAATTCAGTTAGGAGGGAGAAATAAATAAGAGGGGATTAAGGAGGAGAATCCCCTTAATCCCTCCTGTAAAGGGCTGGTCACAATGAATACTTTTTCAAAACTTAATCATGCCAGGCAGCAGGTGTAAATCCCAACATGAGCAACTTTGGTCATACACGTGTATTCTCTATGATGATGGTTCCATACTGAGCATGTCCGGGTCTGACAATATGAACGGGGCACAGTTGTACCTGATTCTGCAACAGCGGGAGCTATATGTTCCCATGGCTATAGAATCAGGTAGCTTGGTTAGGCCGGTGGGCTCAGGGATTCTGAGTAGGGAGATGTACAGCATGCTGCCTGTCTCCACCATTCAGGGCTCCTGCTGGTGTGCCTGGGCCGTGGCATCCCATCACCATGGCACTGGGACAACCAGCAGGAGCAAGCACGGCCTGACAGCAGGGTATTTCTCTTTTCCCCGCCGCCTGACCCTTGGTGGGGTCTGCCAGGGCTGGGATTGGGTGGAGGGGCCTCACCTGCCATAGCTCCTTGTGTTGGGGTAGTTGCCTGGCTTCATTGCCACCTTTGCTGGGACTTATTCCACCTCCAAGATAGAATAAGTCCGATGTCCAACCTGCACCCGGCCTGTCCAGAAAGGCCTCCGTACATCCAGGTGCCTGGCCCTTCCGCTGGTTTGCCCTCATGCTGCCTAGTCTCTGCCCCTTCCTACTCCCATCCAGTGCTCACCGCACAAAGGCCCTGTGTGTGTGGGGAGCAGGAGATGCAGCTTACAGTCCTGGGCTTGTTCGAGGGTCGTACGTCCAGGCCGGACATACAACTCCACTAAACCTGTCTCTGAATGCCAGCCTATATGAAAAAGGAAATGCATGTGTACATTTTTGACCCACCCCGACCACTCCCTCACTGTGCTCGACATGCCTTCTTGCAATTTCTATGTAGTAAGGGCATCCATGGGTAAAATTAACCCTTCCTAAAATCTCCATGTGCACATGGATGCCACTTCCATATGTTAAAATGCCAGATTTTATGTGTGGAAATCATGAATAAGCCCTTAGGGCAGGGGTGGGGAACCCTGGTCCTGGAGAGCCGCAGACCAGTCAGGTTTTCGGGATATCCCTAATGAATATGCATGAGATATATATGCATTAGAGATATCCTGCCAACCTGACTGGTTTGTGGCCCTCCAGGGCTGGATTTGGAGACCCCTGCCTTACACCTCTGTCATTTAAGATTGTGAGTGGGCAAGGTGCAGATGTCCAAGACATCAAAAAGGTTAGATAGAATGTGTCACATTCCTCCTCACTTCTCACCACCACCAAAATATTGACATGCATTAAGTAATAGAATACTAAGACCTACATGTTGCAATATGTCAATCTAGGTGCCACCAACACCTACTTATTTATTTATTTATTTATTTACATTCTCTTATATACTGTGCTATTCTGCATCAGTGAGGTTTACATTGAACAAACTGAAATTACATTGAACAGGGCATTATAACTTGGAGATAACTATTTTACAGGGAACATGGGCTATGGAGGGTTAAATGGCTTGCCCAAGACCACAAGGAGCACCTGTGGGACTAGAAACCCCAGTCCTTCCGGCTAAGGTTGCTGTCCTCTAGTGGGATTTGAACCCCTGACCTTCCGGCCTGAAGTACCTTGCTACTTGTAGCCTTCTGTCTCCATTGCTGTAGCCAAGAATGTTCCTGGCTGCAACAATGCAAACCAGAACATGCTTTTTACGTCATCCATATATGTAATATTGCTGTTCCTGCTGGATGTACTGGCGCATCCTTTTTACTCTCTTACAAAAGATTTCATGTTTGACAGAACCTTTTGTAAAATACAGTGGCAACTGAGCACATCCTGTCCTTGACATTTTAATTCCCCTCTCCATGTCCTATCTAAAATACGTTTTTTAATGTCCTATTATTGAGCAACATGTTTGCTCAATAATAGGACATAACCCACTCCCAAATCTCTCCAACACAAGCTATACACCCAATATCCTGCCCCCACAATATAAGCCATATTCCCTCTGTGATCCCACTTCTTTAGTGCCCTCCAACAAGAGCAGGTAGGGTTTAAGCGGGTTGTTTTCCTCCTGAACAGCTACTCTACAAGTTCCTAAAGCAAAGCCTCTTGGGATATGTAGTTTTTCTTCACTGTCCAAGGAAGAGTAGTGTGACTTCAAAAAGTGGTTAAAGCAACAAGGATTTATTTCCCCTCCCGGGGCGGATTTTCAACAAGGAAATAAAGGTAACAAACCAGATACCTCTGGCAAAAAGACAAAGTAAAGTTTCCAACATAAACAGCTTCCTTCAGCACAAAACAATTGCTTCTCAGCAAACAGAATGAAACAGCTCTGTTTTTCCAGCTCTGTACTTTTCATCTCAATACCTCTGTACTTCTCTGCAAGGCATACATTCAGTGCAGGGATAATACTTCATCAGATATTGTAAACGTACAGTCCATCATATCTTCAGAGACACTTTCAAAACCTGGCTCTATTTCCATTAAGTCCTCTTGAGAGGTAGGAAATGTTTGTATCGTGGTTTCTTGGGCTCCGCCCTTCCTCCCTGCTTTAAGCTTTGTACTATATTATTGAATCATGTATTGCTTAAAACAGTCCTTTTCATTACAGTCATTATAATCAATGCCCCAACCTTCTGGGTAAGTAGAATCACCTTGATTATAAAAGTCCCAGTCTTTGGGCTTACCTCTGTGCTTGGCTGCAAAGGGTTTTCTCTGGGCTTTGGACCCGGTAGTGGAATCTCCACCTACTTTGTGCAATGAATGCTGAAACTGCCTTCCTGGCTTTCTCTCCTCTTGGTAATCCCCAGGATATTGCAGACAGCCTGTCTTGCTTCTGCCGTATCCTTTTCTTGAATAAAGCTTTGTAAAAGGTTCTCCTTTTACCTTCGAACTCAGCTCTGGCCCTGGGCTTGGAACCTGGACTCTTCCCTGGTTCTCCTCCTGGGTTGTTAGCTGGCCTCTCACCGGAACCCTCAGCTGGCCTTGTAAGTAACCTCCTAGCTGAGCCTGTGCTGGAACTTTCTCTGGAACTTCCACTGGACACTCCCTTCCAGCTTCTAATGAATCTCTCCTTCCAGCTTCTAACGGACCTTTTCTTCCGGCTTCTACTGAACCTTCCCTTTTTTTCCATGAGGCCTCTTTTTGTATCTGCCCTTTAGGGTAGTGCCTGACTCCTCCCCCTAGCAGGTGCTCTGAATCAGCTCTTGAGTTCTGAGCTAACCGGTAGCAAGGGCGTGTTTCTTTCTCCTGTGCTTGGTTTCCCTGGTAACTACCAGCCATGTGCTTTTGTTTATACTCCAGCACTGCCTCAGATTCCTCCTCTTTGGCTCTTTCTACAGGGCTGGAGGAATTCACCATGTCACACCTGCAACATCTCAACTCCCCTCAACATAAGTCTAGCCCCCCCCCCCCCCTTTTCAACATATCTATGACCACTTCCCACTCCCTCTAAAAATGCCCTCTGGATCTCCCATGTGTATAGTGAACAGGGGGGGGGGGGGTGGAGAGGGGGGGAGTGATCCCTAGTCCCTTCTGTCCCGTTGGGTGCCTAGGTTTAGAATGGCACCTCTGACCTCTAGCGGCAATTTTGCCGTACAATTAATAAAGGTCAGGCTGTCAAATAAAGACATATATGTAAATGTCAAATGCTACATATATAGGAGGCAATTTAAAATATGCAAATGGGATATAATGAGATCATTTCCTCCTATACCCCCTTTGCAAGATTCACTTTACTATACAAATGTTTTCCCATGTAGGAGGATGAAGAAAAGGTTCATTAACCCTCCAAGGCAGAGCTGGTGCTTTACCCTTTTTCCTACATCTTGATAGCACAAGAGCATAACTCTCCAAACCCCATTCCCTAATACACCCCAGCCACTACCTCCCATTCTGCCTCCTACTGGCTCTGACTCCAGTATTGTAATGGTAGCATTCCAGGCTGTTTTGCACTTTGACTTCCAAGGTAAGAGCTTCTACTGTGAATGGACAAATGAAGGCCACAATTTCAAAGAGGTTTGAGAGGGAAGGAGAGTTTTGTTACTGTGTTGAGGGAATCACGTTGATGAGGGATTATGTCGGCTGCTGGAAGCAAATAGGGGAGGGCCAACTGGCTATGGAGTTACACCCCAAATGCATAATCCTTCACCAGCTGCTGGGTAATTTTTTTCCTACATGCCAATGCAATCAGCCTTTTTTCCTTTGGGCATTTTAGTGTGAGGGAATGCAAAAGTTTAGTTATGTGCAGTGTATAGTTACATTCTCCATGTTATTAAGGTGGTGAATTGGGTGAAAAGGTTCACTTTAACACAAACAACACAGTTTATGTATTTATTTTATTTTATTTACATTCTCAGTGTTGAGAATTGGCCTCTAATTGTAATGTCATTTATGTGTCTAATTCTTCACTATGGGTTCAAGCAGATACATATGGAATATTTTGGCAGAGAGTGTTTTATTTCTGATCTTTGCAGTTTTCCAGGTCATGCCGCATCTTTGTAAGTGGAACCAACCTTTCAGTCATCATACTGTGGCTGTCTTCAGGGGGAAGTGGTGAAGCAGTGGATGTCTGTTCTCAAACCAGATTGGTGGGATTGAGGCAGGGAATTTGAATAACAAATTTTCTTACCAAAATTCAAATTTCCTTATCAAGGACCTACCTCTGCCCAACAAAGATATCTCGATCAACCCGCAACTTATGGCAGACTTCCTGAAACTTAAATATACACCCAACCCAGGAGCATCTGCATCCCTCACACTGGGGCTACCGTCTACAATCCCATCCTCAAAACTTTGGAGTTCCTTCCATGTGCCATCGCTAGAACACTTGGAGAACATCACTCTAAGAACCATGCCCAGTCTCTTGGATTAAGATCATGATCAAGCATCTCTGCCCCACCCTACTGAACATCACATGGCTATCACTCATTTACGGTCAAGTCCCTGCCAGTCTCAAACGTGCAACAGTTGCATGTTTGACCAGTACCAGAAAAACCCACAAATGCTGATCCCAGGGACCCCAGCTCCTATCGTCCAATCTCAAGCCTCCCATTTCTAACAAAGATGCTAGAGAAAGTGATACAATACCAGCTACAAGACCACACTGATAATCACTTATCCCTAGACCAAAACCAACATGGCTTCAATCCCCAACATAGTGTGGAAACACTTTTTACTTCACTCTTGGACAATATTCTGCTGAGTTTGAATAACATAAAAAGAGGCTTTTTACTCATCTTTATTGATATCACTGCAGCCTTTGATTCAATTAATCACAATATCATGTTGAGATGGCTACAGGAAACAGGCCTCCGTGGTACTACCCTCCAATGGTTCACCTCTCACCTATTCTACAGAAAGCTGCAAGTAAAATCCAACGAGGGCCTTTCAGACATAATAGATCAACAACAAGGCATTCCACAAGATTTAGCTCTCTCAGCTACCCTCTTTAATATTTACATACAACCAGGAACAAATTAAGTACCTTGGTGTGCGCTTGGACCAGAACCTATCTT
Source organism: Ichthyophis bannanicus (assembly GCA_033557465.1). Lineage (NCBI taxonomy): Eukaryota > Metazoa > Chordata > Amphibia > Gymnophiona > Ichthyophiidae > Ichthyophis > Ichthyophis bannanicus. The sequence continues at coordinate 1,786,563,871 of CM066031.1, read as the reverse complement.
TTCACAATCATATTAGCAAGACTACTAAAGCAACTTACTTCAAACTAAACATAGTGCGAAAGCTCAAGTCATTACTTGACCAGACCCATTTTCACACAGTGTGTCAGGCCATGATTATGCCAATACTAGACTATTGCAATGTGATATACCAAAGACTCCAGAAACAATCCACGTACCCAGAACACAACTGCTCAGGGCATCGCAGTTACAGCAGGAAATGTCCACATATCTCCATCTCTGAAGCAACCAGGGTTCAATTCCCACTAGTACTCCTTGTGGCCTTGGGCAAGTCACTTAACCCTCCATTGCTTTGTAAGAAAGGACTGTCAATCTACTTCCATTCACACTGCTAAGAAAACCCAGGGGCTCTGGGTCGCCAGGAGTCAGCACTGACTTGAAGGCACACATTGCATTGTTGAAGCAACTTCACTGGTTGACAATAGCTTCTCTTGCCATACTCAAATCATTGCTCATTATTTTTAAAATCATCCAACAGCTATACCCAAAATCACTTCAACCACTGATCTCCAAGGATCCAGAATTCAGAGCAAGAACTTCACAACAGAACCAGTTACTCACCGCCTCAATCAAAACCAGAGCAAGACAAGTAACATGTAAGAGGGTGTTCTCAATATATGCTCCTGCAATCTGGAATGTACTCCCTGGGAACATTAGAGCCATCAAAGACTTAATGGACTTTAGAAAAGCCTTGAAAACCTTCCTTTTCCCGGAGCATTATGACCAATCCATGAATAACTCTCACGCTATTACATAACTCTTCCCATTCATAGTCTCTACCATTGAACTTCCACTCCATGCATTAGCTGAGCAAACTGATCTACGCTCTCTTTCCTATTTTCTTCCCCACTCCTCCTCCTGCTAACTCACCTTCTACCTCTTGAGTATACCCGTCACTATGCCTTCTACATTACTCACAATTGCATATTTTCCCCTTTGGTTCCTTTATTCCCCCACCTTACATAGCATCTCCTTCCCGATTTATCATTTCGTAAACATTATTTGATGTACATGATCTTCCCATAACTCCAAGTTCAATTACTTGTTCATTGTAAAGTTCTAAATGTTACATACTGTTGTATGTAAACCACTTTGAATGTAAGAAAGATGGTATATAAAACTTGTTAAATAAATAAATAAATAAATAAATACAATACAATGCTGAGAAAATGTTTGTGAACTCTCCAGGATGGTCTGTATTTCAGCACAACTCATACATGGATTACATACTAATCTAAACCTGATAATAGAAAAAATAGCACTTTGAATAAATCACTGGGAAAAAAGGATATAATTTGATTATTTATTCAACAAAAAGATTCAACAATAAGTTCCTTGTGTGAAAAATCTATGGGGCATGTTTACTAAACCACACTATTCTGCAGCATGGGGTTCAGCATGCAGTTTGGGCACTGTGCTAAAAAGTAGCATGAAGCCCCTGTGTTAAAAACCCCTTGCTACCCTGATAGCATACACCAGGGTGGGGACTGGATGGAATGGGGTGGATTACAGGAGTTCCCAGCATATCATGGCTAGCATGGCCAGGTCTTCATGTACTGTGTGGCTTGCTTATGTGAACTGCAGGAGGATGGATGTTCATGCCCCCTACAGTTAGCAATGAGCCTTGTGCTGGTAATGTAGCCCCCCCACTCCTAGAGAAGGGCGGTGGTCAGACTCCTACAATAACAGCTTGGATGTTATAGTATAGTCCAGTGTGCCAAGTGGCTTCCTCAGAGTCTGATGTCCCCCTCCGGTAGAGGCTTCCAGAGGTCACTAACCTCATCCCATCCAGCTCCATTATTAGGAAGAGAAAGGCTGAGAGGAAAAATAAACTAATTTGGATAAGCCCCTACCAAGGTGATGTTACAATTATTGTGATAGGGTAGATTTTGTAAGATGGAACACAGAACACTTTAGTGTCTAAAAACAGAATTTTCAGATAAATTAATTAAGCTCAACTTTGTTGAGCAAGTTTAGAGATGGATTCAGAAATCTTAACAGTTAGTTAAACAAGTTCAATAAAGCATTTATACACAGTTGCACCTTAAAACTTAGAAATGAATTAACATTCAGCATTTCTCTTTTGCTCACAGTAGTCTTCTAATACAAAATACTCAAAAAGTGATTCCGTTTTTTTCTCTTTAGGATATTCTTCACAGTGATCTCAGGTAAGTAGAATTATTTTTGAAACCTGTTTCCCCTTTCTCTCAATCTTTCCAATTTATCTCTTCCTATGAATATATTTCTTTATAGAGGAACTTCCACCTTTTGACAGGTACGTTCTCTTATTATCTGAATACATTTCAATTGGGAATGTAAAGTATGAGCTCATAAATGTAGTTCTTTTTGTCTCTCAGGGTATCTGTGCTCTGGTATCTTTCTTCCCAGAAACTTTCTTGTGAAGGGGCCCCTCTTGTCCAAATGTCTGGCGGTGTCCTCTTCTAGGAGATCTGGTGTCACAGGAACTCAGGATTCCTCTGGTCCAGCGACGATCCAATCTTTTCCTACTCCCTAACTTTATTAAATCAATAAATAAAGCAAATCTAAATTGAGGCTGCGATAGGAGTAGGGACAGTATTCTACATCAGATCCCAGTCAATTTATGTTGACTGGGATCTGATGTAGAATACTATCCCTACTCCTATCGAAAAATTAGAGATAATTGAATGCCCCTATCTAATTTTACACAAACACTGTCCAATCACACCTTTCACAGTCATAAAAATGTATTCCTTTAAGAATTCAGGAATTTCCAGTTTAAACCTTAAGTAGGCAGTGTCCTTCTGCCAAAAGTCTAAATCTAGTGCCTCCCTCCCTCAGCACTGCTTCCAACAGCATGCTGCAGTGTCACTACTCTTAGGATTCTAAATTTCCCAGACTCAGCAGAGCTATCTGGATTCCTTCACTGGATTAAACATATATATTTTCCAAAGAAGCTTCTCTATAGTTTCAGCTTCCAGTATGTTCAGGATCCTTAGAGGAGCTCAATACAGTTTTCCTTTCTACTTTTCAAGCTGTTTCAAAGAAAGACAGTTTCTTTTTTCCCCCCTGCTCAGAGGACTCCAAACTGCCATGCTCAGCAGAAATATCAGATCCTCTGCACAGGATTTAAAGTATTTCTTTTCTCTAAGAAGCTTTACTACAATCTTAGGTCCAGAGCATTTAGTTCCTTGAAGGAGCTTAATCCAGTATTCCTTAGCAACTTTCCAATTTAAAAAGCAGGAAACATTTTCAGGATATTGGGTTTTATTTCTCAACAAAAAAAAACTGAGCCAATTCCTTATGCTCAGAAGCTTTTCACTACTTAAAATAACTCCTTAAAGAAGCTCCTTTCTGTTCCTTCCTTCTGCTCTCTCTTAGTTCTGTCCAAAACCAGAACTTTAAAAATGAAAACTCATTCAGAAAGTTCTGCTCAGAGCTATTTGAGCAAACATTCCTTCTAATACAACTTGTACGTCACACACAGGGCACATTAGTAAAGCTCAGAGTCTGTTAACTCTCTGTCTTTCAATTCTCTCTCTAAACAGGCATTAAACAATAAGCAGACCAATTACTTAACAAAGTTAAACTTTTTTAACCCAATTATCAGTTACCTTAATCTTCCACAGCATACACACTTCTCCTTCCCCTCTTCTTATCCAGCCCCAACTGCCTCTTTCAGTTTTACTTCAGTCCTCTCAAGACCAACTGTTTGGTGGTCTTCCACTGCTAGAGCTACAAATAATACCCCAACACTGCTCTGGAAAAGGGCAAGTATTTTCTAGAACAAATTATGTTTATGGTTTTGTTTGTTTATTAGATTTCTTGATATACTGTTCCTTCATAACACCAGGGTAGTTTACAAATATAGTATACAATAAAAGGCATTGGTCAAAGGTCAGGAAAGGAAAGAGAACTCCAACATATGACAGGCCAGTGATAGTACAGTCAGACAGAAAGAGCAGAAAAGAGAGTGGGGGGACTACTAGAGGCATGAGTTATGGGAGGGGTCATGAGAGGTCAGCCAATTTAAATATGCATCCCTGCATTAGTCTCTGCAGTTTCCCCCCTGAAAGACTGATCACTAAAGAGATCCCTGCACTTCCCCCAGCACACTCAATGCTTTCCTATGGGGCCAGGACTTGTTAGCTTTAAAATAGGCTTTTTAAAGCCTACAAACTTAATTTATCTGAGGCTCCGGTGCTCTCTCTGGGTCCTAGGAATGAAGCCCTACACCCTCCTGTTCATCAAACAGGTAATCTATTTATTTTAACCTACTGGTTACAGTAAACATGCTCCTATGTGAACCTTCCACTCAGTAAATTATGGTACCTGCTTGAGCAGCAATAACTTCAGCTAAATATTTTTTGTAACTGTTTATAAGTCTGTCACATTGCCCTTGTGCAATTTTGGCCTATTCTTACATACAGAACTCTTTGTGATGTTTGAGGCTTCACTGCATTAACAGCTCACTTCAGGTTTTGCCACAGAATTCAATAAGGTTTAGGTTAAGACTTATTGGACTTATATTGACTTGTTTTGACCAATCCAAAACACAAAGGGAGGCATATTCATTTAGGTTAAATAAAGTGCCTAGCTGTCGCTGCTTTAATTGAGGCTGGATATCTGGTTTCTGCCGCTGAATATCCAGACTGGCCAGATACCGGAGACACGATCTGGTTAGAGGCAATATTCAGCCACTAACCGGATAGCATTAAGTGATTAAAGTTAGCACAACCATTCACCTGTCCTAATTTTAAACACTTAAGTTATCTGGTTAGCGTTCTGTAGGGATATTCAGGGGCACTACGAGTTAGTGCTGCTGAATATCATGGTGACTATGTTTTAACCGGTTAGCAGATCTGCTGAAATGCTTTAAAAATGCAACTCAAGGTCATATTCTTCAGCCATTCTGCAGTAGATATATTTGAATGTTCATTGTCGTGATCCATGGCCCACTTTCAGTTCAGTTTCAGCACATCAACAGATGACCTGATATTCTTCTCTAGTATTTTCTGACATAAAACAGAATTCATGATTCCATCAATGATGGAAAACCATCCAAATCCTGCAAAACAGCCTCATATCATGATACCTCCACTATCATGCTTAACAGTAGAGATGAGGTTTCAACTTTAGAAGTATTTATAATGTGACCAAAAGGTTAAAATTATTGGCTCATCTGTCCAGAAAGCATTATTTCAGAAGTCTTGTGGGTCATCCAGATGTTCTTTGATGAACATGAGGTGGGTAGCAATCTTTTTGGAGTGCAGTCTTTTCTTCCTATTTACATTTTCATGAATGCCATTCATCTTCAGTTTTTTCCTAATGGTTGATGCATAACCCTCACATCTGCACAGACAAAAGGCCTGTAGATATTTAGATGCTAGTTTGGAGTTCTATGTGACTTTGTAGATTGATGTTCTTTTCTTGGTTGAGACCTGGCTTAAGGAGGGAGAAGAGTCTCTCCTTCATCGTTGTCTCCCACCTGGTTTCAATGCCATATCCGTCCCGCGTATCTCCCGGTCAGGTGGCGGGGTTGCGGTAATTTATCGCTCTTCGCTACCCCTCTCCGAGATCTCTTCTCCATCATTATCGTACCCGGAGTCTCTTCTGCTGCAGCTGAACAGCCTACCCGCCCTTCAATTTCTTCTTATCTATCTTCCTCCTTCCTCTTCCTCTGCTACCTGGGATTCCTTCCTAGCCTCTGTTTCTGACTTAGTTCTTCAATTTCCTCAACTTCACTTGCTGGGCGACTTCAACGTCCATTTTGACTCCCCTACCTCAGTGAGGGACGTCGCCTTCTCCTCTCTTCTCCGTGATCTCTCCTTAGTTCAGCTTGTTTCCTCACCCACCCATGTTGCAGGTCACACTTTAGATCTAATCATTTCCCCAGAGTCTTCTCCATACATTATATCAGTTCCTTCAGCCATCGCCATACCCTGGTCAGATCACTACTACCTCTTGTTCACTCTTCAAGCCCCTCCTCTGGTTCCCTTCCCCCTCTCTCCACCTGCTATTCTTTCTCGGCGCCTCAACCCATCTATTATGCAGGCCTTCTCTACAGCTCTTCCTCCTCTCCCTTCTGATTTTTCTTCCTCTTCACCCTCCTCTCAGGTTAACGCATGGAATGCTGAGCTGTCACAAACCCTTGACCGAGTTGCTCCCACTACACTTATCAAACCCCGACCCCGCACTCACCAGTCTTGGTACCACGCTGGGCTTTCTCTACTTTGCTCTCATTTACGCAGAGCCGAGCGTCTCTGGCGCAAGGCCCCCTCTGCCTCCTCGTATCATAAATTTAAATCCTGTCACGCTCACTACCGTTCCGCGATCCACCAGGCAAAATGCTCTTTCTACTCATCCACAATCCTAGCAGCCCCTAATAGATCTCGTCAGCTCTTTGCCACCTTGAATACTCTTTCTCGCCTACAGTCCCCCACTGCTACGGGCCCTTCACATCCTGATACGGCCCCCAGTCCTACCACTCTGGCGTCCTTCTTCTCTGATAAAATCCAGAAACTTCGTTCCTCTCTCCCTCATTGCCCCCAAGCCTTGCCTTCCCCTCCTCCTGTTTCTCCCCCATTCTCCCCATGCCTTTCCCACACCTGGTCCACCTTCTCACCTATTTCCTCGTCTGAATTGCTTCACTTGCTGTCCACCACTCGGAAAACAACCTGTGACTTGGACCCTATCCCTTCCTCTTGGTTCTCTGAACCCTCCGTCTCATTACTTCAACCTCTGCTGACCATCATTAATTCTAGTTTGTCCTCAGGCTCCTTCCCCACTCCCTGGAAACACGCCATAGTTCGTCCTCTTTTTAAACAACCTGCCCTCGATCCCTCTGTCCCTGCCCATTATCGCCCTGTATCTAATCTCTCCTTCGCCTCTAAACTTCTGGAAAAGGTAGTCTTCTCTCAACTTTCTCACTATCTTGCCTCTACACTGTTTCTGCACCCTAGACAATCTGGTTTCAGACCTGGTTTCAGTGTCGAATCCACAATCACTGCTGTAATAAATGAAATTCATACCTCTCATGATCAGGGCAACATCACACTAGCAGTATCACTCGATCTCTCAGCAGCTTTCGACCTGGTGGATCACGCCCTCCTTCTTTCTCGTCTGCGGGACGCGGGTATTCATGGATTAGTCTATCACTGGTTCCATTCTTTCCTCTGCCACCGGTCTTTTGCTGTCTCCTCCTCTCGCTCACTGTCCAATCATTTCTCACTCCCATGTGGTGTCCCTCAGGGCTCTATTCTGGCTCCGTTATTGTTCAATGTCTTCCTTGCCCCTTTGGCGCTAATTATTCAACAAGCTGGGATCTCCAGCTATTTCTATGCGGACAACATTTTTCTGCTGCACCACACTTCATCATCCCACCCTGATTTATCACCTCTAGAAAATTGTTTGTGAACTATTTCCACTTGGCTTTCCACTAACTGTTTGGTGCTCAATGTTAGTAAAACTGCCGCAATCTGGTTCCCTCACACCTCTCCTGTCCCGTCTCTTGCTCCATCCCTTGCAGGCTCCTCCATCACTGTAGTATCTAAACTTCGCTACCTTGGGGTATTTCTTGACAGTACTCTCAGTTTTCAAGACCATATCTCCCATGTTTCTCGTTCTTTTCTATGTCTTCGACAAATTCGTGCCGTTCGTCCCTTTCTGTCTACTCAGGCCCTCACTACTCTTCTGCTCTCGTTGGTTATCACTAGACTAGATTTCTGTAACACTATTTTTGCCGGTCTCCCTAAATCTCAAAAGCACCCGTCTTCAATTGATCCAGAATACAGCTGCTCGCATGATCCTCCACGCTTCCCCACGTGACCATATCACCCCCCTGCTTTATCACCTTCACTGGTTGCCACTTGATTATCGAATAACATTTAAGGTTCTCACTTTAGTTCACAAAGCCATTTATCACTCAACTCCTGCCTACCTTTCTGACTTATTAACTTACCATAACCCCTCTCGCAGTCTCCGGTCCATCCACATTAACCGTCTTCACCTCCCAGCACCCTCCAAAGCTCACCTGCAATCCACCAGAAAATCTGCCTTTTACTACCTAGGACCCTCTCTTTGGAATTCCCTCCCTACCAACCTCCGTACAGAGGAATCCTTCCCCAAATTCCGTTCTCTTCTCAAAACCCATCTTTTCTCATTAGCTTTTCCCCCCTGAAGACCTCTCTCTGCTCTCTAATTGTATTGCTTCTGCCTTTACTCTCCTTTCTCCTATTAATTATTGTAATTTCCTTTCTCTTTAACCATTATTTTTATTTGTAAACCGCCTCGATGTAATGGGAGGCGGTATAGTAAATGTGAAATAAACAATAAACAATTATTTTCTTATTTGTTCTCAGGTTGGTCCTGGCAAGATGACTATTCCTAGGAAGAGTCATGGTGATCTTCAACTTTTACCATTTGTAGATTGACAGTGGATGGATGGAGCCACAAATATTTTGAAATGGTTTTGCAATCCTATCTAGACAAATGAATATCAGCTATTTTTTTATAGGCTATCTGAAATTTCTTTTAATTTTGCCATGATGACTTTCCACTGACTTTTATGGTGAAGGCCAAATTCAAAATCATTCGGATAATTTATGGAGGACAGGATACCCAAATTCAGTAATGCAGATTTGCTTTAGAGTGGCTAATTTGCTATCCAATTATTTAAGTATCTGATTCCAATTAGAAAATTAATTATGCAGTCTGTGACTTCAAAGCCAAAACGTCTGAAAAGAAAGGCAGGGAGGTGCAAGTTCAGGCAAGTGGACATGCTCAATATGCGGGTGTATCAAATGCCTACATGGATATCCCCAGGATAGCATTTGCAAACCAAAATGTCTGATAACATAATGGGTAGAGTAGTGGCTTAAGAGCTGAGTTGCCAAGGTTCAAATTCCAATGTGAGACTTTGTAATCTAAAGCTTGTCACTTAATTCTCAACACCCTCTAGTTGTTTTAAGGTGAAAACAAGCTGGGATAGGAATAAGCATGCATCTGCCTGAAGTCAGCTCAGCTGATTCTGGGATTGAACATATAAGTGCTGTGCCTCTACCACACCCCTGTGTCCCTATTTGAACCTCCCTGTACTGGAGATGTCTGCAAATGGCATTTGTGGGATGGTTACGGAGACCTGTCCATGATCTCTACATCCACGTGCATGTCTGCAGATGATTAAACCTTTTAGAATGACCTTCGTTATTATTGGGTCAATATAAAGCTGTGGCTGTCAGCATTTTAAAAAATATGCTGGCCACCGCAGTTACATTCAGTGCTGGTATTTGGATAATGGCTGGCAGTGAGACCCCCCACCAGGCCTTGACCCCAGTGGGGGGTTCCCCAGCCCCAACCACACCAAAAGTGCTGCTTATTCCACCTTTGAGGTGGAATAAGCAACATGTCCCCAGGAGCTCTGCAGCACATACAGGGCCATGACTTCAATTAGCTCTGTACATACTGCCAGGTTGGCCTGCCCCCACACCGCCCAGATCCCGGCTCTCCCCATCCTCAGCATCAGGACATACGAGGAGAGCCGGAGGGGGAATTGGGCCCAGACAGCTTGCAGGGCTGCACGTCCTGCCGGGACTTGCAGACCTGCAACCCACATTTCTGCATGAGGCCCATTGTAATAGCAATCACACCATCAAAACTCAACAGACCACTGAACTGCAGGTTATGGATGAACTTTCTGCAGCACTCAGTAAAATGTATATACTCAAATTTGGTATCATGCCGATATTTAGTCATTTTACTATAGGTGAATCTTTTCCTAAAGATAGATGTATATTAACCACCTTTAGGAAGAGATTCACCTAAGGTGATGTGCAAAAGGTGTAGCTTGATATAGGCAACTTACATTATAGTAACAGTATGACTAGTAAAATGACCAAATACCATCTTGATGAAGAATTACAATAGTGAGGTAAACTTGGAAACAGACAAATTAACTTATAGTAATAGCAATGTGATATAGTGTCATTTTACTAAGGGACATTTTACTAAATTATACTACCTGGAAGCATGGGGTTTAGTGTGAGGTATAGGCATGGCACAAAAACGTAGCATGGGTCCTAGCACCAAAAATCCCGTAATATCCTGGTAGTATGCGTCGGAGCATGGGCTGGATGAGATGGGGCGGAATGCAGGTGTTGCTGGCACATCATGGCTAGCGTGGGTTTAACTGCACTTGCTGTCCTTACCATGGGTGAACTTAATGTCACCTCAATGGATGGCATTAAGTGCACCCACGTGCCAGCTAGCGCAGTGCTGTGTCTTGGGCCCATGCTAACTGCGGGGGAATGAAAGCACACACCCTTGACATGAGCGCTGACCCCCTTTGCTAGTGATGTGGCGCTCACATGAGTTACTGGGGAAATAAACATGCCCCCCAGTGCTGCAGTGAGAAGTTCTTCTGAAGCCCGGGATGGAGTGGTCTGTTCGCAATGGCTCTGCAGGTGCTGGTACTGTAGCAGTAATGCAGGCAGGCAACTGAGCAGTCAGATCAGCTAAATGGCCCCTGGTGCTTTATAATACTATTTGGGAGGGTAGTGGATGTCTAGTGTTTTGTTCATTGATACATGGAACGGAAGAAATTGTATCTTAAATTATATAGATCATTTCTAATTTCTCTCTCTCTTTAAAACCCACATTAGATTCAGTTGATGAAAGGAATCTAAGCCTCCGATGCATTGTTCAGACTTTTTCTGTTATGGCTTGCAGTATCTCTCTTTTACTACCGCTTTGCTTTTTTCACTCTTGGTATTTTGCAAGGAGAATGCAGGGAGAAACAATATATTTCTCCTCATTACCTCTTTACGTGCATTCTCTGTTCAGACTAGAAGGATCTATTACAATTTTCTGCATGAATATGCTAAGATGTTTTATTTTGCCATAGAAACTGACCTGTGGTTAATAACTGACTACAGGGTTAAAAGCTTGCTCACTTGGCGTTGAACACAGAGGGGATTTTCGACTCTGCTATTCGAATTTTTATTTTAGCCAGCATTTTCCTGACTTACAGAGGTAGCTTGGCTGTCAGTATAGTCTTCAAAACTTCCTTCAGAAGGATTTTCATACAGCAACAAAAAGGATGTGCCGATTTTATAAAGTCAAGTACGCCTGTATTTTATGAAATAAAGGTAAACGTAGTAAAAAACACACATGAATTTAAGGCATAAGCGCTTAGACTAGCTCTAGAACTGATGTAAATGCTTGTGCCTAAATTTGCAAGGAACATGCATAAATTATAGCATTTCATAATTTATGTGGGTACTTGTGTGCTGCATCCACATTCTACCCAAACTCCGCCCTTGGGCACGCCCACAATGAAAGTACATGAGATCGTCATGCCATGTGTACTTTCAGTATAGTGACCATTGTTTGCATGTCAGTCTAAATGGCTTTTTATAAAATTACCCCCTTAAACATCAGTATTCAGCTGAGCAGTCAGCATACAGGATCATTTGTAACGTCTAGCTTGAAGTGTTTCAAATCATATCTATATTCCCCAACATTATCCATTTAAGTAGCCACGCTAAATATTCACATATATCTTCTCTATAACGTCAGATGGCTCACGATACATCTACTATTTCTGCAGATGCTTAAAGGTCTAATTTATATATTTGCCAGCTATCGCTTGTTAAATTTGTAATTTAGATAGATAAGTATCACTGCTCCTGGAAAGCCCCCAAATCCTATCCTTTTTTGGATGGAAAATTTTGACCATGTAACAATCTAAAGAGGAAGGCCAGGAATGCAATGGAGCGATACCATAACAGCAGCCCTGGATGCAACTCTATGAAGACCGAACACAGTTCAGAACAACTATCCAGAGGGTTGCCATGAGTCGGCACTGACTCGACCACACTTTCATTTCAAAGGTTAGAAAAGTGTCATATTTGCATGTCAGAACTGTCATAAAATTGTTGAAACGTATTGGCTGGTGACTAATGGTTGCTGAGCTGCATGGGAGAGGGGGCCAGCGTGCAAACTATATAGCTTTTGATTTTGCTGGATTTAGCTTCGTACTATATAGTCTTTGAGCTAGAGAGAAATTGTATTTAGGCCAGTAGTTAGCAAAGAGAGATCTGGAGAGAACTGCCTGCAGTATGGTAAAGAAGATTCTGTATATCATGGCTTAAATAGAAGAATGACTTGGCACTCACAGGGACATAGTTCATGGAGAACCATGACTGGGATATAATTATACCGGGCTATAATTTATTCGGGAAGGACAGCATAGGATGAAAGGGGGGAGGCTGAGGATAGTACCTTGAAGGCCACCACGTAGAAGAGAGTATCTCTTGGATAAAGAATTTCCTGTCCTTACTACAAAGGGGTGATTGTGAAGAGAAAAATAAAACTAATCTAAGATGGTTCCTCTGATTCATATATCTGACATTTTGTTCAATCAGGATTGAAGGGTCTACCAAATCAAAGGCATGCTGCAGTTTAACCCTGGGAGTACCAATGGGGTCAAAAGTGACCCCATTGCAAGTTTCACAACGCGTATCTCGGAAACTAGTTGTTCAAGAATGCAATCTTTTTATAACTTTTCACGTCAATATTCTCTTTATAGTACGCCATGAGAGGAATAATTTTCATCCACTAGGTGACGCTAGTGATGAATTGCAGCACAGAGTACCAGTGGGGTCATTTTTGACCCCAGTTGCTTACGTCCGGTTTGGATCGTGATACAATTTGCAGTTTTGTGAATTTTTTTATCTGACAAAGGTATTTATCATTAATTATGTATCATTTATTTTTGTACTCTTATTTTATGAAAATTACACATTTTCTGTAATTGATATCATACGTTCTCTCATTATTTCCGATGAAATCTAAAGGCTTTCAGCTCGTTCATCACAATTATTGTACACCTATAGTAAAACTGCTTTGCATTTTATTCAACTTTATCTTTGTTTATTTATTTTAGGTTATTGTTTATGATGTCAAAATGAAAGTATTCAGCTTCCCAAATAAGAGAAATATTGCTGACAGTGACGGCTCTGAGTCGCCTGATGATGCAGCATATTCAGCAAGTGAAGATGCATATCAGCAAAGTTCGGGCGATAAATCTGATGATGACAGTCATGATTCAGATGGTGACAGCAGTTAGTCGCCAAGTGAATGTGAGACTGATGTCGAGCAGGTAACATCGCCTGCACCAAAGAGTCAAGTTACAGGTCAAGGCAAAGGTCGAGGCTGTGCTGGATGGGGAAGAAGGCAGGAGTCCTCGGTGTCAGTATCATCTGTGAGGAATATTACTTGTGGTCGTAGAGGAGCTAAGAGGTCATCAACTATAAACACAAATTTATTTATTTATTTATTTACAGTTCTTATATACCGCGCTATTTGGTATCAGTGCGGTTTACAAATAACAGAAAATTGCATCAGAACAGGATCTTTTGCATACATTGAAACAGGATCTGTAACTTGGGAATATAACAGGGGAAACTATATACAATTAACAGTAATAGTTGTGAACTATTTACAGTTTATATATCAGCTTGGTAATTCGTAATGGAGAAGACCTTAAAAATCTATGATCATTAGGGGAGTTCCTGAGTGTAAATCTGTTTGGTGTCTCGCCTTTGGTTACGTTGTTGGAGTATTCGAGGCTTCATGTGTAGGTTGTGGTGTGTGGAATGATTGTGTTGGATTAGGGTTGACAAAGTGTAGGCAGAATAAGTGGGTGTTTAAGGGCTTTTCTGAACTGTGAAAGGTCATTGATTATTCGGAGTTGAGGTGGGAGGTCATTCCAACATTTAGGGGCATAGAAAGCAAAGCTTCAGCTTCTAGTTGTATGAGAGCATTTAGTGAATTCAATTGGTGTAGTAAGCATATTGACAGATACTGACCTTCTTAGCCTGTTTGCGGGAGTGATGGTCAAAGGTTCAGAGAGTGAAAGAGGGGACAGTTGATTAATTACTTTAAATGTTAGTAGTAGTACCTTGTAAGTGATCCTGGATTGCAACGGTAACCAATGTAGGTCCATGAGTATGGGTGTGATGTGCTCTCTTCTGGATATGCCGCAGAGAATGCGGGTTGCTGTATTCATTGCCATCTGAAGTGGATTGAGGGTATTCTTAGGAAGGCCCTGTAGGATAATGTTAGCATAGTCGAAATGCGGCGTTACAAGCGTTTGGAATGTTGCCATTGAAGCCTATGTATCTAAGGATGCCACATCATGGAACAGGAAACCTATAAAGCAAGCTGCTGGAAGATACACCAGAGCTAATGTCATGCCCGTACAGCAAGGTCCTACAAGGTATGCTGTACGAAATGTTGATGGCCCTCTCGCAGCATTCCACTTGTTCATGAGGAAGAACTTATTGAATGAAATCATGATGTGGACGAACAAACAAGAAAGACACATTTATGATGACACCTGGAAAGATTTGACAGACGGAGAATGTCAACGTTTTCTTGGACTTCTGATCCTCTCAGGCATGTACAAGTCACGAAATGAATCCATAGTTCAGTTGTGGAACCTTGAAGATGGTCGTTCTGTTTTCGGCAAAAATATGGCCCGTATTCGTTTTCAGCAAATTTCTTGTGCTCTCAGATTTGATGATGCAACCAACAGATGTGAACAATGAGGCAAAGATAAGCTTGCTCCAATCAGACACATTTTTGATACCTGGGAAGAAACTCTAAGTGATGACTTTGTTCCTGGTGAAAATGTTACCGTGGATGAGAACTGCTTACATTTTGTGTCCGTGTTCTGTTCAGACAATATATTCCCAACAAACCTGGGAAATATGGCATAAAGCTATGGATGTTGTGTGACAGTGCAAAGTCATATGTTCTGCGTCTTCAAGTATATACAGGAAGGGAACTCGGACAAAACAGGGAACAGAATCAAGGTGAAAGGGTTGTGCTGCAACTCACTGAAGGATTGACACGATCTGGCAGAAATGTTACTGTTGACAATTTCTTCTGCAGTTTATCCCTGTCATGGAAATTGCTAGAAAAACAAATGACACTTCTGGGGACAATTCAAAAGAACAGAAAAGAATTACCTCCAGAATTTGTAACAGCAAAGGGCCGAGAGGTATTCACTTCACTGTTTGACTTTCGCGATGACGCCACTCTGGTTTCTTATTGCCCGAAGAAAGGAAAAGTGGTTGTTCTTCTGAGCAGTTTGCATGATCAAGAAGAAGTAGATAACACACATCCAGACAAAAAAACACACATGATCTTGGACTATAATTCTAGTAAAGGTGGAGTAGATACGGCAGATCAAATGTTGCGCATGTATACCACAAAACGAATGACAAGACGCTGGCCAGTGACAATCTTCTACAACATGTTGGACATCAGTGCTTTGAATGCCTTCATTGTTTGGATGTCACTAAATCCAGAATGGCAGTCCAAGTCAAAGCACAGATGTCGTCTATTCCTCTTGGAATTAAGAAAGCAGCTACTTCAGAGTAATTGCAGCGAGACTTCTTCCAGCATTGAAGAAGCCACTGATGCTGTTTGCAATGTCGGGATCCCAAAGAAAAGGGCAAGGTGTCACTGCTGTTCCAGAGAAAAAGACAAGAAAAGCAACATAGTTTGCAGGTCCTGCAAGCACAATGTTTGCAAAGAACATTCAGAAATTGTCTGTGTCTCATGCAAATGACTGTAGTACTTTACTGTGTTCATCAAGTGCATGCAAAAACTACTTTCATGGCAACTCTTCTTCATGTAATTTTATGATAAAGCATTAAATTTAAAAACATTTAACTTTCATATAATAAATAATTAATTCAGAATAATATTTTGTCTGTTTAGTTTAAAGTTTTCATGGTTAACAATTAAAATTCGGCGTGGGGTCATTTATGACCCCAACGGTATTCAGTGTGTGCAAAAAGTCTCGGTAATTCCAGGGTTAAGGTGATAATTAGGGGTGCCTGGTGGAGCTTGGTTTTGCATTTGAAATCATTCAGAAGACAGAGCTTCTGTGGAATGGCTTCGGTGAAATCCTAACTGTTTTGGGCAACAGCTTTGGGTTTTCTTGAGGAAAATGGAGAGCTGGAACTCTCATTCTCCACATACATCCAACAGAACTAAAATATATTGCTTCTTTCTCTATAACACTGGCAAAATGTGTCCCTCCTTTCTGAAAACACTACTAAGATCCTTATATATCCTAGTGCCCAGTTGTGTTATCTGTCTTGACTGTTGTGTTGTCTGCCTTGACTAGATTGTAAGCTCTTACAGTATGAGCAGGGACTATGTCTTACATGTCTCTGTACAGCACTGTGTACACCTTGTAGCACCAGGGGCGGCCCAAGGGGGGTGCGGGGCCATGTGCGGAGACTCGGTGCGGGGCCTCATTTGCATAAGGTGCCTCATTTGCATACATATTTGCATAATGTTACCATACACTAATTTTTAGTAAACATGCCTCTTAATGAGTATATGGATAAAGAAAGACTAAAAGATTTCTACATTACTATAATCCAGTACCAACCGCCAGGCACATTAGGAACTACTACAAACACTGCCCATTTAGAACCCATAGCAAACCCGCCGTATCCTAACAACACTACCAGAACTCACAAAGCACCATATCCTACCTATCAAAATGCAACACTGCAAATATTAACCCAATACATTTCAGAGAATAACAATACATGACCTACTGGGGAAAGAGAACAAGTGGCAATGTCAAATAGGAATTACATAAACAGAATACCTCAGCTCAGTTACACATGCAAAACATAGACCATCACCAAACAAGGAATCACAATTTAGAAACAGGAAGACAATAATTAAACTGAGAACCCCAAAAGCCAAACTAAATAAAACCAGAAATTAATTTCCTCTTGTACTAAACAAAGCGTAGACGTTAATGATGCACATTTCCAAGAGCTGACATATTCCAGTTAAAAATTTCAAAATAAAGAGATATTTTTCTACCTTTTGTGCATTTTTTTTTCAGTGGCAATTGCTCCAGCCACTTTCTTCTGGTTTCTTTGTGTCTTCTGCTAACTCTCCATTGTCTGCTGTCCATTTGTCCTTTCTTCTCTCTTCTAGTTTTTTTCCATTCTCTCTCTACATCTGCTTTAACATACTAATCTTTCTCCTTTTGCTCTTTCCTCATTCCTATTTCATACACTCAAATTTTACCCCTCCATCCTCAATCCCCACTTACTCTTCCAATATCCGGACAATTGTAGATTTGTCTTCCCTCCCACACAAAATATTTTTCCCTCTCCATTTCACTATCCCAGCTCCATCCCATTCTAATCCTCCCCCAACATCAGCTCCCTTCTAGTTCCAGCCCCACCCAGCATCCTCACCCTTCTATTCCCTGCATCAGCCCATTTCCAGTCCTAGCCCCCCATCCATTTCCAGTCCTATCCTCCATCAGCTCATTTCCAATCCCAGCCCCCCCCTTCAGCTCATTTGTAGTACTTTCCTAGCCCCACCATCAGCCCATGTCAAATCCTAGCTCCCCTCCACTCAGCCCATTTCCAATCCAAGCCCCCCATGAGCCTACTTCCAGTTCTAGCCCCTCCATGAGTCCATTTCAATTCAAGCCCCCACCACAGCCCATTTCCAATCTTAGCACCCCCAACAGCCCATTTCCAGTCCTATCCTAGCCCCTCCATCAGCCAATTTCCTGGTCTAGCCCCCCCCCCCACTCAGCCCATTTCCAGTCCTAACTCTTTCCCCTCACCGCCCATTTCCATTCCAAGCCTCCCTCCCCATCAGCTATTTGCAGTTCAAGCCCCCTTCCACTCAGCCCATTTCCATTCCAAGTCCCTGTCCCCATCAGCTATTTGCAGTTCAAGCCCCCCTTCCACTCAGCCAATTTCCAGTCCTAACAACCCCCCCAGCCCATTACCAGTCCTAGCCCCCCATAGCCCATTACCAGTCCTAACCCCCCCATCAGCCCACTTCCAGTCCTAACCCCCCATCACCCCATTTTCAGTCTTAGCCCCCCCATCACCCCATTACCAGTCCTAACCCCCCATAGCCCATTACTAGTCCTAACCCCCATCAGCCAATTTCCAGTCCTAGCCCACCCCCATAACTTATTACCAGTCCTAAGCCCCCCATCAGTCCACTTCCAGTCCTAATCCCCCATCACCCCATTTTCAGTCTTAGGCCTCCCCCATAGCCAATTACCAGTCCTAACGCCCCCTTCAGCCCACTTGTAGTCTTAGCCCCCCTATAGGCCCCCCATAGCCCTTTACCTGTCCTAATCCCCCCATCAGCCCACTTCCAGTCTTAGCCCCCCCAAAGCCCATTAACAGTCCTAACCCCCCATCAGCCCACTTGTAGTCTTAGCCCCCCCATAGGCCCCCCATAGCCCATTACCTGTCCTAACCCCCCCCATCAGCCCACTTCCAGTCTTAGTCCCCCCATAGCCAATTACCAGTCCTAAACCCCCATCAGCCCACTTGTAGTGTTAGCCCCCCATAGGCGCCCCATAGCCCATTACCTGTCCTAACCCCCCCCATCAGCCCACTTCCAGTCTTAGCCCCCCCATAGCCCATTACCTGTCCTAACCCCCCAATCAGCCCACTTGTAGTCTTAGCCCCCCCATAGGCCCCCCATAGCCCATTACCTGTCCTAACCCCCCCATCAGCCCACTTCCAGTCTTAGCCCCCCCATAGCCCATTACCAGTCCTATCCCCCTCCCCCCCATCAGCCCACTTCCAGTCTTAGCCCCCCCCCCATAGCCCATTACCAGTCCTAACCCCCTCCCCCCCCCCATCAGCCTAGCTAGGTTAAAAAAAAACAAAAACTGGCTGCTGCTGCCGAGCATCCCGCGTGGCCCCCCCTGCTCTGCAGAGTCCCCCATGGGGCCTCAGCACGGGCTTTTCAGAGCACCGCGAAGGGAGAGTTTCCCTTTCTCGCGGCTCTGTTAATCCCGCCGCAGGGCTGATGGGAAATCCCATCACCTCCGCGGCAGGATTAACAGAGCCATGAGAGGAGAAGCTCTCTCTCTTCGCGCGGCTCTGACAGCCAACACTGAGGCTGCATGGAGGACTCTGCAGGGCAGGGGGGCCCCGCGGGATGCTCGATTCTGCCGCTGCCATGACGGCAGCGGCAGCAGCAGCCGGTTTGTATTTTTTTAGCCTAGCTGCGCTGATGCAAGATGTTTTTTGCGTGGGGCCCCCTGAAACACGGGGCCCTGTGCAAAAAACATTCTTGCTCAATGGACGGGCCGGCCCTGTGTAGCACTATGCAAATGATTAGTAGTAGTAGTAGTAGTAGTAGTATTTTTTGAGCACTTTAAATGGAAAAGGGAAGTTGGGAATGATGATAATTGCTTATCCCTAAGGGGTTGAGGGTGGATTGTTTGAGAATGGGACAGATGAGGACATGTTTCTAAGCTGAAGGAAAAACCCGGGAAGTGAGGCCTGTTGTTGATTATTGATAGTAGGAATGAAAAAATATCTGAATGTGGATTTTCGATTAGGGCAGGCAGAAAGTTCTCTGCAAAAGTGTTTATGATGTTCATGGAATTGAGTGCTTTCCTTAGAGAAAGGTTTATAGCTGTATTGAATGAAGACTAGGTGTGTGCTATATCAAGAGGTTTGGAAGGTAGAATAGAGGCTTTGATGCCAGGTAATGAGTCCCTCAATATCAGCACTTTTCTGGTAAATAAATCTTTATCTTTATCTTTATTTACATTTAATATACCGCCCTTGTCGAAACGTGAGAGCGGTTTACAATAAAATAATATAAATAAAAGCATCAACAAGAAAAGAAATCCATTAAAATAGAGAAAAGATGGACCAAAGAGGTCACAAAACAAACAATCGACAAACCAAACAAACCATAAGTAAGCAAAGACAAACAAAACAATTAGACAGGACTACTGGGAGGGGAGATCATATGCCTGCTGAAACAAATGAGTTTTTAGTAGGCTTTTGAAGTGTTGGTAGGAAGATTCTAAACGGAGAGAGGAAGGTAGAGAATTCCAAAGTGAGGGACCCAAGAAAAAGAAAGCAGCATGGCGTGTCTGTTCAAGGTGAGCTCGTGAAGGCGGGGGAAGAAACAAGCGGTTAGCATGCAATGCCCGGAGCTGACGGTTCAGAGTGTGAAGAGAGACTAGATTTGCTAGGTACTGCGGGTTGGAAGTGTGGATGACTCTATGTAATAATATAAGAACCTTGTATTTAAACCGAAAGTGCAGCGGAAGCCAGTGGAGACGAAACAGAAGAGGAGTTACATGATCTGATTTCCGGGCAAAAGTGACAAGACGGGCGGCTGTATTCTGCAGAAGTTGAAGGCGTTTAAGTTGGTAGGCGGGGAGATTAGCATAGACCACGTTACAGTAATCCAGTCTGGACATCACTAACGCTAGTACCAAAGTGGTAAGGGAATCAGGGGACAGAATTGAGCGGACTGAGCGTATTTGGCATAATGTAAAAAAGGAACGACGGGATAAGTTAGACACGTGTTCGTGAAAAGACAGTGACGAATCTAGAATTACCCCTAAGTACCAGAGAGAAGAAGTGAGAGGAATAGGAACGGAATTTATTTGAGGCGCAATGACCGGACAAGGAGAGCTCAGAGACACCCACATGGCTGAGGATTTGGAAGGATTCAAATGTAGGAAATTAGATGAGAGCCAAGTGGCAATATGAGAAAGGCAGTCATTGAGGGGAGTGATATCAATCATGGCTGGAGAAGTGTGAAAGAGAAAGACAATATCGTCGGCGTAAATGTAGGTGGAAATGGGAAATTGTTGGGCCAAAAGGGGAAGTGGGGCAAGAAAAATATTGAAGAGCAGAGGGGATAAAACTGATCCCTGGGGGACTCTGCATAACAGCGGAATAGACGGCGAGGATTGATGATTGGCATGGACAACATAAGAACGAGCAGTGAGAAAGGAACGGAACCAACATAACACCACATCCCGTAAACCAATGTCAGAAAGACGTGACAGGAGGGTCCGGTGATCAATCAGATCAAACGCAGCTGATAAATCCAGTGAAACCAAAAGGGTAATGTCACCACGTTCATGGGCTACGTGAATCTCATTTAGAAGGGCGAGGAGAATAGTTTCTGTGCTATGTCCTGGTCTAAAACCAGCCTGACGGGGATGAAGAACGTTGGTGGCCTCAACATGGGAAGAAAGTTGTAGAAAGACTAGACGCTCCAGCATTTTTGCAAGGAAAGGGAGATTAGACACCGGGCGCCAGTGGAATAATACAGAGGGATCGAGGGAAGACTGTTTCAACAGGGGATGGACTATGGCGGATCTCCAAACCGAAGGAAAATGACCAGATGATAAACTAGAATTAAACAAAGTAGTGATGTAAGGTATGAACTGGAGGGAAGGTTCAACCAACCAGTTGGAAGGGACTGGATCCAAAGAGCAGGTGGTCTTCCTAGACTGAGATAGAGTAAGTAGTACCTCCGCTGTAGTGAGGGGATGAAAGGTGGACCATATGTGAGATAAAGCTCTATTAGGAGGACTGGCCACACAGGGAATGATAGGAACAGAGGATTCAGTAATGGTTAACTCCTCAGAGACAAGGGACGAAGGGGAGGCCAAAGAGGTGCAGGGAGGAGACAGAGGTGGAGGAGGTGCGATATGGAAGGAAGAACGTAAGTTCTGAACTTTGTCGGAGAAAAAAGATGCTAGGGATGCGGGGGCTGGAACAGCAACTTAAGAAGCAGAGGGGGATACAGTCGAGGAAAGTTGCCGCAGAATTGAGTGCAGTTGTCTAGAAGAATTGGCAGCTTGTGAGATTCCTAAGGTGTAAAAGGAGCGCTTAGCAGATTGGACTGCAGAGCGATATTCCAAGTATAATAGTTTAAAGCGTGTCATAGTAGCTGAGGACGGATGAGAGCGCCAGTGTCGTTGTGCTTGGCGCAGTTGAGTGCGTTGCAGCCATAAGCCCTGATGAAACCAGGGCGAATGAGTTTGGGACGGAGCACCAGAGGGGCGAAGTTGGAGCTAAATTATCCAAAGTGTGCAAAAGAACCGAATTCCAAAGAGAGGCCTGGGTATCAGGATCTAGCACCGAGAAATCTGCTGGAAATAGTGAGTGGGCTGGAGGAAAAGCAGCGAGAGTAGATGGAGTGAGGTGACGCCGGAGACGTACTGGAGACTGAGAGGCAGAGGAAGCACTGGTATCGGAGACTGGTAGGGAAACAGAAAAAGAGATACAATAGTGATCCGACCATGGGACACTAAGAGACACGGGCACCGATAACACAGAACAGATGCTAGGAGAGGAGGTAAGGACCAGGTCTAGGGTATGGCCCAGGTAATGAGTAGGTCCTGACACATGTTGTTGAAGTGATAAATCGTGGAGAAGATTCATGAAAACCCGGTCTTTAGGTCTAGAAGGAGCGTCTGCGTGGATGTTAAAATCACCCAAAATCATAATATTAGGATACTGCAGAACCGTCTCAGAGAGGGTTAGCAGAAATGCCTCCCATTGGTCAGTGGAGACAGAAGGGGGAAGATAGCTAAAACGTTTGGGGATAACTTATCCTCGGACGGATGGGAAGAAGCTGGTTTCTTAGTGATTGAGGTGAAAAAACTGATGTGTTTAGTAGGCTGAGAGGCATTTGAGAAATTAGGTTGGTGTAGTAGGATTTTTTTAACATTATATGCAACACAAGCATGTGGAGGATAATTTTATAATATGATGCTAAGGGTGGGTGCCAAAATAAGCACTATTATATAATGTCAAGTGGGTGCCTACTTGTCTTTGGGACATGTTTGCTAAAGTGTCCTATTCAGTAGCATGGGTTTTGGCACGTGGTTGGGTTACATGACTGCAAGAAGCACTTGTGGCAAATGCTACATGCTAAAATTCCCATGCTACCAGAGCAATGCTTGAGTGGGCGAGATGAAGGCGGAAACAGGGTGGAGACATGGCACACACCAAGGGTGAGCATGTTACGAGCATCCTAGATGTGAAATTTATTTATTTATTCTTTTATACCGTATTTCCTTGGATCAATGCGGTTTACAGAGAACCAAACTTCAACCATACATGGAACAATTTTACAAGAGCTGGATATCTTAAATAGAAGTGGTGGGGGGAGGAGAGGTGGGATGGGCAGGGAGAGAGTTCATAGGTGGGCAAGTCAAGTGAACCTGTTGAAATGTTCCATGAACAGGTGGGTCTTTATCAGCTTCCTGAAGGTTATTAGGCCGTGGGTGTCTCTGATGTGGTGTGATAGGGCATTCCAGAGCTGTGGGGCAAATATGGAGAAAGCCCTAGCGCAAGTTGTCTGGTTGCTCTTGGTCATTTTCGAAGGCAGGATTAGAAGGTTTGCTGTATTATTCCTTCTTTGGTGGTTTTCTGGGGATTTTGTTATGATAGATTGCAGGTATTGGGAGGATAACTGGTGGATTATTTTGAACCTGGTTATTAAGGCTTTATACTTGATTCTACTGAAGAGAGGTAATCAATGTAGCTCTTTTATTATAGGTGTGACATGGCTGTATCTGGGTGAGCACATCAGAATTTGGGCTGCTGCTTGCTGCATAATTTGTAGTGGATGTAATGAGTTCTTAGAAATTCTATGGAAGATGGCATTACAGAATTCAAAGTGTGGTAGTATCATCACTTCGAAAACTGTCCAGAAATTATAGGGTTCCAGAAGGGGCTGTAAGTGTTGGAGTGTTCTTAATGTGCTGTAAATGCATTGAGACACTTTATTTTTATATGGTTGGAATGTGAGGTGCTGATCTAAGGTAACACCGAGGTAGCTTACTTCTGACTTAACTTTTAGGTTGGAGTTATTCGCCTTTAATGTCTTTGGGGGGAGGAAGGATTGATTTTTGGTGAGGAACAGTACCTCTTGAGGTCGATCTTGAGATTAAGTTCCAATAACTATTGGTTTTTAGTGTTGAAAAAGGTTGTAATTGTTGAGTAGTCTGAGTTTGTGGTGGAAAATAGAGCATATATCATAATAACATCTGCATATAGATGACAGTGGACATTGAGAGTGTTTATGATATTGCAGATTAGCTGTATATAGATGTTAAATATAACGCTGAGAGTGCAGAGCCCTGATGGACACCTTGCATCTGGGTGAATTGATTGGAGATCTTTTGTCCAATTTGTACATATTGGGAGCGATCTGTGAGGTATGACCATAGCCATTCTACGGCAGTGTCACGGATTCCTATATTGAATAAGCGCTATAGGAGGATGTCATGGGATATTGTGTTGAAAGCCACTGCAATGTCTAGAAAGATGAGAATGAAGCTTTGATTTGTGTTTTCTATGCCCTTGATAAGCCAGTCTGTTAAAGAGATGATTGTTGCAGAATCCATGTTGGTGTATGTCTAAGGGAGAGTTTGAGTCAATATGTTCTTGCATTTGGTAGAGAACTACCTTCTCGATAACTTTGGCAGTAAATGGTAAGCTGGAGATAGGCCTGTATGAGCTCAGATCGTTTGGATCAAGCTTGGGGTTTTTGAGGATTGGACAGATTGACACTGATTTCATGTATATAGAAACATATCATTTGGAGAAGGAGGTTGTAATCAACTTAAATATAATAGGAGTAAGCTCTGGGGGGGGGGGGGGGGGGGTTGTAATTTTGAACCAGGTAGCAGGGTATAGGTCCAAAGGAGAAGTTGTAGTGTTGATGCTATGTATTATGTGCTCAAGGTGTTCCATGGAAGTGGTGTTGAAGGACTGCAGTAGTGTATGTGTGGTGTTTGGGTCTGTGGGGTTGCCACAGGTGGAAGGAGCAAGCAGGCTGAGTGTTGGCATGAGGTGCTTTGCTTGCAGGTATGCAGCAAAGTCCTGTGGGTCAATGGTGTAAGTCCAGTGGGCTTGGCTGTTGTCTTTTGCTAGCCTAGTAACTATATTGAATAATTTTCTGGGTTTATTTATATCCTTCATTATTAGTTTAGTGTGGTGTTCTCGCTTTGAGTTGTTGGTCTCTGAATGGTACATTTGGAGGGTGAGGAGGTAAGTTTGTTTTGCATGATCATGAAGTGTGCTTCTCCATCTGCGCTCCAGTTTTCACAGTCTGTACTTTAGTTTTTAGGCTTGGTATGTACCATGGACTGTGGATTCAGTGGTGTGGTTTCACAGTACTGGTGAGAGGTGAAGTTGCAGAGGTTTGCATTGTACTTATCCATTTGTTTATACTGTATTGAGGTCAAGGTCCTGGTGATCTTCATCAAGAGAAGGGAGCAGTTTGTCAATGAATGTAGATTTATCTAGGGGCTTGAATCGGTGGTGGCATAAATTGTGGATGGTCTGTGATATCGGGTTCAGATGTACAGGTAGGTAGCAGGTGACAGTGTAGTGGTCTAAACATGTACCTCCGGGATTGAATGGGTTTCCAGAAGATGGGATTGGATTAATATGAGATCCAAGATGTTTCCTTTGGTGTGTGTTGGGGCTTTGACCATAAAGGATTTAGATTGACTTAGTGGAGCAGAGGATAGATTTAGACCACCCATTAGTGTGAGGTGGGAAGAGGGGCATGCATATGTACTGGATGTTTCTAGGATGGTTGATAATTCATCGTGCTTTTCTGTAAGAGAGCAATAGGCAAGACATAGTGCAATCTTTTTTGTTTGAGATTGTTATGAGATCAAGACCGTCTGTGGAGATGGCTTGTGTTTACTTGAACAATAAGTTATTTCTTGCCAGGATGCAAATACCTCCACCCCTGTGGTCAGAACAAGAGCAGTTGAAGCTGTCATAATCAGGAAGTTTCAGCTGGTTGATGAGAACGGTGTCAGTATTGGAGAACCAGGATTCTGTTATGCATAGTATGTCTATGTTGTCAATTATTAAGTTGTTGAGGATATGGATCTTGTTTCTTGCAGAGGGGACATTAATTAAGGTGCATTTTAGATTGTGTATGTTTTTTGTTGTTTGAGTGGATTTTTCCTGAGTGTGCTGTTCCTGGAGGGAGATATACAGCAGTCTGGAATTGTTTCTTTGTCTCGTTCTGTTTGGTAGGCAACTTTGGTATAGTGAGCCAAGGTGATGGAATACTGGGATGGTGCTGTGGTTAAGGGTGTGTCATTGAGCCTTGTTGGATAGTACAGTCAGTATTAAGATGCAAATGTCTAGGAGAAGGATTCTGTGCATGTCAGACATTATGTGGTTTACAGTTTTCTGTTTTTCAATTGCTTGGTCACTCACTTCTGTTTTATTTGGAATCTGGGTTCCAGTGAGAGTAGTTAATCTTGTAGGTCAGTCAAAGATGATTGTGTTGGGCCAACCAGATGTTAATGCTGTAACTTGTTGTTTTTCAGGTCCCCACCTAAGGGCCATGCCCAAGGGCCTTCTGGCGAGGCCCTCAGGCACGAGCATGCCTGGAGGCATGAGTGCACTGGAAACACTTTTAAATGTAGTGGAGGTGCTCTGGGGCTCAGATGGGCCTGATTGGCCTTGTGGAGGTGATCGGGGAGAGGGTCTCTTTCCTGCTCATCTCGGTATGAGTCTCTATAAATATGCTGGGAGAGTCGGAGGCATCTCGTCTGCTCCTGGAGCAAATATACGAAAGGGGGACCATGGCCACAAGAAACAATGCTATCAGCTGCTTCAGACTTTGAGTTCACAGCTACTCCTGTTGGGCTCCATCTCCATTAACAGGGGCTGGTAAAAGAGGAATTTCACTACTTATAAGCTGAGTAGTATCCGGTGGTAGAGGATGTTCTGCCATCACTCATAATACATGCATTTACAGGTTCATGCTCAAACTCATCCTCTGCATCTCACAGCTTTAGACTCTCTCCCCCATCCGCTGTCTGGTCACCATGTTTACTGAAATGATGCCACTAGCACAGGGGCAACTAATGCCTGCCTCTGACTAGGTGCTAGCTGACCCCTACATGCTACCAAATACCATCTGCATGGTTCGGACGCACAGGTCATACACGAGTGTCAAGCAATATGAAGGGCAGGAGCAACAGTAGGAGGCCAATAGGAGACTGTTGCTGAATAGTAAGGTGCATACCTAGGCCATCATTTTGGGGATGCTGCATGGTATGGATGATGTAGTGGTGGAACATACCAGCCTGACATCCTCAACACCAGGGCCTGCAGGTCTGCAGTAACCCTTCTGGGACAGTGGGCAAATATCCATGGACACAGCAATATGGAAATTCTTTATATCAGGATCTGCCCATAAAATCTATACATCGTATTCAATTAGTGCAGAACACCACAGCGCGCATTGTTACAGGCACAGCCAAATGTGAACATATCACACCCATACTCCAGCAATTGCACTGGCTACCAATAGCCGCAAGGGTTAGATTTAAGACAACTATAACAATATTCAAGATTATGAATTTATTCTCAGCAGATGTCCTTCATTATTGACCAAGGACTCGACTAATAGGCCTATATGATCTAACAATATTAATAAACTCCGCTTACCTACAGGGCTCTACAAAACTAAGCAATCTACCTCCAACAGAGCATTATCACTCTCAGCGCTGGCCCTCAGGATCTCCCTTCCAAATGATTTAAGAGATATGAATGACATCAAGGATTTCCACAAATCACTTAAGACACTCTTATTCACGGGCCTTTATGGTCAAGTTGCATAAGAATCCCTGCTCCTTTGACATTTGAGAAAGATTGATGAACTGATTAACTTATGCTATATGTATGTCGTGTCTCCCCTTCCCTTATGTTCCATGTAAACCTTCAATTGTATTATAACCTTTTGTTGTATTGTTGACCACTTTGATTGAAGGATAAAGTGGTATACAAATCTGGTTAAATAAATAAATACATAAATAAAAGCTGTCCTGACGGACTGCGGTTCACATCTGCATATGCATTGGATAGGTTTCAGAGGAATGCTGGATTACTGTGCTGTGGAGGTGTCAGGAGACAGGGCCTGTGCTCCATGCTGCAGGCAGTACTTACCTTAGAAGCAGAGATGGAGACAGAAGAGTACCGTGGGGGGAGGGGCATGCGCGTTACATGATGTATTTTATGGCTAAATTACAGTGTGTCAGCACAAGAGCCATCCTACCCCTGGTATCTGTGCGTGGAGGTGCATGTGACAGTGAATACATACACCTGGGAGACCGTAGTGCTGCCATGAGCCATGTACTATGGGGCTGGTGGCCCCTCACCATGACCCATGGAGGATGTGGCTGAGGCCTACCAGCTCTGATCAGCAGCTGCATAATGCTTCTAGCACTAAATAAATAATAAAGTACAAATGCGCAGGAAGAAGAACGCACAGCGTAGTTACTCACCTGTAACAGGTGATCTCTGGGAACAGCAGGAATTTAGTCTTCACATATGGGTATCGTCGGTACCGACGGAGCCTGCACGGGAATGCTTTTGGGAGCATCCCTCAGCACATGCGTGCTGCCTTCCCGCCTTTCCAACTGTCCCTCTTCAGTCAAGTTTGTAGCTGAGTGAAAGGATAGAGGGAGAGAGGAAAGAGACAAAGAGATAGAGAGACAACTCCTAGGGGAGGTGGGTGGGTTGTGAAGACTAAATTCCTGCTGTTCCCGGAGATCACCTGTTACAGGTGAGTAACTACGCTATCTCCCCTGTACTGGAAATGTTTTCCCCTGAAAAGGAATCGTAAGAATTTCCTGTGATCTGGATGGATGAGAATGTGAGTGTATGCATCCTTTAAGTCTAGAGAGCAAAGCCAATCCTGGCTTTGAAGGTATGGCAGAAGAGTTCCTAGAGAAATCATTTGAACTTCTCTCGAAACAGGTATTTGTTCAATTCTCTGATGTCCAAAATGGGTCTATGTCCTCCTGTGTTCTTTGGAATAAGAAAATAGGGGGAGTAGAACCCTGCACCCCGTTGAAGAATGGGTACCTCCTCTATTGCCCCTTGGGCAAGAAGTGTCGAGACCTCGTGATCTAGCAGATTGTCTGCGGAGGTTTGAGAATTGAATTGCTTTAGAATTGAAGGAGGGGGCATGCTGTTAAAATGAAGCTTGTACCCTTCTCCTACAATGGACAAAGCCCAATCTTCTGCTGTTATCTGATGCAATCTGATGGCAAAGTGGCATAAATAGCCCAGGATATTGGCGGGTTGGGGACCCCTCAGAGGCAGGAAGGCAAAGCTCTCTAGGAAGGAGTCAAAGCCCTTGAGGGGGCTGAACCTGGAGAGCTGGTTGGGCTCTCGGGCCTTTTGGCTTCTTTTGCTGTCTAGTTTGTCCCTTTTGGGCAATCTGACCCTGAGTTTGACTCTGCTGGGTATAGGAATGATAAAATTTCCTCTTTTTGCTAAAAGAGGGTTTTTTATAAGGCTTCTTTTTGGCTGGAGTGGCTGTAGATTTTGACAATCTATCTAGAGTAGTATTGTCAGCATCTAACTCGTTAGCCTTTTCCTGCCAGTTCTTGCCGAAGAGATTCTCCCCCATGCAAGGAATGTTGCCTAACTTGTCCTATACCCAAGTCTCCAAGTCTGATGCCTGCAGCCAGGCAATCCGTCGTGCACCAATGGCAATAGCAGAGGTTCTGCTGATGCATTAGAAGCAGTCAAATCTTGAGCATGCTTAAGTAGAGCAAGAAAATCTTGTCTCTTGTCATCTGGGAGAAATGGGCTCATAAGTTCCAAGTCTCCTGTGACTTCCTTGAGGAACATTCCCATATATAGAATATATGAACTGATCCTAGCTAAAAGCATGGAAGCTTGAAACGTTTGGCGCCAAAAAGCATCCAGAGTCCTGCATTCACGACCTGGAGGATTGGATGCATGCCTCTTTGCACTTTTCATCCTATGCATGGCTGACTCCACTACCATGGAATGGTGTGGCAGCTGAGTCTTTTGAAATCCAGGACATGGCAGAACTCGATGCATAGTATCAAGTCTCCTAGAGTGAGGAAAAGTAGTCAGAGGTGTCTCCCACATTCTGAGCATCAAGTTATGCAGAATTTCATGGATAGGCAGAGTAGCTGCCTCCTTAGGAGCTTTAGGATATTGGAGAATTTCCAATTCCTTTGCTCTGGGTTCCTCTTCAGGAGCTACTGTGATTGAAAGACCTTTGGCCATATCACGGATAAAATCCTGAAAAGACATGTCCTCTGGAGGTGGCATTCTGCATTGGGGAGAAGAGGGACCTTCTGGGAGAAACCCTCTAGTACCAGCAGAATTGTCAGAGTCTTCGGAAACGGAGGATTCTAAGTATTCCTGACCCCGATGCTCCTGCAAGGCACGGTCCCGGTATCGATCGAAGTTGGTACCGAGTTGATCCGATACCAATCTATCGATTCCAGCCAGAGATGGCATGCAAATAATTCCCACCGGGGCTGGTACTGTTGGTAACGGTATCATCGGTACCGGTACCGGTATCTGTACCGGTGTCGGTACCGGCATTGGTGTCGATGTCGGTACCGGCATTGGTGTCGATGTCGGTACCGGTGCCTGTTGGACCAACGGTACTGCAGCTGAGAGAAGAGCTGCGATGCTGCGTTCGATAGCGAGGAACCTCTGGTCTATCGACGCTGCCGATGCCTGGGTGTCAGTACCGGTAAAAACGTCCGGAACCCTTGAGCATGGCACAGGTAGTTCTTGCGAGGTTGGGGCCTCGAGAACATCCTGAAGCCCCATCAATGCTTTGGAAGCTGAAGTCTCCCACCGGGGCTGTTTTGCCGGTGTGGTTCCCTCAAGGGCAATGCCAATGGCCTCTCGATGCCTAGCAGGAGAGCTACCCTTTGAGGACCGGCTTTTATGTTTAGTTACCTGAGATCCATGGGAGGAAGAAGAGGCCCTTGACGATAGAAACATAGAAACATAGAAACATGATGACAGAAAAAGACCACATGGCCTATCTAGTCTGTCCTTCCATATCAACAACTACAACAGTCCACTTTTTACCTTTAGAGATCTTCTGTGTTGGGCCCATGCTTTTTTGAATTCAGTTACTGTCCTCATCTCTACCACCTCCACTGGGAGACTATTCCATGGATCCACTACTCTTTCCGTAAAGAAATATTTCCGCATATCACTCCTGAATCTATCTCCCTTCACCCTCATCCCATGTCCCCTCGTAGCAGAACTTGCTTTCAATTGAAAGAGGCTCTCTCCCTGAACATTTATGCCACGGAAGTATTTAAACATCTCAATCATATCACCTCTATCCTGCCTTTCCTCTAAGGTGTACATGTTAAGATCCTTAAGTCTGTCCTCATATGCTTTATAATGAAGCCCACTAATCATTTTAGTAGCCACCCTCTGCACCGACTCCATCCTGTTCACATCCTTTTGAAGGTGCGGTCTCCAGAATTGCACACTATACTCCAAATGAGGTCGCACCAAAGACTTATACAGAGGCATTATCACCTCCTTTTTTCTGCTAGCCATTCCTCTCCGTATGCACCTAAGCATCCTTCTAGCTTTTGCCATCGCCTTTTCTACCTGTTTAGCTACTTTAAGATCATCAGACACAACCACGCCTAGGTCCCGCTCTTCTTTAGTGGACAAAAGTACTTCACCTCCTATACTGTATTGCTCCCTTGGATTGCTGCAGCCCAAATGCATGACCTTACATTTTTTAACATTAAATCTCAGCTGCCAAATTCTAGACCATTCTTCAAGCTTAGCTAGATCCCTCCTCATGTTATCTACACCTTCCTGGGTGTCTACTCTATTGCAGATTTTGGTATCATCTGCAAAGAGGCAAACCTTACCCGACAGCCCTTCCGCTATATCACTAACAAAGATGTTAAAAAGAATCGGACCAAGGACAGATCCCTGGGGCACACCACTGGTAACATCCTTCTCCTCAAAGTGAGCTCCATTTACTTATACTCATTGTCGCCTCCCACCCCACCAATTCCTAACCCAAGCAGTAACTTTAGGGTCCATCCCTAGGGTGCTCAGTTTGTTTATAAGTCGCCTGTGAGGAACAGTGTCAAAGGCTTTACTGAAATCTAAATACACCACATCTAGAGCTCTCCCTCGGTCCAACTCCCTGTTCACTCAGTCAAAGAAATCAATCAGATTTGTCTGACAAGACCTGCCTCTGGTGAATCCATGCTGCCTCGGATCCTGTAATCTGCTGGACTCCAGAAACCTCACTATTTTCTCTTTCAGCAGCGTTTCCAATAATTTACTCACCACCGAAGTTAAACTAACCGGCCTGTAGTTTTCAACCGCATCCTTACTTCTGCTTTTGTGTAAAGGCACCACATAAGCCTCTCTCCAGTCCTTTGGCACCACTCCCGACTCCAAAGAGGCATTGAAAAGGTCAGTCAGTGGAGTTGCTAGAACGTCCCCAAGTTCCCTCAGTATTCTAGGGTGTATCCCATCCGGTCCCATCGCTTTGTCTACTTTAAGTTGAGCTAGTTTCTCACGAACACAGTCTTCTGAAATGTTGATGCAATGGATCTGGCATCTGAAAAAAAGAGGGTACCGAGCTTTGCAGCCCGGTTCTGTCTTCCTCTTTTAGTCATCCTCATACAGGAGAGACATTCAGTTGGAGAATGTTCAGGCCCTAAACATTTAAGACACCAATCATGGGTGTCAGTGACGGAAATGGTACTGCCACACTTAGTACATTTTTTAAAACCACTAGTTGGTTTTTCCATATTTTAGGAATATGGGGCCTAGTGCCCAAAATGGCGCCTAGCACCAAAAGAGAGTATATGGAAATTACACTAACCTGGTAATTGTAGTTCCTGTAGGATCCAGTTTAGTCCTCCACAATCGGGTAGTGCACCTTCTACTGCAGCCTGGAGACTGGACCAATCAAATCTTCTGTAGTACATATCCAGCAGGAGCTCCCAGAAGCCCCCCAGTGTACTAGTAACAAAGCATACTTAACGAAGCAACACATTAAATAATCATTAAATTATCATTACATTATCAGTAAACCCTTTTGTTCCCCCCCTGTAATAACCAACTCCCTCCCCAAACGAGGAAGTCAGAACACCGCCTGGCGCCGAAACCGACGCCTTCCAATTTACACAGAGCTCCCCTTCACAGAAATCTAGGGAGCTGACTGAACTCCAAGAAAGGGAAGAGCCATAGCGATAAGCACGACTGTCAACAGAACCCGAACGGGACGAAGAACCGTCCTACAGTCAACCGCTCGGAACAGCGCGCCGCAAGACTACACAGAGAGTTGGGAGGGAAGGAGGACTAAACTGGATCCTACAGGAACTACAATTACCAGGTTAGTGTAATTTCCATTTCCTGTGCGGATATCCAGTTTAGTCCTCCACAATCGGGATGTAACAGAGCAGTTAAGACCGGGCGGGACCTTGCCAGCCGGCGCGCAGAACCGCCGATCCAAAACAGGAATCCCGAGCCGCTAATACATCCAGGCGATAGTGCCTGCTGAAAGCGTGCAGAGACGACCAAGTGGCCCGCCCTACAGATATCCGCTGGCGGAACCAGGCAATGCTCCGCCCAAGAGGTCGCCTGAGCTCGAGTAGAATGAGCTCGAAGCCCCTCCGGAACTGGCCGCTGCTGCAACAGATACGCAGATGCGATCGCTTCCTTGAGCCATCTAGCAATGGAGGCCTTAGCCGCCGCCTCCCCTTTTCTTGCGCCCCCAAAGAGCACAAAAAGCCGATCGGTCTTACGAAAGGACTCCGTAGACTGCAAACACCGACGCAGCGTGCGACCCACATCGAGCCGGTGAAGACCCTTGTCCACCGACTCGACCGAGTTCGCCGAAAGAACCGGCAGAAACACTGCCTGATTCAAGTGAAAGGGAGACACCACCTTTGGAAGAAAAGAAGGCACCGGCCGGATCACAATCCAGTCCGCGGAAAACGACAAGAAAGGCTCTCGGCAGGACAAGGCCTGAAGATCCGAAATGCGCCGAGCCGAGCAAATGGTTACAAGAAAGACCGTCTTCAAAGTGAGATCCTTCAGGGACGCCCTCCGCAAGGGCTCAAAAGGTTCCCGCACCAGAGCCCGCAGGACTAAATTCAAATCCCACGGGGGAATCGGTGCTCTGCGGGAAGGCCGCAAATGAAAAACAGCGGTCAAGAAACGCCGCACATCCGCATGAGCGCTGAGAAGGCGGCCTAAAACCTTGCCTCTATAGCAGGAGATCGCTGCCAACTGAACCTTCAGGGAACTGGCCGCGAGGCCTTTCTCGAACCCATCCTGAAGGAAGCTTAACACGACGGGCACAGAGACCGTCGCCGCCCGGACTCCCCGCCGGGAGCACCAGTCCTCAAAAAATCCTCCAGATTCGAACGTAAGTAAGAGAAGTGGATGACTTTCTTGCCCGCAGTAGGGTGGAAATCACCGCGGGCGAATAACCCTTCTTTCTCAGCCGAGCCCTCTCATTGGCCAAACCGTAAGCGAGAATCGAGCCACCTGGGGCATCCGCAGGGGGCCCTGAAGAAGAAGGTCCGGCAGCGCGGGCAGGCGCCAAGGCATGCCGTCTCGAAGTCTGACTAGCTCGGCATACCAGGGCCTCCGGGGCCAATCCGGAGCCACCAGCAGCACTCTGCCCTGATGACCCTCGAAGCGCTGGATGACCCGGCCGATCAGCGCCCACGGAGGGAAGACATACAGAAGCCCGGACGTCGGCCACGGCTGAATGAGAGCGTCGAGCCCTTCGGACATTCGCTCCTGCCGTCTGCTGAAGAAGCGACTCGTCTTGGCCGTCTGGAAGGTCGCCATGAGATCCATGATGGGCGGACCCCACCGCCGCACTATTTGCGCATACACCTGTGGATTTAACTCCCACTCTCCGGGGTCCACTCGCACTCTGCTGAGAAAGTCGGCCTGGACATTTTCCGCGCCCGCTATGTGCGCCGCTGATATTGCCGGCAGACGAGTCTCCACCCAACTGAACAAGGCTGTCGCCTCTGTTTCCAGGGCCACACTCCCTGTGCCCCCTTGGCGATTGATGTAAGCCACCGTGGCCGCATTGTCCGACCAGACCCGGACAGGTCGACCCCGGACCAGTGGCTCCAGGGCCAATAGTGCTAGTCGCACCGCCCGAAGCTCGAGACGGTTGATCGACCAAGACGCTTCCTGGGAGGACCACACCCCCTGAGTGAAGCGGGTCTCGCAGTGCGCTCCCCAACCGGCTAAGCTCGCATCCGTTGTGAGGGGAACCCACAGAGGAGGCTCCAAGGGAACCCCCCGCGTCAGATTCTCGGGAGAGAGCCACCAACGGAGCGAAAGACGCACCGCCTTCGGGCAGGGCAGTCTCTTGTTCAAGGAGTCGCACTGGTTGGACCACCGGCGAAGGAGCGCCCTCTGCAGCGGGCGCATGTGGAACCGCGCCCACGGTACCACCTCCAAGGTCGCCGCCATTGTTCCGAGAAGCCTCAGGTACCACCACGCCGACGGAGCGGGCATGCCCCGAAAGAGTCAGACAAGAGCCCGCAATGCCCGGACGCGGCGCTCGGGGAGGCACACCAGCCCCCGGGCGGTGTCGAAGCGCACCCCCAGATACTCGAGGTCCTGCGTGGGACGCAGACAACTTTTTCGTTCGTTCACCACCCAGCCGAGAGACCGCAGCAGAGCCACTACCCTGCTCGTGACTCGCAAGCACTCCCGACTGGACTTTGCCCGAATCAACCAGTCGTCGAGATATGGATGGACCAAGATGCCCTCCTTGCGCAAGGCCGCCGCCACGACCACCATCACCTTTGTGAAGGTGCGCGGAGCCGTGGCTAAGCCGAACGGCATGGCCCGGAACTGGAAGTGGCCCCACGGAAACGCAAAGCGGAGAAACCGCTGATGAGATGGATGTATCGGGATGTGCAAATAGGCCTCTGTAAGATCGAGGGACATCAAAAGCTCCCTCTGTCGTACTGCTACAATGACTGACCGCAGAGTTTCCATACGGAAGTGCGGCACCCTGAGCGCGCGATTGACGCCTTTGAGATCCAAGATCGGACGCAGAGAATCGCCCTTTTTGGGGACCACAAAATAGATGGAGTAACGACCGGCGCCTCTTTCCAAGAGAGGAACCGGGACCACCGCTCCCAGTGCTAACAACCGAGCCAGGGTCACGCGGATGTCCCGCGTCTTTTGTTCGCCCCTGCTGGGCGACAGAACAAAGGCATCCGGAAGCGGGGATGCAAATTCTAGAGCATAACCCTCTTCTATAATCTGTAGCACCCAGCGATCTGACGTAATTTGGGCCCAAGACAGAAGAAAGTCGTGCAAACGACCCCCGATAATCGGGCCTCCCTCCAGAGCCCGCCTCGCGTCATTGCGGCTTGCGCCCAAAGGAAGACGCCGAGGGAGAGGCGGCTCCGGAGAAGCCTCTGCCGGCCCCTCTGAAACCACGAAATCCCTGATTACGGGCTCCAAACCGGCCCCGCTGCGAGGCCCACAGGCGGGAGGACCGAAACCTGCGCTGATCCCGAAAGGACCCCCGCGCCGAGGTGGAGGACCTGTTGGCCCTTGGCCTATCCTCCGGAAGCCGGCCCCCCTTGGACTCACCGAGCTCCTTTACCAGTTTCTCGAGAGCCTCCCCAAATAACAATCTGCCCTTAAAGGGCAGTTTACCGAGGCGGGACTTGGAAGAACCGTCAGCCGCCCAGTTGCGCAACCATAGGGACCGGCGCGCTGCCACCGCGGACGCCATACTATTAGCCAATGCGCGGATTAAATCATAAAACAGATCCGCCAAGTAGGCCGAGCCGGACTCCAGCCGGGTAACCTCCAACAGGCCTTGCTGGTCTAAGCCGGGGCTCGAGCGCAAGCGCTGCGAAAACCGCAGACACGCCCGAGCCACCCAAGCCCCGCAAATAGAGGCTTGCAATGACACGGCATCCGTATCGAAGGTTTGCTTCAGCAAATTATCAATCTTCTTATCCTGCCCGTCCTTGAGGGCTGCCGCCCCCTCAACCGGGATGGTGGTTTTCTTGGTCACTGCGGAAACCGCCGCATCCACTCGCGGAGACTTAAACAAGTCCCTGTCCTTGTCGGCGAGGGGATAAAGCCGATTCATGGTCCGAATCCCCTTCAAACCGGATTCCGGGTGCTCCCACTCCGCCTGTATCATCTGTTCCACCACGCGGTGGACGGGAAAAACCACCTGGGCATCCCTGACGGCCTGAATGAGAGGATCCTCCAGACCCTCTTCCTCCAGGGACCGCACTGCCGAAAGGTTAAGTGCCTGAAGGGACTCCGTAACCAGAGGAACCAGCTCGTCCTTCCGAAACACCCGAATGATCCGAGCCTGATCCTCCGGCTCGGGGATCTCCCCATCCTCCAATTCCTCCGCTTCAGTCTCAGGATCGCCCTCCGCCTCGAACTCCAGAAGCCCCAGGGCATCCTGCTCCTGTTCCCCCAACCGGAGCCGCTTGACCCCGGGTGGAGAGGAGCGCTGAGCCACCCCAGTGACCCCCGAGGGGAGAGAGGGGGGCCCAACCTCCGGCCACTGACCGGAACCTGCTCAAGTGGAAAGCCTGATGCATGAGGAGAACAAAATCAGGGGAGAATTCCATAGGTGGGACAACTATAGCCCCCTGCTGGAGCGCAGCCACCGACCCACTGGCCGGTGGAACCGACCCAGACTGAGGGATGCTCGGAGAAAGGACACTGTCCCCTGAAGTAGAAGCATCCCCAGGGGTAGCCTGCTCCTGGACATGCACAGAGTGTTCCAGCTCTGCGGGCACTGCAGCGCAGCCCCTGCAGATGCCAGAGTCAGTCCCTGCCGCTCTGCGGGACCCACAAATCACACATTGGGGTTTGGAAGCCATCCCAAGACCACCTCTGCCCAACGGGATAGAAGGGAACCGGCACAGAAAAGCCCACACCACAGGGGCAATCTCATGCAAATCAGTCCCGGTTGAATAATAAAACGTTTTTTTTTTTTTTTGCAAGAAACAAACACACTCCCCAGACTCCCAGGGGTGCCCTGAGCAAAATCGCCAGCAAAAGGAACCCCAAAAACCCCAGGGGGACCTGTGCACAAGTGATCAAAAGTGCCTCTAAAAGCACAGTCTATAAATCCAAAATGGCCGCCGCACTTTTTCACCCGCGGTAAAAAAACGGCGCGAAAATACAAAGACAAATAAATAATATGTAAAAGAAAGAAAACGACCCTCAGATACAGGGCAAACGATCAAATTTAGGAAAAATTGCCAAATGGGCTCAGGAGAGCCTACAGAACGCTGGCAGCTCTGACAAGAGAGCACTGCTCACAAATACAGACATAAAATGAAAACTCCTACCAGCTCAGGAACAGCAAGGACACAGCCAACTTCACACAGTGTCAGCCACTGCTGTATCAGGTATGACTTTTCCCCGTACAGTCAAGGGGAAGCTCACCCAAGGCTGATAAAATTAGCCAGGCAAGAAGACAGGAGCCTGCAGGTCTGACTTCCTCCCGAGTCTCCTGTGCCAAAGCACTAGAGAGGCATGTTTCTTCCACTTTTCCTTTTAAAGATACAACTAGCTATTAAATAAATAGCAAATAAATGTCCCAAAAACAAACCCTAAAAGACTAACTAACAAGTGTTGCTCCTTCAAGAGTCACTCAGTGTGCCCAGCAAGGGCACAGACGTCTTCAAGCTGCAAGAGACTGGACACACTGGGGGGCTTCTGGGAGCTCCTGCTGGATATGTACTACAGAAGATTTGATTGGTCCAGTCTCCAGGCTGCAGTAGAAGGTGCACTACCCGATTGTGGAGGACTAAACTGGATATCCGCACAGGAAACGGGGGTTTTTTTTTCTGAAAAAGAAAAGAAAGGAACCGACGGAACCGGTAAGCGTCGTGCAGCAGGCAAATGTGACCACAAGAAAACAAATTTAAAGGCGGAATTTTCTGTGGTGACAGGGAATAGATCCTGTCGGCTCTCCGGAAAATGAAGAACTGAAGAGGGACAGTTGGAAAGGTAGGAAGGCAGCGCGCATGTGCTGAGAGATGCTCCCAAAGCGTTCCTATTAGATGCTGGGGAGCATTCCCGCGCAGGCTCCGTTGGTACCTATGATACCCATATGTGAAGACTACATTCCTGCTTGTTCCTGGAGATCATGTTATTCTAATGAAATCAGAGAGGCAAAGTGTTTGCTAAGAAAACTTGAGCGTAAAAGGAGACTAACTAAATCTCAAGATGTAAAATTCCTATTTAATGTAAAACAAATGGAACATAATAAGTTAATAAATGACTGTAAACAACAATACCATACAAATCTAATAATGAAAGCAACTAACAAACCAAGGGAACTATTCAATTGTTCAACAACTTACAAAAGTGACCGCTTTATATGGTGATCCTCAAATAGACCCCCAAAAATTTGCAAATTACCTGATAAGCAAGAATGCTATTTCATCAAACAACTTATCTACATCACAATTCCACCAACTTTGCACTCAATCTGCAAAAGTCTGGAAGGATTTTTCTTTACCAACTTTAAAACAGATTGAAAATATAATCAGCATACTTAATACAACAACTTCACCAGCTGACTCATGTCCAGTAGAATGGATTAAAAGTACTAAAAATCATATTAGCTTTCACATTGTAAATTTTGTAAATAATTCTTTAAAACAAGGTTACTTACCACCTATTCTAAAGAGTGCTATAATTCGACCAGTCTATAAAGGGAAATCACTGGACATCACTGACCATAAGTCATACCGTCCTATTTCGAGTTTACCATTTATCTCAAAAATTATAGAAAATGTGGTACAAAATCAGCTATAAGATCACATTGATTCGTATGCTCCTTTGGATATACATCAGCATGGATTTAAACCTAATCACAATGTGAAAACTCTACTTATTTCTCTCTTTGATAATCTTATAACAGGCCTTGAAAAAAATAAGCCATTTCTGTTAATTTTCATCAATGTCTCAGCAGCATTTGATACTGTGTCTTACACAATAATGTTACAACGTGTACAAGATATTGGCTTATGCAACAATACATTAAAATGGTTTGCTTCTTATCTAACCAATCGTACGCAGTTAGTAAAATATGGTGACAAAAAAATCCGCTCAGTTTTCGATTGGACAAGGCATACCTTAAGGTTCTGCCACTCCTGTCCACCATCCTAGAAAGCTGCATCGGAGGGGAGGCAGGAGCTGTAGGCCGTGAGCACGCATGCGCACAAGCACTCTAAAGCCCAATGCAGCACTGAAGCAACAGTTCAGCTGCCACTGCTTCAGCACAAGGGGGGTGAGAAAGGCATGGTGGGCTAGACAGAGGTGCAGTCTTTTGGGGGAGCGGCAGCACGGAGGGTCTGCCTAGGGCAACAGAAACCCTCGTGCCGCCACTACCTGGATTTGTGTTTCATTTATATCACATACTTTGCAGGTGCCATCCTAAATGTAGTTTATTTGAAATACGGCTCATGAATCTTCCGCCCCTTGCCATTGTGTCTTTCTTTTTTTTTTTGCTATGATGAATCACTTTCACCAATGTGTTCAATTACTATCCCGCAGCTGATTCAGTGGTGAATTTTTACCTGTTGTCCTCCAGCATCTGATAAATCATCTTTGATCCGAGGCACCAGAGACACAGCGGAGCTGTGACACATACTGGACAGAGGAGAGAAATGTGTCACTCCTTTGTCTCCGGAAAGACTGGTGTGACCTTCGGTGGCATTTGAAAGCAGACATTTTATCCTGCGGTCCCTTGGCTATATTGATCTCACTATGGAATTAATCATAGGCAAACAGGCCGCATAATTTATGTAAACTTTGTAGGTAATTAAGTGCTTTCTAGTAAAGGTCAGAGAAGAATATTTAAAAATCCATTGATGAGTGGAAAAAAACAGGCAAACAACAACAAAAAAACGAAAGAATGACAAAAGAAACCAACTGGGATATGAGGTGACATTTGAACATCCTCTTGAATTATATGACTGATACTTCATGAGCAATTTTTTTTAATGAGAGTAGCATTTTTCTTATTTGATATTACATTGATTTAAGGGTGTTTCAAAGCTTGAAGAGGGTGTCTGAGGAGACTGGTGAGCCTTTTATCTTGAAAACAAAGAGATAATATTCAGCTGCACAAAGAATACATAGTTTGAAATGTTTAAGTTGGATATTTTCATATTATACGTATGCCTAGGGGTGCTATTCATTTAAGTGGCACGGCTGAATGTTCACGCATAACTTGAAACATCTAAGATGGAGAATTAAAGTTGTAGCTGATATTTGGGTATTCCTAAATCCCATTTCTTTTTGGCTTGTGTTTCTCTATATGCTACCTATTCTCGTACATTCTGTTCTGACCCAGTATGGCATCTCTTATGTTCTTAGGTTCTCCCTTCTACACTGCTCTCTCTCACACACTACTTGCTCCTTTCCTCCAGGGCTGGCTTAACCATTAAGCAAGAATACACAGTTGCCTAAGAACATAAGAACTGCCTACTGGGTCAGACCAAAAGTCCATCAAGCCCAACATCCTATTTCCAACAGTGGCCAATCCCATAACAAGTACCTGACAACAGGGCCGCTTCAACGCCTTATGGGGCCTTGGACAAACGTTCAAGAATTGGCACCTCCTCCTAGTTTGTGGCCCCCCATTTAGAGCCCCCACCTGTTCGTGGACCCCCACCCAGAGCAGCACAGTCAGCGGCCTTGTTTCTAGTGAGTGGTGCTTTAGCGAACAGACCAGAAGCAGGAAATCATCAGTCTATTTTCACTAGAGCACTGCTCACTTCTATTGCAAGTGGCCAAAGGGAGCAGAAGGGAGGCACTGCGCCTTTGCATGATCTGCTTTTAGTCCTCCTCCCTTCACAGTGGCGTTGATGCAGGTGACATAGCGGCCATGAGTTTGTGCTTTCGCTTTCCTTCAAGGGTCCGTCGGTGGTGCCCAGGCATGAAATATGACTGCGTGATCATCGTCTTCTCTCCGGGTGGGCACCTCTTCCACAGCCACTTTTATCTATGGGCAGAAGGGCAACTGGGCCCCCATTGTGCAGGAGTCCAGGGCAGCTGCCCCTTTTGCCCATAGGTAAAAGCAGCCCTGCCTGACAAATCCCAAAAGTAGCCGGTTCCATGCTACTTATCCCCAGGGATAAGCAGTGGCTTTCCCTTGGGCTACATTAATAACTGGTTATGGACTTTTCTTCCTGGAATTTGTCCAAACCTTTTTTTAAACCCAGCTGCATTACCTGCTTTTAGCATATCTGCCAGCAATGAGTTCCAAAGACTAAGGGCCCGATATTTACACAGTGTCCAGCCCAGTAAACCGTGTAACTACCTAAGAAGGGGGATATTCAACAGTGCCTACCTGGTTAGTGCCTTTGAATATCCACATCTAAGTCCCCTACACACCCTGATGCAATCCGGTGAGCATCGGGGAGTGTTGGGGGCACTTTGGGGCAAAACAGAGGCAGAAAATGGTGCTAACGAGGCAGCAGTGATATTGGATGCTGCCCGGTTAGCGATCTGCACCTCAAAGATAGGCGAGGAAAACCCTGACCTATCTTTAAGGCGCAGGAGCTAACCGGGCAGCATCCAGTACTGCTGCTGCCCAGTTAGCTTCAGCGTCTTCCAGATTTGGTGGCGATCACTGGATATTCAATGCCGTCACTGCAGTACTGAATATCCAGTTTAGAGGTCGGCAGGGAGGGCTATGCATCCGAAGGTGCATGGCCCTTTGATGATCAAGGCAGCTGAATATTGGGCCCTATATGTTGAGAGAAAAAATATTTTCTCCTATCTATTTTAAAACTACTATTTTGTAGCGTCGTGGTGTGCCCCCTAGTCCTATGACAGCAGTTTCGGGGGGGGGGGGGCGGGGGGGGGGGCAGAAAAGAGCACCATTCCTCCCAGAACAATCCAGTTATAATGCATAATCAGACATAATGGATTCAATATTCAAAAAGGTTTAGATGGTCGGCAGGATTTGCTAACCTGCCTAATATTTGGTTAATGCCATTGAATATCACCACAGACTGCCTTAGAAACATATGATTTGTTTCAGGGTCACCTGTGGATGGCGCTGGGGTGAACCTGATCCCTATACAGTTAGTGGCAATACTCGGCTGCTAAGCGGATAGGGAAACCACATAAAGATATTACAGGCCAATGGCTATAAGATATATATCTTGCAAAGGATATAAAAAGACTGGAAAATGTTCAGAGGAAGACAACCAAAATGATTGGAGCCTGCATCAGAAGCCTTATGAGAAGAGACTTGAAGACCTAAATATGTACACTCTGGAGGAGAGGAGGGATAGGGGAGATATGATTCAGACCTTTAAATACTTAAAGAGAAATAATGAACAAACAAACCTCTTCCAAAGACGGGGAAGCTATAAAACTAGAGGGCATAACATGAAGCTGCAAGGGGGTAAATTGAAAGGCAATGTCAGGAAATACTTTTTCACGAAAGGGTGGTGGATGCTTGGAATGGCCTCCCGATGGAAGTGTTGGGGGCAAATAGAGTGACAGAATTCAAAATGGCATGGGACAGACACAGTGGATCCCTTTACAGCAACAGGATAAAATAAAAATAAACTTAACTAACTAATTTCTCAACATACAGGGGGGTGGGTTCACCCCTAAAACAAAGACATGAGGAGGGGTGGCCTGCACGGAGCGGCAGGTGCCCCTGCTCTTGCCTTCTTACTGGGCAGACTAGCTGGACCATACTGGTCTTTATCTGCCGT
This sequence comes from Ichthyophis bannanicus, assembly GCA_033557465.1. Lineage (NCBI taxonomy): Eukaryota > Metazoa > Chordata > Amphibia > Gymnophiona > Ichthyophiidae > Ichthyophis > Ichthyophis bannanicus. Next base: position 1,786,520,403 of record CM066031.1, on the reverse strand, counting down.
CATTTACTATGTTACTACAGCATGTTACTATGTCCTAACATTGGGGCATGTTTCCTGATATGTGCTACCTGAGCAATGTGGGGTTAGTGCACAGTATCAGCGCAAGCTAAAAAGTAACCCGGGGTCCTGTGCTAAAAACCCCACACTACCCATGTAGCGTGCATCTGGACGGTGACTGGGTGGGTTGGGGTCATTAGTGCCAAAGCAGTGGTAGCTTGGGTATTGTAAGCAGTGGTAGCTTGGGTGTTGGAAGCAGTGGTAGCTTGGGTATTGTAAGCAGTGGTAGCTTGGGTGTTGAAAGCAGTGGTAGCTTGGGTATTGGAAGCAGTGGTAGCTTGGGTGTTGGAAGCAGTGGTAGCTTGAGTACTGGAAGCAGTGGTAGCTTGGGTGTTGGAAGCAGTGGTAGCTTGGGTATTGTAAGCAGTGGTAGCTTGGGTGTTGGAAGCAGTGGTAGCTTGGGTATTGTAAGCAGTGGTAGCTTGGGTGTTGTAAGCAGTGGTAGCTTGGGTATTGTAAGCAGTGGTAGCTTGGGTGTTGTAAGCAGTGGTAGCTTGGGTGTTGGAAGCAGTGGTAGCTTGGGTATTGTAAGCAGTGGTAGCTTGGGTGTTGGAAGCAGTGGTAGCTTGGGTATTGTAAGCAGTGGTAGCTTGGGTGTTGGAAGCAGTGGTAGCTTGGGTATTGGAAGCAGTGGTAGCTTGGGTATTGTAAGCAGTGGTAGCATGGGTGTTGGAAGCAGTGGTAGCTTGGGTATTGGAAGCAGTGGTAGCTTGGGTGTTGGAAGCCCATGCTACCATTGCTTGGTGAGGATAGGTCAGTTGCAACTAAAGGTACCTCAGTAGGTGGTGTTAGTTGCTCCCCAGTGGGTTTACCATGGTAACCTGCACTAACTGCAGAGGGATGGCTGTACTAGTAACGCGGCCCAAATCCACTTTACCAGCATGGGGCTTAGTAAACATGCCCCATTATGTGTTCTGTGCTATCCGATTAGTGGTTGAATATTGCTGCTAACCAGATCGCAAAAGAGTGGGCAGTAAAACAAGATATTCAGCACTGGACACTGGATAGATATCTGTCCACAAAGCAGAAGCAAGGAAGAGGTAGGTAACTACAGACTGATCAGTCTGATCTCTGTGATGACTAAATTAATGGAACCACTGCTAATGAAGAGGATGGTACATTATGGAATCCAAGGAATTACAGGATCCGAGACAGCATAGCTTTACTAGAGGTAAATCTTATCAGGCAAATCTGATAGATTTGTACAGAACAGAGTATTAGAAGGGTTTAAGCATCCAGAGCACCTGTAAAGCTGGCAGCTATGGTTGGGGCTGGAAGAAGGGGCTAATGCTGGAAAATTATGTTTTGGGTCATTAAACAGAAACCATCCAAAAAGCCAAAAAACATTTTTTGCAACACAAATACACTGATAAATCTCTTTTTTCTGACCCTAAGAAAGTACTTAATTGTCTCAAAAATAAATCCCTAAAATTCCAAGTGATAATACCTAGGAACAGAAGCCCAACTGTAGGGTAAACTTGTTTCCTAAGAGAAAAGTTCAATCATGTATAATGCATTAGGGCCCCAATGTACTAAACTGCACTAACCTTTAGTTCGGTGGTTTACTATCAATTTCCGCATGTTAATCTCAAAACCCATGCAGAAAGAATATTTAGTGCTTGAAAATCAGAGAACCACTGCACAATGAGCATGCAAAATACCTGAATTTTAAATTGCTCCCAATATTTAAAAAAACATGCTAAAGATGAAGCATAAGAGCAAAAGGATCATCTGAGGTGAAGTACACTTCCAAGGCTCCTGTTTGGCAAGTGGGCCCCTGAATCTTCCACCCCACAACTCTACAACTAATCTCCCTGGTGACTCAAGATTAAGCAATCCCTCAAGCTAAATCAGGAGTATTATTGATGTATCAATTTTAAGATTTTATTTCTATGTTTATTCTTATATTATTTATAGAAACATAGAAACATGATGACAGAAAAAGACCACATGGCCTATCTAGTCTGTCCTTCCATAACAACTACAACAGTCCACTTTTTACCTTTAGAGATCCTCTGTGTTGGTCCCATGCTTTTTTGAATTCAGTTACTGTCCTCATCTCTACCACCTCCAATGGGAGACTATTCCATGGATCCACTACTCTTTCCGTAAAGAAATATTTCCGCATATCACTTCTGAATCTATCTCCCTTCACCCTCATCCCATGTCCCCTCGTAGCAGAACTTGCTTTCAATTGAAAGAGGCTCTCTCCCTGAACATTTATGCCACGGAGGTATTTAAACATCTCAATCATATCACCTCTATCCCGCCTTTCCTCTAAGGTGTACATATTAAGATCCTTCAGTCTGTCCTCATATGCTTTATAATGAAGCCCATTCATCATTTTAGTAGCCACCCTCTGCACCAACTCCATCCTGTTCACATCCTTTTGAAGGTGCGGTCTCCAGAATTGCACACCATACTCCAAATGAGGTCGCATGACATGATCTCATGTCATGTTTTGTTTTGTGATTTTTGTGAGTGTGTTATAATTGATTATGTATCCATTTTGGAATTATTTTAAATTTATAGATAGGTGAATAAGGACGGATGGATGGATAGATAAATAAAAAATAAGAGGGTCTCTTGACACTACACCACCTGAAGATCTCCCTGATGGCTCAAATAGTCTCCCAGACTGCTAGCCACCCACCTACCTCTATGTCATCTTGCAGGAGCAATGCCCACTTGCTCCTGCATCTAGCACCACCATTTTATAAAATGGTAGCACCTGGAGGCCAAACAGTCAAAGAAGATGCGGTACCCAAATAAGGGAGGTAGTACCTTATTTGGCAGACTGACCCCCTAGCATTGTGTCACAAAATACTACAATGGGCCAGGCACCACCATTTTCCAAGATAGTGTTAGGACACAGAGAAAGCAACTGGACGCCTCACTTAACCATGTAAATGTTATTGGTCTAGAGAGGTCCATAAGCAGAGACAATTCTCTAGTTAAAGGTCTCCTTGTGTTGGATGCCTAGTCAGAGATGCCCAGACCCAAGGTGCCAGGACAATGAATGCTCTAACCTGGGTGCCCTGGCTCACAGTATCCAGACCAGTTGTGCCCTGGACCCCAAGGAGGGCGATCCAGGGAGACCAGAGGAGTTTGGGGGATCAGGAGAGATCTGGAGAGGCCAGGAGTCTTCACTTACAGGAAGGGGATATTTTACTCACAATGCAACAGACCACTGCAGATTACCATGGTGGTGTGCAGTTTCTTTCTGTCAACGCACACTTTTTAATACCATGGCAATTTGCATGCCATTAGTTTACTGCATCAGAAGGAAAAAGAACTTGTAGCACATGTGTTACTACGCTGTGTGCCAATGCTTAATGTAGCATTCTAATGTGTGGCTTATTGCTTCAAAGCCTGGATGTACAATCAGCGATTGATTTATTTAACCAGGTTTTTATACTGCTTTATCATTTAATCAAAGCAGTTTACATTGTAACTTAAACTTGGTAATGTACATTAAACAGGGACATTGATAACAGATTCTTCTGAGGCAATGGAAGGTTAAGTGACTTGCCCAAGGACACAAGGAATGCTAGTGGGAATGGAACCCTGGTCTCTGCGCTACCAAGCTAGTATGCTAACCACTACTACTACTACTACTACTATTCATCACTTATAGAGCGCCACGCACACAGCGCTGTACAGCCAACCAACAAGAGTTAGCCAGAATGCAAGAGACAGTCCCTGCCCGTCAGAGTCATGCTCATCGGAGCTTACAATCTAGTGAGAACATTACAGGGTAACGGTCAGATTAGTGCAAGGTACAATAAGGTCCAATACAAGGCACAGTAAGGTCAATACAATATGGTCATGAGAGTTGACGGGGATTAAGATAAGATAAGAATAAAGGTCAGGATCTGAAAGGGATGGTGAAGAGGTGAATCTTCAACCTGGATTTGAAGAGGGCCAGGGAGGGTGCCTGGCGTATAGACACAGGTAGGCTGTTCCAGGCATGAGGTGCAGCAAGGTGAAAGCAGCGAAGTCGGGAGTAAGCAGTGTGGGTGAACGGCATTGATAGAAGTGATTTGCTAGCGGAGCGCAGGTTCCGAGAGGGGATGTAGGGAGAGATAAGAGATGAGAGGTATTGAGGGGCCACCGAGTGAATGCATTTATAGGTCAGTAGGAGAAGTTTGAATTGGATGCGGAACTGGACAGGGAGCCAGTGAAGCGACTTGAGAAGAGGAGTAATGTGGGTGTGGCGAGGCTGGCAGAAGATTATTCAAGCAACGTGATTTTGTATAGATTGAAGGGGAAGGAGGTGGCTGATGGGGAGACCAGCAAGGAGTAGGTTGCAATAATTGAGGCGAAAGGAGATTAAGGAGTGGATAAGCGTTTTGGTGGTGTGTTCAGAGAGGAAGGGGCGGATTTTGCCAATGTTGTAGAGGAAGAAACGGCAGGTCTTAGCTACATGCTGGATATGTGCGAAGAAGGAGAGGGAGGTGTCAAAGATAACCTCTAGGTTGCGGGCCGAGGGAACAGGAAGGATAGTAGCTCCGTCCACATAGACTGAGAAAGGGGGAAGAGGAGGGGAGGAATTGGGGGGAAAGACAAGGAGTTCAGTCTTAGCCATGTTCAGTTTCAATCGGCGAAGAGACATCCAGGCGGTGATGTCGGAGAGGTAGGCAGAGATCTTGGACTGGGTTGCTGGAGAAACAGTAGGTGCAGAAAGGTAGATTTTGGAGTCATCGGCATAGAGATGGTACTGAAAGTCGTGGGAGGAGATAAGCGCGCCAAGGGCTTGGGTGTAGAGGGAGAAAAGGAGGGGGCCCAAGACAGATCCCTGGGGTACACCTATGTGGAACGGGGTAGGGGAGGAGGAGGAGAAGCCACCAGAGCATACACTGAATGAGCGATGGGAAAGGTAGGAGGAGAACCAGGACAGTACCAGGTCCTTGAAGCCAAGGGAGGATAGGGGGGTGAGGAGAAGATCGTGGTCAATGGTGTCAAAGGCAGCGAAGAGGTCAAGAAGAATGAGGATAGAGTAGATGCCATTAGATTTAGCCAGGAATAGGTCATTGGAGACTCTTGCGAGCGCCGTTTCAGTGGAATGTAAGGGACGGAAGCCAGATTGTAGTGGGTCCAGGAGGGCCTGGGAGGTGAGGAAGTTGAGGCAGCGGTGGTAGACTGCATGATCTACTAGTTTGTATATGAAGGGAAGGAGGGAGATGGGTCGACAGTTAGAAGGGCATGTGGAATCGAGTGAGGGTTTCTTAAGGAGAGGTGTGACAACAGCATGCTTGAAGTCAACAGGGACAATTGCAGTGGAGAGTGAAAGGTTGAGGGTGTGAGAGATGATGGGTACAATAGTGGAGGAAATGGGGTGTAGGAATTGGTTGGGGATGGGGTCAGATGAACATGTGGTGGGTTTGGAGGAAGTAAGAAGGAGTGTGGTTTCTTCTACAGAGATCGGAGGGAAGGCGGAGAGGGTGGCAGAGTAAGGACAGGTGGGGGGAGAATTGGGAAGGGGGGAGGTAGATGAGGGGGTGGGGAATTGGAGAGTAATCTTGTAGATTTTGTCATAGAAGTAGTCAGTTAGGGTTTGGGCAGAAAGGGAGGGCGGGACGGGGGCAGGGGGACTTTGAAGAGAGAATTGAGGGTATTAAAGAGACGACGAGGATCAGAGGCAAGGGAGTTGGTCAGGTGGATGTAGTAGTCTTGTTTGGCAAGTGCTATGGCTGACTGGAAAGAGCCAAGCATGAATTTGAAGTGTAGCAGGTTCTCCGGGGAACGGGATGTGGACCAAGCACGCTCAGCGGAACATGCACAGGTGCGGAGATAATGGGTTATGGGCAAAAGTCAGGGCTGGGGAGTAGATCGTTTGACTGGACATGGGGTGGGTGGGGCAAGAGTGTCGAGAGCTGAGGAGAGTATAGCATTGTAAGAGGATAGTGCCTCATCGACGGACTTGGAGGATATAATGGAGGAGAGAGATGGAGAAATGGTGGAGGAGAGAGTCAGGGGATCAATATTATGGAGGTTTCTAAATAGGTCGGATGAGACAGGACGAAGTTGAGATGGCGGAAGCTGAAGAGTAAAGGTTAAAAGGTGATGGTCAAATGAGGTAAGGATTGAATTGCGGAAGTTTGAGGGAGAGGAATTGGAGAAGAGTATTAGGTCAAGGCAGTGGCCATGTATGTGGGTGGGGACAGTGGAGCAGAGTTGGAGGTCATACGAGGAGATGAGGGCAAGGAATTTTGAGGCGTGGGGGTCAGAGGGGTTGTCGACGTGAATGTTGAAGTCGCCGAGAATAAGAGTGGGGGAAGAGGGATCAAGAAAGGTGGAAAGTCAGGAATCGCAGTCGGTGAGGAAGGTTCATTGGGATTTGTCAGGTGGGCGATAAATAACAGCAACACGGAGGGGAAGTGGTAGGAGGAGGCGAATGGAGTGGACTTCAAAGGAGAGGGGGAAGAGTGACTGAGGTAGCAGAAGAGGTTGGAATTGACAGGAGGGAGAGAGTAGGAGACCAACACCACCACTGCAACCAGTAGATCGAGGTGTATGGGAGAACTGGTAACCACCATAGCAGAGAGAAGCCATGGATAAGGTGTCATCTGGGGCGATCCAGGTCTCAGTCAGGGCGAGAAGGTTTAGGGCATTAGAGATAAAGAGATCATGGGTAAAAGGAAGTTTGTTAGTAACTGAGCATGCGCTCCATAGGGCACATGAGAATGGGAGAGCAGAGGGAGGAAGGAGAGGGATATGGATAAGGTTAGATAAGTTACGTGAGGATTTCTTATCAGAGTAATGTGAGGCTTTATTCCTAGAGAAGTGCAGAGATTTAGAGGGAACAGGGTGCGGGTGCATATGTCTGGATGTGTGTGCCCTCCAAGAGGGCCTTGAGAGAGGGGAAGTGAGGGGCAAGAGAGGGGTGATATTGCTGGTATCAGTTAGGTTATGTGGGGATTTCTTATTGGAGATAAGGTTGGGGTTGATATCTCTGTATGAGATATTGGGGGATGAGTGAGGGAGGGTGGAGGGGGGAGGAGCGGGTTGTGGATGAGATTAGATAAGGTACGTGAGGAACTCTTTTTAGTGTGAGAAAGAAAATGAGGGGGGCCAGGGTTGGGGTTGGTGTTGCATGATGAGAGAAGAAGAAGGAGTATTACAGAGCATGGTAAGGTGGAGACGGTACGGCAGAAGTGAGGGTGGGGTTGCCTTAGAGAGAGAGGGGTTGGTTGAATGTGGGGGATGGTGTGTTGAAGCTCAAGAGCAGATGCTAGGTAAGGGGAAAGAATGGAGGGCGAAGTGAGGAAGGTAGGGGGTAGGGGGTAGAGGGAAGAGGAGGGGGTGTTCGAAGGAGGGGAGACAGTTGTGGAGGATGAGGAAGAAAAGGACAATGTGATGTGGGGCCATGGTAATGGGGAAAAAGTTCTGTGCAAACACTGGGTAGCAGTGCTATGCAGGCAGTGGGTAACAGTTCTAAGCAGACAATGGGTAGCAGTTCAATGCAAACAATGGATAACAGCACTATGCAGGCAGAGGGTAACAGTACTAAGCAGACAAGGGGTAGCAGTTCTTTGCAGACAATGGGTAGCAAGATCTAGGCAGGTAATGGAAGGGAAGATCAGTGCCAGCAGTGGGCAGCAAGTCAAGGAAAGTTACTTGAAGGTAAAGGTGGTGTTGGCGAGATGGTTGGGGTCAGGAGGCGCAGTGTGGAGGAACGATCATGCCTACTCGGTTCCAGGGCCGGCTCCAGGCAGCTACAGTGATTAGGAGGAGCAGGGTTCACGGCTCACACCAGAGCGCTCCTGGGTCAACACCTAAGGGCCACACCAAAGGGCCCTCTGGCAAGGCCCTCAGGCGCGGGCCCGCCAGGCGTGGGCGTGTCCACTGGAGCACGCCGCTTTTAAAGGGACGATTGACCTTTGCTCTCCCATTGGCGGCATGCTTTAGGTCTCCCGCTGGAGCACACCGCTTTTAAAGGATCGATTGCCCTTTGATCTCCCGTTGGCGGCGTAACCACTGGGATACTCCTCCACTCCACTGATTTCTGCCAATGGAAAGCATGCAAGAACCCTTGCAGGGAAAAGTCGAATATTGTTCTTTCCCAGGAGCAGAGGTATGATTATCTTTCTTGAAGAGATAAAACAAAAGCGTGCAAAGAGCCGATTCTCCTGTACACTGAGGTGAGACGAACCTGACCTAGCACAGTGAAAGAGAATCCATCAGCATTCCAAGGCGTTCAGATGCCGTCAAGGGCACCTCTGGACAGAGCTCAATAAACAACTCAGGAGCTATGGGTTCATGCTGAAGAAAGGAAAAACATTCTTATTCAAGTAGCATCTATACTGTATCTAAAAAGGTATTTGTAAAAATTCGGCCCTCGAGAACAGAGGAATAGATGAATGGTATATTCATTGTAAATATGATAAACCTCTAATTTAAAGGATATTTTTTTAAGAGCCACAAGTTTGTTTGATTTGAGAGAGTTGTATGGGAATTTTTATTTAAGAGCAACCAGAGCTTGAAGTATATTGTTCTTCAACCAGTGGGTCTTGGAGATCATTTCAGCATACCCTATTCCAAACAGACAAGTCCTCTTGTATCCATCATATGATTAAGAGTGAGCCAGGTGCACACATGTATCAGTTTATGCCTTTTTGCTGTACCCCACAGCCCTGTTTTGCTAATTACAGGGTAGAGGAGTAGCCTTTTTGTTAAAGGAAGCACACTGATACCCAGGGCCAGCCCAAGAGTGTTCAATTCTGGAGACCGCACCTTCAAAAGGATGTGAACAGGATGGAGTCGGTGCAGAGGGTGGCTACTAAAATGATTAGTGGTCTTCATTATAAAGCATATGAGGACAGACTGAAGGATCTTAATATGTACACCTTAGAGGAAAGGCGGGATAGAGGTAATATGATTGAGATGTTTAAATACCTCCGTGGCATAAATGTTCAGGGAGAGAGCCTCTTTCAATTGAAAGCAAGTTCTGCTATGAGGGGACATGGGATGAGGGTGAAGGGAGATAGATTCAGGAGTGATATGCGGAAATATTTCTTTACGGAAAGAGTAGTGGATCCATGGAATAGTCTCCCAGTGGAGGTGGTAGAGATGAGGACAGTAACTGAATTCAAAAAAGCATGGGACAAACACAGAGGATCTCTAAAGGTAAAAAGGGGACTGTTGTAGTTGTTGATATGGAAGGACTGACTAGATAGGCCATGTGGTCTTTTTCTGTAATCAGGTCTTAGATAGTGCTGGGGAGGAGTCTGCTGTCTTGGTATATGTCGGTACCAATGACATAGGAAAATGTGGTAGGGAGGTTCTGGAGGCAAAATTTAGGCTTTTGGGTAGGAAGTTGAAATCCAGAACTTCCAGGGTAGCATTCTCCGAAATGCTTCCTGTTCCACGCGCAGGACCCAAAAGGCAGGCAGAGCTCCGGAGTCTCAATGCATGGATGAGACAATGGTGCAGAGATGAGGGCTTTGGATTTGTTAGGAACTGGGGAACATTCTGGGGAAAGGAGGGGCTCTTCCGAAGGGATGGGCTTCACCTTAACCGGGATGGAACCAGGCTGCTGGCATTAACCTTTCAAAAGGAGATAGAGCAGCTTTTAAACTAGATATTAGGGGAAAGCCGACAGTCGCCCAAGAGCGGATGGTTCGGAAGAATGTATCCTTGAAGGATACTACCAAAAGCAGAGAGGTTCCACAAAAGAGTAAAGTAGCCCAAATGCCCTCAAGTATGGAGCAGACAGAGCTTAAAGATCCCAATTTACCCATGTCTAACAATAGCCAAATTAACATGAATAAAATACATTCTCTAAAATGCTTGTATGCAAATGCTAGAAGTCTAAAGAATAAGATGGGAGAGTTAGAATATATAGCACTAAATGAAAGGTTAGATATGATTGGAATATCAGAGACATGGTGGAAGGAGGACAACCAGTGGGACATTGTGATACCTGGGTACAAACTATATCGTAATGATAGAGCTGATCAAATTGGTGGAGGGGTTGCGCTCTATGTTAGAGAGGGCATTGACTCAGAAAGGATTAAAGTTTTGCAGGAAACAAAATCTGCTGTAGAATCTATATGGATTGAAATTCCATATAAAAGGGGGAAGGCAATGGCAGTGGGGGTGTACTATCGAACACCTGGCCAGAATGACCAAATGGATGATGAAATGCTCAAAGAAATCAAGGAAGCTAACAAAAGTTACAGCGCAGTAATAATAATGGGTGATTTCAATTACTCCGGTATCGACTGGGTCAGTGTCACGTCAGGACATGCTAGGGAGATAAAGTTCCTAGATGAAATAAATGACTGCTTCTTGGAGCAGCTGGTTCATGAACCGACCAGAGGGGAAGCCATATTAGACCTAGTCCTTAGTGGAACACCAGATCTAGTGCAAGAGATAAGGGTGTTGGGGCCACTTGGCAATAGTGATGATAGCATGATCGCCTTTGATTTAATTAGTGGAGGAGCGATAGTAAGGAAATCCACAGTACTACCATTTAACTTTCGAAAGGGAGACTATGATAAAATGAGGAAAAGAGTTAAGAAAAAACTAAAAGGAGCAGTTGCAAAGGTTAAAGACGTACATCAAGCTTGGGTGTTGTTGAAAAATACTATCTTGGAAGCCCAGACCAGCTGTATTCCACACTTTAAGAAAAGTGGAAGGAAGTCCAAAAAACTGCCAGCATGGTTTAAAGGTGAGGTCAGAGAGGCTGTTGTTGCCAAAAAAGCATCTTTCAGGAAATGGAAAAAAGAGCCAAACGACGAAACCTGGAAACAGCACAAGCACTGGCAAGTCAAATGTAAGGCATTGATAAGGCAGGCAAAGAGAGAATTTGAGAAGAAGCTTGCTGCGGAAGCAAAAACGCGAAATAAAGACCTTTTCAAGTACATTCGTAGCAAAAAACCTGTGAGAGAGTCAGTTGGTCCATTAGATGATAAAGGGGTTAAAGGAGCACTAAGAGGCGACAAGGAGATAGCGGAGAGACTGAATGAATTCTTTGCTTCGGTCTTTACTGAGGAAGATGTAGGGATGTTACCCATGACTGAAGTGGTATTTAAAGGTGTGGAAGAATTGAAGGAAATATCGATACATCGGGAAGATGTCTTACAACTATTAGATAAACTGAAGAGTAGCAAATCACCTGGGCCGGATGGTATACATCCAAGGGTGTTGAAAGAACTGAAATATGAGATTGCAGAACTGCTATCAGTAATCTGTGAACTATCATTAAAATCATCTCTAATACCTGAAGATTGGAGGATCGCCAATGTAACACCAATTTTTAAAAAGGGTTCCAGGGGTGATCGGGGAAACTACAGACCGGTGAGCCTGACGTCAGTACCGGGAAAAATGGTAGAAACCATCATAAAGAATAAAATTACTCAGCATGTAGATAGTCACAACCTAATGGGAGAGAGCCAACATGGCTTTAGACAAGGAAGATCTTGTCTTACTAATCTGTTATGTTTTTTTGAAGGAGTGAATAAACAGGTGGACAAAGGTGAGTCGGTTGATATTGTGTATCTGGACTTTCAGAAAGCCTTTGACAAGGTCCCTCATCAGAGACTTTTGGCAAAACTAAAGAGTCATGGGAAAGGAGGCAGTGTACTATTGTGGATCAGGAACTGGTTAAAAGATAGAAAGCAGAGGGTAGGGCTAAATGGCCAATTTTCCCAATGGAGAAAGGTGAATAGTGGTGTACCCCAGGGATCTGTGCTGGGTCCGCTGCTTTTTGACATATTCATAAATGACCTGGAAAGTGGAATAACGAGTGAGGTTATCAAATTTGCAGATGACACAAAACTATTTAAAGTTGTTAAAACCCAAGAGGATTGTGAAAAATTGCAAGAGGATCTTGACAAATTGGAAGACTGGGCATCAAAATGGCAGATGAAATTTAATTTGGACAAGTGCAAGGTTATGCACCTAGGGAAGAACAACCCAAACTATGGTTACACGACGCAAGGTTCCACATTAGGAACCATCACCCAGGAAAAAGATTTAGGCATCATTGTGAATACCATGTTAAAACCCTCGGCCCAGTGTGCAGCGGCGGCCAAGAGAGCAAATAGAATGCTAGGTATGATAAGGAAAGGAATGGAAAATAAAACAAAAGATATTATAATGCCTCTGTATCGTTCCATGGTGAGACTGCACCTTGAATATTGTGTGCAATTCTGGTCGCCGTATCTTAAAAAGGATATAGCGATTTTAGAAAAGGTACAGAGAAGAGCCACCAAAATGGTAAAGGGGATGGAAGGATACTCCTATGAAGAAAGGCTAAAAAGGTTAGGGCTCTTTAACTTGGAAAAGAGACGGCTGAGGGGAGATATGATAGAAGTCTATAAATTAATGAACGGAGTGGAACGGGTAAAAGTAGATCAATTGTTTACCTTATCAGAATATAGAAAGACTAGGGGACATGCAATGAAGCTACAGGGTAAACTATTTAAGACTAATAAAAGAAAATATTTTTTCACTCAACGTGTAATCAAACTCTGGAATTTGTTACCGGAGGATGTAGTAAAGGCTGTTAGTGTAGCTGGGTTTAAAAAAGGTTTGGACAAGTTCCTGGAGGAAAGGTCCATAAACCATTTTTAAGAAGTGACCTAAGATATCAATGCTTGTCCCAGTACAAGCATTGTGGAACTTGTGTCTCTTGGGGAAACTGCTAGGTACATATGACCTAGATTGGCCACTGTTGGAAACAGAATACTGGGCTTGATGGACCTTGGTCTGACCCAGTATGGCATATCTTATGTTCTTATGTTCTTTCTGCTACCCTAGGTAGAAACCCCTGCCTCACTACCCCCACCCCCCCAGCTGCCGTTGATTCCATCTCGGGAGGGGGAGGTGGGCAGCGCCAGTACTTCAAAAAGCAGCAGGTTTTTTTACGTTTCTTTCTTGCCCGCGGCAGGCCATATCCTTCAGTACACATGGCCTTCCGCTTCTGATCCCCTTCCGACGCAACTTACTGTAGGAGGGGGGTCAGAAGCGGCAGGTCATGTGTGCTGAAGGACATGGCTAGCCATGGGCAAGAAAGTGGCAGCAAAATCCAGCCGCTTTTGGAAATACTGCTGCTGCCCGCCTTTCCCTCAAAATGGAATTGGTGACAGCTGGGGGGGGGGGGGGGGGCAGCGCACCCGGGTCATGTGTGCAGCTGCTGCTGCCCACCCAGGCCAGCTACCCTAGGAGATTGCCTAGATTGCCTAGTAGATGAGCCGGCCCTGCTGATACCCAGGGAAACAAGGGTTCATATCCCACAGCTGCTGATTATGATCAATTAACCCTCTAGTGCTGCAGGTACAAACGTAGGTTACAAGCCCTCCAGGGACAGGGAAACCCCTGAATGAAACTCACCCTGTTGGTCTCTGCTCTATACTTTCCATGATTGAAAGAACAGAATATAAGCTCTATTTTGCACCCTCCTGATGCTCTGAGATGCCTTCCCTTGTCTTCTGGGAAGCTAAAAAGAGGCAAAATCCTCTTCTCTCCAAAAACACCTCTACTTAAGAATTCAGTGGGTCTTTTACTAAAGCACAGTAGAGTTTTGCTGTGGGAGCTAATGTGCAATAAAAGCAAAGTCTCTGCATAAACTATTGGGGGTGCGCCCTGCATCCAGGACCGGCCCGTCCATTGTGTGGGAATGTTGTTGCACATGGTGTTCGGTTCCTGAGTCCTGATCATTTGCAGGGTCAGCTTCAGAGGGAGCCTGGGAGGGCAGAGGCCCCGGCTCACCTCTGCACAGTCGCCAAACTGAAGAGTGGTGTTTTCCTTCACTGAGTCCAGCAGTTGTGTTCTCATCAAGCCCACTGGCACGCCAGAGGTTAAAGGGCATTTCCTGTTTCCCAGCACTCAGCGCACCAGCAGGTTCCATTAGAGCACAGTCGCTGGACTCAGTGAAAGAACACCACGCTCTTCATTCCAGTGGCTATGCAGAGGTCAGCCAGTGCTTTGAGTCTCCCTGGGTTCCTCTGAAGCCAGTCAGACAGTTGCAAAGCTCTTTGGCGGCGGGGGGGGAGGGCTAGGACGGGAAATGGGCTGATGGGGGGCTAGGACTGGAAATGGCTTATAGTGGGGCTGGGACTGGAAATGGGCTGATTGGGGAGAGGGCTTGGACTGGAAAGGGATGATGGAGGGCTAGGACTGGAAATGGGATGATTGGGGGGCTTGGACTGAAAATGGGCAGATGGGGGTGGCTAGGAATGGAAATGTGTTGTTGGCAGAGTTAGGATAGGACTGGAAATGGGCTGTTGAGGGGCTAGGAAAGAATTGGAAATGGCTGAAGGGAGATGCTAGGATTGGAAAATGGGCTGATTGGGGGGCTGGAAATGGGCTGATGGGGGGGCTGATGGGGGGCTTGGACTGAAAATGGGCTTATGCAGGGGGATGAGAGAATGGGACTATAAGGAAGCGGAAGCTGGGTAGGGCTGGAATTAGAAGGGAGCTGATGTTGGGGAGGACTACAAAGGGATGGGGCTGGGGGAGGGAGAGAGGAAAGGATTTTGTGTGGGAGGGAGAAAAAATCTACGTTGGGCTGGGTATTGGGAAAGTAAGTGGGGATTGAGGATGGAAGGGAGAAATTTGAGTGGATGAAAAAGGAATAAAGAGAGAAATGGAGGAAAGAGCAAAAGGGGAAAGATCAGTATGTTAAAGCAGATATAGAGAGAGAATGGCAACAAAAAAGAATAGAGAAGAAAGGACAAATGGACAGCAGACAATGGAGAGTTAGCCGAAGACATGAAGAAACCAGAAGAAAGTGACAGGAGCAATTGCAACTGAAAAATAAAATGCACTAACAACAAAAAGTAGAAAAATACTTTTTTATTTTGAATTTATTAACTGGAATATGTCAGCTCTGGGAAATGTGCATCGCTAATATCTTTGTGTTTTGTTTAGTACAAGAGGAAATTAGTTTATAGTTTTGTTTCTCTAAGGTTGTTGTAGATCCAAGTTTGGCTTTTGGGGTTCCCAGTTTAACTATTGTCTTCCTATTTCTAAATTGTGATCCCTTGTTCTGTGTTTGGTGATGGTCTATGTTCTGCACGTGTAAATGAGCAGAGTAGTCTGTTCATGTAGTTTCTATGTGACAGTACCACTTGTTCTCTTTCCCCAGTAGGAGATGTATTGGTATTCTCTGAGATGTATTAGTTTAATAAGAACATAAGATATGCAATACTGGGTCACACCAAGGTCCATCAAGCCCAGTATTCTGTTTCCAACAGTGGCCAATCTAGGTCATATGTACCTAGCAGTTTCCCCAAGAGACACAAGTTCCACAATGCTTGTACTGGGTCAAGCATTGATATCTTCGGTCACTTCTTAATAATGGTTTATGGACCTTTCCTCCAGGAACTTGTCCAAACCTTTTTAAAACCCAGCTACACTAACAGCCTTTACTACATCCTCCGGTAACAAATTCCAGAGTTTGATTACACGTTGAGTAAAAAAGTATTTTCTTTTATTAATCTTAAATAGTTTACCCTGTAGCTTCATTGCATGTCCCCTAGTCTTTCTATATTCTGATAAGGTAAACAATCGATCTACGTTTACCCGTTCCACTCCGTTCATTAATTTATAGACTTCTATCATATCTCCGCTCAGCCGTCTCTTTTCCACGTTAAAGAGCCCTAACCTTTTCAGCCTTTCTTCATAGGAGTATCCTTCCATCCCCTTTACCATTTTGGTGGCTCTTCTCTGTACCTTTTCTAAAATCGCTATATCCTTTTTAAGATACGGCGACCAGAATTGCACACAATATTCAAGGTGCGGTCTCACCATGGAACGATATAGAGGCATTATAATATCTTTTGTTTTATTTTCCATTCCTTTCCTTATCATACCTAGCATTCTATTTGCTCTCTTGGCCGCCGCTGCACACTGGGCCGAGGGTTTTAACATGGTATCCACAATGATGCCTAAATCTTTTTCCTGGGTGGTGGTTCCTAATGTGGAACCTTGCATCGTGTAACCATAGTTTGGGTTGTTCTTCCCTAGGTGCATAACCTTGCACTTGTACACATTAAATTTCATCTGCCATTTTGATGCCCAGCCTTCCAATTTATCAAGATCCTCTTGCAATTTTTCACAATCCTCTTGGGTTTTAACAACTTTAAATAGTTTTGTGTCATCTGCAAATTTGATAACCTCACTCTTTATTCCACTTTCCAGGTCATTTATGAATATCTCAAAAAGCAGCGGACCCAGCACAGATCCCTGGGGTACACCACTATTCACCTTTCTCCATTGGGAAAATTGGCTATTTAGCCCTACCCTCTGCTTTCTATCTTTTAACCAGTTCCTGATCCACAATAGTACACTGCCTCCTATCCCATGACTCTTTAGTTTTGCCAAAAGTCTCTGATGAGGGACCTTGTCAAAGGCTTTCTGAAAGTCCAGATACACAATATCAACCGACTCACCTTTGTCCACCTGTTTATTCACTCCTTCAAAAAAAACATAACAGATTAGTAAGACAAGATCTTCCTTGTCTAAAGCCATGTTGGCTGTCTCCCATTAGGTTGTGACTATCTACATGCTGAGTAATTTTATTCTTTATGATGGTTTCTACCATTTTTCCCGGTACTGACGTCAGGCTCACCGGTCCGTAGTTACCCGGATCACCCCTGGAACCCTTTTTAAAAATTGGTGTTACATTGGCGATCCTCCATTCTTCAGGTATTAGAGATGATTTTAATGATAGTTCACAGATTACTGATAGCAGTTCTGCAATCTCATATTTCAGTTCTTTCAACACCCTTGGATGTATACCATCCGGCCCAGGTGATTTGCTACTCTTCAGTTTATCTAATAGTTGTAAGACATCTTCCCGATGTATCGATATTTCCTTCAATTCTTCCGCACCTTTAAATACCACTTCAGTCATGGGTAAAGACCGAAGCAAAGAATTCATTCAGTCTCTCCGCTATCGCCTTGTCGCCTCTTAGTGCTCCTTTAACCCCTTTATCATCTAATGGACCAACTGACTCTCTCACAGGTTTTTTGCTACGAATGTACTTGAAAAGGTCTTTATTTCGCGTTTTTGCTTCCGCAGCAAGCTTCTTCTCAAATTCTCTCTTTGCCTGCCTTATCAATGCCTTGCATTTGACTTGCCAGTGCTTGTGCTGTTTCCAGGTTTCGTCGTTTGGCTCTTTTTTCCATTTCCTGAAAGATGCTTTTTTGGCAACAACAGCCTCTCTGACCTCACCTTTAAACCATGCTGGCAGTTTTTTGGACTTCCTTCCACTTTTCTTAAAGCGTGGAATACAGCTGGTCTGGGCTTCCAAGATAGTATTTTTCAACAACACCCAAGCTTGATGTACGTCTTTAACCTTCGCAACTGCTCCTTTTAGTTTTTTCTTAACTGTTTTCCTCATTTTATCATAGTCTCCCTTTCGAAAGTTAAAAGGTAGTACTGTGGATTCCCTTACTATCCCTCCTCCACTAATTAAATCAAAGGCGATCATGCTATGATCACTATTGCCAAGTGGCCCCAACACCCTTATCTCTTGCACTAGATCTGGTGTTCCACTAAGAACTAGGTCTAATATGGCTTCCCCTCTGGTCGGTTCATGAACCATCTGCTCCAAGAAGCAGTCATTTATTTCATCTAGGAACTTTATCTCCCTAGCATGTCCTGACGTGACACTGACCCAGTCGATACCGGGGTAATTGAAATCACCCATTATTATTACTGCGCTGTAACTTTTGTTAGCTTCCTTGATTTCTTTGAGCATTTCATCATCCATTTGGTCATTCTGGCCAGATGCTCGATAGTACACCCCCACTGCCATTGCCTTCCCCCTTTTATATGGAATTTCAATCCATATAGATTCTACAGCAGATTTTGTTTCCTGCAAAACTTTAATCCTTTCTGAGTCAATGCCCTCTCTAACATAGAGCGCAACCCCTCCACCAATTGATCAGCTCTATCATTACGATATAGTTTGTACCCAGGTATCACAGTGTCCCACTGGTTGTCCTCCTTCCACCATGTCTCTGATATTCCAATCATATCTAACCTTTCATTTAGTGCTATATATTCTAACTCTCCCATCTTATTCTTTAGACTTCTAGCATTTGCATACAAGCATTTTAGAGAATGTATTTTATTCATGTTAATTTGGCTATTGTTAGACATGGGTAAATTGGGATCTTTAAGCTCTGTCTGCTCCATACTTGAGGGCATTTGGGCTACTTTACTCTTTTGTGGAACCTCTCTGCTTTTGGTAGTATCCTTCAAGGATACATTCTTCCGAACCATCCGCTCTTGGGCGACTGTCGGCTTTCCCCTAATATCTAGTTTAAAAGCTGCTCTATCTCCTTTTTAAAGGTTAATGCCAGCAGCTTGGTGCCATCCCGGTTTAAGGTGAAGCCCATCCCTTCGGAAGAGCCCCTCCTTTCCCCAGAATGTTCCCCAGTTCCTAACAAATCCAAAACCCTCATCTCTGCACCATTGTCTCATCCACGCATTGAGACTCCGGAGCTCTGCCTGCCTTTTGGGTCCTGCGCGTGGAACAGGAAGCATTTCGGAGAATGCTACCCTGGAAGTTCTGGATTTCAACTTCCTACCTAAAAGCCTAAATTTTGCCTCCAGAACCTCCCTACCACATTTTCCTATGTCATTGGTACCGACATGTACCAAGACAGCAGACTCCTCCCCAGCACTATCTAAGACCTTATCTAGGTGGCGCGTGAGGTCCGCTACCTTTGCACCAGGCAGGCATGTTACCAGGCGATCCTCACGTCCACCAGCCACCCAGCTATCTACATGCCTAATGATCGAATCACCAACTATAACGGCTGTCCTAACCCTGCCCTCATGGGCACATGGCCCTGGAGAAACTTCCTCGGTGCGAGAGGGTTTTACATCACCTGGAGGACAGGTCCTAGTTACAGGATCACTTCCTGCCACACCAGGGTGATGCTCTCCTGTCACGTGACCTCTCTCCTCCATGGCAACAGGGGTGCTGCCACACTGGAGGTGGGACTTCAGGACTATATCCCTGTAGGTCTCGTCTATGTACCTCTCTGTCTGTCTTATGTTTTCCAAGTCTGCTACTTTAGCCTCTAGAGAACGGACTTGTTCCCTGAGAGAAAAGAGCTCCTTGCACCTAGTGCACACGTAAGACCTCTCACCAACTGGGAGAAAATCATACATGTGACACTCAATGCAAAAGACTGGAAAGCCCCCATCCCGCTGCCGGACTGCTGTCTGCCTCTTAGTTTTAAGTTTGTGTCTAGATCTTTAAGTTCTTACTTACTAGGGGTTGCTATGGGTATTTATACCAATAAAACTGTACCTAATACGTTTAATATACCTTGTTCACCTGAAGCTTAATTAATCTCAGGTCCTTAGTGTATGACTGATTTGGGTAATGAGCTTCACCTGAAAGCACCTCCTGTCTTTTAAGATGTGTAAGTACCTATAAAGCTACGATTATCCCAGGGGAGGGAGGGAAATAACACTTATTAAAAGAGGGCTGCTACACAGTACCCTGTCTTGTGCTGCTGAGGTAAGCTAAATTCTGATTTGATTTAAATTATAGCTCTTAGCTGCTGCTAGGCTCTAACTTCTTATGAAATTTAAACTACAAGCTCTCTGCTGGGTACTAAATTTAACCAGAAAGCTCTCTTCTGTGTGTTAAATTTAAACTAAAAGTATTTTGCTGTTACTTGGCCCTGAGTGACTATTAAATTTAAACTACAAGCTCTCTGCTGGGTATGAAATGTAACCAGAAAGCTCTCCTCTGTGTTTAAATTCAAACTTTAATTGCTGCTACTAGGCCCTAACTGATCCAACAAAAAACAGTGGGTTCACAGATTAAGTAGCTTTAATACAAAGAATTATTTTTAGAAAATTACCAGAAGTATATACTCACAGTTGCAGATTTCTCTCCAGAAGTAACAGTCCCCCTTTCTAGTCCTTCAATATTTGAAGTGTTGCCTTTTGATAGGTAGGGTTTGGTGCTTTGTGAGTCTTGGTAGTGCTGTTATGATACCGCGGGTTTGCTATGGGTTCTAAATGGGCAGGGATTATAGTACTTCCTTATGTGCTTGGTAGTTGGCACTGGAGTATAGTAAGGTAGAAATCCGGGAGCCTTTCCTTATCCTCACTGCCCATGCAAATGGTATTCAGATACTCATTAAGAGGCGTGTTTACTTAAAGTTAATATGTATTCACAAATGTTAATGTGCGTTAAGTGCACAAACACCCATCCATTAATATTTAGTAAACACATTAATATTTAGCAAACATGTCTCTAAGTCATTTCCAAGAGAAAAAAGAGGCTTGTGAAGGGTTCCTTTGAAAGCCGCCTAAAATTTTAGATGGGCAACATAAATATTTTAAAATAAAATAAAATAAATTAAATTTATGCAAATGAGGTCCAGTGGATATGCAAGCAAGGCCCTGCATCATCTTTGGGCTATCCCTGCCTGCATCTGCAGTTAATGCAAAGAAAATACACTTAGGGGTATGTTTACTAAACCGTCTTAATGTTACCGGCGTTAGTTGCAGTCTTACTGTGACGAATGCCATATAAGGTAGTGGTCGTTCCAGTCTTAAGGTAGCATTTTGGGTTATCGCACGATAAAGTCCGTTATCGCGCAATAGAGGGAGCCGTGGCACGTTAACGTGCATTAGCCTTAATTAGGCGCGCTGACCTGCAAACACAGCAATAGAGGAGTAGCACAATGGTTAATACATTGACTGCTAATACAGTGGTCCTGAGTTCGATCGCTCAGTTAAAAGACTGTCTGAGGCAATCCCTTTTCCTGCTTGTAATAGAATTTGTCACATTCCTCCTCGATTCTCACCACCACCAAAATAGACAACATTTTGGTGGTGGTAAGAAGTGAGGAGGAATGTGACAAATTCTATCTACCCTTTTTGATGTCTAGGACATCTGCACCTTGCCCACTCACAATCTTAAATGACAGAGGTGTAAGGCAGAGGTCTCCCAATCCAGTACTGGAGGGCCACAAACCAGTCAGATTTGGAGGATATCTCTAATGCATATATATCTCATGCATATTCATTAGGGCTATCCCAAAAACCTGCCAGGATTGCAGCCCTCCAGGACAGGGTTGGACACCTCTGCTTTGGATAGTGGAGCCTGTAGGTGTGGGTGTGGGTGTGGGTGCCCCTGTTGGCCACTGCTCGAGGGCAGAGGCTCCCAACTCCAGTCCTGCTGGGCCAAACATGGTTCAGGTTTTCATGCTGTCCCTAATGAATATGCATGAGGTACATTTGCATATATTGGGGGCGCTGCATACAAATGCAGCACAGGCATATTTATTAGGGACAGCATGAAACCTGAATGGTGTTTGGCCCTCTAGGACTGGAGTTGGGAAACTCTGCTCTAGGGATTGCACATGTTTATAGTGTCTGTGCTCTGTAGGGTAAAATAGAGGCGTTTCAGGCATGTTTATTTTATCTGCAATAAAGGTTCCATCTTTATTACCATGGTTTAGTACTGGGTAAAACGTGGGGACAGGGTTGGCAGGAGCCACAGCTGGGACTTGAACTTGTGACTTTCTGCTCATGAACACACTGGCTGTGTGTACTGCACCACACTGTTCCCACAGTGACACTTCATTTCCTGGGGATACCATGACTGTTTGTCAGACAGACCCTGTCTGTTGCAGTGCACGGCACCCACCTAAACGGGGCTTGGCCATGGTCTGCTGTGGGCAGATGCCACTGTCCCCTCCGCCACCAGCACCCCTCCGCCACCATACTGCCATGCCATTATGTCGGTGGTGCTGGTGGTGCGCAGTCCCAGGCCATCCAGTGTGCTGGTAGGCAGCTGCCTATGGTGTGGGTTCTTGGGTAGGGGTGCCTACATGGACATGTGCGCTTTCTCCCGGCACCGCCTGCCAATGTTATGTGCCCTTGGGGGTACCTGCTGGGTAATATCTCCTATGACACTGTGGGACACACACTCATGCCCTTGTTGGACCCTCGTCGGTTGCTGTCTTGCTGTATTACAGTTTTGGCATTCCTATGTGCCACCTAGGCATCTGCCTAGTTTGCACTGTGCCCCAGCTGGACCACAGTATGTGCTGCCTGCAGCCCCCTGTATCCCATTTACAGCATCAGTACAGTTGCCCTTTCCTACGTGCCCACTCTGCTGTTGCTGCACATGTGCATGCCATAACAAACCTGCCCAATCTAAATGACAGAAACCCTGATCAGCGCTATTTCAATGTGGTATCATTCACTTTGTAGGGGGACAGAGCATAGACCCTTCCAAACATGATATCTTAATTTTTATGCTTTGCCAGTAGTGTTGCTTTATGTTTATCATTAATATCACTATAGGCCAGCTTGGTTATTGGGATTTTAAATGTGGTTCTGGTCATTTTATATGTTTATTTGCCTTTTTGGTTCCTGCACATGTATCACAACTATCACTTTTCTGGGTTTCCCTGTCTTTGCTGCACATTGCTGTCATAAATGGTTTCTCTTTCCTGCAAATGTGCCAAACACGAGGGTTTCACTGGCGTTAGTGTTCAGACCCGGATTTCACAGCGTTAGTGTGCCTGGAGCCTCTCCCCGCCCACTCTCCGCCCATTGACCCCTTCTCTCCGCCCTCTGGGAAGCCTTACTCCACCCTTCAGACCCGGATTTCACAGCGTTAGTGTGCCTTAACACCGCCGCCGCATTATCGCGCGATATTTTATCGCGCAATAACGTCACTTATCGCACGATAATACCACCGCTGCGACGTTAAGACGGTTTAGTAAACATACCCCTTAGCGTGTGTTATCTGCACCTCAGAAAGCTATGCAGTGGTGTTAAAAACTCAACCTGCCGACAGAGGCAAGCGGTACCTGAGCCAGGCAGTTGCACTAGATAAAGCAGTAGCATTCAGGAGTGCTGAGCACTATACCATGAATACCTGGAACACTTTGTGACATGCCTCAAAATACTCTTTCAATGTCACAAGAATGTAAGTATTTTCACTTGGGGAACTATGCTATTCTTTTTGGGGTAATTTTCAGCTACACCCATAGCTTCACTTTGAAAACAGGTTCAAAACCTGCAGGTCAACAGATTTGACCTCAGTATGGACAGTTACAAAATTAACCCTAATAACGTTAAGACAAATTATAAGCACAATTTAAAAAAAAACACAGGAAAAAACAACTTTCTCTCTCTCTCTCTATTTACCTTGTTTGCATGTGGCTTTCGGTCTCATTCTCGGCAACTCCTCAGGATGCCCACAAATATGTTTGCCCCGTCTGTTCCTTCGTCTAAACTTAAAGACAATGACTTTCATCAGCAGCTTCATCAAAACAAAAACATCCACAGATTTTAAAATTTCTACGCAAGTTTAAAGCAGGGCCAGCCCAACCACTGGGCAAACTGGGTGGTTGTCTAAAGCAGCAGCTTCTCGAGGGGGAGGGGGCAGCAAAGAGCAGGGCATTCAAAGCTGGATAATAAATTCTGACAACCGAGGACATAAGGCTTAAGGGTTGCCTAGGGTGCCAACACCTTGAACCAATTCTTGTGCCGGCAATGGTTCTAGTGGAAACCCATGCCTGCCTCCCCCCCTCCCCCACCCCCCCCCCCCTCCCCCGATAGACTTGCATATACTTATTAAGCAGCAGTCAGGGTAAAAAGATATAAATTTAAAAAAAATATATATATATATATATATTTCACTAGGTCACGTTTCTCGTATCCCCCCTCTTTTTGTTGTTGGTCGCTAGAGAGCAGTGGATAATAAATAACAGGTCTTTGAGGCTGCTTGCCTGAAAAAACAATATGTGGCTTTCAAAGCCTTGCATCAGACAGCTCAACTCATCCTCTGTGTGCCAGCCAGAGCTGAGTTATTGAATTACTTTTAATTAATCTCCTTATGCTCAACCGGCCTTGCTTCCGCTTTCTGATCCATGAACACTCACCCCCTTCTATCTCATTCCATCTGAGTTTGTCTTTCTGTCTCTGCCTCTAAAGCTCGCTCCTTTTCCTTCCAGACGTCGTGGCTTATGATTACAAATCACCTCATTAATGCCAGACATCTACTCAACGCGACACAAATTGCTGACCTCATCAGTTTATGAATGTCAGATATTTTTTTGGTTAGGGAGGGTGGTATAATATTAAGTGATATCCATCAGATAACACTGCATTCACAGACCTAATAAAAAAGGTTAAATAAAGCCCACTTGGAGTGGCTAGACCCAGCAGCTGGTGGTATGAAATATTGATAGAGACGTGAAGTTCCTGCAGGTGGTACTCTAGAATCTGTTGACTGAAAACATAGCACCTTTATCAATAATATAATGCCTGAATTCCCAGCTGGCTTCTACGTTCTCCTTCTGTTCCTGTTCACTTCTCATTTCTAACATATCTGACTGATTCTCTATCTACAATACTGGAATTAAAAGCACTGTTTAAAAATATTTTCTCTGCTGCTTTTATTTGATGTGAATAAAGTCCATCTTCTGCTTCAGAGATATGTTATTTTCTTTGTAGGAGGATGCCAAACTGTCCTACCTTGATAAAACAAGAACATTTTGGGTCCTTGTTTCAGAGTAGTGCCACTCAAAGGTAAAGAGAGGTGGGCTAACCTTGGAGATGGTGGGTAGGGAGTGGCAAATTGACTTGCTTCTCAGGGGATTACAAGGAGAAGGAGGAGGAAGGGAAGAAAAGGCCAGGTAGTGGAGCTTCCCTATAAAGTAGAGTTAAAATTACAGAGGACTGGGACTAAAATTCAACTTGCCAAAAAGCCTTCTGTGCAAGATGAAGTTTAACAGGTGTCTGAAGCAAAGTTTCTTGGAAGCTGTGGAGTATGAAAGTCCAGTTGATGATCCAGGGTAGACAGGGCTAGTGTTAAGGAGTGGAAAGCAAGGCAGTTGTTCAGGGCCTCCATGCTATAGGGGGCCCAAGCAGTGGTGGGATTGGGCTGGTTCGGACCGGTTCATGTGAACTGGTTCCTACTGCGGCCCGTGTTCGCTGAACCGGGCAGAACATGGCATGGAAACACCGGCTCTGCAGTGGTGGGAATCTCCCCGCCTGACAATGTTTGACAGCATCAGGTAATCATGGCATCGGGAGAAGCCTCTGATGCCGCCAAAACATTGTCAAGCGTGGGATCGGGCTGCAGTGCAACGGCCGGGTTGCTGCAACTCAATGGAGGGCAGTGGCCCAAGCATACAGCCGCTGCAACGCCTCCACGTGCAGTACAGCAACCCGACTGTCATGCACATGGGAGGGCTGGGACCGAACTGTTTTTTTAGTCGGTTCAGATCCCTCCACTGGGCCCAAGTCTGCCTCAAACTGAAGGAAGCATAACCCGTTTCTGCCCTGGGCACCTGCATGTCTAACACTGGCCCTAAGTGTGCAGAATGTGGTGGGGCCCAAGCTCTGTGTGCACCCTGAGAGCCTTGCTTGAGGGGGGCCTGTTT
Organism: Ichthyophis bannanicus; assembly: GCA_033557465.1. Taxonomy (NCBI): domain Eukaryota; kingdom Metazoa; phylum Chordata; class Amphibia; order Gymnophiona; family Ichthyophiidae; genus Ichthyophis; species Ichthyophis bannanicus. The sequence goes on along the minus strand of CM066031.1, from coordinate 1,786,494,945 downwards.
GACTTGGACTGTGAAGTGAGTGCATTCCTGCATGGAGGGATAAGGAAGCAATGGCTTTACTTGTGAAACCACAATGAGGTGTCAGGGGCCCATCCTAGGACCTCAACTACCAACTGCTATAAGACAAGGAGAGCTGCCCAGCTCAGGTGCCAGCTGAGACTTTTAGAGGAGAGACCAGAGTAAAACGACCCCCAATAAAGGAGTACTGTGGAAGGAGATATGCTGGAACATCCCAAGGAAAACCCAAGCAAAATTTATTTTTTTTCTATTATATTTCCCTTTTTTCTGTGGACTGTATGCCTGGATTTAGACACACTTCACATAAGCAAGAGCACATATTGGGGAGGCTCCATTTGTCTATCTATCTGTCTGTATCCATCTGTTTGCACATGTGTAAAGAAACAGATGTGAATGATGTCATTCTCCCTGCAAAGCATCAGCGTGAAGAGCTGGTAGAAGTCCCAGTCCCACCAGTGTGAAAAAGGGGCTGTGGCTAGAAAATGATGGTTGGGGTCCCAGGGTCCCGTTGGTTTGAAGAGTGGGGCTATGGCCTGATAACACTTGTGGGAGTCCCCAGGTCCTGATGGCATGAAGAAAGAGGCTGCAGCCTGGCTGCCTCAAAGCAAGGAAGGGGTGGGGAGGGGGCAAAAGATGAATCAAAGGGATGAGTAAGGAGTGGAGATGGAGAGAAGGGGTGAGGTTAGAAGAGGAAAGCAGGCAAAGCAAAAGGAAATGGGTGAGGCTAGAGAGGAGGGATGGAGGGAGGGAGAAGAAAGGTGGAGCACTGGGGAGAGGCAGGGTTAGAGGAGAGACTGAGACTTGAGAGAGTGGAAGGTGGGGGCAGAATGCATGACTGGGTGAAGGAGAGAGGTATTGAAGAGTAGGAATAGGAAACCTCCACACACATGCACACGCTCCCAATACCCCTCCTGACACATATACCTGTTAAATAAATACAAATAAAATACATACACACACACATGCACCACCAGTATCCCTGTGACATGAACACATATGCATGTCTTGAAACCCCACCACGACACATACACATATGCATACATACCCTGACATCCCATGACACACACTCACATGCACACACACCCTAACACAACACACACCATCACACATACACATATGCATATACCTTCCGACACCTTCCATCACACACGCACACACACACACACACACCATCCTCATGATACACATACACACACATATCCTCCAACACCGCCCTATGACATACACAAATGCAACAGCCAACATCCCATGGCACACATACACATACAAGCACCACCCTACATCCTCCATGACACAAACATGTATGCACCTAGAAGAAAACATTAAGGGCCCGATTCTGAACCCGTGGGAGCTATATATTCCCATGGGATCAGAATTGGGTGCAACAGGCAGGACATGCCCCGATTCTGCAGGACGTGCCCCGATTTTGTGCCACTGCACATCCAGCCTGTTCCCTGCACAACACACCCAAGGCTCCTGCATGAAGCCTTGGTGCCGTGGTGTCCCATTGCCATGGCACCGGACGCCATGCAGGAGCCCCAATCGGCCACAAGCAAGGTCAGCTACCCATTCCCTGCCACCCAACCTCTGATTGGGCCTGTCAAGGCCGGGATCAGGAGGCAGGGCTCCCCCTGCACCACTCACTTGGTTGGCCCCGGCCCCGCTGCGCTGTCCTCCAGCATCGTGGGGATTTATTCCAGCTCCGAGGTCAGGGTCCTGCCTCCACGCCAGAGCTCCCCGCACAACACCGATGTATGTGTGGGAGTCTGGTATTCGGCATTCGCTCCCTGCAAATAGCAGGGGTTGGATATCCAAACCGGATGTCCAACCCTGCTAATCACAGTTCGCAATGATCCCCTAAGTTATGGAGAAAATAACTTGAAGAATAGTCTAGAACTGGCAATTGAGATTTAATGCTCAAGAATGCAGGGTCATGTATTTGGGCTGCAAAAAAACAAGGGAGCAATACAGTATAAGGGGTGAAGTACTTCTGTCCACAAAAAGCAGAATCTGGTGGTGATCGCATCAGATGATTTTAAATTGATTAAACAGGTAGAAAAGGCAATGGCAAAGGCCAGAAGGATCCTTGGGTGCATAAGGAGAGGAATAGCCAGCAGGAAAAAGGAGATGATTAGTGCGTCTGTATAAGTCTTTGGTGAGACCTCATTTGGAGAACTGTATACAGTTCTGGAGACCCCACCTTCCAAATGATATAAACAAGATGGAGATGATGCAGAGGGCAGCTACTACAGTGGCCGGAGGTCTTCATCAGAAGCATATGGAGCCAAAGATCTCAATACATGAGAAGAAAGGCGGAAGAAGGGAGATATGATAGAGATATTTAGATACTTCTGTGGCATAAATACACAGGAAGTGAGCTTGTTTCAATAGAAAGGAAGCTCTGGAAGAAGGAAGCATAGAATGAAGGTGAACGGTGATAGACTCAGAAGCAATTTAAGGAAATATTTCTTTATAGAAAGAGTGATTTGGTGCATGGAATAGTCTCCCAGAGGAAGTGGGGAGACGAGAATTGCATATGAATTCCAGAAAGCATGGGACAAGCACAGAGGCTCTTTTAGAGAGAGAAGGGGATCGTAGAGCTTAGTATTTGGAATGGATGGGCAGACTGGATAGGCCATATGGTCTTAATTGCCCTTTTTTCTGTGGTTCTTGCTACAAATAAACTTTATGAGTCCAATATTGAAAGCATGTTATGGGTTTGCCAGCAGGTGGCAAATGAATAACTCCTTCATCCCTATATTTTCAGCCACTATACATATACAATTATCCATTTTACTTGCTAAATGGCCAGATTTTTGTGATATTGCAGAAATGGCATTGAGCTTTTTGTTTCCATTTACATTTTTTATTAATACTTCAAACCTTTTCAGTTCAACAATGTGATAACAAACATAAATATACAACCAGCACACATCAATGCCCCTTCCCCCCTTTCCACCCCCTCCCCACCCCGCTCAGTTCCACCTGTATTGAAGATCGTAAGCACCATTCCTCCTTTTCCGCCCCATCCTTTTCCATCTATATCAATTCTTCTCAGTGTCTGTCTCCATCTCCCCCCTTCTGCCTCTCCAGCCCTTTCCACTGTTGTGCAATGACCTCCCCTCTATCCCTTTTTATGTGCATCAATTTATGCATCAAATACAGAGTAGCCAATCTTTTAGCATATTGTGCCAAACTTGGTAGCACAGGTTTATTCCAATAAGCAGCAATTTCACACTGGCAGCTACTATGCAGTGCCGAACCATACCTAGTATTTTTGTCAGCATCGCTTTGTCTATTTGATGGAGTAGGAAAATGGCCAGCAACCTTTGCAACCTATATCCTGTGATTTCAGCAATAACCTCTATGATCGCCCCCCAATATTGCTGGACCACTCTAGATTTCTACCACATGTGCATCAGTGTGCCCTTCTCTACACAGTCTCCAGCACACATTCAACCTCATCATTCTTGCCTTACACATTCTCTCTGGCGTCCAGTACTGCCGGGAGAGCAGTTTGTACGCATTTTCTTGTAAGGGAGTGTCCACTGACACCTTTGCTATATTCTGAATCAATACATCCCATTCTTCCAGTTCCCACATTACTGCCAAGTCCTGCTCCCATTTTCTCATGTATTCCAACTTTTCAGAGCTCCCTGTGGTTAGACCCCGGTAAATCTGAGACTTAAGCCCTTTCCACCCTAGAGTTCCCAGGCATGTGACCTCAAACCAGCCCTTTCCATAAATCTTGCCTTGTCTTTCGCTGTTTTAAAAAAGCACTAACCTGGAGATAGCTATAGTAATCTAGGGCTGTCAAATGGTATAGGTCCTTTATCCTCTCAAAATCTCGCACTCTTTCCCGGTGAAATCCTGTGAAATCCTGTGAAATCTGACTAAGGCCCTGTTCCGCCCATCGACGGAGTACTACTTTTCCTGATGCTTCCTCCCCAAAATAAGCCATCAATGACATCTATTGTGAACACTGTGAGCACCGTTTACCTTCCAATAATTCTCATAGGTACTGCTGCCATATAGACAGAGTATGCCCCACAAAGGAGTTTGTACCCCACCCACTGCCTCCCCACCAAACCAGGTGCTCTAAGGTTGCCGGTAGGAGAGAAGCTTCTTCCATTTACACCCACTGTTTCTGTCATTCTCTGGGCCATGACTAAATAGCCCGCAGTTGTGCTGCCACATGCTACTTCCTGAAGTTTGGGACCCCCAAGCCCCTTCCATCCGTGTTCTCTGCAGAAGCCGTGCTGCCACCCTAGGAGTTCGATGCTGCCAAATAAATCACTCCATCTTCCTCTGTAGCTTCCTTAGCACCCTTATAGGCACTGATAATGGCAAAGACTGGAAAAGAAAGAAGAAGCGCGGAAGCAACAGCATCTCTATCACCGTGATGCAACCAAACCAAGAAACATAACTCTGGCCCCAACCACTAAGCACCTCTCCCAGAAATTTCCTATAATTCATCTGGAAGAGGTCTTCCAACTGATTCCCAATTTGTATCCCCAAGTACCGAAGAGACTACTTTGCCCAGTGAAAAGGGTATTTCTCTTGCATACGTTTATGTCTATGTTTATGCAATTTCTTGATATACCGCCCAGGCTGAAGGGCATCAGAGTGGTTTATAATCACTATAAGCAGGTACTGGTTACAGTCCCTTGTCCCCCAAATGGCCCACAATCTATGTATCTAAGGCAATAGAGGGTTAAGTGGTTTTCCCAAGGTCACAAGGAGTGGCTATAGAACACAAGGAGTGGCCCAGTCCCTCTGAGATTGCTGTCCCTAGGTGGTAATTAAGCCCCTGGCCTTCTTGCTTGAGGTACCATGTCCTAACCACTAGGCCACTCCCTCCCTGTTCCCATTGCTCCTCAGACAGCATCAAATTTAATATCTCCAATTTAGCCCAATTAATGAGAAACCCAGCTAACTGACCATACTCCCGAATTTCCCACATAAGAAGCGGTAGAGAGATATGTGGATGAGTAACTGCCAGAATAATGTCATCCGCCAATTGCAATATTCAATGATCTGTCCCACTCATCCTAACCCAATCCGCAACAGGTTCCACTGATAGGGCAAACAGGATGAGCAGGAGGGGGCAATCTTGACATGTTCCCCGCCCCTGGAAAAAAGTTTGACTCTCCCCCATTAACCTAGACACATGCCTTTGAGTTCCAGTATAAAGCTCACACCCAACTCAGAAAGCACTCCCTGAACACCATCTTTTCCAGCACCTGGAAGAGAAAAGCCCAGGACACATGGTCAAATGTTTTCTTAGCATCTAGGGAACGCAACAATGCAGGGTCCTTCATCTGTCTAGCCATCCATACCAAATTAAGAACCTTGCGGACATTGTCTGCTACCTGTCTGCCAGAAACTGGCCTGATCAACACCTTGTCATTACTTGGTTTTAAGGGCTCTGTGCTGTCCTGGTTTTCTTCTTACTTTCCCATCATACTTTCAGTGTTTGTTCTGTTGGAACCTCCTCTACTGCTATCCTGCTCTAAGTTGGTGCACCCCAGGGGTCCGCCTTGGGCCCACTCTTTGTCTCTCTATATACCCAGTCCCTTGGAGCACTCATCCCCTCCCATGGTTTTCAGTACCATTTTTACGTTCATGACTCTCAGATCAACCTCTCTACACCTGAAATCTCTCTGGCAATCCAGGCCAGGATCTCTGCCTGCCTATCTGACATTGTTTCCTTCACGTCTCACGGCCATTTGAAATTGAACACAGCCAAAACTCAGCTTCTTATTTTCCCCCCTAAACCACCTCCCCCTTCCCCCTTCCCCCTTTATCAATCTCTGTGGATAAGACTTTACTTCTCCCTGTTTCGCAACCTTGGGGGTCATATTTGACTCCTCCCTCTTTTTTCCACACACATCCAACAGATAGCTAAAACATATCATTTCTTTCTCTATAACATCAGCAAAATTTGCCCCTTCCTTTCTGAACACACTACTTAAGATACTTATCCACACTTCAGTCACCTCCCACCTAGACGTTTGCAACCTCCTCCCTCTGAGTCATCTCTCTCTTCTTCAATCTGTTCAAACCTCGGCTGTGCAGTTAATCTTCCATCAGCCTCAATATGCTCACATAACACCTCTTCTCAAGTCACTTCATTGGCTCCCTATCCGTTTCTGTATCCAGTTCAAACGTCTCCCATAAGTGCATTCATTCTGCTGCTCCTCACTTTCTTTCCTCTCTTATCTCTCCCTACACCCCTCCTTGGGAACTCCACTCTTCTGGTGGATCACTTCTATCTGTGTCCTTCTCTTTCACTGCCAACTCCAGACTTTGTTCCTTTCACCTTGCTGCTACTTATGCCTGGAACAAACTACCTGGATCTGTATGTCAGGCTTCACCTCTGGTCCTTTTCAAGTTCAGACTAAAAGTTCACTTTTTCGAGGTTGCTTTTGGATCCTGATCCACTTAGACTCCTGTGTTTCCTTACCATACCTCTAGATCAGTGGTGGGATCCAAACCAACTAAGAACCAGTTTGATCCCAGACCTCCCACTTGCCTGATGGCTGGGTTGCTGCACCTCACGTGGACGCATTGCAGCGGCCGTATGCTTGGGCCGCTACCCTCCTCTCAGGTGCAGCAATCCAGCTGTTGCCCTTTGGCCCGATCCCCTGCCTGACAATGTTTTGAACGCATCAGGGACTTCTCCCAGTGCTGTCATCCCCTGATGCCATCAAACATTGTTAGGTGGAGGGATTCCTGCCACTGCAGTGCCGGCGTTTCCATGCCATGTCTGACCCAGTTTGACCGGGCCAAACTGGTCCAATCCCACCTCTGCCCTAGATGTATTCTTCTCCTCAGCTGTTGTGTTGCTAATATTATTATTATTATTATTATTATTATTAATAAACATTTATAAAGCACTACCAAGCATACACAGCGCTGTACAGACACAAAAGAAGACAGTCAGTGCTCAAAGAGCTTACAATCTAGAAAACAAACATACAAGTCAAAATAATATGAAAGGAATAAGGGCAATAGGAATTGAAACACAAGAATCAAAGGTGGTCTCAAAAAGGTGAGTCTTGAGTTTGAACTTGAAGAGGGTGAAGGGAGAGTTTGGACGCAGGGACAGGGGCAGGATGTTCCAGGCAAATGGATCAGCAAGGTAAAAAGAAGGAAGCTTGAAGTTAGCGGAAGAAGAGAACGGCAGAGAGAGTAGAAGAGGAACGGAGATAAAGGGAGAGAGCAGAGAAGAAAGCCAAGGAGGACCAGCAGAGTGAATGCATTTATGAGTCAAGATAAGCAGTTTTAGCTAGACTGTAAGCTCTGATGAGCAGAGACTGTCCTTTACGAGTGTCTGTGCAGAGCTGTATTCTCCTTGTAGCACTATACAAATGATCAGTAAAACTAGTTGTATGCGAGTCAGCAATTTCCCCGCAGATTCCCCGTTTCATAGCTGGAATTGTTGGGCTTGCCAGGTGTCCTGATTTTATCGGGATTATTCTGATTTTTGGAAGCTTGTCCTGATTTGAAAAATGTCCTGATTTTTTCCTGAATTTTGGCATTTTGTCCTGACTTGTCCTGAATTTCTGTAAAATGTTGACAAATGATTAAGATGAACATTATAATACAAATGAAGTTATTTTTATTCACTTATTTTACATAAAATGAGAAATGGAACATTAATTATAATTTTTTCTTTTTCAACAAGTGAGTGTTACTCAGCGTTTTTGCCCAAAAACATTCCTTTTGGCGTTTCATTATCTTAAACATAGAAACATAACTACAGAAAAAGACCACATGGCCTATCTAGTCTGCCCTTCAATATCAACCACAACAGTCCCCTTTTTTCCTTTAGAGATCCTCTGTGTTTGTCCCATGCTTTTTGAATTCAGTTACTGTCCTCACCTCTACCACCTCCACTGGAAGACTATTCCACGGATCCACCGCTCTTTCCATAAAGAAATATTTCCGCATATCACTCCTGAATCTATCCCCTTTCACCCTCATCCCTTGTCCCTTTGTAGCAGAGCTTGCTTTCAATCGAAAGAGGCTCTCCTCCTGTGCATTTATGCCACAGAGGTATTTAAACGTCTCAGTCATATCACTTCTACCCCACCTTTCCTCTAAGATGTACATATTAAGCTCCTTAAGCCTGTCCTCATATGCTTTATAATGAAGACCATTAACCATTTTAGTAGCCGCCATCTGTACTGATGCCAGCCTGTTTATATCCTTTTGGAGGTGCAGTCTCCAGAATTGCACACAATACTCCAAATGAGGTCCACCAAAGACTTATACAGAGGCATTATCACCTCCTTTCTTCTGCAGGTCATTCCTCTCCCTATGCACCCAAGCATCCTTTTGCTGTCACCTTTTCTACTTGTTTAGCTACTTTAAGATGATCAGACACAACCACGCCTAGGTACCGATCTTCTTTAGTGGACAAAAGTACTTCACCCTCTATACTATATTGCTCCCTTCGATTGTTGCAGCCCAAATAAATGAACTTGCATTTTTTAACATTAAATCTCAGCTGCCAAATTCGAGACCATTCTTCAAGCTTAGCTAAATCCCTCTTCATGTTATCTACAGCTTCCTGGGTGTCTATTGCATATTTTGGTATCATCCACAAAGAGGCAAATCTTACCCAACAGCCCTTCCACTATATCACTAACAAAGATGTTAAAATTAATCGGAACAAGGACAGATCCCTGGGGCACACCACTGGTAATCTCCTTCTCCTCAAAGTGAGCTCCATTTACCTGTACCCTTTGTTGCCTCCCACTCAACCAGTTTCCAACCCAAGCAGTAACTTTAGAGTCCATCTCTAGGGTGCTAAGTCGCCTGTGAGGAACAGTGTCAAAGACTTTACTGAAATCTAAATAAACCACATCTAGGGCGCTCCCTCGGTCCAACTCCCTAGTCACCCAGTCAAAGAAATCAATCACATTTGTCTAACAAGACTTGCCTCTGGTGAATCTATGCTGCCTCGGATCCTGTAATCCTATGGACTCCAGAAACCTCACTATTTTCTCATTCAGCAGTGCTTCCAATAACTTACTCACCACCTAAGTTAAACTAACCGGCCTGTAGTGTTTAACCACATCCTTACTTCTGCTTTTATTTATTTATTTTATTTATTTAATATTTTTATACCACGTTTCTCCAGGCAATCAAAAGCGGTTTACATATAACAACAGTTTGGAAAGTACAAACAGCTGCATATTCCATTACATAGAACGTTTTTAACTATATACATTAACATTGGTGAAAGAGAGTTTTATTAATATGGAACTATATACATTATAAAGGCATTGTAGATAAAGGGGGGAAAGTAGTGTTTTTATTGGGTGGGAAGGGTAAGGCTTGAGCTGTTGTAGTCTGGTAGGGTGCCATAATGAAGGGTGACTAGATGGGTTTTAAGCTTTTTTTTTTAAGTAATGAGATCGTTAATTTCTCTTATGTTGGCAGGGAGGGTGTTCCATAGTATGGGGGCAGTGTGGGAAAATGCTTTGCTGTTGGTCACCTTTTTTGATTTCTGAAATCATTAGGTATTTTGAGTTCATTTTTGTTTTGATTGCGTTGTGATCGGCTGTGCTGTTCTTTTGTGATAAGGGTGGATAGGAAAGATAGGGCAATATCGTTGATTAATTTAAACATTGTGACAATTATTTTATAGTTTATGCAGCTCTGGATGGGGAGCCAATGTAGGTTATACAGTATAGGGGTAATGTGTTCTATTGGGTTGATTTACATTGAGATCCGTGCAGTAACATTTTGTGCAAGTTGAAGTTGTTTTAAGACCTGTTTTGTGGTACCCTGGAGGATTGTGTTGGCGTAGTCAAAGTTGGGGGTTATGATTGAGTGGATGATGGATTTGAAATCATTGTGGTGAAGTAGTGGGCAGAGTTGTTTTAGCATTTTGAGCTTATAATATATTTATTTGGTTGTTTGGTTGATGTGTGATGCCATGTTGAGGGTGCGGTCAATGATTGTGCCAAGGGATTTTATCTTGTTTTTGACTGTTAATGCATATATTTTGTAATCTGATGGTTGTTGTGGAGAAAAGCTCTGATTTCTAGTTACAAATATAGCTTCGGTTTTGGCAAAGTTAATCTTTAGGTTGTGTTTTTCTAGCTATTCGATTATTTCAAGAATACAGTCAGCAAGTTGTTGATTTGTAAGATTTGATGTGTTAATGGGGAGGTATAACATTATGTGTTGTTGTTAAGTGCCGTCGAGTCGGATTATGTAATCTGCATAAATATGAAAGTTTATTTGGAATTTTTTGAATATGGAGCAGATGGACTGGAGGTAAATGTTAAACAGTAATGCAGATAATGCTGAGCCTTGTGGGAGTCCTTGTTCCTGTTTATAGTGTTCGGGTGTATGGTGTTCAATTCTTGTTGTGTTCTATTAGTTAAGTATGAGGTGAACCAGTTTACGACCGTTTCCTTGATCCCTATCTGCTGGAGCCTGTTAAGCATAATTTGATGTCTTATGCTCTCAAAGGCAGCGGCAACATCCAGGAATATGCCTCGTGTGAGTCTGTCAAAATAGTACTGTTAGTAGGGTCTTGACTCCGTGGAAAGGCCTAAAGCAATATTGGTGTTCATCTAGTGGTGAAAATGACTCTATGTGATCTTGAAGTTGGATTGCTTTTGTGTAAAGGCACCATATGTGCCTCTCTCCAGTCCTTTGGCACCACTCCCAACTCCAACGAGGCATTGAAAAGGTCAGTCAGTGGAGCTGCTAGAACATCCCCAAGTTCCCTCAATATTCTAGGGTGTATCCCATCCGGTCCCATCTCTTTGTCTACTTTAAGTTTAGCTAGTTTCTCACAAACACAGTCTTCTGAAAATTGTTCAAGATGTCCCTTGCTTCTGTTCCTGTTTGTGGGTATTTTCTGAGGTCCTGCTCCTGGTTCTTCATCTCTGAACACAGACCAGAAATATTTATTAAGCAATTCCGCTTTATCCTCATCAGCTTCTACATATTCCTCCCCTTCACCCTTGAGTCTCACAATACCATTTTGCCCTTCCTCTTCTCACTAACATATCTGAAAAATATCTTATCCCCCCATTTTATTGCATTGGCTATTTCCTCCTCTTTTTGAATCTTTGCTTTCCTGACTACTTTGCTAGCTTCTCTAAGTTTTTCCAAATATAGATGCCTGTCTTCCTCTCTCTGTGATCTCCTGTATTTCATGAAGGCCTCCCTCTTTTTCTTCACCTTTTCAGCTACTTCTTTCAAAAACCATAGCGATCTCCTTTTCTTTTACCTTTATTTACCATTTTAACAAAGAGGTTGGTTGCCCTTAACACTAGAAGCCCCAGAGTGCGTCAATTGACGCAAATGCATCTTCAAAGTTGTATACCAGCGCCACTGCTAGAGCCATATCAGTCATGTTCCATGACTTTGTCAGCAAGGTCAAGATGTTCAAATATGTGCATTGAAAATTAATGACAGATGCACCACCTAGCAGGAAAATTAATTTATACCTAGAAGCCCCAAAGTGCGTCAATTGACGCACCCAATTGTTTTGGATGCTTCAATTGATGCACTTTGGGGCTTCTAGGTATAAATTCATGTTCCCACTAGGTGGTGCATCTCAATCACTGTTTACAGTTTTACTCCAACATTACAAACAATAAACACACAATGACATGTAATGACGTCACATACTGCACGTATTTAACAAATAAGTAACTTCACATTAATTCACAACTGCATTTCATGCTAAACGCAGTCATCGTGATAATGCGTCAATTGACGCACTTTGGGGTTTCTAGGTAAAATTTATTTTGGGGCTTCTAGTGTTAAAATATCCCCTTTCAACTTTGCCCACTGTTTCCCTACATCCCCCAGCTATTCCCATCCCGCTAACTACTTCCTGAGGTAATGGCCCATCTTGGCAAAGTTAGTTTTCCTAAAGTCTAAGATCTTCGCTTTTGAATGAATTTTAACAGCCCTAGTCTTAATACTGAACCACATCATCTGGTGATCACTGGATGCGATATGATCTCCCACTATAACATCAGAAACACTTTCACAATTGGTAAGCACCAAGTCCAGTATGGCCCCTTCACATGTGGGTTCTGTTACCACTAGCCTGAATAGTTCTTCCTGTAGAGAATCCAAGATCTCCTTACTTCTAGGTGATACTGCAGCAGGAATGTGCCAATCGATATCTGGCATATTGAAATCCCCTATCAGTAGCACATCCCCTTTCCTGGCAATGCTGCATATGTCTTCAATTAACTCTCTGTCCACCTATTCCTCCTGTGAGGGTGGTCTGTATATCACGCCAATGCAAATAGATTTCTCTTTCCCTCTTTCTAGTTTAACCCACAGTGCCTCCTCTCTCCCTTTTAAGCTCTGTAGTTCCAAAGCTTTAATATTATTTTTTACATATAGTGCCACTCCTCCTCCCCTTCTTCCTACCCTGTCCTTTCTGAATAAAGTATAGCCTGGTATATTTACATCACAGTCATGGTTTTCTGTGAACCATGTTTCTGTAACTGCCACTAAATCCAAGTCAGCCTCTCTCATTAAAGCTTCAACATCTGGGATCTTATTTCCCATGCTATGGGCATTTATACACTCTGCTTTCTATATGTTGGCCCTTTTACCCATTTCCATAAAGGTATTTAATGTTTCACTTACCTGGGGGCTTTCTTTACCCATCCCCAATGAATCTAGTTTAAAGCCCTCTTCAGTAGATTAGCCAGTGTGCTACTGAAGACACGTCAACCTTTCGAGGACAAATGGCCACTAGATGGATGCCAGATGGATTCCATCTCTGTTCTGCAACCCTTGGAACAGCATCCCATGGTCCAGGAAACCAAAATGCTCTAATACCATCCATCTATAGGTTGCGAGCTTCTCTGCCTTGGCCTTTACCCTCAACAGGGAGGATTGAAGAGAACACCACCTGTGCCCCTATCTGCTTCACCCTCTGTCCTAGTGCCATGAAGTCACTTTTGATATGCTCTGAGGGATATCTGGCAGTATCATTTGTGCCGACATGGATAAGCAACATTGGGTAATAGTCAGTGGGCTAGATGAGTCTTGGCAAACTCTCCATATCATCTTGGATTTTGGTACCTGGCATACAGCATACCTCGTAAAGTCTGGTCAGCAGATGGACACCTCAGTTCCCCTCAGAAGAGAGTCACCAACCACCACTACCCTTCACTTTTTTGTGGTCACTGATTCTGCAACTTTGGGGTGCTCGAGCTCTGGTTCTTCCCTTTCCAGGGATGCTTTCACCTCCTCCACTTCCAAGGCTGCATAATGGTTCTTCAATACAAGGGCTGGAGAAGTTGGACTGGTGATTCTGCAGTCCCTAGTAACTTGTGTCCAACATTCGTCATTCTGTAGGCTCCCATCTCCTCTGCTGGAGAGCTTGGATATTGTAAAAAGCATCTCATCAATATACTACTTACTGTCTTGAATGCTCCTCAGCCTTGCCACCTCCTCTCTGAGCTCCTCCACTTATTTCCTGAGAGCTTCAGCATGCAGGTATCCTGCACATTGAACCGGTCCTTCAGTTGGCATTGGGGCCTCTGTCTGGTCAGAGGCAGAAGCTGCAACAGGGTCAACAGCTTTGGCGATATGATTTTTCCCAGCCATTGTTCAGTTGGTGGAGCTTAGGTATCTGTTGAAGCAAAAGAGAGAGACCTACAAAAGTACCAGCCGGTTTCCCAGCAGTCCTTTCAGATAAAAAACAGTTAAATCTCTTTTAAGTGTGTTCAAAATGTGTTGTTCCAAGTCCCTGTGTGTAGTTAATTGGGGAGGTGCCCTATAAAGCAAGACTGCTAACTAGGGGTGGGTGGGAGTGGGGTAGGGAGGGAACTAACACCTGATGAGGTTTCAGTAGCTTCAAAGAGCTGAGAAAGATACTAAAGCAGAGTTTTAAACCTACCCCACTAAAGAAAATATTTCCCCTTTTAAACTAAAGCACCAAAAAGTATGTAACTTTTTTTAAAAAATGTACCAAAACCCTTTTAAGAGCTCCCAGGCAGAGAGCTAGTAATTTAAAAAGCCACAATCTCTTATCTTTGCTTGAAATGTATAGCCCCTGTTAGGAATGCCTCAACAGTGCAGGGCTCTGAAGCCTTTTATGTAGGCCTCAGCTGCTCTCAGTTCTTTCACAGGTGTGATATGTACAAAACGTTTTTTGCTAACGAAAATCTGCTAAATCAAATATCATCGAACAGTAAATACATGTAAATAATGTTTTATTGTGTTTGATGCCTAATAAAACATTTTTTTGAAAAGTGTTATTTTTTGAAAAAATGTCTTAATTTTGGGCCAAAGGTATCTGTCAGCCCTAGGAATTGTCCATGTTGGGATTTACACCTACTCCCTGGCATGATTAAACTTTACAAAAATGCTCATTTTGGCAGGCCCTTGTCAGGAAGGATTAAGGGGGTTATCTTCTGAAATCCCCCTCAAAAGTTAAATTAGATAGATACTGGCATCTGTTGTTAATTGGCAACATTTTTACGTGTAGGCTTACAAAATAGCTGCCATATGTATGCGAGGCTTACATGCGCATGTTGTGAAATCTGACAGTTAAACACCCGATTAATTTTTCCTGTGTGTGGATCTGCAAAATTTCTCCAAAGGCTCCGCATATAGGGCTATTCATGTGCATTCCTGCACTTCCTTACTCTATGTTTAAGCAGAGCCTTGTCTAAACTACTTGTCTAAACACCTTGACGTCTATATTCTGGTTCTCTGTGTCTTTTCTAAAATGCACCTTCACAACGTATTAAGGGCGCGGGCAGGGTCCCGGCGCCCGCACGTAACCAGGTGCCCGGTCCGGCGCGGGACCCTGCTCGCATCTCGGCCGGGGATTAGGGGGGGGGGTTGTGCTGTGCTGGATGGGCGCTCAGGCTGTGAGCGCCGTGTCGGCCGGCGTGTCCTTTGAAATGATTGGCTCCGCTCGTTGCTGTGTGCGAGCAGAGCCGATCAGGGACGTTTTCGCCATGTGCTCCAGCGTGCGCGCTGCCGGGCTGGAGCACATGCGGCTGGTCTGTCGGGCAAGTTGGTAGCTGATTTGGGACAAGCTGTGTTTGCGGCGGTTTCTTGTGGCGGGAGATTTGGGTCGGCGAGGAGGTCGGCGGCGGTTTGCAGGCACCGTGGTCGGCGATGGAGCGCTCTCCTTTGCAGAGTTCGTGAGTGGTGGCAGTCTTTCCGCGGCGGTCCTTGCACAGGTGCTGTGCTGGGGATTACTATTGGTGGGCCTTTTCTGCTATTGCCTGTGTCTTTTGTCTTGTGGGTACAGGGGGTGGAGGTGTGCAGTGTTGGAATTTCGGTGGGCTTTTCGATTGCCTTTGTTTTCCTGTGCAGGGTTGGGTTGTGGGGTCTAATGGCTGGTAAGCAGGCGGGTAAAAGTCGGGGGGGCTGCAGGGCTGCTGTGCGTAGTCAGGTAGGGAGGCAGCGGGGTCGGGGTTTGGTCCGGGGGGGGCGGCTCGGGCTGCAGGGTGCTGGTGATGGATCGAGGGCTACCGGGGGGGGAGGCGTGCTCCCAGGTCTCCGGGCAGATTATCTGTTGCTGTGAGGAGGGCGCGCAGGGTGTTCGCTGCACAGGATACGGGGGGTACGGGCTCAGTTGGGCGTGGGGCAGGCAGTTCTGTGGTGGGGACGGAAGTTGGGGCCAGGCACAGGGCTGAGGGCGATCAGGGGGATAGTTTAGGCCCTGTGGGGGGCTTGGGTGGGGGGGTTCAGCCTGGGGGGGATGGGGCTCCGGGAGTGGGTTACGCTTGGGGTCCCTCGGGTGGGAGCATTTCATCGCTTGGTGGTGGTGGCAGGGCAGGTCAGCTGGCGGGTTGGGAGCATTGGTTGAGTGGGGGGCAAGGTTCTTCCAGGTCGGATTGGGCTGGGGCTTGGCATCTGGCCTGGTCTGCTGCTTTTCCCCCTTTTGGTTTTCCTTTTGTGTCTCCGCAGGTTCTTTTTCTGTCCGCATCTGGAGGTGTACCGTCTGCTGTGCTGTCTCCGGCTGCGTCACCTATGGATTCGGTACCCTCTCCTTCCGGGGGTGGGCCGCGGGATGTGAATCGTGGTATGGGTCCCGCTGTGGTGCTGCCGACTGCTGATCCTGGTGTGGGTTCGCCACGTTCCTCGACGGTGATGGCTGCGGAAGCCAGTTCAGGTGAGTTGCTGTCAGTGGAGGGTGGCGAGTGTGCCGGGAGCGGGTCGCGGGCGGAGCATTCGGGGTCGGCGCGCAAGAAGCGGAAGTACGTGTGTCACCATCGGCGGCGTTCTGATTCGTCCTCTTCCTCATCTTCCGAGTCCTTACCGGGTGTGGTTGCTGGTGGCGAGTCGGTTCCGGGGCCCGGTTCTTCTGGTGTTCCTTCTGGCTCTGGGTCCGCATCTTGGGTTGCGCTTTCGGAATTGTGGGAAGGTGTTCCTAAGATGTTGCGACGGAAAATTCGGAAACGGAAGTATATCGATATTTTTTGTTTGCTGAAAGGGCGTAAACGTTCAGGAGAGAGTAGAAAGAAACGCAAGGATGACGAGAAGGCGGGTCGTCTTCGGAAGGTTTCGGGGAATGCTGTCAATTGGATGAGAGCGTTTTTGCGGCTGGCGAGCGTGTGGGGTCAGCATTTTCTGGATCAATACGGCCGGTTGTTGTCTTACGCTGACTCGATTTTGGAGGCTTCTCAGGTTCACGAGGGCTGGTGCTGGTTGAATTATGATGAGAAGTTTCGCGACAAGATGGAGGAGAACAAATTTTTGTCTTGGGGTACGCAGGACATTAACCTTTGGCTGACTCAGATGTCTGCCAAGGGTGGAGTGGTGGGGGGGGGGGGAGGAGTCTGGATCAGCTGCGACTGGGGTGGGTCGTTCCTTTCGTGGTGGCGTTTCCCCAGTTCAGTCCCGACCTGTCACCGGGGGCGGGGGCGACGTGTGCTGGTGGTTTAACAGATCAGTTTGTCCCTTCACAGACTGCAAATTCCACCACGCGTGTTCGAACTGCGGCGGTTCCCATTCCACAACTAAGTGCGTCAAAAAAGGGGCTGCCCTCCCCCTGCCCCGGGTGCCAAGTAGGTCTTCTCTCACTGAGTTGGCCCTGTCTCCAATCCGGGTACCAGTATTGCGCAGCTGGTTGCATGGTTATCCGCACAGACGGGATGGGAGTACTTTGCTGTTGGGTTTTCAGTTCGGTTTTGTTGTTCCAATTCGGGGTGCTGTTGGGTGTTTGTCGGCTCGCAATTCCCCTAGTGTTCGGCGATGGGCGTCGATAGCTCGCAAGAAGCTAGCGGTTGAGTTGCGGTTGGGCCGAATTGCTGGCCCATTCCGGCATCCCCCTTTTCCGTATTTTGTGGTGTCCCTGTTGGGCCTTGTTCCTAAGAAAGAACCAGGGAAGTTTCGTTTAATCCACAATTTGTCCTGTCCGGCTGGGGCCTCGGTGAATGATTTCATACCGCGTGAGTTCTGTACGGTGCGTTATGCCTCATTTGACGGGGTGGTTGATCTTGTTCGGAGGGCTGGGCGCGGTTCTTTGATGGCCAAGGTCGATATTTAGTCTGCTTTTCGCTTGTTACCTGTGCACCCGTCCGCTTTCCAGTTCTTGGGTTTCCAGTTTGAAGGGGAGTTTTATTTTGATAAGTGTATGCCGATGGGCTGTTTGGTGTTTTGCTCTTACTTTGAGAAGTTTAGCACTTTTCTACACTGGCTCATAGCGAGGAGAGTAGGGTATCCGGATATCGTTCATTATCTGGACGATTTTTTATTCGTCGGCAAAGCTGGGTCTACGCATTGTGGCGAACTTCTTGATGGTTTTGTTGGTTTGGCTCATGAGTTGGGGTTGCCTCTAGCTCAGGATAAAACTGTGGGCCCAACGACACTTATCACCTTTTTGGGTGTGGAATTGGACTTGGAGTGCATGGTAGCGTGGTTGCCTTTGAAGAAAGTGGACAAATTGAGGGTTATGGTTGCTAATTCCTTAGCTTCTTCCAAGTTGACCTTGCGGGAATTACAGGCGTTGATCGAATCGCTCAATTTTGCCTGTAGGGTCATTCCAATGGGGAGGGTGTTTCTTCGGCAGTTGGCCGCATCGACGGTCGGTGTGCGCAAACCGCATCATCGCATTCGTGTGTCTCCAGTGATGCGGGACAACTTGCGGATTTGGGACATCTTTTTGCGGAAATTTAATGGCGTTTCTGTGTTGCGGGATGGGGCAATCTCCAGCGAGGACTTGCAGTTGTATACGGATACGGCCGGTGGTATTGGTATGGGTATATATTTTGGCGGAGCATGGTGCGCCGACAGATGGCCGCAGGCATGGGTGGATGAGGGGCTGGTTCGCAATATTACTTTTCTGGAACTTTTTCCCATTCTGGTGGCGATCGAGTTATGGCCTGACAGGTTGGCTAACCGTAAGGTGGTTTGGTGGTGTGACAATGAGGCTGTGGTGTCGGTCATTAATCATTATTCCCCGCGCTGTCCGGCTGTTGCGTCCCTCATGCGACTAGTCATTCTTGCTTGTTTGCGTTTGAATGTGGACTTGAGGGCTCTCCATATCCTGGGGCGTACTAATGATATCGCTGATGCTCTTTCTCGTTTGCAGTGGGAGCGATTCTGGTGCTTGGCTCCGGAGGCGGACGAGGAGGGGCTCGTGGTCCCCTGGAGATTGTGGACCTGTGGCCGGCTGAAATGAAGAGCCTCCTTCGGAAGTCGGTGGCGGAGTGGACATGGGTCGCATATCAGGGCGGTTGTGAGCGAGTTTTAGACTATTTGCGGCAGGCTGGATGGGATGGGGGGGAAGTGCCAGAGTATTTGTTGCGGGGTTATGTGGGTTGGGCAAAAGAGCGCGGGGTCGCCAGGTCGGCTGTGAGGCTTCATCTGGCTGGGTTTGGATTTTTTGCCAAGGCGGTGGGTTGGGAATTTGGTAGTCGCAGCTTTCTGGCGCGGCGGCTGTTGCACGGTTGGGAGCGTTCTCTGCCGCTGCCGCGCGATCAACGGCGGCCAATTATGCATGACTTGTTGGGAAAGCTGTGCCAAGTATTGCCGGGAGTGGCGGCGTCACCTTACGAGGTTGCTCTTTTTCGGGCGGTTTTCTGTTTGGCTTTCTTTGGCGCTTTTCGGGTTGGTGAGTTGGCCGTCGAGTCGGGAACAGCGGGTTTGGGCAATTGCTTGCGCCTCCAGCATGTGTGGTGTGAGCGTGGCCTCCTGCGCGTGTTGTTGGCAAGATGCAAAACGGATCAGAAAGGGAAGGGGTTGTGGGTGGTACTTGGGGCGATTGGTGGGTTCATGTGCCCGGTGGTTGCCATGGAGGGCTATTTGGGCGTGCGCCCGGCGGGTGGAGATGGGTTGTTCGTGCATAGTGATTCCCGCGTGCTGACGCGTTTTCAGGTGACGGCGGTGCTGCGCTTGGCGTTGCGCCGGCTCAGTGTGGATCCTCGGTGTTTCTCGGTGCATTCATTTTGCATCGGTGCGGCAACTAGCGCAGCAGCTGCGGGATTGTCTGGGGCTCAGATTCAAGGTATTGGTCGGTGGCGGTCAAAGGCTTTTAAGGGTTATGTTCGCCTTTGAGACCGTTCGTATTCCGCTCGGGGGGGGGGGATATTAATGTTGTTTTTTCTGTTTCAGATGTGGGGTCAATTGTCCGGGGATGCTGGATCCTGGGTCACTCCTATGTGTTCTGGGCTGGCCAGCGGGCGGCCGTGCGGCCTGTCGGGCTGAATCTTGGACTGGATCCTGCGGTGGTGGCTGTTTCGTGGCTGGGCGAGCGGGGGCTGCGTTGGCCTCTGCTTAAGCCTTTGCTTCGTCATCATCGGCGCATCCAGGACGAGCCAGCGATTGTACTTTTGCATTTAGGGGGCAATGTTCTGGTTGATTGGTCCTGCCAGCGGTTGATCAGGGCTGCCAAGAGGGACCTTGCTGTACTGTTACGTATGTTTGTGGGTGTTATTTTGGTTTGGTCCGATATTATTCCCCGACCGTCTTTCTGGGGGCAGCGGAGATGGTCTCGGGGAATAACAAAAATAAATCGGCAGATTGGGAGGTGGGTCTGCGAGCATGGGGGGTATCAGGTGCAGCATGCTTGGGTCGAGGTGGCCTGTGCACCTCTCTCCGGTGGGGACGGATTTGCTCCTCAACGACTGGCAGGAGGTGCTGGAGAGGGTGTTGAGTGATCAGACCGGCTGGTCGCAGCTTTCAGGGGGGGCGGCACAGGTAAGATTTGGTGCCGGTGGCGGGATCCCGGAGGTTTCCGGGGTCCGGAGCCTTAGGCGACTTGGGACGGGGGCGGGGTGCCCTCGACCCAGACTACCCCTGGAAGACTTTTGCTAGTAATATGGCAAAGTCGGATAGGGGTGGTTGGAACGTTGCCGGTGGTGGGGCTGGAGCGGAGGCGAGGTCGCCTTGCTAATGGCATGGCTGGTGACTCATCGCGTCGCTGGGGGGTTTGCTGGTTTCCTGTTATTGTCAGTTATGTTGTTTGGAAATAAAGCTGCGACCAGTTGTTACCACAAAGGTTGTCTGTGTAATTTGTGGGATGGGGTGGTGGAGGAGTGAGCTGGCAAGGTTAACCTCTACAGGGGGAGCGTCGGGTCCGGCTACCCGGTTAATATCTCTGTGACAGAAAAAATATCTTCTGTGAATCTATTTATGTCTTCATTGGGATTCTATTACACAGTCTATAACCATTTCTGTACATCATCTTCAAGATATTGGGTCTTCATTTATCCTCATCTGTTCTCATCTATACATTCTTTAATATCTCCTTTGTTTATAGGCAGCTTTTATGAAATTTCTACCTTTGTGTGTTTGTTTGCTTATCTCATTTATTTTTGGAGCTCAGTAACTATAAATTATTACTTTAAAAAAAGGTACCACTTCCTTTGATTGGTAATTGGAGCCCAAAATTTCTCTTTGCAAATTTCAAATTACTGTGGCATGCAATATGATAAAATAAATAGCTGTAGACTATCTTTAATGTAAATAAAAACAATATATTCTAAAAATGTTATACTCACTGTAAGTGAAAAGCTATTCCATCATAGCAGCTGAGTAAAATATAAGGCAGGTGTGGTGGTGCGTAGACACCTTCACTGGAAGAGAAGGAACACAAGGCCAGTATCCCAGACCAGGATTTCCCAGGAACCCAGAACAAAGGACACAGGTTTCCCAGGCAACAAGGAAGGGTGGGACTAGAAAAGGAGGAGCCTGCCAGAATAGAAAAGCAAGGAACAAAGGCAGGGAGCAGTCTCCAGGTTGGATTGCTGAGCGAACTCTTGTTTTTTATATTCCAGCAGGTATGGGTGGTGTTGGTTCTGCTTTAGAGATGTTAAAGTGAAGAAGAAATCCAAACTAAAATGCGGAGGTGTGCATTTGTCATGGCTGATTCAATTCATTTGGATGCCTGCAAAATAAACATTTGTGCAGACTGCTTGAACATACATATACCTACAAATGCATGCACGTACAATCGATTTTTATGTGTAAAAAAGTTTTGAGTGTGCATATACAGTAGTGCACAAGCAGAAAATGACTAGGATAATCAAACATGAAAAAATGCCCCCAAATCAGGAAATTATGTTTAAAATGAGCATGAAGTAAACTTTATTTTAGCAGTGCGCACTCCTTCTAGAAAGTCATGGAAGTGGTGTCAGGAAAGCTGGTGTGCAGCAGAATTAAAACCACAGTTTCAGTCGCTGCTGGAGGAACTGCCAGAAGGTTCTCTTTGAAGTGTGGCCCTGGTTGAGAGGTTTGGAGAGAAGTCGTGAGTCAAAAACTGTCCTGATGGATTACAATTACTCCAACCATGATTGGAAAGATTGTCAAAGGGAACTTCAAGCTGAACTGAGACTTGGAGGCTGTTTCAAGGAAAAGTGGGAATTTAAGTTAGACTGCTAATTGCCTGATATGATTTGAAAGGTGGGAATCATCTTAAGGAAGTGTCTGATAATTGAATTAACCAGTCGTGGGGAGTAGTAACTCTCTTGTAGTTCACTGTGGCCTTAAGGAGAATCAGCGTCTGACCAGCCGGACCAAGAAAGGAGGGAGACCGTGCTTTGCTGAGCAGAAGTGTGACAGCAGGAAAGAAAAGAGTTTTCAGTTGAGATCTATAAATGTAGAGAAAGAATCAGTTATCTTAAAGAAGAGAGGAGTCGGTGGAAGAGTAAAGAACATTTCTTTCAACAATGGCAAGAACTGAGGATGAAGTAGAAAGGAAGCAGAACCTTAAATGGAATGGTTTCTCCTGCAAAACTGGAAATACAGTTCGTGTTTCACTCTTTTCACTTACTCTTTTAGGTCCGATGGCAGTCACAGGCCATTCCTGCTTGTTTTAACCAGTTTTTTAAATGCTTAGTCATGGGCAGTTCAAAACATGTGTACAATACCAGGATGAAATCATCAGGACAATTCAGAGAGATAACAGCAATGTAAACTGATAGATTTACTGGTTAGACCAAACAGAATACACCTGTAACCAAACAAGAACAAATAGCACAAAAATATGAATAAAACAAAAGTGTGTACATCTGTAGCCCAATAAAGGTCAGACTCTACTTATAAGTGCACCAGGGATGTGCACTCTTTTGAAAATGTAGTGAAGAGTGCCAATAAAAAGACTGCTTCTGTTTGGTTTTCTAACAAACAGAATGAAGATGTCAATGAAATATTTGCTTTGATTTGATGTTGTTTCATTTGCTATTCAAATCTATGGGTCATTAAAATCTGTGGGAAAACAGAAGTACTGCATGTTTACTTATCAACCCACAAAACTTGGAGCAGAGGGGAGGGAGGAATGGGGAAAGGAGCAGGAACAATCTCTTGTGAGAAGTTTTCAACCAATCAATCCCATCTTACCTCAATGAGAAGAGGAAGCAAAAGCTCCAACATACATAGTAACATTGTATGTGACGGCAGATGAAGACTACTATGATGCATCTAGTCTCCCAGTAAGGGCCCGATTCTATGAGGTGTTGGGACGTGCAGACCCACTATCCGCCTTGCTGGTACTCTGTTTCCATCCCCCGTTTCAGAATCAGATCCAAACGAGTCCATCCTGCACGGGGCCGTCCGGACAGCCCGGACGTGCCCCTTCCAGAATCCACCACTCCATGCAGGTCACCCCCTCTATTAGTTGAAGTATAAAAGATATTTGTTCTGATTCCATCCTCTTGTTCTATAGCAGTGGTTCTTAACCAGTCCTCCTTGAACCCCTAGGCCAGTCGGGTGTTCAGGATAACCCTAATGAATATGCATGAGATATATATGCATTAGAGATATCCTGCCAACCTGACTGGTTTGTGGCCCTCTAGGGCTGGATTTGGAGACCCCTGCCTTACACCTCTGTCATTTAAGATTGTGAGTGGGCAAGGTGCAGATGTCCTAGATAGGGTAGATAGAATGTGTCACATGCCTCCTCAATTCTCACCACCACCAAAACGTTGTCTAATAGACAATATTTTGGTGGTGGTAAGAAGCAAAGAGGCATGTGACAAATTCTATCTAACCTTTTTGATGTCTAGGACATCTGCACCTTGCCCACTCACAAACCAGTCAGGTTGGCAGGATATCTCTAATGCATATATATCTCATGCATATTCATTAGGGTTATCCTGAACACCTGACTGGCCTAGGGGTTCAAGGAGGACTGGTTAAGAACCACTGCTCTATAGGGATCCACTGTGTCTGTCCCATGCCATTTTGAATTAGAGCACTGTTTTTGCCCCTACCACCTGGCCTCCATCACCCTTTCATGAGGAAGAGTCACCACTGCCTGATGTTCAGATCTAGATAAACATCTGGGCTTTTCTCTCAATACCTAGCAGCAGGAGACACCAGAGGTGGTTCTTAATCATGTAAGGGCTCCTTTCTCAGCACACGCCTCTCTCCTTCCTATACCCAGCATTAATATGCAGCATGTGCCTGCCTTGTGTGGCCCAGCATTCTGCACAGCACCTCCTCTCCCCCTCTCCCCCTCCTGAGCCTCCTCCTTTGAACATGGAAGTGTGCCTTGGGCTTGAAAAGACTTGGAAACGCTGGTATTGAAGCAGTTAATGAACCTTCTTGCTCCTCAGAGTCTAAGAAGTCAAAAGGGTTTTTAAAAAAAATCGTCAGAAAAAGAGTGCCGTTTGCCCGTCGCCAGGGCTGATGTGACCGTTAGCCAATCTAGGCGATTGCTTAGAGTGCCAGTGATTCAAGGAAGGCCCATTACCACTCCTACTGCCACTCTCCAGGACCTGAAGCAGCGGCAAAGACTTCCAAAAGCCCCGCAATGCTTACCTTAACCTGGTCTACAAGTCAGGACTTGGTAGTACTACAGGAACACAGCCCAAGGCAGGATTAAGGCAGTAATGGCATGGTGCATGGGACGTCTTCCATTCTAGCATGCAAGTTGTATTCTATAGCCAATGCCTCCCATCCCCTTAGGTTGGTATCTTCCACCACAGATTGCAGCCAACTGGGGAAGTGACCAGTTCTTATGAAATAGGTGGGTATGGCTCCTATTACAAAAAAAAGAACTACCTTCGTATCTTAAGCCCACCCCGACCCACTCAAAAATGTCTTCTTCAAGGCACAGACAGATGTAAAAGTCATTGTCAAATCGGACATAATAAAAGAAAGGCCAGACTAGGACTCGGAAAATAAGCATTCCCCTTCTTCAGTCTCTCTTCAGTTCTCTACTCCAGTGCCTACTGCCTCGGAACTAGGGAGCACCAAGTTCTCGCACGCTAGCGCAACCTGCAGGTTTGTATCTCTTAGGTCCTGCAGGAGTGGGGGCATGAGGAGGGTAATTTTACAAGGGGGCACCTTGTAAAGAGGGTTTTTAACACCTATTTAGGATCCATTTTATAAAGAGAAGTAGAACATGCGCCTTGAACGTGGGCACGACGACTTACACCCGCCCCAGAGGAGATGCAAATTACCACATGTACTTTCTCACTCACACAGGTACAGTAGGTCATGTGTTGCGCACTGCATTTCCACCTATGCTCTCAATGGTGTACAACGGTAAAACACAGCAAAATATAACATGCAGAAGAGTCATACTCCCAATTCCCCCCCCCCAACACCTCTGCAAATAAACTTTCAAAAAATGTAAAATCCATTTCCTTGCGCAATTAGTCCAGGAGAGCATTCCATAACAGGGGACCATGAACCCAAAAGGTTTGCACATATGTACACGAGAATTCTGCTCGCACTCTGCCCTTGTGCACACCCACAAGAAAAGTACATGCCATGAAATCAGTGTGGGTATTGGTATGTTGGCTGCTATATTTAAGTGCCTATGTGGCCACATATGTGCAAAAATGGCTGAATTAAATGCAAAGAAGGCATGCACTCTCCCACTTATGATATGACACCCAGGAAGTGTAGGGTCTTTTTCATATGTGGCATGATCCCAGGATGTCATGAGAGGGGCACAGGATAGCACCAATCCTTACCACTTGTTCTTTCTCCCATCCTTCTCGAAAGAGTGTACCACATAGCTTTCCCCTTCAGCAACTCTGCAGCCGTCAGGTCATTGTATTACAGCATAGGTGTCAAACTCTGGCCCGCGGGCCAAATTTGGCCCATAGTGTAATTATATTTGGCCCGCGAGGCTATACCAAATGACTACTAGAGCTAGCCCGCCGGTATTTATACAGCGCTTTCATTCATCGCTAATACTACAAATCCCATAATGCCTTGCTGTTGTTTTGGCGCATCAATCAGGACAGGTCCCAGAAACGCCCTCTCCTGTGTGACAGAAGTCATAGTGATCTCAAGCTACAACTGTCACTGTGGAACCCCTTCCCAAAAATGGCAAAAAGAAAGGCAGACAACAGGAACTTTCTGGACAGGTGGGAGACAGAATATTTGTTTACATATGTAAAAGACAGACCTGTTTGTCTGATTTGTGGAGTCAACGTGGCTATAACTAAGGAGTATAACATTCGACGACACTATGAAACAAAACACCATTACAAGTACAAGGACCTGGACATGACTCAAAGGAGCCAGAAAGTGGAGGAGATAAAAAGAAGTTTGGTTTCACAACAGAATATGTTCAAAAAAGCCACATCACAAAGTGAGGCTGCTGTAAAGGCTAGTTATATTGTGGCAGCAGAGATCGCAAAATCAGCCCGGCCCTTTAATGAGGGAGAGTTTGTGAAAAAGTGCATGTTGAAAGTTTGTGACATCGTGTGCCCAGAGAAAAAGCAAGCCTTTTCAAACGTGAGCCTGAGCAGAAACACAGTAGCTGATCGCACATGTGATCTTGCCACCAATCTGTATGACCAGCTTTTGGAAAAGGGAAAAGATTTCGTTGCATTCTCCCTTGCTGTGGATGAGAGCAGCGACGCATCTGATACTGCTCAGCTGTCAGTCTTCATCCGTGGAGTGGACTCAAATATGTGTGTTACGGAGGAGTTACTGGGATTCAAATCAATGCATGGCACAACCACAGGAAAGGAAATTTTTGAGGAGGTTTCCAAATGCGTAACTGAAATAAAGCTGCCGTGGGATAAACTCGTGGGATTAACGACAGATGGTGCGCCAGCGATGTGCGGTTAAAACAAGTGGACTGGTGGGCAGGGTCCGGGAGAAGATGCAGGAAGAGAACTGTGCAGGTGAACTAACTGTTTATCACTGCATCATACATCAGGAATCATTGTGTGGCAAAGCCCTAAAGATGGAACATGTTATGACCACAGTAACACAAGTAGTTAACTTTATAAGAGTCAAAGGTCTGAATCACCGCCAGTTTAAGTCTTTTCTGGAGGAGTGTGGTTCGGAATACGCAGACGTGCAGTATCACACAGAGTGAGATGGTTAAGCCGAGGAAAAGTACTGAATAGATGTTTTGAGCTGCATGAGGAAATATGTCAGTTTCTGGAAAGCAAAGGGAAGGACACAGCAGAGCTTCGGGAGAAAACGTTTCTGTGTGAGCTGGCCTTTCTGTGTGACATCTCGAGCCATCTCGATGCGCTGAACCTGCAGCTTCAGGGGCGGGGGAGCATCATCACAGACATGTACGCTGCAGTGAGGGCTTTTAAAACTAAACTGTGCCTGTGGGAGAATCAGATGCTGCAAGGAAACCTTGGCCATTTTCCCTGCTGCCAAACCATGAAAACGCAGTTCTTTACCAACTTGTTCCCATGCGCACAGTTTGCTGAAAAAACTCAGTGTACTCGGCGCTGAGTTTAGCCGGCGGTTTGCCGACTTTGATGTCCAGAAATGTAGGTTTGAACTGCTCAGTAATCCCTTTGCAGTTAATGTGGAAAACGCACCAACCAACCTCCAAATGGAGCTAATTGAACTCCAGTGTAATGACACGCTGAAGTCAAAGTATGATGCTGTGGGCGCCGCCCAGTTTCCACAGTTCATCCCTGACACAATGCCTCAGCTCCGCACCCAAGCTGCTCAGATGCTCTCCATGTTCGGCAGCACTTATCTATGTGAGCAACTTTTCTCCTCGATGAAGATGACCAAAACATCTCACAGGAGACGTCTGACTGATGAACACCTTCGCTCGATACTGAGGATTTCCTCAGCTCAAAGCCTGAGCCCTGACATTGATGAACTATCATCCAAGAAGAGATGCCAGGTATCTGGCTTGGACACATCAGATTAGATCAGTGTGCAGCAAACTGAGCAATAATTAACGTTTTCTTTATGCACTTTTTCTTGCTACTCCAAGACATGGGCTTGAATGGTTGATTAATTTTATTATTGTTATTTTATTTTAAAAATTATTATTTATTATTATTTAAATCTTATTTAATAAATGAATGTCATGGATGTTTTTTTTTATTTGAAATTGGTTTTTGCATATCTGAACTATTAAGTTATAAATTGTATAGTAATAAGTGTTGCTTCATATTCAATGTTAAAGCAAATCTTGTTTGGGTCCATATTAAAAGGTTCATTTGTTCAATGCTGGCCCGCGACTTTGTTCAAGTTTTACATTTTGGCCCACTGTGTATTTGAGTTTGACACCCCTGTATTACAGGATTGATCTCCCAGGAAAATCTTCAACTTTTGCAGTCTCTTATCTTCAAAGAGGTCAATCCCATGCACGTGGAGCCAGATTTGGGCAGTGGTGCAACCGGGCCGTCTGGACGGCCCCAAGCAAAACGTTCTCATGGTAACCAGAATCAGGCCTGAGGATGGCCCAGTGTGCCCCTGTTGCCTGCGGGGATGTCCTCCCCACAGTTGCCCCTGATTTCTGTGGCTTTGTTCCCCCTTTTCTCCGCCACCTGACCCATGGATGGCCTGCCATGGCCTGGATTGGGCAGTGGGGAGCCCCCCTGCATCCATCCTCGGCCACAGGGGGGAGGGGAATCCCCAGACCCGATCACCCTGAATCGGCCCTGTATGTCCTGCTGGGCTGGCCCGCCCCTGCCCCTGCTCCGCTCCAATCCCGCTCCCTCCTGCCCCCTCCAGCTCTCCCCGCCCTGCTGCTCAGGATGTATGGGGAGAGCCAGAGGGGGAATCGGGCCCCGATGACTTGCAGGGCTGCATGTCCCACTGGGATGTTCATCCCTGCAACCTGTGTGCCAGAATCTGGCTCATAGTCAAAGTTGAGATTCTTTATCAAGTACAGGAAGAAATTCAGCTCCATCTGATCAAGCACTTGCCTCTTCGACTGGCTGATCTCCTTGGATTTCTCTTGTGATCCATGCTGACTGGTCGCTCCGATAAGATCTGGGGCTGCTGTGAAGTCAAGGGATGCTCCGACTCTCTGCTGCTCTCTTATCTTAGTTTTTGATGTGACATCACAACTCGATTATAGTTTGTCACGCCCACACCTGAATTGTGAGATGGACTCTGCTATGCCACAGCTGATTTTTTCACCCCCAAGTGGCACAGGACTTGATGCTTTGGACTGTTCATGCCACTGTTGGTGTTCCACTGTCTTTTTCATGGTGCTTCATGGTGTTGTCATCACTGTTGGTGTGCTTTGCCTCTCCCATGGTGCTTTGGGCTGTTTGTGCCACTGTTCAGCTACAATGTCTCTCTTGCTGTGCTCTGGGGTGATCTTACCACTGATCACTGCCCCTCTACCTTGTCCCTTTGGCTATGCCATGAAGTGGGTACGTCACTCTTTGTGCCATTTTACCCCATTATTTGGTGTCGATGCCTGCCTGCAAGTTTCATAAACCTTGGACGGTAAAGCACAGTGTTAGAGTCAAACATAGGAAGAATTATTTCCCCCATTTAATGGAAATCCAAAGAAATGCAAATCTGGAAAATGAAATTAATAAAACAACGGGAAATGGAAGAAAATCCCAAAATGAACATTTTTCCCATGCGCGTCTCTGCATTCACTCTTCTACCTACTGTTTTTGGATTTTTTTAATGCAGAGAACAGTCCACAAGACTATTTGCTTTCTAATAAATCAGAACCATAGATGACTTGCCAATATCTGTGCACTAGGGAAAGACGATTTGCTAGGATTTATAGTGTTGCCATTTCTTAATCTAAGGCATTGTGCTCAACAGGGAGCCTTAGTCATGATGGAAGACTTGGTGCTGTTGGTGTATAGGAAACTGCTGAACTTGTAAACTGGAAATGCTGAATGGAAGAGAGCTACAGGAACCTCATTACTCGAATAGTGAATGCAGTCATCATGACTCAGTATTTCATGTTCCAATCATTCCAATAATTCCTTTAATATCTATGACCTCCTTTCCTTAACTTTCTTGCGTTGCTCATTCCAGGAAAGACAAGGCAGCTCTATAAGCAGGAAGACAGACATTTTACACAAGGAATAAGATTAAAAGGACTTTGTTCCAAAATGGAAGATTGAAAATTACTCCGAGGCACAATGGATTACGGAGGCACAGTGATGTCTTCTAGAGAGGGGGAATTGGGGTGTCCCTTTGCATTGCTGTGATCTACAGAATCCCAGGACGGGAACAAGAACAGTAAATACATTTCAGGAAATGTATTTACTGGCAGGAGATTTCTATCAGCCCGATGTCAATACAGGAATCACTACAGCAAAGAAAAGGAAGATACTGGCTGTGATGTAAGTAGTGATTTTTCCTACCAGTGCAGATTTCATGAATCGCACCTCTGTGCCAAAGTTTCTGCAATGAACTGTGCCCCATTCTGCAACCTCTTCCTGGCTGCAATGACACGGCCCAAGAAGGCTGAAAATGTAGTCCATCCAGAAGGAAGGGTAAATAAGATGATGCACCCTGTATGACGGGAAGCAGGGGCTGTATAGAGGTAACAGGTACCCTAAGCAAATCTTCAGCCTTATGCTTTTGCCCTCCTACGTAAACTCAGCAATTAAGATGATCAAAACATCACTTCTCCCACAGGAATGATGCGAAGATGTATAACTGGACATCATGGGCCCAATATTCAAGTAGGCAGGCTATGCTCCACTATGGCGCATAGCCCTGCCCGCTCACCGCTCACTCCAGATATCCAATGCCCGGTGACATCATTGACTATCTGGTTTGGTGCCCGTTGAAAACTGCCACAGAGTCTAACTGTGTAGTGGCAATATCGGATCAGTACACGGTTAGCGATCTGTAGCTAGAACTAGGCAAGCCAAAAGCTGGCCTAGTTTTATTGCAGATTGCTAACCGTGTAGTGATCCAATATCGTCGCTGCCCGGTTAGCGGTACTCCCCGCCTCCACTCCACCCCGGAACATCCCCAACACGCTCCGATGATAACCAGATAGCTTTGGGGTGTGTAAGGTACACAGATGCGGACAGTCACTAACCGTGTAGGTACCGTTGAATAACCTCATTTAAGGCACTTGCATGATTTACTGGGCTGTAAACCGTGTAAATGCCTTTCCGCTATCGCCCCCTACTTTTAAACATTAAGCTTTGCTTTGCATGCATGGGCGATCACTCTCTTTGCAGGTACTGCTGGCTCTGACTTTGTCTGGCTGTCAGGATCTATTTGCTTTGACTGCTGATGTTCTTTACTGCCCCTCGGAATCTGCTGCCCTCGGCAACTGCCTGGTTGTGCCTGATGGTTGAGCGAGCCCTAGAAGAGAGCTTCAAATGAACAGAAGGAAAACTAATGGGGTAAAGGGGGGTAGGGAACAAAAAGACCAAAAGAAGAAGATAAGACAAAAGAAAGGAGAGGAGAAAAGACAAGGACACACAGAGAGGGCTATGAAAAGGACATGCCCCTTTTGGGAGATTCCTGCTGACAAAGAGAGAGGAGAAAAAATGTGACTGCTTATCCAGGGCTTTTTTTCCTGGTATACACCAATGTCTAATACCAAAGGCTCTTCTGCCAGTGCCTGCTTAAATTGCTGCCCATCCAGGCTCCCAAATTTAAACATTCAGGCCCAGCGTTGTACTTCCTCTGCATCCTCTCATCAGGAGGGCAGCCATGAGGGGATGGGAAGCAAGGCAAATTCCCAAGGACTAGGAGGGCAACCGCCACTCGTACACAAAGTCCCTTCTAACAGATGAGTGGTGGAGCATCAGCATGGGTCAGGCACTTGCACACGGGAGACACACAGGCTGGGCTCGGAGTGGTAGAATGCTTTATGCCTGTCCACAATGCTGATCCGGTGGTTGGACAGGCATCAGGCATCAAACCGATCGAGCCTGGTCCACGCAGCTCCCAAGTGTCTGCCCTTGACCACCCCTGTTCCAGCTCAAGCCCAGATGAAAAAGGCAATAGATAGATATTAATTTATTTGTTTGTATGTTTGCATTTCTTGACCACATATCCAAAATAAATAGCGGAGTGGCCTAGTGGTTAGGACAAGGTACTTCAGGCCGGAGGGCCAGGAGTTCAAGTCCCACCTGGGGACAGCAATCTTAGGCCGGAGGGACTGGGATTTCTAGTCCTATAGGCACTCCTTGTGGTCTTGGGCAAGCCACTTAACCTTCCATTGCCCATGTTCCCTGTACATATTAGCGTATGTGTGTCATATCCCCTCGTGTTAAATGTATCTCCCAATTGACCACTTTGACCCGGTGAAAAGCAGGATATAAATACAGCTAAATAAATAAATTTACAAAGTCATAATGTGGTAGGCGACGGCCTATGATCCATGCTAATTGAACTAAGCAGACAGGCCTGAGCAGCTTGACCTGTAACTGAAGCCTGTAGTTAGGCCCAGAGGAATGAAAACCCCCCTGAATGACGACACCATAGAATTGAAACTTAACTCAGTTTAACTGAACATAGCTAAGCAGAAACGAAACTTGGAAAATAGAAGAAAAACAAGTTTAATTGGTACTGATAAGGTGTGCTATGCTTCTATGGAATTAATTAACTCTGCAGAGAGCAAGGTCACAGTGCCTCTGCTTCCCATATGTTTTAACAAGCTCAGCGACCTTGGAGGAGAGAAGTAACAAGTTGGAGACACTGACCATTGTAATTGGGACTAGAAGGGGGGCAACCAGGTGCTGGGCCCAGACCAGAGTCCCGATTGGGTAGCCATATCAGTACCGGGACCAATAGATGGGTGAGAGGGGTACTGGGACCAATGAAAAGTTTGCCTATGCTTAGAATGGACAAGAAAGCTATAAAAGTTGTTGTTTTACTAGAAGCCATTGCTCAGCCATTTTGAAATTGCTTATTGCTTGAGCCATGTGCACATTAAACTGGCTTGGATCCTTGAAAAGACTCCTGGATTTATTTATTGCATGCTTATCTGCTGCTACATTCTTGGTGCGTTGGCCGAGAAGTGCGAGTGGTGGATAGTGTTCAAGTGAATAAATCCACGTAATTCGCCTTGAGGTTTGGTCCAGTTGGAACCATGCCAATCCGACGCAGGGGAATCTCCCTGGGCCCACCGATCCTCTTGTATCGGAGGGAGTTCTGCCTGGCCTCGGCAGGCACTGAGTCCAGCTGGCCAACACTTCCGACCCGGGGGAGTCCAGGATCCAACTCAGAAGCTTGGGAACCAGATCTGGTAAGTATAGTTTTGAAAACCTGTCTAGACAGATGAGTTAGAACTGCAGTTTGCAAACTTTGGTAAGACTTAAGTCTTTGTTTGAAAATCCTTGCATGAGTATTCGCTAGGTACAGTTGTTATAGAGAATCATGATTCAGCCTGGTCAGAGCAGACAGGACTGGGTTTTTGGTATGTCTAGACAGAAATAGAAAGAGCAGTACTGCCAGTGGAACTTGGTATTTGTAATCTCGAGATATTGGGAATTGGTAAGAGAGCTCTCAAGGAAGGGCCGAGTAACCCCGCATGGGAATTCGCCGGGTGAAACCCTCATCCTTTTTGTAATTGGGAAAAAGACTAGTCAGAATAGATAGAAAGGAATGCATTCTAAGATACGTTGCTAGCATGATTGTGTGAATGAAGTGTGACTGAGAGGTCTGGCAGCACGGACCAAGCAGAGTGGACTCTGGACTAGCGCAGTTCCTAGTCGGGTGACTGCGTCTAGGTCGCGAAACGGATGAAGCGTTTGGTGTATTGTCCGTCCTGTGTATTTGATTTTTGCTATCTGTTGAAACTGCGAGTTTCCCTTTTGTTATATATGTGAGATTATTCTGTTGAGTAATTTGTGACAGTTCACTGATTAAGAAATTGTATTAATAGAGCAGAATGAAGACCCAAAACACCTACAGTCATTTTTAGAAATCAAAAAGCTGGTCTGACCCAGTTAGTTTTTCTACTGCAGTGTGAAAAACTGACAGGGGGCGTGTCTGAAGGAAAGAATGTCTAGTGTCGTCTTTCTAATCTTGTGCAGGCTTAAACCTCAATGCTGGTAGTTTGTGCTTATTTCAGGCAAATTGTACCTGTTTTATTTAATATGTTTTTGTTCCTTCTGCTGTGGTTATGTAATATATATCATTTATTTATCATTTAATAAGAATGTTTAGTCAGGATTGTGGGTCCCGATAGTTTTTGGGTTTAGCCTGAAAAGGATTAAGTTTGTATTAATCCCTTATGGGTTGCGGACCAAGTGAGAGGAATTTCTGTCGGCTGTATGTTCAAATTTTCAGTAAGCACTGAAACAGTTTAAATAGGAAATGATAAAGAACTGTTTTTGTTTTTCCTTTGATCTACAAAGTAATTAGATCACGACTTAACATTGATTTAAATTGTTTTTTTCTGGCATCTCTGTCCATGTGAATGAGAAGTCTCTTTTTATGAGCACAGTTCAATTGTTTCCCCGCGAGCAGAGGGGTGTGGCTTCCACATAGCCTGCAGAGAAAAAAAAAAAAAAGGTTCTGGAGAGACAGCTGGAGACTGCAGGAGATTTCTCCTAGGAATGAAAAGGGACTCCCGATTTGAAAAGTCTCTTCATTTAATCGAAGCGTGATGAATTTATAATTAGTTTTTCTCTGGTTTCACTAGCTCTGTTTAACCAAAAGTTTTAAAAACAAAGTTTATCTTTTTATGAATGAGTATAAGTCATTTGAATGCATGCTTCCCCTCTGTGCTGGTTACTAATGAACAAATCAGTTAGCTACACTGACCTTTACAATATTGGCTTTTAAGATAAATTAATCTGTGTTTCTGTATTTAAAAAAAAAAAGGAAAGGTGTACTGTATTTTATGAAAAATATCCGGAATGTCTTTTAAATATTTGCTTCCTGAACTAAAAAAATAATTTCTTTTGCAGAGACATGCTGACAGATAGCTATAGTTCTCTCTATAAGAAGCATAATGGATGTATGTGCTCAATCTAAGTGTTTCCTGCCTGCCCTATGTTTACAGAAATAATAAGTGTCTTTTCAAGTATGATCAAGAATTTCAGTAAGGGATTTACTGAAGATTATGAAATGTCTCTGTCCCAATCAGGATTTTGCCCCAGAATTTCTAGATATCCTGTCTCGTCTCTCTCTCTCTCTCTGTAAGTAGTTCTGTTCAGAGTGCTTAAGGGGGGGATGGAGCCCAGTCCACCGATGATGTCAACCCCCCCCCCCCCCCCCCCGGTGGGCGTGAACTAATGTGCCCACAGCAGAGAAGTGGATCCTTAAAAAAAAAAAAAAAAATCAACCTCCTGGATAGAGCATTGCTAGGAGAAACAGAATCCAGGAGAGTGGGGGGGGGGGGGACTACAGATTCCCAAGTAGTTTGCTAGCCACCTCTGCAACAGGGGAATGTCCACCCCCTCCGGACTAGAAGTGAAAGTCAGCTGACCAGACTTGTTTAGAACTGAAAAAAAAAAAACTGCATTATACACTGAGAAGTTTTAGGACTTGATTGAACTAATGAACGGAAATTGCAAAGAACTGGATGAATTTGCGGGCATAATGGTTAAATGAAAGTTAATCAGAGGGTGTGTGAATTGTGAAAATAAATGTAACAGAGAAAGTGAATGATATTTTAGTTGAATGATGTGAGGAGGTTATCTTAATTGAAGGAACAGAGGAAGTGAAAAACTGGGTGTGAGTACGCCCATTATAGAAAAAGAAGGACATTAGAGAAGTGAATGCCCGTATCTTGACTCCACCCCAGGAGGGAGTACTTGATTGTAGAATCATAGACAGAATAAAACCAAGCACAGTGTTTCAGCACGAGAGTGGAGCAGCTATAGCGTGAGTGGCAGCCTGAGAGGGCTACAGCATGGATGAAGACTAGGCCAGACCGGACTCTCCAGTTTCCCTGGGTCCCCAGGAGTCAGTCTGAAAAATAGGGGACCAATATATGGACTTTTATGGGGGATACAGGAGCAGAATACTAAAGCCAGTAGCCCCTGTGTTTTTCTCGCAAAGCCTTTTCTGCAGAACCACATGTGTGAACTAGAAAAAAATAATAATAATAATGTACCAGTTCCTGTATATGCCTGAATGCCCTATTCCATTTATGGGCCGAGACCTGCTTGCAAAGCTTCAAGCACAGATATCCTTTGTTGAAGGGGAAAAAAATGAAACTCAAAATCTGCTGGCCTGATGGTGTTAACTGTCCCCAAGAAGAAGAATGGCGGTTCTATTCACCTGCATCCAAAGCAACAAGCTGTACACTTACCAACCTCATAGCCCCACCTGGAGGATGGGCAGAAGATAATCTACCTGGCCTAGCGAAGAACATAGCCCCTGCCATTGTCACCCTCAAGCCAGTCAAGAAGCCTGGGACAGGTGATTACCGCCCAGTGCAGGATCTAAGAAAGAATGAATGATGCAGCTGAAACTATACAACCAGTGGTACCAAAATCCTTATATTCTCTTGGAACTGATCTCTGCTGAAGCTATACATTTCATCATTCTGGACTTAAAAAGATGCCTTTTTCTGTATACGCTTAGCCCAAGACCCCACTACAAGGAGGCGGGGCCAACTCATCTGGACAAGATTACCTCAAGAATTCAAGAACTCGCCTCACTCAGCAAAAGATTTGACAAGTTATCCAGAAACTCAAGAAAAAAAAAAAAGAAAAAATTCTACTTCAATATGTGGACAACTTGCTCATAACCACCAACTCAGAAAGTGAATGTCCACCAGCCACCAGTGAACTCTTGCACCTTTTTGATGAGGCTGGATACAAAGTCTCAAGAGCCAAAGCATAATTATGTCAAACAAGTTAAATACCTAGGATTCCAGTTGTCCAGCGGAATTCGACGCCTGGAACCCTTACCAGAACGCAAAGCAGCTGTATGCAGTATTCCTACTCCAATCACCAGGAGGCAAGTGAGAGCCTTCTTGGGTGCCACAGAGTATGTTGTATATGGATCCCCAATTTTGCGCTGCTAGAGGAAAAAAAAAAAAGGAAAAAAAAAAAAAAAAACCATTGTATCAAGCTATCAAAGGAATGGAAAAGTCTCCAGAGGAATGGGGACTTGAACAGGATGCAGTCTTTTGATCTTTGAAAAAAACACTCTGATGTTGTCACCAATTCTGGGTCTACCAGATGTCCAGAAAACCTTACAGTCTCTATGTTCATGAGTCGCAAGGAAATGTTCTGGGAGTGTTGACTCAATCTCTTGGACCTTATTTGAGAAGCTGTTACAGCTACAGCCTTCCTAGTAAGCAAAAACTAAAAGAAAAATCCCTTCACAAAGGAAATTACTAGCTAACAAATCTATGAATGTTGAAATATTAGAGTATGTTGTGTGAAAACCCCAGATACAACTGAAAGGTCAGTCAAGCTTTCAATCCTGCTATGTTGTTATCAGTTGGTCTTGATCCCCTGATCATGACTGTTTAGAAATTATGGACACTGTATTCTCAAGCCACCTGGATTTGACTGATGTCCCTCTGGAGAACCCTGAACAGACTTTCTTTGTGGCTGAAGGCAGTTTCATCATCAATGGACATTGTTGTGCTAGATATGCAGTGGTGACCCCTGATTTGGTAGTTGAGTCCTCAGCCCTGGCCCCAGAAACTTCACCACAGAAAGCTGAACTGATAGTCCTCACTAGAGCACTAACAATAGGAAAAGAGCCCTGTCTAAATGTGTACCCAGATTTCAAGTATACCCTTACAACCTTGCATGCATATGGGGCCCTGTACAAAGAATGAGGGTGGATAACCTTAGGAAGCAAGTCCATTAAGTATAGCCCCAAGATATTGATATTAATAGATACATACTGCCTATAGATCTCAGAATTTAGGAAAAGTAGAATATATGAATAGAACCCTGAAATCTCAGTTGTCTAAACTTTGCCAAGAGGTTTACCTGAAGTGGCCCCAGGTTCTTCCCATAGCCCTTCTTAGGATATACTTAGCCCCTGCTAAGTCTTTAGGAGTTTCCCTTTTTGAGATTCTGTATGGGCAACCCCTGCCTATTGTATAGGAAATAAAAGGAGATATGAGACAGATAGGATCTGAAATTATTAGACATGAACTATTGGTTTTAAGTTCTGTTTTGCAGAAGTCTTCATACCTGAGTACAAAATCGATTACTCATCAATTTGCCTGCACCCCTGCATCCTTTCAAGCCTGGAGTCTCGGTGTGGATCAAAGAGTGGAGAAAGATACTGTTAGCCCTGCATTGGAGGGGACCCTATGTCGTCATCCTGTCAACAACTCCAACTGCAGTAAAAGTCGCAGAATTTGAACCTTGGACCCATCATAATCAAGTGAAGCCAGCAGCTGCTCTTGAACCTGATCACTGGACTACTGTACAGCATCCTGAGACTCCATTGCACCTCACCCTACGACAACAACCACGGACCTAAGACTTATTGGTCCCTCAGAAACTGCACTATTTCAAGACTGTTTGTTTATCTGAAGGTAAGCCTCGCATCTGAAAAAACCTGCAATCATCAGAAAGAGACTGTGTTGTGTTAAGAAATTGAATCTTCTAAGAGACTGTGTTTAAATACTCTGAAAAGACTGTTTTGATCTCCTAAAGAGTGAACTGCTCTAAGGAAGCAATAATAGCCTAAGAGACTATGCTATGATATTTTAAGAAATTGAGACATCCCAGAGGACAGTGATACTTTGGAATCTACAGCCCTACTCCTGCCAAAACGCTGGTAGGTCTACGTACGGCAGAAGCTTGAGGATCTACAATCAACCCTACATCTGTTATCTGTTGTGGAAGTCGACAGTTCCACCAATTTTCCAGAGACTATGCCCATTATTAATTATTATTATTGCTTTATTTTGGCAGCAGCCTTGGAGTGCTTTGAAATGACTTTTGCCTTATTTCCCTGGGCAGCCTGTATAAGTACAACATGAACTGGACCGAAGGTCACTCAGACCTTGTTTTATCATTCTTCCTATACTTGCATTGGTATACTCTCCAATCCAAAAGTTGTTCTAGATCTTGACTTTCTACAAGGCTATGCAAGCCACCGTTGCAATTCCTCATACCACCACCAGAACTTGTTTCTTGAACTTACTGGAGCAATAGCATCTAGTCTCCACACTTCTGACTGTTTCTATTGTGGAGGAACTAAGATGGGAGATCAGTGGCCCTGGGAGACGCAAGAACTGAACTATTCTTTCCTATACAATCAGACTGATTTACATAATACTACTAGTGAGTGGGTATTGGCCCACCCCATTGTTGACAGTTTGTGTTTTGTTCGGACTGGACCACAATCTACTACGAAGGATGGACAGCTGGTCTGTCTAAATCAGAAGCTTTACGACAGCACAACAAAGATGCAACCGAACCTTCTAATCCTTTAGTTCTTTTTCCCACTCTTGCCAAACTATGGACTTTGACTATCTGCCTGTTGCTCCCTTGTTTCTTGCCATTTTGCTTGCAAATGATAACTTCAGTTATTAATAACACTGTAGAGCGTAAGACAGCTACAAAGATATTAGCTATGTGAACTTACTACCCTATACCACAGAGTGATACCTTTACCTAGTATTATGTGATTTGATTCTCACACCTTATTAACATGCGGGTGAGAATAATCAAAGGGGGGAATGTGGTAGGCGACGGCCTATGATCCATGCTAATTGAACTAAGCAGACAGGCCTGAGCAGCTTGACCTGTAACTGAAGCCTGTAGTTAGGCCCAGAGGAATGAAAACCCCCCTGAATGACGACACCATAGAATTGAAACTTAACTCAGTTTAACTGAACATAGCTAAGCAGAAACGAAACTTGGAAAATAGAAGAAAAACAAGTTTAATTGGTACTGATAAGGTGTGCTATGCTTCTATGGAATTAATTAACTCTGCAGAGAGCAAGGTCACAGTGCCTCTGCTTCCCATATGTTTTAACAAGCTCAGCGACCTTGGAGGAGAGAAGTAACAAGTTGGAGACACTGACCATTGTAATTGGGACTAGAAGGGGGGCAACCAGGTGCTGGGCCCAGACCAGAGTCCCGATTGGGTAGCCATATCAGTACCGGGACCAATAGATGGGTGAGAGGGGTACTGGGACCAATGAAAAGTTTGCCTATGCTTAGAATGGACAAGAAAGCTATAAAAGTTGTTGTTTTACTAGAAGCCATTGCTCAGCCATTTTGAAATTGCTTATTGCTTGAGCCATGTGCACATTAAACTGGCTTGGATCCTTGAAAAGACTCCTGGATTTATTTATTGCATGCTTATCTGCTGCTACAATAACAAAATATACAATTTTAAAAATGTTGTATAAAACAGCATAAATTAAATCACAGAACCTAATAAAATTGCAGCACATCACCATATAGGGGGTTATTCTATCTCATGAGTAGGCGTCTAACTTCCCCGCCGGTTGAACGGGGAAGTTAGATGGGGGCGGGAAAGAGGAGGACAGGGGGCATTAGGGCGGGCAGTGGGCAATCGCCAGCACAGGACATACAGTGCCGATTCTGATGTTCCCGAGGAGGGGTACAGAGTAAGTTAAGAGAGGAAAGGTAGTGAGGAGTCATAGAATAAATGCCCTTGTAGCTCAGTAGTAGAAGTTTGAACTGGATGTGGGACTGGATAGGGAGCCAATGAAGTGACTTAAGAAGAGGGGTGACATGAGCACGGTGACAGTGGTGGAAGATTAGCCATGCAGCTACTTAATCTCCACTATTTTTTTTTCAAGTTGCAGTTCCCAAGGGGAGGCCACCATGTCTGCGCTACCAATGAAAATGCCTCTTTCAGTAGCACTTCAATCTAAAATCATTAAGCAATGGCACTTGTGGGATTTTATATTATTGTGCCACAGAGAGAAGGCATTTACAGAGATAGCCCAGTGACAAAATACGAGCATAAGAGGAACCATTCCTACCTTCACAGAGCCACAACCCGCTATATATTGTTGCCACCTCACTGAAGCTAAAGAAGTGAACTGTAGCAGTCCAGAAGAACTTGTCTTAGAAGCACTATAACCAAGGCTACTTGTTGGTAAGGAAGCTAGACAAGGGTATTGGGGATCTGGGCATTTTGCTGGGCAGGGAAGTGGGACTGACGTAGAGAGGTAGATGCTACGCAGAAATTAGGAGAGAGGGTGAAAGGGTACCTGGCAGATGGTGGGGGAAAAGGGAGGGAAAAGAGGGGAGAGAGAGAGAGAGAGAGATGCTAGGTAAAGGGTGGATAGTGTGGAAGCTAACCAGGCCTCAGCGATATTCAGTCGTTGCCTGGTTACTTCCATGTGATCTGGGCTATACAGATATTCAAAGTCAGTGGTCGGATGCGGCCATTGCTTTGAATATCTGGGTCCTGCTTTTCTAGGGCTAGCCCTCTCCACTGAATATTCCCCTCCCCACCCCCTCAATATTTATTTTTGGTTTAATGATTCTAATATGCGAGCTACAGGAATCTGAATGTACAGCAATCTGTGATGAGTACTCTGAATCTGTTCTATTGTGACAGTGTGACAGGAATTTGTTTTACTTCGTTTTGGTGGTTTTGTTTTTCAAGAGGTTTTTAAATGGGCAGCTACAAGTTTTTAATTTTTCTTTGCCAATTCCTCTGTCTTTGGATGTAAGAGGGGGTGGGAATTAACGTGTGATATTTATGATTAATATTGGACCACACTTGCAGCAGCTTGTCAATCACATGTACTATCGAATTTAAGAAAGAAAGAAAGAAACAAAAGTAAATCTGCATCTTACTATTTAGTGCAGTGGAGGAAGAAATACATTTCTTTTTCCTCTTTTTTCACTTTTGCGCCGCATGTAGAGTCTGGCTTCTTGAAATTTTCAGTTTTTATTTCTACTCTGAGGTCACTTGTGCTATATTTTATGAAGGTCCTGACTCAAAGGCACACATGGCATTGCTCTCTTGGCCAAATATTCAGTTTGTGTCGGTCAGCGATTTTAAAGTGCCAACTGCCGCAGGCAAAAGTAAAACCAGATATTCAGTGGAGGTGTCCAGGTACTAGCCTCCACTGGCTATCCAGATAGCCGCAATATTTAGCCACTCTCCAGATAGCCAGACCGCATAAAGTTAACCCTCCT
This sequence comes from Ichthyophis bannanicus, assembly GCA_033557465.1. Taxonomy (NCBI): domain Eukaryota; kingdom Metazoa; phylum Chordata; class Amphibia; order Gymnophiona; family Ichthyophiidae; genus Ichthyophis; species Ichthyophis bannanicus. The sequence goes on along the minus strand of CM066031.1, from coordinate 1,786,453,258 downwards.
TTTTTCATGACCTCACTTTATGAGGTTACTTAGCTAGTTATTAAACAAAATATAATAAACCCCTGCCACAAATATCTATGCATACGTAAAATTATACTTCAACATTGGAGCATATTACAGGTTAATTCTGTCTTGGAACAAGTGCCCTGTTTTGCATATAAATGAGGTCATAACCTTTGAGATTGGTTGGTATATTCTCAGTCTTGGGAAAAAAGAGGAAAAGTTGATGTAGAAGAGGGGGGGGGGACGTGCAAAAAATGCGGTAGATGTGTGGTATGTTTGCTAATTATGGAGCTCTCTGAATTTCATCATCCAAGTCTGAGCTTTGTACATAAGATAAAGGGTAAATCTGATTGTAATAGCGCAGGGGTGAGACATGCACTATGTCTGCGTAATAAAGTATATGTTGGACAAACTTCCAGACTGGTTAAGGTAAGAATAACTGAGCACCGTTCATGCATCCGACGTCAGGTAGAATCGGCTTCACTGGCATTACATTGGAGACAATCACACAATCAGCCAGTTAACGTATTTTGTTTTATAGAGACAGTTAAGGTGGGGGTTGGAAAAGACCCGGTACATGTGTTATACCAACATGAGCAAGAGTATATATTTTGTTGACAAACTTTGGACCCCAAGGATTTAAATTTGGAAATTGAGAGGAAATGATTTTATTAGCTGCATCAGGGTAATGCCTCAAGTATGTGTAAAATCAGATGCCTTTAAAGGAGAGGGTGGGCGGTTTAGTGAGTAGGTCTCATGTGCATTGTCTTGACTTTTGCTGTAGCAGGATAGTGAATGAGCATGTGAGTGTAAACTTTGCTGAGATAATTAGTTTGGTTTAAACTATGATAATGTGTATTAAAGTAATTTGTATAATACGGGGATATTTAGGTGTGCATTTGTGTTTGGATTATAGATATTGACAAATCTGCCCTACTTATCCACAAAGCCCTCTATCAAACACAGACTTCCCAACTACGCTCTCTACTACCCCAGCCCACCCTCAACAGGGCAACCCGACAAACCACCAGCAACACCCTCACTATCCCCCACGAACGAACTAAGTACAATCAACGAACCTGCAACAGAGTTTTCGAACTCTACGCACCCTCACTCTGGAACTCCCTACCAAGTCAAATCAGAAACAACGGAGACCTTTCCACATTTCGGAAAGAACTAAAAACCATCCTGTTTCATAAATACCTTGGACCAGAAACAGACATCAATCACTGACAACTCCTCCAGACCTTCTGACATATCCCCAGAACTACCTACTAAGAGACCTACGTCCATTTTCCTAATCATTACTTTCTGTTCAGATCATCAATGTTGGACCCCTTGGTGACAGCCCCCCCCTCTCTGTGAATTGATTACTGCCCCCCCCCTTTTTTTGTTAAACCGCTTTGACCCGGTGATATAAATACAGTTAAATAAATAAATAAATAAATAAAATTGTGTGTTGGCTCCCTGACAAAGCTGAATGTTACGGTGGGCAGGTTGAAGTGTATCTGAGGTGTAATGAGATGGGGAAGCTTGTCCTTCTCTAAAAGGAGTGTTGTGGGGCCTTTTGTGGTATGCTACACATATGGAACTGACATCTTGGGGAATGGCTTGAAGTAGCTTTGAAGAGTGAATACTGAAGTCTATTCAAGAGATAATAGCTGATTCATGTGCAGTTTGTGAAAGGTTGTGAACAACGATATGAATTTATAGGCTCAGTGGACACTGCTGAGAACTGCTAAAAGGATTTTGACAAGATTTTAATTTTTGGACTTTTTTTCTCTTTGATAAATGTGAGAGAGGGGAGTACAGCTTTACTCTGTATGTATGTGGATTTTCTGTGTATGGAGATGTTGTATGTATAGAGGCCTATTCCATTCAGGCCATGTAGCCCCTGAACAGCCGGGCACAATTGGGCCGTGCAGTTCGACCCGATTCTGATTCCGTGGCACCCGCAAGATCAGAATCGGGTCTAGCGCCTGGACATGCAGGCCAGGACCCGATTCTGCCCAGCCGTATGCCCTGTATGCCCTGACGACTACCCAGCTAACTCAGCCGGGCTCCATTCATGAGCCACGATTACTAGCCTCCCTGGAGAAACTCCCTTTCCCCGCAGCCTGACCCCTGATCTGGCCTTTCAAGGCCTGGGTTGGGCTGTGAGGAACCCACTGAGCCCCCTCACTTGCCTGCCTGTGTCCCACGCTGCGGTCCCCCGCCATCCAGGGGGACTTATTCCACTTCAAGGTGGAATAAGTCCCCCATCTAGATCCAAGGCACTGGACGCACAGGGTCGACCTCTGAATCGGCCTTGTATATCCGGGTCACGGCCCTCCCATGCCCAGCCCTCTCTCTGCCTCTGGAACGCCCCCACCTGCCCCTGTCTAGGCCTCCCTGTACAAACCTGCTGTTCCTATGAGGAGGCTTTTGCCAGGATTGGCAGGGGGATGAATGGCGAGATAGAATGACCCTTATAATGTTTAAGAATATTTTTCATATTAAAGAGTTGAAGGAATGTTACTTATCTAGTCGGCAGTCTGAAAATTGCAGCTAGCCAGACAGCTTCTCTCCGCTTACCAAAAGCCCCAACACTCTCTGAATTGTACTATGGCAGCTAGAGGGGAATATTCAGTGGTACTATTCAGACCGTGGGGTTTAACCCTTTTGTTTTTTGGGTTTTTTTGTTTTTGTTTTGATTTGTTTTTATTGCATCTTTAGTCATCCATATAACCAAAAAATATAACAAAGGACAATCCAATAATCAATTTACATTACGTGAGAAAGAGATAAACTCTTACATCAAAAAGAAAAAAGACTAAGATGAAGCCCACATCATGGCACCATAACTGTCATAATTAATGTAGAATAAAAGAAAAGGAAACAAAGGGATAATATATCCCACATTATAAGGCTATATATCATTACCAGACCTATCTTTCTCCTGTTTTCTGATCAAGAAACTTTCCAAATGCGACACTTTCACAAAAGTATAAGATGCACCATTAAAACCAATGATACATTTACAAGGGAAGCGAAGAAAAAATGTGGCCCCCAGTGCCACAACCCGGGGCTTAAGACTTAAAAACTGCCGCTGGCGTAATTGAGTACTCCGTGATACATCTGGAAAGACGTTAATCGGCTGGCCACAAAAATTGGTTGATTTGACTTTTAAAAAAGCCCTTAAAATACATTGTTTAACTTTGACTGAGGAAAACGTAACCAATAAAGGAACACGCATAGTGATGTTATCTTGAGAATCCTCTAAAAAGGCGGTTAAATTACCCATGAGGGAAACAATTTCATCTAAGTCTCCTTCAACGACATCAATTTTTTTTTTTTTACAGAAGAGGGGATATAATAAAGTTGTATTATGGTAATAGGATCTGAGATGGCCAACACTTCTTTAAGGACTTTATCCAACAAAATTCTATGAGAAAGTAATGATGACTGTGGAAAATTCAAGAATCTTAAATTACAGGAGCGAAATGAATTTTCCAAGGCTTCGACCTTGGAATGAAGAATCAAGGAATCTTTAATCCCAGCGATACTAGTCGCATGTAGCGAAAGAACCTGGGATTCTAATTTAGTGTTAGCCAAATCAGCAGCTACAACTTTCTCATCAAGATGCTGCAGAGCAACCGTAGCCGCTTGTGAGAAAGTGCATAAAGAATTTAAGGAAACAGACATTTTAGAATCAATCGATTGCAAAGCTCCCCAAACATCCCTCAAAGTAATTTCAGAGTCTGAAGGAGGAGTGGGAAGCTCAAATGAGCCGCCAACTCCTAAAGGCTGAACGGGAACAGGCAAAACAATGGGTTGCATTTTCCTTACCAAATCAGAGGGTTCCTTCGACAGGCCAAGTAAATTACCGGACGCAGGACACTCAGGAGGAGATTGTGCTAAAGGAAGGGGAACAAAATGCTTGTCGAATGGGCCGACCGGTTTAGAATCACCGGACCCGGCCTCAGGAGCCTTAGCCCTGGACTTAGCTTTACGTTTCCCCATAGGCACTACACTGAACTAACAAAGAAAACAAAAAGAACCAATCTGCAAAAGCAGACTCTATAAAAGGGAAATAAACACTAAACAAAATCTCTGACTTCAGATTTAAGCACAGTACCGTCGCAATAGCGTCGAAGGGGCGTCGAAGGGGCGTCTAAGGGGCTAAGCAAGCCCCTTTAACCACGCCCCTTCGACACACGCCCCGCGCACACGTTCCGTGTCACAGAGAGGACTCCAAAGAAATAAAGTCAGATAAGGACCTCGCAGGTAGGGCTGACCCGGCAGTGCCTGCCCGCTGAGGTGGAACAGAGAAACACAGTCCTCCATTCTAACGGCAGCCACAGCAGCCTCCCGAGCCAATGTCCAGGCTCCGCACACCTCCAGGAAGAAGAACAGCTGGTACAAACACTCCTCTACACGCCACTGCTTTAAACCCCGAGGGGAAGTCCGCGCAGGTAGGGCTGACCCAGCAGTGCCTGCCCGCTGAGGTGGAACAGAGAAACACAGTCCTCCATTCTAACGGCAGCCACAGCAGCCTCCCGAGCCGATGTCCAGGCTCCGCACACCTCCAGGAAGAAGAACAGCTGGTACAAACACTCCTCTACACGCCACTGCTTTAAACCCCGAGGGGAAGTCCGCGCAGGTAGGGCTGACCCAGCAGTGCCTGCCCGCTGAGGTGGAACAGAGAAACACAGTCCTCCATTCTAACGGCAGCCACAGCAGCCTCCCGAGCCGATGTCCAGGCTCCGCACACCTCCAGGAAGAAGAACAGCTGGTACAAACACTCCTCTACACGCCACTGCTTTAAACCCCGAGGGGAAGTCCCTGCAGGTAGAGCTGACCCGGCAGTGCCTGCCCACTGAGGTGGAACAGAGAAACACAGTCCTCCACTCTAACGGCAGCCACAGCAGCCTCCCAAGCCGATGTCCAGGGTCCTCACACCTCCAGGAAGAAGAACAGCTGGTACCAACCCTTTTGAATATTGGTGCATCTGTGTTCTCTGTGTGTGACCAAAAAGAGGGATTCTGTTAGAGCAGGGGTTCTCAACCCACTCCTCGAGACACACGTAGCCAGTCAGGTTTTCAGGTTAACCACAATGAATATTCATGAGAGAGATGTTCATGCACTGGCTCCAGCATCTACAACTTTTTCTCATGCGCATTCAGTGTGACTACGCTGAAAACCTGATTGGCTAGGTATAACCCCAGGACTGGGCTGAAAAGAACCTGTGTTCCAGAATGCAGTTTCTAAGTAGTGATGCACGGCAGTATATTTCTTCTGCGCATTTACATAGCGCTACAAGACATATGCAGCGCTGCACAGACACATGTAAAAGATGGTTCCTGCTCATCAGAGCTTATAATCTAGTCGTTTATCTGGTGGCTGTTTTGCTGTTCCAGTGTTCAGAGTAATATTCCTTAAGGTCTGCGAATGGGTGCAGGGGGAGTGGACACCATGGGAGAGGGAGCTGGGTTGGTCACCACGATTCACTCCGTCACAAAGTTTCAAAAAACCCAACTATGTCATATCTATGTTCCTTTATAAAATAGATGTGGCAGTCCAGTCCCACTAGCACACAGAGCGTAGTTAGTTCAGGCATTATGGGCATGAGCAGTGAATGCTGCCATTTGCATGAGTGCACTTAGTGCCAGCTGAATGGCTGGCATTAATTGCACCAGCTGCATTATATTGTGCTGCACATTAGAAACATGCCAACAGCAAGGGGATGGATGCATATACCCCTGAAGTTGACATGGGCTTCTGCACTCAATTCATGGCCCAAATGTGCACTCCCGGCACTCTCTGTAGTAAACAAGCCCTTACAGTAAGTGCCATTTTGCAAGTGCTCAAACTTATGTGTGTGTGTACTCAGCCAGGCAATTTTATTTGAACCCTTTTCTGTGTGTAAAACATGCAGAAAATGTGCTATAATATTACCTTCTTAAAGGCCAGTAGAGGAAGGAAAGGAGGAAAGGGCAGCCTGCCAGGCAGACCAATCTGTTTTTTCTTCTGCTATCTCTTCATGTTTTGTTTTGGGTTTCTTTTTGCTAATAAGGATTCTTTATGTTTTTCCCACTGGCACTCCTTGTGACCTTGGGCAAGTCACTTTACCCTCCATTGCCTCGGAAGAAAAGGCTGGCAATCTACTTCCGGTGATACATTGCCAAGAAAACCCAGAGGTAGCTGGGTCACTATAAGTCAACACTGACTTGATGGCACTAAAAAAAAAAAAAGTTTTTCCCATGCCCTTTTCAGCACTTGGAATAAGCATAGATAATAATTGCTTGCCCTGGGGCATAAGGAACCAAGAGGAAAAAAGAACTGAGCATGCTCAGTTTGACCTGCTGGTGTTATTTAGCATGGTCTTGGTAAGTTGCATGCTTAATTTAGTATTGTAAGTAACTTCAGATCACAGCAGGTATCAAATTGCATTCTTACAGCAAGTTTTTGCTAAACGAGATGGAGATTTAGCATATTGTGCTCTTTAGTGTGAGCTTGTAAAATCCTCTTTTGCATATGATGTTTCTTTGCACCCATGAGCACAGGCAAAGGAAGCCAAAAGGGTCAATGCACACAAGAGGAGTCATTCTGAAGCATGAATAGCGGGGATGGATGTCCCCAATGGGAAATGTGCGGCCCAGGGGTGGAGAAGGCACTCAACTGGCTACTGGGGAGGAGCTGAAGACGTTTCAAAGTAAAGCCGGCATTTATGATGTGGTTGGATCACAGCCCTCAGAATGTCTGATTGCTGATGTAGCTGCACATAGTAATATAGTAACATAGAAGATGACGGCAGATAAAGACCAGTATGGTCCATCTAGTGCACCCAGCAATGCGGCAAGAGTAGGTGCACCTGCCACACTGTGCAGGTCATCCCTCCTCGTGCCTTTGTTTAGGGGTGTACCCACCACTCCACGTAGATCACCCTTATTTGTTGAGATTTAAGAGATAGTTATGGGTTTTTTTTAATCCTGTTGCTATAAAGGGATCCACTGTGTGTTTCCCATGCTATTTTGAATTCTGTCACTGTATTTGCCCCCACCACTTCCATCGGGAGGCCATTCCAAGCATCCACCACCCTTTTAGTGAAAAAGTATTTCCTGACATTGCCTTTCAGTTTAGCCCCTTGCAACTTCATGTTATGCCCTCTAGTTTTACAGCTTCCTTGTCTTTGGAAGAAGTTTGTTCATTAATACTCTTTAAGAATTTAAAGAGTCTGAATCACATCTCCCCTATCCCTCCTCTCCTCCAGAGAGTACATATTTAAGTCTTCAAGTCTCTTCCCATAAGTCTTCTGACACAGGCTCCAAATCATTTTGGTCACCTTCTTCTGAACTATTTTTTATCTCCTTTGCAAGATATGGTCTCCAAAACTGAACATAATATTCCAAGTGAGGCCTCACCAGCAACTTATATAGTGGCATTACTACCTCTTCCTTTCTGCTGGTAATTTCTCTTTGAATGCAACCCAGCAACATTCTGGCTTTTGACACTGCCTTATTACACTGTTTTGACACATTGAGATCCTCAGAAACAATCACTTAACAACAATGAGGAAAACATGTTGTTACTGTTTGGGTAAGAAATTGGTTGGGTGGGAGGCGACAAAGAGTACAGGTAAATGGAGCTCACTCTGAAGGGAAGGATGTTACCAGTGGTGTACCCCAGGGATCTGTCCTTCGTCCGATTCTTTTTAACATCTTTGTTAGTGTAATAGAGTAGACACCCAGGAAGGTATAGATAACATGAGGAGGGATCTAGCTAAGCTTGAAGAATGGTCTAGAATTTGGCAGCTGGGATTTAATGTTAAAAAATGTAAGGCCATGCATTTGGGCTGCAGCAATCCAAGGGAGCAATATAGTATTGGGGGTGAAGTACTTTTGTCCACTAAAGAAGAGCAGGACCTAGGCGTGGTTGTGTCTGATGACCTTAAAGTAGCTAAACAGGTAGAAAAGGTGACGGCAAAAGCTAGAAGGATGCTTGGGTGCATACGGAGAGGAATGGCTAGCAGAAAAAAGGAGGTGATAGTGCCCCTGTATAAGTCTTTGGTGCGGTCTCATTTGGAGTATAGTGTACAATTCTGGAGACCGCACCTTCAAAAGGATGTGAACAGGATGGAGTCGGTGCAGAGTGTGGCTACTAAAATGGTTAGTGGTCTTCATTATAAAGCATATGAGGACGTACTTAAGGATCTTAATATGTACACCTTAGAGGAAAGGCAGGATAGAGGTGATATGATTGAGATGTTTTAATACCTCCGTAACATATATGTTCAGGGAGAGAGCCTCTTTCAATTGAAAGCAAGTTCTGCTACAAGGGGACATGGGATGAGGGTGAAGGGGGATAGATTCAGGAGTGATATGCGGAAATATTTCTTTATGGAAAGAGTAGTGGATCCATGGAATAGTCTCCCAGTGGAGGTGGTAGAGATGAGGACAGTATCTGAATTCAAAAAAGCCTGGGACAAACACAGAGGGTCTCTAAAGGTAAAAAGGGGACTGTTGTAGTTGTTGATATGAAAGGACAGACTAGATAGGCCATGTGGTCTTTTTCTGTCATCATATTTCTATGTTTCTATGTTAAGTGTCATTGAGTCGGTGTTGACTCATTGCAACCTTCTGGATAGTTGTCCTAAACTGTGTTCGGTCTTCAGTCAGGCAGCTCATTGTTGACAGAGTGGCACACATAGCTTCTGTTATTGTATCAATCCATCTCATTGCAGGCCTTCCTCTTTTGCATTGACCTTCTACCTTGACAAACATGATGTCTTTCTCTAATGATCTCTCTTCTCATGATGTGTTCAAAGTAAGAAAGTCAAAGTCTTGTCATCTGAGCTTCTAAAGAAAGCTTAGCTTTTCTCTCCTCTAGTACTGACTGGTATGTTCTTCAGGCAGTCCACGGTATACACAGTATTCGTTGCCAGCACCATAATTCAAAGGTATCAATTTTTTTCCTGTCTATAATTTTCACTGTCCAACTTTCACATCCATATGATATTATTGAACATACCATTGCTTGAACAAGTTGAATCTTTGTATGGATAGAGATGTCTCTGCCCTTGAGAATCTTGTCTTGGTCCTTCATAGTCATTCTGCCAAGAACAATACATTGTTGGATTTCTTGACTGCTTGTTGTTTCTTTATTTATAGTTGATCCAAGTAGGTTAAAGTTGTCCACTATCACAATTTCTTCTCCATTAACGATGAACTTATTGATTTTACAAGTTGTCAGGATCTTTGCCTTTTTTACATTAAGATGTAGGCCCATTTTAAGACTATGTTCCTTGATCTTGAGAAGCAAATGTTTCAGATTATCTTCACTTTCAGCCAGAAATGTGGTATCGTCAGCATAGCGAAGGTTGTTGATGAGTCTTCCACCAATCTTGACACCTCGGTTGTAGTCATACAGTCCTGCTTCTCTGAAGATTTGTTTTGCATATAAATTAAACAGGTAGGGGGAAAGTATTCAGCCTTTGCTGATTTTAAACCATTCAGTTTCTCCTTGTTCCATTTGAATTGTTGCTTTTTGATCAATGCAAAGGTTGTGCAAGAGAATGATCAGGTGTTCTGGTATACCCATGCTTCTTAATGTGGCCCAGAGTTTCTCATGGTTTACATAGTCAAAAACCTTGCTGTAGTCAATAAAACACATATAGATATCCTTTTGGTATTCTTTTGTTTTTTCAAGGATCCATCTCACACCCGCGATGATGTATTTTTTCCTTGCCCTTTCCAGAACCCTGCAGTTCCAATTCCAGGTATGGTTGTAGTTTCTGCTGAATGATCTTGACTAGAATCGTGCTGGCATGTGGAATCAGAGCCATTGTGTGATAATTTCCACAGTCAGATGGATCAACTTTCTTTAGTATTGGTATAAACACAGATCTTTTCCAGTCAATTGGCCATGAAGTTATCTTCCAAATTTCCTAGCAGAGACTTTTAAGTATGGTAATAACTGCATCAGATTGCTGTAATACTGCAGTGTGATTGCCATCAATGCCCAGTGCTTTGTTCTTTGATAAGGCTTTCAATGCTGCTTCAATTTCTTCTTTCATCACCAATGGTTCCTGAACATAAGGTACAGGACGAAACAGCTGTTGGTCCACTTGATCTTTATGGTATAATGACTCTGTATATTCTTTCCACCTTTTCTTGATCTTCTCAGCATCATTCAGCATGGATCCTTGAGCATCTTATAACATTCCAGTTTGAGACTAGAATTTTTTCTTTAACTCTCTCACCTTTAGGAAAGCTGATCTTGTTCTTTCTCTAATAGTTCCTGTTTCTATTTCCTTGCATGCATCATTGTAATACTTCTTGTCTTGTCTTGCTGCACATTGGAAATCTCTGTTGCACTCTGGTGATTGCCTCTCTTCCTCCTCTGGCTTTAGCTTCTCTGCATTTCTGGGCAATTTTCAGAGTCTCTTCGGTCATCCATGTTGGTGGTTTTGCTTTTTCACCTTTTGTAGAGACTTCTCACTTTCTTCCAACACAACCTTCTTGATATCATTCCATTACTCTTCTGGAGCTCTGTCATTTGTATCTAAAGCAGCAAAATCGATTTTTCAGGCCATCTTTAAATTCTGGTGGTAGATTCTCAAGATCATATTTTGCTACATTCAAGAGTGGTTTGCTATTTTTTAACTTTAGCTTGAGTTTGCATACTAGTAATTGGTGATCTGTACCACAGTTGGTTCCAGGTTTTGTCTTTGTTGATGATATAGAGCTTTTCTATTATTGACTTCCACAGATGTAGTCAATTTGATTTTTATATAATCCATTGGGTGAAGTCCATGTGTACAGTCGCAGCTTGTGTTGCTGGAAGAAGGTGTTTGAGATCAATAGATCGTTGGTCTTGCAGAATTCTATCAGTCTTTCCCAACTACATTTCTGTTGGCAAGTCCATATTTACAACCACTTTGCCTTCTTCTTTGTTGCCAACTTTTGCGTTCCAGTCACCCATCTTTGCATGTTCTGTCAATTGCAGCTTGTACTAGTTCATATAACTTATCAACATCATCCTCTTCTGCAGCTGTTGTTAGGGCATATACCTGAATTATAATTGTGTTTATGGGCATTCCTTGTAGACGAATAGATATTAAGCATTCACTGATTGCATTGTATTTCATTACAGTTCTTGCAGGTTTGTTCTTAATTATAAATGCAACACCATTTCTTCTTTGTCTTTCATTTCCAGCATAGTAGACCATGTGATCATCAGATACAAAGTACCCAATGCCAGTCCAGTTCAGTTCGCCAATACCCAGCTGATCGAGTTGCACACATTCCATTTCATTCTTGACCACCTCCCAACTTCCCTTGGTTCATGCTTCGTACATTCCATGTCCCAAATATGTAAGACATCTTTGCAGCTTCTGACTCTCATGTCATGTGCAGCTACATCAGCAGTCAGCTGTCCCGAGGGCTTTGATCCAACCACATCATAAATTCTGTCTTTACTATGAAAAGTCTTCAGCTCCTCCCCAGTAGGCAGTTGAATACTTTCCAACCTGGGGGTCTCATTTAGCGATTTGTTTTTTTGTGACTATCTATTGGGTTTTCATGGCAAGATATAGAACTAGAACAAGGCTATGGAGGACAATTTTTAAGGATTGGCTATCGAAGAAGGGCTTCATTGATTTGAAACATCTTAAAGAGTAAAAACAACTACGAACAGCATTTGAGATATGGAGGCTGAAAGTAAGTTGATCATTGATGCAGATTCCAAGTGAGTGGACTGAATTCTTGAATGCAGTGGGTGTGGAATAGATACATGATTGCGGGGGAGGGAGATGGTTTGCGATTCTGAGATATCCAGAAGGCTTCAGTTTTGAGAAGATTTAGTAGCAATTTGTGCGCTTGAAGCCAGGATTCAGTGTAAGTGAGTTCTGAGTTAAGTTCTATCTGAAAAGGGGGGGGGGGGGGTCCCAACTCTCATGTGCACTAATTAATTGGATATCATCCGCATAAAAAAGGTGCTAATATTGAGATCCTCAATGAATAGAATGTGAGGTGAGATAAAGAGATTGAAAAGGATAAAGTCAAGGATGGATCCCTGAGGGACATCAAATGATTGAGGGTAAGAGTCAGATAGATCACTAGTAACTGAAATCTGAAATGATTGATTTGACAGTTATGGACAGAACCAATTCAAAGTGGCAGAGGAAATATCTGAGGATTTCAGACAGTTTAGTAGAAGTAAATGATCTATGACAATGAAGGCAGAGCTAAAGTCAAGCTGAATGATCATTACATTATTAAGATTATCTAGGTGGGTGACAATTTCATTTAGTAGTCCTGTAAGTGTGGTCTCAGTTGAGAGATGTGGACAGAAGCCAGATTGTCTGGGATGAAAAGAGATGTTGATTCTCAGAAGCGAGAGACCTGTTCATAAACTGCTTTTTCTAGTAGCTTTGCCAGGAAAGAGAGATTAAAAATGGGATGATAATTGCTTGGGGAAGAAATGTCCATATTATGATGCTTCAGTAGTGGAAGAACAATAGATTGTTTCCATTTTACAGGCACAACAGCACAAGAGAGACTTTCATTAATGATCGTTAGAACAGTTGGAGCAAAATAATCCCAGCAGTCTTTTAGCAAGAATGGAGGGATGGTATCTGCCTGTGAATTTGTGGGGATTAGTCAATATAGAAGCTTAGTAAGGTGGAATTGTGTTAAGGTGGTAAAGTTTTTAAAATTGCTTGTAGAAATCCAATCGCGGTGGCAGAAGAGTGAAACGCTACTTCCTGTTCGTGTAACCAGGCTAGTCCCGGACCTCTGGGTTCCCTATCTCATCCAGCAGCTTTGGAGACTGAGAAACTCCTCCTCTTTTTTCGTGATGTCACCGGTATATCCCCTCAGGATCTGCCTCCTGCCATCAGTTACCTCAGTCTCCAAGCAGCTTGTGAGATAGGAGCCCGGAGGGCCGGGCTCACTGGAGAAGCAATTAAGTACTATTTGGTTAATTTGTTTTGGGATTTCTTTAGGGTTTTTTTTTTCAGTTTAGGTAGAGCAGTTTAAAAATAAATAAATAAATAAATAAAGCTGTGTGCCTTTAAGGGATTCCTTGCAGGCGTCTCCCTACTTTCCTCCTATTCTGTTCCATCCTTTCCCCTTTTTTTCTTTTTCTCCGGCCTGGGTCTTCTCCAGGGTAGTGTCTGGGCAGCGTCCCGCTGTTTTAGGGGACTCTGGGGATTTGGCCCGACAGTTCCCGTGGGAGCAGGCACACAGTTCCGCCTAGCCAGCACCGCACAGAAGGCTGCCTGTAAGTGCGCTGACAGGCTCGAGGCTTGAGGCGATCCTTCCCTCTGCATACCGGAGCGGACTGCTCGTGGGGTCAGTCTTTGTCCGAGGCTGCGGCTATGCGTGTTGCCTTCCTGAATTTCTCCTGGCTTCCTTTCCCTCAGTGCGGCCAGGTAAGAAGGCCTGATTCGGGCCGTTGGGAGCAGCGCTTCAGTTTGGCGTGCTTTTGGGTCCGTCGGGCCTAGCCACGTGGCGCTCGCGGCGGGGAACCCGCTCTCAGTGAGTCTGCCTGGGTCTCCTCGGGCCCGCTCCTCCCTCCATTTTCCTTGCCCGAAGGTTTTTTCCTGCCGTTTTTTTCTCGGCGGTTTTGTTCTCGGGGGAGTTTTGAAGCTACTATAGCAATAATTTTAAAAAAAACCAAAACCTATAATAACAATTGAATTTTTTCTTTTGCTTTAGAGTGCCCTCAGGGGAGTTTTTGGGCACTTCTGGCTGTCCGGGAAAGGGGACAGCATTTCTTCTCTGCAGACAGGGCTGTTTTTTCTTAGTCCTCAGGGCGGCAATGTCCTCAAAGCCACTTTGTTTGGTGTGTGGCTTGAGGAAAAGCTCTTCAGGCATGTGTAAGGCCTGTGTGAGGGATTCGCCTAGCATGGACCCCTCCAAGACTGATAAGGTGGAGGTCCAGCCCTCTGAGTCCGCCGCTTCTGCCACGCCAGTGATGCAGACAGTCCGGGACGAGCCTGTTGCAGGGCCTTCTTCTGCCCCGGATACTATTAGGGCAGCAGCTCCCTTGCCTAAGGACTGGTCCGCCATTTTTTCCAGCGAGTTTGTCACGCTCCTGCAACATGCCTTGTTTTCTGGCCCGCGCCAGGAGCCACTCGCGGGACTAAAAAGATCCGCCATAGATGTCCCGGCCGAGGAGCCCTCCGTCGCCGCCAAGAGGCCGCGTTTGGACGCCTTATCGACGGATTGTACTCTTGCCTCCGAGGGTCACTTGTCAGAGGATGACGTCTGTGAGTTCGAGGCAGAGGAAGAGCTGGAGGAAGGCGAACTGGCTGAAAAGGAGGATCAAGCCAGAGTCGTTCGTGTTTTCCGCCGGGAAGAGCTTCCAGCCTTAATCGTTGAGTCCCTCAAAGTTCTCAATATGCCGGTTCCAGGTACAACGGATGATGACACCCTGGAAGATCCTTTGCTTCAGGTTTTCCGTAAGACTCAGCGGGCATTCCCGGTGCACCGGGTGTTCCGGGAGATGATTCAGGAGGAGTGGAACATCCCGGAAGGCCTGCTGAAAGGCGCGAGAGTCATGAGCCGCCTTTATCCTTTGTCAGATCAGGATAAAGAGGTTTTTAAGTCTCCTAAGGTTGATGCCGCCGTTTCGGCGGTCACCAAGAAGACTACCATTCCGGTAGAAGGTAGTGCGGCTCTCAAGGACCCGCAGGATCGGAAGTTGGATGTACTTTTGCGTCAGATTTTTGATGTCAATGCCTTATCTCTCCAGGCCGCCATGTGTGGCGCATGGGTGGCTAGGGCCTGTCTCCGCTGGTCCCAGCGGGAGCAGGGCAGCCAGGACGCGGAAGGGCCCGGTGAATTGGTCAAATTGGAATCAGGGGCAGCATATCTGGCAGTATGACCTAATGCGTAGCTTGGCCAACAGCATGGCATCTGCCATAGCAGCGAGGCGATATTTGTGGCTTTGCAACTGGTCTGCGGATGTGTCCTCCAAGGCTCGCTTAAGCAAGCTTCCGTTTAAATGGAAGCTTTTGTTTGGAGAGGATTTAGAGAAATTGGTCAAGGATTTGGGTGAGTCCAAAGGGGGTAAACTGCCCGAAGATAAGACCAAGCCTGCCCGTCCGTTTCAAGCGGGTAGAGGACAGTTGCGGGATTTTCGGCGGTTTCGGTCTCAGCATTTCCTTGCCAGCCAGAGAGGCCGTTACTCTAACCGAAGTCAGGGTTTCCGGGGGTTTCGAGGAGCAGGTCGGGGGTTTGGACCTTCCTCGTCTTCTGCCTTCCAGGCCAAAAAGCAGCAATGATATAAGGGGGGTCCAGGCAACCTTTGTGCCGGTAGGGGGCCGGTTGCAAGACTTTTATCCTGCCTGGACCCGGGTAACATCAGACATGTGGGTCCTGGAAGTGATTCGAGAGGGTTACGCGCTAGAGATGCTGAAGCCCGTGCGTCCCGCCTTTGTTCGCTCGCCCGGCAAGTCACCTTCCAAGATCGCTGCAATGAGGGAAACGGTCCAGCGGTTACTGCACCTCAAGGCCATCGTACCTGTTCCGCAAGACCAACGCGGCGAAGGTCGATACTCCATTTATTTCATCGTCCCAAAGAAGGATGGCGGGGTCCGTCCTATCTTGGACCTCAAGGGGGTGAATCGGTGCCTCTGCGTGTCTCATTTCCATATGGAGACGCTGCGGTCGGTGATAGTGGCGGTCCAGCAAGGGGAGTTTCTTACCTCTCTCGACCTATCGGAGGCGTATCTCCACATTCCCATCCGCCCCGACCATCATCAATTTCTCCGGTTCGCGGTTCCGTTCGGACATTTTCAGTTTCGCGCCCTGCCCTTTGGATTAGCAACGGCTCCCCGGACCTTCACCAAGGTCATGGTGGTTGTGGCAGTGGCGTTGAGACGGGAAGGTATTCTCGTGCATCCATACCTCGATGACTGGCTGATTCGCGCAAAGTCGCGTGCCGAGAGCCTGTCGGCCACGGCTCGGGTAGTGGCCTTTTTGGAGGAGCTCGGCTGGGTGGTCAACTTGGCAAAGAGTCATTTGATTCCTTCGCAAGATCTGGAATATCTCGGGGCCCGATTCGACACCAAGATCGGACGAGTGTTCCTCACCCACGACAGAGCTCAGAGTCTCCGGAGTCGAGTGTCCCGGTTCCTGCGCTTCCGAGCGCCTTCGGCCTGGACTTATCTTCAGTTGCTGGGAACGATGGCAGCGTCCATAGAAACGATGCCCTGGGCGAGAGCGCACATGCGTCCGTTGCAAAGTGCCTTGCTTCGCCGGTGGTCACATCAGGAGGATCCCCTGTCTCAGAGATTACCATGTCCGATGGAAGCGCGCCGCTCGCTCCTGTGGTGGTTGTGTCCCAAGTCCCTGGCGGCGGGACAGACGCTGGTAGCTCCGGCCTGGGTCACAGTGATGACCGATGCCAGTCTCCTGGGCTGGGGGGCTCACTGTCAAGGCCGTTTCGCGCAGGGGGTCTGGTCTCCCCGAGAGAGCCTCTGGTCCATCAACCGGCTGGAACTGCGAGCGATTTTCCTAGCACTTCTAGTGTTTCGGTCGCTGGTCCAGCAGGCGGCAGTTCGCGTGTTTTCCGACAATGCCACGGCGGTGTCGTACATCAACAGACAGGGGGGTACCTCCAGCACCGTGCTAGTAGCCGAAGCCGCAGCCCTCTTCAGCTGGGCGGAAGCTAATCTGCTGGCGCTGTCGGCGGCGCATGTCGCCGGGGTCGACAATGTCCAGGCGGATTTTCTCAGCCGCGTTCGGGTGGATCCGGGAGAATGGGTTCTACATCCCGACGTCTTCCAGATGCTCGTCCGCAGGTGGGGCACACCGGTCATGGACCTAATGGCGACGTTTGCGTCAGCAAAGGTGGAACGTTTTTTCAGCAGGCGCCGGGAACGGATGTCGGAAGGCCTCGATGCTCTCAGTCAGGTTTGGCCTCCGGAACAGCTGCTGTATGTGTTTCCTCCATGGGTTCTCATCGGCAGAGTTCTGCAGCGGGTCCAATTGTACACCGGTCACGTCCTTCTCATAGCTCCAGATTGGCCTCGCCGGCCTTGGTATGCGGACCTGGTGAGACTGCTAGTGGCAAGACCGTGGCGGCTCCCGAACCGGCCGGATCTGCTGTCACAGGGTCCTCTATTCATGCCTCACATGGATCGGTTCTCGCTTACGGCCTGGCTCTTGAGCGGGCAAGGTTGCTACACAGAGGCTACTCGTCTTCCGTGATCACCACACTTTTGAAGGCCAGGAGAAGATCTACGTCCTTGGCTTATGTGTGGGTCTGGCGAATTTTTGAGTCGTGGTGTGCGGAAAGGAAGTATGTAGCTCTGAAGTCCTCCATCGCTCAAATCTTAGATTTTCTGCAGTATGGCTTTGATAAAGGGTTGGCCCCTGCATCGTTACGGGTACAGGTCGCGGCCCTTTCCTGCTACAGGGGCAAGGTCGGAGGGCGCACGATTGCTTGTCATAGTGATGTTAAACGTTTTCTACGGGCTGGGTCGCTGTTGCGACCTCCGTCGAGACCCGTGGTCCCTCAGTGGCACTTGCCTTCTGTCTTGAATGCCTTGCAGGGTGAACCCTTTGAGCCACTTTCTCGGGCGTCGCTCAAAGATCTCACTTTAAAGGTCGTGTTTCTTGTGGCCATTTGCTCTGCGCGAAGAATCTCCGAGTTACAAGCTCTCTCTTGCAGAGAGCCCTATCTGCTATTTTTTCCTTCAAAGGTGGTTCTACGAACTGTTCCTTCGTTCCTTCCTAAGGTGGTGTCGCCATTTCATATGAATCAGGAGATTTCTTTGCCTGTCTTTTCGCGATCCTCGGGGGAGTCTTCTACAGGCAATTTCCACAGTTTGGATGTACGTCGATCCCTAAAGAAGTATCTTTCTCGGACGGCGAGTTTTCGCAAGTCGGATAGACTTTTCGTTCTCTTTGCGGGGCCTAGGAGGGGCGAGGCGGCCTCCAAAGCGTCCATTGCCTGGTGGATTAAGGAAGCTATTGCATCGGCTTACATGTTGGCAGGTAAGTCCGTTCCAGAAGGTCTTCGAGCTCATTCCACCAGAGCTCAGGCTTCTTCTTGGGCGGAGCTTCGCTGGGTTCCGCCGCTGGATATTTGTAAAGCAGCTACTTGGTCTTCCTTGAACACTTTTGTGCGCCATTATCGCCTGGATGTTCAAAGAACAGGTGATACTGCGTTCGGGGCTGCTGTACTTCAGGCGGGTCTTTAGACTCCCTCCCATGCTTAATTAGCTCACTGCTCTGGTACTTACCCAGAGGTCCGGGACTAGCCTGGTTACACGAACAGGAAGGTGAAATTAGACTTACCTGCTAATTGTAGTTCCTGTAGTGTAGCCAGGCTAGTCCCGTATCCCTTCCCTGTTGTCTGTGGCGTGACAGTAGCCTGAAGTACATGCCTGCTTTACAGGTAAGAGTTCTTTACATATTCCTCTCGTTCCTACCTCACTAGGATCAGTCTGGGGGGTGCTGCCTCCGTCTTTGCGGTAGGTGGCTAGGTCGGTTTTCGGGGGCCTCTTCTTTGCTTGCTCTGTGAGAAGCCTGCATCACTTAAAGTCACGGTGCTAACAGTGCTTTCCATTCGGCTTGTACATAGTTTCCCATTTGGTTCGAAGTTTTGAATAGTTTACTGTAGTAGTTCAATGCTTACTTGTGTCTCTGGTGAGTCTGCTTTGTCAATAGGTTACTGATGGCAGGAGGCAGATCCCGAGGGGATATACCGGTGACATCACGAAAAAAGAGGAGGAGTTTCTCAGTCTCCAAAGCTGCTGGATGAGATAGGGAACCCAGAGGTCCGGGACTAGCCTGGCTACACTACAGGAACTACAATTAGCAGGTAAGTCTAATTTCATCATTTTTCAGGAGCTGTAACCAAATCAGGAGCTAGCATATGCATGTTTGTTTGCACATTCTTATGCACGCACAAATAAACGTATATAGACAAACATTTGCCCAACCTTCTCAACCCTCGACAATAGGCACTATACCTAAGCAAAGCATGCCTAATTACCCAAAGAGAAGGCATACTGAAATTTCCATGGAAAATAATAAGGTTACCAGATGACTCCAATTTTCAGGGCTTGTCCTTGATTTTAGAGCTCTGTCCGTGACTGCCACCTGTTTGACAGCCTCCTGTCCCCAATTCCAGCAATGGCAACAGAGGGAGGTAGAAAAATTTTATTTTCAATTTAGTGATTTGAATATGTCCGTTTTTAGAATTTACATCCATTATCTTTATATTTTGCACAGTATAGGGGAAATACGTCACTGTTTCTATTTCTCTGTCGCTTTGACTGCTTGGAAATGATATTGTTGCTGTCATAGGATAGATGGAGAGTTGCAAGGTAAAGAATCCTTTTCCCTCCTTCATGCCTTGGCATGCAAACCTGGAACATAGAAACACAGAAACATGATGGCTGCAAAAGACCACATGGCCTATCTAGTCCGCCCTTCTGTATCAACCACTACAAGTGTCCCCTTTTTTCCTTTAGAGAGCCTCTGTGTTTCTCCCATGCTTTTTTAAAATTTAGATGTTGTTCTTATCTCTACCACCTCCACTGGGATTCTATTCCACGCATCTACCACTCTTTCTGTAAAGAAATATTTCTGCATATTACTCCTGAGTCTATCCCCTTTCAACCTCATCCTATGTCACCTCATAGCAGAGCTTGCTTTCAATCAAAAGAGGCTCTCCTCCTGTGCATTTATGCCATGGAGGAATTTAAACATCTCAATCCTATCACCTCTGTCCCACCTTTCCTCTAAAGTATGCATACTAAGGTCCTTAGGTCTGTCCTCATATGTTTTATAATGAAGACCACTAACCATTTTAGTAGCCACCCTCTGCATCGATTCCAACCTGTTTATATCCTTTTGAAGGTGTGGTTTCCAGAACTGCACACAATACTCCAAATGAGGTCGTACCAAAGACTTATAAAGAGGCACTATCACCTCCTTTCTTCTGCTGACCATTCCTCTCCCTATGCACCCAAGCATCCTTATATCTTTCACCATCTCCTTTTCTACCTGTTTAGCTACTTTGAGATCATCAGATACAATCATGCCTAGCTCCCGTTCTTCTTTCGTAGACTGAAGTACATCATCCCTTATACCATACCACTCCCTTGGATTGTTGCAGCACAAATGCATGACCCTACATTTTTTAGCATTAAATCTCAGCTGGCAAATTTTAGACCATTCTTCAAGTTAGCTAGATCCCTCCTCATGTTATCTACACCTTCCTGGGTGTCTACTCTGTTGCACATTTTGGTATCATCCGCAAAGAGGCAAACCTTATCTGACAGCCCTTCCACAATATTATTAACAAAGATGTTAAAAAGAATCGGACCAAAGACAGATCCCTGCGGCACTCCACTGGTAACCATCTTCTTTTCAGAGTGAACTCAGTTTACTGGTACCCTTTGTCACCTCCCACTCAACCAATTTCTAACCCAAGCAGTAACTTTCATGTCCATCCCTAGGGTGCTCAGTTTGTTTATAAGTTGCCTGTGCAGAACAGTGCCAAATGTTTTACTGAAATCTAAATACACCACATCTAGGGTTCTCTCTCTCGGTCCAACTCTCTAGTCACTAAGTCAAAAAAATCAATCAGCTTTGTCTGACAAGACCTGCCCCGAGTGAATCCATGCTGCCTCGGATCTGGTAATCTGTAGGACTCAAGAAACCTCACTATTTTCTCTTTCAGGAACATTTCCAATAATTCACTCACCACCAAGGTTAAACTAACCACATCCTTACTTCCGCTTTTGTGTAATGGGATCACATGTGCCTCTCTCCAGTTCTCTGGCACCACCCCCAATTCCAAAGAGGCATTGAAAAGGTCAGTCAGTGGAGCTGTTAGAATGTCCCCAAGTTCCTTCAATATTCTCGGATGTATCCCATCTGGTCCCATCGCTTTGTCCACTTTTAGTTTAGTTAGTTCCTCACAAATACATTCTTCTGAAATCATTTAAGATGCCCCTTGCTTTTGTACCTGTTTGTGGTATTGTCTGAGGTCCTGTTCCATGCCCTTAATCTGTGAACACGGAACAGAAATATTTGTTAAGCAATTCCGCTTTATCCTCATCAGCTTTAACATATTCCTCCCCCTCACCTTTGAGTCTGAAAAGATCACTTTTGCCCTTCCTCCTCACACTAACATATCTAAAAAATGTTTTATCCCCCCATTTTATTGCATTGGCTATTTCCTCTTCTTTTTGTATCTTTGCTTTACTGACTATTTTGCCAGTTTCTCTAAGTTTTTCCAAATATAGAGGAACGTTTTCCTCTCTCTGTGATATCTTGTATTTCATGAAGGCCTCCCTCTTTTTCTTCACCTATTCAGCTCTCTTTTGAGAACCAAAGTGACCTCCTTTTCTTTTTACCTTTATTTACCATTCTAACAAAAAGGTTGGTTGTCCTTAAAATATCCCCTTTCAGTTTTGCCCACTGTTTTTCTACATCCCTCAGATGTTCCCATCCTGCTAACGACTCTTTGAGGTATTGGCCCATCTTTGCAAAGGTAGTTGTCCTAAAATCTAAGACCCTCGCTTTTGAATGGATTTTATCAGTCCTATTCCTAATACTGAACCACACCATCTGGTGATCACTGCATGTGAGATGATCTCCCACTATAACATCAGAAACACTTTCCCCAGTGGTAAGCAGCAAGTCCAGTATAGCCCTTCATGTGTGGGTTCTGTTAGTTACCAGTGGTGCTAAGGTACAGATGTTCCCTGATGTCTGTAAGACCACACAACTTAGGAGACAGTTTTTTTAGCTATGAAACCTAGGGTTCTGGCCTTATCGGCAAGTTTTTTTCTCCGATACCCTTGTAAATGTTTAGTTACATTTCAGGGTTCTAAATATATCTTTGCTGATCCTTCTCAATTGCAGTTATTTTTGGATAGTAAATAATTGGGCACACTTATGTAAGGAGAAGAGGGGATATTAGGTTGAGCTGTTGTATAAGTTGAACTTATGTTCTTGAAGTTTCTTTTGTCTTAATTGCTTTGTAATTCTCCCCCTTTTAGTGGGCTAAGAGATATGATTGCTGATGTGTCTTTTTTTATTTTATATATGGATGTTTTCCTGCTTTTTTGTTTATGGTTGACATTTGCATCTTGATTACCTGTATACTTTCTTTGTAAGTATGTTTAAAAATTTCAATTAAAAAAAATATATATATCCCCTTTCAGTTTTGCCCACTGTTTTTCTACATCCCTCAGATGTTCCCATCCCGCTAACGACTCTTTGAGGTATTGGCCCATCTTTGCAAAAGTAGTTGTCCTAAAATCCAAGACCCTCGCTTTTGAATGGATTTTATCAGTCCTATTCCTAATACCGAACCACACCATCTGGTGATCACTGCATGTGAGATGATCTCCCACTATAACATCAGAAACACTTTCCCCATTGGTAAGCAGCAAGTCCAGTATAGCCCTTCATGCGTGGGTTCTGTTAGTTACCAGTGGCCTGAATGGTTCTTCATGTAAAGAATCCAGGATCTCCTTACTTCTAGATGACACTGCAGCAGGGATGCACCAATCAACATCAAGCATATTGAAATCCCCTATCAGTAGCACTTCAGCTTTCCTGGCAATGCTGTGTATGTCTTCTATTAAATCTCCGTCCATGTCTTCTCCTTGTGATGGAGGTCTGTATATCATGCCAACACAAATGGATTTCTCTTTCCCTCTTTCTAGTTTAACCCACAGTGCCTTCTCTCTCTCTTTTAAGCCCTGTAATTCTATAGCTTTAATGTTATTTTTTATATATAGTGCCACTCCTCCCCTTCCTCCTATTCTATCCTTCCTGAATAAGGATAGCCTGGTATAATTGCATCCCAGTTATGGTTGTCTGTGAACCATGTCTCTGTAACTGCCACTAAATCCAAGTCAGCCTCTCCCATTAAAGCCTCAACATCGGGGATCTTATTTCCCATGCTACGGGCATTTATACACTGCTTTTCCAGATGTTGCCCCTTTTACCTATTTCTATAAAGGCATTTAATGTTTCACTTACCAGGGGCTTTCACTTACCTGGGGACCTTCTTCACCCATCCTTAATGAATCTAGTTTAAAGCCCTCTTCAGTAGGTTAGCCAGTCTGCTACTGAAGACATGTCAACCCTTCTTGGACAGATGGACGCCATCTCTGCTCTGCAGCCCTTGTACATCATCCCATGGTCCAAGAAACCCATCATCCCATGGTCCAAGAAACCATAACGTTCTCAATGACAGCCATGCATTTATCTCCAGAATGCAAGCTCCCCTGCCTTTACCTTTAACCTCAACAGAGAGGTTTGAAGAGAACACACCCTGCACCCCTATCTGCTTCACCCTCTGTCCCAGAGCATGAAGGCACTCTTGATATGCTCAGAGGAATACCTGGCAGTATCATTTGTGCTGACATGGATGAGCAACATTAGGTAATAGTCAGTAGGCTTGATGAGTCTCAGCAAACTCTCCATTATATCTTGGATTATGACACCTGGCAGACAGCATACCTCTCTGGACATCAAGTCTGGTCAGCAGATGAACTTCTCAGTACCCCTCAGAAGAGAGTCACCAATCACCACTACCCTTCATTTCCTAGTGGTCACTGATTCTGCAAATTTGGGGTGCTCGAGCTTTGGTTCTTCTCTTTCCTGGGATGCCTCTACCTTCTCCTCTTCCAGGGCTGCATAATGGTTCTGAAATTCAAGGGCTTGAGGAGATGGATTGGTGATTCTGCAGGCCCTGTTGCTCATGTCCAACCTTCGTCCTTCTGTAGGCTCCCATCTTCACCTCTGCTGAAGAGCTTGGATGTTTCAAGAAGCATCTCATCAATGTACTTCTCACTGTCTTGAATGCTCCTCAGCCTTGCCACCTCTTCTCTGAGCTCCTCCACCTGTTTCCTGAGAGCCTCAGCATGTAGGCATCCTGCACATGGAACTGGTCCTTCAATTGGCATTGGAATCTCTGTATGAACAGAGGCAGAAACTGTAACGGAGGCAGCAGCTTTCACAATATGAATTTTCCCAGCCATTGTACATTTGGTGGAAGTTTGGTACCTTGTTTTGAAATGAAGAGACCCTCTTACCCCCTATTACTTTCTCTTCCCCTCCTTTTGCCATACCCACTCTCTTTCTGACCGCACTCCATACTCCCCTCTGTCCCATCCCTTCACTCTTTCCTTCTTGTGCCCAATCTTCCCTCATTCTGTCCACTAACTGTTACCTTTTTTTAACTAAGATGAAGAAGTGTAACAACCACATATAAGTCGATTATATAATAAATAAAAAATACACATTAGTGTGCAGGGTTAAAGCACAGATTATGTCAGCAAGTTATTTCAATTGCCAGTGAGTAAAACAAAAGTATTTCCATAAAATAACAAAGGAATACAAAATACTAAAAAAATTAGCCTTTATTATATACAAAATAATACCACAATTTAAAGTCCATTCTCATACGGTTTTCACATCACACATAGTACCCGAAATCTTCTGAATATTCTACAGTATATCTTGAGGATTTCTTAAAGCAGGAGGTAAATTTGAGGGTCGTGAACCTTCATCAAGAATCACCAAAACTTCAATTTTGTTTTCCATTATATTTTTGTTTGCACATCTTTACTGCTACCTTCTTCTTCAGGACAATTTTAGGGCTTCTCCTGAAGCAACTACCTTGGCATTTTCTTGACTTTTCCCACAACCTCTACCTTGCCCTCCGCTCCCTACACTTGTGTCCAGCATCAGTCCTCTGCCCTTGCAAACGAAGGCCCTCATTCCAGAACATGCATAAGGGCTGTCTACATTTGGCATAGACGTGAAAGTGGCGAATATGACCCCACTGTATTCCGCAACACCACTGACATGCACATTTTGAGCGTTAGCACAGGGAGTTAAGAAAGTGGGTGGAAGAGGGTGGAACAGGGACTACATCTGTGGAAGGTAATGATGGAAAAGATTGATAGCATCATCAAAGACAAAACCTGGAGCTGACTGTGGTACAGATCACCAACTACTAGTATGCAAACTCAAGCTGAAGTTGAAAAAGAGCAAACCACTCATGAATATAGCAAAATATGACCTTGAGAATATACCACCAGAATTTAAAGACTGCCTGAAAAATTGATTTGCTGCTTTAGATACAAATGATAGAGTTCCAGAAGAGTTATGGGATGACATCAAGAAGGTTGTATTAAAAAAAACAAGAAGTCTCTACATAAGGTGAAAAAGCAAAAATGGCTAAAATGGATGACTGAAGAAACTCTGAAAATTGTCCAGAAACACAGAGAAGCTAAAGTCAGAGAAGAACGAGAGGCAATCACAGAACTCAACAGAGATTTCCAATGTGCAGCAAGAAGGACAAGGAGAAGTAATACAATGACATCCATCTATCAATGACACATGCAATACAATGACACATGCAAGGAGATAGAATCAGAAACTATTAGAGGAAGAACAAGAATGGCATTTCTAAAGCTATGAGAGTTAAAGAAAAAATGCCAGCCTCAAATTTAAATGCAACAAGATGCTCAAGGATCCATGTTGAATGATGCTGAGAAGATCAAGAAAAGGTGGAAAGAATATACAGAGTCATTATAGCATAAAGATCAAGTGGACCAACCTGTACCTTATGATCAGGAACCATTGGTGATGAAAGAAGAAGTCGAAGCAGCACTGAAAGCCTTATCAAAGAACAAAGCACCGGGCATTGATGCCATTCCCATTGAAGTATTACAGCAATCAGATGAAGCTGTAATCATACTTACAAGGCTCTGCCAGGAAATTTGGAAGACAAATTTATGGCCAACTGACTGGAAAAGATCTGTGTTTATACCAATACTGAAGAAACGTGACCTGACTGGCTGTGGGAATTATTACAAAATTGCTCTGATCCCACATGCCAGCAAGATTCTACTCAAGATCATTCAGCAGAAACTACAACCATACCTGGAACAAGAATTGCCTGAAGTCCAAGCAAGGCTCAGGAAAGGTCAAGGAATGAGAGATATTATCGCAGATGTGAGATGGATCCTTGAAAAGACAGAAGACTACCAAAAGGATATCCATATGTGTTTTATTGACTACAATGAAGCTTTTGACTGTGTAAAACATGAGAAACTCTGGGCCACATTAAGAAGCATGGGTATGCCAGAACACCTGATAGTTCTCTTGCACAACCTCTACATTGATCAAGTAGCAACAGTTCGAACGGAACTAGGAGAAAGATAAGGATTTAAAATCAGCAAAGTTGTACAACAAGGGTGCATAGTTTCCCCCTACCTCTTTAATTTATATGCAGAAAAAATCATCAGAGAAGCAGGACTGTATGAAGACAACCGAGGTGTGAAGATTTTCAGAAGACTCATCAACAACCTTTTTTATGCTGATGATACCACATTACTGGCTGAAAGTGAAGATGATCTGAAACAGTTGCTTCTCAAGATCAAGGAACATAGTCTTAAAATTTTCTGCATGTTAACGTTAAGAAGGCAAAGATCCTGACACCTGTCAAAATCAATAAGTTCATTGTTGATGGAGATGAAATTGAAATAGTTCACACTTTAACTTACTTGGATCAACAAAGAAAGGACTAGAAGTCAAGAAATCCGATGACGTAGAATTCTTGGTAGAATGGCTATGAAGGACATAGACAAGATTCTCAAGACCAGAGATGTCTCTCTCCATACAAAGATTTGACTTGTCCAGGCCATGGTATTTTCAATAACGTCATATGGATGCGAAGGTTGGACAGTGAAAAAGATAGGAAGAAAATTGATGCCTTTGAATTATGGTGCTGGCGATGAATACTGTGTATATCATGGACTGCCCGAAGAACAAACCAATCAATACAAGAGGAAATCAAGCCTGAGCTTCCCTTAGAAGCTCAGATGACAAGACTGGCTTTCATACTTTGGACACATCATGGAAAGAGAGAGATCATTGGAGAAAGACATAATGCTTGGCAAGGTAGAAGGTCACCGTAAAAGAGGAAGGCCAGCAATGAGGTAGATCATTACAGTTATTATGGATACCACTCTATCTACAAAGAGCCGCTTAACTGAAGACCAAACAAAGTTTAGGTCAACTATCCAGAGGGTCGTTAGGAGTTGACAATGACTCAACAGCACTTAACAACAACAAGTTAATACTGACTATTGGAGGCCCACCAGCCTCTGTTTTTTATTGGCAAAGTATGGCCTGAAATAGATTGCCAAGCCTTTCCTTCCATGATTACCCAAGGAGGATCAGTGGGAATCAAATCTAGTTCTCTGGAGAGTGAAGCTGTTGCTCTAACCACTAAGCTACTCCTCCACACCTTGGTGATTAGCAAGTTGCCTGAATACTATAGGGGTTATTCTGAGCTACAAATAGCGGAGATTGATGGCCTGATTGGACATCCATCCCCGCTATTCGTGCCCTTGTCTTGCCTCGACTAACTTCCCCTCCGGTTGTGTGGGGAAGTTAGAAGGGGGCGGGCAAGGGGCGGTCCAGGGTTGGAGTCTGTCCAGGGCCGGTGAAATGTCTGGGGAAGTTATTCCACCTCTGAGGTGGAATAACTTCCCTGGATGTTTTTTTTTGTTTGATGGGTCAGGGCACGGATAGGGCAGGGGGGGGGGGGCTAGGGTTTATTCCCCGCAGCCCGACCCTGGCCTTAGGAGGCCAGATCAGGGGTCGGCTGCGGGGAATAAACCCTTTTTGCTGGCGGCCGGCATCGCGGCTTTTAAATGGAGCCAAGGTGCCATGGCAATGCGGCTCCATTTCAAAGCCCTGACTGAGTTAGCCGGGTGCAGTCCTATTCGTGCAGGCCGGACAGAATCGCTGTCCTGGCCTGCATGTGCAGGACTGTTTGTGATTCTGATCCCGCGGGGCTAGATGTGCCCCGCAGGATCAGAATCGCGATCCCCTCTGTGCGTCTGGTTCAGACTGGACACACAGAGGGGATCTACGTCTGGGACAGAATCAGGCCCTAAGTGTTTTGCTAGTTTGCTACTTACAGCCTGCTGGAGTAGGTTACTGCTGGACCTTGTGAGGAAATCATTATTTTTTTAAGAATCATGCTTTAGAAAACATCTCATTTTGAAAACATCATATCCCTGATGCAGATAAGTTTTGAAACACAATTTTGTCGATTTTTGAGAAAGGATTTTTTTTTTGATAATTTGAAAATTTTGTGATTTTTAACAAGGGTTTTTTATGAGCAGTGCTACTGTATATATAGAAATATAGAAACATAGAAATATGATGACAGAAAAAGACCACATGGCCTATCTAGTCTGTCCTTCCATAACAACTACAACAGTCCCCTTTTTACCTTTAGAGATCCTCTGTGTTTGTCCCATGCTTTTTGAATTCAGTTACTGTCCTCATCTCTACCACCTCCACTGGGAGACTATTCCACGGATCCACTACTCTTTCCGTAAAGAAATATTTCCGCATATCACTCCTGAATCTATCTCCCTTCACCCTCATCCCATGTCCCCTCATAGCAGAACTTGCTTTCAATTGAAAGAGGCTCTATCCCTGAACATTTATGCCACGGAAGTATTTAAATATCTCAATCATATCACCTCTATCCCGCCTTTCCTCTAAGGTGTACATATTAAGATCCTTCAGTCTGTCCTCATATGCTTTATAATGAAGACTACTAATCATTTTTGTAGCTACCCTCTGCACCGACTCCATATAAAAATAAACATAAATCTATTAGGTATTAAGTTTGATAATACTATTTGAATATATAACAAAAAAACATAAACACATCAATTTATGAGTATCCAACTAAATGTGGGAGGACCTGGGTTACGGTCTGCAGTTATTTAATTGAGGACCGATGATGATGATCTTGGCTTTGAAGCCTGAACTTTGTGTCCGACTCTTTTGCTTGAAGTGAATTTGTGCTCAACTATTTGAGGTCCTTTTTAATAAAAATGCAAAAGTTTAGAATTGGGGTTTTATTATTAAGTTCAATGCCAGACCACCATGTAACGTAAGCTGTACATTCTGCACAGAATATATGCATGGGGGGTAATTTTGTAACCCTCCACAAAGCCAATGCACACCACCATGTGCACATATCCAACCCATTTTATAAAGTGACACACGTGTGTTCCTCACTTTTCAAAATAGCAGCATACGAACGTGCCGTACTCTAGATGCACCGGTTATTTATTTATTTGTTTAACACGTTTTCTATATTGCCTTATCCAGCTGGTGTAGCTGGTGGCACCTGAATAGGTGCAGGTACACATGCGTATCATATGCTATTGTATGCATGCTCTTTGAGACTGTGCCTATGTTCCACCTATGTTGTTTCCCCGTGCACGCCCTTACCAAAGATCAGGATACTGGGCAGTTCCTCTCGTGATACCGAATCCCAAACAGCCCAAGCGTGGATGGAAGTGCCCATGCACATGCACAAGCCCTGGAAAATATTGACTTGTGTGCGTAGGAGGTACAGATCTTTACCTTCGTTTCAGTGAGGTCACTGTTTAGTCACACCTGTTACTCAGCAGGCCTAAACTAAATGTATAACTTAGCTGACTCCTAGTTGAATATTGCCATTATCTGGATAATTTTCTGACCTGTCCTCACACCTCCTCTAACATGTTTTCTATTCCTCCCTACACATTTTGTTTGGGTCATTGCAGTGACAATCCTCAGCCAGAGGTCTTGTAGGGAACTAGCAACCCTGAAACCCCATTGAGCACACTCCCCCATCCCCTGAAGCTATGAACCCTGTCTTCATAGGATCTCCAACCCTGGCCAATCCAGGAAGGGGAGGTCCCAGTTTGGGAATTGAACCAGGTGCCATTCCAGTTCTCACCAATCCAGGAAGGGGAGGTCCCAGTTTGGGAATTGAACCTGGAACCTTCTGCATAGATGCACTACTAACTAGTACCACTAATCATTTGTATAGTGCTACAAGGTGTAGGCAGCACTGTACATATAGATGTAAGACACAGTCTCTGCTCATCAGATCTTACAATCTAATCAAGATAAAAATTCATCACAGAAATGGTGAGTAGAGTATGGCAAGATACACATAAGTAGTGGACAAGAGAGTGAGGAGCATCAGGATCCAAAAGCAGTCTCAAAGGGGTGGGTCTTCAGCCTGGGCTTGAATAGATCCAGAGAAGGAGCCCGACACACCGATTCACATAGTCTGTTCCAGGCATATGGAGCAGCAAGTGGAATGAATGAAGTCTGGAGTTGGCATGGCAGAGAAGGGCACAGACAAAAGGGATCTGCCAGAGGAGCGGAGTTCCCGAGGAGGAGTGTAGAGTGAGATAAGAGAAGAAAGGTAGTGAGGAGCTGCAGAACGAATGCACCTGTAGGTAAGTAGAAGTTTGAACTGGATGCAGAAATGGATAGGGAACCAGTGAAGTGACTTAAGAAGAGGGGGTTACATGAGTATAGCTGAGTTTTGAACAGATTGAAGAGGAGAAAGATGATTCAGAGGGAGACCAACGAAAAGCAGGATGCAATAGCCAAGACAGGAGGTGACTAGTGAGAGAATGAGGTCTTAATAGTGTGTGTAGAAAGGAAGGGACGACTCTTGCCAATGTTACAGAGAAAGAAGCGCAAGGTTTTAGCTATCTGTTGGGCATATGCAGAGAAAGAGAGCGTAGAGTCAAAGATGACCCCAAGGTTGCGAGCTGATGTGCACAGCATTTACTACCTGAGCCATGAACCTAACTTCAATCGCATTTGTATTTGATTGTTATGTTGTGCCAAGAAAAGTCGTTATACCCTGCAAAGCATTCCATTTTCCCCAGCACTCTGCACCACAGTCAGGATACCAGAACCAGACTTGATTCTGTGCTCATGCCGTTGTGATGAGCTCCCTGCCAAGAGGTAGAATGAAAACCATGAACTTCAAGAGTGATAAACTCTTCACTTTTAAAACCAAGGTGTTTGTTTGCTGCACCAAATATCACAACACAGTTCAATAAAAGCAATAAACATCTAGAAAAAGAAAAAGCGTGTGCCTCACTTTATAAAAGAACAGCATACTGATGCGCCATACCTGAGTCTGTGCGTCGGGCTCCTTCTCTAGCCCTATTCAAATCCAGGCTAAACACCCACCTCTTTGAAGCCGCTTTTGGATCTTGATGCTCCTCACTCTCTTGTCCACTACTCTTGTGCATCTTACCATACTCTAGTCCCCAGTTTCGCTAGGTGTTTTGTCTTGAATAGATTGCAAGCTCTGATGAGCAGGGACGGTGTCTTACATCTCTATGTACAGCGCTGCCTACGCCTTGTAGCGCTATACAAATGACAGTAGCAGTAGCAATATAGTAAAAGTGTTTTTTTTTCATTTGGACGGCTCACATTTTCCAAGCATGCATTTTGACCAGAGAAACAGCAGTGCAATCAAAACCGATATCTTATTACAAAAACATCCACTGGATAAACATATCCCTAAATGAAGAAAAGCTGAGGCAAACATAGTTTCACATTCTGATCCGTGGCAAGCACTGATTTCCAGCACAGTGAACTATCACGGGCTGAGCGCATTGATCCAGTAAGGATTAGTCAGAGAATCCACATCAAATGATCATTTGAGGCTTCGAAAGGAGCCAAGCCGAGGCTCCAGGCCAGCTGCCAGATAGATGCAAGACTGCAGAACTGACATTGCAATGCACTTGGTACCATTGTCTTTTTCTTTATATAACAGCTGGCAGCATTTCAAATGCCTGGCTGATGTAACCTGCTGCAAGAGCTGACTTAATTTCATTATTTACACTTACACTAGCTAGCTGCAACCTTCTTTCACCCTTCTCCAAGCATACACACACACACACACACACATCTCTATACACCTAGAGATAGGCACAGACTCACATATACACACACACACACCGACACACGCTTAGGCAATGGAACAAGATGGGCCATTGGGGGAAACAATGGTTTGCTCTACACATCAGCAAGGGAGGTAGGGCTCAAGGAAAGAGGTTTGACCCCTCAGGCAAAACAACTATAAACAAGCACGTAAAAGCACACTCACCTACACATGTGGAGATCTGCGCATTCACATACAATGCAGACCTGTACGCATGCACTCCCATACCTGTATGTCCGCATGCTAAAGATGTATGTACTGTACATACCTGCATATATATACAAAGATATACACATAGCCATAAATACATACCCCTTATACATAAACACCCATGCACCATCTCATTACAATAGTGCAATTTTGTCTCAAGAACACAGCTTTTTTACATAACTTTACACTTTTGACTTATATATTGCCCCCACAAAAAAGACTTGGGGTAACTCAGAACATTAGGAGACAACATCAATACAATAGAATATATATATATCAAAAAGTTACTACTATCCCTCCCCACTCTTCCTCTCACAAGGGGCTGGGGCAAGCTCCTTAATCCTTTGTAGAGATAAATCAGACTTGGGCTGCCTTTTGTTACTAGGGATTGTGTTCCAAGATGAAGGATGAGACAGCATTTGTGTGTAAGCAACAGATCTTACAGCTCGTTGCATCAGGGAAGTGGAAGGAGGTATCAGTTCATTGCTAATAGAAAAATGAGCTCACCGCCTGTTCTGAGTCAGCATGTTCCCTTCCCATCCCTCCCGTCCCCCTCCCCCCTCTTCTGCAATGACATTTTCAGAGGAGAAGAGACCTCAGGCCTAATTCCCGAAGCCTATTTACATATCCAATTTAAGCTAGGGGTTGAATAGCTGAAAAAGGTTTTAATTAGCAACATGACGAGACCCGTATATTAGGTAACGTTTGAGCAGCAGTGCCTGCTTTTATTAGGCTGTTTTATTACACTCAGGTTTCTTCCAGTCCTCCTCCTGGTTCAAGGAAAAGTGGAATCTGACACAGTTGAAAGAAGCAGAGGTAATCATAAGCTGTGCTAAGTGTCAGAGCTAAAATCATACAGCAGCTGAGGGAGAGGGGGACAAGGGGTCAGGGCATGAAGAGCAATGCCGGATTTTTAGCCTTTCTTTCTGCAATAAAATGCCTTATCTTGTCCACCCCTCTATCTTCCCTGTTTGCTTGACATGACCCCCCACCCTTAGGCCGCAGTGATGTGCGGGGGCACTGTACTGACAAAGACAGCAAAGGCAGCCAGATACTGGGAGCTGTCAGACGGACACAGGCGTCAGCGTGACCTGGGAGAGCAGGTGCCAGAGGCTGTCAGTGCCAGCATCTGAAGCCTTGTAGCTGGTGGTCAGTCAGAAGTGTCAAGCAAGCTGAGACCAGCTAGCAATAGCATACCTTCCCAGGCTCCTGCACCAGGAGGGGGTTTCCTGATTCCAGAGTCCATCTCCTGCTTTCCCACGCAAGAGTGAGAAACTCCCACCTAATGCAACACCCAGGCGCTGTCAATGCTGGCTCTCTGGCTGGTACAGGAACCAGTTTTCATACTCCAGTTCCCCTTTCACATCCTTGCTTCCCAGCTGTAAAGCGGCAGACTAAATGAAAGCCAGGTGGCATGACAGGGCATAAAGTGGGGACATGGCAAGAGATGGAGGTGTGGGGAGTAGAATGGGGTGGAGCAGGCTGAAGGCGGGGCAGATAGCAGAAGACATGTGATGAAAATTTCCTGCTAGAGAATTGCTCCTTATCGGCAATTCTGTGTTAAAGGGTGCTGTGGAAAAGGCATTAATGCTGTCATCCAGAGTCCTGTAGCTGGTGGTTAGCCAAAGGCATCACAAAACACAACTTTCATCTGCACGCCCTCTGGGTGTATAGCCTTTTCAACTTGCTTCTTTTCTGCTGTACTGACTTCTTTTTGGCTAAGAGTCAAGCCTGCCATATGCATCTCCGGTTGTCTTGTAGATGTCGAAAGACATGTTTACTGTGTTGTAACAAATGATGCTAGAATCAGATCCAGCTGTGTACCCAAACTGTGCTATGGCCTCTTCTCAATGTTTTCTTATTCTTCTCAGTGCTATAAAATTGCCAGTGCCAAAATCCCCCATCAGATGCTCTTGCACTATACAAAATCCAAACAATGAAAAACACCTATCAGAATCATATTAAGAAACCCCTGTTTTAACGACATTGGATGATAGCTGTCATAGCGTAAGAGAGTATTTCACTGCACCGATTTGCGGTATAGAGAAGTAACAAAGCCTTCAGGAGTAAGTGTAATCGCAACATCTAAAATGTTTTTAGATATTGCAATTACACTTACTCCTGAAGGCTTTGTTACTTCTCTATACCACAAATCGGTGCAGCGAAATACTCTCTTACACGATGACAGCTATCATCCAATGTTGTTAAAAACGGGGGTTGCCCTATGGGCAGTTTATGCGACTATGTCGTAATTGCTCGACAATGCAGGAGTTTCGTTTTCATGCTGCAGACTTGCAACAACGCTTGCTTCACAGAGGCTATCCAAATATTCTTGTTCGGACAGCATATAAGCGTGCAAAATTTACACATCGTGAGTGGCTATTTTCAGCGTCGGCATCGGCACAACAGGATGATAATATTACAGGGATCTTCCCTTATACTAATGGGATTGCACGGGTAGTTAAAACTTTGCATCGGTTTTGGCCAATTCTGGGACTTCATACTTGTTTCCATGATAAACTTTTACAAATAGCTTATTCCCGTAGGGCTAATCTCTGGGACCTTGTAGTAAAGACCACTTCTCAACTAGATCGGCTTTCTTATATACAGGACGTAAGGGAGCATTATCAATGTGGAACCTGTTGTTTTTGTCAAATGTCGCTCTCTGGAATTAAATGGGTTGATAACCGCACTTCACAAACCCATTGTTCCAGGTGGTATATGACCTGTTTATCTACATTTGTTGTTTATTTAATAGTCTGCCCGTCTTCACTCTACTATGTTGGACGAACTACGAGACCTATCAAGGTACGGTTGAGTGAACATGCGTCGCGTCTTCGGACTAAAACCCTCACAGCGCCTATCGTTGAACACTGCATTCAGCAGAATCATGTCTTTGAATCCCTTTACTGGTGAGTTTTGGATCATGTACCAATTGACCCAAGAGGAGGAGATTGGGTTCAAAAGTTACAAAAATTAGAACAGAAATGGATCTTTTCACTGGACACAGTCTGCCCTAGAGGCTTGAATGCTCAAATTGACTGGCACATGATCATTTGATTACTTCTTGACATCCTGTGATTTGAAGATATTTGTACATACTTTGTCTAGGACTTTCATCATTGGTTGGTCAATATGCCAATCATGTGGCCTTTAATAGATCTGCCTCTCATTTTGAGGGGGGTTCTTGACAGTGGGGGTTTTCCCATTTGATTGGCTTTCTCAGAGGAACCAACTTTATTGGTTGATGGCTGCTTTCGTCACAAAAGAGATCAGATGCCGTACCATGATATTTAAAGGCATTTTTCTCTTCATTAAGGATTCATTGAAGCTTTGTAACTACCGCATTTGGATTGATCTGAGGCAGGGTTGGGAACTGGTAAACCCGAAACGTGACACGTCATCATTTTTGGACCTTTTTGGCAGTTCTTTACAAGCTCGACATAAAGCTAAGTACAAGCTATGAAGTTATTGCCTTGTTTTATAAAAATTAAAAACTATTTGATTAAAACGGAGAAACCACAGTGGTGTACGGATTTTGTTCTGTTCACTTTGGCTGGCAGCTCCAACAAAAAAATGTTGCACAAAAGGGAAATTGTTTCTTAGGTAGATCCGAATTTTTTCTTAGGTTTCTTGCACTATACAATACATACAAATGAGACTGTGCATAATTTCCTGCTTCAAGTCAGACGCACACAGCCATTGCGACATAAAAGCATGTAGTCACAACAGATACGATATGCCATTCCTTACTTCAGAAAATTGTAGCTTTCAGAACTCTTCTGCTATTTGATATGTCAGTGCCATGATGGTCCAGCTA
Organism: Ichthyophis bannanicus; assembly: GCA_033557465.1. Taxonomy (NCBI): domain Eukaryota; kingdom Metazoa; phylum Chordata; class Amphibia; order Gymnophiona; family Ichthyophiidae; genus Ichthyophis; species Ichthyophis bannanicus. The sequence continues at coordinate 1,786,417,404 of CM066031.1, read as the reverse complement.
CTTTGCCAGACCAAGGGTGCATCAAGCCCAGTATCCTGTTTCCAACAGTGGCCAATCCAGGTTACATGTACTTGACAAGTTCCCATAAGGTAGACAGATTCCATGTTGCTTGTCACAGGGGTAAGCAGTGGATTTCCCCAGTCCTCTTTAATAATGGTATATGGACTTTTTCTCAAGAAACTTGTCCAGACCTCTTTTAAATCCAGTTACACTAACAGCTTTTATTACATCCTCTGGTAATGAGTTCCAGAGTTTCATTACACGCTAAGTGAAAATATATTTTCTTTATTTTTAGACATGCTGTACTGTAGCTTTATTGCAGGTCCCCTAGTCTTTCAACATTTTGAAGGAGTGAATAAACGATCTACGTTTACCTGTTCCACTTCACTCATTACTTTTTAGACCTCTATCATATCTCCCCTCAGCTGTCTCTTTTCAAAGTCGAAGAACCCTAACCTTTTAAGCCTTTCCTCATAGGAGTATCCTTCCATCCCCTTTACCATTTTGGTCGCCCTTCTCTGTACCTTTTCTAATTCCGCTATATCCTTTTTTAAATATGACAACCAGAATTGCACACACAATATTCAAGGTGCATGTGCACCATGGAACAATACATAGACATTATGCTCTCCTTGGTCTCTTCAGCACTCCCTGGTTAACAAAGCTTTCTGCTTTACACAGCCTTCTGCATCATTCACTGCAAAAGTTTATGTTTAATCTGGTACTATTAAATAAGATTTAGTCTATCTTTAGAGTAAGATTGTGGTGGGAACTTTTGCTCTTACTTACTGTCCTAGGTCCTTACTTTTCAGGCATACGTACAATAAGTCTGCACTCCACCCAGAAGCTCTAGGCTTCTCTAGGAGATGGGCCTGTACAATATCGTCATCTCTCTTCTGCAAATCTCTCTGTCCCAGCTTCAGCTTCAGTCCCACTTTTCACTGAATAGATGCCCCTTGGAACAAACTCACAACATTTCCCTGTGGAATACTGTGATTTCCTTTTTCAGGGGTTACACATCATTATCAATTTAAAAGTGTTTTATTTCATCTTAAAATGAACTGCTTCCTTGCAGCTAGAGATCCTCAGCGCTTATCCCATGTCTTCTTGAATTCTAATACTGCTTTTTCTCCATACTTCCACTGGTAGGTTACATCATGCGTTTACCATCCTTTCCATGAAAAAATATTCCTCTCTTACCACTTTTCAGCCTCATACTATGACCATCTCCCTACTAGCTTATGAACTTCCTTTCTACTGAATAATGCTTCTCATTTGTGGATTAACAGTGCCCCCGTTCCCACCCCTTCAAGTGAATCGGGAGTGGGGCAGGTAACATCACTGAGTCTCATCATCCATTTGCTTGGGGGGGAGGGGGAACTGAGATTGCGGGAGATAAAGGGGGAAAGGTTCAGGCGGGGGGTGGGAAGGTAGGCACAGGTTTTGCGAACTTCGGATGAGGATTAGGAACAGCAGCCTGAGGATGGTGGCGAGTAGCGTTCCAGTGAGGAGAGCCAACGTTGGACAGATACTGTGCCAGGGAGTGCAGGTCAGTATCTGGTGATGGATGGGGTGTCTGTGGCTGTGGGTACAGGTATGGGTACAAGGAGGACTGCACAGGTTGGCAAATGGGACAGGATTTTAACTCAGACTCTGAGGGATAAGAAATTTTTGAAGAACTTGCCAAGGGTGGTGAGTCGCATGAGTTGTGAGAAGCGCTTGCGTCGGTCGGATGATGAGTTGGTGGTACAGATGTGGGATACCTCGGATTCTTGGGATTCTTCTGATTCCTCATCTTCGCAGGACACTGAATCTGATGATGCTGGTGTTGGTTCACACAGTTCAGGCCTGCTAGGGCCTAGTTCCATGGTGGAAGATGAGGGTGGGACCGGAGGTGACCTACAGTTGGCTTGTAGTGGGCACACCTTGAGTATGATTTCTCTGCTAGATTGTCATGTGTCCTGGAAACTATGAATGAAAGTGCTGCGGGGGAGATATGTTGATATCTGTTCTATTTTTGCTCGCGATCAGGATGTCAGGGATAAGAAGAAGAAGGAGGGTACTAAGGAAGAGGGTAAAAAAGGGCATTCTTGCGTTCCTAAGATCATTAGTAACTGGTTATTGGTGTTCCATGCCTTTTCCTCGATCTTGGGCAGGGTCAAGCCAGCCCTTTACCTGGGGCTATTGCGGTATTTGGACATGATCTTGTGGGCCTATAGGACTTATGGGGGTTGGGCTTGGCTCAATTACAATGAGCAGTTTAGAAAGAGCTTAGTGAAGGACAAATCTGAGGCTTGGGGGTTTTGGGATGTGGATATTTGGTTGATGTAAATGACTCCTTGTAGGTCTCCTTTTGGGAAACTAAGCATTGTGGGCTACCTGGTTCCTCTGCTGGGGCTACCTTGTAGGGTTGGTTGCAAGTGGTGGGTTGTGGTTGGGATGGGGGGAGGGGTAGGATGCTGGGTTTTTGGGAGGTGGGGTGGAATTTTCCCATTCCTGGGGTGCTTTGGAGCAGACAATGCCTGTTTTCAGTTCAATATAGGCCATTGCGACAGACCAGCTTGCCGCTTCAAGCATAGATGCTTGATGTGTGGGCAGGGCACCCAGCCTTTCAATGGTTCACCCGGGGTGGGGACCCACTTAGGGCATACAGAACAGGTTGGGAGGTGTGCCTTCGACAATGGTCCCTGAACAAGGCACCTTCGCCTGTTAACCTGGTTGCCTTGGAGTACTGGTTGCAGGATTACTCTGATTCCAAAGCTGCCCGGTTGTTACACAAAGTTTTTCGGGACAGGTTTGTAATTCCTTTTTCTGGACCACTCTGTCTAACCTTCGGTGCAGCGGTTGCAGGGGATTGTTGCCAGCAAGTTACAGAGGGAGCTGGAGCTGGGCAGGATTGCAGGTCCATGTGAACATTCTCCTTTGCCCAATCTGGTGATGTCACCTTTGGGGGTTGTACTGAAAAAGCAGAGAGGCAAATATTGACTAATCCATAATTTGTCATCTCTTGCAGTGAGAAGGGTGAATGATTTTATTGACCCGGCTCTTTGTTCAGTACAATATGTTTCATTTGATTGCGCAGTCCACCTTCTTTGGAGGGCAGGATGGTGGGCCTTGATGGCAAAGGAGGATGTGAAGTCCGCCATTTTGATTGCTTCCTATTCAGCCCATCTTCTTGTATCTGCTAGGGCTTTATTTATGTTAACAAGTGCATGTCCATGGGATAATCGGAGGCCTATGACTGTTAGAGGGGTTTTATTTGTTTCTCCATTGAGTATTCCAACTTGTGGCCCATTCTCATTCTATGGTGCACTATTTAGATGATTTTCACATGGTAGTTTCAGTGGGTTCCAGTGAGTGTGTCCAGTTGTTGGGGGTCTTCCAGCAGTTATCAATGGTTTTTGATGCACCTTGGCAGCGGAGAAGATGGAGGGTCCATCTAACTCACTTACTTTTCTCGACATTGAACTTGATTCCGGGAGTATGGAATCTCGGTAGCTGGTGCAAAAAGTCTTCAAATTGGTGGTTTTGATTCAGCAGGCCCTGTCCCATTCAAACTTGAGGTTGGAGCAGGTACAGAATCTTTTGGGGCATTTCAATTTTGCCTGTCGCGTGATACCTATGAGTAGAGCTTTTTGCGGCAGCTTGCATTCCTGACTAAAGGGATGTGAAAAAAACACCACTTTATTTGGTTAAGTAGTGATATGAGGGCAGATTTGGCCAATTGGCTGGAGTTCTTGTGGGATTTCAGTAGGATTTGTATGTGGCAATTGCCTGGGGTTTCTAACCATGACCTGGAGCTATATACAGCTGCATCTTGAGGGATTGGTTCCGGGATATATTTTCATGGAGCATGGTGTGCAGATTCTTGGCCCGATGCTTGGAGGGATTGAGTTGGTGCCAAAACATTACTTTCTTAGAGCTGTTCCTGTGTGAGTGGCATTGTTGCTGTGCAGTGAGTGCCTGCAAAATCAGACCTTGCTTTTGTTTTCTGATAATATAGCGGTGGTGCTGGCAATCAACAGGCAGTCGGCTAGCTCCCTCTTGGTGGTGGGGCTGCCATGCAGGTTGGTACTTCGGTGCTTATAGTTAAATGTATCAGTGAGGACAAAGCATGTGCCTGATGTGGATAATTCAATTGCTGATGCTTTATCTCATTTGCAGTGTGCCCAGTTTCATGCTTTGGCTCCAGCTGCAGATGCCAAACCTTCCCGGATCCCGAAGAATTGTTGGGACATCCTTCTACATCACTTGCAAGATTACTGAAGGCTGATTTAGCTGTGAACCCTTGGAAAGCCTATGAAGCTACTTGGCGGCGTTTTTCGAACTTGGTGCCAGCCGGGGTTTGGTGGCCTGGATGGCAGATTATGCACAAAGGTGTATTGTGCTTTCTGGAGTTGGCACTTGAGCATCACTTGTCGCCTCATGCTCTCTTGAGGCATTGGCGAGTGTTGCTTTTGTGTCTAAGATCCTTGGGTTTGGGGACTATTCAGCTTCTTTTGTAGTCTGGAAACTGGTGAAAGGAATTGCGAGAGCATGGTCAACCTCAGTAGGGTGGCTGGTGCGGCAATCTATCCAGCATGATATGCTGCTGGCTCTTTTGGTAATATTTCCGCAGTATTGCCGCAGGTGTGTTCTAGCCCTTTTGAAGTGGATTTATTCAGGTTTGCTTTTTCCTTTGTTTTCTTCACTACATTTAGAGTTGGGGAGCTGGTGACAACATCTAAGTCCTCTTCAGGTGATAGGGGGCTCTTGGCTGATGATGTGGTGCTCTTGGAAGAGGAAGTACAATTGCATATTTAGCGTAGTAAGATGGATCAGTTGGGATGAGGTGCTTGGGTCCGGCTGAGGAGTGTTCCTGGCTTGGTCTCCTGCCTTGTTCGTTCTGTCCGGACCTTTTTACTTTCCCGACCTGTTTTCATTATGCCATGAGCAAAGAGATCCGCTGACCTGATTCCAGTTTTCTACTATCTTGAAGCGGGGTTTAGCCTTAGCGGGTTTCCCTCCAAGGAAGTATGGAACACATTCATTTTGCAACGGGGTGGCTACGCTGGCTGCCGCGCAGGGTTTTTCTGCACTGGCGATTCAGCGTTTGGGTTGCTGGTAGGCGCTAACAGGTGCTTCTCATCAGCCTTTTCAGCTTACCTTTCTTTCAGCTTCTTCCCCAGGTTGGCGGAGTAGAGAGTTCCTTGTTTCAATGTATTGGTATTCTTTTGTTTTCTGGGCACGGAAGAGGGCAGCTGAATTCAAATGGGGATTGAATCTTGGCCTAGCTGAAGGGGGATTGCAGCTGGTCCCAACTGCTTTCATTGTTACTGCAGTGGATGGGCCTATGAGGGATGCACTGGTTCCATTGCTGCCATTGTTACTGGAGGCTCGTCAATATAATCAACCGCATTGTATCTTTGTTCATCTGGGTGGGAAGATCTTTGTGAGGTAAAAGGGATTGACCTTATCCGACAAATGAAGCGTGATTTTTTTTCTTAATCCGCTGCTGTTTTCTTTCTGCAATGGTAATTTGGTTGCAGGTACATCCTCAGCGGCTATAGTGAGATGCACTTCGACCACATGCTGTGGAGTGTTTGTGAAGGCATGTGAATGCGGAGGTGTCAGAGCTCGTCCATTTATTGCAGGGGCTGGTGATGGCTCATGACTTAATTTCTGTTGATTGCCCGGGGCTTTTATTTTATTTATTTAAAACTTATTTCCATACCGCCTTTCTACAATTCAAAATGCTTTACAACAATTGTGGAACAGGGCCTGGTCAGCACACTGTTTTACATGAAACTAGTCCAAGAACCAGGCGGAGAAGAAGGATCAGGCCACACTGGAAGAAAACTTAAAAACCCTTTATTAAGGACCCAACTTTAAAATATTTCAGCACTAGGCCTTCTTCAAGGGTCTTAAAACATAGATAAAATGAAAAGAAAATTATAAAACAGTACATAAATATAAACCAGGAAGAGTATTAATAAATAACACATCGGGTAAAAAATAAAAATACGGGTACATTACCAACATCTCGAGGAAAACAGCAGGAGTGCTACTAAAGCTCTTTCCCATTCTATAACATAAAACACTCATATCCATTTAAAATATAAAATAAAAAATAATGCAACAAGTACAAGAAAAATAAAAAAAAATTATACATATCAGAAAAACATGAAATAATGTAATATATGAAATAGATAAAAAAGATACATTGCATATCATCCTAGGAGGGAGGGGGACTTAGGGGGGTGGATGGAGGAGGAGGAGGGAGGGATAGGAGGAGAATGGAAAGGGGTGGAAAGGGGGGAAGGAGGATGGAGGGAGGAGGAGGAGAAAGGGAGGGAAGGGATAGAAGGGGAAGGAGGGAAAGGAGAGGGAGAAGAGGAAAGTAAAAAGGTGGAGGGAGGGAAAGGGGAGGGAAGAGAGAAGGAAAGGGGAGAGGGAGGAAAGGGGAAAGGGGGAGGGGGAGGAGAGGGGGAGGAGGGGAGAAGGAAGGGGAGAGGAAAGTAGAAGGGATAGGGAGAGAGGCAGGGGGAAAAGGGAGAGAGGGGAGGGGGAAGGGGAAAGAAGGAAAGGGGAAGAGAGGGAAGGGGAAAAGAAGAAGGGGGAAGGGGGATGGGGAGGGAAAGGGATAGAAATAAGGGGGAAGGAATAGGGAGGGAGAGTGGAAAACCTGCTGGCTGTTCCACTTAACCCGGATTTTCACTTCTGCTGCAGCAGAAGTGAAAATCCGATTTATACTGTATGCGCTGGCAGCTGCAGAGGCTAAACAGGTAGCAGCAATTTGCGATGCTACCCACTTAGCCCCTGAATCTTAAAGATCAGCAAGGAAAAACCTCACCTATCTTTAAGGCACAGAAGGCTAAGCGGGTAGCATCAAAAATTGCTGCTACGCATTTAGCCCTTTCCTCTGCTCCCACTCCACCTCGGAATGCCTCCAACACACCCCGATGCTAACTGCATAAGATCTGGCCGCATTAGGGAGTTATCCGGGATTTTCAGTACTACCTTTTAACTTTCAAAAGGGAGATTATGATAAATGAGGAAAATAGTTAAGAAAAAAATTAAAGGAGCAGTTGCAAAGGTTAAAGATTTACATCAAGCATAGGTGGTGTTTATAAATAGTATCTTGGAAGCCCAAACCAGCTGTATTCCACACTTTAAGAAAAGTGGAAGGAAGTCCAAAAAAACGCCAGCGTGGTTTAAAGTTGAGGTCAGAGTGACTGTTGTTGCCAAAAAAGCATCTTTCAGGAAATGGAAAAGGAGCCAAATGATGAAAACTGGAAACAAAGAAGCACTGGCAAGTTAGATGAAAGGCACTGATAAGGCAGACAAAGAGAAAATTTGAGAAAAAGCTTTCTGTGGAAGCAAAAACACATAATAAAGACTTTTTCAACTACATTCATAGCAAAAATCCTATGAGAGAGTCAGTTGGACCATTAGATGATAGAGAGGTAAAAGGGGCCCTATGAGGGGACAAGGCCATAGTGGAGAGATTGAATGAACTCTTTGCTTCGGTCTTCACTGAAGAAGATGTAGGGATGTTGTCCATGACTGAAAAGGTATTTAAAGATGATGTGAAAGAAGAATTGAAAGAAATATTGATACACCGGGAAGATGTACTGTATTACAACTATTTGATAAACTGAAGAGTAGAAAATCACCTGGACCGGATGTTATACATCCAAGGGTGTCACTTCCACACTCCCAGATATACCCCCCGTTCATTTCACTTAAACCGGCTTACCCTTCCCCCCCCCTCTGCCGCCCACTTGCAATCCACCCGCTCTTCAGCTTTTTTCTTTATAGGCCCCGCACTATGGAACTCCCTTCCCTCCTCTATCCGTTTAGAACCCTCCCACTCAGCATTTAAACAGCAGCTAAAAACCTACCTCTTTTCCCTAGCCTTTAACCTCCCTACTTCTCCCCCTCTCTATAATCTCACTCCTCCCCTCCCACTTTCTCCTGCCCTTTCTGTTCTTCCTCTTTCTTTTTATGAAATGTAACTTCTTTTCCTTTTACCGGCCTTGCGCCCTATTTTAAAGGTTTTTATATGTTGTAAACCGCTCTGATTTTATTGTGAAGGGCGGTCTATCAAGTTTTATTAAACATAAACATAAACATAACTGAAATACGAGATTGCAGACCTGCTATTAGTAATCTGTGAACTTCATTAAAATCATCTGTAATACCTGAAGATTGGAGAATGGCCAATGTAATGCTAATCTTTTAAAAGGGTTCCAGGGGTGATCTGGAAAACTACAGACTGGTGAGCTTGACGTCAGTAGAAACCAGGACCATACCTAGCCCTGTGTGAGCGGTGTGGCCGCAAAGGGCGCAAAGGCTTAAGGGGTGCATTTCAGCTGTCTGCCATTGCCTGCCACTGCCACTTCTTCTTCTCTCAGCAGTGGCAGGCAATGGCATAAAGCTGAAATGCATCCCTTAAGCCTTCTCATGGCATGCTAAGTAGGTCTGGCCCCTCCCTCCTCTGATTTAGGCATCATCATGATAACATGTTGAAACCCTCCACCCAGTATGTAGCGGCGGCCAAGAAAGCAATTAGAATGCTAGGGATCATAAGGAAAGGAATGGAGAATATAACAAAGGATATTATAATGCCTCTGTATTGTTCCATGATGCGACCGCACCTTGAATATTGTGTGCAATTCTGGTTGCCGTATCTTAAAAAGGATATAGCGTGATTAGAAAAAGTAAAGAGAAGAGCCACCAAAATGGTAAAGGGGATGGAAGGATACTCCTATGAAGAGAGGCTAAAAAGGTTAGGGCTTTTCAACCTGGAAAAGAGACGGCTGAGAGGAGATATGATAGAGGTCTATAAATTAATGAATGGAGTGGAACGGGTAAACATAGATCGATTGTTTACACCATCAAAATATATAAAGACTAGGGGACATGCAATGAAGCTACAGTGTAATCTATTTTAAGACTAATAAGAGGAAATATTTTTTCACTCAACATGTAATCAAACTCTGGAATTCGTTACAGGAGGATGTAGTAAAAGCTGTTAGTGTAGCCGGGTTTAAAAAAGATTTGGACAAGTTCCTAGAGAAAAGGTCTATAAACCATTATTAAAGGGGACCCGGGAAATCCACTGCTTGCCCCAATACAAGCATTGTGGAACCTGTGTCTTTTGGGGAAACTGCTAGGTACTTCTGACCTAGATTGGCCACTGTTGGAAACAGGATACTGGGCTTCATGGACCTTGGTCTGAACCAGTATGGCATATCTTATGATCTTTTGTTCTTATGTTCGAAAGGCACTCCCCTTTCAAAAATCCCAGACAAGGCATTTACTTGGGTAACTAGGGCAGTTACCCATGTAAATCGGGCCCGAAATATCTAAAATGCAATTGTGCCAATAATGTTAACCACAACTCTACTTTTGATCTGGATTGGCCACTGTTGGAAACAGGATACTGGGCTTGATAGTATGGCATATATTATATTCTCCCCATCCCACCTATGTCAATGAATACATTGTCAGCAGCATATTGATGACCCTTTATAGTTGCACCTGAGGTAACTTCCTTGCTATCACAGTGTGCTGACTGGCTTTTAGAGCTTGTTTTAAGTAAAAGCTGGCTTGCTACACAGTGCTCTGACTAGCTTTATAAAACACAGAACTTTAAAATAGAGATGTTATCAGTTTAAACCCAAAGAAGTCCCTTTAACCCAAGTGCAGACTCCTTCCCAGCAAGAGCAGCTCCTCTCCTCTTTAAGTCTTTGTGTTGCTGATTTGCATGCCCTACCCTCTTGTACTTAGCCCCTGTGCTCTGAGCTGTGCAGGCAATTGAACCCATTCGCAGTCAGCCCTCTGTATTCTGAACTGATCAGTTGATGCCTTCCTGTAGGTGTGCTGGGGGCACAGTTCCTACTGTCCACAATGTTTCCTTTGCCCCCTGCCACCCTATTACCTCACTGTTAGCTTTCTTTTCCCCGACACATAATGCAAGAGCACACAATGTGCACATGCACTGGTGCCATGCATTTGCTACTGCGGCTCTCATAATGCAGCTAGCACATGCTGGTAGTAGGGTAGGACTGCCATGTCTCTTGTGTCTACCACAGCTGTTGGAACATGTGACTTTCACACATTAATCCCACACTCCCTACTGCACTTTAGTAAACATATCTCTAAATTTGCAAAATAGCTCAGATATCAAAGGCCTTGTACTATGTTCCCTGCAGCCTAGGTGAACAGGCATGATGGACACGGAGGACATTCTGCTTGATCCTATTCAAGGCCCCCTGCATCTTCAGATGCCACGCTGGCACCCAGTCTCCCACAGTTAGGGGCACAGCATAGACTCTCTGCATGCGTTTGCTTTTCTGATTTGCATGCCCCACCCTCTTGTACTTTGCCCCAATGCTCTGAGCTGTGCAGCCAGTTGTGCCTATTTCCAGTCATCCCTCTCTGTTCTAAACTGGCCAGTTGCTACTTTCCTGTAGGTGTGGTTGGGGCACATTTATTACGGTCCACAGTGATTCCATAACCCACTGCTACCCTAATAACCTCTTTGTGGCTTTCCTTGCAAATGCATTCACTGTGCACATGTGCTATGGCCACATGTTCCCTACTACTGCGCTAGTGACACAGCCAGCATGGTAGTAATAGCCTACCGCGGCCATGCTCCTTGAGTCTACCATGGCCACTAGGCTCCACTATGAAAAAGATCACATACTAACCACACGTTTGTCCCACATTATTCATGGCACTTTAGTAAACATGACCCTAACAGGGAGGAGTGGCCTAGTGGTTGGGGCAAGTTACCTCAGGCCAGAAGGTCAGGGGTTCAAATCTCACTAGAGAACAGCAACCTTGGGCCAGAAGGATTGAGGTTTCTAGTCCCACAGATGCTCCTTGTGGTCTTGGGCAAGCTACTTAAGCCTCCATTGCCCATGTTCCCTGTAAGTATTAGTGTATGTGTCTCATATCCCCCAATTGTGTTGTGACCACTTTGATTGAAGGATAAGGTGATATACAAAACTGTCTAAATAAGTTTGTTATTAAATTAATTAAAAATTTTGTATAGGTTGTCTATGTCTGCAAAGGGACATCCAAGACAGAACATTCACAGTTTGCAAAATGGCATGTCCAAGGAGAGACAATTAAGTAATCAAGATCCAAAGCTCATTTCTTAGTTTAGTTTAGTTTAGTTTACTTTACTTTTTGCTGTTTGAGATGGTTTGGAATACCAGAGAGGTAAGTGCAGTTCCCCTTTCAATCATTCCTACAAACCACAAGTCAAATAAGCAGTTAGTTATGTATGCAGCAAGAAAGATTTAAATGCCAACAGGGAAAGTTCCATTGCAAAATAGGAAATACATATATAATTTTAAAGTTCGCTCAATCCATGCCCAGAACATGCCCCCTTCAAACCTGTGCATGCGAGATGCATCCACATAATGATATTTTTCAGACATAGAAACCTTCTAAGATCCGCTCTTTAATCTTAAACATCCCCTAAGCGTCATAGTAATTTCACCGGAAATTTGTGTTCTGGTAGTGTGTCATTCCCTGAGAAAAGTAAACATTGATCCTATCATGTGCAGTCCATTTTTCAGCACTCTGGAAAACAATATTTCAATATTGACACAGAGTGATCAGAAGAGTGTCAGCAAAGTTCAATTCCTCATCAGCATTCATTTCTCCAGTGCAAGCTATGACCTCAGCTCTTTAAAGTCGGCGATTCTATCAACAAATTAAACCAGCTGAACGGGCCAGATAGATAGTAGTGGTGAAGAAGTTCACTTATTCTTAAATCTTTCACATCCTCGGTCTATCCCTTACAGGAGTTTTAAAATCCAAACATGGTCCCACTGAGACCAGGGCATTCCATCCTAGATTCTGGCACTTGTATCCACGGGGGCCTCTGCGTCCATGCAAAATGAGAAGAGAAAGCAAAAAGTGCCGTGGTCAAGAGGCTTCAAAGTCACCTCGCATAGGGGGCCCTTGAATATTAGTCGGTAGCCATGACTGAGACTTAGGGGTATGTTTACTAAACCGGGCTAACGGTTAACCCGGGCTATCGGCCACTAGGTCCCATATTATTCAATGGGACCTAGTTGCAGATAGCCCGGGTTAACCGTTAGTCCGGTTTAGTAAACATACCCCTTAGTGACTTTTCCAGTTCACATCCCCATGCATCCTTGTTCATTTATTCTGAGCTTGCATAACAGGAGAAAAGGAAAGATTTCTCCACTATTAAGCTACAAAAGTTCAAGAAACTCAATTATCCAAGCTTAGTTTTGGCACTAAGAGGGTTATTTTAGAAGCATCCCTACATGTAAATTGTGCAAATAGCGATTTTAGAAAGTCGTCATTTGCATATAGAGACCTGCCCCACATCTATCCTGGAAGATATTGTTAGGGCATAGAGAGGGAATGGTTTGGGCAGGCTTATAAAAGGGAACACTTGTCAAGAAAAAAAAAATGCTGACGTCAGCATTTATAGCTGCCCCAAGGCACGAATAAGTGCCTACTTGAAGGGGCAAGTTTAAAGGATGAAGGCAATCCCTCTCCTGATCATCCTTGCAACATTGATCCTTCCACCCAGGCATCAACACCATCAATCCCACCGCTGGCCCTTACCAGAACTGGGCTCTGAGTCACTCTGATGGGGGTCTATAGAATGTTACCCATCCCTCTCCAGAGGGATTATCAATAGGTCCCTTTAAGAGATTCTGCAGCGCAGAGTTCAGGGCTGAGAGGGCATGGCTCACAGGGAGAGGTAAGAACCCAGCAGGCTGCAGGAGAAAGAGAGGGATCCATGGAGCCAGAAGTCCTTCCATGGCAAACCTTCTCAAGGAGTTCTGAGGTAGGAGTTTTAACTGGGGCTGGAGGAAAGGCTGGGAGAACCAGCTTGTGGAGATTTTACAAGCTGGAAAAGAATAAAAGCTAATTTTGTTTTCCCCGATCTGCTGTCTGTTCCATGTTTTAAAAGAAAACCCCTTCCCACCGCACACCATACTACCACATATGGTGGCAGCTTGGAAATTTCCTCTAAGTAAGTGACTGAGGGCAAATCCACATCCTTCCAGGGCTGGGCCTCTATAGCAGGTCACAATTTGCTTTGTTTCTTTGTATGGGCTAAGAAGGTTAGTCTCGCCCTAGTTAGGGAGCTTGAAGAAGGTATAGTCAGTTCCAGACAGGCAGACTTTGTTTTGACCACCAGATGCTGCTAAAAGCTGTTGCAGCTGGAATACTGCAGTGTTAACTCAACTGCAAGAGTAAGCTGTGATTTTGGTTTTCAAGTGAGCAGTGACAAGCCAAAGTGGAGTGGCTCCTTCAGATGTTGGTAGAAGGACAGCAACAACAACAACAATGTCAGCACCAGTTACAGAATCTTCTTCCATCCCAGTGGGAGCTACAGAGGAGTTCCCTGGCTAAGTTAACCCAGGCCCTACAGAGACTGCAACTCCACCATTCAGCACAAGTGCTTCTTAAAATGCTGGCAGAAGATGAACCGGACTACTTCTTGGTGAACTTTGAATGAACCGCCCACATGGCTGGGTGGCTGGAGGTGACACGGACTACTTATTTCGGGAATCTGCTGATGCATAGCAGTCAAGCTGCTTTCCAGGATGCCAGCCCAGATGGGTGAGCTATATATGCAGCTGTAAAGACTGCCATACTGAAATGGACCAGATGCACCCCAGATGCCTACCACTAGTGATTCAGAAGGGGCGGAATCCAGATAAAAGAGAGTCCTTGAAGGTTCCTCTGTTGAAAGATCTTGCATGGAAGTGGCTGCAACCGGAGGGAAACACTGGGCCTAAGATAGCCAAGATTGTGTTATTGGAATCAGTTTTTGGAGAGCTTGACTACCCCAATGAAATGGTGGGTACATTAGCAGCCCAAGCTTACACTGGAGAGTGCACTGGAAATAGCAGAGGGGTATCATGAAGCCCAGCTGGTAACTGAAGCAGACAGTGAGAAAAGGAAGAAGTCACCATTAGCCCAGGAGGACAGAAGGGGAAGCCAGAATGGATGTTGGCTCCCATGTTCAGATCCCTAAAGTCATCTCTCAGGTGAAGTCATGGCCCCACCCACCCCCCTGTTTTAGGTGCAGAGTCCAGGGACATTTTGCTCAGGAATATCCCCTGGGTATGGAAGAACCCATGAAGGTCAGCCTAACCACCCCTCAAACCTGCGCTTTTGTGGACAGTCCCCACCCAGTGGCACAGAATGTTGTGATTCCTATGTAGCTCAAGGGGACCCACCTCCAGGCCTTGATAGACTCCAGAAATGTGCGGACCATCATTCGCTGGGAAACAGTAACTGGATTTCAAATTGACTATGCAAAGACAGTAACACTGGCCTGTGTGCATGGAGACCAGAGGCAGTATCCAACTGCATAAGATTTACTTAAGACTCCAGCAGGGCAAGTCACATTCAAGGTTATGGTGCTGCCCTGGCTCCCGTATCCAGTGGTGAACAGCCGAGACTACCCAAACCGGAGCGATATCGGCCTGACTAACTGACAGATCCGCTAAGTCAAACCAGGAAGATTTCCCAGAGATTTTCCCCCTGGAAGACCTGGATCTATATGTTCAAAAATCCCAAGCCTGCTAAGTTCTGGGAAAAGCTACGTTACCAAAAGAATCTGGTGGCAGCTATTGGGGAGGGATCCAGGGATGGAAAGCCTAGGGAAGAAACCCTGGGGGATAGCTCTGGGCTCAGGGGTAGTAACACAAATACAATTGTCCCCTTCCCAGAGTGGGGACTGGGTGAAGACCCAGAGAGTTTCATGAGGGTCCAGCAAGAGGATGAGTCCCTTAAACATGCACAAGAGTGGGATTTGGAGGTAGATGGGGTTCCAGTAGGTAACAGAGAGTCCCCTGCAGGAACCTTTCCCTATTTTGTGCTAAAGGGTGATTTATTATATAGAGTGTCTGAGGGGGCCCTACTGGGGGAAGAGGTAGAGCAAATGATAGTTCCCCAGTCCTTTCATCAGTAGGTGTTATTGGGGGACATCTGGGGATGAAGAAAACACTTGAGCATGTTTTAGCCCAATTTTTCTGGCCCAGCATCCATAAACAGGTGCAGTTATATTGCAAGTCATGCCCTACCTGCCAACTTCATAACCCTGCCAGAGTCTGACCTGCTCCTCTAGTGCCTATGTCCAACATTGAAACCCTGTTTGAAAGAGTGGCCATGGATCTGGTAGTACCTTTGGACCGAACCACCCGTGGCAACAAGTATATTTTAATTATACTGGACTATGCTACCCAATACCCGGAGGCCATTGCTTTAAGGAATATGAAGACTACTATGATCGTGAATGCCCTCTGGGAAGTATTCTCTTGGGTGTGAATACCCAATGAGATCCTCACGGATCAAGGAACACCAATGTATCCAAGGTGATGATGCAAGCATGTGCCTTGGTGAAGGTCAAGATGCTGGGAACATCAGTGTATCGCCCACAGATAGATGGCATTGTTTTGATAAAACTCTGAAACAGATGTTTAAAAAGTTCATGCAGGAGGATGGGAAGAATTGGGACATTCTCCTGCACTATTTGATGTTGGCCAACCATGAGGTATGCCAGGATTTCACAAAGTTTTTGCCTTTACATAAGAACATAAGATATGCCAAAGTGGGTCAGACCAAGGTCCATCAAGCCCAGTATCCTGTTTCCAACAGTGGCCAATCTAGGTCATACGTACCTAGCAGTTTCCCCAAAAGACACAGGTTCCACAATGCTTGTACTGTTGCTCTTCAGAAGACAGCCAAGAGGCATATTAGATGTGGTAAGAGAAACCTGGGAAGAAGAACCCCATCCTGGGCGTAATCTGGTGGAGTATGTTATACAAATGCAAGACTGGCTGAGGAAAGTCAGAGAGGTGGCCAAACTCAGTCTGGAAAAAGCTCAAGCCGAGCATGCCAGAGGCTATAATCAGCCAGCCGTGCACAGCATCTTTCAGCCGGGAGACAGAATGTTAGTCTTGCTGCCCTCATCCTAGAGCAAGTTACTCTGCAAATGGCAGGGGTCCTTTGAGGTAGAAGAGAAAATGAGGCCTGTTAACTACAAAATTGCCCAGCCAGATAAATTGAGGAAAGTCAAAATCTACCATATTAACCTATTGAAAAAGTGGACTCCAGGTGGTACAGGGAAATGATTTTGGGCTGGAAATGTCAGCCTCATTGGATCTGGCTAAAATCCCAATTGAAGACCAGCTCTCTGCTGCCCATAGAAGGGTTAATCCACCGGAACCTAAAGGGTTCTTCACCCACGCAAGACAAACCCACCTCATTTGTCATGATATCAATACTGAACCTAGAATGGTTATCCAACAATGACCCTATCAACAATGACCCTATCAGAGACTTAGAGATAGACCATCACCAAGGAGCTGGAAGAGTTGCTTAACCTGGAAGTTATAGAAGAGTCTATGACTGATTGATCATCACCCATTGTCTTGGCTCCTAAACCTGACGGAAGCATCAGGTTCTGTATTGACTTCCATAGAATCAATGCAGCTTTTAAACTGGAAGCATATCTCATGCCCAGAGTAAATGAGCTAATTGAGTGACTCGGTGGGCACACTTTATATCAACCTTGGATCTGACCAAGGGATACTGGCAGGTGCCCTTGACTCCAGATGCCAAGACTGCTTTTTCGACACTGTAAGGTTTGTTTCAGTTTACAGTACTGCCCTTTGGATTACATGGAGCTCCCGCCATGTTTCAATCCTAGTCACCTGCCTACTGAGACTGCACAATGAGAATGCAGCAGAAAATGGACCAGCCTTCTAACCCAAGCTATGTTGACCAGCCTGTGGAAGGATGGTTGATAGCCAACTCCAAGAAATGTTTCCTGGGAGGTTGGACATTCAATACCTGGGATATTTAATCGGGATTGGGCAGATACAACCTCGACTATGGAAGGTGGATGTCATTGCCCAGGCCCCCACCCCAAAATTGAAAAAGAGGTTCATGTCTTCCTTTGTATTGGTTAGCTATTACTACCGGTCCATCCCTAATTTTGCAGAGGTGGCAAAGCTGTTAAAAAGTCTCCTCCAGAAGAGAGCTCCCGAACAGATTCAGTGCTCCAGGATAAGCATTGTGGAACCTGTGTGCCTCTTTGAACATAAGAACATAAGAACATAAGACATGCCAAAGTGGGTAAACCAAGGTCCATCAAGCCCAGTATCCTGTTTCCAACAGTGGCCAATCTAGGTCAAGAGACACAGGTTCCACAGTGCTTGTATTGGGTCAAGCATTGATAGCCTGGGTCCCTTTTTAATAATGGTTTATGGACCTTTCCTCCAGGAACTTGTCCAAACCTTTTTTAAACCCAGCTAAACTAACAGCTCTTACTACATCCTCCGGTAACAAATTCCAGAGTTTGATTACACGTTGAGTGAAAAAATATTTTCTCTTATTTGTCTTAAATAGTTTACTCTGTAGCTTCATTACATGTCCCCTAGACTTTCTATATTCTGATAGCGTAAACAATCGATCTACGTTTATCCATTCCACTCCATTCATTAATTTATAGACCTCTATCATATCTCCCCTCAGCCTTCTCTTTTCCAGGTTGAAGAGCCCTAACCTTTGTAGCCTCTCTTCATAGGAGTAGCCTTCCATCCCCTTTACCATTTTGGTGGCTCTTCTCTGTACCTTTTCTAATAACGCTATATCCTTTTTAAGATACGGCGATCAGAATTGCACACAATATTCAAGGTGCGGTCGTACCATGGAATGATATAGAGGCATTATAATATCCTTTGTTTTATTTTCCATTCCTTTCCTTATGATACCTAGCATTCTATTTGCTTTCTTGGCCACTGCGGCACACTGGGCCGAGGGTTTTAACATGTTATCCACGATGACTCCTAAATCTTTTTCCTGAGTGGTGGTTTCAAATGTGGAACCTTGCATTGTGTAACCATAGTGTGGGTTGTTCTTTCCTAGGTGCATAACTTTGCACTTGTCCACATTAAATTTCATCTGCCATTTTGATGCCCAGTCTTCCAATTTATCCAGATCCTCCTGCAGTTTTCCACAGTCCTCTTGGGTTTTAACAACTTTAAAAAGTTTTGTATCATCTGCAAATTTGATAACTTCACTAGTTATTCCCTTTTCCAGGTCATTTATGAATATGTCAAAAAGTAGCGGACCCAGTACAGATCCCTGGGGTACTCCACTATTCACTTTTTTCCATTGGGAAAATTGGCCATTTAGCCCTACCCTCCGCTTTCTATCTTTTAACCAGTTCCCGATCCACAATAGTACACTGACTCCTATCCCATGACTTTTTAGTTTTGCCAAAAGTCTCTGATGAGGGACCTTGTCAAAGGCTTTCTGAAAGTCCAGATACACTATATCAACTGACTCACCTTTGTCTACCTGTTTATTCACACCTTCAAAAAAACATATCAGATTAGTAAGACAAGATCTTCCTTGTCTAAAGCCATGTTAGCTGTCTCCCATTAGGCCATGACTATCTACATGCTGTGTAATTTTGTTCTTTATGATGGTTTCTACCATTTTCCCCGGTACTGATGTCAGGCTCATCGGTCTGTAGTTTCCCGGACCACCCCTGGAACCCTTTTTAAAAATTGGCGTTACGTTGGCGATCCTCCAATCTTCAGGTATTACAGATGATTTTAATGAAAGTTCACAGATCGCTAATAGCAGGTCTGCAATCTCATATTTCAGTTCTTTCAACACTCTTGGATGTATACCATCCGGGCCAGGTGATTTGCTACTATTCAGTTTATCTTTGGAAACCTGCCAGGTACTTGTGACCTGGATTGGAATGGAGGAGTAGCCTAGTGATTACAGCAACAGCCTACCACCCAGGAGATCTTGGGCAAGCCACTTTACCCTCCATTGCCTCTGAAGAAAAGGCATGGCAAACTACTTCCAGTCATATCTTGCCAAGAAAACACAGGGGTCAACATTGATTTGAAAGTACTTACAATAAAAAATGTTCCGTTCAACAGACCTCGACCTGGCCTTCCAGCACCTCAAGAAGGTTGTGTGCTCTGAACCCATCCTGATTTCTTTCTACCATTTAATGTACAAACATATGCCTCAGAGGTGGGCCTAGGAGTTGTTCTGGCCCATGAATTCAGGGGTGAAGAACATCCTATAGCATTCATCAGCAGGGCTGGAGGAAGGGCCGGGAGAACCAACTTGTGGAGATTTAAGAAACAGGGACAGAATAAAAGCTAATTTTGTTTTCTCTGAACTGCTGTCTATCCTGCGTTTTCACTTTGTGAAGGTTTGACAAGCTGGGACAGAATAAAGCTAATTTTGTTTTCCTTGAACTGCTGCCTGTTCCGTGTTTTAAAAGAAAACCCCTTCACACAGCACTCCACATACCATAGTCACTTATTTTCAATGATTTATGTGCAATGAAGGACACTTCGCATACTTTAGAGAATTGCCATTCAATAAATGCACACGTAAGACTCCACATGTAATGTGTACCATTGGTGTGAGCATGGCCAGGGACAGAGCATAGGTTGAGCACTAATCTACATGCCTATGTTATAAAATACTACAACATATGCACATTCTTTAAAAATATAGGCACAGGCATTTTTACCAGCCACAAGGCTGGTGGAAGGAACTGTGCCTAGATTTAACATACAGTTTCAAACACATACACCCCTTTTTATTTTATAAAGAAAAGTAGCCATCTGCTTTTCTTTATAAAATAGGCTCAAGATGGGCGTGTTCTAGGTGCCTAAAACTAGGTGCTCGGTTATAAAATTACTCTCTAAATGATTTAGTTGTGCCATACCAGGAATAAACCTCAGTCATAAGTCGGGGTATGCTAAAATGATCGCTGTACTGCTAGTGCTCTTCTTAATATTTGTACCAAAGAAAAACTCCTTCCGGCGTTCACAGGGTGTAGTGTATATAGATATATATAAAGGTGTGCTTGAAAGTTCTTTTTCATCAATCCAGTGACAAGCATTACAAATACACTATTTCTAGATCGTTCCACCCATTTCTTTCACCTCTGCATTTCATGATACTTAAGGATCTTCTCTTTCTCCATATAAATATAGCACAAAACAGTGGCTTATATTAGCAATGCTGTTCTTGCATTTTTCTCATTTGTCACAATATCTGGAGGGAGGGGGTTGCATCAAGGTTTTTTTCAGTTGAAATGGGAATGCCCAAGGTTATCACAGCTTCTTCCTTCTCTGCAGTTTTATCATGGATATAATCTACTCCTGGGGGAATTCTGTGCAATTGCACAATGGAGAATTTGTTCGGAATTCCCCTTCTGTGCAAACGTTTGCATTTGCTATGCAGAATTCTGCACAGGCACTGACATGGGCGACTAGGGATGACTTAAGAGGTGAGCCAAAAGCTTTACGGGCACCCGAGCCTGTCTCATCAGTCACTTCTTCACAGCCATGGGAACATTCCTTTTCTCTCCCATGGCTATGCTATAGCACCGCAGTGCTTTTGAAAGATAGCCTGCTAGAGACAGGAAGCACTTCTGTTTACCTGCTTAAAATGGCGCAGAGCTGGCATTGGAAACATAATGCAGCCATGGGAGAGAAGGAAACACTCCCGCGGCTGTGTTAAAAAAAAGGCCGCTGCAAATTGAGCAGGGAAATAGTGCAGAGGAAATTGGAGGTCAGCTGGGCTGATGGTTTGGAGCCGGAGGGACTGGGGCTTGAGAATGGACTGATGGAGAGTTTGGAGGGGTCTGGGGCTAGGCCTGCAGAGGGATGGATGCCTGGGAGGTTGGGGAGAAAAAAAAGTGGAAGTATGTGCTTGGGAAGAAAAAAGGAGAAGTAAGGGAGAGATAACGGTAGATAAATGAGCAAGGGAGAAAGGAGAGGTGGGGGGTATGTGTATGAGGGTAGAGCTTAGGGACAGACAGCAGTAAGGATCTTGCTAGAATTTATAGGGAGAGAGAACCGCGGGGGAAGGGGGAAGGGAAGGCATGGGGGGTGGGGAGAGAACAGTGATTAGAGCAAGAGGGTTGAGGTCAAAGGCAGGGGAATTTCAGGTCTAGTGGAGGAGTTAGGCCTTCTGATGGGGAATTCTATACAGAAAATATACTAATAAAACTTGCAGAATTTCACAGAATTTTTAAATACTGTGCACAGAATTTTCTAAATGTTTGTGCAAAATGTTAAATGTTTTTGCACAGATTACTAATCCTAATGTTTTTCTGATACAGTGGTGTTATAGTGTTTCCAGTTTCCAGTAGATGACCCCTTCTGTCTTATGCCTTTCTGCAAACAGGCCATCGTACCAGGCAATGAGATGAGTAACCGTTTCACATCCTACTCTACATTCTGTTGACAAAATCTGCATTCACGTGGCTATGAGTCATCTTGTCTCTAGCCACTGTCCTGTACTGCAGTTTTCAATCTGTCACCTGTAGATTTAATTTCACCTCTTCTTATCCATTCCCGGTATGAGGTCTATAAAATGGAGTTAACAACATTCCTTTCCCCTCTCATGCCACTGTAAAACACTGCCAATTTCTCTAAAAGTCTTCTTGTGGAAGGCTCTCAAGATCAAAAGGGCAGGCCTGCTCTTTAATCACAGCTGTTCATTTTTATGCACGAATTGGAAGGTCAGTGCCTAATTCGGAGCACCTCAACCTTAATATATGGCCAGCAGAAAGCAATGCTGTTGAAAGAACCGTTTCAATCTGAATATCATAAAGACCTAGCATTTGAGATACTATTAATGAAGTTCCCTAAAAATAATTTAGTTTAATAGTCTTATTAATTGCCTCATTGGCTGGAATCTTTTTCAGGAAAACACAATTAGCAGTCCTATTACTAGGGCTGTAATTACATGGGAAGTAATGTTATTAAGGTTAATTTCTGAGTTACATCTCAAACACAGTATCAAAGAAAGTCAAGTTGTTGATTCTGGAGTTTCATTTCTCAGGTTTTATCCACTTATCTTGACATTAGAAAATGTTCAGATGCAAGAATTTGATGGCGAAAAGACTCTGCGAAAATATTGTATGGGCCTTGGGGTTTCTCTCGCCCTCCTTTTCTATGTCTATTTCTCCCCTGGATCAGAGCCATGCTAATTTTGTGCCCGAATGCAGTTTCCCTTCGTTGTTTTAAAGTTCAATGATAAGTTCATCTGGCACCTTCATATTGAAGGTGGTGCAACGCAGACCAGAGCTCATTAATGATAGTGCTGGTGTGTCCTGTGCCAACATGATAAAGGAGCCCTCAAGCGTTTTCTAGGCGGAAAGAGGGGACTGCAATGTATACAGCAAAATTATCAAATATATCATCATAGCAGGAACAGAAAACATTTTATAAAATTTAAAGAAATATATCAGGCCACTTATTGTGTTTTCAAAATGTGCTCCTGGTCTGCTTTATCATAGCCAGAAACATTAAAATTCATGAAACTATTGAACAGCAGGGTAGAGAAAGCTGAGTGAGCATTCGGCCCAGAGTCTATTGGGAATAGTACTTATTGTACAGTGGTGATAAAAAAATCAATCTTTACTTGAGGGCTATCATACAGAAAGCATCATGGCAGTCAGTGAAAAGCAATCGTAAGGAGAGGTTTCTTGGAATCGATCATCTGCTTGGCAAATAAAAGGCAACAAGCAATCTCTTCCAAAAAACAACGATGCCTCTGCAGCTCAAGGACCTGATTTGCTAAGGTTTTTCATTCACTCTGTATCTGTTGGGGGGAAAAAAGCTTAGGCAATCTGATCCTTAGTGCTGAACAGCAAAGTTAACAGAAAAGGAAGAAAGAACGTTGCCAGCAAGTATGTACATCAGAGACCAAGGACAGAGGCATAAGAACTTTCTTTGCTGTGTCCAAGCAATTGACTTGCTAGGCCTATAATACTGGGTAATTGTCTTGAATGCCAAGCGAGGTATTTTTGTGGAAACAAATGTGCTCAAGTCTTTTGTTATCCAAAGCAATTAGGGATTCTACAAACTGTTAGGTGTTTATTTTCCAACTAATCGAGCATACCAAAAATCGGGGTTCATGGGCGCTTTTGTGTCAGAGATACTATTGCCAGGCACCTTTCAAATGGAATCAAACACACAGGTTTGTGCTACATAGGAGTCATTAATGCAGGAAAGACACCAAAACCACGTGGAGAACGCAAGACAAGCCAGAAGAGATGTGGACAAGTACCTGGGGAAGTGCAGTTTTTATTATTCAGTACACAACTATTTTAAATGTTTTACACCGGGGGTGTTTTATCAGTGTTTATCAGTTAAAACCTAAAAGCAGAGGTCTTAACTATACCCATCATGAAATCACAAAATGTGATTCATTATAGAATTAATAAAACGCCAACAAGGTTTTGTTAATTATGCTATTATTAAAAGGCAATTGGCTCCTTAGTCTTTTTGCCAAGAAAGAAATAAAGGCGCAAATGCTGTCCTAAAATATGACTATTATAATTTACATAAGAACATAAGATATGCCATACTGGGTCAGACCAAGGTCCATCAAGCCCAATATCCTGTTTCCAACAGTGGCCAATCTAGATCACACGTACCTAGCAGTTTCCCCAAAAGACACAGGTTCCACAATGCTTGTACTGGGTCAAGCATTGATATCCTGGGTCCCTTCTTAATAATGGTTTATGGACCTTTCCTCCAGAAACTTCTCCAAACCCAGCTACACTAACAGCCTTTACTACATCCTCCGGTAACAAATTCCAGAGTTTGAGTACACGTCGAGTGAAAAAATATTTTCTTATTTGTCTTACACAGTTTACCCTGCTAGTCTTTCTATATTCTGATAACATAAACAATCGATCTACGTTTACCCGTTCCACTCCGTTCATTAATTTATAGACTTCTATCATATCTCCCCTCAGCCGTCTCTTTTCCAGATTAAAGAGCCCTAACCTTTTTAGCCTTTCTTCATAGGAGTATCCTTCCATCCCCGTTACCATTTTGGTGGCTCTTTTTTGAAGCTTTTCTAATAACGCTATATCCTTTTTAAGATACGGCGACCAGAATTGCACACAATATTCAAGGTGCGGTCTCACCATGGAACGATATAGAGGCATTATAATATCTTTTGTTTTATTTTCCATTCCTTTCCTTATCATTTATTTATTTATTTATTATTTATTTATTAACAATTCTTATATACCGCACTATTAGACATCAGCGCGGTTTACATTGAACAAAAAACATCCGACAATTTACATATGTCTGGTCATTACATTTAACAGAAAGTATAACCTAGCATTCTATTTCTTCTCTTGGCCGCTGCTGCACACTTGGCCGAGGATTTTAACTTGTTATCCACAATGACGCCTAAATCTTTTTCCTGGGTGTTGGTTCCTAATGTGGAACCTTGCATCATTTTCATCTTTCATAGTGCATTCGAGGGGCTACATCAGTCCCAGAGAAAACGGAGTATTTTGCAGGCTATGGTGGCAATATCAAGGAAAGACGTTGAAATTTCAGGACCACATATGGCCTTCTTCAATGTCATTTTCACATCTTCCTTATCCAAAGGGTCCACGTGGTTTGTTAAATCCACTTAACACAGTCTCATTTTCAATATTTCAAGGGAAATATTTGTATAATGGATGCAGATATCCTTAGGTGGCCCTATCTGTGGATATTCAGTGGCACTCTAACAAATGAAGTTGCACATAGTATTTTCAGAGTTGCCAAGTTACCCAGTTCTGGGAGTGAGGTTTTTGTCCAGTTCTGTTTTAAATTTGCCTTACAATCCGGTATGGTATCTATAGTCCCTGATTTTTCTCATTGAAATCACTGCTGCAGGTCACATAATACACCAGAATGAGAATGTCAGAAATCCAGGACTGGCTTCGAAACCTCATCCTTGGAACCAGGCAACTTGGCAACTCTATATTTTGATCACCCAGTAAATAGATGGTCTGATACTGAAATATGGTGGTCGGCATTTAAAAACAAAAATACTGGCTGCGTCATTTAGATATTCAGCACCAGTGTGATAACTTACTACATTGGTGCATTTTTGCTTCACTCATCTTTGTTTCATTTTAACAAGTAGCGGCCAATTCTGCACAGGGCCAGTCTGGCCGGTCTGGATGTCCAAAATCTGGATGGACCGGATTTGCACCCAATTCTGCACCTGGAGGAGCTAAACGTTTGGGTGCAAAGGGTCTGAGCCGGCAGGACGGCCCTGATTCCAACCCGATGCATATCTGGCATGTTCTGGATCCAACCCCTCCAATACTCCCGCATGGAGCCTCAGTGCCATGCCAATAGGACACCATGCAGGAGCCCTGCTATCCCACACAACTTCAAAAGTGCATTTCCCTGCCTTGAACCATCCTACAATAAATTCAAATCTCTACTCAAACCTCACCTCTTTCAGTTAGCTTTTGAGTTACCACCCTCATGTCCTTAGCCCTTCTGGCCTTTCTCTCCTCTGACCCAGCCTTCCCTTGGTATGATTGCAATTTTTTTCCTATCAACCTATGGTGTTCCTTTTCCATTTTCTGTTTCCCAATTTTGCTTTTAATTGTACAGCACTCTAGTGGAACTAGTGAAGGGCGGTATATCGCATGTAATAAACTATAAACTATGGGCCCAATATTGATTTGGGCAGGCTATGCACCACTACGCGCATAGCCCTGCCCGTTGACTCCTAACCCTGACATCTCCACAGCACACAACACCAGCAGCCCACTGAAAACCTATCCAATGTATAAGCAAATGTGAACAGCAGTCTGTCAGGACACTTTTTCCTCTGTCCATGGATGTTTGCCCACAGTCCCAGTAGGGTGAATGCAGAACTACAGGCCCTGATGTTGAGCTTGTCAGGCTGATGTGTTCCACTTCCATGTCAACTGTATCATGCAGCATCCCCAAAAAGATCGCCTAGGAATTGCATCTTGGTATTCAACTCTCATCTCCTGTTGGCCCCCTATTGTTCTGATGTATTTGCCAAGCTCCTGCTCTTCATGGACCCGATATTGACTTGGGCAGGCTATGCGCCCTGACGACGCATAGCCCTGCCAACTGATCCATAAACCTGGATTTTCAGTGCTGGGGTCATATGCAGCCCTGGCATGGAATATCCGGGGATTGCTGCACATGTCCGAAACCACAGTAGGTAACTGGGCAACAGCGATATTGCATGCTGCCCAGTTAGCACCTGTGCGTTAAAGATAGGCAAGGGGTTTCCTAGCCTATTTTTTTTTTTGGGCACAGATCGCTTACTGGGCAGCATGCACTATCGCTGCTGCCTGATTAACACTTGTCATCGCCCCCGCTCTGAGCTGCAATGCCCACAACATGCATCAATGCTGACTGGATAGCATTGGGGTGCATAGGGGAGTTAGGAGAGGATATTCAACGGCACTAATGTATCCCCATTTAAGGCATTTATACAGTTTACTGGGTTGTAAGCTGCGTAAATGCCTTTAGTACTATTACTGTTACTGAAAATCTGGCCCCATATTTCTTAACACTTGCGTATGAGCCGTGCATCCAAATCACATGGTTGGCACACGGGAGTATGGCGAGTGCAGCTAGTGCCTACTGAGAAACTGGTATTGTGGCCATGCTAGTAGTGTGATTGTGTAGCTAGTACATGACTACTATGCCTGCCACTGCTGTGCACCTGCCTGCCCTGTTTCTGCGTTGACCCCACCTATTTACGCACTATGCTGCTAACATGGGATTTTTTTGTGGTGTTGCCTTTGGGCCACACATGCTCCTTGATATCACGCATCCCAAACGCGCGTGAAACCCATGCTAAACCTCATGCTACTAGCTAGTGCTCTTTGGTAAACATTCCCCTAATAGCACAATTAACTGCAGCAAATTTTGATGCATTTTGATGCAATTACATTTTTTAAAATGCACCAGTAAATTTATCAAGCTTGGCCATGAACTGAAATCTTACCAGTAGAAATTGTCAGATCACAAGAAGCTGCTCTCAGTTCCAGGGCTCAAGAGCCAATAAAACTATACCAAACCTGAGGGTGGAAGCAATTCAAACGTCAATCCTTGCCAGGCAACCTCTGGATGGACAGTAGAGATGCTGCACCTGGCAAAGCACGGTGAAGGAAAAAAGCTGAAATTTTTTTAAGTTTAAAAAAGATCTGCGTGATAAAAAAAGTATTTTGCGTTTTAAATTTCTTCTGTCTTTTTCTTTGCTGTGCCGGTCTGCAGCAGTCCTGCTGTCTGGGTTGCCTAGCGATCATGGCTCTTTAAATTGCTCCTTTGGGGTTTTGCGTGGTTTTGCAGGTTCCTCAATGCCAGAACAGAGAGCAGCTCCAAATTATCAAGGGCTTGTTTTTCAGCACAAAAAAGCAAGGAATGCTGGAGGGCAAACAGAAAAGAGCACAAACGGAGTCTATCCTGCTCAGGAACTGTAAAATGGTAAATGATGGCAAAACATGGTACGGCCACATGAAGGGCAAGTTTTTAAAAAATGCTCTGTTTACAAGCTTCCAAATTCAACATTTGTTTTTATTGCAAACAATAATCATAGTACACTGACGTATGAGAAAATCTTTTCATCAGACCTCATAGTTCCTGAAACAGCTTGAAAAACAGAAAGCTTTCCATACTGGAGCTGCTAGCTGTTTGGTATCATAGGAAATATAGTTCATAGGCCATTACACTCCATGACGAAGATGGTCTTCTGGACTATATTTCCCATGATGCTTTGCTCAGCCAGTCATTCATATGATTTGGTTGAACTGAGAAATCTTGCATATTTTTGGATACATTCCTGTGAAAATCTTTTGAATTTTACATATGCCAATAAAATATAGGCATTTTTAACATGTTCATATTATATTTCTTAACAGAATTCCGTCTCTCCATATCCGAAGAACCACAAAGCGATTAATCACGATCAAACAAAAAAATGTATTCAGTTTCTATCCCTGTAATAAATAATACTCTATTGTTGACCTTATAGCAGAGGTTCCTGACTTTGACCTCTCTCAAAGACAATCTTTTTCTTCACCATCTTCTGGCTATTTCAAGAAGAGATATTAGCTGCAAGCAAACTTCTGTATGCCAAAAGTAGACAGTGCAATGAATGATGTGACCACCTGCTCTACAAGTGAAATATGAGAGGTGACCCAGATTGTGACTGAGTTTCAAACCATGGAGTACATTACATCAACCTGCCCATTAAGATCGGTCATGGGAGGCACAACATTTTTCCACTTGGCATCAGAGAAGGCCATCAAATAAATTGACAGAATATGAGTCCCTTCATGAAATACAGAGAAGAGTAAGCATTGTAGATGATGCATTGTAGATGATGTCAGAAAAAGACCAGTTGGGCCATCTGATCTGGCAAGATATTCTATCCATATTGACAATGATACAACTCAGCTGCCAGACACCAGAATGCGACCACTGACAAGATAGCTCTCCTTATCTATGGTAATCTATTTTGTCTTTCTCCTTAACACTCCATCATTCTTGGGTAGATGAGTACACAGGAGGCAAATTTATAAAAGTCTTTATGCTTGTTTTCCACAAAGAAAGGGTCTTTTATAAAATGATACTATAGAATACATGCTTATATTATTGCCATGCTGCCCTGAGTGCACCTAATTTCATCTGATCTTGGAAACTAAGCAGCACTGGGCCTGGTTAGTACTTGAATGGGAGACCACTTTGGAATACCAGGTTCTGTAGGCTTAGGAGGTTATTCTGAACCGCGTTTAGTGGGTCTGGATGTTGATCCATATGTCCAGACCCGCTAATTGCCTGGATCGCGATGCCGGGAACAGAGCTTCCCACACGTAGATCTGTTCATGGACGGGAGAGTCTGGGCCAGAGGCGAAGTGAGGGCAGGCAGTGGTCAGCACCATGACCTTGGACCTGTAGGACTGATTCCAATGTCAGCCCTGTATATCCGGGGCCACATGACGTGGCTGGGCCGGGACGGAAAGGTGAGGATGTACAGGGAGATCCCCATGGCCTGACCTTGGCCAAGACAGGCTCGATCGGGGGTCAGGCTGAGGGGAAAGGAGGTTCCCTGTGTCCACCAGGGTTCGCGGCCCTGTGTCCATGCAGGAGCCAGGCTGGACTAGCATGTCTAGCCCCTGCGGGATCAGAATCGGCTGCTACCGGTGCACATCCTGATTCCAACTGGCCAGACAGGAGAGGGACACCCAAAATGGAATGGGCCTCTTACTGTGAAGAAGAATGCCTGGCAATCTATTTCTGGTTGCACCTTGCCAGAAAACCCAGAGGATAGTCATAACATTGACAATTATCTCCAGGGTAGCAAGGAGTCAACATAGACTCGATAGCACTTAGCAACAATATAAGTGCATATTAGTACATATGGTGACAAGACATCTTTGGCCCGATTTTCGAAAGGCATTTACACAGTTTACAGCCCAGTAAACTGTGCAAATGCCTTAAATCGGGATATTCAACGGCACTTACACAGTTAGTGCCATTGAATATTCCCTTCTAATTCTCCTACACGCCCCGATGTTATCTGTTAGCGTTGGGGAATGTTGGCGGCATTCCGGGGCGGGGGGGAGCAGAGGCAGCGACAAGTGATTACCGTGCAGCAGCAATACTGCATGCTGCCCAGTTAGTGATCTGTGTTGAAAAGATAGGTGAGGAAAACCTCGCCTGTCTTTAAGGCGCAGGAGCTAACCGGGCAGCATGCAATATCGCTTCTGCCCAGTTAGCTCTGGTGTTTTCCGGTGTGTGTGGCAGTCTCCAGATATTCAATGTCATAAGCTGCGGCATTGAATATCCAGGTTAGAGGTTGGTGGAAAGGGCTATGTGCCAACAGGACGCATAGCCCTTCAAAAATTAGCCTAGTTCAATATCAGGCCTCTTTTACTTACTATGTATAGGTGCTCCCAAGGACATAGTTTGGGCAGAGCAACAGCTCCCAATGTTAATGCGTGCATTAGAATTTATGTAGAGGCTGGTTCTGTGCACCTATATTGCCTTTATAAAGCAGACTTCAAATAGGTGCCTTTTGACTTCTCACCTAGGAATCCTGTTATAAAGTCAGACCACCCTCTTAGTTCCTTCCTATAGGCCTCCTTTTTCGAGTCCAATCATAACACTCCATAATAATCTAAGTTGACAGTGGAGTCTCACGGTTAGAGCAACAGGCTAAGAACTAGACTAGCCTGGTTCAAATCCCACTCCTATTCCTTGTGACCTTGGGCAAATCATAAGAACATAAGATATGCCATACTGGGTCAGACCAAGGTCCATCAAGTCCAGTATCCTGTTTCCAACAGTGGCCAATCTAGGTCATACGTACCTAGCAGTTTCCCCAAAAGACACAGGTTCCACAATGCTTGTACTAGGTCAAGCATTGATATCCTGGGTCCCTTCTTAATAATGGTTTATGGATCTTTCCTCCAGGAACTTGTCCAAACCTTTTTTAAACCCAGCTACACTAACAGCCTTTACTACATCCTCCAGTAAAAAATTCCAGAGTTTGATTACACGTTGCGTGAAAAAATATTTTCTTTTATTAGTCTTAAATAGTTTACCCTGTAGCTTCATTGCATGTCCCCTAGTCTTTCTATATTCTGATAACGTAAACAATCGATCTACGTTTACCTGTTCCACTCCGTTCATTAATTTATAGACTTCTATCATATCTCCCCTCAGCCGTCTCTTTTCCAGGTTAAAGAGCCCTAACCTTTTTAGCCTTTCTTCATAGGAGTATCCTTCCATCCACTTTACCATTTTGGTGGCTCTTCTCTGAACCTTTTCTAATAACGCTATATCCTTTTTAAGATACGGCAACCAGAATTGCACACAGTATTCAAGGTGTGGTCTCACCATGGAACGATATAGAGGCATTATAATATCTTTTGTTTTATTTTCCATTCCTTTCCTTATGATACCTAGCATTCTATTTGCTCTCTTGGCCGCCGCTGCACACTGGGCCGAGGGTTTTAACATGTTATCCACAATGATGCCTAAATCTTTTTCCTGGGTGGTGGTTCCTAATGTGGAACCTTGCATCTTGTAACCATAGTTTGGGTTGTTCTTCCCTAGGTGCATAACTTTGCACTTGTCCACATTAAATTTCATCTGCCATTTTGATGCCCAGTCTTCCAATTTATCAAGATCCTCTTGCAATTTTCCACAATCCTCTTGGGTTTTAACAACTTTAAATAGTTTTGTATCATCTGCAAATTTGATAACCTCACTCGTTATTCCCTTTTCCATGTCATTTATGAATATGTCAAAAAGCAGCGGACCCAGCACAGATCCCTGGGGTACACCTCTATTCACCTTTTTCCATTGGGAAAATTGACCATTTAGCCCTACCCTCTGCTTTCTATCTTTTAACCAGTTCCTGATCCACAATAGTACACTACCTCCTATCCGATGATTCTTTAGTTTTGCCAAAAGTCTCTGATGAGGGACCTTGTCAAAGGCTTTCTGAAAGTCCAGATACACTATATCAACCGACTCACCTTTGTCCACTTGTTTATTCACACCTTCAAAAAAACATAACTGATTAGTAAGACAAGATCTTCCTTGTCTAAAGCCATGTTGGCTGTCTCCCAATAGGCCATGACTATCTACATGCTGAGTAATTTTGTTCTTTATGATGGTTTCTACCATTTTTCCCGGTACTGACGTCAGGCTCACCGGTCTGTAGTTTCCCGGATCATTCCTGGAACCCTTTTTAAAAATTGGCGTTACATTGGCGATCCTCCAATCTTCAGGTATTACAGATGATTTTAATGAAAATTCACAGATTATTAATAGCAGGTCTGCAATCTCATATTTCAGTTCTTTCAACACCCTTGGATGTATACCATCCGGCCCAGGTGATTTGCTACTCTTCAGTTTATTTAATAGTTGTAATACTTCTTCCTGATGTATTGATTTTTCCTTCAATTCTTCCGCACCTTTAAATACCACTTCAGTCATGGGTAACATAAGAACATAAGATATGCCATACTGGGTCAGACCAAGGTCCATCAAGCCCAGCATCCTGTCTCCAACAGTGGCCAATCCAGGTCATACGTACCTAGCAGTTTCCCCAAAAGACACAGGTTCCACAATGCTTGTACTGGGTCAAGCTACATCTTCCCTACATCTTCCTCAGTAAAGACCGAAGGAAAGGATTCATTCAGTCTCTCCGCTATCGCCTTGTCACCTCTTAGTGCCCCTTTAACCCTCTATTATCTCAGATATGAAATTACTTGTATGCCCTCTTGGTCAGGAAAAATATTTACTGCACCTACATGTAACTTGTCTTGAATTCTGAGAAAGGTATGAGTCCAATTCCCCCAATACTAGTGTGATCACTGCTTGAATATTGGGCTTCCTAGGAAGGCATATTCAGCTGCAGCAGCAAGGTAAAATAAAACACCTAGCTGCCATCATTTTAATTATGACAGAATATTCAGTTGTGGAAGGTATCCAGTTTCTGCGGCTGAATATCTAGACTGATTTGCCACACATGCTACTATCTGATTAGCAGTGATACTCAGCCACTAAGGGCCTGATTCTAGAAGGGGAATAGCAAAGCAGCTTGACTTCCCCTCTGCACACACAGAGTCAATCTGCATATAGCATGGGATGTGGGCATGACAAGGAGGGGCATAGCCAGGCCCAACCCCCAGACGTGCAGGGTCGATTCCATTGATAGCCCTGTACATCCGGGGGTGATTGGAGGGACAGCCTGTTTATAAGGGCAGGCCACTCCCCTGATCCCATCTGGTAGCCCCCCACAGGAGCACAGTGGCTCACCACTGGAGCAGCAGGTCACCAGAGATATGTCCCTGCCACCCTGTCCGAGCTCTGGCAGCCCCTGCCGGAGTCAGGTGGTAGCATAAGTGCTAGGGCAGTGATGGCTAACCTTTTTGAGCCCGAGTGCCCAAACTGCCGCACAAAACCAAAGAATTTCCTCAAAGTGCCAGCACGTCAATTAAACCTTAACAACAAGATTTTAGAGCCTTATAATGATGTTCCAGATCACCCTTTTTGGGCAAGGATACTGGGGCGTTACAAATTAGACAACACTTGTCTTTCACCATGATGAAGAAGTAGTCCATTTCCCATTCATCATGAAAGTGGTAGGTTTTGATCTTCTTTGGAACCCAGCTCCCGCGCGGGTCCTATAATTTCGCAAGAGGACGGCGCACGAGCCCTAGCGCGCAGCTTCTCGGCAAGAGGCGCGCAGAAGTTCCGACCGGAAGGGGAAGCGCGCGGTCGGGCTGGGGCCTTTCTCCTAGCACAGGGGTCTGCAACCTTTAAGACATAAAGAGCCACTTGGACCCGTTTCCGAAGGGAAAAAAAAACTGGGAGCCGCAAAACCATTGCGACATTTAAAACAAATCTAACACTGCATATATTGTTTCTTTTTTTTTTTTTTTAATTCTTTATTTTCGTTTTATAACAACAAAGGAAAGGAAGACATACAGCTAAAAGACAGATACATAAAGTGTGATACATACACCAAAGTAAACCCCTACCACCCCCCTCCCCCCTGCTTCTTCTCTAGAAAACTAGTCATTCCCGAAACGGGCGTGTACGTACATTATTGTGTTACAAAACCTAACGGTGATCTGAAACATGATGAGTGCGCATTATACAGGCATGTTGGAACAATGAGCAGATTGTACATAATCATTAAGCATCTGCCATTTAGACAAGCGAGAGTGAATTTGGGCATGGGGAATAGCTCTCCGAGGTATCTGCTCATATTTGCTATATAAGCAGACGAGATTCCACCATTCATTGACAGTAAGTCGAGAGCTATCCTTCCAATTCCTCGTGATTAAGCATATGGCAATACCCAGCATAAAATCAAGGAGAAAGCGACCCTTCTTAGGAAGAGAGGGGACCTCCGCCGCAGAGCGGAGTCCCACGATCTTCCAAGAGAGAGGTTCGTGAAGGTGCAAGATAAATTGAATACGACCCCAGACCCGCCCCCAATAAGCCTGTAGTTGAGGACACTCATAAATAACATGAACAAAGGTTCCCACAGCAGTATGGCAAGACCAACACTGGTCCCTAGCATTTACGTTCCATTTGGCAATTTTTTCTGGGGTATAAAAGCATCTGTGTGCAAAAAAGAAGAGGGTTTGGGTAACCGAGGCAGACCGGGAAACCCGCACTACTTTGCTCCAGAATACGCTCCATTGCACAGGGGTTAAAGTGGATTGCAGTTCGCGCTCCCAGGCTTGTTGGGCTCTGAAAGTGGCCGTGTCTGCACCCTGACATAATATTTTATAAAAGTTAGAGGCTACCCCATGTGTACTACTTATAGAGTGAACTATTTCTAATAGCCCATCCGCAGTAGGGGCAGAGGGCGGCATGATTCGAGCACTTTTAAGGCAGTGTTGAAGCTGCATCAATTGAAAGTAGTGTTTCGCTGGTAGCGCAAATTCCTTTTGTAAATCAGAAAAGGTTTTCCAACGAGCTGCAGAGAAAAGCTGTTGGGGTGTCCAGATCCCCCTTGAGTACCAGGGTTTCCATGCAATCGTTCTATTTAGGACTTGAATTCTGGGGTTATTCCATAGCGGGAGTCCGTCCCGAGGACATACGTTCGGGCCCAGTGATAGAATGAGAGTATTGAAGGCCGCAAGAGTATCGACAATCATTGGCGGATGGCGAGTGTCTACTTGATAGGACATACCGGGGAGATGGGTCAACGGAATTGGGCTACTAAGCTCCTCTTCTATGTCAAGCCAAACTGGTCTACTGTCTGTTGAGGCATCTAGCCATCGGGCACCTTGCTTAAGTAGGAAGGCTTGATGATATCTAAGAAAATCAGGAAATCTGGTACCCCCTCTTTCCTTTGCAGACTGTAGTTTTTGTTTAGCTATCCTTGGTGGCTTGCCCTGCCAGAGATAACGGACGAGAAGGCCCTCAATATCTTTATAAGTATGTAGCGGGAGTAAGCATGGCAGCATTTCTAAAATGTAGTTCACTTTGGGGACTATCATCATTTTCACAGTTTCTAAGCGGCCCCACCATGTAAGAGATAAGGGAGACCAACGATTTGTGAGCTCGCGGACTTTGGAGACTACCTCTTTGGCATTAAAACTGATAGTATCTTCTAAAGGAGAACAGTAATGGACCCCGAGATACTTCACCATGCGGGATTGCCAAAGGAAGGGAAAGGCCTGCATGTCAGCCTCATGTACCCAGCGGTTCAGTGGGAATGCGACAGATTTAGTCCAGTTGATTTTATAGCCCGATAATTGTGAGTATCCGTCAATCAGATCCAAGACAGCTGGAACCGATTCGAGGGATACGAAAAGCATAAGGTCGTCTGCATATGCAGAGAGTTTAATCTCCCTATGACTGAAGGGGACACCTCGAATACGTGCGGACTGTCTAATAAGGAGGGCTAGGGGTTCAAGAGCAAGATCAAAGAGCATTGGTGATAGGGGGCAACCTTGACGCGTACCTCTTTGGAGATTAAATGGCTGAGACTTGATGGCATTTACACAAATACTGGCGACGGGTTGAGTATACATGACTTGGAGATATCGGAGGAAGCCCTCCCCGAAGCCATACCATCGGAGAACAGCAAATAAGAAGGGCCATTCTAGACGATCAAAGGCTTTTTCGGCATCCAGGGAAAGACCCACCCATGGCTGATCTAGATTGGCAGCACTGGATAGCACATGACACAAGGTCCGAGCATTGTCAGCAGTTGATCTGCCGGGTATAAAGCCGCATTGGTCGGGGTGAATTAGGGTGGCCATCCTGTCAGATAACCGGGTGGCCAAAATCGTAGCGAAGATCTTATAATCGGCATTGAGTAGGGAGATTGGGCGATAGTTGGCGGTTAGTAGTGGGTCTCTGCCTTCTTTCTCAAATACTACCACATTAGCTGCAGCAAAGGATCCCAAAGAAGATGTATCTACCGCAAGGGCAGTAAAATAGAGTTTTAAATAGGGAACTAAGTCTGCGCTGAACGTTCTGTAGAATTCGGTCGGGAGACCATCGGGCCCAGCGGCACGGCCCGAGGCTGTTCGTTTTAGGGCAGATTGGATCTCTGAAGTAGAGAAGGGTTCATCCATCGCATCCCTATCATCTTCAGAGAGGGTCGGCCGCTGAATGCCAGAGAGCAATCGCTCGAATGTCTCTGACGAGAACTCACATTCAGATTGATATAGGCGGGTATAGAAATCCCGAAAGAGCTCTACTATGTCGGAGTCTGTGGTCACTATGCCCCCTCCCTGTGGAGCACGAAGGGCCGCTACGCGTTTGGCTTCTTTTTGACCTTTCAAGGCGTTGGCTAAGAGTCGACCGGCTCGGTTATTTTCACGATAATATGTCCCTCGCTGAAGCTCAATGCTCTTAGAAGCTGCAGTGGAGAGGATTGAATTATATTGAAAACGAAGACGCTGTAATCGAATTAATACACATGGATCAGTATGTGAAGTTAGAACTCGTTCGCCTGCTTTTATTTGTTGATCTAGTATGAGTAGCTGCTGTTTGCGTTGTTTCCGCAGGCGGATTTGATAGCTAGTGATCGTTGCTCGAATGGCCGCTTTGAAGCCCTCCCACCAAGCCCAATTCGCAGTATCCTGGGGTAGATTAAAATGGAAGTAATCCTGTATGGCTGCTCGAATTTCTAACTGGAACTCTGGCTGAGTTAACAGGGCTCTATCAAAGAACCAGGCCTCCGAATTCCCTTGGGGTGCAGTAGTGTGTAATTGAAAGGAAATGGCAGCATGATCTGAAATATGTTGGGAGTGAATCTTTGCAGTGTCCACCTGAGGAACTAACAGTTTTGATATTAGAAAGAAGTCTATGCGAGACTGGGATTTATGAGGAGAAGAGAAGAAGGTGAAGTCAAGCTCATTGGGGTGTAGTAACCTCCAAAGATCAACTAAAGCAAGATCTTTGATCAGGGAGGTAAGCGTGATGTGACTCTTGGGGGGACCACTCGTCCTAGGCGGCTGTTTGTCAATCAGGGGATCAAGGACTAGATTGAAATCCCCCCCAATTATCAATGAAGTATTAGCAGAGGCCTGTGCAACCTGAGCAATGGTAGCAAAAAAGGCAGGGTCATCCACATTAGGAGCGTAAAGGCATATACATGTAAATTCAAGGCTACCTATCTTGAGGTGAACTCTGGACCATCTACCTTCTGTATCTGAGCTAGTCGCAATAACAGTAGCATGCAAAGATTTCCTAACCAGTATGGCAACCCCACATTTCTTAGAAACGGCTGGAGAATAAGCGGCCACCATGTAAGGTTTAATATTGAGTTTAAGAGTTTCCTTCGAATTTAAATGCGTTTCTTGAAGAAAAATCAGATCCGCAGCTTCATGACTTAGGTAGCTCAGGATTTTCTTCCGTTTTATCGGATTATTGATTCCTTTTACGTTCAATGAGAAAAACTTACATGGTGCCATCACTCGGTAATAGACATTTTAGGTAAGGGCGCTTGAAAACATACAACATAATCAGAATCTGTGCAACAATGACATAATCACCGAGTATTCTGTCTAATACACCCCATATTGAAAAGTATGTACCAAAGTATCTTAGAGAAGAAGCAAAACCCCCAAAGAATATGGCGACCATATGTCTGCGGGAGGAGGCCCTAGAGAGGAAATGGAAAGACATAAAAAAAAAGAAAAGAAACACCAGAGTCATAATTAACACTGTCTCTGATACTCATCGAGGCTACTGTGGGTAGATGGAGTCGGGTCACAGATATTATCAAAAGTAAGGCAACAAACTGTCCTCGCCAGACTCTTTGCTGAGCTGCGGCAGATCCAATATGGCAGGTACAGCGGATATGAGAATACCTGCAGGAACATTCTAGAAGTCAGCGCATCAAGTCGGCTTCTTTGGAATCCAAAAACTCCGCTAGTAGATCAGGGTCCTCAAATGTTCTTGTCTGATTGTGAAGCGTGACTCGGAGCTTGGCCGGGTACATCAGGCCATAGCGGGCTTGTAGTTGTTGAAGCCTCGGCCGGAATTCCAGAAAGCGCTTTCGGCGGTCGACCGTGGGTTTAGCCTAGTCGGGATAGAAGGAGATCTTGTGGCTCTCAAACTCCATATGGCCCTTTGCCCGAGAGGCACTTAGAATTTGCTCCACGTGTTGATACCTCAAAAGTCGAAAAATGATAGGCCGCGGGGTCTTCCTGTTGAGCGTTATGCTTGTGGGTACACGATGAGCACGATCGATCTCCAAATCTTTGACAAAAGTGATTTGGAGCAGGGAAGGGAGGATTTTGTATAAAAACTCTTTCATGTCACCCGATTCCGCTCCCTCCGGTATGCCCACGAGTCGTATGTTGTTGCGGCGCGCTCTGTTATTGCCATCTTCCACTTCTTTCTGCAAGGCCCGCACCTGGCGTTCAACTTTGTCGAGTTTGGACAACCGGGCCGCATGGGAGTCCAATATGCTCTCCATTTTATCCTGACGCGAAGAAAGCCCTTCTAGCTTGCTTTGCAGCACACCAAGATCTTCCCGCAGCGCTCGGAGTGCTTCACCGTTCGACTGCACGAGGTCTTTGACCCCTCTAATCTCTGCGAGAATTTCCTGCTGCATTTCGGGGCCCTCGCACAAGGCCAGCCCCTTCTGCGGGGATGGAGGTTCAGTTTTGGAGCGTTTGCCGTGAGAAGCCGCTGGAGATCCAAATTCCAGGCGCGTAGGTTTGGTCCCCGCCATCTCACCAATGTGCCCCAGTAAGATCAGAGTAGAAGTTCCAAGTATGTACGGTGTTAATTCAGGATTCTGAGTAGGCCTCTCGGGAGCCTCAGCGTTATGCGACCATCCCGCTGGACATCAGGCTCCGCCCCCCGCATATATTGTTTCTTACAGTGTACCATCATAATCACAATCACAATCATAGCCTGAGGTAAATATGAGGGCCCAAATGTAATCCACATTATAAATATATTATTATATTATTGTCACTTTTCTTTTAATATTTTTTTGACCCCCCTCAGAACTACTTTTCATAGAAAACGTTCAATTAACTTACCGTATTTTCCGGCGTATAAGACGACTGGGCGTATAAGACAACCCCCTACTTTTCCTGTTAAAATATAGGTGTTTGGCCTATACTCGCCATATAAGACTACCCCTCTTCCAGCGCACACCAAAAAAAATACGCCGGAAAATACGGTTAATTAATCACAACAAGTAACAATATTTGATTTCAAAATTATGATGATTTTGTAGTCAAATCACTAATATGAAATAAAATTATTTTTTCTACCTTTGTTGTCTGACTAATTTATTCTCTGATCATGCTGGTCCCGATCTGAGGCTTCTGATTTCCTGTCTTCTCTTAGCTCTGTTTCTGTGGTCTATGGTCCATCTGCCATTTCTTATCTCTTCTTTCGTTTTCTTCACTTCTTTCCATCAGCCTATTTCCAGTCCCAGTAACCCTCCCCAGTATCAGCCCCTTTCCAGTCCTCACTCCCAGTACCTTCCAATGTCAACTTGCATTCCCATGATTGCCACTGGTGTCCATTCCCTTCCAGTCCCCCTCCTTCCCCACTGACCAGTCCCTTCTAGAACAAATACCATGACAGCCCCTCTCAGATCCACTCCCTTCCAGTTCCATTCTCCCATCCCCTCGCATCAGCCCATTTGTAGCCTTAGCCCCCAGTTTTCTTCCAGGGCCAGCAGCTCTATCCTCCCCTCCCCACAATCAGCCCATTCTCAGTCAAAGCCCCCCAATCAGCTCACTTCCAGTGCTAATCCCCCCTCAACCCCATTACCAGTGCTAGCCTCCCCTAATCAGCCCAATACCACCAGTCCTACCCCCCCCATCACCAGTCCTATCCCCCCATCAGCCCATTTCCAGCCCTAACCTCACCGATCAGCTCATTTCCAATGCTAGCCCCCCATCAGTCCATTATCAGTCATACCCCCCATCAGCCCATTACCAGTCCCAACCCCCCCCCCCTTGATCAGTCCATTCCCAGTCCTAGCCTTCAACCCATTACCAGTCCTAGTCCCCTCCCATCTGCCCATTACCAGTGCTAGCTCCCCCATCAGCCCATTATAATCCTAAGCCGCACTGTCTCTCGCCTCTCTCCAGCATTTATCCCGTCTGTCCAGTATGTCCCTGTCTCTCCCCTTTGTGCATGCCAGCCCCCCTCCCTCCATGTCAGCCCCCATCCTTCCATCTGTCCATGTCAGCCCCCTCCCTCCCTCCCTCCATGTCAGCCCCACTGTCCATGTCAGCCTCCCTCCATGTCAGTCCCCCCTCTGTCCATGTCAGCCCCCTCCCTCCATCTATCCCTCCCTCCATGTAAGCCCCCCTCCTTCCATCCATCCATATCAGCTCCCTCCCTCCATGTAAGCCCCCCTCCTTCCATCCATCCATATCAGCTCCCTCCTTCCATGTCAGCCCCCCTCCCCAATCCATCCATATCAGCCCCCCCCCCTCTCCCCATGTCTGCCTCCCTTCGTCTGCAGCCGCGGCTCCCTGCCTCTTAGGGAACCGCGGCTGTGCTTGTAAAATCGTTGCGGAGCCCTTCCTGTCTTGACGGGCTCCGTGCAGCATTGTCCCGCCTCTAAAGGAAGTTGTCCTTTGGAGGCGGGACAATGCTGCACGGAGCCCGTCAAGACAGGAAGGGCTCCGCAACGATTTTACAAGCACAGCCGCGGTTCCCTAAGAGGCAGGGAGCCGCGGCTGCAGACGAAGGGAGGCAGACACCTGTCCTAGCAGCATAGTAAATGCTTCTGTTTGCAGGGGGGCTGAGTTCAGTTTCCCGTTCTTTGCGCTCAGGGTGACTATCTAGAGCAGTGATGGTACACTCACCTCCCGCCGCGCCGCATACTTAATTGCGGACCTTCCCGCGTGCCAGCTGCAAGGCCTTCGCGTGCCACAGCTGGCACGCGTGCCATAGGTTCGCCATCGCTGTGCTAGGGCATTGTGGGCACACATAGGCTTGTGAGGTGAACATCCTGCAGTCCATGCTGGGACACACTGGGCCGTCCTCGGGGCTAATTCTGTATGCTGTGGGAACATTTTGCTCTCATGTTACAGAATTGGGTGTTAATGGACTCACCCTTGTCGGACTGTCGGGACGGCCTGGACGTCCCCCTTCCTTAATCAGGCTTTAAGTGTTCAAAGCAATTAAAGTTAGGACACTCATTCACATGTCCTAACCTAAACCACTTAAACTGTCCTGTTAATCATTGAATATCGCCGCTAATCGTATAACATCTGTCACTGCTCTTGCTCCCCCCACAGACCCATAGAGGGAGGAGTAGCCTAGTGGTTGGGGCAAGGTACTTCAGGCCAGAAGGTCAGGGGTTCAAATCCCACTAGAGGACAGCAACCTTGGGCCGGAAGGACTGGGGTTTCTAGTCCCACAGATGCTCCTTGTGGTCTTGGGCAAGCCACTTAACCCTCCATTGCCCATGTTCCCTGTAAGTATTAGTGTATGTGTCTCATATCCCCGCGTGTTAAATGTATCCCCCAATTGTGTTGTGACCACTTTGATTGAAGGATAAGGTGGTATACAAAACTGTCAAAATAAATAGACCAATAGCAACCAGGGCATTTTTTCAGCTGTCTGTGGGCGTATTCAGTGGCAGTAATAGGTTAGTGCTGCTGAATATCATGGTGACTGTGCTTTAGCAAGTTAGTAAGTCTGCTAACCAGCTAAAATGTTTTGAATATGTCCTCTCCCCCCCCCCCTCCCCCAGTTCCTGTTTATTGCTTGCCAGATAGATCAAAACAGGAGTGCTTTAATTTTCACTAGCTTTTCTAGTTATTTCAGTACTTGCAGCCTGCCAGACAGGTCCAGCTACTTGCTCATTTTATTATGACAAGCCAAATTTGGCCATGTGTTTCCCCTCAAACCTTTAGCATTGCATATTAATTGCTTTGTCGGTCATTCAGATTGATGCAACAAACTGTGTTGAATCTATCTAGTTCAGCACCAAAAGCACTTAAACACATGCAGTAGGTAACACTGTCTCCTGCCTTTTCAGTTTTAGCAACCAAGGATCCTGTGTGTTTATTCCATGCTTTCTTAAACTCCCTTCCTGTATTTAGCTTCCAGTACATAACCCAGGAGACCATTCTATGCACCTACCACCCTATCCATGAAAAAATGTTGCTATTCAGTCATCTGCTCCAGAGCTTATATCATGCCCCCTTATTCTAGAACTTTATTTCCCTTGAAACTGGTTTATTTCTTGAGCCTTATTAATGTCTTTTAGGTATTTGAATATATCTGTTCTATATCCTCATTGCATACATATTTAGATTTTTAAGCTCCATCTTCCAGGGCTTCTGATGTAGACCTCATATCATCTTCATAGTCTTTCTCTGGACTGCATCCACTGTGTCTATAGAGTTCCTGACAGAAGTCCTCCTCAGGGGCAATCTGCAGCCTGAGTCAAAAGATGAGCTGGTGCTCCCTCCCCCCAGACTCCCAAAATGGAGCAGGCATCCTCACCGCTCAAGGCTGGGAACAAATAAAATGCTTTGATGCAGTTGTACACTGACTCTCAGAGCACAAACTATCTGTAAATTACTAGCTGAAAAGTCCTCTGCATAACTAGAGATCTAGCCTTCAACCCTCCATCAACCCTAAAGGTTGATGATGCAGAGCTAGTAAAAACTCTGGAATAACCCTGGATCAACGCTTAACACTACAATGCAACGTTAGCAAAACAATAAAGCATACATACCACAACATGAGAATACTATAACACGCCCTCTACTTGAAATCCATGACTTCTGAACAGTATTTCAAGCCATGATATTCTCTTACTTTGACTACTGTAATATCTTACAGGGACTTCCAAAACAGACCATATGCGCACTACAATTGGCACAGAACACTGCAGCCTGCATTCTAAATGGTATATCAAAATCTGAACACGTAACACCCATACAAAACAGTTCCACTGGCTCCCCCTATTGAGTTCAATAACATACAAGGCCTTACTAATCATATTCAAGTATCACACAAAATATCATCTGACTATTTGAAGTCTTTGTTACTCAAGAATATAAGCAACCAGCCCAGGAGAACATACACACAAAACATCTTTTGAACCTTACCCAGAGTAGTTACAGAAATACCCTCTTTCTTTTTGCTCTATGGAGAAATTAGGTCTTACCTGCTAATTGTCTTTCCTTGAGTTCTCTCCGGGCCAGTCCAGGGAACGGTAGGGTTGTCAATCCCATTCAGCAGCTGAGGACTGAAAACTGTAAGTTTTTTCAAGACAGGCTTAGCCACACCTCCTGCTGTTCCTGCTCCAGTCTCCTCTTGGCAAAGCAGCTTAACACCTAAGACTAGAAACAGAAAAGAACAAAACTAAAAAGAACATTGCAAACTTCCCTAGCAGGAAGCACACTCGCTAATAAGCAATGTGGCCTCCGGAAAGTGCTCACTTTAGCCAAATCCAAGCAAACATGTTTTCTCTTTTTTTTTTTTTTTTTACAATTACATTCGCAATGGAAAGGCAAACTCAAAATAAGTCAAGCCCTTCCCCCAAACACGAGGGAGCCCCAAGAAAACCCCTACGTCAATATACCGAAAGCGTACAGAAAAAGCACACATTCTCCTGCAGATACACACCCTTGCTGATTAGGAGAACGGAACCAGAAGCCAAAAAAAAAGATCACACTGGGTGGGCCCTGGACTGGCCCGGAGAGAACTCAAGGAAAGACAATTAGCAGGTAAGACCTAATTTCTCCTTCCTTTTCGTTTCTCCGGGCCAGTCCAGGGAACGGTAGGGCAGTACCAAAGCTGTACCTAAGAACGGGAGGGACCCGCTAGCCCCGCTACAATGGCTGAAGCCCCCACATTCGCATCTGCCCTGGCCAGCACGTCTAATCTATAGTGCTTTGTAAAAGTATGGAGGGAGGACCATGTCGCTGCTCGACAGATATCCACCGGCGGAACCAGCGCATGCTCCGCCCAGTACGTCGCAAGACTACGGGTAGAATGAGCCTTAAGCCCCTGCGGAGGAGGCTTCCCTGCGGACTCGTAGGCCGCGATCACGGCATTTTTCACCAATCTGGCAATTGAAGCCTTAGACGCTTCCATACCTTTGCGCGGTCCCCCAAAAAGCACAAACAACCTATCGGACCTACGGAAAGGCTGCATAGCCTTCAGGTATCTTCGCAACACTCTCCCGAGATCTAACTGTTTTAGCGAACGATCCATAGGTGATCCCGACAAATCAGAGAAAATGGGTAACGATACGGCTTGATTCACATGAAACGACGAAACCACTTTAGGCAGAAAAGAAGGAACCGGACGCAGCACTACCTTTTCCGGCAAAAACTGAAGATACGGTTCTTGACAGGAGAGAGCTTGAAGATCGGAAACTCTCCTAGCCGAACACAAGGCCACCAAGAAAG
The DNA here is from genome assembly GCA_033557465.1 of Ichthyophis bannanicus. Classification (NCBI taxonomy): domain Eukaryota; kingdom Metazoa; phylum Chordata; class Amphibia; order Gymnophiona; family Ichthyophiidae; genus Ichthyophis; species Ichthyophis bannanicus. The sequence goes on along the minus strand of CM066031.1, from coordinate 1,786,373,132 downwards.
CTGTCTTCCAAGACAATTCCTTCAACCGGGAGGGCGAATGGAACGAGGACCGAGACAACGCTTCGAGAACGACGTTCAGATCCCACGGAGGGATTATTGTCCTCACCGGTGGCCTGATCAGCTTGGCCGCACGGAAAAAACGGTGCACCTCAGCATGGGCCGTCAAACGACGCCCGCGAACCGAACCCCTATAGCAGGACAACGCCGCCAACTGAACCTTGAGAGTATTGAGAGCTAAACCTTTTTCCAGACCATTTTGCAGAAAAGACAAAAGTGTTGGAAGAGAAGTCGACAAGGGGTTAAAACCCCGCTCCTCACACCACGACTCAAAAACTCTCCAGACCCGAACATACGCGAGAGAGGTGGACGGTCTTTTGGATTGAAGCATTGTGGCGACTACCGACTCTGAAAAACCGCGACGCGTCAGCCTTTGCCCTTCAAGAGCCAAGCCGTAAGCAAGAAGCGATCCACCTGCAGCATTAGCACCGGACCCTGGGCCAACAGGTTGACACGAACCGGCAGACGCCAAGGAGGTTCTTTCAGGAGCCGGACAAGATCCGTGTACCAAGGTCGACGAGGCCAATCCGGAGCAATGAGAATCACGGTCCCCCGGTGCCGCGCTATCCGCTGGAGAACTCTGCCGATCATCAGCCAAGGTGGAAAAACATAAAGCAGAGCGTTCAACGGCCATGGCTGCACCAGCCCATCCAGGCCCTCCGACATGCGTTCCCTGGGTCTGCTGTAAAACCTGGACGCCTTGGCATTGAGGAAGGTAGCCATGAGGTCCATCACCGGCATTCCCCAGCGGCTGGTAATATCGTGAAACACCGCCGCGTTCAACTCCCATTCTCCGGGATCTAGAGTATGGCGACTGAGAAAATCGGCTTGCACATTCTCCTTTCCGGCCACGTGAGCCACTGACAGGGCGAGGAAGCGAGATTCCGCCCAAAGGAACAAGTCCTGGCTCTCTTCCAGCAGAGGCACACTGCCGGTACCCCCTTGATGATTGATATACGAGACCGTTACGACATTGTCCGAAAAGACTCGCACCGCCTTTCCGCGAATCAACTCCTCGAACCGAGGCAAGGCAAGACGAACTGTTCGAAGCTCCAAACGATTGATCGATCACGTCCTTTCCTCCGATGACCAGAGACCCTGCGTCACTTGCCCCAGACAATGAGCACTCCAGCCGGACAGACTCGCATCCATTGTGACTAGCACTCACTCGGGATCCTGCAGAGGGACACCAGCTTGAAGATGAGACGCATTCAGCCACCACTCCAGACTGGCACGCACTTCCAACGGGCAAACCAAGGTCTGCGTGAGCGGGTGAAGCTGCGGAGACCAGCGGGACAACAACGCCTGCTGAAGTGGACGCATATGCGCTCTGGCCCACGGAACCAAGTCCAATGCCGCCGCCATCGACCCCAAGAATTGCAAGTACTTCCACGCCAAAGGGGCTGACAGAAGCAAGAACGCCCGAACCTGACTGATGATCTTTAACACCCTGTTCTTGGGCAGGAAAACTGACCCCACTGCTGTGTCGAAGAATTCCCCTAGATAGGTAATCTGTTGCACCGGTTGCAAATGACTCTTGTCCCGGTTGAGAACCCAGCCGAGTTCCTCCAGGACCTGCACAACTCGCGAGGTCACCGCGATCGCCTCCGGAAACGATCCGGCCCTGACCAGCCAGTCGTCCAGATAAGGATGCACCCGGATGCCCTCTTTTCGCAGCGCCGCCGCTATGACCACCATTACCTTCGTGAAAGTCCGGGGCGCTGTGGCCAGACCGAAGGGCAAGGCTCGAAATTGAAAAGGCCCCATCGGAACCGCAAACCGCAAGAAGCGCTGATGATCTGCCCTGATGGGAATGTGCAGATAAGCCTCCTTGAGATTGATGGACGAGAGAAGTTCGCCAGGACGAACTGCCCGAATAACGGATCGCAGGGTCTCCATACGAAAATGGGACACCCGCAACGAACGATTCACTCCCTTGAGATCGAGAATGGGGCGAAACAAACCCTCTTTCTTTGGAACGATAAAATAGATCAAGTATCGACCTAACCCGTACTGGTCGGGAGGCACTGGGACAACCGCCCGCAGGCGGAGCAAGCGCAGAAGCGTGTCGGTAACCGCTTGCCTCTTGGGACCTTGACCACAAGGAGAGACCATATAGGCTTCCTCTAACGGCTGCGCAAACTCTAGGGCATACCCATTTCGAATAATTTCTAGCACCCACTTGTCTGTGGTAATCGCGGTCCAGGCGGAGAGAAAACTCTGTAGGCGTCCCCCCACAGGCACTTCCCCCTGGACCAGCGCACCTTCATTGCGACTTTTTAGCGGAACCTTGCGGGGAGTTGAAATAGTTTCTGCCAAATCTGTGCGCTCCGCGAAAGGACTGGCCGCGGGGGCCGAACCGAACTCTGGAATAGGGCGCAAAGCGCGCACCGTGGAATTTTCTGGAATCTCGATTTTGCCCCCGCTGAAGTGTACCCCCACGGAGAGCTTTCGGGCGATCCTCTGGCAAGCGACCTCCTTTGGAGTCTCCCAAATCTTTCACAATTTTTTCTAAGGCCTCACCGAAAAGCAACCTGCCTTTATAGGGAAGCTTACTTAACCTGGACTTGGAAGAGGCATCCGCCGCCCAATTTCGAAGCCAAAGGAACCGCCTGGCCGCAATGAGTGAGGCCATTGTTTTCGCCGAAATCCTAACCAAATCATAACAAGCGTCCGCTAAATATGCCGCCGCCGATTCCAGCTTCGCGCCCTCAATGGCCGAGGCATCACCTCCATCCGGAGGAACCTCTCCTTGCAGCCAACGGATGGAAGCTCGAGAGACATAGGCGCCGCAAACGGACACCTGCAGTGCCAGAGCACTGGAATCAAAAGCCTGCTTCAAGAGCACTTCCAGCTTGCGGTCCTGCAAATCTTTAAGCGCCGCACCCCCTTCCACAGGGATAGTGGTCTTCTTCGTTACCGCGGAGACTAGAGCATCCACCTTTGGCATTTTCAAAAGATCCTTCTCTTCCTGCGGTACAGGGTAAAGACGGCTTAACGCTCGACCACCACGCAGAGTAGCCTCAGGGAATTCCCATTCCGCTTCAATCATATGCTTGATTACGCGGTGCACTGGAAAACAGCGACTCTCCGTATGGAAGCCCTGTAACAAAGGATCCTCCAGAGGCTCCTGAGCTAAGGAGGGAAGAGGAATATTGAGAGCTGCTAAGGAGTGGGAAATGAGCGCCCCGAGCTCCTCCTTGCGAAAAACCCTAAAAACATTAGGGTCCTCGCCTGGCGCTATCTCCCCTTCCTCTAAATCACTGAGACCAAAGTCCAAGCCCGCTTCGGATATGAGTTCCCCCTCCTCTATCCCCAGAGGATCGGGTAGGCGAGGCTCTAGGCCCCCTAAGCCGGAACCCTTACTCTCCTTGGGAGAAGGACCCTCTCCAGGATCTTCCCCAGACAACTTAGAAGTAGTGCCATCCAGAAGGGAAGGAGAAGAAATAGAACTGTCCCCCTGTGATGTTTTCAATAAATATGCCTTATGCATCGCTAAAATAAAGTCTGGAGAGAATAAGGAGGAAAACCCCTGCGGAGATGGTGGTAACAGTTTAGAGGGCTCTGTCTCAGGAAGCGCAGGCTTATGTGATTTAGCCTTCCTTTTTCCCTGCTTGTGAGGCACCGTGACAGGAACGGCCGGCTCCATCAAAATGGCCGCCGTTCCCACCTTTTCCGAGGCGTTTAGAGGCCTTTCTAAATCACCCGGAGCCTTACCATCCATACCGGCTTAAGCCCCTCGACGAAACAAAAGAAAAGAAAAGAAAAAGAAGCAAACCGCGCCTGCAAAAAGAGTCTCCCGCTCAAACAAGGAAATAAAAACAAGCCGACAGAACAGCACGCTCCGCACTGCAGCTCCAGAGGGCACGCCGCGCCTGTTCCCATGGCAACAAGAAACCTCTGACTCACCTGCAGAAGCTCTGGGCAGGTTCGGCTCGCGTTCCGGCAACCCCGCCGCTAGCGGAGAATGGAACCGCGGCGGCAGATTAGAGGGAGAGGTTCGTGGGGCTCCCAGAACCGATCCCTTCACCCGCAGGAACCCCGAGAAGGCAGGCTCTGCCTTTTAAAGCCGCAGGCACTCGCAGCCAGGGAACCGCAGGTTTACCATTGAAATTTAAAAGTAAATTTAAAAACAGTGCCAGGAAGTATGCAGAAACAGCCCCGCTAGGACCAACTGCACCAAAACAGAAATAAATAAAAGAAAAGAACTGCTAACAAATTTAGAGCACGGAGATGAGACCAGCAACGTCCTATTCAGCTGCTGAGGACTGAAAGACTGGAGCAGGAACAGCAGGAGGTGTGGCTAAGCCTGTCTTGAAAAAACTTACAGTTTTTAGTCCTCAGCTGCTGAATGGGATTGACAACCCTACCGTTCCCTGGACTGGCCCGGAGAAACGATAAGGAATAGAATATTAAGGGGTATGTCTACTAACACGCAATAGTTGACTTTATGGTGCTAACCTGAGATCTTCGCTCTGCAAAGACAGCTTCTGCGGGAGAACTGCAGCTACCGCAGGCCTTTTTCGATAATAGCTGCATTTCACGTGGCTCCTGCTCGAATGGGCGGGATGTGGGTGGAGAGTGAGTGTTCCAGTTCCATGAATATACCGTGGCCGTTGACATCAAGCAGTGACTGCACGTTCTGCAAGCTTCCTGGATTCAGCTATTGCTACCTTGATGGATGGCGCTAGCTGCATTCATGAAGCTGGCCCCCCACGATCCTTGCACTTTCTCCATGGTATCTGCAAAGGAAATACTGGCCATGCCCCCTGCAGATACTGTGGGACTTTTTCAGCTAACACCAGCTTTTTGCATCTATCGCCCAGCATTAGCTGCAAAAGCTCAATGCACATTAGCAAACAGACCCCTAAGACCTCATTCACAATGCACTGAATTGGCTGGACATGACAAATTTACTCGTGACTCAGTGTAACTCTGCAGAAGCTTTTAGGTGTGCCATTTTATAAGAGACGTGGACTCCTATGTTGCCTTTATAAAATATAATATATCCTAATCCAACAAAAAGGGAGGTCGGTTCAAAGCAATCTCCTTAAAGAACCTATACCTTATAACCTTAATATTGCCACTCAGAAAAACAAATTTGGTGAGCGAGACTCTCACTGTGGTATGTATACATCTCACCACTTATGTCTCATATTCAATTGTGTAATCGCAGGTCTGCACAAAATTGTCTATAAATTGAAAATTCATTTATCTACATGTTATTAATCTCCATTCACCATTGAGTGTCCAGTCCATATAAAGTGTAGTTCTATAATGAGTCCATCCCTCTTTCTTCCTGCCCGCTCACACCCTATCCAAATCTGGGAGTCCCCATTCTTTTCCCCCATCCCATCCCCATGTTCTTCCAAACTGAGTCCCAGTGTTTCCTTTCTAGAGCTTTCTAACCCTGCTCCTTTCCCTGGCCATGCAGCCCTCTCCAGAGAGCCCCCTGTGGTTCAAACAGTGCGGCTATATGACCTGCACAAGCGACAAGAGGAAATAAAGAGCAGCCAATGCGCTACAGAAAAAAGGTGGGGTTTACAACCATCTGGCCTGGACACAGTAAGGAGGAAAAGGTGAGTCTGGTGAAGTTCTAAGCAGAATGAGACAGAGCTTGGGACACTGGGAAGCAGATTTGTGGCAGGACCCCATGGACCCAGAGCTAACAATGTCCCTGGGATCAGCTGATGTCAGCAATGATCTGAAAGATCCTGTTGGGAACTGCCAGCATATACATTAGAAAAAAATGTGTGTGCCTGCAGGGAAATTATACAGTCAGAGGTTGCAAGTGTAAATATAAGGAATTTTAATATGACTTTTTCACTTAATTGATTCAGCACTATTTTATGAATCAGTGTAGTAAGCAGTTTTCCCATAGGCTCAAAATGAAAAAAAAAAAAAGCTTTCAGTGCATCTGGCCCTTAACATATTTAAGAATGGCAGTCAGGGTTTGTAAAGGTTTCTGATTGTTTAGCATGTGCTTTAGATAAACCTCTTACAAGATCAGATTAAAATGTGCAGTATGTTATTCAGCTGTCCATCCTCACGGGACACAACTGTATAGGATGTAAGTTGTAATCAAGCCTTCCTGTCCCTTCCATCTCTGTAGGCTGAGTCACGGCTTACAGATAGAATCTCATCAGCCGCAAGACCTTGTACTTTGCATTCAATAGCCCAGGAATCAAGTAATGATGTGACCAGTGCAGTCAGCCAATTTGTATGGTGGCTGTACCATACAAATTGGCTGACTGCACTGGTCACATCATTACTTGATTCCTGGGCTATTGAATGCAAAGTATACCCTGCTGTATAAAGGCCTGCTTATCGTTCATGCTGCTGATCAGGAAGGGATAAAAATAAAAGCCTGCACACAAGTTAGACAATGCAAAAATAGAATTTAAGGAACCATGAAAGCCACTAATGAGGATTACATAGCAGCAGTTGTATGCAGGGCTGGATTAAGAGGTCAGCTAATTGCACTGGTTCAGGGTGCACAAGAGTAAGGGTGCATGAAGCCTACCCCACCGTCTTGCTTCCAGCCAACCACCTCCTCTCCTCCTCTTCCTATCCCTGCTGGAATGGTTGCATTACTGTTCGACAGAGCTTGTGGGAGCAGTCTACTGCCACCATGCTAATCATGTCACTATGTGCTAGTAGGGAATATCTGGCCTTAGCACATGCAAACAGGCCCCTGAAAATGTTTCCATTGAAGGATAGAGAGGAGTGACCCGTAGAAAGGCATAGCCAGGGATGCAGCCCATAGACATGGGCCAAAGTACAAGGGGGAGGGGCATGCAAATCATGCAAGCACACACATGTAGAGTAACCCTGTTATGGCCCTTTCCGTGGTGGATGTGGGGGGCAAATACATCATCTGAAGGGTTAGGGTGCCCTGTATGGGTGCAGAGAGAGTGTTAGCAATGCCCCCCATGTAGAACAGGCGCATGGACCGCTCAGGGTGCCTGATTATCTAGGCTAGTGTTGAAGGCTACCAGACTTCTGGTATAGGAGGGACTGGTGACTTTTCTTCTCACACATTACCCTTTGCTAGTGAGGTGTTCAGGCCCCATGGGGGGAGAAAGGGGATCTGTGGATCAGTAGGCTTAATACTTGAAATCACACAGATGTGGAGGACATAAAATAGGGGCCATATAGTTATGGAAACAGATGGCCAGAGCACTTTACAGCAAACCCTTCCACCACATGGGGTCAATGGTATTCCGATACAACCCCCCTTGCTTCAGCTATCCACAGGATACCCTACACACCCCATGGAGACAGGCAACCCCAGACAGAACATTCCAGCTCCCAGGAAATGAAGCCCACTTACCCTTGGGAGTCCAAACCAGCTCCCCAGGTCTGTAGAATGCCTCATCCCCTAGGCAAAGGGAGCTGCAACCAAGCAAGTCCGTGTTCAGCGAAAGAAAGCTAGCACCTGTACATGATGCATTCATTTTCGCCAGATAGATTTGTGCCTATCCCTCCCCCGCAAGAAGCAGTGCCATATCCCTTCACATCGGGTCACTACTGGGTCTTGATAAATCATCAAGGCTATAAATAGAGTCTTTTCTCTGTCACTAGCCAGAGATATCCATTAAAAGAATTTGACTCCTTTGCTGTCATTCAGCGTGGTTGTCTCTGCTTGGTGCTCCCGCTGTAGGGTCTGTAGTGAGAGCAGTAACATAGACTCATCCAAACCATGGCGTTCTGGGAAAGGAAAAATAACTAGCACACAGCAGCCAACCTCACATCCAGAGAAGAACTTGGATGCTCCAGAGAAACCAGACAATGAAATGATAAAAATAAATCTAGTTTCCTAGTCATGTGTCGAAGACCAGAAGAATGAGGCAAAATCAAATACCAATGGGTTGCAAAGAATGGGATAAAATGTCCAATGCACCCCAAATTCCCCTTTTTTCTGAGTTCTTCCAAAACAACCTGAATGGCTTCCAAAGACAGCTTCCGCTGTATTTGCTTGCTGTTGAAGAGCGGGCTCTCTTGGCTTTCCATTACATTCAAAAGGTAGAGCTGCTCATGAGCCAGTAGGCCTCAGACATGTGGGCACAGCAGGTGATAATCGCATCCATGCTTGTGGCCCGTATCCAGCCTTGCAAGCATCACTAGCGCAGCCAAACTAGCTATGTGCGGCTGTCACCCCCCACTCTTCACCTTAACTCCACCCTAACACTACCTATTCACACACTGCTCCGGTAGTGCAGCAGAATCAGTGCAGGAGCCTTATGACCATATGCTCCCCATTACCACATGGCCAAACAGACATTAGCCCCACACTAAACCCCGCACTCCCAGCTACCTCACTTTAGTAAATATGCGCCATAGCGAAACAAGAGCTGCTATGAGGCAACGGTGGCAGGCAACAGGCTTCCATAACTGTCTAAGCCCGAAATAAGTGAGCTCTGTACAATCTCGCTATTCCATATTCAGAATTCAGACTCCTCATGACAATCGCAGATCGGTTATTAACCATGTATGTGCTGGTGGTATCTTTGTGAACAACTAGGTATGTAAATGTGCACGTAGCAAGGTGCACTGCCTGAATCAGTGCTATTCTAGCCCTGACAGGGTTTGAAAATTTCCAGGGCAAGTACTGGAAGATGCATTTCTTTTGTTATCCATTTGCTAAACAGGATTACATGAGATCTTTGAGTGCCAGTATGTCTAATTCTAAATAAACACACTGTCAGAGTTCCATCCATTTATCAGCGGCTAAATTAAATGGAATCAGGCTGCTTCTCGCAGTAATACTGAACCTTTCCTCAGGTTACAGGCCCTTCAATATGGAAAGTTTATTTAAAATGGAAAATGTATCCTTCCTAGAATTTTCTCTGAAAGGGTGGCAATAAAGAAGGAAGACATTTATAAGTCTGTACTTTAAGCCATTTGAGGTGAAACTTAAGAACCTAAATATGCACTGAGGAGAGAAACATACAGTATTTGATAGCTGAAAAAAATAGAGAGGCAGCCACCCACGATGCTTTTTTAGTTTATCTATTTTCAACATTTTTACAATTTTTGCTTTTTTCACAGTTGCTATTGCTCCTTATTTTATTCTTCTCTTTGATTTTTAGTTATTCCTGTGAAGACACATTTTAGAAAAGCCATGTAAGTGAAATTTGGGACATCCAAGTCAAAGCATCTAAAATTTAGTGGGAGAGGCAGCAGAGAAGGTGGGCGCATGTAAGTGCCTTGTAAAATCAGCCTGTATCTGCTCTGAAAGATGCACATATTTGCCACATAAAAAAACAGAGCTGCATGGAGTAATAGGTCGAACACGTGCAGGTTTTTGCATAATTTCAGAAACTTGCGCATGTCAGATATGGACTACAGGCACATAGACGTCGCCATGGCACAATTTCAGAATGCATCCCCCTTTACACGTCTCAGCCTGCCATTTTGCAAATAGGGATGAGAGTCAGGAGAATTGCTTCTTATGCCGTATTTTTTGGAAGGAGTAAAATATATCAGAAGAGTGAGGAAGCATTTTCCTTTTCTCTTAACAGTGGTTGGTTTGCTGAAATGAGGACTTTTCAGAGTCGTATTCGTACCAAGGAGCAGATATAGCCATGGTCGTCTCCGATGGTGAATTAAGGTGACGTGCAATGCTAGTTACTATCTTGTGCACATGTGTATCTTTTTCGCCCTGCTCCAGACATGCTCCTTGCACGCTGCCTTGCAACTTAGATGTGATCATGCTGGACATGTGTATATTCAGGACTTTCTAAAATAGCTCAGGAGACGTCCATTTGATTTTAGCATCTGAAAGGGGTGTTTTCAGATGTGGAAATCATGAATAGGACTTCTAGAATGACCCCCAACGTTTTCTTTGGGATCTGAGTTCATGCAGTTTTGATTCCTCTCTCTGGCACATACAATCTATTTATTTATTTGCAACATTTTTAAAATGCTAAAAGTATACAACCTCTTAGCAGTTTACAGTACAGTTTGGAGGAGCAGATTAGAACACGAGTCCAGAATACAAACTTTGACAGAGGCAAGACAAAGAAACGTAAGGGATGAGGTGTTGTTGGACAACAATATCAACCAAAGACAAGTGCGATATGTAACCAAATACATGAGGGATGGACAAGGAAAGAGAGAATAGAGGCTATGTGAAGACTTTGGCAAACTAAAAGGCATTACTGAAAGGCAGGTTCAAAGAACCAAGGGCCCGATATTCATCACCGGCGGCTTGCGCTGCTCACACGGCTAGCTGCCGGAGCTGAAAGTTAAACCTGGAAATTCAATGCCGGAGTCATATCCGGCCCCAGCATTAAATATCTGAGTTAGCTGCATTTGCTGCTTGCTAACTGGGCAGCGGCCATATTGAGCCACTGCCTGGTTAGCAATAAATGGTGAAGGTTAAACCAGGGTTTCCTGCGCCTGGCTTTTGCCGCATATCACTAACCAGGCAGCCCCTCGATATTGCTGCTGCCCAGTTAGTGAGGGTTGCCACCTCCGCTGTACCCTGGAATGCTCCCAACTCACCCTGATATTAACTGGTTAGTGCAGCTGAATATCCCGTTCTCTGCATTAATTGCTTTGAATATCAGGCCCCGAGTTTTTAGTCCAGTCGTGAATTTCCTATATAAAGATTCAAGGTGGAGATTAGATGGAAGAGCATTCAAAAGGGAAGGGGCAGGTAAACAAAGTGCAATGGCTCTACAGGTCTCAAGATGCAGAGCAGATTTTGATGAGATGACAAGGAGTTTCTGGTTGGCGGAACACAGAGTATGAGTCAAACAATAAGGAATGAGTTGTGAATGGAGGTAGCAAGAAAGGCCGGTGTAGGAGGCACGGTGTGTCAGTCAGAGAGCTTTATACTGAATCCGAAAGGGATCAGGGAGCCAATGCTGATCAAAAAGAAGCAAGGGTACATGTTCAGATTTTTTTGCATTATAGGTAAGTTTAACTGTGGTGTTCTGGATAAACTGAAGATGTTTTAGTTGGGATTGTATGACGCCTGCTAGGAATGAATTACAATAATCTGCAGTTATGATATGAATCTACAAGTTGATGGCTGTCACGCTATTTATAAACTGCTCTTGTGTGTGTCTCTGAGCTTTATGCTCCTTTTTGCTGAGCACAATTATCTTAATTTGGCACAGAAAATATCCAGTTTGGATGGATAGTTACTAACGTTTTTAGCACATGATTTTGGCAAATAATACTGTTGTCATCAATTATTCACCTTACTCTTTATAGTTTTGTTTTATGAAAGACTTTTCCAATGTTGTTTTGTATAGTTTTTAACCTGAAATGATATTAAATGTTGTTAATAGTTATCAGATATAAGATAGCTTCAAACTGGTGCCCGTTGGGTTAGAGAACATCGGTCTTCCAAGTCCTCCTAGGCATCTGGCTTTAGCCAGACCACTCTTACGTGTCGCCTGTATTTTTGGTAATCTTAGGGCCCTATATTGAGCCCGCAGCAATCATTGCTGCTAAAGGGCCTGGCTGTCGTGGGTGAAATTGAAACTGGATAGTTGGTACCAGAGTCTGTGCAGCTAGTCAGGTTGTTTCTTTTTTTTTTTTTCCAAGTTTATTTAAATTATTCAACACAAAGCAAAATACAGGCATAGAACTATTATATAACATATCTAAAATACAAACTATATAAATATAAACTATTATATAAAATATCTTAATAAAACCACTCTCCACTGCCCCCCCCCAAACCCCTCCCCCCAGAGGTCGAAATGTATACATATCAAGAATTAGACAAATATTTATCCAAGGTTTTCCATATCCTTTCTGTCTTATCAATGCAATGAGAGGAGATGGAAGCAGCAGCTTCCCACTTGCGGGTTTGGCAGACGGCGCACCACCAGAAGGTTACGTTCAACAAAGAAACATTTTTCCAACAATTTATAATATGCTGGACTGCCACAGACAACATAATGTCAAATGACACTTTGTCATATCTATTAAACTCATTTTTCAAACATAAAGAACAAAAAAGCACAATCTGCAGTGTTAATGGGGAGTCTAAATGGAACACCTCGCAAACATATCCCCATACATCGATCCAAAAAGGCTTGATATTGGGGCATTCAAACAGCAGGAGTCCGATCCCCAAATGGGCACATCTGGGCCGCCTGGGTGCCTCGAGGCAGAACGTGCCCGTTAGGACCCGATTCTGCACCGTGGGAACAAGACAGCCCCGGGGGATCAGGATCGGGCTCTGGGATGACCTGACATGCCCCTTCATTACTGCAGGGACATCCTCCCCATGATACAACCTGCCTGCTGCCCTTGTGACCCCTAATTCCCCACCGTCTAACCTCGATGGGGTCCACTAAAACCCGGATCGGATGACAGGGACTCACTGTGAGTGTCCTGTTGCTCTGGAAGGGGGGCTGTTGGGCTTCATGGGGGCTGTCGGCCAGGATCGGAGGGGCGCCCCATTTTTATTCCACCTCAGAGGTGGAATAAGCAGGGCGTCCCCTGGTGATCCCCAGACGTACAGGGTCATCACTGGAATCAGACATGTACATGTGGGGGTCAGTACCACTCATGCTCCACCCACTCTACGCCCCCATTCCCCACAGCACACAAAGCAGCTCTGTACATGCAGTGTGGGGCCAGGAGGCAGCATAGGCTGAGAGGTGATTTATTTATTTGGTTTTATATACTATACTATTCATAATCAGCGTGGTTTACAATAGAACAACTTATTACATGGAACAGTTTTCATTGAACATGATTTAGCACAATTAACAAATGTACATTAAATAAGCCATAAGTGATACAGGTTGACATTCTTATCCACCCCTTATGCCTCCTTTGATGCTCCATCACTGTCAATGCCTGCTCAGCGTGCAGGTGCTAGTAGTGCACTTTGCAATGCTAGTGCTGTCAATGCCTGCTCAGCGTGCAGGTGCTATTTGCAAGCTCTGCCATGGCTGGTTCAGCTTTTCAGTGTGGCAGCTGAGTATGTGGACACTTGCTGGATGAAATGTTGAAGGTTGCACATGCTGATACAGTTCCGGAAATGCAGGAAGAAGTCAACTCACCTGGACATACAATTCCTGAATCACAGGCTGGGCTTGAACCTGTGACCCTTTTCTCATGCACACACTGACCATGTGTTTGGAGAAACAGAGCTCTCCATGATTATATATGTGGTTATTGCCAGGCTGCATGCTGGCATGAATTGGGGTATGCCTATGTCTGCTTAGATCTCTTCAGGCTCTCTGCCACACTTGTCTGACAGCAAATATGATGAATGTGTATCCCCCTAAATATATAAGATTTGGTCCGATTTTTTTACTACACTGCAATTATCCAACCATTTGTTAAAAATCAAATCTTTCTTCTTTATATAACTGTTTTTATGAAGGTTTTTATATATATATATATATATCTTTTGAGTAGAACCAATGGTCTCAGACTGTAGTTAGCACTGCTCTGGGTATTTACCCCTTGAACCTTGTGCTCTTAGCATCAACGACCATAAATACGGTTCTTAATACAAATTACTGTAGTTAAATGATGATCGAAACTTATCTTAATACTTGATCCTCCTTTTATAGGATTGTGCTTTATCAGACAGAACTTGCAATATCCCCAATGCCACCTTTCGGGTACCGTCTCCACGTTTCAGTTCTTCCTCAGGGGGTTTGCAATCTGGAATCAGCACTGTCTACAAAAAGTGCAACAGCATCCAATGTAACTGGACTCCACCAAAATAGTTCACGCTTAAACTGCATGATAAGTAATATGCTTACCTTAACTAAACCTTTAGTGCTTATTTTAAAGTCAGTTGCGACCGATAGCGTATTAGTCGAAGCTTGCTAGCTTTCTCAAAAAACGCTGCGCATGCGAGGTTAGGTCGTGAAGGAGATTTAAATAGTTACGTATTTCTGACGTCAGATTTCCCGACGAAAGTCATTTGATGTTACTATGAGACTAGAGTTAGAATAAAAATTGGATTACAGACACTTCAAATGCAGGCACCCCACTCGATCATGGTGTTAAGACCCCCTGGAATAACTGATTGCAGCTTGTAAATCCATTTCTGTTCCTGTGTCAGTAATGCCTGTGCTCTGGATCTACCAGACATACCGGCTATTACCCGATCGATTCCAAAGCATCGCAATTCTTCAAACTCGTGGTGGTGCTGTAAGCAATAGGCTACTATTGGGGCTTCTTTGACTTTACACCTTATTCTGCTCCGATGTTCACTTATCCTAACTTTAAGCTGTCGTGTAGTTTGCCCTACTTGTCTGACAAGCTACTTTCAGCAGGTGTGGGAGAGGGACATCTTGTTAAGTCTGTATGTTGCACTGCCTTGCTATGCTGCTGGGTCAACTGATAATCATGTTTTACATATGGGATCTGACCTGTCAAAGAGGCAGGCCATGGTACATGAACACACATATTGCAGACCATGGGAGTACTAGCAGAATGCCAACCTTCCCATTTCCTGATGTGTGCTTGTAGGGACGTCATGGAATAATCCCATATCTTGCAGACCAACATAGCTTATTTGGAGTCACATGTGGCTCAGATGGCTGTAAATAACTGAATATTTACTAATGGAGGGGTCACCAGTTTGCACACAGATTATGGTCATCATCTTGCAGGTGAGAGGGCAGGATGGGCATTTTTTCTCTGACACGGCTGTTATCATATTGCATAGTATAGCTGCCTCAGTGGCATATTTTCCCTCACACATGCACATATCCACTCAATGGGGGCCATCCTGATCCCTGGGAACTAGCCGGATGCCAGGGTCCAACATTCTTGGTGCACAGCATGCCAGCTGATCCATCCCTCCCTACCACTGTGGCACAGCAGCCACTTCAGTTGCACACATGCAGCTTCGCACACTTTGCCACTCCTGCCCCACTCCACTGGGGCATGTGGGCACACGTGCTGCTGCCTTAGACTTTGGTAGGGAGGGATCACTATGTGCTCTGCTGTACCTGCTGCTGACATGCTTGTCGTTCCATTGACAGTGGCAACTGGAGCGTTGCACCAGACACAGAGGGCTGAGACCGCCACCCCCACCTCACACAATGCTGACATGGCAGCCTAGTGGCAGTGGGGGTAGCATACCTTCTTTTTGACTGCAGCAGCATGTATGTATGCTGCCACTGTCATCACAAATGTACACCCTAGGCAGCAGCCTTGTCAACCTAGTGGACCAGCCAGCCTCGCTGCATCATACATGTAACACCTCATTTGTCAATTTGGTACCAACATAGTGCCCTTTTTTTATAGGGCACCATGTTGTTGCTGTCAATGGAGCACTACTATTACTACTTTGTGAACTCTGGGGGGGGGGTGGAGCACATTGCTGACAATGAATAGACTCTCTCTTCCCTCAGAAATAGCCCTTACCATGAGCTTTCAGATGGTGTTAGGGTTCGCAGCACTGGGAGCTCTAATGCACAGTAACATAACTCGGTTCAAAAAGCACATGCTATCCCCGCCCACTGTAAGCCCCATTAACGCCCACTCTCCACCTCCTTTAACCTTAGCGCTATGGACCTGCTTCCTCACCTTAATCCAGTGTTATCTTCAATTCAATTTCCCTCACACATGCACAATTCAATGGTGAAAAGGCTGAAGCTTTCTCTCAGACGCAGGGCATACCTCAGGGATCAGCTCTCTCGGCACTACTTTTCAACATTTATATGCAGCCCCTCTGTGATATTTTCCAACAACATAATGTCAAATACCACATCTATGCGGATGATATTATGATATACACGCAACTGGATACAGTCACCCTAACTATACGCCACTTGAAACATGCCTGAATGCAATGTTGCAATGGTTAAAACAAAACAACATGACAATAAACCATAAGAAAACAGAGGTGATGTTTATCTCCAGCAAACCAAATTTTGAACCTCCCGAGACAATTACACTCTGTAACAATACGTACCACACGAAGAAAGAGATCAAATACCTAGGAATCACATTGGACAACAACCTAAAGATGGAAAAACACCTATGCAAAACCAACAAGGCCATTTTCCACAAACTTAGAGTTCTACAACCTCTACGGAATATCCTCGAACCCCACGATTTTAGGACTGTGGCACAAGCACTCATCATTCCGCACCTAGATTACTGCAACGCCATCCTGCAGGGTCTCCCAAAGAAAACACTAAACATCCTACAAATGGCCCAGAATGTGGCCACAAGGATCATCATGCGAAAAAGCATAGCCGAACACATCACGCCTGTGCTAATCGAACTGCATTGGCTCCCTATCACTGCCCGGATACAATACAAAACATTGATAACCACCCATAAACTCATACAAAACATAGCTCCATCCTTTCTCTCCACCCTTATCAGCACGACACCACCCAACAGAGTCAGAAGATCTGGCAACTCAGATACCCTACACGTTCCGCCCGACATCAGAACAGTCAAAGCCAGTACTAGCCGCCGTGCATACTCCTACTCTGCCCCAACCCTCTGGAACCAACTACCGCCTGAGCTCAGAATGACCAAAGACCTTAATGCGTTCAGGAAACAGCTAAAGACCCATCTATTCCAGTGCTATTACAACTTGATGTAAATCCCAGGGAATACAAGAGGTCACAATTTGTGACTAGAATTCTGTTAGGTGAAATGTACATATGTAAATTACTGTCTCCTCTACTAGGACCTTATTACTGTGTGCCGTGCTCGTCTTTCTAATCAATGTAATGATACTCCAAAATTTTCGCCTCGATTTGGCAATTTCAAATCTATAATCAAACCGCTGCTGATCGCTGGAAGCTGCGGTATATAAATATTTTCTAAATAAATAAATAAATAAATAAATCTTCATTTTCCACAGCATTAACTGCTCGCGGGTGCCAATAACGCCCATTAACAGCACCTTTGCTCCCTTACCGCTCTTCAGTAAACATACCACTAAGTATGGAGTGGAGGAGTAGCCTAGTGGTTGGGGCAAGGTACTTCAGGCCAGAAGGTCAGGGGTTCAAATCCCACTAGAGGACAGCAACCTTGGGCCGGAAGGACTGGGGTTTCTAGTCCCACAGATGCTTCTTGTGGTCTTGGGCAAGCCACTTAACCCTCCATAGCCCATGTTCCCTGTAAAATAGCTCTCTGTGTGCTGTGCTTTCCTGTCTAATCAATGTGTTTATACCTCAAAACATTTCCTGTCATGATTTGACAATTTCCAATCTGTAATCAAAAAAACCACTGCTGATCGCTGGAAGTAGCGGTATACTAAATAAATAAGTGTTGTTTTATAAGTTTCCCAAAGCAGTGTTTTTAAGGAAGTCTTGTGTAAAAGGTTTAATGTGTTCAATAAAATGAGGATCACAAAGCTGTGCATTATTGAATCTCCATTGTCTGTGTTTCTGAGCTTCCCTTTCAAAATCAAGAGAACGAGTGATTGCTGTGTGATCTGAAATAAGTATGGGTAGAATCTGAGAATTGGTAATTTTATGGGATAAAACACATGTGATAAGAAAATAGTCAATTCTGGAGTATGTATTGTGTGAGTTAGAGTAGAATGCGTAGTCTCTATTTAGAGGATGAAGTAATCTCCATGGGTCAATGAAATCAAAATTGAAGATCATATTATGCAAAGTTTTCCATGAACTGGTTTTAGAAGGTTGACAGATAGAATTTCTGTCTAAAGTGTAATCTAGAGTTAGGTTAAAGTCACCTGCAACTCCCAGACTCTTCAGCCAGCAGAAATACGAACCAAATTGTTGGTATAATTAGTGCAGAAAGTGAGCACTCCAAAATTGACATTGTCATCCACTTGGGTACAAATGACCTTGCTAGAAACAGTGCCTCTTCAGTCCAAAGGTACTTCCAGACGCTGGGAGAGAAACACAAGTCCATTGTCAATACTATAGCATTCTCAGAAGTTCTATCTGTTCCTGGTAAAGGGGCAGAAAGGTTGCATCACATAAACAACTTTAATAAACGACTCCAAACCTGGTGCAAACAAGAAGGATTTAAATATATAGGCAAATAGGGAAACAGATGGATCAACAAGAGACTATACTGTGCTGATGGACTACATCTCTCTGTCACAGGGAAAAGGATCCTAAGTGAAAAATTCAGGCAATATGTGGGCAGGCATTTAAGCTAGGGAAAGGGGGTGGCGGATGGAGAAAGTCAAGTTCAGGACATCACTCCCAGCAAAACCACACATCAATGGCAAGTGGGAAGAGGCGTGTAGAACAAAATCCATGCAAAATCCAGGCAAGCCAGCCAACAAATGCTGGAAAGCAATGCGCACAAATGCTTACAGCCTAGTCAACAAAGTTCCTGACCTGGAAGCCCTAATGGTGGAAACGGACTTTGACATTGTGGCTATTATAGAAACATGGTTTAACGAGTCTCATGAATGGGATATATTCATAGCTGGCTATAATCTATTTAGAAGAGATCGAGAGGGTAGAAAAGGAGGAGGAGTAGCCCTATATGCCAAAAGCAATATTAAAAAAGCAATTAAAAGCAATATTAAAGCTTCTGAAATGTAGGGGGCATGGGGAAAAGAAGAACTGTGGATTGTGTTGGAAAGAGGAGATGGCACTGTCATCCATTCTGGTGTGGTCTACAGGCCTCCAACTCAAACCGAAGAAATGCATAGAGACTTGATTATTGATATTGCAAAGGTAGCCATGAAGGGGGAAGTGATCATATTGGGTGACTTTAATCTACCCGATGTGAATTGGAGTATTCCTTCTGCAAATCTGGAAAGAAGTAAAAAAATTGTGGATGCCTTCCAAGATGCATTACTTAGATAAATGGTGCTGCAACCAACCAGGGAAAGTTCGATGTTGGATGTAGTACTCACCAACGGAGTACTAAATCCAGCATTGAATGTTTGGGTGGGTGCCCATGTGAGCAGCAATGATCATCACATGGTGTGGTTTGAGATGAAAGCCAAGGCAGAGTTCCCTCACAGCAAGCTCAAAGTCTTAGACTTCAAAAACACTGACTTCAGGAAGATGGCCAAGTGCCTGAAGGAGGAGTTGGCAGGGTGGGAGGAGGTAAGTGAAGTGGAATTGCAGTGGGCTAAACTATAGGAGGCAATAAGAGGGGCAACAGATACATAACTAAGGAAAGTAAATAAAACCAAGAGGAAAAGGAAACCTATTTGGTTTTCTAAAGGAGTGGCTGCACAAATAAAAGCAAAAAACACATCTTTCACAAAGTTCAGCAGTTTGCAAACAGAAGAACACCAAAAAGAATACAGGTTAAAACTAAAAGAGACAAAAAGAGAAATAAGGAGAGCAATATCAAAGGCAGAAGAAAAGATGGCTAAATATCTAAAGCGTAGTGATAGAATCTTTTACAGGTATATTTGGGAGAAGAGGAAGATCAGAGGTGAAATTGCAAGACTCAAAAGTGCTGAGAACGAATTTGTGGAAAGTGATGTTGAAAAAGCAAAAATGCTAAACAAATACTTCTGTTCTCTTTTTACTAAAGAAAATCCTGGAGAAGGACCACCTATGATAGACAAATATACAAATGGAAATGGAGTAGATACTGCACCATTCACAGAAGATGATCCATTTGAACAACTTGCAAAACTTAAAGTGGACAAAGCCATGGAACCGGATGGGATACATCCCAGAATACTGAAAGAGCTCAGAGAGGTTCTTGCAGGGCCTTTTAAAGATGTTTTTAACAGATCCTTGGAGACAGGGGAAGTTCAGCAGAACTGGAAAAGGACCAATGTGGTATCTCTTCACAAATGTGGTAATAGGGAAGAAGTGGCAAACTACAGGCCAGTAAGCTGTACCTCAATGGCGGGAAAAGTAATAGAGCTGTTCCTGAAAGAGAGAATAGTGGACTTTCTCAAACCAATACGTTGCATAATCTGAGGCAAAATGGTTTTTCCAAAAATGGATCATGCCAAACAAATCTGATTGAGTTCTTTGACTGGGTAACCAGACAACAAGATCAAGGGCATGCGATGGATGTGATCAGCATCCTAGACTTCAGCAAAGCCTTTGATACTGTTCCTCATAGGAAGCGTATTAATGAATTGATTGGCCTGGGGATGGGTCCAAGGTGGTGAATTGGATCAGACATTGGTTGACTGACAGATGACAGAAGGTGATGGTAAACGGAACTCACTCAGATAAAAGGAGAGTGATTAGTGGGGTGCCCCAGGGATCGGTCCTGGTGCCAGTACTGTTCAATGTATTTGTGAGTGATATTTTTGAAGGACTGAATGGAAAAGTCTGTCTTTTTGCAGATGACACAAAAATTTGCAGCAAAGTGGACTCCCCTGAGGGAGTGGATAACATAAGGAAAGATCTGCAAAAGCTGGAAGAATGGTCTAATGCTTGGCAGTTAAGATTTAATGTAAAGAAGTGCAGTGTCATGCACTTGGGAAGCAGAAATCCAAGGGAATTGTATGATTTATTTATTTATTTAACCATTTTTATATACCGTCTTTCTTCAATTCAAGACGGTTTACAGAAAACATAATATGACAGTATATTTCAACTGATTACATAGAACCAAACTACATAACAAGAGTATATATGGTTAATATAAGTAACTTTTGTACATGAGGAATCTTCATGGACAAGAACTATTTACATGCTTATTTACAGGAGAGGTTAGGGAGAGGTCATAGGATAATGAATTGGGTAAGGTATTAGAGGGAGTTGTAATAGGTTAGTGTGCTGGACAGACTAGATGGACCATGCTGGTCTTTATCTGCCATCATATACTATGTTACTATGATTTTTTGATAGTCCCAAAATTCAAGAAGATTTTGAGAAAGAGGTTGAAAGAAATTTAGGTCATCTTCATTGGGTGCATAAAGATTTAATAATATTATTTTCATATTAAAAAGATGGCTTCCTTGAGTATCTGAAATTGTCTTTCCAATTGAAAGTGAATAATATTATGGAAGAGGATTGAAACTTCTACTTTTTTATTAAGAGCAGTTGAAAAAAAGTGGCGAGTCTAAAATTTATCTTTAAATTTAAGGCATTCCGTATATGGTAAATGAGTTTATTGTATAAAGGCAATGTCAGATTTTTCTTACTTAAGATAAGTTAATATTTTGTTGTGTTTGATGGGGTGATTAATCCCATTAATGTTCAGAGATAACAGCTTAAATGATACCAGACTAAAGGTGATACTGAGTTAATAATTCAAAGTAGTTTCCACAATAATAGCAATGCTCTGTTTCACTAAAAGAGAAAAAGTGAAATGTAAGTAGGAGAAGGGAACCTACAGTAAAAGCAGTATAACCTCTAGGAGGGGAGGAGTGTGTCATCTATGAGCCAGAGCACGGAGAGCAAGCAATGAAAGAATTCTGGTCATTAAACAGTATATGAAATGAAATCAGAAAGCAAGAGGGGTCTAAAAAGATAAAGAAAGATTAAGGGATATGTTTACTAAAGGGCAGTAAGGGAGCAAGTGTGCCATTAGCGCATATTATTAGCGCCCATGAGAGCTTAATGCCGTGGAAAGCGCCAATAATGTGGATTAACCTGTGGAAGCCAACCTGTAGGGTTAAGATGAAAGAAAATGGACAGTGAATGGAGCAGAGAGTGGATGGGGATAGCGTGTGGCCCCTTAATGCGGAGTAATGCTACTGAACGTTACAGCTCCCAGGGCAGGGAACCCTAACACCAATTGAAAGCTTGTGGTAACAGCAATTTCTGAGGGGAGAGAGACAATTTCTATGTATGTAAAATGTTCAAACCCCCTCCCCGGAGTTCCCAAATATGTGATAGCAGTGCTCCATTGGCAGCAACAGCATCAAGTAACCCTGGCACCCGGCTAGTTATCTGAATATATGGACTGGCTCTGGGATCAGAATGCCCCCACCCACACATATTGAGTGGATATGTGCATGTGGATGGAAAAATATGCCACTGAGGCAGGAATACTATGCAATATGATGACAGCCCATGTCCCTGGAAAAATGCTCACCCTGCTCACTCACCTGCAAAATGACGGCAATAACCTGTGCCCCCTCCATAAATAAGCACGCTGTTAGTTAAAACCATCTGAGTCACATGTGAATCCAAATAAGCTATGTTGGTCTGAAAGATATGAGCTTATTCCATGCCTGCCCAACAAGCACACACCAAGAAAAAGTAGTGTTGGTCATTCTGCTAGTACACCCATGGTATGCAATAGGTGTGTTCGTGTATCGTGGCCTGGCCCTTTGCCTGTACAGATCCCATATGTAAGACATGAATGTCAGTTGAACCAGCAGCATAGCAAGGCAGTACAAGATACAGACCTAACAAGGTGTCCCTCTCCCACACTTTCTGAAAGTAGCTTGTCAGACAAGTATGACAGAGAGCCTGCAGAGATCTAAGACATAGGCATACCCCTACTCATTCCTGCTTGCCTCCTGACAATGACCACAGATATGGAGCAATGCATCCGCATGGCTGCTCTGTGGCTCTAAAAATATGGCCAGTGTGTGTATGCAAGAAGGGTCACAGGTTCAAGACCAGCCTGGCAATCAGGAGTTGTAGATCCAGATGTGTTTACTTTATTATTTGTTTCCAGAACTGTATCAGCATGTGCAACCTTAAACATGTTGTTTAGCGAGAGACCACACACTCAGCTGCCACCCTGAAAAGCTGAACCACCCATGACTGCATGGCAGAGCACACTAATAGCACCTGCACACTGAGCGGGCATTACCAGCACCCAAGCATTGCAAAGTGCGCTAATACACTTTAAGCAGGCATTGACAGTGGTGGAGCTTCAAAGGAGGTAAAGGGGCAGGTAAGAATGCCAACCTGCAACACTTTTTGGCAGCAGAGTCGTGTGTGTGTGTGTGTGTGTGTGTGTGTGTGTGTGTGTGTGTGTATCTCCAGAGTAGTGTGAGCCTCAGCAATGCACTGTGCATGCATGCGGTGCCCAGGCTTTATGGTTATAAATACAACTTGCTGCAGGTCAGCTACACAGCAACCACACATACTGTGTGAGACAACAGTTACATGCAGAAGCAGAGCTTGCAGTAAGTAGTTGCAACCTGTGGCTGTGACACTGTAATGCATACCCAGTTATACCATCAACAAGGACTATCCCCCCAGCATTCCCCTACACATACCTTCCAACATGACACTGTTATGCAGCTCCTAAATCGTCTGCTTGGTTGGCTGGAGTGAGCAGGGGGGATACATGTGCGTGTGTTGCAACCCTCACCTCTACCTAAGCCTCCAGGCCACAGGCCACACCAATTTGCACAGGTGAGAGGCCATATTAATGCCAACTGCCGTAAGAGCTGCATCCATAGCAACAGTGTCAGCCCATCTGGCACAGCTGCAGCCTATAGGCTCAGGGGGAGGGCTGACCTCTGTGAATGTCCAATCCATCCACCTAGTTGGTGACACTGGCAGGAATCTACAATTTACCTGCATGCACGTTGCTCTTGTCTCATGCAGCATTCGCAGAGTACAAGCGAGGGGACTCTTTGTCCATTCAGTGAATGCACATACAGGGAGGTACATATCAGGCAGATTTGCACACAGGAAACACCACCTCAGCACTGCCTTCTGATCATTGGCTGAAGCATCCAGCAGTACATTAGCTATTACCCCAAAAGAGAGCCCAAATGCACCTGTGTGCCTGATTGTGACAGTGGGACACTGACCTCAGAATGTTGCATGCACACCTCCAGCTGCTTAAATGCGGCATAGAATGTCATGTTGGTCTCTGCATCACCTTCCACCATATGGGATGGCAGTGCCTGGAGGTCAATGTTGGGGTGGGGGGTAGGAGTGCGGCGAACAGTACCATACATGTTTAATATGTGCCCTGCATGGGTGACATTGCTGGCCAAGCATGTCTTCACATGGGCATAATCTATGTGAGCCTATTCAGTGTCTGCATGTGTTACATCAGAGGGCCTGCATGTCAGCTTCACTGTTGCCTCATGGGCACCAAGTTTGTTATATACAAATGTGTCAGGAAGATTGTATGGTGGTTGGAAAAGTAGACACAGCTGTCATGCCCAAATAGCTGGTACTGAGACTTCCCCATGGCACAGCTATACTTTTTTCACACACACTACAACTGCATTTGTGTGGTCACATCAAGTGCATTGAGGCAGCAAGGCCATACCGCACTCTCATCTACCACCATTCCATCCTTCAGCCCATCCAGAAGCATATGCCCATTATGTACAGTCATGTATTCTCCTGCCAGCTGCTACACCATGGCCCACACAGGTACAGTTTAATCATTTGGATGTATCACTCACACCTCTCCTGTGAATGATCTGCACATCACCACTCCTGCTTGGTCATCCTTTCGATGCCCACATTGTGGTGATACTGGCTCCACCAGGGGACACTTCTTCCCAATCCTATGCCACACATTGACATTACAGTATATTATGTGGGCACCCCTCACTGATACAGTACAGCTGCCTCCCACATGCTCATCCCACTTACTGGCTGACACGTTGGTACATATGGATCTGACAGATCCATCAACTCTTATCTTTCCTTCCATCCATCACTTGAAATGTGATGTTGACAGGGACTCCCTTATCCTTCGTTAAGGTGACTACCATTTTTGGGTATTAAGGTGCATGCTTGACACCTTAATGCATGATGTCCTGTTAGTGCCCAATAAATGGCGCCTACTGCCCATCCCAGCCTTTATCGCATGATGTCACCCTTACCGCTGCCTTTACCTCTTGCTAAATGCTGCACCTTTAATGCTCTTTAGTAAGCATACCTTTAAAGAATGGATATTTACATAATTTGCAGGCGCGCACCTCCCGAAGCCCCCACCACCACCAGCAGCTCTCCCCTTCCCGGGGATCGAGCCACCGGCAGCAGGAGTGGCCTGCCGTTCATCGCGGCCCAATCCGGGCACAGGACTGTCCATTTAAAATTCGCGCCAGCAGGCGCGCACCTCCCGAAGCCCCCACCACCACCAGCAGCTCTCCCCTTCCCGGGGATCGAGCCACCGGCAGCAGGAGGGGCCTGCCGTTCATCGCGGCCCAATCCGGGCACAGGACTGTCCATTTAAAACTCGCGCCAGCAGGCGCGCACCTCCCGAAGCCCCCACCACCACCAGCAGCTCTCCCCTTCCCGGGGATCGAGCCACCGGCAGCAGGAGGGGCCTGCCGTTCATCGCGGCCCAATCCGGGCACAGGACTGTCCATTTAAAATTCGCGCCAGCAGGCGCGCACCTCCCGAAGCCCCCACCACCACCAGCAGCTCTCCCCTTCCCGGGGATCGAGCCACCGGCAGCAGGAGGGGCCTGCCGTTCATCGCGGCCCAATCCGGGCACAGGACTGTCCATTTAAAATTCGCGCCAGCAGGCGCGCACCTCCCGAAGCCCCCACCACCACCAGCAGCTCTCCCCTTCCCGGGGATCGAGCCACCGGCAGCAGGAGGGGCCTGCCGTTCATCGCGGCCCAATCCGGGCACAGGACTGTCCATTTAAAATTCGCGCCAGCAGGCGCGCACCTCCCGAAGCCCCCACCACCACCAGCAGCTCTCCCCTTCCCAGGGATCGAGCCACCGGCAGCAGGAGGGGCCTGCCGTTCATCGCGGCCCAATCCGGGCACAGGACTGTCCATTTAAAATTCGCGCCAGCAGGCGCGCACCTCCCGAAGCCCCCACCACCACCAGCAGCTCTCCCCTTCCCGGGGATCGAGCCACCGGCAGCAGGAGGGGCCTGCCGTTCATCGCGGCCCAATCCGGGCACAGGACTGTCCATTTAAAATTCGCGCCAGCAGGCGCGCACCTCCCGAAGCCCCCACCACCACCAGCAGCTCTCCCCTTCCCAGGGATCGAGCCACCGGCAGCAGGAGGGGCCTGCCGTTCATCGTGGCCCAATCCGGGCACAGGACTGTCCATTTAAAATTCGCGCCAGCAGGCGCGCACCTCCCGAAGCCCCCACCACCACCAGCAGCTCTCCCCTTCCCGGGGATCGAGCCACCGGCAGCAGGAGGGGCCTGCCGTTCATCGCGGCCCAATCCGGGCACAGGACTGTCCATTTAAAATTCGCGCCAGCGGGCGCGCACCGCCCGAAGCCCCACCACCACCAGCAGCTCTCCCCTTCCCGGGGATCGAGCCACCGGCAGCAGGAGGGGCCTGCCGTTCATCGCGGCCCAATCCGGGCACAGGACTGTCCATTTAAAATTCGCGCCAGCAGGCGCGCACCTCCCGAAGCCCCCACCACCACCAGCAGCTCTCCCCTTCCCGGGGATCGAGCCACCGGCAGCAGGAGGGGCCTGCCGTTCATCGCGGCCCAATCCGGGCACAGGACTGTCCATTTAAAATTCGCGCCAGCAGGCGCGCACCTCCCGAAGCCCCCACCACCACCAGCAGCTCTCCCCTTCCCGGGGATCGAGCCACCGGCAGCAGGAGGGGCCTGCCGTTCATCGCGGCCCAATCCGGGCACAGGACTGTCCATTTAAAATTCGCGCCAGCAGGCGCGCACCTCCCGAAGCCCCCACCACCACCAGCAGCTCTCCCCTTCCCAGGGATCGAGCCACCGGCAGCAGGAGGGGCCTGCCGTTCATCGCGGCCCAATCCGGGCACAGGACTGTCCATTTAAAATTCGCGCCAGCAGGCGCGCACCTCCCGAAGCCCCCACCACCACCAGCAGCTCTCCCCTTCCCGGGGATCGAGCCACCGGCAGCAGGAGGGGCCTGCCGTTCATCGCGGCCCAATCCGGGCACAGGACTGTCCATTTAAAATTCGCGCCAGCAGGCGCGCACCTCCCGAAGCCCCCACCACCACCAGCAGCTCTCCCCTTCCCAGGGATCGAGCCACCGGCAGCAGGAGGGGCCTGCCGTTCATCGCGGCCCAATCCGGGCACAGGACTGTCCATTTAAAATTCGCGCCAGCAGGCGCGCACCTCCCGAAGCCCCCACCACCACCAGCAGCTCTCCCCTTCCCGGGGATCGAGCCACCGGCAGCAGGAGGGGCCTGCCGTTCATCGCGGCCCAATCCGGGCACAGGACTGTCCATTTAAAATTCGCGCCAGCAGGCGCGCACCTCCCGAAGCCCCCACCACCACCAGCAGCTCTCCCCTTCCCGGGGATCGAGCCACCGGCAGCAGGAGGGGCCTGCCGTTCATCGCGGCCCAATCCGGGCACAGGACTGTCCATTTAAAATTCGCGCCAGCAGGCGCGCACCTCCCGAAGCCCCCACCACCACCAGCAGCTCTCCCCTTCCCGGGGATCGAGCCACCGGCAGCAGGAGGGGCCTGCCGTTCATCGCGGCCCAATCCGGGCACAGGACTCTCCATTTAAAATTCGCGCCAGCAGGCGCGCCCGCAACTGGCGGGCCCGCGCCTGAGGGCCTCGCCAGAGGGCCCTTTGGTGTGGCCCTTAGGCGAGGCACGATAGGCGACACGACCAAGAAACCAACATCCTATCAACAACTGAATGCAGACGTGAACTCAGGCCTCTCTAAACAACTCTCAACCACAGCAAGTATATAGATTAATCGTGTGAATGTACCATACCTCATAACTACCTTCATCATAACTACCTTCATCATCTTTATGCATTCAATTATTACTGTTGCCAGTAGCACCCAAGTATTATTATTGCCACAGCATTCATTATTACTGTTGCCAGTAGCACCCAAGTATTAATATTGCCACAGCATTCATTATTACTGTTGCCAGTAGCATCCAAGTACTATTATTGCCACAGCATTCATTATTACTGTTGCCAGTAGCATCCAAGTATTAATATTGCCACAGCATTCATTATTACTGTTGCCAGTAGCATCCAAGTACTATTATTGCCACAGCATTCATTATTACTGTTGCCAGTAGCATTCAAGTAAGGTGATTACCAGTAGCACTCAACTAGTACTGTCGCCAGTAGCCTCATTCATCTTATTACCAATAACGTTCAACTTTACTACTGCCTAGAATATCCAAGTATCCTGACACCACCAGCATTCAATTCTACTGCTGCCTATAGCATCCAGGTATCAGAGCAACAATCCTCCTCCCAAAGCCTGCCTCGCCCAATCGGAGCCAAACAGCCATCACTTAAAGAAGAGCCACCAGTAGGCATACCTGCGACTGACACGCTTCGCCTGAAGACCATCGAAGTGCCCTTATACCGTGACCCAACAGGAATAACACCAAAAGATAATCATGACTACATCAACCATAACGCTCGTTTTTCTCTACGCTATTGCCATGACCATTCATGACTCTCTCTCATACATACCTGATCATAACCCTATCCCAGCACTCCTAGGCTCAAATAGAAAACATCACTACAACTACTATCAACCCTACCCAAACCTTCAACACAAGAGACAATCACGCCTACTCTACATAACACTGGAGACCATTACTAACAAAAAGACCAACAAAGACGACCTGCAACAAGAGCTTAGATGTGCACTCATCAACGCACGGTTTGTGCGCAACAAATGGCCAGCCATCACAGACCTAATATCCAACTACAATCTAGACCTCCTAATGGTCACTGAGTCATGGCTCTCTGACTCAGACACTGTCCTAATTAACCAAATCACGCCCCCCAATTTCTCACTCTTCGCCTGTAACAGAGATAATAGAAGAGGTGGAGGAGTCTTCATTATAGCAAGGTCCGAGTTGCAATACCGAGTGTCCCTAACCAGGAGCTCCCAACATCTAGACACTATAACTATCTCAAATAGAAGCAACTCCATCAATCTCATCTACTCAGCACCAAATGCAGTATCAGAAGATCTCTCAGATATAATAAACTTAGCCTGCAGTCCTGACAACCCCAACAAACCAAACTGGTTGTTAGGTGATTTTAACCTTGCCTCTCTACATCACGACTTATCCAGTACATTCCTCGATGCCATGACAGACCTTGGATACAAACAAATCATGCACAACCCCACACACAAACAAGGGAACATCCTCGATTTGATATTTGTTCCATCAACAGTATCAAGCTTATATAATGACACCAAACCATCTATTATCCCAGTCCCTTGGTCAGACCATAGCCTGATCTTATTCCAGATTCCAACAAACTCAAACGCACTCGCCCAACCAGTCACCTCAACAACAAGCGCAGGGCGATTTAAGCCGTTAGACATAGAGACCCTCACTAAACAAGCGTTGCCAAAATTATCCAAGCCAACGGACAATCTAAATGAGTTGATCTCTAACTGGAATGACACTCTCCACCAGTATGCCCATCAACCAAGCATGAACAAGAAGCTCCCATCCAGGAACCGCGCCAATAAAAAGCAGGATGCCCCTTGGTTCTCTGCAGAACTACGTACATCTCTACTCCAGTTAAGGAAGTTAGAAAGAAAATGGAGACACACCCACAACAACCAGGATCAAGGAGAGTATCTTACCCACCTCAAAAAGCACCGCGAACTAACTTGGACTACAAGGAAAGAATTCCACTCCAACCTTCTCAGCAAAACATTAAACAGACCACGCGATCTCTTCAATTTAGTGAAAACATTAACCAAAGATCCATCGCCACCGCACCAAGAATACGTTCAACCACAACTTTATGCTAATTTCATCCAAGCCAAAATGGTCAAGGCAAACACAACGTCATCACAAATACTAATCCAACTCCCGCAAGCTCAGGCATCACTCGATAAGTTCTCACCACCATCAAGAAAAACCATAGAAGAAATTATCGCTACCATAAACACCACCATGGCACCAAATGACCCATGTCCAGCACACTGGATCAAAACCTTACGTGCCGAGCTTAGCCCTTACATAGCTAAGATCGCAAATATTTCCTATCTAACTGGAATCTTCCCTACCGCCCTTAAACAAACATCAATTCGCCCTCTGCTAAAAAACAACCAGATGGATCCAACGAAGGAAGAGTCCTACCGCCCAATCTCCAGCATTCCCTATCTAGCCAAGATACTTGAAAAGGAAACTCAGAGGCAGATCCAACACCACATTGACACAGCAGCCCCGTTGGACCCATGCCAACACGGATTCCGAGAAGCTCATGGAACAGAAACACTCATGACTTCACTACTTAATAAACTCATTTGCGGGATTGACAACATTCAAATGGCGATTGCAATGATTTTTCTGGACATATCAGCGGCGTTCGACTCAGTCGACCATAAGATTATGCTAGCCAGACTTCACGAAAAAGGTATCCGTAACCAAGCCTGGAACTGGTGCAAATCTTACCTAGATGAGCGCTGGCAACAGGTCCGTACAGGCAACATTACATCCGAACCCTTCAAACAGAAACAGGGAGTACCTCAAGGCTCATCTCTATCTGCGTTGCTTTTTAATATATACATGCAGCCAATCTGCCAAATCACCAAAGACTTCGATATATCCTGCCTATTATACGCGGATGACGTACTAATATTCACACAGATCAATATCTCAAATCCTGACTACTCTCCACTAATCAACTGTTTCAACACAATAACCGACTGGCTTCTCAATCAGAACATGAGAATAAATTTCAAGAAAACCGAAGTACTCATAGCCACAAGAAACAAGCAATTTGCTCCGCCAACCACCCTCACAGTAAGAGATGCAGAACTCCCAATCAAGACCTCCATAAAGTACCTCGGTGTGATACTCGATCAACAACTCAATCTTAAAGAACACATAAAGAAAACAGTAAGGTCAATTTACTACAAACTAAAAACACTGCGCCACCTGAAACCAATGATGGAGGCCAAGGACTTCCGTACAGTCTTCCAAGCAATAGTCACACCACATTTTGACTATGCGAATATCATCCTTCATGGCCTCCCCAAGAATACTCTAAATCCACTTCAACTGGCGATGAACGCGGCAGCCCGCATCTTATCTGGAGCTTCTATAAGGGATCATATAACACCAATTCTGATCGATCTGCACTGGCTCCCGATAAACTGCAGAATAACATACAAAACCCTCCTCATCACATTCAAAGCAATTAATAAATTATCTCCTGCATCGATCTCAAACCTCATCACCCTCACACCAAACAACAGACCCAGGAGACTAGTAGCAGAAAACACACTAGTTACTCCTAGCATCTCCACAAAATGGACACAACAAACTACTAACAGAGCTTTTGTGTCCTATGCTCCCAAATGCTGGAACAAACTACCTCCAAACATCAGATCAATCAGGGATATCACCCAATTTAGAAAGTCCATCAAGCACTACTTATTCACTCTGCACTTCAGGCTACCATACACCCAATAGAACCGGCCCCCACCTCACTCAGATAACTCCTACACATAACAACAACCCAGAACAAAAAATCAAAACGTAATAACACTGTATTCTTGTCAAACTCAAATTTTGATGTAACCTATCTAATGTATATATAATTATGTATAATTATGTAGATAGATATCCCCAGTTTACACCCAGTTTATCCTCCCTGTTATCTGTAAACCTAGATCAGTCATGTACTGACAGGTATGTTGTTGTTCAATGTAAACCACACTGATGATGAATAGTGCGGTATATAAAAAATGTTAAATAAATAAATAAAAATAAATAAATAAAATAATCAAAGCAAAATAGGATCTATGGTCGATTAGAATATATCAAACATGCAGAAATGATAAAACAAACATATCAGGCAGAACATGGTTGACTCATATAGAAAGTAACTATTGATATATATGTATGACAACACAATGTTTAGTGAACTATATATAAATTGATAAATTAAATTAAGTGCTTGAGTTCAGCATAAAGTATTTTATTTTATTTATTTATTTATTTAGTGTACACTTGTATCCCGCTACTTCCAGCGATCAGCAGTGGTTTTCAAATAGATAAGGGAGAGGCTGTACAGGCCAGAATTAGAACATACAATATGATTGCAGGGATGGGTAATAAACACTTCAAACGGTTACAAGTAATAAAATTCAGAGAAAAAAAATGATCAATGAGGTAGCCTTAGATACGTAGAGTGCATGTAATCAACTATAGTAGAGGACCCTAATGGGCTACAGCAAGCAAATAGTCACAGCATAGTACATTGATCTGGTGTCATAAACTTGAAGAGTCAAAAGAGATGCAAAATGTAAATCCAGTGGACAAAACCATATAGCAAGGAGTCCATGAGTGATCATAGCAGACACTGCAGCACACAAGGTCCACAAAAGCAAACATCTATGTTGCCAACCAGATCTATACTTATTTCTGGTTGGTGAGGTAAATCCGTAGAAGCAGTACTGAAATTAATACTGAATTAAGTAGTGCATAGATAAGGATAGAGTCAGAGTCACTGCACTTGTCTATGAAATCCTGAAGCTGGTCAGGATCAGTATAGGTAGTGGTTTATTTGCATATGTGATAATCATTTAGTTGGGTAAAGTAGGCCGAATTTCACTCCTGTCTTTCAGATCTTGTCTCATTTTAAGAAAAGATTTGCCCTTAAGCACAGTGGTTTTGGTGAGAGCTGGCACAAACAATATTTTCTTACCTTCATAAAGAAGTTGCTTTTTGTCTTTGGCAATTGCCCAAATTTGCAAGACCTGTTGATAGCGCAGCAGTTAGATGACTACAGATCTTGGATATTTGCTATTTGAAAGGGGTCTGGATGGTGTCCAATGACCTCTTTTGATTTCCAAAGCAGGTTGGAAAGAATGGTCCAAAAACTTGGAGAGGAAGGGTGCTATGAAGCAAAGCATATCAGAACCTTCAGTCCCTTCAGGTATGCCTAAAATCCAAATATTATTTCGTTGATTCCTGTTGGAGAGGTCTTTGAGTTTATTGCACAGTTTTTAAATTTCTGATTCATTTTGTTTAATGATGTCCATGTGAGTTTCAAGAGTAGATGTTCGGCGTTCCAAGTTTGCAATTTTCTCTTGTGAAAGAGTAAACTTGTTGTTTAGGCTTTCAGTCTCTCATTGAGGTTCTATAGTAAGTTCCAGTTGAGTTTTAAGCATGTCTTTTAAGAGATGAATTTCATGCATAATGGGATCCTGGAGGAGGGCCTTGTCCCTAGATAGAGCCTTTTGTGGAGTTTTTGGTCTTTTATTACCAGTTCCAAGGATCACAGTTGATTCTGCTCTGTTACCTTTGTTTTCTGACATGTTATTGTTATTAAGCGCTGAAGGATTAAAGATCAGAAGTCAATATTCAGTACTGTAGGAGCTCTCACAGTATGCTTCTGACTCTGTGTAGCTCCAGGCCCAGTAATAAATTATTTTGAAAACGCCAAGGCCGTATCTGGGCACGTTGCTGCCAGGGCAAGAAGTCTATAGGGACTGCAGCATGGTCTGAAATATGGACTGGGCTAATGCTGCGTAGCAGGGATAAAGGATTTCAATTGTTTCTAGTGCACATGGAAAACTCTTTCTGCATTTTTTGCCTCTAGTTTTGCCTCCAGCCTTGATGGTTTTCTGGTTAGCAGTGATATTCAGCAACTAACCAGATAGCACAATCATATAAAGTTAGAGCAGCCATTGTGATTTGCCAATCCGGTTAGCAATTGAATATTGCTGCTAACCAGATAGGTGCAGGGACAGCCCCAGCTGTGTCCACGGACTGCCCCAAAACTATCTGGACATTTTTAGGGTGGCGTGTGGGACATTCAGTGGCAGTAACTGGTTGCTACCGCGGAATATTGGGATTAAGGTCTTGCAAACCACATAAAAGCTTTTAAATATTGACCTCTTAGTTCCTGTTTCTCGATTGGTCCACCAGGCACCATTCCAGTGCAAGTCTGGGTATTTCTGTCCTATCTCTGGGCTTGTTCCCATTGACTCATTGTTCCTATCCAGCTGTCTTGTTCCCTGAGGACCTGCATCTGGTTCCTGTTTTATTTGACTTATTTCTTGAGGCCTCAGGATTCAGATTTCTTGCCAAGTACTTTGGTTCCAGTTATCTTTGTTTGCCCTTTTATGATGGATGTACAATGTCCAGAGCTGCCAAGTGACCCAGTTCTAGAAATGAGATGTTTTGCCAGTTCTGGTTTCAAATTTGCAATTCAGTATGGCATTTGTAGTCCCTGATTTTACCCATTGGATTCAGTGCTGCAGGTCCCATAATGAATCAGAATGAGATTGTCCGAAATCCAGGATTGGCTTAAAATCTCACCCCTGGAACAGGGTAACTTGGCAACTCTGACTGACATTAAAACTCACCTTGAGTAATCCTAGAACTCATTCTTGTCTAGTATTCAAGCCTTGTGAATCTCTGTCTACTAGCTACCAGGGCCAGTCCCAGAGTTGGTTCAAAGTGTTGGAGCCCTAAGCAAATCTTTATTTCTATGTCCCCTGGCTGTCAGAATCTATTGTTTGAACATCCTGATGCGCTATGGGTCCTGCTCTTTGCTACCTCCCCCCACCCCCCAGAAGCTGCTGCCCTAGGTGACCACCTAGTTTGCCTGATGGTTGGTCCAACCCTGCTAACTACCCGCACTGCTGCTAGAGATTCTATGACAGCCTGGACCAGCCAAAGCAGAGCTGCCAAGTTACCCACTTCCTGGATTTGAATTTGCATCTTAAAAGAAGTGTGGTATATGTAGTCCCTGATTCTACCTCATTGAAATCCTTGCTGCAGGTCCCATCATGCACCCGGATAGAATTGCCTGAAATCTAGAATTGTTCTAAAATCTCCCTCTTGGAACTAGGTAACTTGGCAACTCTGTCAAGGTAAAGGTACTGATTGGTGGACTCAGTCACCTAAATGAAAAAGCCGATAGCACTCAGCAAAATTTGAGAGCCCACAGCAGTTTAAGAGGGAAAGAAACTACAGGGGTGGGGGGGGGGGGGTTTGTTTGATATTCAGCAGTGGTGGCTAACACTGTTTCAACAGCTAGCCGTTGCCACCAAAACATAAACCCGGATATTCAATGTTGGGGTTATAAATGGGCCCCGGCGTTGAATATCTGGATTGCCCAGATTACCAGGAAACTAACCAGGCAGCTATTTGTAGCCTTGGGCAAGTCATTTAACCCTCCATTGCCTCAGGTACAAACTTACGGGCCAATGCAGAAAGACTTTGTATGAAGATAACGAAACTTCTACGTACAAGTTCTGCCATGCCAAATGTAGAAAAGAGTTTGACACGCGCATAAAGAGGGGGATAAAAGTATGTGCACAGAGCACCGCCAAGCATATTTAAATTATATGCGAAAGGACAGTATGTATTAAAATGAGATGGCAATAAGTTCTGCATGTGATGCAGAAAAACGCACAGAAGATTAGGTCTACAATTTTTTTAAAGTTGTTTGCTTCAGAGACAAAATCTGCCAATTCTTATGGATTTTGATGCACTGAATTAAAAAGTGACCATTAAAACCACTGATTGGCTACTGTTTTCAAGATATCTAAGCTTTTCCACTTTTTTTTCCATATATATAGCATGTTGGTAGGAGAGGTTTAATCACAAATTATTACAAACCCAGGTCTTTTCACATGGAGCCCGATTCTCAGAGGGTTACATCTGGGCCATCCAGATGTACCGATGAAGACAGGGTTGTTTGGACCCGATTCTGGTCCTCGGGAACTAAACCTTCCCACGGTACACAGAATCAAGCCATGGACGGCCTCGTATGCCTCTGCCTCCTGCAGGGACATCCTCCCTGCAGGCGCCCCCGAATCACGTGGCTTAGTCCGCCCTCATCCCCACCATTCGACCCACAGCTGGCCTGCTGGGGCCTGAATCGGGCAGCAGGGACACCCCCGCATCCAGCCCCGATCGCTGAGGCACTGCTGCTTATTCCACCTTTGATTGCACTTATAGGTCAGTAAGAGAATTTTGAACTTAATATGGAAACAGATAGGGAGTCAGTGAAGCAACTTGAGATGAGAGGTTATATGAGCATATCAAGGCTGATGGAAGATTAGCTACACAGCTTAATGAACAGATTGAAGGGGAGAGAGATGATTCAGTGGGAGACCAGCAAAGAGAAAGTTGCAATAGTCTAGACAGGAGGTGACTAGAGAGTGGATAAGTGTCTTAGTAGTGTGTGTAGAAAGGAAGGGACAAATTTTGCCAATGCCATAGAGAAAGAAGTCTGTCCCCATATGGTTTATAACGAAGAGCACAGACCATTTTAGTAGCCAGGCTGAAACAGCTGTTGGTCCACTTGATGTTTATGGTATACTGACTCTATATTTTTTCTACCTTTTCTTGATCTTCTCAACATCATTCAGCATGGATCCTTGAGAATCTTGTAGCATTCTAATTTGAGTATGGGATTTTCTCTTTAACTGTGATAGCTTTAGGAATGCCAATCTTGTTCTTCCTCCAAAGGTTTCTGATTTTATTTCCTTACGTGCATCATTGCTTCATGTTGGAAATCTCTGTTGAATTCTGTGATTCTCCTCTCGCTTTAGCCTCTCTGCGTTTCTGAACAATTTTCAGAATTTCTTTAGTCATCCATTTTGGCCATTTTTGCTTTTTTACCTTTTGTAGACACTTCTCACTTTTTTCAAGCTCAACTTTCTTGATGTCATCCCATAACTCTTCTGGTGCTCTGTCATTTGTATCCAAAGCAGCAAATTGATTTCACACGCAGTCTTTAAATTCCAGTTGCTTATTCTCAAGGTCATATTTTGCTACTTTCATGAGTGGCTTGAATTTTTTTCAGGTTTAGCTTGAGTTTGCATACTAGTAGTTGGTAATCTGTACAACAGTCAGCTCCAGATGTTGACGTTGTTGATGTTATTGAACTTTTCCATCATTGATTTCCACAGATATAGTCAATTTGATTTTTGTACAATCCATTGGGTGAAGTCCATGTGTACAGCCACCACTTGTGTTGCTGGAAGAAGGTGTTTGAGATGAATAGATCATTGGTCTTGCAGAATTCTATCAGTCTCCAGCTTCATTTCTGTTGCCAGGTCCATATTTTCCAATCACTTTGCCTTCTTCTTTGTTGCCAACTTTTGTGTACCAGTCATACATGACTATCAGGATATCCTGTTTGCATGTTCTGTCAATTTCAGCTAGTTCATAGAACTTTATCTACTTCATCATCTTCTGCAGCTGTTGTTGGGGCATATACCTGAATAATAGTTGTGTTGATGGGCATTCCTCATAGACAAATATGTCTCAAAAGCTCCACACAGGGGGTAAAGCCTTGGTAGCTTTGGAAAACCTCTGAATAATGATAACCAGCCCAGAGAATAGCAGTAAAACTTTATATCTGGGTTTTTTCATTCCTTATGTGTCAGGAGGTATGTGCTTTTTTCAGCAAAAATTGTTATGATTCTTGTCCCAACCTCTCCTGCAGTGTTTTACCTTTTCATGGAATCTGTGGGGGGCTTTTTTATTGTTTCTTTGTTTTATTACTGGTTAGTGTGAACCACTATGATGTTTACTCTCCTAACGAAATGTCACTATATCAAATACAAAAATAAGAAACGTTAGGAACCTAACCATTTGTCTATTGAATATTAATAGATGTACATCATTCTAAAATGCTGTAATTTATTAAAATGTTTACTAATTAAGTTATTAATTTGTGATATAAAAACATACAATAATTATATACATAAATACATCACAACCAAGTCTACCATGCAAATATGGACTTTGTGACCCCAACATATATATCCGACTTCACTATAAATAAATTCAGCCAAAGTCCAATATCCAACTGCTGTGAGGCACTAAATGTTATCAACTCCCATGTCCAACAATGAAGGTCGTTACCATCTCCTGCCTCAAACCATGGTTTCGCCTGTAGGTTGCTTCAGGGAGATCCTAAGATTCTCTACTCAGCTCTTCAGCTGAAACGACAAGATAAGTGCTTCATGAATTTTTTAAAACCTGCAAAGCACAGCTTTTCATGAATTTTTGAATGCTGTTCAACATATAAATAGATGGGACTTTAACCTGGTTATTATGAACCCTGAATGAGAAGAAGCAATGATGATACAATTGGTGCTGTTCTCATAAAATATGAATTGTGTAGCTATATAATAGCGAATGATATATAGTATAGCAGCGGACTTACTTTGAGCTTCCCTTTCTTAACAAAACATTTTTTACTAATGACTCTTTCTCATGGCCATATTTGCATAGAAGACTTAGGAGATCTTTAGCTAAAGGGCGCTAGCTGTCAGCGCTAATGGCATGCTGGGACATGCATTGACAGCTAGCACTGGCCCATAACAGCATGGGCTGATTTCTGAGCAATGAATGGCACATTGAGGTGGTCAGGGAGTGGGTTGGGGCAGAGATAGGTGTGTGAGCACTAGACAGTTAGTAGAGGGGTAAACACTGCACGCTAACTGTAATCCTTACAATTTGCACAGGTTCACCTAATTCCACCACAATAGGTGGAGTTAAGTGCACCCATGCTATTTGTATGCCTAGTTAGGGCACAGGGCTCCACGTTAATTGCCAGGAACATGCTTCCATGCCCCCAACAGTGAATGAGGTGGTGCTGTACCTCATTAACTGTTTGGGTCTTATTGATGCGGTTTGGGTGTTATTGATGTAGAGGGTAGGGCAACCTCCAAAGACCAGTGTTTGATATTTCATTGGTGGGATGTTAGATGAAGAGGGCATGTTAGAAGATGGTGGGATCAAAGATAGAGGCCGGAAGAGGGAAAATATTTGATTGGAGGCAAGGGTAGAGAGAGAGCAGCTGGTAGGGACAAGAGGGAAAGATAGAAACAGAGAGAGAGAGAGAGAGAAAGATTGGTAAGAACAAGGGGAGAGAAAAAAAGAGAGGGAGTGTGACTGGTAGGGCCAAGGAAAGTGGATGAGAAAGAATTACTGATAGGAATAAGGGGGGGGGGTGAGAAAGAAAAAGAATGAGAGTGACTGGTGGGAACAAGAAGGGGACTGAAGAGGAGTGAACAGGCTACTGGTGAATTTCACCAGGTATCAGCTAGAATACTAATATCACTCTAAAATCTCATCTTCATTTTATAATTTTAAAACATTTACCTTGTATTATTCTCTTTTTTTCTCTGTGTCATTTCAGGTTTCCTTTTGAATCATTTCTGCAGACAGCAGAGCACTGTACACACTGAATATTTCAGGTATTAATTGGATTTGGCATCCAAGGTTACCTAAAATTGAATCACCTTATAGCATGGATTGAATCGGATTATCAACCTCAGTGATGCTGCTGTTTCTTATTTAAAAACACTCTCATTCGAATTGCTTAATGCACAACATAGATGTGAACTGAATGCTTGGTTCATCAAGCACTAATTTACGATGTATCTTCTTTTTTCCAGAAACACGTTTTCAAGGACATTTCCGGTTAACCTTTAGAGTACTGAAATCTCTACTACAAACAGTGTACTTCTCTCCCTGTTTAAGGTGCATTACCAAGTTTAAGTTACAATGTAAACCACTTTGACTGAAATGATAAAGTGGTATAAAAAACATGTTAAACAAATCAAATGTGAGTGTTTCCATTGTCATAGGACATGAGTGCTCTGAGTTCAATCTCCTTGCACATACTGAGTTTTTTCAGATCTGTAACAATGACTATATGATGTGTTCTGAGCCGGCTGTGCAAAACATATAAGAAATTATATTAACCATTCATAAGCTGAGGTATTTGTTAGTCAAATCAGAGCATAACAAGGTTAAATTATAGGTGTTTGGTTTTCAAAAAGGGGTTTCTCCTATTTTAGATCAATAGCAAAACTCTTTTGAAAGTAGGGCCTTCAGTATCTTGCAGACTAAATATTTGTCTTTTCACCATTTTGCCTTGGGCCGAGAAATTGTGAAATGCTGTGAGTTCAGTGCATCAATGTAAAGAGAAAACTGTTTTTCAGGATTCTCGACCATGGGAATGGTAACACCTGTATTAACTTGGAGGGAAAAACATGAAAAACTTATCAGGAAAAAAACAGGCGAATGATAGCATGTGACTTGTGTGACAAAAACTTATACTTCAGAAAACAAAACAAAAAAAAGCTTGATGCCAAGTGCATGTGTGAAAATATTTAAGTCACTAAGAATGATGGAAGGGGCATTCTTTTGTCCACTCAACTCCTGTCATCTTATCTACCTGTTTTACTACCTTGAGATCATTAGATACAATCACCCCCAGGTTACCCGCTTATTTTGTACACAGAAAAACATGACCCCCATACTGTTCTACTCTTTTGCATGTTGTAAACATTACATTTTAGCTGCCAAACTCTAGACCAGAGGTTCTCAACCCAGTCCTCAGGAAACACCCAGCCAGTCAGGTTTTCGGGATAACTACAGTACATTTAAAATGCATGAGATAGATCTGCATGCATTGCCTCCATTGTATGGAAATCTCTAACTTGAATATTCATTGTGGTTATCCTGAAATCCCGACTCGCTTAGTTTGACCCAAGGACCAGGTTGAGAACCTCTGC
This sequence comes from Ichthyophis bannanicus, assembly GCA_033557465.1. Lineage (NCBI taxonomy): Eukaryota > Metazoa > Chordata > Amphibia > Gymnophiona > Ichthyophiidae > Ichthyophis > Ichthyophis bannanicus. Next base: position 1,786,332,834 of record CM066031.1, on the reverse strand, counting down.
TCTAGACCATTCCTCAAGCCTTCTTAGATCCTTCCTTATGTTTTCCAAACTTTCCAGGGTGTCTACCCTGTGGTAGATTTTGGTATCATCTGCAAAAAGGATATCCTTTCCTGACAGCCCCTCTGCAGTGTCACTGACAAAAATATTGAAAAGAATTAGACTAAGGAATGATCCCTGTGGCATACCACAGGTAATGCCCTCATTCTCAGAGTGAACTTCACTGACTATTACCCTTTATTGCCTCCTAACCAGTTTCTAAACCATTCAGTCATTTTTGGGCCTACCCTAAGGACACTCAGGGCCTCTCTTACTAAAGCCCATTTCTAAACATGCATACCCCCTATCCATGAATTGTCAGCCTCACAATTCATATAGTGCCACTGCAAATTCTTACAGATAGTCCTGGGTTGGAGTAAGGGCAGAACATCTAACGCTATTGATAGTCAGCGATATTCAGCCACATCAAATTCCATATCCACAGTATCACCAGGAATCACCATTTATTTATTTTTATTTATTTAACACATAGATTGTGAGCCCTTTGGGGAAGAGGAAATGTATCCAACACCTGCTTGTAGTGATTGTAAACCGCTCTGATGCCCTTCAGCCTGAGCAGTATATCAAGAAATTGTATAAACATAGACATAAACAGTATTTATATACCACCTTATCCTTAAATCAAGGTGGTTTACATTCAACAATATGGTTTACTTTCAACTCTGTAGCTTGTAGACTCAACTTGACGGGACTTGACTTGCAACCATAGACTCGACTTAACAACACACACAGCAATAACAAAATACTGATAACAGTTGAATATCAAGTTGCCTCTGTATACTTATATTCAGCTCAGCCACTTTTAAGGATAAAGGCACCTAATATACATAAAATATTTTTAAACGTTGCGGCTGGCTATGAAAATAAAAACATGGGCCACAAGATTTAAATATTCACGTGAGAGTCCCTTAAAGATTATGGCCCCGATTCTGTAAGGTGAATAGTGGGCTGGATGTCCTCACAGGATGTCCAGCCCCGCTAGTCGATTCTGCCTCCCGGCCCCACTGCACATACAGAGCCGCTATGCATGCTGTGGGGGAAGGTGCGGCATGGAGGCTGAGAGTAGGCAGAGCATGGGTGGGACTAACCCAGGGGGATGGGGTGCTTATTCCACCTCAGAGGTGAAATAAGCACTGGCTGTCCCCCCAGATCAGCCATCCAGTCCCCCAGCTGTGAAAGCAGAGAGCTGGGGGAGCCTCAGCTGCCTGATCCGGGCCCCTGCTGCCTATGTCGGGGTTGGACGGCAGGGAAATGGGGGTCCAAGGCATTGGGCAGATTGAACCACAGGGAGGATGTCCCCATAGTGATGCAGAGGCACGCTGGGCTGTCTCCATGGTCCCGATCCTGTGCTGATTCCATGGTCCCGATCCTGATGGCCCGGACATGGTTTTTGCTGAATAAGGCTCCATGGGGGGATATTCAGCGGCAGTGGCTAGTTCAATTACTGTGGCTAGCCGTCACCACTGAAACTAGCACTACTACTTCTAATTATTTGTATAGCGCCACAAAACCTATGCCACACTGTACATATAGATGTAAGAGACAGTCCCTGTTCATCAGAGGTTATGATCTAATCAAGATGAAGAAAATCACAAAAATGGGGACTGGAGTATGGTGATATACACATAAGTGGTGAACAAGAGATTGAGGGGCATCGGGATCCAAAAGCAGCCTCAAAGAGGTGGGTTTTTAACCTATTTTTGAATAGGGCTAGAAAAAGAGCCCAATGTATTGACACAGATAGTTTGTTCCAGGCATGTGGAGCAGCAAGGTGGAATGAACAAAGTCATGAGTTGGCAGTGGCAGAGAAGGGCACAGATAAAATGGATCTGTTAGAGGAGCGGAGTTCCCAAGGAGGGGTGTAGGGTGAGATAAGAGTGGAAAGGCAGTGAGGAGCCACAGAATGAATGCACTTGTAGCTCTGTAGGAGAAGTTTGAACAGGATGTGGAAATGAATAGGTAGCCAGTGAAATGACTTGAGAAGAGGGGTTACGTAAATATAGTGACACTGGTGGAAGATAAGCCGTGCAGCTGAGTTTTGAACAGAATGAAGGGGAGAGAGATGATTCAGAGGGAGACCAGTGAGGAGCAGGTTGCAATAGTCAAGATGAGAGGTGACTAGAGAATGCATAAGGGGCTTAGCAGTTTGTTCAGAAAGGAAGGAACACATTTTGTTGAACATCCAAGAAAGCCGGAGAAGCAGGAAGCTAACTGGGCAGCGTCAATATATATTCAGCCACTTCCTGGTTAGCTTCTGTGGCAAAAGTTAGGACTCCCTTTCAGCCACTGCATGCTTATCGCTGGTTACTGCCTCCGCTCCGCCTCCGGAAATTCCTGACAGCTAGCAGTGGGAGTGCAGCGGCAGCACCCAGGGGTATTCAACAGCACTAACCACTAAATGTCATGACGTCAATTGCATTGAATATCCTCCCCTATGTTTCTGACATCAATGGCTAATCCTTTCAACCGCAACTTGGCAAAATGCAACTACAATCTGATTTCCAACCAAAGGATGGACCAGAAAAAATGCTGCCAAAAAAAAACAAAACAATGTCACAATTATAACATTAGCTAGTAATTAGAGAACCTACAGCAGGTTTCATGTAAATTTTAGTGGAAAGAAAAGACAAGGTGCGGGAAGAAGGGATAGGAGAGGATAAAAGTTCTAAAGTTTAGAGATTTAAACCGGGAAATAAAGCACAGACTTGGGCAACTACTGGATTATAGATTTACAGTGCTTCTGGGCAGCTAGAATCGAATGAAAAGAAAAAAAATAATTAGTTCCGAGGGGAATTTTATTCCTTGTGCTGTGGAAGTTTAAGTGCAGTTACATAAAAAAATAATTTGGTTAGCCTGAAAACCAGAGCTCTTAGCAGCTGCCCCTATGCTACGTGGTTCTAGCTCTTCCCTCTTTTCTCTTAAATTCTCTTCCTCCATTTCCTTGCATTAAGACATGATTGGACAAAAATGAAAGCTAATGTATTGGCTGCTTCTATTTTCTGAGAAGATTATTTGTTTGGGAACTTAGAAAGTTAACGCAAGGAGAAGCTGGCGTGACAGATGACTTCTATGCTGCTGTCGCTTCATATTTTGGTGCTGAAAAAGGAATGGGCTAAAACTAAACGGCGAGAAGAGAGCAAAGGTGCTTACTTGCCAAAAATGTGAAAAGGCAAAAGAAGAATTAGCAGTTGGGGCTGTCTGGCAAACGGCACTCTCCTCCTTCCCTTCATCTTACTGTTTCTCTTCTTCCATTTAAGAGAGTAATTTTATAACATGGCATCCAGGTTAATTGGGCAGGAAGTGCCTATTTTTCATCAGTTTTATAAGTGGCTTATTCTCATGAGGAGCTCCCAAGCAAAATCGGGTGGGAGGTAGGGGGGGGGGGCAGCTTTCACCACCCCCTTCCTTAGCAAACTTACTTTCAAATGTTTGCCACACTACTTTCTACTCCTCTTCTCTTTCGATTGATGTTTATAGGCCCGGCAATCATCACTTCCTGCTGCTGAGCTAAGGTCTTGTGAATGAGGCTGCCTGGCAGTGGGAGATGATGGCTGCCAGGCTTAAAATGGTCAATTGAGAAAGAAGAGGTGTCGGAGGCAGTTGGAGATAGTGTGGCAAATATCTGAAAGTAAGTTTGCTTCTCGGCTTACACCGCCGCTGTGTGTGCCCCCTTCCTGCCTGGGCTTCCTTGCTTAAGGGGGGTGGAAGGGGACAGATTGTAAGGAAGCTACTTTGCTAGTGGAGGAGAAGAATAAATTCAATATTAACATCTACTATATTTGGGGCGAGCACCACCTCCTCCCATGCTCACCCCAAACTGCGCCTGTTTTGGGGGATTATTTTATAAGAGACTTCAGTGTGTTGAACAGAGTTTTATATGCTCACGTTGGGTCTTATAAATCGGCCTGGAGTATACAGATGTGAAATTAGGCAGACCGAAATCATAGCACATAATCTTCCAGACTGGGGGGAATTGGATCTTCTGCGTGCATTTTACCCATTACGGACATATACATTGATTCTTCCCAGTACATATATGCACATACTTGCCTCAAGGATGTCTTCTTTCTGGTGCAACAAGTCTACAAGGGTACATGAGCATATACATTGGCTTTCTATAGCAGACATGGCCTACTCTATGTACCTCGGCAGCCTAGGTGTCCTGTTATAAATTTAACCCATGTGTGGGGGATTGTTTCAGTGTTTGAGGGGTTTTCACAGTAAATTGAATAAATAAATTGTTCAACTTTCTTTTAGCAGCAGGTTTCTTTTGCCCACTTGCACCATCATTGTGGTGTGGATGCCTAGTGATTCACAGTAGTATCCCCTCTTTTTAGGTGTTTTGATTGAAAGGGTGCTGGACATTGTACAAATGTTTTCATCATTAAGGCTTTCTCCTTCTTTGCATGAATAAATGGTGCATTATTGCAGTTTCACAATGTGGGTATGATAAACCTTCGTCATTAATTCCGAATATGAGTGCCTGAGCAACATGACCTGACAGCAATAAAATCAACCAATAGCCCAAGGAGCATTGACTTTCCACCCTACTTTATTACCTCTCTATTTTTCTGATATGATTGAACAGCAGCATTAAGTGGCTCTAGCTCTTCTTTGTATGATTATTGTGAAAAATTGTTTGCTAAAAAGTATTTCAAATTTATATATTTATTTTTATACTGTTAGCACTTGATTCTGCTATGTGTGACATTAAATTGCATGTACACTAAGGCTGCGCAGGAAAATATATTAGATATCTGCTATAATAATTCTTATGCTGTTTTATCAGGGATAAAATATGTTATCACCTTCACCAATAGATGCCCAATGTTTTAGAGCAGTGGTTCCCAATCTGGGGTCCATGGACCAATGGACCATGGGCATTGTTTAAAAATACTATCTTGGAAACCCAGAGCACATGTATTCCACGCTTTAAGAAAAGTAGAAAGGAAGGCCAAAAAACTGGCAGCACGGTTTAAAGGTGAGGTCAGAGAGGCTGTTATAGCCAAAATGTATCTCTCAAGAAATGGAAAATGGAGCCAAATGCCGAAAAACAGGAAACAACATAACCACTTAAGTTAGATGCAAGGCATTGATGGGGCAGGCAAAGAAAGAATTTGAAAAAAAGCTTGCCATGGAAGCCAAAGCACACAATAAAAATGTTTTTAATTACATTTGTAGCAAAAAACCTGTGGAGAGTCAGTTGGACCATTAAATAACAGGGGGGGGGGGGGTGGGGAGGGACACTAAGGGAGGACAAGGCTATAGCGAAGAGATTGATTGAATTCTTTGCTTCAGTCTTTACTGAAGAAGATGTAGGGAAGTTACATATGCCTGAAATATATTTAAAGCTGATGTATCAGAAGAATTAAAACATATTTTGATAAACTGGGAAGATGTATTACAACTATTTGAGAAACTAAGAAGTAGCAAATCGAAGGAGTAGCCTAAAGATTAGAGCACTGGCTTAGTAACCAAGGGCCTGATATTCAAAGACATTTGCACAGTTTACAGACCTGTAAACTGTGTAAATGCCGCTGAGCGGGATTTTCAGCAGTACTAACATAGCAGCGCCAACGAATATTCCTGATTATCTCTGCTACATGTCCCATCGGAGCAAGTCATAGGCATTCCAGGGTGGAGCAGAGGCGGCACCAGTCGTTAATCAGCAAGTGGCAATATTTCACTGCTGCCTGGTTAGCACCCGCGGGTAGATTATAGGCGCAGCAAAAGATGACCTATATTTACCCATGGGAGCTAACTGGGCAGCGGCTCAATATTGCTGCTGCCCATTTGCCTTCTGTGGGCTTCTGGGCTGTGCAGGGACCCCGCATATGACCCGAGCATTGACTATCTGGGATCAAAGGTTGGCAGTGACGGCTATGCACCATAGAAGCACCTAGCCATCCCAGAGAAATATCGGGCTCCAAGAAAGCAAATAGAATGCTAGGAATCATAAGGAAAGGAATGGAGAATAAAACAAAGGATATTCTAATGCCTCTCCATTGTTCCATGGTGCAACCGCACCTTGAATATTGTGTGCAATTCTGGTCACCGTATCTTTAAAAGGATATAGTAGAATTAGGAAAGGTACAGAAAAAAGAATCACCAAAATGGTAAAGAGGAGAGAAGGCTGAGGAGAAACATGATAGAGTTCTATAAATTAATGAATGGAGGGGAATGGGTAAATGTAGATCGGTTGCTTACTTCATGAAAAAGTAGTCTAGGGAACACACAATGAACCTACAATATAAACCATTTAAGAATAATAAGAGAAAATATTTTTTCTCTCAATGTGTAATGGAACTTTGGAATTCATTACCGAGGATGTAGAAAAAGCTGTTAGTGTAGCTGGGTTTAAAAAAAGGTTTGGACAGGTTCCTGGAGGAAAGGTCCAAAAAACATTATTAAGGAGAACAGGATTGGCCACTGTGGAAAACAGGATACTGGGCTTGATGGACCTTGATCTGATTCAGTATGGCATTTCTTATGTTTTTATGGCCATTACCAGGGGTCCACAGGATACAGAAGGGAAAGTCTTTGCATACTGCTTTAATTCATGTGGACAGAATACAGAGGCTTGCTTAGAGAGAGACTAGTGAGGACTGGCTTGGAGGGAGGAGGAAGAGAGAGACTGGGGAAGGGAGATAACGAGAGCTGGTAGGGACATGCTTGAAGATCTGGGAAGAGTAGCTGGGAAGGATGGGGGAGGGGGGGTCCTTGAATCTTCTGGAGGTTAATAAGAAATCCATCCAACCAAAAAGGTTAGAAACCTCTATTTTAGAGCAAAATGCCTGAATATAAATAATACACTACCTGAATGGCTACTGTTCTGTTTTCCCAAGGAATACAATAATAATGTGCCAAGGCAAACATCTATCCAGCTATTCGCAGTATTTATAGCTTTTTCAGTTTGCTCATTTGTTTCACCATCCTTAAAGCCTTATAGACAGCTTCAATTGTTTCCCTATTTTCATTCAGATGAGGGTTAACATCTGACTGCCAACTTCCAATGGGTATGTGAAGATTTTCTGAATTCGCCACATTATTTCTTTGGTAGTCATCAATGATTAGTGAAGATTAATTTGCACAGCTGGTTAGGGTGTGATTCTTTCACTGTCTAAGATCTCTTCTCTGATCCCTTTACCTGGTGGTTCAGCTAGGCACATCTATGCAAAAGAGCCAGGTTCAATTCCTGGACCAAGCTTCTACTACCTAGGCCAGGTTGGGGTTGGGATGGTAGAAAGATTGTGGCACCTGGGGGAAGATAGCCTCAGCCATCACTAGAGAATGGCATCTACTGCCCAGAACTAGGGTGTGCACAAATCAGGCAAGGACTAGCGCTGCAATGACTGGTCTAGGCAGAGGAGAGGAGGAGTTTAGATGAGAGAAGAATAGCCTCTAGGGTAGTTGTTAATGAAGGCCCAGGTATAGCACCATAACCCAATGGGTCAATTCCAATTCTGCTGGGCCAAAAACACTGTGAAAGAACTTGGCATAAGATATCATGGGATTGAGGGCAATGAAGGGTAGTAGCAGGATAATACAGTATTTCAATGCCTAGCCATCTCAGAAGATGTTAGCCTTCAGAACTGAACTAACTACTGATGAAAACCACCAAAATTTTGACTCATCCCTTTGCTGATAATTTATTTAAGCTTTTGTCATCCATGGAGCTATGAGTATGAAATATTTGCAGCTGACCTTTTCCATCTGAATAATTTATTTTTCACTCTGACTGTTTTGAGTCAATCTTCTCTTCTTATCTTTATAAAATGCAAGCGGATGGGACAGAGACTGTGCATTAAATGTAGGTATGATCACTCACACCTGCTAGCAGGCAGAAGTAAATTTTTGTGCATACTTCACACATACACAGGTGCATAGACTAAGGTATTTTATAATCCATGTACAATCCTCCACCCAGACCACATCCCTAAAGAGTTACCTTCATGCCAAAAGGACATACTGCTATGCTGGTGGTGGCCACAAATCCACAGGAATAGCTTCATAAAACTCTCTCCCTAAAGCCCTGAGTATGTGAGTAGTTTTATTCATTTATCTAGTGCACAATTTTGGAAAAGCCCATTTCCATGGGTAGAGCATGGAAATGGGTTTGAAAATTACCTTGTCAGTGGGTAATTGTAATAAGCTTTTCTTGCATGTAAAACCGTTTTAAGAGCAGAAAGGGACATTTCTAAAATTTCATGGCTGCTTACAGGGATAAAGTGTGCCTCCTTCTACACGATCTGGATAAAGAGGCCTGGCTAGCTACAGCAGCAAAGGTTAGGCAAGCCTTTCAGGTGCCTAGCTTTCGCTGCTGTGGGATTACCGAATAGGGTCTGAATATCACCATTAGCCGGTTATCCTCAGGTGACGCCTCTATTCCATCCCCAGAATGCCTCAGTGCTAGCGGGCTATTCTTGTTAGTGCCGCTGAATGTTCTGCAGGCGCCATTTAACCAGTGCGTAGGCCTGCAAACTGCCTAAATGGCTTTGACAATGCTCGCCTTTCTTTTTAAGTTCATAAACTTCATTGATTCAATATAAAAGCAACAAGCAACACAGCAACATCCTACCAAGGAAGTAAAAAAATAAATAAATATGGGAACAAAGACAATTGCCTACCAATGATAGTACATGTGACCACAGAGCCAATAGAAACGTCCTCCAGAGAGCTAAAGAAAAGAAACAGAAGTAGTGGAAATACTACCTCCATACCAACATAAAATTACACAGGTACACTACCAAAAAACTGCCTCCAGTTTTGCAACTGATTCCTATAGATTTTGGGGTGCTGAATCCAGCAAAAATAGCCAAAATGTTCCATCATGTCACGTTTTCTTGCAAAATTAGATTTCTTACCCATATAAGGAATGTTCACATAATTTCTTTTTAGCCGACTGCAGTTTATTTTCTTGGCCCAAAATAGAGGTTGTAATGGTTAACTAACTAGAAACACTCACTCATGATATTTTAGAGTGTTTTGTATTCATTTTATACATTAGCAGGACAATTGGGAGGCGGGGGGCTAAATCCAGTACTCGCGCTGGCGCATGTTCTTTCCTGTTCGCCTCGCCTCGTTCGCTCGCTCAAACACGGTGGTTGCGACATGAACGTTCCTGTCAAATTTCAGTTTCTTGCAAGTTCATTATTACCTTTTGTTTGCTCAGTCGTAATCCAGCTTTATTCCGAAGTGGTTCACTACAGTTGTAGTTTGCAGTGCTGTGTACTTGTGATGGCTCACAGAGCCAGAGGTTGCGTCAACTCTCCGGACAGTTTTTGTTTTATTTGTGGGGAATATACCGTGAAAAAGCGGCAGAGGAACATTTCTGCATTTATTAAAAAAGTATATTTCGCCTATTTCGGTTTGAAGTTAGGCGATCAAGACAAACCGTGGGCTCCTCACAAAGTGTGCAAGACATGTGAGGAAGATCTACGCTTATGGATGAAAGGTAAAAAACAAGCATTTCGTTTCAGAATACCTATGATGTGGCATGAACAAAGAGACCACAGCAGTGACTGCTATTTTTGCTCTTGCATTGTGAAGGGATACAACTTAAAAAATAAGAACGTAATAAGTTACCCCAACCTTCCCTCAGCAATTAGGCCTATGCCTCATAGCAACGAAGTACCTGTGCCTGAACCACCAAAATCTTTGGATCATATTTGTGTGGACGGTTCTGATCATGATGAGACTCATCAGATGGCTTTTCCCGATGAGTCCAGTACTTCCGAGTTTGAAACTGAACCAGATCCGAAACCTGAACTTTTCTCTCAAGCTGAATTGAATGATTTAGTCCGGGATTTAGGACTCCCAAAAGATGCTGCCCAACTGCTAGGTTCTCGGCTTAAACAGAAAAATCTATTGTCACCAGGAACAACTTTTTATTGGTACCGCAATCGCGAGACACAATATTTGAAGTATTTCAGCAAAGAGGAAGATTTGGTATTTTGCAACGATATATACGGAGTGATGGAAAAGTTTAAACTCAAGTATGATCCTGCTGAATGGCGGCTGTTCATTGATTCGTCAAAAGACAGCATAAAAGGTGTTCTTCTTCATAATGGCAACACATTTGCTTCAGTTCCTATTGCTCACTCTGTTATTCTCCAAGAAAAATACGAGAATTTGGCCCTGATTCTTCAGAAGATTCGTTATGATGAGCATAAGTGGATGATTTGTGGAGACTTTAAAATTCTATCCATGCTATTAGGGCAGCAATCCGGTTTCACCAAATATCCCTGCTTCCTTTGCTTGTGGGATAGCCGGGCCCGCGACCTACACTGGGGGAAAAAAGACTGGCCAATTCGGGAGTATTTGAGACCCGGTGAGAAAAATGTTCTTCATGATAGCTTGGTACCTCGTGATAAAATTCTATTACCACCTCTCCACATTAAGTTGGGTCTCATTAAGCAATTCATCAAGTCCCTTCCAAAAGATGGTGAGTGCTTTCGGTACCTTTGCTCAAAGTTCCCCCGACTTTCTGAAGCAAAGCTAAAGGAAGGAGTGTTTGTTGGCCCTGATATAAGGAAACTCATTTCAGATGGAGCATTCGCTGAAACGATGTCTGAGAAGGAAAAAGAAGCCTGGGATTCCTTCAAGGATGTTGTTCTCAAATTCTTGGGGAACAGGCGGGATGAGAACTATATTTATTTATTATTATTTATTATTTATTATTTATTTAACTGCATTTTTATCCCGCTTTTCACCGGGTCAAAGCGGAAGGCATTGAGCATCCTGGCAACTATAAGGATATTGTTGCCAGGATGCTCAATGCCTTCAAAGAACAAGGCTGTAACATGAGCCTGAAAGTCCATTTCTTGCACTCCCATGTGAACTACTTTCCCGAAAACTTGGGGGCGTACAGTGAAGAACAAGGTGAAAGGTTTCACCAGGACATCAAGGACGCAGAGAGAAGGTACCAAGGAAGATGGAACACCACTATGATGGCTGATTTCTGCTGGTTGCTGCTGCGGGAAACCCCAGATGAAAAATACGCCAAGCAGCGCACCAAGAGAAGCATTTGGGGGAAGAAGAAACGGGCCCACCAGGAGACTGATTGACCCAAGAATGACTTTAAAATCTAAACTGTGTTGACAAATATCGTGTTTTTACTAAACTTTGAAATAAAAATTTGCTAGTTATTACCACAGTGTCGGATCTCATTTATTAGAATTTTATTTTCACACCATCGGGTGTTTGTCTTCATGTATTGCAATGGTGCGGTTTGCGTTTTCTATTCTTACATACATACCTGTACAACATTTTTTGCACATTTCTTTGCTTTGCTTTGTGTCTAGCCTCGCTCTTATATGCTCAATGTTTGTGCACATGTATGTGGCTATTTTAAGTGCAGACAATTTTGCTACCATCACAGTGTGTTTTGTTGACATTACTCTATTCTTATGTGCTGCCTTGTTACAATTTTCTTTATTCTTATTTGAATAACTACTAAACAATTAGTATAAAGAATTCATCCAAGAAACTTTTATCTCGTTCGCACTCAATCTGAAACGTTCACCTCAAACTGCTAACCCAATGTAGCAAAAAATCTGTACGTGATGGAGCAAATTGGTTACCAGATTTGGATTCAGCGCACCAAAAAACGTAAAAATCAATCGAAACATTAGAGGCAGTTTAAAAAAATTTTTTTAGTGTACCTGTGTATCCATCGAATCCCGTATTTTAGCATGTACAAATGATTTCTGTATTTTTTTCCATTGCAGCTTTTTTCACATTTATATACCACACAAACATAATTCCACTGAATAGTAAAATCTACTCAAGTCAAATTCTTCCATTTAGCCATAATAAATTCAAAGCAAGAGACAGAAGAATATCCAACAAACATTGCTTAACTGAAGACAGCTTGCTCTTAAACTCAATAGATTTCAGAATAAATAATCTTAGAAATAATATCACCAGATAACTGCAGAATGGGATAGATTCTATTCTACAGCACATGCCAAAATGCACTAGTATTTTCACAGAAAAACAGCATATGTGATATAGTGAAAGCTGTTAGTGAAGCTGGGTTTAAAAGAGGTATGGACAAGTTCCTGGAGGAAAAGTCCATAAACCATTATTAAAGAGGACCCAGGAAATCCACTGCTTGCCCCGGGACAAGTATTGTGGAAACAGGATACTGGGCTTGATGGATGTTGGTCTGACCCAGTATGGCATTTCTTACAGTATGTTCTTATATTGCTCATTGTGCGAAGAAAACTAGCAGATGTGCACACCAACATCATACACATCCAAAACTAGTCCCAAGGAATCATCTGCTCTGCACAGCCCAATTCCTCCTCCCACACTTTTGTTAATACCTGGGGCTCAATTGCCCAACAATAATGCACAAAATCCCAAGACCGTATGTCCCGCAAAATAAAACACATCACATACTTCACAATATCATGCACATGGAAAAGATTAATAAGCAAGGCATGTGGTAATAGTTTAATTTTCCCATCCCACAATAGAAGGGACATGGCACTTATACTGTGACGATACCACTCTGCCCCTATGAACATGTATTTATTGATCTTAAAACAATGGTTTAATCATAAGGGGCCAATATTCAGTTTGCCTCCATCTATCTAATTCCTTTAACACTCGATATGTGTCCCATATGGTTATTTATATTTTATGCTGATAGGATAAATCCATTCCCCCAACAAACTAAAAGGCAATAGGTAGCATCAATGCATTAGAAATATAGAAAGACGAAGGCAGATAAAAATCACACAGCCTATCCCTGGCTTACAATCTCTTATTTTCAGGGCAATCTCTCTAAATGGGTAAGTTAACAGGTTTTTCTATACCATTTTATCATTTCAGTCAAAGCAGTTAACGTTGCAACTTAAACTTGATAATGTACATTAAACTGAGACATTGGCAACTTGGATTTTATTAAGGGAACTGAGAATTAAGCAACTTGCCCAAGGCCACAAAGATTACTACTGGGAATCAAACCTTGGTCTTTTAGTTAGTAAGCCAGTACTTTAACCATTAGGCTACTCACCCATTCTGCAATCCATAATCACATACTATAGTCCCTTTTTTTCCTTTAGTGATCTTCTGTGTTTGCCCATCCTCCAATAAGGGAGGAGTGGCTCAGTGGTTGGGACAGGTTACCTCAGGCCGGAAGGCCAGGGGTTCAATTCCCACATGGGGACAAGCAACCTCAGGCTGGAGGGACTGGGGTCTTCAGTCCCATGGCCACTCCCTGTGGCCTTGGGCAAGCCACTTAACCCTCCATTGCTTCAGGTACACTTAGATTGTGAGCCCTTCAGGGACAAGGGAATAAAAAGTGCCTGTTAGTATACATTTAAACCACACTGATTCTAAAGAGTGTGGTATAAAAAATAAATAAATAAAATCCTTTCTTGAATTCAGATAGAGCCTGATTCTGGGCCACGAATAGCAGGGATGGATATTCCAATGGGACATCCATCCCTGCTATTTGTGCCTTCTCTGGCCACATCTAACTTCCCAGTCAGTTGTATGGGAAAGTTAGAAGGGGGCAGGGAACGGGAAGGGGCATCTCAGGGGAAAAGTCTGGGTGGGCAGTGGGCAGTCACCAGCCTTGGACATACAGGCCCAATTCTAATGTCAGCCCTGTACATTCAGGGAAGTTATTCCACCTCCGAGGTGGAATAACTTCCCTGGACCTTTTTTCTTCGGTAGCCCGAGGCTTGGATTGGGCAGGGGGGCCTGAAGACATTCACCACAGTCCGACCCTGGCCTTAGGAGGCCAGATTGTGGGTCGGGCTGTGGGGAATGAAGCCCTGAAGTCCGGTGGCTGGCATAGCTGCTCTTCAATGGAGCCACAGTGCCATGGCACCACGGCTCCATTGAAGAACCTTCACTGAGTTAGCCAGGTACAGTCCGGTACACGCAGGCCAGGCTGAATCGCAGTCCCAGCCTGCACATACAGGACTGTTCATGATTCTGATCCCGCAGGGCTAGATGTGGCCCGCAGGATCAGAATCGTGATCCCCTCTGTACGTCCATTTCAGACTGGACGTACAGAGGGGATTTACATTTGGGACTGAATAAGCCTGATACTGTCCTCGTCTCTACTACCTCCACTGGGAGACTACTCCACGCATCTATCACTCTTTCCATATAGAAATATTTCTGCACATTACTCCTGAGTTTATCCTCTTTCATCCTCATCCTATGCCCTCTCATTGCAGAGCTTGCTTTCAATCGAAAGAGGCTCTCCTCTTGTGCCTTTATGCCATGGAGGCATTTAAATGCTCTTTCATATCTAGCCCGTCTTTCCTCTAATGTATGCAAATTAAGATCTTTAAGTCTGTCCCCATATGGTTTATAACAAAGACCATGACCATTTTAGTAGCCACCCTCTGTACCGACTCCATCCTGTTAATATCTTTTAGAAGGTGCGGTCTCCAGAATTGCACACAATACTCCAAAGGAAGTCTCACCAAAGACTTACACAAAGGCACTATTACCTCGTTCATCCTGCTGGCCATGCCTCTCCCTCTGCACTCAAGCATCCTTCTGGCTTTCTCTGTCACCTTTTCTACTTGTTTTGCCAACTTAAGATCATCAGAAACCCCAGGTCAAGCTCTTCTTCATGGACAGTTCTTCACCCCTATACAGTACCATTCCCTTGGATTTTTGCAGCCCAAATGCTTTATACTGCATTTTCTAACATTAAATCTCTGCTTCCAAATTATCGACCATTCTTCAAGTTTCGCTAGGTCCCTCCTCGTGTTATCTATACCTTCCCGGGTGTTGACACTTACTACAATCCTTCCACTATATCGCTAACAAAAATGTTATAAAAAATCAGATCAATGACAGATCCCTATGGTCAGTGGTGTAAGTATAAATGAAGGGTCCCCAAGCAAAATTTGCTGATTATAGCAATGGCTATCACAAGAGGGGAACATCTTTTCCCTCCCATCCTATCCTCACCACCAAAAACTTAAAAAAAAAGTGACAAGACACATGGCAACAACTGAATATATATAAAATATGATTCTAGCACCACTGTAAATAGCCCACCCTGTAAATAGCTCAAACAAATCAAGCACCCAACACATCCCTTACACAACTAAGTTTTATCCTCACTGCATGTACAACACACACACTTTACCTGATTGCTTGCTGTGATACCACCTTGATTATTAAGATAAGGCGGTTTAGAAATACTGTTAAAATAAATGGCAGCTGAAGTTATAAGAACATAAGATAAGCCATACTGGATCAGACCAAGGGTCTATCAAGCCCAATATCCTATTTCTAACAGTGGCCAATCCAGGTCACAAGTACCTGTTAGGTTCCTAAAATATAAGCAGTCACAGGGGTAGGCATTTGAAAACTCTAGGTCTCAAAGCATGGAAATTAAGCCGCAGCTAGTTTCTGTTCATAGATTACACTGGACAATGATTTTGCTTCCTGATCATGAAAATCACCTTGAATTTTTCCAATCACACACCATTTTTTTTGCAATCATCTATTTTTGTGATTTCCTCACATATTTTAAGTTTACTGATACTGTTACCTAGAAAGTAAGCTGTTTTGTTTAGTCCAGGCATGCCTGGGCATGCACTCAGTGCAGACTCACAACATACAATAGAAATCCTGCATGGGCATGCTTAGTCAGGATGGATGCTGGCAGTACAGGCTATAAAAGCAGCTTTCATACACAGATGCTGTGCATGATGCTGATATCAGTTTGTGTACTTAACAATAGCATTTACATGTAAGCTTCTTGTCTAAATGACAATTCGCTATGGCAGAAATGTCTCGTCAATGTTGCAACAGCTGCAATACATTCTGTTACATTTGTGGTGAGTATATGCTTAAGCCTCAAGGACGCAGCATGACTGCATTTTTTAAGAAAGCATATGAGCTCTACTTTGCTTTGAAAGTTGGCGATGAAGACAAATCCTGGGATCCTCACATTTGCTGTGTAACATGTACTGTCCATCTCAGAGTTTTGCTCAGAGGTACTCAGAAGTCAATGCTGTTTGCAGTCCCGATGATATGGCTAGAACAAAAGGATCACATGTCAGACTGCTACTTCTGTCTGACAAATGTATCCGGCTTCTCTGCTAAAAATAATAAATCTATTGATTACCCAAGTCTGCTTTCAGCCATGAGACCAGTGTCGCATGACAACAGTATGCCAGTATCAAAGCCACCGGAGACATGCAGCCTAGATGAGGCAAACAAAGATGCCATAATACACAGGCCAGATCTGAAAAATGACATGGATCCAGATTCTGAACTGTTTATGTCCTGTGTTGCTCATCTGATAACACAGTCAGAAATGAATGACCTGGTGAGGGACATAAGTTTGTCAAAAACAAAAGCTGAACTACCTGGTTCAAGATTGCAAGGATGGGGGTTTGCTGTCTCCAGGTACAAAAATGTCTGTCTTTTGGACCCGCCAAGAAGATATGAAAAATTTCTTTGTGCAGGTTGACCACCTCTGTTTCTGCACTGACAACGATGGACTGTTCTTGACTTTGGGTTGTGAGCAGGACCCACAACAATGGTGTCTTTTTATCGATTCATCACTGTTAAGCCTGAAAGTTTTCTTGTTACACAATGGCAATACCCACCTTTCAATACCTATGGCCTATGCAGCACCCATGAATGAAAGAAAACTATGAAAATATGGAACTGCTGCTAAAACACATACAGTGCAATAACTACAACTGGAACATCTGTGGTGATCTAGAAGTAGTGGCACTGCTACCAGGAATGCAGTTCGAGTATACCAAATACTGTTATTTCATTTGTGAATGGGACTCCCATGCTAGAGAGCCTCATTACATTAAAAAAACCTAGCTGCCCCATAAGCATTTGGTTCCAGGACAGAAATATGTGGCACATGAACTACTTCCTCTTCATATAAAACTCGGACTGATGAAAACCTTTTTGAAAGCAATGAACAAGGAAGGAGAAGGATTTCGATATTTGAGACAGATGTTTCCAAGAATAACTAATGGTAAGATTAAGGAAGGCATTTTTTGGGTCCACAAGTCAGACATGTCATTAATGACAAGCAGTTTGAAGATCTGCTAGTGGGGCCTGAGAAAATCACAAAGAAGGCATTTAGGGGTGTTGTAAATTTCCTTGGCAATTACAGGGCACCAAACTAGTGTACGTCCGGCTGGTTGACAACATGCTTCAAGTATTCAAAACCATGAAGTGCAACATGTCGCTGAAGATTCAGTTTCTGCATTCACACCTCTTCCCTGCTAATCTTAGTGCAGTCAGCAACGAACATGGTAAAAGGTTAAACCAGGACATTGTGAAGATGGAAAAGTGGTATCAGGGCAACTGGAAACCATCAATGCTGGCCGCTATTGTTGGATACTGAGACGAGAAGCATCAGATGCTCAGGACAAATTAAAATCAGGAACAAAACAGTTTTAGCTCAGCTGAACTAGTGTAGTATGTCAGCATCATTGTGCAATTCAGCCAAAATATCAATTTCAGGTTTCTCCAAATTCTTACATGATGCAGTCAATCTGAAATTATATTTGTGTTCAGATTGAAACTGTCTATCATAATCACTAAAGCAAAATTTTTGAACAAATTTGTTGTCCGGTGTTATCAGAACCTATCCAACACATTTTGATTGAAGCTAGAAAACCATCTACTAGATGCATGTAGACTTTCAAGTGAAAGAGGTTTTCCATCTGGTGCTTCACAAATGGACACAATACCATCACGTGTCCACCTACTACCATTCTTCAATATCTCTATCGTTTATATCATATAAGCCTTCAGGCATCGTCCATTGACTTGGGCTGCTTCTCATGCTCCAGTGGATAATCTTCCAGCATCTCAGTGCAGTATTATTGCTTGCTTTGTAAAGCGTCCGCTTCATGTGAAACCTCCATTTCACAATTCTCTTATCCGTTGGGACCTTAATATGGTGCTAATTTCACTTATGAAGTCACCCTTCGAACCTTTGGCTACTCTTAACTTCCCCATGTAGAAAGTACTCTTCCTAGAAGCAATTTCCCAAGGATCTGTACTGGGACCAGTGCTTTTTAACATATTTATAAATGATCTGGAAATGGGAACAACAAGTGTGATCATTAAATTTTCAGATAATGCCAAATTATTCAATTAAATCACATGCAGATTATGAGAGATTGTAGGAAGACCTTGTGAGACTGGCAGATGAAATTCTATGTGGATAAGTGCAAAGAGATACACATGGAAATGAATAATCCAAACCATGGCTACATGATACTAGGCTCCATATTAGGAATCACCACTCAGGAAAAGGATCTAAGCATCATCATGCACAATACATTGAAATCTTTTGCCCAGTGTGCAGTGGTGGCCAAAAAAAGCGAACAGAATATTTGGAATTATAAGGAAAGGAACAGAGAAGAAAACACTCGATGGTGAGAAAGCATCTTGAATACTGTGTGCGATTCTGGCCACCTCATCTCAAAAAAAGATATAGCGGAATTAGAAAAGATATGGAAAAGGGCAGCCAAAATGCTAAACAGGATGGAATGACTCGCCTGTGAGGAAAAGCCAAAGACATTAGGGCTCTCTAGCTTTGAGAAAAGATGGTTGAGGAGAGATATGACAGAGGTCTAGAAAATCCTGAATGGAGTTGGTCCAGAGGGCAGTTACTAAAATGGACAGTGGTCTTCATCAAAAGGCATATGAGGACAGGCTTTAAGGGCCCGATATTCATTTGCCATGGCTATACACCTTTTACCATGGATATTCAACGCCAGGGTCATATATGGCCCCAGTATTGATTATCCAGGGTTGCTGCACAACCAAAGACTCTGCAGAAACCAACTGGGCAGGGGTGATATTGAACCTCTGCCAGGTTAGCTCTCATGGGTAAAGATAGACCAGCTTTTGCTGCACCTATCTTTACCCATGGGTTGTTAATCGGGCAGCGGTGCAATATTGCTGCTGCTCCGTTAGTAAGTGGTGCCACCTGTGCTCCACCCCGTAACACCCCCAACACACCCCAATGCTAAGTGGTTAGCATTGGGGCATGTAGTGGCGTTAATCGGGGATATTCAGCAGCACTAACCATCGTAGTGCAGCTGAATATTCCTCTAAGTTGCATTTACACAATTTACTGGGTTGTAAACCTTGTAAATGCCTTTCGAATATTTGGCCCTTAATATAAATTCTTTGGAGGAAAGGTGTGAGAAGGGTGATATAATTGTTGTTGTTAAGTACTGTCAAGTCAGTGTCGACTCATGGCGACCCTCTGGATAGGAAGCTCTGGAATGAGGGGGTCATAAGATGAAGTTGGAAAGGGATAGACTCAGGAGTAATCTGAGGAAATATATCTTTACAGAAAGGGCAGTGTAAGCATGGATGAGCCTCACAGTGGAGGTGGTGGAGACGAGAACTGTATTTGAATTCAAAAAAGCATGGGACAAATACAGAAGTTCTCTGAGGGAGAAAAGGGGATTGTAGAACTTAATAGTTCTGCTGAGTACTGAGGATGATGGAGTTCTTACATCTCTACACCTTCTGGATGTTTTTCAGCCAAAACAAGCACTAGTCATGCCTGTAGCAGCTCTAAACTTAGACACAAAACATGACATTTCTGAGATCAAGAGAGACATCCAGGTTCCGGGAATGCCCAGCCATACCTCCACCACACTCCATTTCAGACTTGGATCTCCTTTTGCTTGGGATGTCCCCAGAACCAGATTATAAAATGGCTTAAAAGGTTAGGGCTCTTCAACCTGGAAAAGAGACGGCTGAGGGGAGATATGATAGAGGTCTATAAATTAATGAATGGAGTGGAACAGGTAAACGTAGATCCAATTGTTTACGGCATCAAAATGTAGAAAGACAAGGGGACATACAATGAAGCTACAATGTAACCCATATAAGACTAATAAGAGAAAATATTTTTTCACTAAATGTGCAATCAAACTCTGGAATGTGTTACTGGAGAATGTAGTAAAAGCTGTTTGTATAGCTGGGTTTAAAAAAGGTTTGGAGAAATTCCTGGAGGAAAGGTCCACAAACCATTATTAAAGGGGACCCGAGAAATCCACTACTTGTCCCATTACAAGCATTGTGGAACCTGTGTCTTTTGTGGAAACTGCTAGGTACTTGTGACCTAGATTGGCCACCATTGGAAACAGGATATTGGGCTTGATGGACCTTGGTCTCACCCAGTATGGCATATCATGTTCTTATGTCTCTATGCTTGTTTTCAGAATTCCAAAGCATGAATAGGGCTTTGAGAATAGCTTTTCGTCTGTTTTGGTCCCAATTGTAAAAAGAACTTTAGCTAATTGTCTGGCTTCCTGCACCAAATTAGAGATACTGTAGCAACAGTGGCACCGTTAGTCAACCTCATGAGGTGCTATCTCCAAAACTGCTACATCGCCCTCCTTTCTTATTTTCACTATAAGTTACTGTTTGGAGCAAACTTCAGTAAAGGACAGTGCTTTCGGTCAAGCTGTACTGGCCAAACTGCTTATCAACAGGTAACATTTGCACTTGTTTCCTGTGGACTGCTCTGAGAACTGGGATAATATCAAGAGTGAGCAGCCCTAAGCTTGGCAGTCACCCACTTGTGTGCCTGACGCAAACCAGCTTGTAGACAGAAAAGGCAATGTTGCTTCTCTGTAATAAGCGTTTTCTGTAGACAGTAGGATTGATAAAGTGCACTTACTTAGGAGATGAATAGACTGCTGTAAGTGGGAAGGATTGTGCATGCTCAGAACTTTACACTAAAGTTCTGAACTGTGGGTGAGCAGCTTTGTCAGATGATGTCTCTCACTTAGGTGCCTAATCAGTCCTGCTGTCTACAGAAAAAGCCTGTTACAAATAAGCAATATTGCTTTATGCACATGCATGCATATTTTATAAAATATGTGCATAATTTGTAATTCTGCCCATGCTCCACCCAAACTCCACCCCTCTGCATGCCTATGGTACAATGATGAGCCATCTTGCATATCGTATATTTTACAAATGAGGTAATTTTATTAGAGCCCAATTATGTGCATAAATATTGATTTACATGCAAAAATGACATAGAATTACTCTCTTAGGAGGTAATTTTATAAAGGTTGCCCAGGGGAACGCACGTTCATGGCCTTGCCTATCATGCCTATTCCATAAAGTGACCTATGCACAAATGCTACTTTATAAAATAGGGGTGTTAGTGGGGGAATACATGCACCAAATCTAAACATGAGCATTTACGCCAGCCCAACACTTGATGTAAATGTGTGCACTTAGATTTATAGGAAACATGCCTAAGGTATAGTTTTCTATAACTTACAGACATATTTCTGTGCTCTGCCTGCACTCCACCCATGTGCAAACCTACTCCAAAAGTACTATACATGACATTGGCAGGTGCAGCTCTTTAATGAGGCCGAGTGAGGCGGTGGCCTCAGGCGGCAACTTTTTGGAGGCGGAAAAAAATGCCCCCAAAAAGACCGCCTCACTCAGCCTTCAAATTTTAAAAAACAAACAAACTTCAGGACAAGCTGCTGCTGCTGCTTCTTGGCAGCAGCAGTGGTAGAATCAGCAGCCTTGCGCCCCCCCCCCCTTCCCGCTGCTCCTGAAGAGCTTGCCAGCGTCCTGGCTCATCTTTGCAGAACCACAGGAAGGAATAGTGTTTCTCTTCTTTCCCACAGCTCTGTTAAAGTTGAGCCCGCCAATGCTGAAGGTAATCTAGGCATTTCCTGTCTCCCTGTCTCAGGGTAGGACTGGTAATAGGCTTATCAGGGGGTTTAGGACTGGAAATGGGTAGACTGGGGGGGGGAGATAGGACTGGATATGGGCTGCTTAGGTGGGCTAGAACTGGAAATGGGCTGATTAGGGGAGTTAGGATTGGAAATGGGCAGACTGGTGGGGCTAGCACTGGAAATGGGCTTATTGGGGGGTTAGGACTGGTAATGTGCTGATGGGGGGCTAGCACTGGAAATGGGCTGATTGGGGAGCTAGGACTGGAAAAGAGCTAGGACTGGTAATGTGCTGATGGGGGAGCTAGGTCTGGAGTGGGCTGATGGGGGGAACTAGGACTGGGAATAGGCTGAGACTAGAAATGGGCTGATGGGGGAGGAGAGAGCTGCTTGCACTAGAAGAAGACTGGGGGCTATAACTGGAAGAGGGCTGATGGGGGTGGGGGTGAGGAGCGAGCTGCTGGCCCTGATCGACACTTGGGGTGCTAGGGCTACAAATGAGATGATGCAGTGGGATGGCAGAATGGGACTGGAAGGGAACGGATGCTGAGATGGCCAGGGGAAGGAGGGTGCAGGAAAGGAGCTGACATGGGGGGGAGGGGGCAGGAAGAAAACTGACACATGGGGAGGTGGGGGTTGGAAGGGAACTGACAAGGGGAAGGAGGGGGCTGGAAGTGAGCTGACACCTGGGGATTGTACTGAAGGGGGACTGGAGGGGAGCTAATGCTTGGGGATGGGACTGGTAGGTGGCTGGGTAATGGGGAGAAGGCTGGAAGGGAGCTGACACGTGGGGATGGCACTGGAAGGTGGATGGGTAGGGTGATTGGAAGGGAGCTCATGGGGCGGAGTGGCACTGGGAGTGGAAGTGAGCTGATACTTGCGATGGTATTTGGATTAGAAGAGGCTGGATAGTGGGGAAGGAGGGGGACTGGAAGGGAATGGACACCCTGGGAATGCAAGGCGTTTGACATTGGAAGGTACTGGGAGGGGAGGACTGGAAAGGGGACTGATACTGGGGAGGGTTACCAGGACTGGAAATAGGCTGATGGAAGGAAGTGAAGAAAACAAAAGAAGAGATAAGAAATGGCAGATGGACCATAGACCACAGAAACAGAGCTAAGAGAAGACAGGAAAGCAGAAACCTCTGATTGGGACCAGCATGATCATAGAATAAAATGGTCAGACAACAAAGGTAGAAAAAATAATTTTATTTCATTTTAGTGATTGGACTTTGTGCTGTCTTTATATTTTACACTGTATGGGGGAACTGCATCTCTTATTTATCTGATGTTGCACTGCATGCGGAGTCTGGCTTCTTGGGATTTCAGTTTAAATTTTGTCTACATATTTTTATTTTTACTTTAGATTGTGCTACTTAGTCTGTACTTGGTGAGGGTCTTTGTTCTGAGTGTGTGACTGAGGTCAGGTGTTCTGTTAACATGGAGTTTGTACATAAAGATCTATAGTGTACTGTAGTAATTTGACATGTTCAGCTTTTCAAATATGTGTATGGATGTTTCAGGGCCCACAGTAGTATTTACAGCGATGTTTTTTTTGGATGGGATTCTTATGTGAGTTTTGGAAGTTGGTGCTGATATGGTATGGTAGAGTAGATTTGCTCTATAGATACTCAGTAACTTTGTTATATTAGTTCACAATATGCCTGGTACTGGAGAATGTTTGTTGCTGTTGTTTGTGAGATGATCAGAAACAGATTTTTTTTTAAGATATTGAGTTCTATGGGTGAATTTCCTGGTTCTGCTCTGCACCCACTGTTGAAGGGGGCTCTGTGGCTACAAAATATATGTTGAAAAAGAAAAGGCAAGAACCATAACGCAGTTTATAACAACAAAATAAAAATTAGTTAGAATTTAGTTTTATAAATTGTGCTGTGGTTCTCGCTCTCAAACATCTTGCATTTCCTCCATATAATCCAATCGGCTTTTTGGTTTGGTTCAGTCCCTGATTGGAGTTTTGAGAAAGCTCCGCCCCCATCTACAAGGAGGGGGGCGCCATCTCATCCTTTGCCTCACGGAGCAATTTGCCTTGAGCCGCCCCTGGCCATTGGACTCATGCATATGCTGTTAAAATAGCAAAAGATTAAAGTACACATGTAAGCACCCATCTGCGCATGTAAGTCATTTAAAATACCTGACTTACATGAGTTGTTGGTGCACAATTTTACACGGCTGGGTATAAAATTACCTCCATGGAGGGGAATTTTAGGATGGATGTCCAAGTGCAATCTACTACTACTACTGATCATTTATATAGTGCTACATGGCATGTGCAGCGATGGGACATTGAAGCCAGAATGTCTGAAAAATGTAGGCACATGCAGATAAAGACACGATTTCACAAACGTGGATGTAGCCAATACGTTTTCAGCCAAACAAGCACTTTTCAGATGCCTGTTTGTGCTTGGAGAAGTTCTAAACTTAGATGCAACACCAGACATCCATGACATTTCTGAGATCAGGTTGGGACGTCCTGGGAATATCCTGACCATGCCTCCACCACACCCCTGTCCAGGTGGCTCTGGAGACACCTTTGTGCTTTGGACGTCTCTATGATCAAGCTATTCTCAGCTTTATTTTGACAATCTTTCCAAATTCAGTTGCAGAATTCTGCCTTGTTATATAGTGTTTTGTTGCAAATTTAATTCAGCAGCCATTTATGCATGCAAAACTACTTGTCTGTGAACTTTTGTATGTCTGTCATGAGGAAACAATGTCCCAGTACGATCAACTGGATTCTGTGTCAAAGCGGAATCAAAATGAACCAATAGAATACTGTGCTTCCTCAGCCACTAGGAAATCATATTTGATAGCCAATCAGTGCATGGTATTTTGGTGGCACACAGGGTTTGAACATAATGTGGATCAACTGGTGTGTATCGCATTTGATGCTCAATGTTCTGGCATGGTGAAGAGGTCGCATTTCCTATCAATGAGGATCAGGTCCGGGTGGTGGTTTTGCATGAGGAGAAGTGTTCCAGCTT
Source organism: Ichthyophis bannanicus (assembly GCA_033557465.1). Taxonomy (NCBI): domain Eukaryota; kingdom Metazoa; phylum Chordata; class Amphibia; order Gymnophiona; family Ichthyophiidae; genus Ichthyophis; species Ichthyophis bannanicus. The sequence goes on along the minus strand of CM066031.1, from coordinate 1,786,308,072 downwards.
GCAGACTGCAGCAAAGGTCAACTGTAATCAGAGCACAGTTGTCCACATTCTGCAGAGGCATAAGGAGATGGGTAATATGCAGGAGCGACATCGTAGCGGTTGGCCTAGAAAGTCAACCAAGAGGGACGACAGGGCCTTGATAAGGACATCTCTTGGCAACTGTAAGCTAACCTCCCCTGAGCTTCTGTGGGAATGGAAGGAGAAGTAGTTTGCACTTCCACTGTGAGGAGGCGATGCTTGGAGTATAGGTTGAGGGGTTGTAAGGTGGGGAGGAGGTCGCTACTAATGGTAGAACAGTGGGCATCCAAGTACTCAAAATGAAGCAAGACTGACTGGGGGAATGTTCTGTTCAGCAACAAAAGCGCGTTCTGCATTCTGAGTGACCAGGGCAGAGGTTTCCTCATGAAGAGTACAAACCAGAGTGCTTGAATATCTCTGTGAAGCATCCAACCAAGGTTATGATCTGGGGATGCATGGCAGCCAGTGATGTCAGAAGACTCCATAGCGTTGACAGGATGGCGAATGCAGAGAAATACATAGGAATTCTGCAGAAGTGCATGTTGCCATCAGCTGAGCAACTGTTTCCTGGCAGATATTTCTTCCAGGATGACAATGCACCTTGTCACCGAGCGAAAACTGTCACTGACTGTCAGAAAATTAACGGAGTTCAGACGATTGTCTGGCCAACTCAATCAGCTGATCTCAACCTGACTGAGAATCTTTGGTACAGGATATCAGTTGAGATTGTCAAGAAGCAGCCATGGACCAAGCGAGAGCTGATTACTGATTGCAGCCTGGAATCGCATCATAACTCGAGAATACCTCATCAAACTCCATGCCAGACAGATATCATCTGCTGAGAAAGATCAAGGGCTAGCCCATCAAGTGCTAATAGCCACCAACAACAAAAAACAGCCCTTTTTAGGACTACCTAATGAAATCAAGAAGAAAACATGCACATTGCCAACATATACGGAACAGAAACAACAACCTTTTGGGCATACATTGTATCTTTGTAAACAGGTTCACAACCAAACAAACATAGGTATTAAACAATCATAAAAGAACACTCAAGTCATGGCAAATTTGTCAGATTTATACAAAAGACAAAAGGAAAGAAAATGGCATGCAGAAGGGATTGTACATTGTAACGCATTTTGTCCCTGTGATCCAAACAATTAAAAACTGCCAATTCAACACTACCTACGCAAGATTTTTCACACCACTGTAGATCCAAACTGAAACCACATTTACTACATGACTACTTAGCTATGTGGCTAAACGTAGGATAATTGCAGCCCCATTCTGCATAGGAGAGGGATATGGAAAAAGAGGTGTCGAAGCTGGAAGGCTCACATTTCCCCAACATTTTGCAAAAGGCATTGCAGAACACAGAGCCTTTTACAAACTATGTATAAGGATGATGGAAGAGACTCATGTATTAGCCTGCACATACAGCAGGAGCAACGATTTGAGGAAAGTGCACTGAGCAAAAAAGAGCGGCATCACATGGTAGCTTCCACGTCTAGGTGCTGACATTTATAAATAGAAGTGCTAATTTTGCAGCTTTCACATATAAGTGGTGCCTTTTATTCTTATAGTGATGATATTCTGATATGGTGATATTCAGTCACTGCCTGGTTGGCTTCTGTTGTAAAACCTAGGTCAGCCTTTAATGTGCCTAACCTTTGCCGCTTTGCAATAACTGAGCAGCGGCACAATATCGCTGCTGCCCGGTTATCACCAAGCGCCACCTATGCGCCGCCCTCTGAATGCTCTGATATTAGTCAGCTAGTATCAAGGTGTGCAGCAGTGTTAATCGCTTTGAATATCCACACCTATACATATAATTAGAGTACCTAAGCAGCAAAGCTACTCATTTTTTCCTCTAATAAGACAAAAATAAAAAGCTAAGGATTAAGGACATTAACCCCCCCCCCCCTAAATCCCTCATTAATCCCTAGCCCTAGCCAAAACGAGTACTTCTGTTACTGTTGCGCTAACTTCAAAGCAGGCACAAAAGCTTTCCCCTCGGGAAATGTGAAATACATATATAATTTCTTGGCCCACTCAAACCGCGCCCACGACATGCGCCCTTCCAATCTTTGTGGCTTTCTGAAATCACCGTTTACATGTGTAGCCCATTTACACATGCAAATGCCACTCCTTGCACAGGGAGGAGTGGTCTAGTGGTTAGGACAAGGTACTTCAGGCTGGAGGGCCGGGGGTTCAAGTCTGACCTGGGGACAGCAATCTCAGGCCGGAGGGACTGGGATTTCTAGTCCTGTAGGCACTCCTTGTGGTCTTGGGCAAGCCACTTAACCCTCCATTGCCCATGTTCCCTGTAAGTAATAGCATATGTCTCTCATATCCCCTTGTGTTAAATGTATCCCCCAATTGACCGCTTTGACCCGGTGAAAAGCAGGATATAAATACAGCTAAATAAATAAAATAAATATAGATGCTTCTAACATGACCTCTTCAATGAACTTATATGCACAGATATTACAGGGTCCAAGTGTCCATGAGACACTAGTTGATAAGACAGATAGGCCCGATATTGAGTTGGGCAGGCTATGTGCCCTTACAGCGCATAGCCCTGCCCGCCGACTCTTAACCCTGGGTCATATGCGGCCCCAGAATTGAATATCCGGGGATCGCCGCACATGCTAGAAGACACAGTAGCTAACCTGGCAGCAGCGATACTGCATGCTTCCTGGTTAGCTCCTGCGCCTTGAAGATTGGCGAGGGTTTTCTTCACCTATCTTTTAGGCGCAGGTCGCTGACTGGGCAGCATGCAATATCGCAGCTGCCCAGCTAGTGACAGCCTCTGCCTCCGCTCTGTCCCTAATATGCCCAATGCTTACCGGATAGCATCGGGGCATGGAGCAGGGTTAGAAGGAGATATTCAACGGCACTAACCATGTAAGTGTCATTGAATATACCAATTAAAGGCATTTACATGGTTTACTGGACTGTAAACCATATAAATGCCATTTGAATATCGGACCATAGAGTTCTGGTGATAGAAAATTCAGAAATTCAACAAAATAACTTGGATCTGGTTCTTTTTAATGGACAAGATTTGATAAGGTAGTCAGTTTAAACTGAAAAAGAGGCTAGGGTTCAAATCCTACTAATGCTCCTTGTGACCTTGGGCAAGTTACTTAACCCTCCATTGCCTCCTGTACAAAACTTAAACCGCAAGTCTTTTGGTGACATGGAAATAACTGCAGCATCCGAATGTAACTTACCTTTAACTGCTACTGAAAAGGCGTGAGGTAAATACATAAAATTAAAAAAAATAGCTCACTGTCACAGTGCACCAGAAAAACATATGTGTCCTTAGTTTCTAAGAATAAAAAGCTTGATTTGCTCATTGGCCAAATATCAGCGGGAACATTTAGTAACAGCCTGCCAACAGACTGAACAGAAAAGTAAACAGTTCACACACACTACTGGAGTGCAAATCTAAATAAAAGAAGCAGAGTTAGACAGGATCAAAGTGGGTCACGGAGCGATGATTAATGTTTAGCAAAGGAATTAGGAGATCCAAACATACACCTGCCTCAACAAATCCAATAAGATTAATAAGTAAATTGTGTGTTAGAAATGCAAAAATTGTTTCAAGGTAAGGGGCTCATATCTTTATAGGTAGAGAACACCCAACGTATCTAAAAGAAAAGTCTTTATTTAGAAAAATGAGATACTAGTAGTTGATAGTGTTTGACCTTATTAACAATTTTTTTTACTCCTTCAATGTGTCTCCGACTTATCTATTTCAGATATGGCTCTTTCAAGGTTCACTGGCCATATACCAGTTCAGCACCTGTTAGTTTACCTGTGGAGTCCCCCAAGGCTCCATCCTGGGCCCAATTTTGTTTAATATCTTTTTAATTCCTCAGGTGGTGCTACTAATTCAGTCTTTGCCTGTAACTTTCTTTATGTATGCTAAATGACATACAGTTCCTTACCATCTTGGACCCCTGGCCCCCCCCCCCCCCAACCAGACTATCTCTAACATCTCTGCATGGTTGGACAAAATAGCCAATTGGTTCTTCAACAAACGTGTTAAAATTAAACTCTGACAAAACAGAAGTCGTTATTTTCACAGGACGATCTTCTGCTTCCCTTATTACTGCTCGTACCATTGCTGGTACTAATGTCTCTTTCACGGAGTCCACAAAGCTTTTTAGTGTGATCTCTGACAGGCCTCTCAACTTTGATTTGATTATCACTAATGTTAGAAAATCTTTCTTTGTATTAAAGCAAATATGTGAAATAAAAGCACTGCTAGACAAGAAATTATTGTGTACTCTTCCCAGACGCAATTATTGCAATTCATTGTAATAAGAGCTAAAACAAGCATACCTACACAGACTACAAGCAATCCAAAATGCCTCAGTCAAATGTCTTCATGGGCCAAATACAACCGTGTAATTCCTCTTTTTTTTTGAAGAACATTGGGTGTCAGTATGATCCCCATCAAGGTTCTTACCATAACACATCAGGTCCATTATTCTGGTCTTCTTCTCTTTCTAACTAGCCTTCTAACTCCATATGTTCCTCGACACATGCTCCATTCCATCCAATAAAACCTGTGAATAATCCCATCCTACTCAAAAATTCAACTTGAGGGTACATAGAATTATTCCTGCTTTAGAGTAGTAGCCCCAATGATTTGTCTTATAATAGACTGGAATCTTCAAACAAGAAACTCAAGGCCTTGTTGAGAACTCGTTATTTTATGCTGGCATTTCCCTAATAGTATTGGGCCTCCTAGCATGACCATTTTCTAACTTGTGTTTTGTGGTTCGCTGCAACATTACCATGGCTCTGGGTTGTCTCCCTTTTACCCTTGTACATCTCTATATGTGCTTGGAAATTTAATATTGTATTAGTATTCTGACTGTTTATCCCTTATTGATGTGGGAGGTGGCATTTTAGAAAGGATGTCTAGGAAAAATTAGCGATATCCAGAGCTGAATGTCCAAAAACCGGGGGGTACGACTTCATTTCCACTCCAAAAAATGAATGTTCCAGTAATAGGATCTGGAGACAGGCCTTGTGCAGATAACAAGGCCAGGTATATAAATGGATGTAGGCCATTTTACAAATGTGGAAATCCTCGAAGTGCATACCCACAGAGTTGAGTACTTGGATGCCCCAGCCTGGGTAGGTCAGAAGGGGGAGTGTCTATGTTATGAGATTAGTGCATCCTGCCTTGCCATTTCACATATTCAGCTCTGTGTCAGTGGACCAGTAATATGTTTGACAAATGTATTTATGTGTCTGTCTATGTTCCTACTGATAGCGCAACACTAACATACAGCACTGTGATACTCGGCATATGGGTGCACTTAATGCTACCCACTGAGGTAGCATTACGTGTACCTGCACTATTGGCAACATTCGCTGTTAGCATGCATTCAAAATACCTGAGCTACTTGCGATACACCATGAATATGCTTATGTTTAATATTTCCATACTGAATATGCTTATGTTTAATGTTTTGGATGCCAGTGATTTTTGAATGGTATCACAGTCACTAGTTCTTAGTGATTTGAATTCTATAATATCCTGTATCTCAGTTTACCTGCTTATGTTTTAAGAGCCCTGTAGATGATCCAAAAAGGCATAACCTGATTATTAGGTTTCAGTGGTAGGGAAATATTAACCGCTGCAATGTAAGCACATTTTGCTCATCCCCAGGAAGTGTTTCAGCCATGAAAGAAATATTTACACTGTATTCATAGTTAGGAGAAGGCATAGCAGAGCTGGCCCAAGAGTTTCTCTCACCCCAGGCAGGAGCTCTGGCCATGCTGCCCCTCCGCCGAGCCACACTGTCCTGCCCCCTGAGCCCTGCCAAGCTGAGCCGTACCACCCCCTTGCTACCACCACTGACGCCGATTCTGTCTTCTGAGGGGGTCGGGTGGCCGTGATGGCAGTTTGTGCCACTGCTTTGGCATCCTGGTGAGCCATGCTGTTTGGCGCCAGTGTGCACACTCATGGCCTGCTGCTCCTGCTCTCTCTGACAGGAAGTTGCATTTGAGGGAGTTCAGAAGTGTCAGGCCATAGTTTTTGTGCTGTGGGTACCCAAGCACATTGACAGCCAAGGGCACCAAAGTGGCAGCAGAAAGTCATTGTGCCACCCACCAAGGTCTTCTGTCCTAGGCGGCCGCCTAGCTCATCTACTGGACGGGCTGGCCCTGAGGCATAGGCATGGATGCCTCAACATCCAGGGCCCAATGTGCTTGTGGCATTCTGAATTGTCACCGTGACATGTAGCTCCCTTCCTCCACTCATGGCACCCCTCAAGCATGCTCCTATGGTATCAGACATGATGAGAAATAGCGTGGTATATAAGAAAATGTAAATAAATAAAAATAAATAAATTATTGCACCAGGGACATCTAAAAACATAAGAATATAAGATATGCCATACTTGGTCAGACCAAGGTCCATCAAGCCCAGTATCCTGTTTCCAAAAATGGCCAATCTAGGTCATACGTACCTAGCAGTTTCCCCAAAAGACACAGGTTCCACGATGCTTCTATTGGGTCAAGCAGTGATATCTTGGGTCCCTTTTAATAATGGTTTATGGACCTTTCCTCCAGGAACCTGTCCAAAACCTTTTTAAACCCAGCTACACTAACAGCCTTTACTACATCCTCCGGTAACAAATTCCAGAGTTTGAATACATGTTGAGTGAAAAAATATTTTCTCTTATTAGTCTTAAATTAGTCTTAATCTTATTAGTCTTAATTAGTCTTAAATAGTCTCTTATTAGTCTTAAATAGTACACCTCCCTGTAGCTTCATTGCATGTCCTCTAGTCTTTCTATATTCTGATGACATAAACAATCAATCTATGTTTACCCATTCCACTTCGTTCTTTAATTTATAGACCTCTATTATATTCCCCTCAGCCATCTTTTTTACAGCTTGAAGACCCCTAACCTTTTTAGCCTCTCTTCATAGCGGTATCCTTCCATCCCCTTTACCATTTTGGAGTATTGTGTGAAATTCTGGAGACCACACCTTCAAAAGGATATTAACAAGATGGAGTTGGTGCAGAGGGTTGCTACCAAAACGGTCATTGGGCTTCATCATAAGACATATGGGGCCAGGCTTAAAGATCTCAATATGTATACTTTGGAGGAAAGGTAGGAGAAAGGAGATATGATAGAGACATTTAAATACCTCCATGGCATACATGCACAGGAGAAGAGCCTCTTTCATTTGAAAGAAAGCTCTGCAGCAAGTGGACATAGAATGAAGGTGAAAGGGTGTAGACTCAGGACATATAAGTGGAAATATTTCCTTATGGGAAGAGTAGTAGATGCATGGAATCGTCTTACAGTGGACATAGTAGAGGCAAGGACAGTGTCTGAATTCTAGAAAGCATGGAACAAACATAGAAAATCTATAAATCATGTTGACGTTTTCCAATTAAACCATGACTATCTACATGTTCAGTAATTTTGAACAAATAAGGGTGACCTAAAGGAGCGGTGGGCACACCCCTAAATAAAGGCATGGGGAGGGGTGACCTGCATGGAGCGGCAAGTGCACCTACTCTTGCCGCCTTGCTGGGCAGACTAGATGGACCATACTGGTCTTTATCTGCCGTCATATAGTATGTTACTATATAACTATGTTCTTTATAATGGTTTCTACCTTTTTCCTGGTACTATTATCAGGCTCATTAGTCTGTAATTTCCCAGATCACCCCTGGAGCCCTTTTTAAAAATTGGTGTTATACTGGCCTCTCTCCAATCTTCAAGTACTACAGATGATTTTAATGATAGATTACAGATTACTAATAATAGTTCTACAATCTCATATTTCAGTTTTTTCAGCACTCTGGGATATATTCCATCCAGTCCAGGTGATTGGCTGCTCTTTAGTTTATCAATTAGCTGTATTACATCTTCTTGATTTATTGAAATTTGTATCAATTCCTCTGATACATCCCCTTTAAATATCATTTCTGGCATAGGTAAGTTTCCTATATCTTCTTCAGTAAAGACTGAAGCAAAAAATTCATTCAGTATCCTCTATGGCCTTGTGCTCTCTCAGTGCACCTTTTACCCCTCCAATGGTCCAACTGACTCCCTCACAGGTGGTTTACTATGAATATACTTGAAAAAGTTGTTATTATGCACGTTTGATTCCACGGCAAGCTTCTTTCCAAATGTTCTCTTTGCCTGCTTATCAATGCCTTGTTTTTAACTTGCCAGTATTTGTGCTGTTTCCTGTTTCGCCATTTGTCTCTTTTATTCATTTTCTCAGATTCTCTCTTAGTTATAACAGCCTCTCTGATCTCACCTTTAAGCTATGCTGGCTGTCGTTTGGCCTTCCTTTCACCTTTTTTAAGCATGGAATACATCTGATCTGGGCTTCCAAGACAGTACTTTGAGATAATGCCCTGGTCAGAAGCCAATTCTGTTCAGGGGACGTCCAGTCCGTCTGGATGTCCAAAATCTGGATAGGACAGATTTGCACCTGATCTGCATCAGCGGGAGCTATACATTCCTGCAGGATCAGAATCGGGGCAAATGAATGGGCTGGACATGCCCCAATTCAGCAGCACTGCATGTCCCGCAACTACTACACCTAACCCAGCCAATGCCTCTGCATGGAGCCCAGTGCCACAGCATCCCATTGCCATGGCACCAGGACGCCATGCAGGAGCCCCAGTTCCCTGCCACACAACAAACTTGCTTTTTCCCATCACCCAACCCCAGGAAAGGCCTTCAATGGCTGGGGCCGGACTGTGGGGAATACCCTTCTGCTGCTCACCTTCTTTTTGGGGTCCACCGATGCCAATCACCTTCATTGGGGAGACGCATTCCACCTCAGAGGTGGAATAAGTTCCCTGGCCATTCTTGCACCCCCAGACGTACAGGGCCACAGCCGGAATCGGCCCTGTATGTCTGTGATCATAGGCCTGCTTCTGCCACCCCCCCCCCCCCCACGCTCCTCCTCCAGTCCTCCCCCTCCTGCCTCCATCCAGAGCTCCCCGCATAAGAACATAAGAACATAAGATATGCCATACTGGGTCCATCAAGCCCAGTATCCTGTTTCCAACAGTGGCCAATCTAGGTCATACATACGTAGCAGTTTCCCCAAAAGACACAGGTTCCACAATGCTTGTACTCGGTCAAGCATTGATATCCTGGGTCCCTGCTTAATAATGGTTTATGGACCTTTCCTCCAGGAACTTGTCCAAACCTTTTTTAAACACAGCTACACTAACAGCCTTTAATACATCCTCCAGTAACAAATTCCAGAGTTTGATTACATGTTGAGTGAAAAAATATTTTCTTTTATTAGTCTTAAATAGTTTACCCTGTAGCTTCATTGCATGTCCCCTAGTCTTTCTATATTCTGATAGCGTAAACAATTGATCTACGTTTACCCGTTCCACTCCGTTCATTAATTTATAGACTTCTATCATATCTCCCCTCAGCTGTCTCTTTTCCAGGTTAAAAAGCCCTAACCTTTGTAGCCTTTCTTCATAGGAGTATCCTTTCATCCCCTTTACCATTTTAGTGGCTCTTCTCTGAACCTTTTATAATATCGCTATATCCTTTTTAAGATACGGCACACAATATTCAAGGTGCGGTCTCACCATGGAACTATATAGAGGCATTATAATATCTTTTGTTTTATTTTCCATTCCTTTCCTTATGATACCTAGCATTCTATTTGCTCTCTTGGCTGCCGCTGCACACTGGGCGGAGGGTTTTAACATGGTATCCACAATAACGCCTAAATCTTTTTCCTGGGTGGTGATTCCTAATGTGGAACCTTGCATCGTGTAACCATAGTTTAGGTTGTTCTTCCCAGGTGCATAACTTTGCACTTGTCCACATTAAATTTCATCTGCCATTTTGATGCCCAGTCTTCCAATTTATCAAGATCCTCTTGCAATTTTCCACAATCCTCTTTGGTTTTAACAACTTTAAATAGTTTTGTGTCATCTGCAAATTTGATAACCTCACTCGTTATTCCACTTTCCAGGTCATTTATGAATATGTCAAAAAGCAGCGGACCCAGCACAGATCCCTGGGGTATACCACTATTCACCTTTCTCCATTGGGAAAATTGGCCATTTAGCCCTACCCTCTGCTTTCTATCTTTTAACCAGTTTCTGATCCACAATAGTACATTGTCTCCTATCCCATGACAAGGTACTTCAGGCCGGAGGGCTGGGAGTTCAAGTCCCACCTGGGGACAGCAATCTCAGGCCGGAGGGACTGGGATTTCTAGTCCTATAGGCACTCCTTGTGGTCTTGGGCAAGCCACTTAACCCTCCATTGCCCATGTTCCCTGTAAGTATGAGCGTATGTGTCTCTCATCCCCTCATGTTAAATGTATCCCCCAATTGACCGCTTTGACCCGGTGAAAAGCGGGATATAAATACAGCTAAATAAATAAATTAAATAAATAAATAAAGATTTCTTATAGCTATTTAAAGTTGTTAAGTTATGTAAAGGGGAAGAGGAATACTTGAACCAATGCAATTATACCTAATAAGTGTAATAGACTTTTAGTGTTCACCTCAAGGTGAACTGCAAGGACTTAATTAGTCTACTCCTAAGGCCTAATAACCTGCTGATGAAAATAATTAGTTCAATCTGAAATTGAGTAAGATTACCCCCTTCCCCTTAACTGGTTTAGGAGGCTATAAATCAAGGATTATGCCTGAGGTGAGTAGGAGGGATGACCTAGTTGTATCTGTGCTGAAAAAGTGAAGAAAAAGAGGGAGACCTTCATGAAATACAAGAGATCACAGAGAGAGGAAGACAGGCATCTGTATTTGGAAAAACTTAGAGAAGCTAGCAAAGTAGTCAAGAAGGCAAAGATTCAAAAGGAGGAGGAAATAGCCAATGCAATAAAATGGGGGGATAAGACATTTTTCAGATATATTAGTGAGAAGAGGAAGGGCAAAAGTGGTATTGTCAGACTCAAGGGTGCAGGGGGGGAATATGTAGAAGCTGATAAGGATAAAGCGGAATTGCTTAACAAATACTTTTGTTCTGTGTTCACAGATGAAGAACCAGGAGCAGGACCTCAGAAAACACCCACAAATAAGAACAGAAGCGAAGGACATCTTGAACAATTTTCAGAAGACTGTGTTCGTGAGAAACTAGCTCAACTTAAAGTAGACAAAGCGATGGGACCGGATGGGATACACCCTAGAATACTGAGGGAACTTGGGGACGTTCTAGCAACTCCACTGACTGACCTTTTCAATGCCTCGTTGGAGTCGGGAGTGGTGCCAAAGGACTGGAGAGAGGCTCATGTGGTGCCTTTACACAAAAGCGGAAGTAAGGATGTGGTTGAAAACTACAGGCCGGTTAGTTTAACTTCGGTGGTGAGTAAATTATTGGAAAGGCTGCTGAAAGAGAAAATAGTGAGGTTTCTGAAGTCCAGCGGATTACAGGATCCGAGGCAGCATGGATTCACCAGAGGCAGGTCTTGTCAGACAAATCTGATTGATTTCTTTGACGGGAGTTGGACCGAGGGAGAGCTCTAGATGTGGTGTATTTAGATTTCAGTAAAGCCTTTGACACTGTTCCTCACACGCGACTTATAAACAAACTGAGCACCCTAGGGATGGACCCTAAAGTTACTGCTTGGGTTAGAAATTGGTTGGGTGGGAGGCGACAAAGAGTACAAGTAAATGGAGCTCACTCTGAGGAGAAGGATGTTACCAGTGGTGAGCCCCAGGGATCTGTCCTTGGTCCGATTCTTTTTAACATCTTTGTTAGTAATATAGCGGAAGGGCTGTCGGGTAAGGTTTGCCTCTTTGCGGATGATGCCAAAATCTGCAATAGAGTAGACACCCAGGAAGCAGTAGATAACATGAGGAGGGATCTAGCTAAGCTTGAAGAATGGTCTAGAATTTGACAGCTGGGATTTAATGTTAAAAAATGTAAGGTCATGCATTTGGGCTGCAGCAATCCAAGGGAGCAATACAGTATAGGAGGTGAAGTACTTTTGTCCACTAAAGAAGAGCGAGACCTAGGCGTGGTTGTGTCTGATGATCTTAAAGTAGCTAAACAGGTAGAAAAGGCGATGGCAAAAGTCAGAAGGATGCTTGGGTGCATACGGAGAGGAATGGCTAGCAGAAAAAAGGAGGTGATAATGCCTCTGTATAAGTCTTTGGTGCGACCTCATTTGGAGTATGGTGTGCAATTCTGGAGACCGCACCTTCAAAAGGATGTGAACAGGATGGAGTCGGTGCAGAGGGTGGCTACTAAAATGATTAGTGGGCTTCATTATAAAGCATATGAGGACAGACTTAAGGATCTTAATATGTACACCTTAGAGGAAAGGCGGGATAGAGGTGATATGATTGAGATGTTTTAAATACCTCCGTGGCATAAATGTTCAGGGAGAGAGCCTCTTTCAATTGAAAGCAAGTTCTTCTACGAGGGGACATGGGATGAGGGTGAAGGGAGATAGATTCAGGAGTGATATGCGGAAATATTTCTTTACAGAAAGAGTAGTGGATCCATGGAATAGTCTCCCAGTGGAGGTGGTAGAGATGAGGACAGTAACTGAATTCAAAAAAGCATGGGACCAACACAGAGGATCTCTAAAGGTAAAAAGTGGACTGTTGTAGTTGTTATGGAAGGACAGACTAGATAGGCCATGTGGTCTTTTTCTGTCATCATGTTTCTATGTTTCTATGTGCTTCTCAGACTACCACTGCTACTTATCATTTGTATGGCCCATTTGTACACTACAAGACGTATGCAGCACTGCACATATAGGCTAGAGCAGGGGTCTCAAACTCAAATTGCTTTGAGGGCCGAATGAGGACTTGTAAAGTAACCCGGGGGCCGCATAAGACACGGGCCTCATTTGCATAAGGGGCCTCGTTTGCATAAATATTTGCATAATGTTGCATAATGAGTGCATGGATAAAGAAAGACTAGAAAATTTCTATATTACTATAATCCAGTGCCAACCGCCAGGCACATTAGGAACTACTACTAACACTGCCCATTTGGAACCCATAGCAAACCCCCCGTATCATAACAGCACTACCAGGACTCACAAAGCACCAGACCCTACCTATCAAAATGCAACACTGCAAATATTAAATCAATACATTTCAGAGAACAATACATGACCTACTGGGAAAAGAGAACAAGTAGCAATGTCAAATAGGAATTACACAGAATACCTCAGCACTGTAGAAATAAAACTATAAATAATTTCTTGTACCAAAGCACAGACATTAATGATGCACATTTCCCAGAGCTGACATATTCCAGTTAATAAATTCAAAATAAAGAGATATTTTTCTACCTTTTGTGCATTTTTTTCAGTTGCAATTGCTCCAGCCACTTCTGGTTTCTTCGTGTCTTCTGCTATCTCCATCGTCTGCTGTCCATTTGTCCTTTCTTCTCTCTTCTAGTTTTTTTCCATTCTCTCTCTCTACATCTGCTTTAACATACTAATCTTTCTCCTTTTGCTCTTTCCTCATTCCTATTTCATCCACTCAAATTTTACCCCTCCATCCTCAATCCCCACTTACTCTCCCAATACCTGGCCAATTGTAGATTTGTCTTCTCTTCCAGACAAAATATTTTTCCCCTCTCCATTTCACTTTCCCAGCTCCATCCCATTCTAATCCTCCCCCAACATCAGCTCCCTTCTAGTTCCAGCCCCACCCAGCATCTGCTCCTTTCTAGTCCCTGCATCAGTCCATTTCCAGTCCTATCCTAGCCTCACCATCAGCCCATTTCCAATCCTAGCCCCCCATCAGCCCATTTCCAATCCTAGCTCCCTCCCCTCACAGCCCATTTCCATTCCAAGCCCCCCTCCCCATCAGCCATTTGCAGTTCAAGCCCCCCTTCCACTCAGCCCATTTCCAGTCCTAGCAACCCCCCCAGCCCATTACCAGTCCTAGACCCCCCATAGCCCATAACCAGTCCTAACCTCCCCATAGCGTACTTCCAGTCTTACCCCCCCATCACCCCATTTTCAGTCTTACCCCCCCCCCATAGCCCATTACCAGTCCTAGTCCCCCCCATAGCCCACTTGCAGTCGTATCCCCCATCACCCCATTTTCAGTCTTACCTCCCCTCATAGGCCATTACCAGTCCTAACCCCCCAATCAGCCCACCTCCAGTCCTAACCCCCATCACCCCATTTTCAGTCCTAGCCCCCACCATAGCCCATTACCAGTCATAACCCCCCCCCTGCCAATAGCCCACTTCCAGTCCTAACCCCCATCTGCCCATTTCCAGTCCTAGCCCCCACCCTAGCCCATTACCAGTCATAACCCCCCCTGCCAATAGCCCACTTCCAGTCCTAACCCCCATCTGCCCCTTTCCAGTCCTAGCCCCCACCATACCCCATTACCAGTCATAACCCCCCCCCTGCCAATAGCCCACTTCCAGTCCTAACCCCCATCTGCCCATTTCCAGTCCTAGCCCCCACCATAGCCCATTACTAGTTATAACCCCCCCCAGCCCATTACCAGTCATAACCCCCCCTGCCAATAGCCCACTTCCAGTCCTAACCCCCATCTGCCCATTTCCAGTCCTAGCCCCCACCATAGCCCATTACCAGTTATAACCCCCCCCCAGCCCATTACCAGTCATAACCCCCCCCTCCCCCCTCTGCCAATAGCCCACTTCCAGTTCAGTCAGCCCCTCCATAGCTCATTACCGGCCAACAAAAAAACCCCCAAAACCCTGGCTTCTGCTTCTGCCGTTGCCGCCGTGGCAGCAGCAGAATCAATTGTCAAATTTAAAAAAAAAACTGACTTCTGCTGCTCAAGCAGCTGTCCTGCGGCCCCTTTCCCTCTGCCCGGAGATCCGACTCTGCTCTATCAGCGGCTTGCTTTTCAAGCCGCGACGAGAGTATTCCCCTCTCGTGCGGTTTTTCAAGCCGCGCGAGAGGGGAATACTCTCTTCGCGGCTTGAAAAGCACGCCGCTGAGAGCAGAGTCGGATCTCCGGGCAGAGGGAAAGGGGCCGCAGGACAGCTGCTTGAGCAGCAGAAGTCAGTTTTTTTTTTTAATTTGACAATTGATTCTGCTGCTGCCACGGCAGCAACGGCAGCAGCAGAAGCCAGGGTTTTGGGGGATTTTTGGTTTTCCGCCGTCGCGGGCCGCACAAAGTTGTCTCGCGGGCCGCATGCGGCCCACGGGCCGCGTGTTTGAGACCCCTGGGCTAGAGTATGGCAAGATACACATAAGTAGTAGACAAGAGAATGGCAAACATCAGGATCCAAAAGCAGCCTCAAACCCTAACTGGCTTTAATTTAATTGAAAGCCGGCTTGTAGTACTGTTCCATAACTCACATAATAAAACACTGAATTTTAAAATATATACATTTTATCAGTTTTAATCCAAAGAATTCCCTTTTCCCCAAGGTTTAGAAAATTTCTCAGGAGGTGGGTACTTTCAAGAGCAGATTTCTTCTCAGCAGTAGCAGCCCTCTTGGAAAAAGAAGATTGGGTTGTGTTAGCTTGTGGAGTATTTGAAAGATAACTTCATGCTTGATCCTTTTCAAGGGAGTTTTCATATGGGAGACAGTACTGGAAGCTTGCTGCAATCAATAATTGAACAAGTCAACTGTTTTATGTAGAAATCCAATGGAACTATGGTGCTAATGCTTTTATGAGCTTGTCATTTGATACCTTGATCCACTCAATCTTACTCAAGCAATTGCAGCATTATTTATTTATTTATTTATTTATTTATTTACATTCTCTTATATACCGCGCTATTCTGCATCAGTGCGGTTTACATTGAACAAACTGAAATTACATTGAACAGGGCATTATAACTTGGAGATAACTATTTTGTGGGGAATTGAGGAGTATGTTTGCTAGGGTATGCACCGGTAGTGTACAAATGGGCCATCGAATTAGTGTGGAGGCCATGCTACATTTTAGGGATGTGTCTGTCTATGTCCTCTTTTTTTTGAAAAACATTGGCTGTCAGTATGATCCCCATCAAGGTTCTTACCATAACCCATCAGGTCCATTGTTCTGGTCTTCTTCTCTTTCTAACTAGCCTTCTAACTCCATATGTTCCTCGACACATGCTCCATTCCATCCAATAAAACCTGTGAATAATCCCATCCTACTCAAAAATTCAACTTGAGGGTACATAGAATTATTCCTGCTTTAGAGTAGTAGCCCCAATGATTTGTCTTATAATAGACTGGAATCTTCACACAAGAAACTCAAGGCCTTGTTGAGAACTCATTATTTTATGCTGGCATTTCCCTAATAGTATTGGGCCTCCTAGCATGACCATTTTCTAACTCGTGTTTTGTGGTTCGCTGCAACATTACCATGGCTCTGGGTTGTCTCCCTTTTACCCTTGTACATCTCTATATGTGTTTGGAAATTTAATATTGTATTAGTATTCTGACTATTTATCCCTTATTGATGTGGGAGGTGGCATTTTAGAAAGGATGTCTAGGAAAAATTAGCGATATCCAGAGCTGAATGTCCAAAAACCGGGGGGTATGACTTCATTTCCACTCCAAAAAATGAATGTTCCAGTAATAGGATCTGGAGATAGGCCTTGTGCAGATAACAAGGCCAGGTATATAAATGGATGTAGGCCATTTTACAAATGTGGAAGTCCTCGAAGTGCATACCCACAGAGTTGAGTACTTGGATGCCCCAGCCTGGGTAGGTCAGAAGGGGGAGTGTCTATGTTATGAGATTAGTGCATCCTGCCTTGCCATTTCACATATTCAGCTCTGTGTCAGTGGACCAGTAATATGTTTGACAAATGTATTTATGTGTCTGTCTATGTTCCTACTGATAGCGCAACACTAACATACAGCACTGTGATACTCGGCATATGGGTGCACTTAATGCTACCCACTGAGGTAGCATTACATGTACCTGCACTATTGGCAACATTCGCTGTTAGCATGCATTCAAAATACCTGAGCTACTTGCGATACACCATGAACACCCACGTTCCACCTTACATCCGCCCAGTTCCGAGACAATTATGTGCTAATCAGTTAGTGTGGGATATTTAGCATTGGGGCTCCACACCAATTGTGTGCACCTATTAGTAAACATGCCCCTTCACAATGGCATGGTAGGAAGCATTTTTTTTGGATGAGTGGCAGAAGGTCAGTTGGCAAGATAGTGAGTCAGATGGGAAGAGAGTAAATACAGGAGCTCCAGGGGGCTTATCTTTTTCAGGAACTTTATTTAACATTTATATCTTTTGGCTACATCATTGAGAGCTCAGGGTTATCATTTTTGGATGTATGCAGATGACCTGCAGATTTTGTTGGCAGTATCTAGGTGTTGTTTATTGCGCAAACTTGATTCGATCAGGAAAGATTAGTTGTGAATCTGAGGTAAGATGGAATTACTGTGGTTGTTGCTAACAGAGGCAGTAGTGAGCATTGAAAATGTGGTTACTGCAATCAAAACCTCTATTCATAGTTCAGGAATAAGGGTGGATTTGCAGCCTAAGTGCTTGGAGAAAATGAAAGCAGTTATGTCTGTGGCATTTTTAAGTTCAGGTTGTTAGATAAATGTTTTGGATGCCAGTGATTTTTGAATGGTATCACAGTCACTAGTTCTTAGTGAGTTGGAATTCTATAATATCCTGTATCTCAGTTTACCTGCTTATGTTTTAAGAGCCCTGTAGATGATCCAAAAAGGCAAAACCTGATTATTTACTGGGTGTAAGTTAAAAGAGCATGTGGAACCTCAGCTAAAGCAATCACATTAGTTTCCAGCTGTTCAGCTCATTCATTTCAAGTTAGGTTGAAGCTCTTACTGGTGCGGATCCTGAGTACCTGAAGAACCTACTGATATTATGAGGGTACTTTATAACAGGGCACCAGAAATAGATGCCTTCATAGGTGCCTACATGTGTGCTGTTTTATAAAGACAAGAAGGAGGGAACAAACAAACCACTCTCTAACCCTTCCCTAAGCTCTCTAGTTGCTGATGCTGTGTTGGGCAAAATATTGATGGAGCCATGGCCGTTGTGGCCCGCCCCAATCCAGTGCCTAAGGCATAAGTGACGTGGAGTGGAATTTTAGGAGTGACGCCCAAGTGTAATCTGGGACGTCTAAGCTAGAACATCTGAAAAAAAGCAAGCATGCCCAGGTATAGACATGATTTCACAAATGTGGACGTAGCTGATATGGATGTCTACATGCTCATCTCCATAGACATCCGCAGAACCATATTTCAGAACCTGGACATCAGACCTGAGGAAGGAGGGATCAGACCTGCGTGCTAGCATGGAGTCGGAAAGACTCGTGCGCTTTTTTTTCAGTTTGAGATCAGGTCCACTCCGCTACTGCCACCTCCACCAAGGAAACAGGAAGCGGAGGCAGGGCAAGGGCAAGCAAGGTGGGGGGAGAGATGAGACCAGCAACCCCAAATGCACCCCTAATCTTTTGCACCCTGTGCAGCTGCACCACTCGCACCAGGCTAGGTATGGCTCTGCCTACAGGCAAAGTGCATGCCATCATGTGAACAGTTATACTTTTTGGCTGGTTGGTATTTTATGAGGCCATTCGCATACATATGTGGCCGGACAGGCGCATAAATGACTTTACCATTTAAAGTATGCACCGCCTTATAAAATTATTCCTGTGTAAATCCTCTTGTTGCCACCATTCAGCAGGCTCAAGACAGTTGATCGATCCATGAGTGACTGAGATTGTTGTCTTTAGAGCTTGGCTTCTTCAGTAGCAGGTCCCTTGAATTGGAATTCCCTGTCTGCTTTGAAAAGGTTGAGGACATTTATTTAGATTTAAGAAGAGACTAAAGGAGACATAGCTTAATGGTTGTACTACTGGCTGGATAATGAAGAGACCAGTGTTCAATTCCCACTAGCACTTCTTGTGACCTTGGGCAAGTCACTTAACCCTCCATTTCCTTGGAAGAAAGGCCTGGCAGTCTACTTCCAGTCACACTGCCAAAAAAATCCCAGGAGCTGCTGGATTGCCAGGAATCATCAATGACTTGAAGGCATACGTTGCATTTTGAAAGCTTATTTATTTGTGGCCACATTTGGTATTTAGGGATAAGTGTTGCCTTAATATAGGTGTTAGAATGGGCTGGGGAAAATGCAGGCTGAGTAGCAGTTTCTCCAAATGGGTTAGTTTTGCACATACATCCCTAAAAAAAATCACCCCAAAACCCCTTTTTAAATGATTCTTCAAGATAGAGTTGTATATTGTCATCATTGAAAGCAGAGTGAAAAGGGGAAAAGACCTCAGAAATGTCCCATCAGCTGCATATAGGCCAATCTAGTTGGGCCTAGAGCACTCTTCCTCATAGATCAGAAAATCCTCTTTGCAAACACTTTAAGTTATTTTAATTATTTAAAGAACCATAATTATTTTTAAGCAATTTCAACTTATCTTGAAAGTGTCTTACCAATTTCCAGTCAATGGCCATACACTCGACATGGCTGCATTTCGCAAATGTGCTGCATCGAGAGTTTGACCATTAACTACAAATGCAATCCATCAAGACTATAATAACAGTTTAAACAAAGTTGTCAAAAAAATCATCAGTCATTATAAGAGTGCCTCAATAAATCTAAATTAAACAAGCATTTAAAATCCATCATTAGCCAACCTTGGAGGTGAAACGTTGTCCAAATGCATGGATCTGCAACACTGCCCAAATACGTGGATCTGCAACACTGCCATAATATAACCATAACATAAAAGGTTACATGTGAAGATTCAATACTGTCTTCTTGATGAAACATAATAAATTGATCGCAACAAGGTAGAGATTTTGTAGCTCTTGACTTAAAACCAGCATGAAGCTAATCTTCACAGGCAGCACTCATGCTGCTGCTGTTGCTGTTGCTGCATACTGTGAACTTTTTAAAGGTTGCCAAATGGAACTGGATGAAGTCTTGGTGAATTGTGAGACTTCATTCTGGGACAGAACGGCTGCCAGGCCTGGAGTAGAGACAGTGCGGCAAGTCACCCACAGCTTTCAGTGAAGTTTGCTGTGCTGGATCCATCGTGTGGGCCCGGTGGGGGTATGTGCTTTGCACTGGGCCATGCAGGGAGGGGTGGTGCCATCCACAAGGGGGGTGCCCATGGGGCTTCAAACTCTAGAACTTCCACAGAGGCTTCTACTTTCTTCAACTGCATGCATGTGGAGAGACTGGTCTTGTACCACTGCAGTACTTTTAACTTGGTCCAAGTCCATTTTGAGTTTGCCAGCCAACAATTGTAGAGAAGAATCTATACTCTTGATGGAGCCCAATAACATTTCCATCATAATGGGATCACCAACCCCGGCCTACTGACTTATCCGCATGCTAATTGTATATAACACTGTATAAAGCTCATGCTGTAAATAGCACACGCCAGTCAATCTTCCCACATGCATACACATTCACTGTACAGTATAATCACACACGAAAACACAAATGCCAATTCAACTGATTGTTTGCTGTGTACACTGCCTTGATTGAAGGATAAGGCGGGATAGAAATATCCTTTAAATAAAAATAAAATAAAATAAATCATTATGGCCGTCGATCTTACCACTCAGGCATTTTCAACCTTATATGGCAGTCTGATCTCATCCGGTGCATCCCAGGATGCACCACGCGGGACCAGGCACCGCCATTTTCCAAGATGGTAGTGCAGGAGCTGGAGCGCGTGGGCAATGCAGGGTCACCAGGGTTGTTTTTATTGGGTGGATGGGGAGATCGGAGCTGCTGGGCCACCAAGGTTTTTAAAATGGTTAGGTGAGGAGATTGGAGTCGCTGTGCCACAAGGGATTTGGTTTCTGTCAGTGGTTAGTGCCAGGGAAACCGGCCCCCCAACAGTATTTTGATGGCAAACTTCCCCTCAGATGACCAAGGCATCAGAGAAAGCCCCCGGTGCCATCAAAATATTGTCAGGCGCGAGCAAGACATTTAAACCACCTCAAGACCAGGCATAGAGATATTAGTGCTTCGGTTGGTTACATAATCCTCTACATGTTTCTCTGCTTCGGGCACAGACAATATTAGCATGACATTTTAATATGTGCAGCTCATTTGCCTATAATTTAAATACAACTGGCATTACTGTGTGCGCACACTTTTTCTTTGCTGTTTACACACGCATCAGTCTCTTTTCTGCCTTTGGCATGTCAGAACTTGTGCTTATAAGTTGCGTTATGTGCACACAAAGGGTGCAATAGTCTTTCTGCATTGGCCCATAAGTGTTTTTAGATGTTGTGATGTTGTGTTTATATTTTATGCTGGACTTATGAGTATTTTGTTGTGGATCACCCAGCATGCTTTGCTGGATGTAATAGTGTGTGTTCCTGTTGGAGTTTTGTACAGTGGATATAATAAACAAGCACAAAAACCATGTGCAAGCATGCAAAAACGTTGCTAATAGAAACAAACAATATAGTGCAATATGCCAAAATATTATGAGTAAGAGACACAGAGCGGGGCTATTGCTTCATTCCAAAATAGGTTGTTTAGATATAACCCAATACAATTTTTATAAATAAATGTTTTTCATACTGCACATAAAAATATTCCAGCTGAAATTTGCGGATAACAAAGAACTTCAATTATGCATGTGCTATTAAAGAGTTTTACTTATCTGAAAGAAACTTCACAAAGGCTGTCCCACAAGTCCTGACTTGAGTTTTGTCGGTGCAAGCTGACTGTATCAACGAAAATCAACGGAACCTGCTTACCCATCACACCCTGTGGTAAAATTGTGGAAGGAGGCAAAGCCTCTGGAGAAGGATTGCATTTGCTGACTCTTCTTAAGCTGCCTTCTTAAACCTGAAACGTTTACATCAATGGTATTACTATGATGTTATGTCTCCCTCTTTCTACTAACACTAGTCATTTGTCTTAGTTAAAGTGCTTATAGCACTTGCCAAGCAAGAGTTCTATGTCCATCTGACAAACTCTCTTGCACTTAGCCCTTCATCATGCTCAACTCTCTCTTCAAAGTACTCCACCTCTGACTCTTCCTTCAATTTCTGCCCAGACTATGGTTGACTACTCACATGATAAGGTTTACAAGATTGTTCTTGAGTTCTCCACCTGGCCATCTCAACCTCCTCTTCCCCCACCTCTTTTCTCAGATCTTGGTACATGTTGCCATGCACATGGCACACAGGATCAGACATGGCTTTGGTCTGCTGCCCCCTCTGCCAACACCCCCACGCCATGCTGACATGCCCATGTGCTGTTGTCAGTGTTGGTGGTGAGCAGTCCCAGCACATCCAAAATGCAGGTTGGCAGGTGCCTAGGGCGCAAGGTCTAGATGGGGGGCAGAGGCATACATGGACGGCCACACAGTCCCCACAACCATCTGCCCCTGCAGGAACCCTGCCACGTTACATCTCGGGGGGGGGGGGAGGATGACAACCACTGCTGTGGTAGTCTCCCTGGCAACTGCATGTTGCAGCTACCTGAATGGCTACTGCTGCTGCCACTATTGACCTCTTTCCCCACATCTGGGTTCAGCAGCAGCAGGGAGGGGGGGGGCAGACGGGATCTCTGCTGGGTTGCCAGGACCCTTGCACTGTCCCATGTGGCACATCTCCATTCCTCAGCAGCAGCATGTCTGTGTGCTGCCACTGCCACTGTGGGATCATGATGGACATCACAGATGGTAATGCGGATGGCAGGATGCTCCTATGAGGAGAGGCTACAAAGGTTGGGGCTCTTCAACCTGAGGAAGAGACGGCTGAGGGGAGATATGATAGAGGTCTATAAATTAATGACTGGAGTGGAATGTGTAAATGTAGATCGATTGTTTACACCATCAAAATGTAGAAAGTCTTGGGGACATGCAATGAGGCTACAATGTAATCCATTTAAGACTAATAAGAGAAAATAATTTTTCGGTCAACGAATAATCAAACTCTGTAATTCATTACTGGAGGATGTAGTAAAAGCTGTTAGTATAGCTGGGTTTAAAAAAGGTTTGGCCAGGTTTCTAGGGAAAGGTCCATAAGCCATTATTAAAGAGGACCCAGGATATCCACTGCTTGCCCCAATACAAGCATTGTGGAACCTGTGTATCTTTTGGGGAAACTGCTAGGTATTTGTGATCTAGATTGGCCTCTGTTGGACACAGGATTTTGGGCATGGTGGACCTTGATCTGACACAGTATGGCATATTTTATAACTTTATGTTCTTATGTGCCACCTGAGCAGCTGCCTGGTCTGCCATGTGCACCAGCAACCCCCACTGCATGACCCACGTGCCACCTTTTTTGCCCCATTTGCACCATCAACTCGGTCACTATGTTGTTGCTGCTGATGGAGCACTACTATCATAACTTGGGCTCCGCTGTCTGCATCACATTACAGATGTTAAAATAGGCTCTCTCTCCTCAAAATACACCCTTTCCACGAGGTTTTACTTTTTGTTAGGGTTCCTACTGTTAAAGGGCTTTAACACATGTTAGCGCAACAGGAATTAAGGGAACACCCGTTGTTAACGCCCTTTCTCCACCCCATTAATGCCCACTCTCCCTATTGGATAACTATCCAGTTTACTTTAGAACAGCCAAAAAGCTATCCTAAAGTTAGCCAAATAATTATCTTTTATAGATCTAATAGGTTTTCAAACCATACTGCAACATTTGGGTTTGATTCTTGTGAAATACTATAAAATCCTTATTGTTTGGGTTACCAGCAGCTGATGTAAAATCACTACAACTTGTTCAAAAATCAGCTGCATGTCTTGTGTTGAATTTAAATATTCAGCATCATATTACTTTTTAGGGTCCATCCCTAGGGTGCTCAATTTATTTATAATTTACCACTGCAGAACAGTGTCACAGAATTTACTGAGATCTAAGTATACTACATCTAGGGCTCTCCCTCGGTCCAGCTCTCTGGTCACCCAGTCAAAGAAATTAATTAAATTTCTCTGACAAGACCTATCTCTAGTAAAATCATGCTGCAGTTCATTGAATTCCAGAAACCTCACTATCCTCAGTTTTAACAGTGTTTCCATTAATTTACTCACCACAGAGGTCAGTCTAACTGGCCTGTAGTTCTAACCTCATCCTTATTTTGGCTTTGGTGCAGAGTGACCATATGTTCTCTTCTCCAGTTCTCTGGGACCAATCCTGACTAAAAAGAAGCATTGAAAAGGTCAGACAGTGGAGCGACTAAAACCTTCCTAAATTCTTTCAGTACTCTCTGTATCCCATCTGGCCCCATAGCTTTGTCTACTTTTAGTTTAACTAGCTCTTCGCGAACAGAGTGGAAGCAATAGATTGAGAATATGACAGATGTAAGAGATGAGAGCAGGGCAGATAAAGCTGAGTAGTTAGGTGGGAATAAGAACAGAGGAACGTCTAGTCAGTTTGAAGGCGTAGAGAAGGTGTGCAGTTTCCTCCTCAGTGAGTTTAAAAAAGAAAGAGAGTGTGGCAGGGGTTGAAAGAAGGATTTGACAATGAAGTAGATGGAGGGGAGATGGAAGTGACCTGGTGGAGAACTCAAGATTAATCTTGTGAATCTTGTTGGGAAAGTAGTCAGCCATAGTCAGAGCAGAAAGTGGGGGGGTCAGAGGTGAAGGCATTTTGAGGAGAGAGTTGAGTATGGCAAAAAGATGGTGAGTGTTGGAGGCAAGAGAGTTTGTCCAATGGACAAAGGACAAGGGCATTAGGCACCCTAGGCAATCCATCAGCCCTGCACCGCCATCCTAATTATTTGTCAGACTCCTACACCTCCTTTCTTTAAGTTTTTGATAAAAACATAATCGAACATCATATTTTTAAATATAAAACTTATAAAAGCATGGGTTGATGGTTCTTTGGCCGTCAAAATAGATCCACGGATCATTCTGCTTAGAGCACTGGCTTGGAAACCAGGGTTCAATTCCCACTAGCACTCGTGGCCTTGGGCAAGTCACTTAACCCTCCATTGCCTCAGAAGAATCCAAGTTATCAATGTCCCTGTTTAATGTACATCACCAAGTTTAAGTTACAATGTAAACTGCTTTGACTGAAATGATAAAGGGGTATAAAAAACTTGATAAATAAATAAAATTGACTTTGCTTTGACTGCTGCGGCTGCTTTGCTGCCTTCTCTCCCCCCTCCCCCCAACACAGAACATGCTTTGCTAGGTGAGGACCACCTGCTTTGCCTTATGGTTAAGCTGTCCCTGAACATGAGCAAGGTAGCTGTTCTCTTTTCTCTACCAGGCTCACCTCTCCCCTCCTCATCCTTGTAGACCACCTAAACGGGAGAGGATGGAGCAAGGCATCCACATTCCCCGCTGATCTGGAGCCTGACCAGCGGCGAAACTGTGTTCCAGGCCTTTCCTCGGAAGTTCAGCCCTGCTGTTTTCTCTGTGATCACCAGGGAGAGGGCTGCTTGGCTCTGTCCAGAACTCTTAAAGGTACTTTTCTCGTCATGCAGCACTTTGCTGAGTTGGGCTGCTTTAGAGGAACATCCAAATTTCACAGCACAAAAGATACAGGCATTTGTAGCCTCTGAAACGCTAGTTGTCAGATAAATCACTTTTATAGGGGCCCTTCTCTTCCACCGTCAACTCTAGGCTGTTCCGCCTTGCTGCGCCATATGCCTGGAACGGATTCCCAGAGTTGGTGCGTTAGGCTCTATCTCTGGTCCTATTCAAATCCAGGCTAAAACACCACTTTGTTGAAGCTTCTTTTGGATCCCTTATTCTCTTGGTTACTATCCGGGTGTGTTTTAATCATTTCCCTATAAACAACATTCCCTAATCTCTTATTTGTTCTGTTTGTCTGTCTTGAATAGATTGTAAGCTCTGTTGAGCAAGGAATGTCTTTTACGTGTATGTATGCAGCACTGCATATGCAATGTGTGCCTTCGAGTCAGTCCTGTCTCCTGGCCACCCAGAAGCTCCCCTAGTAGCACTATACAAATGGCAAGAAGGAGGCGACGCTGCAGTAAAAGGATGAGTGGTTTCAAAGCTATACATTTTGGTACAAAATTCATAAGTAGATTTGCTCATGGGCTTTGCACCCTTCTCAAAGGAAAAATATGAGCATAATTCCATTTGAGCCGTTAATACCACTAGGTGTTTTCAGGGTAGGTGCTTTTCAGAAGTCCTTTTATAATGGGGAACTCGGTATCTACTTGTGCTAAATAATTTTCGAAACTTGTTCTCCATCCGTTCAACTGTGGATTGTGTTCTGTGAAGGTGGGTAATGAAGGTCATCGTGATCGTTCAGCGCAATTGTCAAAATCTCCTGGATGGATTGAACGGGGATGTCCTTTGGACCTCAAAGTGTATTGGGGGAAGGGAGCAAGGCTGAAGGTCACCAAAGCTGCCTACTATCCTTATACTCACCCTGTATCAGCCTGAAACTATGTCATCAATGTTCAATATCTCCACCTCTAGAAACAATGATTTGAAGAAAGGATAACCTCTAGCGTTTAATACCAAACATCCTTCCACTCCGTACACCATCTTCCTTTTCTCTTTTCTTATAGCCTCCTTTCAAAAATAAAAAACCTAACACAATGAAATACTGAGTGCCCCCCGCCACTATGTTATGAGAGCTTACATCCTAGGAAAAGAGTTTAATATATTCACAGAATACAGGGGTTGATAGAGTTTATGCCAATTATGTCCTATTATGTTAAAATCAAATCTAATTTGAACTTTACAGGGTTCACTTTCAACTGAGACCTTTTTTTTATTGCAGAAAAGTAAAGGACAAAGGAGGCTCAAGGGAAATGACTTAGAATAATGGATCTAATATAATTGACCGCTGCTGAGCAAGTCACAAAATTGCATGCTGATCAATCAAACTTACCCCGATGCAGCCACTAAAGCTAAGAACATAAAAGCTTATATATCTCATGCCTGCAGAAATAGACAAGCAAATCTACTTCCCGCATTACCTCCTGCTCTGCGACCTTCCCTTATTGTCAGGGGTGGCACTGTCATCCTGTGCTTTTAATCGTGCCGAGCAGGAAGATCCCTTGTGAGCCCCAAAGAACCTGCTTTCTTGGTGCGGCTAAAACCTTGAATTGGAGCCCCCACCTCCGATAGTGAGAATGTGAGTGGCAGACCACTGCACTGCTTAGAGGAGTTTGCTGTCCTTCTCCTTACAGACAATCTTATATCTGTACAAAAGTCAATGCTAGAGTTCAGGCAACTGACAATGTTTTCCTGGATGAAGAAAAACATTCTGCATTCAAGATTGCTCTCCTCTGATGCGAACTACTGAAGCTCAGCACGGAGTGAATACGCCCAATCATTTTAGAGTGCTATTTCCCTTTACAAAAATGCAATGTGTGCCTTCGAGTCAGTCCTGACTCCTGGCGACCCAGAAGCTCCTGGGTTTCCTTGGCAGGGTCATCGGAAGCAGATTGCCAGGCCTTTCTTCCGAGGCGCAAACACAGCATTGTACAGGTAGATGTAAGAGGCAATCACTGCTGAAAGCAGCTCATAATCTCTCCAAGACAGACACATACATCTAACAGGGAAGTAGGGCAGAACAAAGGGGAAACAATTATCACACACAAGGGAGTTAAACAGGAGAAGAAGGGAGTCCCGGTGCCATTCCCAGTGCCCCCCTCCCATACACACCACTCCCCAGCACAATGCAATGCATCCTCCCCCCCCCCCACCCCAAAATAGGCCAAAAATGATGGATCTGATTTCCCGTCTGTTATCTAGAGGATATCCATTTAAGGTTGTCCGATTAGCTTATAAGCGGGCTTGTAACACGCATAGAGAATGGCTTTTAGGCCCCCGGGATCCCTTGCCACCTACGGATAAAATAACCGGCGTTTTCCCCTTTATGGAGGGCACTTCAGTGGTTGTTCGACTGATCCATCATTTTTGGCCTATTTTGGCGATACATTCCTGTTTTAGAAAACCTTTGCAAATCGCTTATTCTCGTAAGGCAAATTTACGCGATTTATTGGTGAAAACTACTGCTCCTTTGGATCGCCCTCCTTTAGGAGATGAGAACGCTGGTCATTTCCCCTGTGGGACTTGTCCTTATTGTCCAAACACCTTATCAGGTCCGATGTGGATGGATAGCCACACTCAGAAATGTTATTATACTCGTTGGCATACGGACTGTACCACTGATTTTGTGGTCTATCTCATTGTCTGCCCATGTATGCTTTTTTATGTGGGGCGGACCTCACGGGCATGTAGGGTGCGTTTGGGGGAACATACCTCTAGGCTCCGTACAAAGCTTCTGACAGCGCCTCTAGTCAGCCATTGCCTTGAGCATTCCCATAAGTTTGAAGATCTTTATTGGCGTATTTTGGATTACGTGCCCCCCAATCCTAGGGGTGGCGATCGAGTTCAGATCTTGCAAAATCTTGAGCAGAAATGGATTTTCCGTTTGAATACAGTGCATCCGGAGGGTTTAAATCAACAGCTGGACTGGCATACCATTTTTTAACCATTCAGTTAGGGAAGGGGTTTCTGATTGGTGGCTCCTCTTCCTTCTTTTTTTCTGATTGGTTTCTCTGTATATGACACACCTGAAATGAGTTCTTCATTCAGGATTGGCGTACTAGCTTTGACGCCTGGGTTATAAAACTGCTTCATTCAGTAGCGATTTCAAGGCTGATGATACTGCACAGTGATCTGACCTGAAGCAGGGGGTTTAAGGAGGTATCCCCGAAACGTGTCACATCGTATTTGGCACACTGTCGGCTACAGTAATTCTACAGCCTGTTTTCTTCAACACGCTAAGTATTAGCTGTCTTTTTAACACTAAAATTTTTTTTTTAATTAAATGATTAAAAGGAATTGGCCAGGGCGGTGAGAGGTATCTTTCCTCTACACTGGACCGGCCGCTCCGACAAAAATATATACTGAAAAGCAGGGGTTTTTTCCACTGGGTTTTGGTGATTTTGAATTTATTTAGTGCTCAGGAGGAAGGTTTTTGTGGTGGATTTGGCACCTTAGATTACGGCACGTGAGGGTGTGCTTGCTGGCAGCAATAATTAAAATGCAGATAAAATGCCTCAGGAAACAATACTTACATGTCAAAGCTGATGCCTCTGTCAGCCTTATGCATTAGGCACACTGGGGGATTAAACTCATGACCCTTATATTATCAGTCAGTGTATTAACCATTGTGCTACACTTCTGTTTCTATGCTTGGATGTCTGTGTGCCTACTTAAGATTACCGTGCGGTAACGCGCTTAGTGGCGCTTTGCCCGATAATGTGCGCAGCAGCGCACGTTATCGCACGCTAATCTCATTTTGTTACTTTAGACTGAAACGCCCACTACTTATATGGCATCCTGCACACTAACGCTGGGCGCACATTAAGAAGGTTTAGTAAACATACCCCTTAATTCCTACAAACTAGCTACAAATAACGCCAAGAAACAATACCATACATCAATCCTATCTAAAGCTACTAACCGCCCAAGGGAACTATTTGAAATTATAAAGTCATTATCTAAAATCCTCCCTACCAACACTCACAAGATTCCTATTAACTCCCAATCATTAGCAAACTATTTTGTTGGCAAACTTAAGAAAAATATCCCATCAGTACCTGATCCCTCTCCCACAATAATAAATGTCATCAATGAATGGAAATCTTTCCATCTCATCGATAGAAAACAATTACTAAATAAACTTAATACAACCACATCCCTCTTGGACACATGCCCGGTAGCCTGGATTAAGGCAACAAAACTAGAACTAACCCCTTACATCTTAGATATAGTAAATAAATCACTACAACAGGGTATACTACCAAAAGAACTCAAACTCTCAGCAATTCGCCCAATTTTAAAAAACAACTCACTAGATAACAATGACCCATCCTCGTACAGACCTATTGCTAGTATCCCCTTCCTGACTAAAATCATCAAAAAAGTTGTCCAAATCCAACTTCAGGATTTTATAGATACCTCGACACCACTTGATGAACATCAATACGGGTTTCGCCCCTTCCATGGCATAGAAACACTACTCCTTGTCCTCCTCGATTCCCTCGTCAGAGGCATGGACACATAGAATACTGTCTCTTATCCCATGCTTTTTTTCCTTCTTCAAGATTCTGTCATGAGGGACCTTGTCAAAGGCTTTCTGAAAATCCAGATACACTGGGACCAATGTTCAAATGCTGTGGCTAGTGCTGCTAATGTGGCTAGCCATTGCTGCTGAAAAGGAACCCAGATATTCAATGCCGGGGCTATATCTGGCCAACAGCATTAAATATCCGAGTTGTCGCTGAGCCCGGAGGCTAATTGAGCCATTGCCTGGTTAGCTCCAATGGGTAAACTCAGGCCAGCCTTTGCTGTGCTTTACTTTACCAATGGGTCACTAACTGGGCAGAGGCTCAATATCTCTGCTGCCCAGTTAGTGATGGGTGCCGCCTCCACTCCTACCCAGAATGCCCCAGGAACAACCCGATGCTAACCACATAGCATTGGCACGTAGCGGCGGCACCCTCAGATATCCAGCAGCACTACCCGTCTGAAAACCGTGTAAATGCTTTTGAATATCTTCCCCACTATGTCTACCAGCGACTGTACATTTATCGCTTTATTTATGCTTCAAAAAGATGTAGCAGACTGGTGAAGCAAAGCTTGCCTTTGCTAAATCCCTGTTGGCTTTGTCCCATTAAACCATGCCTTTCATTCTATAATTGCAGTCATAGAGGACAGAGGTAGGAAGTGGAAGATGAGATGCTGGACATTTCAGGGGAAATGCTGGACATGGAAGGGGATAGGGAAGGGAAGATGAGATGAGATGATAAACAAGGGGGTTAGGAACGTGAAAGTCGAATGCTGGACATGGGGGAGAATTATGCAAGGATAGGGGAGATGCTGGACTACAGGGTTCAGGGTCTTGAGCCATTCCTGGGGTGAAGGTTTGCCTGGGGTAGTGGTTCTCAACCCAGTCCTCTAGGACTCCAGGCCAGTCAGGTTTTCATGATATCCACAATGAATATGCATGAGAGATCTACATGCACTGCTTCCATTGTATGCAGATCTATCTCATGCATATTCATTGTAGATATCTTGAAAACCTAACTGGTCTGGGGGTCCCAGAGGACTGGGTTGAGAACCACTGGCGTAGGGTGTCAGATTTCCTTGGGCCAATGCTGGGTACCTACTGCTACAGAAGAAGCAGAGGAGGAAAGCTATAACACACTGCTAAAAGCCCAACCTCTTCTTCTGATTCAATATTGATATGAGCCCAGTACTGGTGACAAGAAAGATTCTTCCCTCTTGTCCCAAGAGAGTCCTCTATCAGTACATAAATCAAACTATCCAAACCAGAATCCATATGTACCTGAGGACCTGATTTACTTTCTAAAGACCAAATGGAACACATGTATGAGATTCCATGAGATTATGGAAAGGCTCCATTTGGGCTTAGTTTTTAAATATTTTCTTGAAGAGCATCATTCCATTTTGAAGGCTCGACAGAGTATTTGAATGCATTCAGTCCATATGGCCTACAAAGATGGAACTGTTCATGGCTGAGAAGAACCAGAGAAGGAATGAAGCAGTCCTGTGTGGTTTGTTTTGTGCTTTCTCCACAGATCTAGTTAAATAAGTTCAGTCAGCTTCCTTGGGTACTGTTCAGGGATGTTTAACATGAATTGGGTGCCAAGAACTTAAAATACATTCAGCATAAATTACTTCCTTATTTTATCTCAGTAATGCAGATTCCTGTACTATTTTGAGGATGCTGTTAAGTAGCCTTAAGAAAGGGTGTTATGTTGATATCTGAAGAACTGATATTACTGCATGAACCAGGAATAGAGGGTGAATTATATTACTGTATTATGTAATGCTATGAAACTTAATAATGCTAAGAAATGTATCTGTTTATAATGCTAAATGCAAACTCTTGGGGGCATGTTTACTAAACTGCGGTAATGTCATTCCTCTGTAAAGGTAGAGATGCCCATATAAAGGAGTGGGCAGGGCAGCAGTAAAGCTGTGTCAGATAAGGCGCGTTAGAAGGCACGTTAAAAGGCGCGTTATAAGGCACGTGCCTACGTGCTTTACATGCCATATAAAGCACCTTATAACGTGCCGTATAAGACGCATTATAAGGCGCCTTGTACTGTGCCTAATTAGGAGCCTTGTAACGTATTTTAAGGAGTGTTGATAGCTGTGGAGAGGGTACTGTGTGGCTGGCAGCACAGATCTGCAAAGATATGACTGTCACAGGCAAGCAAAATATCTGCCCTGGACAGGAGAGAACAACAAGGGATTGAACCCATGACCTCTGCCTCCACAGTCATCAACGTAACCAGTGGGCTACAGCGTCCAATACACTGCTGGTTGGCTACAGAAAGACTGCAGGTGACCACACAAGCTGTCTGCTGTGGTTATCAGGATAGAGTAGACCCACCCATACTCATGATGCACTGCACATGCAGATCAGCAGCCTATGTCTGATCACAAGATGGGGTATGCGCCACTATAGCACCCCGGCCTGGTAGGGGGAGCTGACCGTGTATGTTACTGGCACAGAGTAGCTACAGACCGTGACAGCATGTGGTTCCTGTGCTCACCCTGAGGGTGAAGTGGGGGGCCCAGCACCAGGTCCGCAGCACATGGCATAGCTGAAATAGGCTGTGCTGTAAGTCCTCATCAGTGTAGTGTGTAATAGGTAGTCCTTGCAGACACACCCAGAATACACCTGTGTCCATCTGTATTCCCCAGTCATGTCTAGCCATTGTGGATGATGATGCACCCAGAATAGTGCATATCCTGTGTGGGTGCCATGGTCACAGAATAAGTGAAGGGTGGTATGCAGACCCTAAAGCAAATTATATGAGCACCACCCAACCTGCCCCTATGGGTCAGGGTGGGGAACAGGATCCCCCACCAACAGATCCACAGTCTACATCCCTGCAATGGTGGCAGTAGATGGGACCATCAACCCCAATCTTGCTGGGGAACAGTTACCCTACAGGGCAGGCAATGCAGATCTGTACGCATCCATAAGGCAACGGCAGACAGACAGTAGGCCTGGAAATGCTCAGCTGCCCCCCACCACCATCTGACAGCCTCCAGCCACTGTACCCTGCAAGGTGTCCCAGCCATACACATATTAACTACAGACAGTCTGCTAGCTAGTCCATGTTCCTGGAGGAAATGTGAGCACACACACCAAGCAGCTAAGCCAGTGACTGGGCCCCAGAAAAAAAAAACCCACAAATATCACTTGAGAGAAATACTATATAGCACTATGGGGGAACCTGGCCATGCTGTGGTCACTGCTCAGTCAGGGTGAGAGTGACCCCCCCAGCAGGACATGCTGCGGCCACCCTGTCCATGCAGGTTGTGGCCGGGCACTACAATGTCCTAGCCATTGCCCTATGCCCTGTGCAGATGCATCCAGGCCAGGCCACCCTGTCCACGCTATACCCACAGTACCTTGCTCCTCATTATGCACATTGGCAGGCTTACACTGGCAACAGTGCAAGCAGTGTGGGCTGAGGAAGGTGTTGGCAGACACCACACACTGGATAGACAGACACACACTCCCACACCTATGCCAGCATTGTGCAAATATAGAGGCTTTTGGCAGCCCTGGCCACTGCACCAGTCCTGGGCACAGTGCAGGCATGGCTATGGTACGCAATACTGTTGGGGTCAATCCCCAGGGTGGTGAACACTGTCATACACCAGACCTGAAACACACTCCACAGACATCAGAGAGGTTGGTATGATACAGCTCAATGAGCAGATTGCACTTAATTTAGGAATTGCTATCTGCCAGTAATCATAGCAACCTCTTGATATATGTGTACCGTATTCCCAGGTTTAGGGTGGCATTGCTAGGGTATGTAAGTGCTAGTATTGGGAGATGCATGCAGGGCCCAACATCCTGCCTCTCCAGGAGGCTTTGGATACTGGAGCCTGTGGGTGCAGGTGTGTCTGCCCCTGTTGGCCGCTGCTCTAAGGCACAGGTTCACAACTCCATTCCTGGTGGGCCAAACACTGTTCGGGTTTTCATGCTGTCCCAAATGAATATGCATGAGATACATCTGCATACCATGGGGGCGGCGCATAGAAATGCAACACAGACATCTGTATTAGAGACAGCATGAAACCTGAATGGTGTTTGGCCCTCCAGGACTGCAGTTGGGAAACTCTGCTGTAGGTATTGCACATGTTTATGGTGTCTGTGCTCTTTAGGGTAAAATATAGGCGTTTCAGGCATGTTTATGTTATCTGCAATAAAGGTTCCGTCTTTATTACCATGTTTTAGTAGTGGG
Source organism: Ichthyophis bannanicus (assembly GCA_033557465.1). Lineage (NCBI taxonomy): Eukaryota > Metazoa > Chordata > Amphibia > Gymnophiona > Ichthyophiidae > Ichthyophis > Ichthyophis bannanicus. The sequence goes on along the minus strand of CM066031.1, from coordinate 1,786,273,844 downwards.
TAAAATATGGGGACTGGGTTGTCAGGAACTACAGCTGGGACTTGAACCTGTGACCTTCTGCTCCTGTACACACTGGCTGTGTGTACTGCACCACTGTGTTGCCACAATGCAGTCCCTAGGGATACCATGACTGTTCGTCAGACGGGGCCTGTCTGTTGCAATGCATGGCACCCAACTACACAGGGCTAGGCCATGGTCTGCTGTGGGCAGCTGTCACTGCCCCCTCCACCGCCAGTACCCCTCTGCCACCATGCTGACAAGCCCTTCTGCTGGTGGTGCTGGTATGCGGCTGCCTATGGTGCGGGTTCTGGGGTAGGGGTGCCTGCATAGCTGTCCACGCTTCCCCCCAGCACCGCCTGCCAATGTTCTGTGCCCTTGGGGGTACCTGCTGGGTACTATCCCCTGTGACACTGTGGGAAACACACTCATGCCCATGTTGGGCCCTCATCAGTTGTTGTCTGGCTGCTCTACTGTTTCAGCACTCCTATGGGCCACCTAGGCATCACCCTGGGCCACACTGTGGCCCAGCAGCACCACAGCATGTGCCGCCTGCAGCCCTCTGTATCCCCTTTTCCAGCATCTGTCCAGTTGCCTGTTCCGACATGCCCACCCTGCTGTTGCGGAACATGTGCACGCCATAGAAAACCTGTCCAATAACAAGGGGAAACCATGATCAGCGCTATTTCACTGTGGGATCATTCACCTTGTATGGGGACAGAGCATAGACCCTTCCAAAATTAATATCCTTTTTTTGGAGCTTTCTCGGTAGTGTTTTTTGATGTGTCCCATTCATATTGTAGCAGCAGAGCGCAGACAACCCAATAATACCAGGAGTCAGTTCAGAAGGTCCAAATCATTTATTTGTGCACAAGTCTCAAGCAGAATCAAATTCAAAATGGCTGAGCAATGGTTTCTAGCAAAACAACAACTTTTATAGCTTTCTTTCCCATTCTAGACATAGGCAAACTTTCCATTGGTCCCGGTAACCCTTCTTACACCTCCTATTGGTTCCGGTACCGTTACGTAGCTATCCAATTAGAACCTTTGACTGGGCTCAGCACCTGCTTGCCCCCATTTCAGTCCCAATTACAATGGTCAGTTCACCAACTTAGATACTTTTCTCCTCCAAGGTCACTTTTCAGCTGGAATATGTGGGAAAGCAGGGCACTGTAACCTTTCTCTCAACAGAGTTAATTAATTCCATAGAAGCTTCACTCTCTTATCAATACCAATTAAACTTGTTTTTCTATATTCTCTAGGTCTCGATTCTGCTTAGCTATACTTAATGGTGCTCAGTTAAGTTTCGATTCTATGGTAGCAGCATTCAGGGGAATGTGTTCTTCCTTTGGGCCTCTCCACAGGCTTCATTTACAGGTCAAGCTACTTAGGCCTCTCTGCTCATTTCAGACACCATGGATCATAGGCCTTCGCCTACCACATTCCCCCCTTTGATTAATCTCACCCTATTATTAATAAGGTGTGAGAGTTAAATCACTTAATTACACTGGGGTCGGGTTTCGACCATATTTAGCAGGATTAGGGTGCCATAAGGCTAAAATCTTAGTTGCGGTTTTCCGCTCCACTGTATTTTCAATAACACTGTTAATAGAACGCATACAACATGGGATTATACATGGTAACAAGAAGAACAAAGCTACAAAAATTAGTATTATCATAGCAAAAGTAGTGAATCCTCCTAATCCAGAGAAGATAGATGCAAACCAATTGGGTATCTTAAGACTATGCCAGGTTTGTACTGGCACATAAGTTTGCTTCCGCATGTGTTCAGCAATTTCTTCAACAACCTGACCCTTATCATCTATCTTCAAACAACAATTTGTGAGATTCAGCTTACCACAGACTCCTCCTTCAGCTGCTAATAAGTAATCTAGTGCTAAGCGATTCTGATATATTGCAGTGCGCATTTGCGTGCTTTGTCTAGCTAAAAGTGTGAGTGCTTGACTAGTCTCATTAGTGATTAGTTCAACTACTGCTTGTAAACATATAATGCGATTTATCATATACACAGGGGTCCGATAGCCCCACATGCCATCGTCATTCCATGTGGCAGGTCCATAATAGGCAATAATCCTCTCAGGTGGCCAATCTTCCCCATCCCACTTCTGCCACTTGCCTATCTGAAGAGCTGCTCTTTTCTGTCTCTTAGTGTATACTGGGTATCCTAATTGCTCTCCGTGTTCTGTGGGTAATAAAAAGAAAGAAGGTCGAATGGTTCCTAAGACACATGCTCCTCCCCAGTGGATAGGGAGTCGGGCATATGCTCGGGTTCCACAGATCCAATACAAGCCAGGTGGGGCTTGCCAAGCATGGGGTTGGGCGAGATTCGTCCATAGATCAGCAAGTTCAGGGAATTTTGCTAATGGATTGGTGGGTTCAGATTCATTAACTCCTGACCACCAAGACGTCTGCTTTGTGGTGTCATTATAGAACTTTTGGCTGAGACAGACCAGCTGTCCCACCTGCAAGGTGAACTGGGGTCCAGTTCGAGCATAACACAGACGTCCAACTATTGAATGTGCTAAGACCCATTCACTAGTGGTCTTATGTAGTTCAATGTGATTATAAGTCATTGAGTAATTCAATTCTTGGGCTTCCCAGGGCCATTGGTCACCCATCTTAGTTCCACCACAGAAATAGCAATCTGAAATATGTAGACTAGAGACTACTGCTCCTGCTAACTCTAGAAACAAGTTCTGGGAAGGGTGAGGGATATCGAACTTATTTATATGCATAGTTTCATAGAAAGTGTTATGTATATGGTACCGTGGTGAACGATGGGCTTGGGTATTCAATTTTATATATACTATGGTTCCTGGATCTGATCCAGAACCTGCAATACGTAGGCCAAACTTATACCCTTGTTTCCATGTGCTAGGATTAACTATGAGCAATTGTAATGGATTACAAGCACCTTTCTTACAATGCTTTTCTATATCCTTCACATATGGCTTGGTTAAGGCAGCCATTCGATTGTCTCTGGTATTCTCTACCATACCAGTTTTCCATGTGGCATAGAAAACACATTCCCACTTCGGGCAATAATAGTCTGCAATAGGGGCTGTACTATATTCATTGGCTAGAGTTTGTTTACCTGTACATTCTCCCCATCCAGTCGTTCCTTCTGGACACATATACTTGTCATTGAGAGCATAAGTTCTCTCCCAATTGGCACATTTGGAACGACTATCTCTATTAATGGCATCACAAGCATCAAAAGACAATACAGCATACTTTGTAGGGTCGGTGAGTGGGGAGGTAGCATTAAGTAGATCTCCATCTGCATCATTCCATCGTATTTCTAAAGTATAATAAGATGGGTTCTGATGCGGGTTGTAGCAAACTTTAGTATTTCCATTAGTACAAACATTTAGTTCAGTGGTGTTATAAATACACCGGCTTACCGTACCAGTACAGGTATAGTAAGAATGGTAAAGCAAAGTCTGAGTTACTTTCATTCCAGTCCGAGTGGAAGTAATACAGGCAGTACATGGGGGTAAAGCAAGAACAAGTTCAAAACTCCCCATGCAGGCAACCAGAACCAAATAGAAACAAGGATGCATGTTGATTGGAGTCCTTCTGGGTCTCCGCTGGAAAATCTTGACCACGACATCTTCTTCTTCTTGGCACAATGCTCACCCGTTTGCTAATAAAGCAATTCAACGGGTGTCGATGTTGATTGGAGATCCTCAAATGTCCTGCTGCGGTGCCAGCTTATCAATTACAGCTGGTCTTATGAAAGGCTATGGGAGCACAGTCATTCAATGAAGAAAGCAAATGTTTTTACTGTATTAGAAACAGCAATCCTCTTCGAAAGACTTGGCTGCTGTAGGACACTGCAACTCATGGGTGTCCTCAAAAGGTTCTAGGTTGCTGGCTGCCTCCATAGGGTGAGACGCAAAGGGACATCAGGATGCGGCTCTGCTGTCCACTGGTCCTGATCTGGAACTGCTGCTGACTTGACTCTGCTGTGGTGGATCCAGGAATCGATTTCTGCTACCTTTACTGCAGTCGGGGTAGACAGGATGACGGTATAAGGCCCCTTCCAATGCGGTTCCAACGGTGTCTTCTTCCAATCTTTGACCCACACCGAGGTACCAGGCTTGTAGGGGTGCAATGGCTCCGTCAAATTGATGGGCAACTGGTCCAGTATCCACGTATGGAGAGTCTGCAGAACAGAACTAAGAGCTAGAAGTTCTTGTCTGGTGATTGCTGAACCTATCTGTGACAGACTACCTTTCACACCCTGGACTATTGGTGGAGGTTTGCCATACATAACTTCAAAAGGGGAAAATCCTGATGATTTTACAGGGGCTGAGCGTATTCTGAGTAAGGCTATGGGGAGAACCTGGGGCCACTTCAGGTGGGTCTCCTGACATAGCTTGGATATCTGGGATTTCAAAGTTTGATTCATTCACTCAACTTTCCCTGAACTCTGAGGTCTGTATGCTGTGTGCAACTTCCATTGTATCTGCAAAGCACTCGCTAACTGTTGGGTAATCTGAGATACAAATGAGGGCCCATTGTCCGACCCTATTACTGCTGGAATTCCAAATCTGGGGATAATCTCTCTCAGCAACACTTTAGTAACTTCTCGGGCTTTCTCAGTTCTGGTGGGAAAGGCCTCTACCCACCCAGAGAAGGTACAAACTAATACTAACATATAACGGTATCCACCAGACTTTGGCATTTCGGTAAAGTCTATCTGCAGGTGGTGCATGGGAGTAACACCTCCTGACTGAACTCGGGGTGGTGGCGTGGGACCCTGTTTGGCATTATTCTTGGCACAAATCAGACATTGGCGAGCCACTGAGGCTGACAGGGCTGCCAATGAGGCAATACAAAAGTGCGGTCTAAGTGCTTTTTCCATTGCACTCTTCCCATAATGTGTAGCTTGATGAAAGGCTTTGACAAAGGCTGGTCCCAAGAGTTCAGGAATCACTATTCGTCCTGGAGGTTGACTGCCCTCTGGTGGTGGCAGTTCAATCCATCCATCTTTCAGTACTCCTTCTTCTTTGTTACAGTAGTAATCCAATTCGTTGGTGGTATATCGTGGTGTCCATAGATTAAGAGGTACTGGAAACAATGCTGCCTGTATTGGTGTGGCCTGTGGTGAAATTTGGCCTGTCATGGCTGCTTTTCATGCTGAAACATCAGCGAATCTGTTTCCTTGGGCCACTTCTCCTTTTCCTGCTTGGTGTCCTCTACAATGTATGACGGCCACCCGTGTAGGGGCCCATACTGCATCTAATAACATCAATATTTCTGGGCCATATTTGACTGATTTGCCTCCTGACGTAATGAGCCCTCGTTCTTTGTAGAGAGCTCCATGTGCATGCAAAGTGGTGAAGGCATATTTCGAGTTGGTGTATACGTTCAACAAACGTTTCGAACCCAATACTAGGGCTCTGGTGAGTGCTATCAATTCTGCATTCTGTGCTGATGTCCCCGACGCAAGGGCTGATGATTCAATGACTTCATCCCGGGTGACTACTGCATACCCGGCACAGCGTCGTCCATCAATGATGAGGCTGCTTCCATCTACAAAATAAGTCTGATCAGGATTCTCCAGGGGCACATCTGTCAGATCAGGTTGACTTGAGAATACAGTATCCATAACTTTTATACAGTCATGCTCTGGAGGGTCTTCGCTGATTGGTATCAATGTAGCTGGGTTCAAGGCATGGCTCACTTCCAGTTGTATTTGTGGATTTTCACATAACATGCTTTGGTATTTCAGCATTCGAGAATTGGTGAGCCAATGATTTGCTTTCTGCTCCATTAGGGCAAGTACCGCATGTGGTACGGTAACACGTAGATTCTGTCCTAAGGTGAGTTTGTCTGCTTCACTCACTAATAATGCTGTGGCTGCGACTGCTCTTAGACATGGTGGCCATCCTTTGGCCACAGTATCCAATTGTTTCGATAGGTATGCTACGGGTCTCTCCCAATGTCCCAATTTCTGAGTCAACATGCCCAAGGCATTTCCTTGCATCTCATGCACAAATAGATGGAATGGCTTGTGGACATCTGGCAACCCGAGTGCTGGTGACGACATCAATTCTTCTTTCAGGGTTTTGAAAGCGGCGTCTTGTTCAGGTCCCCACTCGAGTGGCGACTTTTCTTCTCCCTTGGTGGCTTCATATAGTGGTTTGGCAATCTGAGCAAAGTTGGGTATCCATATCCGGCAGTATCCTGCTGCTCCCAGAAAGGCTCTGACTTGCTTTCTGGTAGTTGGGGTTGGGATACTGCACACGGCTTCTTTTCTCTCGTGTCCCAACTGTCAGCTTCCTTTGGTTAGACGGAAACCCAAGTATTTTACTTCTTTTTGGCATAGCTGTGCTTTTGCTCTGGAGACTTTATATCCAGCTTCATCCAATAGTTGTAAAAGGTCAGTAGTGGCTTGTATACATTCGCTTTCCGATGTAGCAGCTACCAGTAGATCATCTACGTATTGGAGGAGTACTCTTTTCCCAGGGGCCACTGGGTAGCTTGAAAGATCTTGGTTTAGTGCGGCACTGAAAATGGTGGGCGAATTCTTGAATCCTTGAGGTAATCATGTCCAAGTGAGTTGGCCCCGTCTCCCGGAGACAGGGTCCTGCCATTCAAAGGCGAACAGCAGTTGGCTGATTGGGGCTAATCTTATGCAGAAAAACGCATCTTTCAGATCCAAAACAGTAAAATGAGTAGCTTCAGCAGGAATCAATCCTAGGAGTGTGTAAGGATTTGGCACAACTGGATGTATGGTCTCAACTGCTTCATTCACTCTCCTTAAATCTTGTACTGGGCGGTAGTCACCTGTCCCAGACTTCTTCACTGGCAGGAGAGGAGTGTTCCATGGCGACTGACAAACTTTGAGTAGGCCATACTCCAACAGCCTTAGCAAGTGGCGATGAATGCCTTCAATTGCTGCTCTTGGGAGTGGATATTGCTTGACATGTACTGGCTGTGCACTAGGCTTGAGGTTCACAATTATTGGAGCTATATGTTTGGCCAGGCCTGGTGGATTGCCCTCTGCCCATACTCCAGGAGGGGCATCAATACTTTTCAAAGTAGGTTCAAAATAGGTATCAATGATTGGCTCAGTACTTGGCTCGGTACTGTAATATCTCCATTCTTCTTCTCGTGGAACAGTAAGTAACATCAGTCCAGCAGGTTTTGACTGGGAATTTACTGTCATCTGCATCTCTCCTTTCTCAGTAAAGGATATTTGGGCCTGCAGTTTGGCTAGCATATCTCGTCCCAGTAAGGGCACTGGGCACTCGGGCATGTGAAGAAATTGGTGCGTTATTTGCTGTCCTCCTAGATTACATATACGATTTTGGAGAAAATACTTTGTGGCTTTAGCACCAGTCGCTCCTACGATGGTGACTGCTCTTGTAGAAAGAGGGGCTATTTGTTTATCTACTACAGAATGTTCTGCTCCAGTATCAACCATAAAGTCCATGAATTGGTCTCCTATTTGTATACTGACCATAGGCTCCTGGAGACCTAAAGCGAATTCGGAGCCCGGTCTGTCCTAATCTGCTTCATCCAGATCATAGGCTGTGGCGGCTGCCACTCCCTGGATGGCCTCCGTGCATTCGCGTTGATACTGTTCTCGATTGATTCCTCTGCGATTTTGGGGCCGGCCTCTCTCTCTTTCCCTCCAAGGGGCGTGTTCCCCTTCATCCTGAGAGGCTTCTTCGAGTCGTGGGCATGCACTTCTCCAATGTCCTTCCTCTCTGCAATAAGCGCATTGGTTCGCGCCTAATGGGGGCCGGTCATCTCCTCGGCCCCGCCCTCTTCCTCTGCTCCTTCGACTAGGGACACCTCCCCTTTTCTGTTCCACTATGGCCGCAGCCAAAAAATCCGCTTTCTTCTTCATCCTTCGATCACTTTCTCTCTGTCTTTCATTATCACGATTCACATACACTTTATGAGCGACTTCTAGTAACTGTGTTGCATTCATGCCCGCAATCCCTTCTAATTTCTGTAGTTTACGTCTAATATCTGGTTGTGACTGGTTTACAAAAGCAGAATTCACCATGCATAAGCTTCCTGGTGCATCTGGGTCGTAGGGAGTGTACATTCTGTATGCTTCAGTCAGTCTTTCATAAAATACTGCAGGGCTCTCGTCTATGCCCTGATTAACTTCGGTTACTTTAGAGAGATTTATGGCTTTCTGCCCCCCCCCCTTCTCAGACCTTGCATAAGGCCTTGGCGAAACTGGGAGAGGGCTCTGGACCCCACCTCAGTATTGGGATTCCATTTGGGGTCTTCGTTAGGAAATTCTTTCTGAGCTGCCTCGCGGTTGTCTATTCCTGCTTCCTCCCTCTCTACCAGGGGATTATCTGCCAGCCAGTCAATAGCTGCTTGCTTGATTCGCGTCCGCTCCTCAGTAGTAAATAAAGTAGACAGGAGCTGACGGCAATCTGCCCAAGTGGGTTGGTGAGTTTCCATAATTGTATGCATTAATTCTGTTAATTCTTGGGGCTTATTGGTGTAAGACGCATAGTGCACTTTCCAATTTAACAAATCAGCAGTGGAGAAAGGCACATATACTAGACTCAGGGGTCCCGCAACTATTTGGTCATTTTCATCTCGCACGGGTAGTCCCGGGACTTGCCGTAATGGCATCATTTTCTTAACAGAAGCTTTCTGTAGCCTTACAGAAACTTTCTTAGCAATGGGTTGCTTGTGCACTATACGTTTGGCCTGGGGCGCTGCACTCGCTACAGGCGAGCTTACACTAGCTACTGATACCGTGCTATCTGTGTCGCCCTGAGAGGACTCTTCCTCTTCTTCTTCTTCTTCTGACTCAACCTTTTCTTGATCCTCAAGTGTGCCTGAATCATCATCAAAAGGGGGATACTCTACTTGCTCTTCCAGGCGTGGTTCCGGAGTTGGGTCTCGCTGTCGCTGCGGAACTGCAGGACGCGGGGGTACTTTTACTGGGTGCTGAGCTTGGGGCTGTCTAGTTACAACTCCCGGGGACTCGGGATCTACCAGAATAGGTTTCTGACTAGATTTCTCTGCTGTCCCTGCCTTCGGGGTCTGATCTGTCAATGCTAACAATATTCTGCACTGCTCTTCATAGCAACGCTTTGCCCAAGGGGGCGGATTCTCACAAATACTTAACCAAGAGTCTATATAAGGATACTGATCAGGGTGCGCTAGTCGCACCTTCTGATGAACTGATCGAATAATTCCTAAACTAAATGTGCCATCTCGCGGCCACAGGGGGTCTATGATGGGCCACTCCCTAGTACACAAAAGCTGCAATCGTGAGGCAGTCATTTTTACTCCATAATCTCCTGAATATCCTTTATTGAAATACTTGATCATACATTCTAACGGAGTGTGCCTAGTAGACCCCGCCCTTCCCATCTCGATGTGTGCGCGCAACGACAAACAGAAGGGAAAAGGAGGGCGGACCATGGGTAAGGGGTCCTCACGGCCCTAGAAACATTTAGGGGAAACAAATAACAAGACAAGACGATGGTCGCTTCCTCCTTTTTACGATCTGGACGCGGTCGCCCGGCCAGAAAATGCGTTACTCAGGAGTCCGCCTTCGCTTGGTCCGTGCTGCCAGACCTCTCATTCACACCTCATTCACACAATCATGCTAGCAACGTATCCCAAAAACAGCCCAATCCTGTCTCTGCTGACTAGGCTATATCAAATTTCAAAATCTAAATCAAAAAGACGATGGTTTCGCCCCGCGCATACTCATGCAGGGTTAATCGGACCGTCTTGAGAGTTGATCAGGCTCTCTTACCAATATCAAATTCCAAAGTTTCAAAGTTCAAACAACAGTTCTGCTCTGACTCAGCTGTCTAGTCAAATCAAAACTATACTCACCGGATCCGGTTCCCGCTCCCATGCAAGCGCATGAGTTGGACCTCGGACTCCCCCCACGGGTTCGAGGTGTTGGCTCCAACCGGGTCCGGCACCCGCCGAGGCCTGGCCCAACTCCCTCCGATACAACTGGACCGGTGGTGCCGGGGAGCCGAGCCCACGTCGGGAGGGCACGATCCCGGCAGGACCAAACCTGTAGAGGCAGAAAGTCGTGGTATATTGTCCTGTATACCCTCTATTACCACACCTTCCCGGCCAACGCACCAAGAATATGTAGCAGCAGAGCGCAGACAACCCAATAATACCAGGAGTCAGTTCAGAAGGTCCAAATCATTTATTTGTGCACAAGTCTCAAGCAGAATCAAATTCAAAATGGCTGAGCAATGGTTTCTAGCAAAACAACAACTTTTATAGCTTTCTTTCCCATTCTAGACATAGGCAAACTTTCCATTGGTCCCGGTAACCCTTCTTACACCTCCTATTGGTTCCGGTACCGTTACGTAGCTATCCAATTAGAACCTTTGACTGGGCTCAGCACCTGCTTGCCCCCCTTTCAGTCCCAATTACAATGGTCAGTTCACCAACTTAGATACTTTTCTCCTCCAAGGTCACTTTTCAGCTGGAATATGTGGGAAAGCATGGCACTGTAACCTTTCTCTCAACAGAGTTAATTAATTCCATAGAAGCTTCACTCTCTTATCAATACCAATTAAACTTGTTTTTCTATATTCTCTAGGTTTCGATTCTGCTTAGCTATACTTAATGGTGCTCAGTTAAGTTTCGATTCTATGGTAGCAGCATTCAGGGGAATGTGTTCTTCCTTTGGGCCTCTCCACAGGCTTCATTTACAGGTCAAGCTACTTAGGCCTCTCTGCTCATTTCAGACACCATGGATCATAGGCCTTCGCCTACCACAATATCACTATTGGCCAGCTTGGTTATGTTTGTTTTACATTTTGTTCAGGTCATTTTCAGTGTTTATTTGCCCTTTTGTTCTGTGCACATGTATCACACTTATCACTTTTTGTAAGTTTCCCTGGCTTTGCTGTACATTGCTGACTGAAATGGTTTCTCTCTCCTGCAATTGTGTGCTAACGCCTGGTTTTCAGTTGCGTTAGGATTGAGCCCTTAATTCCTCCACGTTAGTGTGAAAGGGGCCTCTCCCCGCCCACTCCCTGCCCAATGACCCCTTCTTCCCGTCCTCTCTCCACCCTTTTCTGCACTTAACGCGGCCGGGAACGTTAAGGCGCGTTAAGGGCTGTTAAGGCGCCTTAACGGTACAGAATATACCGTTAGGGCACCTTAACGCGCCTTAACGTAGCCGCTGCTATGTTAACACAGTTTAGTATACATGCCCCTTGATGTTGTAAGTGTTGGTTAATAAGCTAATCTAAGGTACTTGGTGATCTGCTTGAGCATATATATATATTAATTTTCAGTTTTTATATGATTTATTATGGTTACTGTTCTTGTCAAGTCAATTTCATCCCTATAATATAGTAGATCTCAACCCAGTCGTCAACCTAGTCTGTTGCGTTTGCAGGACATCCACAATTAATATGCATGAGATAGATTTACATAAAATAGAGGCAGTGCATTCAAATCTATCTCATGACTGAAAACCTAACTGGCTGGGTGTGTCCTGACTGAGGAATAGGTAGACGACCACTGCTGTAGAATGAAATCTATTTTTTGGCAGAAGACAGGTGTGAGAAGGTTACCAACGTTCCCTTCCAATTGGATTGGGTGAATCATCGATCCCTCTGCAGTATTCTACCAAGTATAATGATGGAAGGAGGAGGGCCATGTGGCAAGGCTTAAAGGGGGTGTTCCTCTGATGAGACCCTCTGGAGGTAGATGAAGGGATTCAAGATGAAGGAAAGAGAGCTTTTCCAAGATTGGGTAGGGCTCAGGCTGAGAATAAAATGAAGGAGTGAGCTGCCTACCAGCCTGGGCTCAGAAAGAAAGTGCTAGGATCCAGCAGTCAGGGTATGCCAGTTTGTGTAAAGCTGAAGTCAGGAGATACAGAACAAGAAACAAGGCGTCAGAATGAAGTAGGCCTCACGGGCTCTGGCTCCACCAAAATTTTGCCGGTTAGCAGAAAAAGCAGCCACGATTGCAGCAGACTCCTTCTCTCTGCCTGTGGGGATCCAATCTCCCACGGGTAGACATGAGAGGCACGATATTAGAAAGGCATTTCCACGGTTTACAGCCCAGTAAACCGTGTAAATGCCTTAATTGGGGATATTAAATGGCACTTACATGATTAGTGCATTGAATATCCTCTCCTAACTTCCCTATGTGCCCCAATGCTATCCAGTTAGCATCGGGCATGTCGAGGGAGGAGCAGAGGTAACAACAAGTGCTAACCAAGTGATATTGCATACTGCCCAGTTAACGATCTGTGCCTTAAAGATAGGCAAAGAAAACCCAATATCAGGACCAAGGAGTCTTTGCTGCGATCGCGGCTGCCTTCCCCTCCTGCCCATGGGGATCTTATCTCCCATGGTCATACAGAAAGAGTCTGCCACGATCGCAGATATTCCCTTCTTTTCTTCCCACGGGAGATCAGATCCCCGCAGGCAGACCAGGAGGGGAAGGCTGCGGGGGGCTAGGGCGAAGTTAGGGAAGAGATTGGGGCAGAGTCAAGGCAGAGCTTGGCCCTCCCCAATCAGAGACATTCTGCGGCCCCTGAAGAAAACAACTGGTTTACCAGCAGAAGAGGCAGGACAGTGATAAGAAGCAGAAAGAGAGTAAATACTCGTATAAAGAGTTAAGAACCAGCTTTCACCCAAGAAGTGGCTGGAAGAAGAGTAAAAAAGAAGAACCTTGAAGAAAAATAAAATAAGAAAGAGGTGCCAGGGAATTACATAGAAGACGTGAACTCCATCTCCTTACGAAAGGAAGTATTTTGCATGAGTTTAAATATCCCATTCTTTTCTTATTTGCTCATTTGTTTTATGTTGCATTTTGGAAGTAAAGGTGTTTTTTTATTCAAAGACCCCAGACTGGACTAAGGGAATTTTTTTCCATTGAAGCGTGTAGGGATAAGATCAGATAGCACTGGGGCACATAGGGGACTTAGCTGGGGATGTTCAATGGCACTAACTATGTAGGTGCCGTTGAATATCTCCTGCTAAGGCATTTACACAGTTTACTGGGCTTTAAACCATGTAAATGCCTTTTGAATATCGGGTCCTAGATGTATAGTGTGTGTGGAAATGTCCTGTGCTAACTGTCAGTGGCCCACGCTAGCTACCAGTGTGTGTCCCAATGCACTGTCAGTGTGTGCCAGAACATGTGTACTCAGCAAAGCCTTGTAGTCAAATGGCCCCTATGGCAATGCACATAGCAATGCCAATGACGCAAGTTCATTGCATGGGAGTGAGACAGTGAACTGTCTCTGTAGGGGCAGCAGGGACACAGGCGTAGTGGGTCCCAACCCCCACAGGTGGTAGTTCACCATATGTAGGATTAGCTGTCTGCAGAATCATTGTGCTTGTGTCTTTGCAGAAGACAAGCCATCCTCCCTGGCCATCCCTAGGACCAAGTGCTCACCCTCCATCAGCCTAGTTTGAGAGCTACAAGCAAATTATATGAATGTCTGAGGTCTTACCATGACAGGACTTGGCAAGCTCCTGAGAGCTCTACCTAACTTTGCCTCTCGCTTCCTCCAAACATCATTGGCTGCAGTAGGTGGAATGGGCCACACCCAGTTTGTCAGCTGTCTCCATTAGGTACTGTCAGGGCCGGGCCAAGGGTTTCTGCCGCCCTAAGCAGACCTCCCCATGCTGCCCCCCCCCCCAATGATTTGAGACTCGCTGCAGTATAGAAGGAAGGATTCAGCATGCCACCCCCCTCCCAACATCCATTATCTCACCTGGAGGAGGAGGGTGGCATGGCGATACCTCTCTTTCATGCTGTGGCGAGGCTTAAGGTAGCAGAATGTGTGCTCACGTGTGCCATGATACCTGAATGTGTGCTGCTACTTTAGGCCACCTGCAGCACTGAAGCAACGGCTGTGCCATGCTTACAGGGAGGAAGGTTTGCCCATCAGGGTCTGCGAACCTAGGTGCCTGCCTAGTTCACCTAATGGATGGGCTGACCCTGGGTACTATGAGCCATGAGCTGCTGTGTTACGACTGACCGTACATTTCCTAATGAGAGACAACAGTGCATGACCCTTAACCTTCAGTGTGAGAGTATATGCAGGCAAGCACAATTAATGGCACATAAAAAAACAGCACACATGTAGCATCTATAATACCCAGAAAATGGGAAGTGCTGTCTACTAACCACTCTCGCCTTCATGCCCTGAATGTGTATGTGGTGTATCCTGGCTACATCATCAGTTAAAGTGGTGACCAAGTTGACTGTGTCTACCCATGACCCTTTCATCCTGCTGTAATTGGCAGTGACACAGCACTTCGACAGGAGAAGGTTGGCTCAACATGCCCCTCACATGCACATATTGACAGTGAGGCAGGAAGATTAGGCAATATAATAACACTCCATATCAGAGAAAAAATAGCCACATTGCTCTCTCAGTTGCCAGATGATGATTAAGGACTATGCGTGAACTGGCAACCCTTTCATGAATAAGCACTCAGTTATGTGACACTTCCATCCAAGCCACATGGCAGTCTAAGACACTCACTTTAGTCTGCCAACTATGAGATTATTCCAGGACTGGCCCACAAGCACCTACCAGGAAATGGTTACTTTGGTCATTCTGCTAGGTCACCCATGGTCTTGAATGTGTGTGTTCACGTATCATGCCCTGCCCCTCTGGCAGGACAGATCACATATGTAAGACATGAACGTCAGTTGAGCCGGCAGCATATAAACACCTATCTTCATATAGACTAACAAGATGTCTCTCTCCCATATCTGCATAACATATCTTGTCATACAAGTATGGCACAGAGCCTGAAGAGAGCTATGCAGACATAGGCATACCCCAGTTCATGCCCTCATGCATCCTGACAATGACCACACATATACGCATGGAGAGATGCACTCACATTTCTACATGGCTGTTCTGTGGCTTCTAACACGTGGCCAGAGTGTGTGTGAGAAAGAAGGTTTATGCGTTCAAGACCACCCTGTGGATCAAGAATGATATATTGATGTGTGTTAAGTTTGTCCTACGTTTCCATATGTGTATCTGTAGGTTCAACCTCCCTATCTTGTCTAGCATGAGTCTGCATACTCTCCAGCAACACTGAGAAGCTGCACCAACAACAGCTGTATGGCTGAGCATGCTAATAGCACCCATACACTGAGCCAGGCCTTAACTCATCCAAGGATAAGAGGAAGCATTGTCTCTCTATCGTGTCCCCTTCCATCAACAGCACATGCCTCTGCTAACTCCTCACACTCACCAGGCCATCAGAGAGTGAGAAACTGCAGCAACACCAGCTGTTAACCCTTGAATGATGTTTTTGAGGGCTAACAGAATGTGCACACACAGAGCAGGCATTTGCAAGGTCCAGGCATTAAAGGAGGCCTAAGGACCAAGTAAGAATGCCAAGTTGCACCTCTTTTGGACAGAGGGGTCATGTCTGTGTATGTGTGTCCAGAGGACTATGAGCTGCAGCAATGCATTGTGCATGCATGGGATGCCCATGCTTTATGGTTGTGCATACAACATGCTGCACAGTCTGCAACTCCACATACTGTGTGAGGCACTATTAACAGACAGAAGGTTAGTTTTCAGTATTTGCGACCTGTGGGATTCACTGGCTGACTAGCTATGCCTGTACACATGTTGTCCCCAAAGCTGTGAGCCTCAGATGCATTCCCAGTTACAACATCGTCAAGCCCCATCCCCACAGCCTGCCCCTCCACTTACAATACTTCCCAACATAACCCTGCTGTACAGCTCCTATATTACCTGCTGGTTTGATTGGAGTGAACTGGGAGCCCTCACTTGGGAGAGCTCCATCACTCCTCTGACTGAACCTCCAGGTCTCAGAAAATGCCTATCTGCACAGGTGGGAGACTTGATTAATGGCAACTGTCAAACAATAATAGCTGTATCCACAGCACCACTGTCAGCCCCTTTGGTGCAGCTGTAGCCTATTGGGAGTTAGGCTCATGTGGAGGGTTGGCTTCTGCGAATGTCCAATTGAGTCAGTTGGCAAGACAGGAAAAATCCTGCAATGCAGATGCATGCAGTTTGATCTTGTCCTAAGTTGCAGTCACAGAGTGCAATCTGGGGGTCTCTTAGTTCCATGCACAGTATGCACATAGAGGTATGTCCGTCTCATGCACACTACTAATCATTGACCACAGCATTCAGCAGTACATTACATCTTACTTCAAAAGAACAACCTGCCTTATGTTTACAGAGACGATGTACATTTGTTTACCTGATTGCGACAGTGGGGCACTGACCTCTGACTGGTGCATGCACATTTCAAGCAGGAGAAATTAGTCACAGGATATCATGTTGGTTTCTGCATCGCCTGCCACCATGTGGGAAGGTAGTGCCTGGAGGTGAATGTTGGCATAGGGTGGAGGGGAACAGTCCCATACATCTTTTGAATGTGCCCCTGGTAGGTGGCATTGTCGGCCAGAGACTATGGGCCTGATATTCAACTGGGCAGGGCTAAGCACCATAGCTTAGCACCCACAAATCCTGAATATTCACTTCCGCAGCAATGGAAGTGAATTCCCGGGTCTGGTCACGCTGCCTGGAAGCCGCCAAGGCTAACCATGCAGCATCAATATTGGATGATGCACATTTAGCCTCGGTGCCTATAAGATAGGTGAGGGTTTTCCTGGCCTATCTTATAGGTGCTGAGCACTAACCATGCAGCTTCCATTATCAGTGCTGCATGGTTAACGCCGGTCCCCACCTCCGCTCAGCAGGAATTCTTCTGGCATGCCACGATGCTAGCTTTGGGACACGTAGGGGACTTAGAGATATTCGACGGCACTACCTGTGTATGAGCTGTCCAATATCCAGTTAGCAGGCATTTACATGGTTAACTGGCTGTTAACCGTGTAAATGCCTTTTGAATATCGGGCCAAATATTCAGATGCACAGAAACTATTAGGCTCCCCATTCAAGCAAGGATCAGTTTCAAGACCTTACTGCTAACATTCAAAGCGGCTAAGGGGCTCACCTCTTCCTCTCTCTCCAACCTCATACAACCACTTGCACCAAACAGGCCACGAAGAACAGCAGAATTAAACACACTAGTTATCCCAAATGATACCACAAGATGCACTAGATCAACAGCCAACAGAGCCTTCCAATTCTGCGCCCCAACTCTATGGAACACCTTACCAGCACAAATCAGAGCAATACCTAATCTGAGTCAGTTCAGAAAGGCACTAAAGCATTTCCTCTTCCTTAAATATCTCAATGACAGCTCCAAACATAACCCCCAGGCGAATAGCAGAAGTGGTCAAACAGATAGACCCCCGCAACAGGCCAACTTCACAATGTAAATAACAAGTTGTTCCATATACTATTGTACCACCGTTGTATATAGTTAACCAGGATATCCTTTATCAGATAACCCTTCATTGTATTTAGTTTCCCCTATTTCGCCAAGTTATACTTCCTGTTAAATGTAACGACCAGACATATGTAAACTGTCGGATGTTTTCTGTTCAATGTAAACCGCGCTGATGTCTAATAGTGCGGTATATAAGAATTGTCAATAAATAAATAAATAAATAAATATTCAGTCTCTGCATGTATCACATCATAGGCCCTTAAAACAAATCACCAATAATTTGCAAATAACACAGGTACACAAAAAAAATTTTGTTTAAACTGCCTCTAATGTTTCGATTGATTTTTACGTTTTTTGGTGCGCTGAATCCAAATCTGGTAACCAATTTGCTCCATCACGTACAGATTTTTTGCTACATTGGGTTAGCAGTTTGAGGTGAACGTTTCAGATTGAGTGCGATCGAGATAAAAGCTTCTTGGATGAATTCTTTATACTAATTGTTTAGTAGTTATTCAAATAAGAATAAAGAAAATTGCAACAAGGCAGCACATAAGAATAGAGTAATGTCAACAAAACACACTGTGATGGTAGCAAAATTGTCTGCACTTAAAACAGCCACATACATGTGCACAAACATTGAGCATATAAGAGCGAGGTTAGACACAAAGCAAAGCAAAGAAATGTGCAAAAAATGTTGTACAGGTATGTATGTAAGAATAGAAAACGCAAACCGCACCATTGCAATACATGAAGACAAACACCCGATGGTGTGAAAATAAAATTCTAATAAATGAGATCCGACACTGTGGTAATAACTAGCAAATTTTTATTTCAAAGTTTAGTAAAAACACGATATTTGTCAACACAGTTTAGATTTTAAAGTCATTCTTGGGTCAATCAATCTCCTGGTGGGCCCGTTTCTTCTTCCCCCGAATGCTTCTCTTGGTGCACTGCTTGGCATATTTTTCATCTGGGGTTTCCCGCAGCAGCAACCAGCAGAAATCAGCCATC
Source organism: Ichthyophis bannanicus (assembly GCA_033557465.1). Classification (NCBI taxonomy): domain Eukaryota; kingdom Metazoa; phylum Chordata; class Amphibia; order Gymnophiona; family Ichthyophiidae; genus Ichthyophis; species Ichthyophis bannanicus. Next base: position 1,786,255,503 of record CM066031.1, on the reverse strand, counting down.
ATAGTGGTGTTCCATCTTCCTTGGTACCTTCTCTCTGCGTCCTTGATGTCCTGGTGAAATCTTTCACCTTGTTCTTCACTGTACGCCCCCAAGTTTTCGGGAAAGTAGTTCACATGGGAGTGCAAGAAATGGACTTTCAGGCTCATGTTACAGCCTTGTTCTTTGAAGGCATTGAGCATCCTGGCAACAATATCCTTATAGTTCTCATCCCGCCTGTTCCCCAAGAATTTGAGAACAACATCCTTGAAGGAATCCCAGGCTTCTTTTTCCTTCTCAGACATCGTTTCAGCGAATGCTCCATCTGAAATGAGTTTCCTTATATCAGGGCCAACAAACACTCCTTCCTTTAGCTTTGCTTCAGAAAGTCGGGGGAACTTTGAGCAAAGGTACCGAAAGCACGCACCATCTTTTGGAAGGGACTTGATGAATTGCTTAATGAGACCCAACTTAATGTGGAGAGGTGGTAATAGAATTTTATCACGAGGTACCAAGCTCTCATGAAGAACATTTTTCTCACCGGGTCTCAAATACTCCCGAATTGGCCAGTCTTTTTTCCCCCAGTGTAGGTCGCGGGCCCGGCTATCCCACAAGCAAAGGAAGCAGGGATATTTGGTGAAACCGGATTGCTGCCCTAATAGCATGGATAGAATTTTAAAGTCTCCACAAATCATCCACTTATGCTCATCATAACGAATCTTCTGAAGAATCAGGGCCAAATTCTCGTATTTTTCTTGGAGAATAACAGAGTGAGCAATAGGAACTGAAGCGAATGTGTTGCCATTATGAAGAAGAACACCTTTTATGCTGTCTTTTGACGAATCAATGAACAGCCGCCATTCAGCAGGATCATACTTGAGTTTAAACTTTTCCATCACTCCGTATATATCGTTGCAAAATACCAAATCTTCCTCTTTGCTGAAATACTTCAAAAATTCTGTCTCGCGGTTGCGGTACCAATAAAAAGTTGTTCCTGGTGACAATAGATTTTTCTGTTTAAGCCGAGAACCTAGCAGTTGGGCAGCATCTTTTGGAGTCCTAAATCCCGGACTAAATCATTCAATTCAGCTTGAGAGAAAAGTTCAGGTTTCGGATCTGGTTCAGTTTCAAACTCGGAAGTACTGGACTCATCGGGAAAAGCCATCTGATGAGTCTCATCATGATCAGAACCGTCCACACAAATATGATCCAAAGATTTTGGTGGTTCAGGCACAGGTACTTCGTTGCTATGAGGCATAGGCCTAATTGCTGAGGGAAGGTTGGGGTAACTTATTACGTTCTTATTTTTTAAGTTGTATCCCTTCACAATGCAAGAGCTGCACCGCCAGCACCCGACCACCACCAAACTCCACTCCTGTCCAATCGGGACAGTGGGAGCTGCTCCCGCCCAATCCGGGCGGTGGGAGAGGAGCCGGGAAGGGCCATAAGAAGCGGCGTCCCTACCCCGAGGGAGCCGCTGCACCGCCAGCACCCGACCACCACCAAACTCCACTCCTGTCCAATCGGGACAGTGGGAGCTGCTCCCGCCCAATCCGGGCGGTGGGAGAGGAGCCGGGAAGGGCCATAAGAAGCGGCGTCCCTACCCCGAGGGAGCCGCTGCACCGCCAGCACCCGACCACCACCAAACTCCACTCCTGTCCAATCGGGACAGTGGGAGCTGCTCCCGCCCAATCCGGGCGGTGGGAGAGGAGCCGGGAAGGGCCATAAGAAGCGGCGTCCCTACCCCGAGGGAGCCAGTGCACCGCCAGCACCCGACCACCACCAAACTCCACTCCTGTCCAATCGGGACAGTGGGAGCTGCTCCCGCCCAATCCGGGTGGTGGGAGAGGAGCCGGGAAGGGCCATAAGAAGCGGCGTCCCTACCCCGAGGGAGCCGCTGCACCGCCAGCACCCGACCACCACCAAACTCCACTCCTGTCCAATCGGGACAGTGGGAGCTGCTCCCGCCCAATCCGGGCGGTGGGAGAGGAGCCGGGAAGGGCCATAAGAAGCGGCGTCCCTACCCCGAGGGAGCCGCTGCACCGCCAGCACCCGACTACCACCAAACTCCACTCCTGTCCAATCGGAACAGTGGGAGCTGCTCCCGCCCAATCCGGGCGGTGGGAGAGGAGCCGGGAAGGGCCATAAGAAGTGGCGTCCCTACCCCGAGGGAGCCGCTGCACCGCCAGCACCCGACCACCACCAAACTCCACTCCTGTCCAATCGGGACAGTGGGAGCTGCTCCCGCCCAATCCGGGCGGTGGGAGAGGAGCCGGGAAGGGCCATAAGAAGCGGCGTCCCTACCCCGAGGGAGCCGCTGCACCGCCAGCACCCGACCACCACCAAACTCCACTCCTGTCCAATCGGGACAGTGGGAGCTGCTCCCGCCCAATCCGGGCAGTGGGAGAGGAGCCGGGAAGGGCCATAAGAAGCGGCGTCCCTACGGGCGCGCCCGCGCCTGGCGGGCCCGTGCCTGAGGGCCTCGCCAGAGGGCCCTTTGGCGTGGCCCTTAGGCGGTGGCCATTACCGTGGCCCGGAAAATCTCCACAACGGGCAAGGCTCGAGCTCCCCTGATCGGGTCTGAGCTCGCCAAGAAAAAATAGCAACACCATCAACTCCAACAGCCTCAACACCCGACAACCATCTCTGATAAAGAAGGGACTCATCGCAGCAAACAGCACAACAGGGCAAATACCGGATATCCAAACGCTCCAGCAAACCGGCAAGAAAGAGACTACACTGCTTCAAAACCCCAGGTACTCTTTCACAACATGCCGCCCTTCCTAACACCCATCTACCTTCTCACTCCTCTGCTAACACTGTACCCCCACCCAAACACACTCAGCAATCCTCTCTACGCAAACACACTGACAGGCACAACCCCTTCCGCACGTAAACTGTACTCCCGCCCCACCACACCTACTGACCTTCCATACACAGGAACCACAGGACTGCAACCCACAAGCATCTACAACACCACGAACAACCCGACTCACACACACCACACACCAGCCAAAAACACCAATCACATCAATCACCTGCACCTCTCCATCACACTCATAAACGCACGCTCCACCAGGAACAAATATCACATGCTCCAAGACCTGATCATATCTGAGAAGACCGACATCCTATGCATAATCGAAACCTGGCTAACAGAAACGGACACAGTAATAATGAACCAACTGACACCAACAGGATACACCTTTTATCACTGTTCCCGAACGCACGCAAAAGGCGGAGGAGTAGCCATCATCGCAAAGGACAACCTCCACCTGCGCACCCTCACCTCTGAAACCTCCGACGAAGCAGACATCCTCACCCTCACCAACAAAAATCTCACAATATGCCTGGTCTACAGAACACCCGCTGCAAACCCTGACTTACCAAGGATACTGCACCTGATCTCTGAAAGCATCGACCCGTCAAAGGAACCAATTATACTAGGAGACTTCAATCTCCCATCCCTCCAAGAAGCACAAACAGAAACATTCCTTAACGCCATGACAGCAATGAACCTATCGCAGATCATAAATGAACCAACACACGAAAAAGGAAACACACTGGACCTCATATTCCTGAACTCCCAGGCATCCACCTCATACAGCAGTCCGATAATCTCACCAGTCCCATGGTCAGACCATTACATCATCCACCTCTCCCACGCATATCGACCAAATACAAACAGAGGATACGCCCAACACACACGAAGATTCAAAGCATTCAACAAAGAAGACTTCCTGACGCTGACCCTACCTAATCTACTTACGAACTCAAATAACCTTGATGACCTCATGGACAACTGGAACACCACAATCTCCTCAGCATCCAGAGTAACCGTAAACAAGACCAGCAACAAGCCCATCTCCTCAAAGGCCCGCTGGTTCACCCCTGACCTCCGGAAACTGAAAACAAATCTTAGAAGAACAGAAAGAAAATGGAGAAAAAACAAAACTGACAAAGACAAAAAGCAATACCTATATGAACTTGCTGCCTACCACACAGAAACCGACAATGCAAAGAGAAACTACCACACCAAAACCATCACAACCGCTGCAAACAAACCTCGAGAACTCTTCCAAATCGCTAAAAAACTGACAAAGACACCAACCACTTCCGATCAACCTCCAGATATCCCCTCGGATCTCTTGGCCTGACAATACAAACAATTTCACCAACCTCAACAACCTTACCGCTGCGCTACAGCCACAAGAACATACCCAGGAATCACCATAAACGCTAACTGGACTACATTCAATGACACCTCAAAGGAAGAAATATCCTCCACCATCTCCTGCCTGAACACCACTACCTCCCCACTGGACCCCTGCCCTACTGAATGGATAAAGAAAACCAAGGAAGACCTAAGTACCCCACTAACTCACATCGTAAATGAATCCTTTAAACAAGGATACATGCCAGATGCCCTCAAAACATCAATCATCCGACCAACCATAAAGAAGAACAACCTGGACCCCAAGGACCCCACATCCTACAGACCAGTGGCAAGCCTCCCCCTCGCCACCAAGATAATAGAAAAGATAGTCCAACACCAGCTCCAAGATCATCTAGACACCAACGACATACTTGACCCACAGCAACACGGTTTCCGACCACTACATGGAGTTGAGACCCTCATGACCATCCTAATGAACACACTCATCATCGGAACACAAGAGAAAAATTCAGGATACATCCTGATCTTCCTAGACATATCAGCGGCCTTCGACACAATCTCACACGAAATCCTCATACACAGACTACAAACAATCGGAATCAAGGACACTGTACTCCAATGGTTCAGATCCTACTTAACTAACAGACAGCAACGGATTCGCACCCTCTCCACAACCTCGCCCCCCTACAAACAACTTCAAGGAGTACCCCAAGGATCCACCCTATCAGCCATGTTGTTTAACATATACCTACGTCCACTATGCTCGATCATACGCACCCATAACATCAACTTCCACATCTACGCGGACGACATAATGCTCTACGCACCAATTACAACCAACAACCCAAAAAACGAACAGCTATCAGCCTGCTTCAACGACGTGACCAACTGGCTACAGGAGAACAATCTATCCATCAACATAAAGAAAACCGAAGCCCTAATGGTAACAAAAGAACCTGACTTCAAACCACCTACCCACCTCAACATGGGAACCACACAAATACAAATCCAGCCTCAAATAAGATATCTAGGCGTCATCATTGATCAAGCTCTCACCTTCAAACAACAAATCAACAAAACCGCTGGGATAATATTCCACAAAGCTAAAACTATCCAACGACTCAGGCCCCTCCTAGAACCTCACGACTTTAGGACAGTGATGCAAGCTGTGACGCTCCCTCATCTAGATTTCTGCAACATAATCTATCATGGACTTCCTGCCTCGCACACCAACCCACTCCGTACTGCCTTAAACACCACAGCAAGGATTATTCAAAATACAAAAAAACGGGAGCACATCACCCCAATCCTAAGAGACCTTCACCTCCTTCCACTGCAAGCAAGAATCAAGTACAAAGCCATCTTACTCATCCACAAAACTATCCACCAAACACGGAACACCTCACTACACTCATTACTACCTCGACCATCCCACAACAGACCAACCAGACATTCCTCCAATAACTCTATCGTTGTCCCCCACAAAAGAACCAAATCTACACAACGGACCTGCAACAGAGCATTCAAACTTTATGCTCCATCCCTCTGGAACTCTCTACCAAACCACATCAAGAACAACAACGACATCACATCATTTAAGAAACAGCTAAAGACAATCCTATTCCGTGAACATCTTTCAACGGAAACACCACCATGACCTCACACTTAGATTTTAGCAGAAGTAAATCATGTCCATGTCCACCCATAATCATTAATTGTTGACCCTGGTGATGGCCCCATCCTAAAAGAAATTACCCCTCCCTATGTTACATGTTACACCGCTTTGACCCGGTGAAAAGCGGGATATAAATGCAGTTAAATAAATAAATAAAAAATAAAAAGAGCAAAAATAGCAGTCACTGCTGTGGTCTCTTTGTTCACGCCACATCATAGGTATTCCGAAACGAAATGCTTGTTTTTTACCTTTCATCCATAAACGTAGATCTTCCTCACATGTCTTGCACACTTTGTGAGGAGCCCACGGTTTGTCTTGATCGCCTAACTTCAAACCGAAATAGGCGAAATATACTTTTTTAATAAATGCAGAAATGTTCCTCTGCCGCTTTTTCACGGTATATTCCCCACAAATAAAACAAAAACTGTCCGGAGAGTTGACGCAACCTCTGGCTCTGTGAGCCATCACAAATACACAGCACTGCAAACTACAACTGTAGTGAACCACTTCGGAATAAAGCTGGATTACGACTGAGCAAACAAAAGGTAATAATGAACTTGCAAGAAACTGAAATTTGACAGGAACGTTCATGTCGCAACCACCGTGTTTGAGCGAGCGAACGAGGCGAGGCGAACAGGAAAGAACATGCGCCAGCGCGAGTACTGGATTTAGCCCCCCGCCTCCCAATTGTCCTGTTAATGTATAAAATTAATACAAAACACTCTAAAATATCATGAGGGAGTGTTTCTAATTAGTTAACCATTACAACCTCTATTTTGGGCCAAGAAAATAAACTGCAGTCGGCTAAAAAGAAATTATGTGAACATTCCTTATATGGGTAAGAAATCTAATTTTGCAAGAAAACGTGATGTGATGGAACATTTTGGCTATTTTTCCTGGATTCAGCACCCCAAAATCTATAGGAATCAGTTGCAAAACTGGAGGCAGTTTTTTGGTAGTGTACCTGTGTAATTAATGGATCATAGCCTATAGTTGGATAACAGAGATGATGATATATGTATATTGGATAGTAGAGATGTTTATATATGTATATTGAATAGTGTATGAATATTGTACTAGTATTGGGGATTTTGAGATTGTTAAAATATTTGTTAATATTTTGTATGAATTTTATATTGTATTTGTATGTCTCAATAGTTACCTTAATTTATAATAAAGAAATTCTGTACACATTGGTATACTGTGGATTTTAAATACATCCTAGTAAGTTAATAGATATTAGTATATGTTAATGTGGTTATAATCAAGACAGGATGTTTTTGCATTGTGGTTAAATTTATTCACATCATAGGCCCCTGCATGACAGCCTCACTCACTCTCCACAGGCACTGAGTGTGACAGCCATAAGGGCGTTGTTAGAGTACCAAGAGGCAGGGAATGGCGGCGTATGTGTAGCCAACAACTTTATCAACATCTAACCCCATGTCCAACCTGCCATGCTTACACATACTCTTTGGGGGGGGGGGGGGAGACTGCATCCAAAGAGTGGAAGAGCGCATGTGCTGCACTGGCCATTTTCACAGTGTCCTTGGTCAAGGACATGATATAATATGGGAGTACAAGCATGACACTATGTTCAATGCTCACTGCCAAAAGCTGTGTAGGGGGACACAGTCTTTTGGCATGTGACAGATGTAGGCCTCTGCGGGCCAACATGCATCTGCAGCCTATCTCTGGGTCAGTTTCCAGTGTTCTTTGCATTGCATTATCTGTCTCCAATTTCAAACTAAAAAGGTACACAAATCCATGCTGTTGTATGAAGCCAGCATCTTCATGTTGTCTATGTGTACATGTAGTGGATGGTAAGTAGCAGACCTGGCACAGATGGTATGTGAGTAGCTGACACAGCCCAGGATTGCACAACATATGCAAACTAACTGCCATGTATCAAGCTAAATCAATATCTTAGAAAGAGAGGGGAGCAGCTTTTCTGGGGCTGCCTGGAATCTGCTAATGACTACATATGGTTTTGGCAAGTAGAGCTGATTGGTGTCAGTACCCCCCACTTTCTGCTTAAGCATCTCTCTCTGTACTCAGATTCTTTGGAAACAACTACCCAAGCCCTAGAAAATGCATATAAGATGCTGTATGATAGTTCCTGGTTTACAGATGCAGTATACAAGTGCCAGACAGAATATACAACTCCAACATGCCCCTGTTGTACAAAGTGCAAAACTGCTAGCAAGACATACTGCATTCACTACCTGCAGCAATTTAGCACTGAAATAGACCTGTTTTCAAACACAGCAAGACCATTTATTGTAGTGCTTGGTGTGGGGAACAGGTGATGTGTGCCCTTCCTCACATTCAGGGTGACCGGTGAAAAAGGACATGGCAGCTGGTATGTCCATGAAGTACACAATGTGTATGCACATTACAGAGCTGATGTGATGGATTGCTGCATGCTCCATAGGGGCAAAAGTAGTGTATAGGTGTTCAGATTATAAGGTACATCCTGGGAAATAAAGGGGTTAACCAATACCGGCACATATAGGGGTATGTTTACTAAACTGCGTTAGTGCGATTCGTGTTAGGAGCCGCGGTAGAGACAGAAATCCCAAATAAGGACATGGGCGGTACATCGTTACCGAGAACGCGCCGAGAACGCGTGTTACAAGGCACCATAAATGAACGAGCGCTACAGGGCACGTTACCGCGCGTTAATCTTAAGAAGGCCCGCAGGCATACAAGCACAGCAACAGAGCTGTAGCACAATGGTTTCAATACTGACTGATGGTACAGGGGTCATGGGCTCGATTCCCCAGTGGGCCTAATGTATAAGGCTGACTGAGGCAGCACCCTTTACATTTAAGTAGTGATTGTTGAGGCATTTGACGTGTATTTTAATTAGTGCTGCCAGCAAACACACCCTCACGGTGGCATAACCTAAGGTGCTGCATAAGGCACCCCATAAGGCACTCCATAGGGCACATTATAAAGTGTACTGTCCGCCAAGGCACCCTATAATGTCCCCTATAGGACACCTTATAAGGCTGTGAACAAAGCCCTGGCTGGCTGCAGGACTGCACGTCACCACACAAACTGTCTGCTGTGGTTACCAGGATAGGGTTAACCCGCCCGTACCCATGATGCACTGCACATGCAAATCAGCAGACAAGAGATGGGCACAAGATTGGGTATGCACCCCCACAGCACCTCGGCCTGGTAGGGGCAACAGACCGTGTGTGGCACTGCCACAGAGTAGCCACAGACAGTCACATTGTGCGGGTACTGTGCCCACCCTGAGGTTGAGGTGGAGCGCCCAACACCAGGTCCACAGCACCTTTCATGACTGAAATACGCCATGCTGCAGATCCCCATCAGTGTGTGATAGGTAGTTTTGTTAGACACACCTAGGATACATCTGTGTCCTGCTGTATGTCTCGGTCATGTCTAGTCCTTATGGGCGATGATGCAGCCAGAATAGTGCATATCCTGTGTTGGTGCCATGGTTACCTACTGTAGGTGAAAAGGGGGGGTGGTGGTGTATGGACCCATAGGCAGATTATGTACCACCACACAACCCACCCCTCTGGGGCTCAGCATGGGAAACAGGATCACCACCAATAGATCCACAGTCTACCTCCCTGCAATGGTAGCAGTAGAGGGGACCATCAACCCCAGTCCTGCTGGGGAACAGACAGAGCGGTACACATCCATAACACAATAGCAGATAGACAGCAGGCCTGGAAATGCTCAGCTGCCCCCCACCATTATCTGACATTCTCCAGCAGCAAGCCTCCAGCCGCTGCACCCTGCAAGGTGTTCCAGCAAGACACATACTAGCTGCAGACAGTCTGCCAGCTAGTCCATAGTGTATGGTCCTGGAGAAGAAGCATGTACCCAGAACGGGGATATCAGCATACACACCAAGCAGATAAGTCAGTGATTGGGCCGCAAAAGAAAACCCATAAATATCGCATGAGAGAAATGCTATATAGCACTATGGGGGAACCTAGCCATGCCATGGTCACTGCTCAGTCAGGGTGAGAGTGACCTCCCAGCAGGACATGCTATGGCCACCCTGTCCGTGCAGGTGGTACCGGGCACTACAATGTACGAGCCATTGCCCTATGCCCTGTGCAGATGCGGCCAGGCCAGGCCACCCTATCCAGGCTATTCCCACAGTACCTTGCTCCTCATTATGCACATTGGCAGGCCAATACTGGCAACAGTGCTAGCAGTGTGGGCTGTAGAGGATGTCGGCAGCCACCACACACTGGATAGACAGACACACACTCCCCACACCTATGCCAGCATTGTGCAACTATAGAGGTGTTGGGCAGCCCAGGCCACCACACCAGTCCTGGGCACAGTGCAGGCATGGCTATGGTACGCAATACTGTAGGAGTCACTCCCCAGGTTGGTAAACATTTTCATTGGCTTCCTGTTGTCTTTCATGTTCAGTTTAAAATTCTTATTTTTGTTCACAGGGTGATCCATTCAGGTATCCCCCTGTATCTTGCCAGCCAGGTTCACCTTCATACCCCTCATCGTCCTCTCCGCTCTATTCATGCTAACCGTATGTTTCTACCCTCCCCCTCCCAAGCACACCTAGAATCTACTCGGTCTTCCGCTTTCTTTTTTCTTGGTCTAAGGCTCTGGAACTCCCTTCCCCCCTCTCTACGTCTAGAAACCTCCTACCCGTCCTTTAAAGCTAACCTCAAAACCCATCTCTTCTGTTCTGCCTTTATCCTTCCTTTCCCAGCCCCATCTCCCCCCCCCCCCCCCAGGCCTATGACAGCATACCCCTACCCCTGTCTTACATTATTCTCTATGTTGTTGCTGTCCCCTTCTCTTTTCCCTTTTGTTACCCATCTTTACCCCCCAATCTGTTTCTCTGTTTCTATCCCTTTTTTCTTTGATTTTATGGCGTTCCTTTTCTGGCTCTCTTTCGCAGCTCTCTCTCTTTTTAACATTTTTTTTTAATTGATTTTATGTATTGTGAACCGCCCAGATGCTAACTGTATTGGGCGGTATATAAAGTTTTAATAAACATAAACATAAACACTGTCAGACACAAGACCTGTAGCACAGTCCACAGACATCAGAAAGGTTGCTATGATGCAGCTCACTCAGAAAATTGTACTTAACGTAGGAATTGCTATCTGCCAGTAATCATAGCAACCTTTTGATAGATGTGTACCATATTCCCAGGTTTAGGGTGGCATTACTAAGGTATGCAAGTGCTAGTATTGGGAGATGCACGCAGAGACCAAAGTCCTGCCTCTCCAGGAGGCTTTGGATAATGGGGCCTGTGGGTGCGGGTGTGTCTGCCCCTGTTGGCTGCTGCTTTACGGCAGAGGTTCCCAACTCCAGTCCTGTGGTGCCAAACACTGTTCGGGTTTACATGCTGTCCCTCATGAATATGCATGAGATACATCTGCATGCCATGTGTGTGGCGCATAGAAATGCAGCACAGGCATCTTTATCAGAGGCAGCATGGAACCGGAATGGTGTTTGGCCCTCCAGGACTGCATTTGGGAGAATCTGCTCTAAGTAATGTGCATGTTTATGGTGTCCGTGCTCTGTAGGGTAAAATGTAGGTGTCTTGGGCATGTTTACGTCATCTGCAATAAAGGTGCTGTCTGTATTAGCACGTTGTAGTAGTGGGTAAAATATGGGGACTGGGTTGGTAGGAACCACAGCTGGGACTTGAACCTGTGATCCTCTGCTTCTGAATACACTGGCTTTGTGCACTGCACCACCTTGTTGTCATAGAGTCAGTATATTCCTTGGTGATACCATGACTGTTCATCAGACAGGGCCCGTCTGTTGCAGTACATGGCACCCACCTACACAGGGCTAGGCCACGGTCTGCTTTGGGCAGCTTCCACTGCCCCCTCCACCACCAGTATCCCTCAGCCACCATGCTGACATGCCCTTCTGCTGGTGGTGCTGGTGGTGCGCAGTCTCAGGCCATCCAGTGTGCAGGTAGGCGGCTGCCTATGGTGCGGGTTCTGGGGTAGGGGTGCCTGCATAGACATCCACGCTCCCCCCTAGCCCCGCCTGCCAATGTTCTGTGCCCTTGGGGGTAGCTGTTGGGTACTATCCCCTGTGACACTGTGGGAAACACAGTCGTGCCCATGTTGGGCCTTCAGCAGTTGCTGTCTGGCTGCTCTGCTGTTTCAGCATTCGTATGGGCCAGCTAGGCATCACCCTAGTCCGCACTGTGGCCCAGTTGCACCACAGCATGTGCCGCCTGCGGTCCTCTGTACCCCCTTTTCCGGCATCTGTCCAGTTGCCGTTCCGACATGCCCGCCCTGATGTTGCGGGACATGTGCACGCCATAGGAACCGTGTCCGATGGAGTGGAAAACCCTGAGCAGCGCTATTTCACTGTGGGCTCATTCACCTTGTATGGGGACGGAGTGTAGACCCTTCCACAATTTATATCTTTTCTATGGAGCTTTCTCGGGGGGGGGTTGATTTTTCTCATTAATACCACTATTGGCCAGCTTGGTTATGGTTTTTTTCCAGTTTGTTGGGTCATTTTCAGTGTTATGTGCCCTTTTGTTCTGTGCACATGTATCACACTTATCACTTTTTTTTAGGTTTCCCTGCCTGGGCTGTAAATTGCTGACACTGAAATGGTTTCTCTCCCCTGTAATGTGCATTTAACGGCAGGTTTTCATTCGCGTTAGGATTTAGCTTTTCAGATCAGCGCGTTAGTGTGAAGGGAGCCTCTCCCCGCACACTCTCCGCCCACTGACCCCTTCTCTCCGCCCTCTCTCCTCCTTCTGCGGTGTTTTGCCGCGCCGCGGAGCTTTATGATCGTTAACGCATCATAACGCACGTTATGTAACGTTAATGATCGTTAGCGCATCATAACGCGCGTTATGATGCGCTAACGATCGTTAACGTTACATAACGCGCGTTATGTACCGGTACCGCAGTTTAGTAAACATACCCCATAGCCTACATTGCTGCCATAGTGCTGACCCTGACCAATGAAGCATTGCCCACTACCTGCACGTCTTGTATGATGAAGGAGCAAGTGTGCATGGCCCCCTGGAGAGGGCAGGATGGGTCTGGGATGGATGTCATGTGTCATGAATGAGGTTTGAGTTTGGTGTATATGCAAAAGTATTTACAGCAGGTCACAAGGGAATGCATGCCCTGCACATGTGCTGCCTCAGGGATTAGTTCCACCCTGCAGCCCAGCGGACCTCTGTGTGCAAATGCTGTTTGGCTTAGGAAGTACAGTGGAGGGAAGGGCGTCTTGCCCTCACATGTGGATTGGTCTTTGTCAGGAGATTAATACTGCTGCTGTGTGTCTGTTATGCAGATGCAATGCTGAGTGTCCAGTGCAGTCAGTATTGCATGTGTAACACTGCAGGCAGGCCCTAGATGTGGTTTCCAACTGTCTCAGAATGTGTCTTTCAGGTTATTTCAAGGTCTGGGTTTCAGCCTTTGGAGGCAGGGCCCTGTAGTCAAATTTATTTTAGAGATTTGCAAGCACACTGTGGAAGTGTATAGCCCAATGGTTAGAGCACTGGTTTAATAAGGAACAAACCAGGATTCAAATCACACTTGTGGCCTTGGAAATGTCACTTTATCCTCCATTGCCTGTCAATATACATTGCCAAGAAAACCCAGGAGCTGCTGGGTTGCCAGGAGTCAGCACTGACATGAGGGTGCACATTATTATTTTATTTTTTTATGTGTTATGTTAGCGCAATGGGTCTGCAAGCATGCACATTGCAATCATAATCTTCTGCCAACATGACTTTATTGGCTCTGCTGCAGCATATTGTAAAGGGTCATACAACTTCACTCTATAGATGCATGACATATGAGTTGTACATGATAACTGTGAATGAACATATTTTGCTCCATCACATATATGCAGTACATGCAGGCACCGCACACTCCTGAGATGGCCTCCTGCACAGATCATCACACGTCCTTACTTGCTCCATATAGCCAATATGAGAGACACATCAGTTCATAGACATGAATGGATGCCAGGTGTGTAACATCATGCAAGTGACCTTATGCCACCAGCCAGTATGAGTGTAGACCTTATCTATACTAGAGCACTTTGTGTTTGCATGCAGCTTGTCTAGATGTGTAGCTGCTTAACCTTGGATCATAGCTTACTTACTTTTCCAGTTGTTATATGCATATGAGTCAAGAAGATTGTATGGTGGTTAGATCAGCTGAGATAGCTGTGAAATCCAAATAGATGGTATTAGACTTTCCTTGTGGCACAGCAACTATTTTTCACAAGCACTACAACAGAGGTTGGCTGCATTTGTGAGGTCACACCAGGAGCACTGAGGATTGGAGGAGTAGCCTAGGAGTTAGAACAACAGGCTAGTACCTGAGCAATGTAGGTTTGATTCCCACTGGTGTTCCTTATGACCTCGGCAAATTACTTAACACTCCATTGCCTCATGTACAAATTTAGATTGTAAACCCTCTGGGGATAGGGACATACCTGTGTATCTGAATGTAATTCACCTTGAACTACCACTGGAAAGGCATGAGCTAAATACAGTGGGGCAGCAATGCCTTACAGCACTCTCATCTACCCCATGCATATATCCATCATGTATTCACTTGCCAGCTGCTACACTGTGGCATATTGCTCATTAGGGTGTATCACTCATACCTCACCTGCAGCTGATGTGCAGGTCACCACTGCTGCCCAGGCATTCTTTCTATGCCTACATCATGGCCATGGTGGTTACTCCATGGCACACTTCCACCCAATGCCATGCCACCCACTAACACAGTGGAATACATGAGCACCCCCTTCACTGATACAGTCCAACTGCTTCCCACATTATCCGCACACTCACTGTCTCATACATATGCGACATATGGATGTGACCTGTCCGTCACCAATTCCCTTTGTTCCCATCCAGCACCTCACTTCTGACCTCTCCATAGGCTCCCTTATCCCCACGTTAAGGTAACCGTCCTTACCACATGGTAACCTGCACGCTGGGCGCTCTTAACACCTGCTGTCTGCTTAATACCCACTAACCAGCTGCTAGCATCCTTTTCTCTGGAACACCTCCTCCCCGCCCAGACTTTAACACCTGCTGAGGCCCTTAATACTGCTGTTTGTGCACACTTAAGGTCACATCCTTAATGGTCCTTAGTAAACATACCCCTTAGATTTCTGTTTATATTTTTTATTTTATTAAAATTTCTATAAGATAGTAGATGCATTCAAATACATGCAAGGCATAAGCTCTTGAAGTCAAAATATTACAAAACAGAATGAGTTTAAAATTGAGCGGTGTCCTATTTTGTTTAAGTTAACCAAATAATGTATCCACTTAATTTTAATCAAATATTCAAAAAGAAAACTAGTTAAATTGGCATTGTTGAATATACTCAGGTAAATTATTCAGTTATCTTTATACCTGTTATTTCAGTAGCCCTGCTGAACTAGTTATCTTTAATTACATAGTGCTGAATATCAACAATATCCAATTATATCCTAATTGTGACCCCGACATGCCTCTTCAACTTCCTCTTTTTAACACTGAGTTAGCCAGCCAAAAGCTAAGCACTCGGTTTATTCCTGAAGTGAACCAGATAAACCATTTGAACACTGACCTCAACATTTATTTAACTAGTCTTATATACCACTTTTCTATCAATCACAGCATTGTACATTCAGGTACTGTATGTATATATATATATTTTTTTTCTCCTTGTCCCTGCAGGGCTCACAATCTATCTTTTTGTATCTGAGGCAACAGAGGAATAAGCGGCTTGCTTAAGAGCACCTGAGGGAGCAGAGGCCCCAGTCCTTCTGTCCAAGGATGCTGTCCTCTAGTGGGGTTCAAACCCCTGGCCCTCTGGCCTGAGGTTACTTGCCCCCAACCACTAGGCCACACCTTCCTCCATATTACCTGGAGCCCAATCCCTAAAGGGTCATGTCTGGGTGCCTCACCCTGAGAAGGACGGGCCCGTTAGGACCCAATTGTGCACCACAGAAACTAGATATTCCCCCAGGTGCAGGATTGGGCCCTGAGATGGCCTGGTGTGCCCCTGCATACTTGCGGGAATGTTGTCCGTGCCGCTCGGTCTGCCTGCTGTAGTGCCATCTCCATCATACTGATGCCTGACCCCCCCCCGAAGGCGGCTGCCAGGGCCCAGAATGGGCAGCAGAGACCCACTGTGGGTGGCCTGTTGCCCCAGAGGGGGGCTGCCAGGTTCCGAGGGGCCTGCTATACCCCCAGAAGAAGGCTTAGATGGCCGAAACGCATCAGGGATCTCAACAAAGTTTTTTTTGACCGCCTTTTAACACGCCTGCTTTTGTTGTGTTTTTCTGCCCTGTGGGTGTTTTTTGTTCCTTGTTGGACTGTAGTGAATATCTGGGGCCTGATATTGAATCGGTGGTGACGGCTAGTGCTGCTAAAGCGGCTAGCCACCGCTGCTGAACACTAGACCTGGATATTCAATGCCGGGGCCAGCCTTCCCGTGCCTGACTTTCACTGCCCCAGACCTCCTCGATGCTAATTGGTTAGAACTGGGGTGTGCAGCAGCAGCACCCACGGAGACTCAGCAGCACTAACCGTGTTCGTGCCATTGAATATTCTGGCCAAAGGGATCAACATGGTTAACAAGCTTGCTAACAGCGTTAATCCCTTTCAATATTGGGTCCCTGGTTTTCCATTAAAATGTGGATTAATTCAGGCAGCTAAATATAGAAGAACTGCCTGTATCCCTCTATCAGCATTCTGTAAACAGTAGAGAAGTTATAAGGAAGCCTCACTCTAAACTAGGGGATTTGTGATTTTGCTCGAATCTTTTTCAGGAGTAACTCATGGTGAGTTACGTTCAGCACCCATCTACTTTGCAACTACATAGCACCTGTCATACTATTTTGAACCAATATCCAACCAAAGGTCTCCAACTTGCGATTCTTCCTCTCCCCATCCTCAATAGATCTACCATTGCAATATCAGTCCTCTGGCTAAGAGCCACACACCGGATCCCTCTTAAGATGGCTAATAAGTGTCGCTCCCTTTCTCCCGGGACTGTGAACACTGCATCCACAGCAGCCTTATCCCTTGCTGGCCAAAGGAGCAGGAAACAGGGTTCAGGAGTAGGATCCAAGACTCAAACCCCAAACGGCACTGCTGGTAGTCCATTGAATTCACCCCAAAATACAACATTGCTGTGTAAATCGTGAAGTCATTTTATTTTGTGGAAGGTCTTGTAATTGTCCTATAGTTCTTCAGCAGGTCTTACTAAAGTTGCATAATTTAATTTCAGATAATGAAGGTCATTTGCAGATGACACTATTGAGCGTAACTCAACAGAGTTCAGCCTTACAATTGTAGGTGTAGGATAGATTACTAAAGTCATTAGCAGTAATATCTATTATACAAACAGTAAACATTAACTTTTAATTTAAAAGTTAGTGCATGTTTTGAAAGACCACATTCAGACAGTAAACACTGGTTGAACAATTACAGTATTAGTTTCCCCATCTCAACCAAAAATAAAAAACTGAATTGCTTAAACTGATAGATTCTTTTACTATGAAAAGCAGACACTCAGTTAATCTTTAAAACAAACTGTAGCCACTTACATTAAAACCAGCAGCGCAGAACTGTTTCATTACAAAGGGTCAGCTATTCCATAAGTTAAGTGAGGGAATGACTGGAAATAATTTGAACACGCGGTTCAAGTTCAAACGCGTGGAATTTCCATTAACCAGGACGCAAGAGAAATTGGCTTTAGAGGAGAAAAATAAAAACCTGGATCAGCTGCAAAAGAGATAGCTAATTCAGAGCGGTGAATTCCAAAGGATGGGGGTCGCGCTGCTGCTCCTGCCCCCCTTTAGAAAGCAAAGTCACTCCCAGGTTTAAGTTCCCTGAATGTTTATACGTCTCTCATCACATTTCTGATGGGACATGGAACATGCAATTCTGGCAGTGTTGATGACATCCAGGAATTCTTCCCTATATAAATATCTGTGGTGTTTGAATGACCGGTATGTTTAAAAATGTTGCGTGAGTGATGTGGATTTATGTAGTTCATACTTCTTCAGGTATCCTTTTACTGCCAATCACAGTTGTTCTGATAATTCCTGAATATTGATTGCTTAGCCCAACTTACCTCACTTAACTGTTTAGTTCTTTCAAACTAGCAAGCCACAAGACATTCTCATTGAAGGAAATGTCAGATTTTTGATCAACTTAATTCATTATATTATGCTTTCTTGCAGGATTCAAGAGACCGTCATCGTCAATCAATTATGAGCATTTACCAGACCACACAAAGCATAACGGGGGATATTCAGCGCTGGCGGTTGGAGCTACTAATGCAGCTCGCTGCTGGCGCTGAAAGTTAAACCCGGATATTCTGTGTTGGGGTCATATCGAGCCCCGGCATTGAATATCCAGGTTTGCTGCATTGCTGCGAGGCTAACCAGTCATATCTAGGCCCCGGTATTGAGTATCAGGTTGTCTGGCTTGCCAGCAAGCTAACTGGACAGTGGTGATACTCTACACTGCCCAGTTAGCTTCCATGGTGAAAGTTAGGCCAGTCTTTGCTGTGCCTTACTTTCTCTGCTTTGCATGCCCAATTATAGCCAGCTGCTTCCCCTGGAATGCTCCAATGCTGGCCGGTTAACATCGGGACGTGCATCGGCAGCACATGGAGATATTCAGTGGGGATAACCATGTTAGTGTCGCTCAGTATATGGATAAGGGGATTAGCACAATTAAGAGGTATGCTAACCGTGTTATTTCCTTGAATATCACCCCCCCCCCCCGCCCCGAGTTGACATATGTCTGGTGCAATCACGTCTATGTCGCATGGGGGAGTGTTGGGGGGGGAGTGTTAGGGGGGTCCCAAACTGCCAAATTGCCAAACTGTGCATGTGTACACCTGATTGTCGAATGGTATTGCCTGGTTGGACTCAGCAGTGGACATATTTATGTCTATATCTGAGCACGAATAGGCATCTGCAACATGCTGGTTTCGGCAAGCAAAGACCTATCCAGAGAAGAGAAGAAATCCTCCTCACTCCCCCAGTAATTCTCCCCACGCTAAAAAAAAGCATACTGGTAAATAAACAAACCTTTTTCATGGCTGCCATGCCGCTATATATCAGCGCTTGCAAAATAACAGGCCAGGATGTATATATGGCACAAGATAGATATGCCTTTCCGGTATACCATCATGGATATGTTGCCGTGGCCATCATATCGGACACATGCAAGTTTCTAAGAGCACCTCAAACTTTGCATGGTGCTGGGGTATAACTCTGCATGTTCCCCATGTATTTTTTAGCTGACGGAGATGTTTATCTTTGAGGGCAGAGATGGGCCGAATTTAAAAACCACTTGCATGTGCCCACTACTGCCCTTCCCACAGAATTTCAAACATTTTGACTTCGACATCCCAGACTGCACCTACATGGTCTTTCTAAAATGTGCCTTTAAATGTATAAACTATCCATTTAGCAGCTGAATATCACCACTGCCCTTGCTCCACCTTATCTTCTCCCGTCCGCTATATGGAAGTAACAGAGCAGTTAGATGGATTTTCAGCCTACCACTAACCCTATAGCAGCTGAAAATCCAGCTGCTGGTAAACATATAAGTCCTTTTGAAAATTGACTCAAATATGTCTACAGATGAAATTCGGCCACTAAACATAACTTATTTAGTACTAAAGTTAGTAGGTCTAACTTTAGCTGTTTATCCTAAACATTTGAAATCACAAATGTGGATTTTCAAAGCCTGTGCTTATATGGATATTGCCACAAAAAATACATATAATTCTAAATTGATGTTAGATATTTAGGGGTATGTTTACTAAACTGCGGTAACGGTACATAACGCGCGTTATGTAATGTTAACGATCATAAGCGCATCATAACGCGCTTTATGATGTGCTTACGATCGTTAACATTACATAACGCGCGTTAACCAACATTAACAATCGTAAAGCTCCGCGGCGCGGTAAAACACCGCAGAAGGTGGAGAGAGGGCGGAGAGAAGGGGTCAGTGGGCGGAGAGTGGGCGGGGAGAGGCTCCCTTCACACTAACGCGCTGATCTGAAGAGCTGAATCCAAACGCGATTGAAAACCTGCCGTTAAATGCACATTACAGGGGAGAGAAACGATTTCAGTGTCAGCAATGTACAGCCCAGGCAGGGAAACCAAAACAAAGTGATAAGTGTGATACATGTGCACAGAACAAAAGGGCACATAAACACTGAAAATGACACCAACAAACCGGAAAAAATCCATAACCAAGCTGGCCAATAGTGGCAGCAATGAGAAACATCAACCCCCCCCCCCCCCCCGAGTAAGCTCCATAGAAAAGATATAAATTGTGGAAGGGTCTATACTCCATCCCCATACAAGGTGAATGAGCCCACAGTGAAATAGCGCTGCTCAGGGTTTTCCCCACCATCGGACAGGGTTCCTATGGCATGCACATGTCCCGCAACATCAAGGCGGGCATGTCGGAACGGCAAATGGACAGATGCCGGAGAAGGGGATACAGAGGGCCTCAGGCGGCACATGCTGTGGTGGAGCTGGGCCACAGTGCGGACTAGGGCGATGCCTAGGTGGCCCATACGAATGCTGAAAAAGCAGAGCAGCCAGACAGCAACTGCTGAAGGGCCAACATGGGCACGAGTGTATTTCCCACAGTGTCACAGGGGATAGAACCCAACAGCTACTTCCAAGGGCACGGAACATTGGCAGGTGGGGCTGGGGGGAGCGTGGACATCTATGCAGGCATCCCTACCCCAGAACCTGCACCATAGGCAGCCGCCTACCTGCACACTGGATGGCCTGAGACTGCGCACCACCAGCACAAGGGCATGTCAGCATGGTGGCTGAGGGATACTGGTGGTGGAGGGGGCAGTGGAAGCTGCCCAGAGCAGACCGTGGCCTAGCCCTGTGTAGGTGGGTGCCGTGTACTGCAACAGACGGGCCCTGTCTGATGAACAGTCATGGTATCACCAAGGAATGCACTGATTCTGTGACAATAAGGTGGTGCAGTGCACAAAACCAGTGTAGTCAGAAGCAGAGAGTCACAGGTTCAAGTCCCAGCTGTGGTTCCTGTCAACCCAGTCCCCATTTTTTACCCACTACTACAACGTGCTAATACAGACAGCACCTTTATTGCAGATGACGTAAACATGCCCAAGACACCTACATTTTACCCTACAGAGCACAGACACCATAAACATGCACATTACCTAGAGCAGAGTCATCCAAATGCAGTCCTGGAGGGCCAAACACCATTCCGGTTCCATGCTGCCTCTGATAAAGATGCCTGTGCTGCATTTCTATGCGCCACCCCCATGGTATGCAGATGTATCTCATGCATATTCATGAGGGACAGCATGAAAACCCGAACAGTGTTTGGCACCGCAGGACTGGAGTTGGGAACCTCTGCCGTAAAGCAGCAGCCAACAGGGGCAGACACACCCGTACCCACAGGCCCCATTATCCAAAGCCTCCTGGAGAGGCAAGACTTTGGGCTCTGTGTGCATCTCCCAATACTAGCACTTGCATACCTTAGTAATTCCACCCTAAACCTGGGAATATGGTACACATCTATCAAAAGGTTGCTATGATTGCTGGCAGATAGCAATTCCTAGGTTAGGTATAATTTCCTGAGTGAGCTGCATCATAGCAACCTTTCTGATGTCTGTGGAGTGTGCTACAGGTATTGTGTCTGACAGTGTTCACCAGCCTGGGGAGTGAATCCTTCAGTATTGCGTACCATTGCCATGCCTGCACTGTGCCCAGGACTGGTGTGGTGGCCTGGGCTGCCCAACACCTCTATAGTTGCACAATGCTGGCATAGGTGTGGGGAGTGTGTGTCTGTCTATCCAGTGTGTGGTGGCTACCAACACCCTCCACAGACCACACTGCTAGCACTGTTGCCAGTATTGGCCTGCCAATGTGCATAATGAGGAGCAAGGTACTGTGGGAATAGCCTGGATAGGGTGGCCTGGCCTGGACGCATCTGCACACGGCATAGTGCAATGGCTCGGACATTGTAGTGTCTGGCCACCACCTGCATGGACAGGGTGGCCATAGCATGTCCTGCTGGGAGGTCACTCTCACCCTGACTGAGCAGTGACCATGGCATGGCTAGGTTCCCCCATAGTGCTATATAATATTTTTCTCATGTGATATTTGTGGGTTTTCTTTTGGGGCCCAATCACTGACTTATCTGCTTGGTGTGTATGCTGACATTCCTGTTCTGGGTACATGCATCTCCTCCAGGACCATGCACTATGGACTAGCTGGCAGACTGTCTGCAGCTAGTATGTGTCTTGCTGGAACACCTTGCAGTGTGCAGCGGCTGGAGGCTTGCTGCTGGAGAAAGTCAGATAATGGTGGGGGGCAGCTGAGCATTTCCAGGCCTGCCGTCTGTCTGCTATTGTGTTATGGATGTGTACCGCTCTGTCTGTTCCCCAGCAGGACTGGGGTTGATGTTCCCCTCTATTGCTACCATTGCAGGGAGGTAGACTGTGGATCTATTGGTGGGTGATCCTGTTTCCCACCCTGAGCCCCAGAGGGTGGGTTGTGTGGATCTACATGATCTGCCTATGGGTCCATACCATACCACCCCCCCCCCCCTACAGCAGGTAACCATGGCACCAACACAGGATATGCACTATTCTGGGTGCATCATCGCCCATATGGACTAGACATGACCGAGACATACAGCAGGACACAGATGTATCCTAGGTGTGTCTAACGGAACTACCTGTCACAGGCTGTGGACCTGGTGCTGGGCGCCCCACGTCAACCTCAGGGTGGGCACAGTACCCGCACAATATGACTGTCTGTGGCTACTCTGTGGCAGTGCCACGCACGGTCTGTTCCCCCTAACAGGCCGAGGTGCTGTGGGGTGCATATCCAATCTTGTGCCCATCTCTCGACTGCTGATTTGCATGTGCAGTGCATCATGGGTACGGGTGGGTTAACCCTATCCTGGTAACCACAGCAGACAGTTTGCGTGGTCATGTGCAGTCCTTCTGCAGCCAGCCAGGGCTTTGTTCACAGCCTTATAAGGTGTCCTATAGGGGACATTATAGGGTGCCTTGGCGGACAGTACACTTTATAATGTGCCCTATGGAGTGCCTTATGGGGTGCCTTATGCGGCACCTTAGGTTATGCCACCGTGAGGGTGTGTTTGCTGGCAGCACTAATTAAAATACACGTCAAATGCCTCAACAATCACTACTTAAATGTAAAGGGTGCTGCCTCACCCAGCCTTATACATTAGGCCCACCCAGCCTTATACATTAAGCTCTGTTGCTGTTCTTGTATGCCTGCGCGCCTTCTTAAGATTAACGCGCGGTAACGTGCTCTGTAGCGCTCGTTCATTTATGGCGCCTGGTAACGCGCGTTATCGGTAAAGATGTACCACCCAGGTCATTATTTGAGGTTTCTGTCTCTACCGCGGCTCCTACCGCGAATCGCACTAACGCAGTTTAGTAAACATACTCCTTAAAGTCAAATGGCAACTGTGTCAATGAATATTTATTTTTGCATTTGTTTGCTTCTTTATTTGATATTTTTAACTGCTCTTCCAAAGTAAAATCAAATTAGTTTAACAAAACTACATGAATATGCAGCATGTGCATTCCCTATATGCCCAGACCACAACCCTTACATGCCCCTCAAAATGCCACATACTAAGGACATCTGTGTGCAAACTGGGTCCTTTCTAAAATAATCATGTACACCTGGATGTGGTTTAGCACATATGTGTGCCTGATCATACATTTGCAAATCACAAATAAGGCTTCTAAAACAACCCCCAAAGCAAATAAACCCCAATCCTCTCAACCAAATCCATCAAGAGCACCCCTTATCCCAGCTATTATCCCATCCAATCCCATTCTTCTATTCTTCCACCTCCATGTTTCCCTCCACAGCTGCTGGGCATTCCAGCACTAATGGAATCTCCACGTGAATAACGGCATCTTAAACTTGTGAAATGTTAGAAGACTTACCAATGCACTCCTTAGAATCTAGGTACTTTCTTACTAAAAGACATTGCTGCTCACATCGATATTTAACATGTTGGGTTTCCATATCTTATCCCGTTCTTCCCCCTGAGTTTCGTGTTCTTCAAGAGTATCTTGATTTTAGGGAAAAAAGTGAAGGCATTCTATTTTTGTACAGCTTTTAGTTAATTTTAGTTATTTTATGTTGATATTGATTTCATTTTTATTTTATTGTTTGTGCATTATTATTTCTTAGGTTTTGCTATAACTCATGAAGATCGTACAGGATCCGCAGTATATAAGCTTTAAATTAAAACTAAATTACATTAAATTAATAATTGCTGACATTCTTTAATATTGCACTACTGAAAACCATGTACAATGTGACTTATTTGTATGCATCCTAGTTATCATTAAAAAAATGTATGCAGATGTCCTCATTGGGTATTAGTGGTGGAAGGGACATCCAGCATTGACACCTAGAAGGCTTAAGATGAGCTACTCATTGTGAGGACGCTATAACTCAGAAGGTATAGTCAACATTCATGCTGATGGCCACCATTAACATGCACTACCCGACCCAACATCCCCAAACATTTATATTGGCCTCAACGCTAACCAGCCCCTTCTAAACCCCAGCTCCCTCAATTCAGGCCTGTGCGGCACTTCAGAACCTTACTCCACACCCTAGTGAGAAGACGGGGGACTGAATTCTTTGAAACCCCTTCAAACCCTATCTCAGCAGGGGCAGATTTACCAAAAGGCAGCATCGACAAGTGCCTAAGGGTAGCTACCCTACTCTATGAGTCAGCTGGAGCACCATACCACTATAGCTTTTGTCCTCATTTTCAAAATTGTGAAGGCCCTGTTGAACTGCAGCAGTTTCCATTAGCCATTCTATTACAACAATATTGATTGATAGGACCCTCGCTGCAACTGAACTAAATGACACATTGCTGGCATGCCAAAGGGCGACAGGAGTTATAAAACTACTGAAAACGCACCTCTTCAAGGAACACTATGGACCAGATGACAATACCTAACCGCAGCCCCTATATACTATCATGAACAATTAACCTTAACTACCCTCCACATTTAACCTACCTTTCAAAAGTCTCCCACCCCTACCCATATCGCTGGCCATCCTTAACCTCCCTCCCCCCCCCCCCCCGTTCTTGTTGTTGGTCAACCCCATTTTCTCTCCAAGTTATTTCTCCTTGTTCATTGTAAAACGAATCTACGAGATTGGTATGTTGTTCAATGTAAACCGCTTTGGACAAAAGCGGTATAGAAAAACTGTTAAATAAATAAATAAAAATAAATTCCATCCCAAAATAGAGAAGAATTCCCCTCCTGTCTTCTGGGGCCTCGCCACCCCAGATCAAAGTTGTTTTTTTGAGCCTTATACAACCCCACCCCAGAATGAAATCAGGGTACTTTGATGTGGAGTGGTGTTATTTTTTTATTTGATATCATGGTCAATGGGGAAGAAACTGGATCCCTTTGACAGCAAAGACCGAGCGGTCACTTAGAAAAGCTGTAAATAGGGGTCTGGGACTGAGGGAACTCACAGGAAAGAAATATTGTTTGTGTTCAAGGTGGGGTGTTCTGGAAGGCCTAGGAAGCCCTTCTGTTTTTTTGAGGAGGGAAGGTCCCACAGAGATCAGAAGATAGAGTTATCTGATTTTTTGCAGGCAAATATGGGACACTTATCCAAAGGGGGTGTGGGGGGGGGGGGTGGAAGACATACCTTGTTTTTAGATTCAAGCAAAAACGTATGGTTGAGGGAAGAGGAATCATTACCTTGCCCCCTCCATCCATCCCATGACAGCAATAATATCACTTCCAAGCAGACCAGTCGACAAAGAAATAGAAACAGTGATGCATTTCTCCCATATTGTGAAAAATATAAAGATAATGGCTTTAAATTCTAAATACTGACATATTAAAATCACTCAGTTGAAAATAACATTCCTTTCCCACCCCCATGTGTCACCATTGCTGGAATCGGGAACAGGAGGCTGCCAACTGGGGACACAGTTCTAAAATTGGGGACAATCTCTGAAAATTGGGGGCATCTGATAATCTTATCAGAAGGCCCATTTTCATTCTGGGGTGGGCAACTCTGAAAGCTCAATGCCCCTTCTTCATACTGTGGGCAAAGTTTATGCAGGGCCTGGAACTTTGTGATGGGGTAGGGTTCATGGAGGCCAAGGACAAGCGTCTGTGTCTGGGGAAAAGATATGAGAGGACAAATCTTTTTCAGTGGTTTCGGAAGTGTGCTAACCATAAGCCATCCTTTCACTTTGGGTTAGTGGAGGGAAAGCTAATACACAGAATATGAACTGAGTTATCATGGGCATGAGAAGTGAGATTTTAGAAGGGACATCTAGAAAGAATCTGGGACATCCAGAGCACAACATCCAAAAATCCGAGGGAATGGCATCAATAAAGGGAGGCACTTAGAAGTCCCTTCTGAAATCACTCCATCTCCGCCTCAAAGACGAATGTCCCAGTAACAGATTCTGGAGACAGGCCCATGCAGATAACCAGGCCAGGGAAGTGCACAGATGTGAATATTCCTGAATTGCACAGCCACAGAAATGGGTAGTTCTATGTGCCAGCAGGGGTATTTCAGAAGGGATGGACAACTACAGTATGTTAGGAGACTTGCACGTGCCAGATAACCAGATATGTAGCAGCAGGCCAGTACTATGTTTGGAATATGTCTTTACATGCAGTTTCTTTGGCCAGGAAATATCAACTGTGGCAATGAAAGTGCATTTTGATCTTCCCCCTGAAAGCATTGCAACCATGAAACAAGAACCTTTTGGCATCTTATTCATGGTCAGGAGCAGGTATAAGCATGGCTACCTCAACAGTCAAGACCCAGTCCAAAATGTGGATAGCAGAGGAAGAATAACTTTTATTGAACACCTTTAGCCAATGGCCCAACACAGGCAGTGTTTCGTTATGCCTTCATCAGGGGCTTACTTGGCTAAGCTGCGTTTCTCACATAAGACAATCTGTTAGTACAGTATCTGTATCTTGTCACTCTTGATAATGAATTGGTGAACGACTGTCTAAGAAAATGCCAGGCGTCTGCATTTCTGAAAGCAGACTCCCTTGCCGCTTTCCCAAGCATTTGCTGTTAGACACGCATTACTGCTGTTTAGTTTTGTTTTAGCATGAAACAACCTCTTAACTCTTCTTCATGATTGGCAGGCCTTCCTCTATTGCAGCCAAGCTCTGAGAACTAATACTGCCCCCTATGCAATGTCTGCCAGACATGGGCACCTGTTATCAGGGCAGAGGGGTTTCTAGACTTGAATGAGTAGCAGTGCCTCTACAGGTCAAAGTGGTATACACTATATACCCCAAAGGGCCCACAATTATCCTTTTTTGTAGGTATGGGACAGGAGCCTGAGCCCCTGGTGAAGTAACCCCATCCTGCTAGTATAAGACAGTCCTCCAAAGTTGGTGGGCCAGAGCCATACCTGTGACTAGAACAGACCAGCAGCAATGCTGTGATTAGGTCTGGAAAACCTCAACTGCCTCACACCACAGTCAAACTACACCTGCAGCACCCTGCAAGGTGTTCCAACCATGTACATACTAACTACATACAGTCCACTAGCCAGTCCATAGTGTATACTTGTAGAGAAGCTATGCGCACCAATCAGGCATCTCAGGGATATCACTAGAAACATGCAGATATCACTGGAGGCTGATACTGTAGTGTGCTATGTGGGAACCTAGACATGCCATGGTCACTGCTCGGTCAGAGTGAGAGTGTCCTCCCAGCATGACATGCTGTGGCCACCGTGTCCATGCAGGAGGTGGTTGCGAACTACAGTGTCCCAGCCATTGCCCCACACCCTGTGAAGATGCATCCTGGCCAATCCGCCCTGTCTGGGCCATACCCACAATATCTTGCTCCTCATTATGCACATATTCAGGCTAATGCTGGTAACAGTGGGACATTGTGGGCCCAGTGAGTTGTGGGCAGCCACAAAACAATGGATAGACATACACTTCTATTGAAGCATTAAGCAAAGACAGGGGTGGTTGGCAGCCCTGACTGCCACACAGTGCTGACATTGATAAACTGTGCAGGAGGTAATAGTAGTGCTCTGGTGATGGCTGCAGCTCTGTGCTGGGGCCAACAGCCTGACTCTCTATGCAGTTTTGGACTGTGGAACCTGTGTTTGTACCCCTGTTTGCTGCTGTTTTGGGCTTTGCACATGTTGCTGTTGTATCTGCATTGTAAGGTAAGATATAGGCTTCACTCAATTAACCAAATTGCGGTAATTATTACATAGCAAGGCTTCAGGTAAAGAGCAAACCTCAGAAAGACTCACCAGACCTACAAACCATCACCTCTCGGTGAAAAGGGTCTGGCCATGAGTCATATTACATCAACGGTTCACTATTACCTAATCCATCCACCATACTAAGGGTTCACTACTCAAAAACTTACGAGCAATCAATAACATTAATCATAACCTAATACAAAATTTATATAAATATTTTATAAAGGTCTGTGAACTCCTGAGTAAAAATTAAGCAACCCCTTCTCTCCGCCCTCTCTCCACCCTCTGCGGACTTACCGCGGACGGGAACGCTAACGCACGTTAACATGACATTTACGCGTGTTAACGTTACCTAACATGCATTAACGTAGCATCTACGTTATCGTGCATTAAGTGACGTTAGCGCGCGTTAACGTCACCCGATGCAACGGAGAGAAGGGGTCAATGGGCGTCATGGCTGTTTGGCATAAAAAAAGAACAAAAAACCAAAACAAACAACAAAAAAGAGTTGAATCCATGCCCCTTAGCTTGGGAGGTATCACTACTAACCAGTAGGCTACACCTCCACAGCTCTCTGAGCTGCAATGGCTGGATACAGAAGGATGATGTGTTGGGACAGCAGCTTAGAGGGGCTTTTCCATGGCTGATGTGCAATCCTATATTAATCTGAGACCTATTATTCCTCTCAGATTCTGTTTCTGTTTTGTGCTCCACTATTTTCTACCATATGCATGTTGATGTTAGGATGGAGCGATCGTTTCTTATCTCCGGATATAGAAAGACTGCAGGTCACCACACGGCATGTCTGCTGTGGTTACCAGGATAGGGTTAACCCACCAGTACCCATGATGCAATGCACATGCAGATTAGCAGTCTACAGCAGGTCACCAGATGGTGTATGCACCTCTACAGCACCGCACCGTGGTAGGGGGTACTGACCGTGTGTGTTACTGGCACAGAGTAGAAACAGGCAATGCCATTGTGTGGGTTCTGCGCTCACCCTGAGGGTGAGGTGGTGTGCCCAGCACCAGGTCCGCAGTACCTGGGTTGGCTAGGTATTGCTATGTGTCAAGTATTACTTGTAGACATACCTAGGCTATTCCTGGGTTCACCTACATTCCCCAGTCATGTTTGGCCCTTGTAGACCATGGTGTACTCAGACTGGTGCCTGGGCAGGGAGTGTCTGCATCCACATGCATATTATGTAGCACCACCTACCTGACTGCCCTCACTTGTCCAGGGTGTTGGACAGGATCTGATCTCTAACAGCCTCACACTCCACATCTGTGCAAAGGAGGCACATGATGATGGGCTGTGGGACCAGCAACCAGGGCTGCTAATGTAGACCTATACTTGTTACAAGGGCACTGGCCTGGGTGGGCTCAGCTGCCCCACACCACCAACTGACATCCACCAGCAGAGGGCATACTCAGTGTGCACCCTGCAAGGCGTTCCAGACATACACATGCAAAATGCAGACTGTCCGCTAGCCAGTCAACAGTGTATTTTCCCAAGAGACCTCTGTGCACTCAGACATGGGATATACTCACCAGCACCAAGCAGAGTTCTCAGTGATTGGGGCCCCAGAGCAGAAAGCATGCAGATATCACTTGAGAGTAGCACTGCATAGCACTATGTGGGGACCTAGACATGCCATGATCACTGCTCAGTCAGAGTGAGAATGACCTTCCATGACATGCTGTGGCCACCCTGTCCATGCAGGTGGTGGTCGGGCACTACGATCTCCCAGCCATTGGCCCACACCGTGTGCAGATGCCCAGTACGCCCTGTCCACGCCATACCCACAATACCTTGCTCCTCATTATGCACATTGACAGGCTAATGCTGGAATCAGTGTAAGCATTGTGGGCCCAGTGAGGAATAGGCAGCCACAAAACAATGGATAGACATACACACACTCCCACTCCTATGTTGGCATTGTGCAACGGTTGGGGGTGCTTGGCAGCCCTGCCCGTCACACTGGTCCTGGGCACAGTGCAGGCATTGCTAAGGTATGCAGGTGCTAGTAGTTCTGCTTTGCTGGCAACTGCTGCTCCATGCCGGGCCCAACAACCTGACAATCCATGGGGCTTTGGATAGTGGAGCCTGTGGGTGTGGGTGTTTGTGCTCCTGTTGGCCGATGCTTTGGGAAGTGCACATGATGATGTTGTATCTGCAACGTAGGGTAAAATGTAAGGACATGGTCTGCATGAGCCACAGTTGGGACCTGAACCTGTGACCTTTTGTTCCAAGACACACTGTCTGCGTGTACTGCACCACACTTTTGCCACAGAAGCATAGTAGTCCCTGGGGTTACCTTTTCTGTTCATCTGACAGACCTATGCTGCACTGCACACCATGCACTGGTACAGGGCACGGCTTTGGTCCGCTGTGGGCAGGTGTCACGGCCCCCTCCACCACCAACGCCCCCTCCCCCACCATGTTGATGCGTCCATATGCTGTTGGTGCTGGTGGTGCGCAGTCCCAGGCCATCCACTGTGCAGGTAGGTGGGTGCCTAAGGTGTGGGGTCTGGGGTGGGGGGCATACATGGACATCCACATGTCCCCCCCATCACCGCCTGCCACTATTATGGCCCTTCGACATGGGGGGGGAGATAGTTGGGGTGGCAGGTTGGTGATCTAGCAACTATTGGCTAGGGTGGGCCTGGTAGATAGATTGTGTTCTGCCAGCAGACTGTGGACAGGCTAGGGTATGCAATGCAGGTACAGTGTATCCACTTTATTTATTTTATTTATTTAAAAGGATTTATATACCGCCTTCTCCTGTAATCAAGGTGATTACTTTGGACTGCTGGGTGTCTACTCTGCACTGTTCTTCCCAGGGGCTGGTGTGACGGGTGTTCGTATAGCTGGGTGTTCGGCAGTTTGGGATGTATCCTGGGGTGAGTACGTGGACCCCTATTAGATTGGTTCCCAGATGTGCACTGCTTGCCCCATTACAGGCATTGTGTTTCCTGTGTGACATTTGGGGTACCTGCAGGGTACGTCTCCCCTGGGTGGGACACTGTGGAGCACCGACTACTGGGCAAGTTGACCTTGGTCAGCCACTGTCTTGCTGTTTTCCATTTTATGTCTTCCTCTATGCTACCCAGGTGGCTACCTGGTCTGCCCCCATACCCCACCTGAAGCCCCCTTTGTAGAATCACTATAGCGCCCTATCATACTTGGGCACTATTATCACTGGTTTTGGGCTCTCTGCCTGTGACATACATTGCTGACAGAAAATGGTTCTCTCTCCTACAAATGTGCATTTACCGACAGGTTTTCACTCACGGTACTGTTCCAGCGTTAATCTGACAGCATTAGTGCAGCAGGGGCTTCTCCCCGCCCATTCCCTGCCCATTGACCCTCTCTCTCCACCTTCTCTCTGCCCTTCGATACAGTTGCAGCGAGAGGCATACCCCATCTGGTGATCTGCTATAGACTGCTAATATGCACGTGACTTGCATCATGGGTACTGGTGGGTTAACCCTTATCCTGGTAACCACAGCAGACATGTCGTGCGGTGACCTGCAGTCTTTCTATATCCGGAGATAAGAAACAATCACTCCATCCTAACATCAACATGCATATGGTAGAAAATACTGGAGCACAAAACAGAAACAGAATCTGAGAGGAAGAATAGGTCTCAGATAGGACTGCACATCAGCCATGGGGAAGCCCGTCTAATCTGCTGTCCCAACACATCATCCTTCTGTATCCAGCAGATAGCAGATCAGAGAGTTGTGGAGGTATAACTGGTTACTACTGATACTTCCCAAGCCAAGGGTCATGGGTTCAATTCCCTTTTGTTATTTTTTTATGCCAAACAGCCATGACACCCATAGCTCCCTTTTCGACGGAACGCCCCCTACCTGCCTATTGCCTTTTTTGGCTTCAGGTACCTTAACACTGTACTTAACGCTGGTGATATTGCCGCAGTTTAGTAAACATACCTCTTAGGGGTATGTTTACTAAACCGTCTTAATGTTACCGGCGCTAGTTGCAGCGATAATGTGAAGAATGCCATATAAGGAGTGGGCATTCCGGCGGCAAGGAAGCAAGAATCTTTATCATGCGATAGTGGGTGCCGTGGCACGTTAATGCACATTAACCCTAAGTTCATGCCAGCACAGCGTTAAAAGCAATAAAGATGTAGCCCACTGGTCACTGCAATGACTGTGGAGGTAGAGGTCATGGATTCTATTCTGCTGTGGTGTTATGTAAGAAGGCTGTCTGAGGCATTTCCTTTTAATTTAAATCAGTGCTGTCTGAGGCATTTCCTTTTTTTAATTTAAATCAGTGCTGCCAGCAAAAATACCTTCACAGTGCCGTAACCTAAGGTGCCGCATAAGGCGCCCTATAAGGCACTCCAAAGAGCACATTATGAAGTGTCCTGTCCGCCAAGGCACCTTATAATGTGCTCTATAGGGCGCCTTATGAGGCACCTTAGGCACCCGTGAGGGTGTTTTTGCTGGCAGCACTGATTTAAATTAAAAGGAAATGCTTCAGACAGCTGTATTAAATAATACCACTGTGGGATCAAACCCATGACCACTGCCTCCACAGTCATTAAAATAACCAGTGGGCTACATCTCTATAATATCTAATGTACTGCTGGCTGGCTACAGAAAGACTGCAGGTCACCACACAAACTGTCTGCTGTGGTTACCAGGATAGGGTAAACCCACCCGTACCCATGATGCACTGCATATGCAGATCAGCAGCCTACATCTGATCACAAGATGGGGTATGTGCCTCTATAGCACTCCGGCCTGGTAGGGGGAACTGACTATGTGTGTTACTGGCACAGAGTAGCTATACTTCTCCTTTATACAATGCGCTCAAATGTAACACACCAGTAAATTAAAGTAGATCACACATTATTAGCTCAATTTTATCACCGGGTCTCAGACTTATGCACTTATAACAAGACTCACATCTAGTAATTAAGTGCTATGCTTGCATCAACGACCACAGTGTTTTCTTTTCAGCTATAGTGTGAAGTATATATTTATAAGGTGGATAAACTTAACTTAAATGCACCACCAATGCTCTGCTTAACTGATGAAGTGGATCCCGACGGGAATATTGACATTTCCTTAGTGGTTTAATGTTTTCCGTTAGCCATGGTCCTTTTAAAAAAAACATTGATATAGAAAAAAAATCGAGATTTTAAATTCCAGTGAGATAAGGTTATATTGACAGCATCCCTGATGGGATTCGTCATGTGACTGGAAGGGGCCGATCCATAGAATGTAGATCAGACGAGACGTATTAGATAATCATGTAGAAGGGTTTTAAATAGTGGAAGTTAGCTCTATCCCGCATGCGCGGCGTCTTGAGGAGTTCAGAGAAACAGAAAACATAAGAGCGATAAACGCCAGAGGACGCGGGCAGCATTTATATATAAGTAAGTTAGAGTGCTAAAATTGGTGGAGAGATGGTATTATCACATGTTTTTAATGTTTTTAGTGAATTAGTTTTAAGGCACTTGTTTGTTTTTGTAGAGCACGGGGAGGATCTCCTGAAGAAAGTTTCTTTTGAAACGCCGTAGTGGCGCCTGATTAGAGCGTCGGGATCCACTTCATCAGTTAAGCAGAGCATTGGTGGTGCATTTAAGTTAAGTTTATCCACCTTATAAATATATACTTCACACTATAGCTGAAAAGAAAACACTGTGGTCGTTGATGCAAGCATAGCACTTAATTACTAGACGTGAGTCTTGTTATAAGTGCATAAGTCTGAGACCCGGTGATAAAATTGAGCTAATAATGTGTGATCTACTTTAATTTACTGGTGTGTTACATTTGAGCGCATTGTATAAAGGAGAAGTGTAGAACACGCGTTCAGAGAAAAGACCAGACTGTTTGTGATTCCACAGAGTAGCTACAGACCGTGACATTGTGCGGTTCCTTTGCTCACCCTGAGGGCGATGTGGGGCGCCCAGCACCTGGCTTGGCTGAGGTAGGCTGCGTTATATGTCCCCATCAGTGAAAGGGTGTGATGGTTAGTTCCTGCAGATACACCTAGGATACTCGTGTGTCCATCTGTATTTCCCTGTCATGTCTTGCCCTTGTGGACTATGATGCACCCAGAATAGCGCATATCCTGTGTGGGTGCAATGGTCACATGTTATAAGGGAACGGTGGTGTTTGGACCCCAAAGCAGATTATCTAGTACCACCCAACCCACCCTCTATGGGTCAGGGTGGGGGACAGGAACCCCCACCACAGATCCACATTCTACATCTCTGCAATGGTGGCAATAGAGGGGACCATCAACCCCAGTCCTGCTGGGGAATGGGTACCCTACAGCACCGTCATTGCAGATCTGTACGCATCACATAGGATAGTAGGCCTGGAAAAGCTTAGCTGTCCCCCGACCCTATCTGACATTCATTAGCAGAGAGCACAGTCAGTCTCCACCCTACAAGGTCTTCCAGCCATGCACATGCTAACTGCAGACAGTCTACTAACTAGCACATAGTGCATGCTCCTGGGGGAACTGTGTGCACCTAAAAATAGGATGGATACATGCACACATATGTCAGTGATTGGGCCCCAGAAAAGAGAACCCATAGATATCACTTAAGAGAAATACTGTATGGGGGAACCTAGCCATGCCGTGGTCACTGCTCAGTCAGGGTGAGAGTGACCTCCCAGCATGACATGCTGTGGCCACCCTGTCCTTGCAGGTGGTGGCCGGGCAGTACAATGTCCCAGCCATTGCCCTATGCCCTGTGCACATGCATCCTGCCCAGGCCGCCCTATCCGGGCCATACCCACAGTACCTTGCTCCTCATTATGCACATAGGTAGGCTAGCATTGGAAACAGTGCAAGCAGTGTGGGCTCAGTAAGGTGTAGGCAGCCACAAAACACTGGATAGACATACACACACTCCCACACCTATGCCAGCATTGTGCAAATATAGAGGTTTTTGGCAGCCCTGGCCGCCACACCAGTCCTGGGCACAGTGCAGGCATTGCTATGGTACGCAATACTGTTGGGGGTCACTTCCCAGGGTGGTAAACACTGTCAGAAACAAAAACTGAAACACACTCCACAGATATCAGAAAGGTTGCTATGATGAATCTCTGTCAACAAATTGTGTTTAGCTTAGGATTTGTTATCTGACATTAATCATAGCAACCTTTTGATATATGTTGATCGTGTTCCCAAGTTTAGGATGGCATTGCTAAGGTATGCAGGTGCTAGCACAGGGCCCAACATCCTGACTCTCCATGAGGCTTTTGATAGTGGAGCCTGTGGGTGTGGGTGTGGGTGTGGGTGTTTGTGCCCCTGTTGGCCGCTGCTCTAGGGCAGAGATTCCCAACTCCGGTCCTGGTGGGCCAAACACGGTTCAGGTTTTCATGCTGTCCCTAATGAATATGCATGAGATACATTTGCATACAATGGGGGCGATGCATACAAGTGCAGCACAGGAATATTTATTAGGGACAGCATGAAACCTGAATGGTGTTTGGCCCTCCAGGACTGCAGATGGGAACCTCTGCTCTAGGGATTGCACATGTTTATGGTGTCTGTGTGGTAAAAAATAGGCATGTTATGGCATGTTTATTTTATCTGCAGTAAGGGTTCTGTCTTTCTTACCACTGTTTAGTGCTGGGTAGCATGTATAGACATGGTCTGCAGGAGCCACAGCTGGGATTTGAACCTGTGACCTTCTGCCCCTGAACACACTGGCTGTGTGTACTGCACCAAACTGTTGCCACAGAAGCAGACCATTCCCTGGGGATACCATGACTGTTTGTGTGTTCATTATCGTTTGTTATTATTTGTTCTATTGGCCAGCTTGGTGTTTTGGATTTCACTTTTGGTTCTGGTCATTATATCTGGGTTTTGCCTTTTTGGTTGCTGCACATGTATCACTACTATCACTTTTCTGGGTCTCCCTGCCTTTGCTGTACACTGCTGACTGAAATGGTTTCTCTGTCCTGCAAATGTGCCTCTAGTGCGAGGTTTTCACTGGCGCTAATTTTCAGACCTTCATTTCACGGCGTTAGTATGCCTGAAGCCTCTCCCCGCCCACTCTCCGCCCATTGACCCCTTATCTCTGCCCTCTGGGAAGCCTTACTCCACCTTCTGCGCACCTTAACGCTGCCAGACACATTTTGCGCGATACGTGATGTTCTCGCACGGTAATGTGCCATTATCATGCGATAACATCACGTATCGTGCAATAACATCACATATTGTGCGATAACGTCGCAGCTGCAACATTAGCGCCGTTTAGTAAACATACCCCTTAGTCTCCTTTCTGCGTCCTCTTGTCACAAGCACACAAATCATAATCATTTGTCACAAATTTATATTTTGTAGATGGGTAGTGATGGAAGAAAAGTTGCTTCTACTGTGCAGATAAGTTGGGTCAGAATTCATTTTATCTTAGCTTATTTCATAATTCAGCACTCTAAACCAGGGCATTGGCCAGTAAATTATATGCAAATCCCTTTTCCCTTAAATCAAATTTTGCATCTGCGGCAAAAACATTTGTCTAGGGCAGGGGTTCTCAACCCAGTCCTCGGGACACACCAGCCAGTCAGCTTTTCAGGATAACCACAATGAATATGTATGAGAGAGATTTGCATGTCCTGCTTCATTATGGCTATCCTGAAAACCTGACTGACTGGGTATGTCTTGAGGACTGGGTTGAAAACGCCTGGTATAAGGAGTGCTCACTTTCAATCAGGATCTGCACCCAAGACTTCTAGTCCACAGAAGTGATGGGATTGTCACC
The DNA here is from genome assembly GCA_033557465.1 of Ichthyophis bannanicus. Classification (NCBI taxonomy): domain Eukaryota; kingdom Metazoa; phylum Chordata; class Amphibia; order Gymnophiona; family Ichthyophiidae; genus Ichthyophis; species Ichthyophis bannanicus. The sequence continues at coordinate 1,786,218,608 of CM066031.1, read as the reverse complement.
ATGATTGCTGAACGTCACTTTTGTGGTCTAGGAAGTGGCCAAGCAAAAATTAAACCTTGATCTCCATACCTTCAGCCCTTTACTCCAACCACTTGCTGCCACTTGCCTTTCCTGCTCTAGACTACAGAACGTTATTCATTTTGGGAGTCATTTTGGAAGCTCTATTTATGTTTTGGACATCTGAAAACAGGCATAGAGACATCCAAAGCATAGAGGTGTCTCCAGAGACATTTAAGAAGCTGGTTCTGGGGATGTCGAAGTCTGAACAGGAAACACCACCCGGCCAATGACGAATGTACCAAATATACCACAATACGACTATAAACCTCCACTAATCTTAACAAGGATTATTAACAAACACAAGCTGAGATGTATGTAAATACCAGGTAAGACCTCAAACAAGTAGCCAGAGCTATATAAGGCCATCTCACCTTGTGTTTGTTAATAATCCTTGTTAAGATTAGTGGAGGTTTATATTTGTATTGTGGCAAGTCTGAACAGAGGCAGGCAGAGATATGAGTGGGGCATTCCCAGGAACCTGGACATCCCCACCTGATCTCAAAATTTCCTGGATGTACAGAGTCACGTCTAAATTTAGACCTGCTCCAGGCAGAAACAGGCATCTGAAAAGTGCTTATTCTGGCTGAAAAACATTCAGAGGGTGTAGAGAAGACAGCGCTCCACCATCCCCAGTACTTAGCACAACTTCAATGATAGCAGCAGTAGCATTTGAACCTTGGCCTGTCTGTACCTAGTTGACTACTTTAACCATTAGGCTATACCTAGACATCCATTTCTCAAATACTATTCTGGGGTGTCTATGTAGATGACCCCCACTCCCGTCTCAACAGACATCCATATCAGGCACATCCACATTTGTGAAACCATGTCTGCACCTGGACATGCCTGCTTATTTTTCAGACGTTCTGACTTAGACATCCCAGCTTAGATGTCCCAGACTGCAGTTGGACTTTCTTTCTAAAATTCCCCTCTTTCTTTTAGCAGTTATAAAATCTAATAATGTATGTGTACTCCAACTCACTACGTGTATCTTGCCTGAACCAAAGCAGATCTAGAATCATATCAAGAAAGACCAGCTTGGGTTGTCGTAACACCTCTGCTGTCGATCTGTCAGAAGCCATTCGTTAGATCGAGGGCAGTGAATAGTTCCACAGACTGCAGCAGAAGTGTTGGCAGGGGATTCCTAAATCAAACAAGCAGTGTTTTATGGTACTTAACATCTAAGTACTGCCAATTAACACATGAAAATGCCAAAAATATCTAGCAATGATACGCCTGGCTAATGTGTTTGGGATTCTAACTGGCGGCTAATTAGCATGCCTACATATTTACCCAGTAGCTTTAGAATAAATGTGTATTAATTTGAAAGATGTTTCTTAGTTTGTAATATACAGTATAGATCTTAAAAAAGGTTTTATGTGCCTTATATTGGGCAAATTTCCATAGCATATGACTTTAATGAAATCCTTTCCATGGGACCCTCGGTAATTGGGTCTTTATTATTCAAATCACCCTTGATTAAATGTATTTCTTTTATTTTTCATTGTGAGTACTTCTATGCATAGACTAGAAGAGCTTCAGGGGCAGAGAGAAGGCAGAAATCAGTGTTTGTTTTGCTCAGAAAAATTACCCACAGGGAATCTTGGTGGAAATTTCTGTAGGTAATTTTTCATTACTGAGGAACAGTGCCTCACTATTGGTCCGAGTAAGTGTTAGGTTGTGCACAGGGCCGGCCCGTCCATTGAGCGAGAATGTTGTTTGCACAGGCCCCCGTGCGAACCACATTCTCGCTCAATGGACGGCTGCAGAAGGAGCTGGGGAAGCCTGCGCAAGGCCCCGGCTCCCTCTGCACACCCTGCCAGCGTGAAGAGCCTTTTCCTTCATGCTGGCGCTTGTTTCAATGAAGCCACGAATGCGGGAAAGGTTAATAACCTTGCACAATCTTTACATTGATCAAGAAGCAACAGTTTGAACAGAACAAGGAGAAACAGAATGATTTAAAATCAACAAAGGTGTACAACAAGCCTGCATACTTTCCCCCCTACCTGTTTAATCTATAAGTAGAACTAATCATCAGAAAAAAAAAAAAAAGGATTATATGAAGACAACAGAGGTGTGAAGATTGGTGGAAGACTCATCAACAACCTTCGCTATGCTGATGATACCACATTACTGGCTGAAACTGAAGATGATCTGAAATATTTGCTTCTCAAGATCAAGGAACATAGTCTTAAAATGTGCCTGCACCTTAATGTAAAGAAGATGGCAAAATCAATAAGTTCATCGTTGATGGAGAAGAAATTGAAATCATGGGACAATTTTAACTTACTTGGATCGACTATCAATAAAGAAGCAACAAGCAATCAAGAAATCCGATGACGCATTGCTCTTGACAGAATGGCTATGAAGGACTTAGACAAGATTCTCAAGAGTAGAGATGTCTCTCTCCATACAAAGATTCAACTCGTTCAAGCCATGGTATTTGCAATAACATCATATGGATGCGATAGTTGGACAGTAAAAAAGATAGACAGGAAGAAAATTGATGCGTTTGGGGGGGGCGGAGCCTGATGTCCAGCGGGATGGTCGCATAACGCTGAGGCTCCCGAGAGGCCTACTCAGAATCCTGAATTAACACCGGACATTTTTGGATTTCTGCTCTGATCTTACCGGGTCACATTGGTGAGATGGCGGGGACCAAACCTACGCGCCTGGAATTTGGATCTCCAGCGGCTACTCACGGCAAACGCTCCAAAACTGAACCCCCGTCCCCGCAGAAGGGGCTGGCTCTATGCGAGGGCCCCGAAATGCAGCAGGAGATCCTCGCAGAGATCAGAGGGGTTAAAGACCTCGTGCAGTCAAACGGGGAAGCACTCCGAGCGCTGCGGGAAGACCTTGGTGTATTGCAAGGCAGGCTAGAGGGGCTCTCCTCGCGTCAGGACAAAATGGAGAGCATATTAGACTCCCATGCGGTCCGGCTGTCCAAACTCGACAAAGTAGAATGTCAGGTGCGGGCCTTGCAGAAAGAAGTGGAAGATGGCAATAATAGAGCGCGCCGCAACAACCTACGACTAGTGGGCATACCGGAGGGAGCGGAATCGGGAGACATGAAGGAGTTTTCTATATAAAATCCTCCCTTCTCTGCTCCAAATCACCTTTACCAAAGAATTGGAGATCGATCGCGCTCATCGTGTACCCACCAACATAACGCTCAACAGGAAGACCCCGCGGCCTATCATCTTTCGACTTTTGAGATATCAACAAGTGGAGCAAATTCTCAGCGCCTCCCGGGCAAAGGGCCATATGGAGTTTGAGAGCCATAAGATCTCCTTCTATCCTGACTTGGCTAAACCCACGGTTGATCGCCGAAAGCGCTTTCTGGAATTCCGGCCGAGGCTTCAACAATTACAAGCACGCTATGGCCTGATGTACCCGGCCAAGCTCCGCGTCACGCTACACAATCAGACAAGAACATTTGAGGACCCTGATCTACTAGCGGAGTTTTTGGATGCTAAAGAGGCCGACTTGATGCGCTGATTTCCAGAGTGTTCCTACCAGCGTTCTCATATCCGCTGTACCCGCCACTTTGGATTTGCCACGGTTCAGCAAAGAGTCTGGCGAGGGCGGTTTGTTGTCTTATTTTGATGATATTTGTGACCCGACTCCATCTACCCAGAGTAGCTTCAATGAATATCAGAGACAGTGTTAATTATGGACTCTGGTGTTTCTTTCTTTTTTTTCATGTCTTGATCCTCCTCTCTTGGGCCTCCTCCCGCAGACATATGGTCGCCATATTCATTGGGGGTTTTGCTTCTTCTCTAAGTTACTTTGATACAAGCTTTTCAATATGGGGTGTATTGGCCAGCATACTTGGTGATTATGTCATTGCTGTACAGATTCTGCTTCTGCTGTATGTTTTCAAGCGCCCTTACCTAAAATGTCTCTTACTGATTGATGGCACCATGTAAGATTTTATCATTGAACGTAAAAGGCATCAATAATCCGATAAAACGGAAGAAAATCCTGAGCTATCTAAGTCATGAAGCTGCGGACCTGATTTTCCTCCAAGAAACGCATTTAAATTCGAAGGAAACTCTTAAACTCAATGTTAAACCTTACATGGTGGCCGCCTATTCCCCAGCCGTTTCTAAGAAATGTGGGGTTGCCATACTGGTTAGGAAATCTCTGCATGCTACTATCATTGCGACTAGCTCAGATACAGCTGGCAGATGGTCCAGGGCTCACCTCAAGATAGGTAACTTGGAAGTTACATGTATATGCCTTTATGCTCCTAATGTTGATGACCCTGCCTTTTTTGCTACCATTGCTCAGGTTGCGCAGGCCTCTGCTAATACTTCACTGATAATCGGGGGGGATTTCAATTTAGTTCTTGATCCCTTGATTGACAAACAGCCGCCTAGGACGAGTGGTCCCCCCAAGAGTCACACTACGCTTACCTCTATGATCAAAGATCTTGCTTTAGTCGATCTATGGAGGTTACTACACCCCAATGAGCTTGACTTTACCTTCTTCTCTTCCCCTCATAAATCCCAGTCTCGCATAGATTTCTTTCTCATATCCAAACTGTTAGTTTCACAGGTAGACACTGCAAAGATTCACTCCCAACATATCTCAGATCATGCTGCTATTTCTTTTCAATTACACACCACTGCGCCCCAGGGGAATTCGGGGGCCTGGTTCTTTGATAGAGCTCTATTAACTCAACCAGAGTTCCAGTTAGAAATTCGAGCAGCAGGGGGCGGAACCTGATGTCCAGCGGGTAAGACGCTTCGCGCTGAAGCTCCCGAGAGGCCTACTTAGAATCCTGACTTAATACCTATACAAACTTACTATTTCGCTCCGGGCTGACCGGGGTACCTCGGGGGGGATGGCGGCCCATAAACCAGCGCGCTTGGACTTCGGGTCTCCTTCTTCTTCTCACGGAAAACGCTCCAAAACAGAGGTGTCCTCTCCACAGAAGATGGTTCCATTTCGGGAAAACCCCGAAATGCACCTGGAGATTTTAGAGGAAATACGCGGCGTGAAGGAATTGGTGCAGTCCAATGGAGAAGCGCTTAGAGCCATGCGAGAAGACTTTGGAGTGCTCCAGGACCGACTTGAAAGTCTCTCATTACGGCAGGACAATATGGCGGGGGTCCTCGACTCGCACGCGGTGCGCTTGGGCACACTGGACAAGGCTGAGCGCCAGATACAGAATCTTCAAAAGGAGTTAGAAGATAGCAATAATCGAGCCCGTCGCAACAATGTGAGGCTCATTGGAATACCGGAGGGGGTGGAAGCGGGAGATATGAGAGAATTCCTGCTCAAAACTCTTCCCTCCTTGCTGAAGATCACCTTTCATAAAGAACTGGAAATCGATCGTGCACACCGTGTTCCTACCCACATGGCGCTCAACCGAACGACCCCCCGGCCTATTATCTTTCGCTTGCTACGATATCAACAAGTGGAACAAATTTTAAATGCTGCCCGGGCGAACCATCATTTGGAATTTGAAGGCCACAAAGTCTCCTTCTTCCCTGATTTGGCAAAGCCTACCGTTGACCGACGGAAGAAACTCCTTGCTTTTCGCCCTCGACTTCAACAGCTACAGGCTCGCTTTGGCCTGTTGTATCCCGCGAAGCTCCAAGTGACTCTCCACAACCAAACCAGGACATTCGAAGATCCTGATCTACTATCAACATTTTTAGACTCCAAAGAAGCAGAGCAGATGCGCTAATCCAACGACTTGGACTTTTATTTGCCGGCTCTGTCCGCCATTTTGAAGGGCCCGATGCGGCGGTCATAGTCAAGCACAGAGACTACATGGACTTTCTCTCTTTCTTTCTATGACTTTTTTGTTTTTGTTTTTTTTTGGTCTCCTATCCCTCCATGATGTGTGCCTCGGTCGGATTCGGAGCACGCACAGTCCTACAGGTTATGTGTTTTTTCAATTTCGGCCTTCTCTGGGGCTTCTCCCCGCAGACACATGGTCGCCAGTAATTTTGGGGTTCTGCTTCTTCTCTACCGCGCTGCGGTTTTTCTTTTTTAATGTGGGGCGCTTCATTGTATTATCTAAGCTTATTTTCTTTTATGCCATATGTACAGCCAGATACAGTCAATATGAGGGACATTGTGAAATTATGTGCGCTATCATGCTCAGAATTTTTAACTTGTCTGAATGGCCTTATGTAAAATCTTATCACTCAACGTAAAGGGCATTAATAGTCCAATCAAAAGAAAGAAAATCCTTAGCTATCTTAGCCATGAGCATGCTGATTTAGCGTTTCTTCAGGAAACGCACTTAAACTCTGCTGAAACACTGAAACTCAATGTTAAACCTTATATGGTGGCTGCCTATTCTCCCGCCGTTTCCAAACGGTGCGGGGTAGCCATTCTGGTTAAGAAATCTTTGCAAGCTACTGTAATTGATACTAGCGCTGACAAGGAGGGTAGATGGGCCCGAGTACATCTTAAGGTTGGAGATAGTGAATTTACATGTATTTGCATTTATGCCCCGAATGTGGACAACCCTGCTTACTATGCAAGTATTGCGCAGTTGGCACAGGCCTCTGCCAATACTCCATTAATACTTGGTGGTGATTTTAATCAAGTGTTAGACCCTCTGATAGATAGACAGCCGCCTAGAACGAGTAGTCCACCCAAGAGTCTTGCTACCCTTACAGCTCTGATGCAAGATCTTGCGCTGGTAGATATATGGAGGCTGCTTCACCCACCTCCGACTTAGAGTTCACTTTCTTTTCTGCCCCCCATCACTCCCAATCTAGAATAGATTTCTTTCTCATTTCCAAAGCACTGATTTCTCAAGTAGACACGACTAGGACTCATCCTCTCCATATTTCAGATCATGCTGCCATATCTTTATCATTACATGTCACTGCGCGGGACGATTCTCCCCGAGCTTGGTTTTTTGATAGATCCTTACTGGGTCAAAAAGATTTTCAGGTTGATATAAAGGCCGCTATCCAAGATTATTTTCATTTTAACTCACCCCATGACACAGCGAGCTGGGCTTGGTGGGAGGGTTTTAAAGCATCTATCCGCGCAACTATAACTAGCTATCAAATTCGGCAGGGGAAACAAAGAAAGCAGCATTTACTGATTTTAGAGCAGCAGATACAAGCTGGGGAGCGTCTCCTCACGTCCCGTACTGACCCATGTATTTTACTCCGTTTACAACGCTTGCGTTTTCAATACAATCAGATTTTGTACACTGCTGCTGTTAAAAATATTGAATCACAACAAGGGCTATATTATCGGGAAAATAATCGTGCTGGCAAATTATTAGCAAATGCCCTAAAAGGTCAAAAAGAAGCCAAGCGTGTTACCGCCCTCCGTAATCCGTCGGGGGGGGGCTTGGTCACTAAAGATACCGAAATCTTAGAACTCTTTCGTGATTTTTATACTCGGCTTTATCAATCTGAATGTGATTTTGAGCCAGATGTATTTGAACGCTTACTTTCAGGGGTACAAAGACCGACCCTATCTGACGAAGATAGAGTGGCCTTGGACACACCATTTACTGTCTCAGAAATTCATTCTGCTATCAAGAAATGTGCATCAGGTCGAGCCGCAGGCCCAGACGGTCTCCCTGCTGAATTCTACAAAACCTTTCACGCTGACTTAGCTCCAGTTTTGAAACTTTATTTTTCTGCTCTGGCCGAGGAGGGTTCTCCTTCTGGGTCCTTTTCAATGGCAAATGTAGTGGTTTTTGAGAAAGAGGGGAGAGACCCGCAACTAACAGCTAATTATCGTCCAATTTCCCTTCTAAACGCGGACTATAAAATATTTGCCACCATTCTCTCTACCCGGCTCTCTGATAGGATGCCTACCTTAATACACCCAGATCAATGCGGTTTCATTCCTGGTAGATCAACTGCTGACAATGCTCGGACTCTATGCCATGTACTGACTACCGCAGTTAATCTTGATCGCCCATTTGTTGGCCTCTCACTTGATGCTGAGAAGGCCTTTGATCGCTTAGAGTGGCCCTTCCTGTTTGCAGTCCTCCGCTGGTACGGATTCGGGGAAGGTTTTCTCCGTTGTCTTCGCACCATGTACGCACAGCCTACAGCCAGTATATGTGCCAATGCTTTAAAGTCTCAGCCTTTTCCCCTTCAACGCGGCAATCGCCAGGGATGCCCACTGTCTCCACTTCTCTTCGATCTTGCACTCGAACCCTTGGCTTTACTAATCCGGCAATCGGAGGAGATTCATGGAGTCCCCTTTACCCATAGGGAAATCAAAATTTCAGCGTATGCTGATGACCTTATGCTTTTTGTCTCTATAGACTCAGTACCGGCTGTCCTAGAGCAAATTGGTAAATACTCACAACTGTCCGGTTATAAGATAAATTGGACCAAGTCGGTAGCCTTTCCATTAAATCCTTTGCTTCATCAGGCAGATATGCAACCCTTCCCCTTTTTATGGCAACCTCGCATGGTCAAATACCTTGGGGTTCACTATTGTTCTCCTTTGGAAGACACTATCTCCTTCAATGCCAAAGACTTAACCTCTAAAGTCCGGGCGCTTACTCACCGCTGGACTCCTTTAACACTTACCTGGTGGGGTCGATTAGAAACCATAAAAATGATGATTGTTCCGAAAGTGAATTATATCTTAGAAATGTTGCCCTGTCTCTTACCTCGACGTATATATAAAGATATAGAGGGCCTTCTGACTAGATACTTGTGGCAAAATAAGACACCTAGGATAGCGAAACATAGGCTGCAAGCAGATAAGGAAAATGGGGGTGTCAGATTCCCTGATTTCCTGAAGTATCATCAATCTTTTCTTCTCAAACAAGGCGCTCGTTGGCTGGAAGATCCAGTACCGAGTAGACCTGTGTGGCTAGACATAGAAGAGGACCTTTGCAAACCGATTCCTCTTACTTTTCTCCCTGGTATGACTCTCCCATCAGACTCCCACTTTCCACCAATGCTTTTAGACACACCTTAGGTGCCTTTAATAATCTTATGCAATCTTTAGACTCCCGACTCTGTCTGTTAGACAAGCTCCCACTTTGGTACAATACTCGATTTCGAATACAAAATAAGCCGATGGCGTGGAGCCCCTGGTACACTAGGGGCATTTGGATTCCTAGTCAGTTGTTCCATGAAGGTCGCTGGAAAACTTTTAGTGAATTGCAAATTGAATTTGGTCTCCCAGCGAAACACTACTTCCAGTTGGTGCAACTTCAGCATTGCCTTCGGAGTGCTAAGGTGCTCCCGCCATCGGCCTCCCCTACACAAGGTTGGTTGGAGACTATCCGATCTATCGGTAGTTCACCGGGTGTAGCATCCAATTTTTACAAAACCTTATGTAATGCTATAACTAGAGATACCCCTATAGCGCAGAAAGCATGGGAGAGAGAATTGCATGTGACTTTGACCCCGGAGCAATGGAGCCTTGTCTGGAGTAGAGTGACACGGGTCTCCCGATCCGCCTCACTCACTCAGACACTCTTCTTTCTAGCCCACCGGTGTTTTTACACTCCAGACAGATTAGCCAAATGGAACACTACTCAGGGCAATAGTTGTTGGACATGTCATGCGGCCATTGGTTCACTACCTCATGTTATGTATGAATGTCCCGCACTACAGTATTACTGGCGTCGGGTCTGGGGTCGTATCCAGTCTATTTTGCGCTTTCAAGAGCCCCTTTCTTGGAAGATAGTGGGACTTCGCTCAGCTGCGGGGATCCCCTCTCTTCCAAAAACGGCTTACTTCCTTTTGGACTTTATGCTTGGCATTGCTATTTCCCTAATTACGAAATACTGGAAAAATAGCTCCCATCTGAGCCCCAATGAATGGTGGAATCATGTCTGTCTCTACAGTAAATATGAACAAATACCTCGTATGTTTGCTTCCCCCATTCAGATTCCTCATCATCGGTCTAAATGGAAGATGCTCAATGATTATGTACATTCTGCTCAATGCTCTCATCTGACTGTCTAAATTTGTATATATCTTTGTCCCATGATTATTCTGTATCGCAGATACTCTTTTGATTGTTTTGATGTATAATCACTGTTGTTTGGAAGCGCTCACATGCTGACATCATCAGCTAGAGAAGAAGCGTGGGGGTGGGGGGTAATTGGGTTTACTTTTCTTTATTGTATACTTGTTTTGTCTCCTTTGGTGTGTTGTTTCTTTTGTTTGTTGCAAAATGAAAATAAAAGTTTAAAAAAAAAGAAATTCGAGCAGCCATACAGGACTACTTTCACTTTAATCTACCCCAGGACACTGCAAATTGGGCTTGGTGGGAGGGTTTTAAAGCGGCCATTCGGGCAAAGATCACTAGTTATCAAATTCGCCTGCGGAAACAGCGTAAACAGCAGCTCCTTATACTAGACCAACAAATCAAAGCAGGCGAACGAATTCTAACTTCACGTAATGACCCATGCGTCTTAGTTCGCTTACAGCGTCTCCGTTTTCAATATAATGCAATCCTCTCAACTGCAGCTTCTCAGAGTATTGCACTTCAGCAAGGGACATACTACCGTGAAAGCAACCGAGCCGGTCGACTTTTAGCCAACGCCTTGAAAGGTCAAAAAGAAGCCAAACGCGTAGCGGCCCTTCGCACCCCACAGGGAGGGGACATACTGACCACAGACTCCGATATCGTAGAACTTTTTCGGGATTTCTATACCCGTCTATATCAATCTGAATGTGAGTTCTCATCCGAGACCTTCGAGCGCTTGTTTTCTGGTATTCAGCGGCCGACCCTTTCTGAAGCTGATAGGGATGCGCTGGATGAACCCTTCTCTACTTCAGAGATCCATTCTGCCCTAAAACGAACAGCCTCGGGTCGAGCCGCTGGGCCTGATGGTCTCCCGACAGAATTTTACAGAACGTTCAGTGCAGATTTAGTTCCCTACTTAAAACTTTACTTTACTGCCCTTGCGGTAGATACATCCTCTTTGGGATCCTTTTCTGCAGCTAATGTGGTAGTTTTTGAGAAAGAAGGCAGAGACCCGCTGCTAACCGCCAACTACCGTCCAATCTCCCTACTTAATGCCGATTATAAGATCTTCGCAACGATCTTGGCCACCCGGCTATCTGATAGGATGGCCACCTTAGTCCATCCCGACCAATGTGGTTTTATACCCGGCCGCTCCACCGCTGACAATGCTCGGACCTTGTGCCATGTGCTATTCAGTGCTGCCCATTTAGACCACCCTTGGGTGGGTCTTTCTCTAGATGCTGAAAAAGCCTTTGATCGTTTGGAATGGCCCTTCTTATTTGCAGTTCTTCGATGGTATGGCTTTGGGGAGGGCTTCCTCCGATACCTCCAAGTCATGTATTCTCAACCCGTTGCCAGTATTTGTGTAAATGCCATTAAGTCTCGGCCTTTTAATCTTTAAAGAGGCACGCGTCAAGGTTGCCCCCTATCACCAATGCTCTTTGATCTAGCTCTTGAACCCCTCGCCCTCCTTATTAGACAGTCCGCACGTATTCGAGGTGTCCCCTTCAGTCACAGAGAGATTAAACTCTCTGCATATGCAGATGACCTTATGCTCTTTGTATCCCTTGATTCGGTTCCGGCTGTCTTGGACCTGATTGATGGATACTCGCAATTATCGGGCTATAAAATAAACTGGACCAAATCCGTAGCATTCCCACTGAACCGCTGGTACATGAGGCTGACATGCAGGCCTTTCCTTTCCTTTGGCAATCCCGCATGGTGAAATATCTAGGCGTCCACTACTGTTCTCCTTTAGAAGACACTATTAGTTTTAATGCCAAGGAGGTAGTCTCCAAAGTCCGTGAGCTCACAAATCGGTGGTCTCCCTTATCCCTTACCTGGTGGGGCCGCCTAGAAACCGTCAAAATGATGATAGTCCCCAAAGTGAACTATATTTTTAGAAATGCTGCCCTGTTTTCTCTCCCGCTACATACCTACAAAGACATAGAGGGCCTTCTCGTCCGTTATCTCTGGCAGGGAAAACCACCAAGAGTAGCTAAACAAAAACTACAGTCTGTGAAGGAACTAGGGGGTACCCGCTTTCCTGATTTTCTTAGATATCATCAAGCCTTCCTACTTAAACAAGGTGCCCGATGGCTAGCTGCCTCAACAGACAACAGACCAGTTTGGCTTGACATTGAAGAGGAGCTAAGTAGCCCAATTCCGTTGACCCATCTCCCCGGCATGTCCCATCAAGTAGACACACGCCATCCCCCAATGATTGTCGATACTCTTGCGGCCTTTAACACTCTCATTCGGTCACTGGGTCCCACTGTTTGTCCTCTAGACAGACTCCCGCTGTGGAATAACCCCAGAATTCAAGTCCTAAATAAAACGATCGCATGGAAACCCTGGTACTCTAGGGGGATCTGGACACCCCAACAACTCTTCTCTGCAGCTCGTTGGAAGACCTTTTCTGATTTACAAAAGGAATTTGCGTTGCCAGCGAAACATTACTTTCAATTGATGCAGCTCCAACACTGCCTCAAAAGTGCTCAAATCCTGCCGCCCTCTGCCCCTACTGAGGATGGGCTATTAGAACTAATTCACTCTCTTAGTAGTACGCATGGGGTAGCCTCTAACTTCTATAAGTTATTATGTCAGGGTACTGATACTGCTACCTGTAGAGCTCAACAAGCCTGGGAACGCGAACTGCACACCACTTTAACCCCTGCGCAATGGAGCGTTTTCTGGAACAAAGTGGTGCGGGTTTCCAGATCTGCCTCTGTAACCCAAACTCTCTTCTTTTTTGCACACAGATGCTTTTATACTCCAGAAAGAATAGCTAAATGGAACACAACTGCTAGGGACCAGTGTTGGTCTTGCCATACTGCTGTGGGAACCCTCGCTCATGTTCTTTATGAATGTCCTCAACTGCAGGTTTACTGGGGGCGGGTCTGGGGTCGTATTCAATCTATCTTACACCTCCACGAGCCTCTTTCTTGGAAGATTGTGGGACTCCGCTCAGTGGCGGAGGTCCCCTCTCTTCCTAAGAGGGGTCGCTTTCTCCTTGATTTCATGCTGGGTATAGCCATATGTTTAATCACGAGGAATTGGAAGGATAGCTCTCGAATTACTGCCAATGAATGGTGGAACCTCGTCTGCTTATATAGTAAATATGAGCAGATATCTCGGAGAGCTATTCCCCATATCCAAACTCACTTTCGCCTGTCTAAATGGCAGATGCTCAATGATTATGTACACTCTGCTCATTGCTCAGACATGTCTGCTTAATGTATACTTCTCATGTTTCAGATCACCGTTCGGTTTTGTACCATAATAATGTCAGTACACGCCCGTTTTCGGGAATGATTAGTTTCTCGCCACGACGCCGGGGGGCGGGGGGTGGTAGGGGTTTACTTTGGTGTATGTATCACATTTTATGTATGTATTTGTCTTTTAAGCTGTATGTCTTCCTTTCCTTTGTTGTTATAAAACGTAAATAAAGCATTAAAAAAAAAAAAAAGAAAAGAAAATTGATGCGTTTGAATTATGATGCTGGTGGCGAATATTGAGTATACCATGGACTGCCTGAAGAATAAACCAGTCAGTACTAGAGGAGATCAAACCTAAGCTTTCCTTAGAAGCTCAGATGACAAGACTTTGACTTTCATTCTTTGGACACATCATGCAAAGAGAGAGATCATTAGAAGACTGAACACAATTTAGGTCAACTATCTAGAGGGTCACCATGAGTCGACACCAACTCAATGCCACTTAACAACAACATAATGCAGGCTTGCTTATAACACAGTCAAGCATTAGAAACATAGGGGTATGTTTACTAAACCGCAGTAACGTACCAGTGGCTACGTTAATGCACGATAACATTACCAAATGTAACGTTAACGCGCGCTAACGTTACCAGATGCAACGTTATCACTCGTTAAAGTCTCCGGCAGCGTTAAGTCCCACCGAGGGAGGAGAGAGGGCGGAGAGAAGGGGTCAATGGGCGGGGAGAAGCTCCTGCTACACTAACGCGGGGAACTGAAGGGCTGAACATTACCGCGAGTGAAAACCTGTCGTTAGATACACATTTGCAGGGGAGAGAAACCATTTAAGTGTCAGCAATGTACAGCATATGCAGGGAGCCAAAAAGAGTGATAGTAGTGCTACATGTGCAGCAACAGCATAGTGCCCAGGTATGAAAGGGCATTATGGCGATGCTGCAAATGGGGCATAAGTGGCTGCAGGCGGGACATGCAGTGGGGCAGCTGGGGCACAGGGTGGTCTAGGCATATGCCTAGGTGGCACATAGGAATGCAAAATCTGGAAATCAACAAGACAGCAACTGATCAAGGTCAAACATGCCCACAAGTCTGTGTCCCACAGTGTCCCATCCAGGGGACATTACCCAGCAGGTACCCCAAAGGGCACATAATATTGGCAGGTGGTGCTGTGAGGAAGCATGGATGTCTATGTAGGCACCCCTACCCCACACCCTAGGAAACCGCCTACCTGCACACTGGATGGCCTAGGACTGCGCACCATCAGCACTACCAGCATATGGGCATGTCAGCATGGTTGGGGAAGGGGTGCTGGTGGTGGAGGGGGAAGTGGCATCTGCCCACAGCAGACCAAGGCCAAGCCCTGTTTAGGTGGGTGGCGTGCAGTGCAACAGACAAGGTCTGTCTGATGAACAGTCATGGTATCCCCCATGGATTGACTTTGTGGCAACAATATGGTACAGTACACACAGCTAGTGTGTCCTGGGGAAAAAGGTCACAGGTTCAAGTCCCAGCTGTGGCTCCTGCAGACCATGTCCCTACATTTTACCCCACATTGCACATACAACATAAACATGTGCACTCCCTAGAACATCGGCCAACAGGGGCACAAACAGCCATACCCACAGGCTCCACTATCCAAAGCCTCATGGAGAGTCAGGCTGTTGGGCCCGGCCCAGAGCAGCACTTACCATCAAAGCACTACTACTAGCACCTGCATACCTTAGCAATGCCTGCACTGTGCTCGGGACTAGTGTGGCGGGCAGTGCTGCCAACCACTACTATCTTTGCACAATGCTGAAATAGGAGTGGGAGTGTGTGTATGTCTATCCATTGTTTTGTGGCTGCCTACTTCTCACTGTGCCCACAATGCTTACACTGTTTCCAGCATTAGCCTGCCAATATGCATAATGAGGAGCAAGGTATTGTGGGTATGGTCCAGACAGGGCAGACTGCATCTGCACAGGGTGTGGGGCAATGGCTGGGACATTGTAGTGCCCGACCTTCACCTGCATGGACAGGGTGGCCACAGCATGTCATGCTGGGAGGTCACTCTCACCCTGAATGAGGAGTGACCATGACATATCTAGGTTCCCACAGCGCACTATACAGTGTTTCTCTTAAGTGATATCTGTGTGTTGTTTGTTCTAGGGCTCAATCACTAAGATACTTGCTTGGTGTCTGTGCTTACATTGCACTTATGTATGCACATAGTTTTTCTGTTGGTGTGCACTATGGACTGGCTAGTGGACTGTCTGCAGTCAGCATGTGTATGGTTGGAGCACTGTGCAGACTGACTGTGCTCTCTACTGGTGAATGTCATATTGTGGTGGGGGGCAGCTGAGCTTTTCAAGGCCTACTGCCTGTCTTGCAGTGCCTGTGTGATAAGTATAGATCTGCATCAACTTCCCTAGATGGCACCCTTTCGCAAGCAGGACTGGGGTTGATGGTCCCACAGCCCTTCATCATGCCCCTCTACTGCCTCCATTTCAAAGACATAGAGTGTTATCTGTTGGGGGCAGATCCTGTCCACCACCTTCACCCAGATGGGGCGGGTTGGTAGGTGGTGCTACATAATCCACATGAGTGTCCAGACACCACCCTCCCCTTCCCCTTCCCCCTCCCCCTCCCCCTCCCTTCCCCCTTCCCCTCCCCCTACCCCCTCCCCCTCCCCCTTTCCCCTCCCCCTCCACCTTCCCCTCCCCCTCCCCCCTCCCCCTTCCCCTTCCCCTCCCCCTCCCCCTCCACCTTCCCCTCCCCTCTCCCCCTCCCCCTTCCCCTTCCCCTCCCCCCCTCCTCCCCCTCCCTCCTCCCCCCTCCCCCCTCTCCTCCCCCCCTCCCCCCCTCCCCTTCCCCTTCCCCCCTCCCCCCCTTCCCCCCCTTCCCCTCCCCCACCCCCCTCCCCTTTCCCCCCCTCCTCCCCCCCTTTCCCCCCCTCCCCCCTCCCCTTCCCCCCCTCCCCCCCTCCCCCCTTCCCCCCTCCCCTTCCCCTCCCCCCTCCCCCCTCCTCCCCCCCCTTTCCCCCCCTCCTCCCCCCCTCCCCTTCCCCTTCCCCCCTCCTCCCCCTTCCCCCCCTCCCCTTCCCCTTCCCCTTCCCCCCCCTCCCCTTCCCCTTCCCCTCCCCTTCCCCCTTCCCCCCCCTCCCCCTTCCCCTTCCCCTTCCCCCCCCCTCCCCCTTCCCCTTCCCCTTCCCCCTTCCCCCCCCTCCCCCTTCCCCTTCCCCCCTCCCCTTCCCCCCCCTCCCCTTCCCCCCCCTTCCCCCCTCCCCTTCCCCCCCTTCCCCCCCTCCCCTTCCCCCCCCTTTAACCTTTCCCAGCATTCGCGGCTTCACAGGAACAGCCACCAGCGTGAAGGAAAAGGCTCTTCACGCTGGTGGCTGTTCAGAGGGAGCCGGGGCCTCGCGCGGGCTTCCCCGGCTCCCTCTGAAGCCTCAGACAGCCGCGATGCTGGTCGGGGGGGTGGGGGCAAGGACTGCATGGGCTGTGATGGGGGGGACCTGGACTGGAAAAGGGCTAAGGGGGGGGGGGACTTGGACTGGAAAAGGGCTAGGGGGGGGACTTGGACTGGAAAAGGGCTAAGGGGGGGGACTTGGACTGGAAAAGGGCTAGGGGGGGGACTTGGACTGGAAAAGGGCTAAGGGGGGGACTTGGACTGGAAAAGGGCTAAGGGGGGGACTTGGACTGGAAAAGGGCTAAGGGGGGGGACTTGGACTGGAAAAGGGCTAAGGGGGGGGGGGACATGGACTGGAAAAGGGCTAAAGGGGGGGACTTGGACTGGAAAAGGGCTAAGGGGGGGGACTTGGACTGGAAAAGGGCTAAGGGGGGGACTTGGACTGGAAATAGGCTGTGATGGGGGGGGGACCTGGACCAGAAAAGGGCTATGGGGGGGGGAAACTTGGACTGGAAATAGGCTGTGATGGGGGGGGGACCTGGACTGTAAAAGGGTTATGGGGGGGGGACATGGACTGGAAATGGGTTGTGATGGGGGTGGAGGGGACCTGGACTGGAAAAGGGCTATGGGGGGGGGGGGAAATTGGACTGGAAAAGGGCTATGGGGGGGGGGGGAACCTGGACAGGAAATTGGCAATTGTGGAGGAAGGGGGAACTTGGACTGGAAAAAGGCTGTGATTAGGGGGCTAGGACTGCAAATGGGCTGTGATGGTGCGGGGGGACTCGGACTGCAAATGGGCTGTGATGGTGCGGGGGGACTCGGACTGGAAATGGGCTGTGATGGTGGGGGGGGGGCCTCGGACTGGAAATAGGCTGTGATGGGGGACTTGGACTGGAAATGGGCTGTGATTGGGGGGGGGGGAGCTAGGACTGGAAATGGCCTGTGATGTGAGGGCTAGCACTGGAAATGGGCTGATGAAGAGCTTGAATAGGACTGGAAATTGGCTGATGTGGGGCATGGGAGAATGGGACTAGAAGGGAGTGGATGCTGGGTGGGCCTAGAACTATAAGGGAATTGATTTGGGGGGAGGACTAGAATGGATGGGGAATGAGAATGGAGAGGGGAAAAAATATTTTGTGTGGAAGAAAAGTCTATGATGGGCCGGTATTGGGAGAGTAAGAGGGGCTTGAGAATGGAAGGGTGAAATTTAAACGGATGATAAAGGAATAAGGAAAGAATTGGGGGAAAGAGCAAAAGGGAAACAATCAGTATGTTAAAGCAGAAATAGAGAGAGAATGGAAAACATCTAAAAGAGAAGAAAGGACAAATGGATAGCTCGCAGAAGACACGAAGAAACCAGAAGAAAGTGACTGGAGCAATTGCAACTGAAAAATAAAACGCCCAAACAGAAGGTAGAAAAATACTTTTTATTTTGAATTTATTAACTGGAATATGTCTGGTCTGGGAAGTGTGTATTGCTAACATCTTTGCGTTTTTGTTTAGTGCAAGAGGAAATTACTTTATAGTTTTATTTCTCCAGTGTTGTACATTTCATGTTTGGATTTTGGGGTTCCCAGTTTAATTATTATCTGACCAAGGAAGTTAGCCTACACGTATCCTCGGTAATTTTTGTGGGTGGGGCTGGGGGCGGGGCGGGGGTGGGACTAGGGGCGGAGAATGGGTGGAGCATGGCGAGCCACAGGTGTCGGGTTTTTCTCGGTGAAAAAGTTGGCAACCCTACTTATAATTAAGGCTTCTGATTTTAGTTTTCAACCAATAAACACTACAAAACCCCCATTCAAAATAAATAAAAGTCTTTATTGGATAAATTCCAAGAAAACATCATTTCCCCAAGTCCTCCCCACCCCTCCTCTTGCTTGTCTTGTATACTCCAATCGGTTTTTGGACCTCTTCAATACTGAGAGTGCTTACGTGACGCAGACTTAGATTCCACCAGAAATGTTACTCAGCAATAGTTCCTGTGGCACCAAAAGACCATTAAAGATTTAGGGCCTGATATTCGAAAGACATTTATACAGCTTACAGGCCCGTAAACTGTGTAAACGCCTTAAACGGAGATAGTCAGTGGCACCTGCATATTTAGTGCCGTTGAATATCCCCATCTATGTCTCCTACATGCCCCGATGCTATCAGGTTAGCATCAGAGTGTGTTTGGGGTGTTCCGAAGCAGAGCAGAGGCAGGAAGTACCGCTAACTGGGTAATAGGGATATTGGACCGCTACCTGGTTAGCGATCTGTGGCTAAAACTAGGCCAACTTTTGGCTCGCCTAGTTTTAGCCACGGATGCTAAGCAGGTAGCGGTCCAATATCGCCACTACCTGGTTAGGCTCTGCGGTGGTTTTCACTGGGCACCAAAACCAGATATTCAATGCCGTTGCCACGGCATTGAACATCCAGGGTTAGGGCTGAACAAGCAGTGCTATGCGCTGTAGCGGTGCATAGCCTGCCTACTTGAATATCTTACGCTTATTTTTCCCCCATTTACCTGGAAAACAAACACCTAAATTTACAATTTATGAACACTTATGAATAGAAACCTACTGTACTTATTTTATTTAAATGTTGAGAAACATTTGGGCTTTTCCACTCTAGGAAGAACAAGATCTCCTGATCTGTCTCAGAATTCAAGTGGGTTTTCGATAAGCCACTTCATATAGTCTCAGCTTCTGCCTCCCTCCTGTGGATTAAGCAGGGCGAACATAAGAACATAAGAAATGCCATACTGGGTCAGATTAAGGTCCATCAAGCCCAGTATCCGGTTTTCAACAGTGGTCATTGCTGAAAGCGGTGACCTTCTCCTCTAAACCAATGCTTACCTCTACTTCCAAACCAGATGCTATCATGGGGTTCAAAGAGTTTATTAAACTGAGCCACATTAGAGTTTGGTTATCCCATGAGGAAAAGGTCCAAAGAAGAAGAATGGGTGTATGTATTTGCTGTACTGTTCAGAGGCATTCGGTTTTCGTCCTTTGCACTCTACTGAAACTGCTCTTGTCAAAGTCTCCAGTGACTTCTTCCTGGCTAAATCTAAAGGCCTTTACTCTGTCCTTATCCTCCTTGACCTTTCTGCTGCCTTTGACACTGTTGACCATGATCTTCTCCTTGACACTTTGTCCTCGCTTGGCTTTAGGGACTCTGTTCTCTCCTGGTTCTCCTCATAACTCTCCCATCACTCCTTTAGTGTATGCTCTGGTGGCTCCTCCTTCTCTGTTATCCCACTCTCGGTTGGTGTCCCCCAGGGTTCTGTCTTGGGTCCCCTTCTTTTTTCTCTCTATACCCAATCCCTTGGTGCACTTATTTCCTCTCATGGTTTTCAGTACTATCTCTATGCTGATGACTCCCAAATCTATCTCTCTACTCCTGATCTTTCTTATGCTTTCCAGTCCCGGATCTCTTGCTATCTCTCTGCCATTGCTGCCTGGATGTTCTATTATCACCTGAAATTGAACATGGCCAAGACTGAACTTTTTCTCCTAAAATTTCCCTTTCTCCTTCTTCTTTTTCAGTCTCTGTTGATGGCTCTGTTCTCCAACCTGTTTCATCTGCTCGCAATTTGGGTGTTATTTTTGACTCTTCGCTCTCTTTCTCCTCTTATATCCAACTCATCGCTAAGACCTGTTGCTTCTTTCTCTTCAACATTGGCAAAATCCGCCCCTTTCTCTCTGAGCTCACTACTAAAACCCTCATCCATTCCCTAATCACCTCCCGCCTTGATTATAGTAACCTCCTTCTTGCTGGTCTCCCTCAATCTCATCTCTTCCCTCTTCAGTCTATTCAGCACTCCGCTGACCGTTTGATTTTCCGTCAGCCTTGTTTTGCCCACATCACTCCTCTCCTCAGACCTCTTCACTGGCTCCCTATCTGTTTCCGTATTCACTTTAAGCTTCTCCTTCTGACCTATAAGTGCATTCACTCTGTGGCTCCTCAGTACCTTTCTTCTCTCATTTCCCCCCTCGTGTACTCCGTTCTTCTTCCCAGTTGCTTCTTGCTATGCCCTTCTCCTCTATTGCCAACTCCAGATTCAGCTCTTTACACCTTGCTGCTCCTTAAGCTTGGAATAAACTTCCTTTGTCTATATGTCAGGCATCTTTGCCCCTCTTCAAACTCAAGTTAAAAGCTCATCTTTTCGCCTCTGCCTTTGGCTCTTGATTTTGCTGTTCTCCTTCCTTCCCCTCTTTCTTTCTTCCTCTTACACTTGTTCTTACCTCTTTTCTTTGTCCTGTCTCTCCTGCTCTTGTCTCTTTGCCCTTGTTCTTATCTTTTTCTAATCCTTTTCTTGATTTGTCTTTTTAGATTGTAAGCTCTTTTGAGCAGGGACTGTCTTTTTATGTTTTCATTGTACAGCGCTGCATGCGTCTGGTAGAGCTTTATAAATGCTTAGTAGTAGTAGTAGTAGTAGTAGTAGCATCTAGCCAAGAACTGCCCTCAAAGACCTAGATCTAGTTGACGCCCTAACCCCTGGCTGAAGAAAAGATCTCATTGGGTTTGACTACCATTTTTTCATGTAGAGACCCCTCACGGTCTTCCTTCCATAAGCAGCAGAAACCTTTAGCGTCTTTACTAAGATACAGCATTGTGAACTGTTTATGCCCTGGTACTTTCCAGAACATGGGAGGTTTATTTTCTTCAGTGACCTAATGCTGGGAAGACACCTTCTTTAGGAGGGATTTTTTTTAATTTTATAAGATTTCCAATATAAAATCAAACAATATTCTACTAATACCATAAATGCATAAAAAAGAAATAATTAATGAAATACAGTATCCACCTACACTATGGGGGTCATTTTAAAAGTCTTAGGGCATGTTTGCTAAAGGTTAACACGCATTAATAAAAGATAACATGCGTTAAGTGCTGCAATGGACCATAGAAATAGATGAGCAATGTCAGCAGTTAATGCAATTTAGTTTACTTAACATGCATTAACCTTTAGTAAACATGCCCCTTGATCATGATTTGGACTTTTGAAGACATGCACATGGACAATGAAATCACAGAGATGTGTCTGAAACCATTTTTCAAATGACATCTAGAGACGTCTCTAGTGTGGGGACATCAAATAGGCAGGGTCCATGGTGGAGGCATGTCAGGGAAGTGCAATGAACGTAGACGTCCCCGATGGATTTTTAGAAACAGGCACGTTCACATTTAGACTTTTTTTTAGACATGAACAGGCATCAGTAAAGTGCTTCTTGTGACCTTAAAACATCTATAGGGTGGGGGGAGTGTTCACTATCCCAAGCAGCATGGCCGTTTTATTACTACCTTTATCGCTTGTTTCTGACATCTGCTATATACCTGGAATGATTCCCTAATAGCAGACACTCAATCAGCATGCAGCTCAGATGATGATCGCACAGTGCCCTACCTACCAGAACCTGATGTTGGAGCTGTGGCCTGGTAAGGGGACCCTGTAATGGCCACTATCAACCCCAAATGGCAGTTTTAGATGGCCGCCATCTTGAGGTCTGTCCTTCGATCACTGCCCCTCATACCGGCATACCGGCTGCCGGCTTTTTGCAGGCCCCCCACCTCTGTTTATTACTCTGCTGTTTGTGGCCCTATCTGTTCCCGGGCTGATCGGCTGCATGTCATAGGAGGCATGGCCCGCTCTTGACTGAGGCTCATGCTCGTTGAGCACAGGGGGATGTCAAACTGCCTCCAGCGGTCCAACACTGCAGTGTGGATGCCATCTCTCAACACATACTTGGACTCTTTAGTCTGCTGACTGGCAACAAGTGAAATTGAGTGTGACCGGGGAGGTCAGCGATAGCCACCAGAAGATCGCAAAAGAGCTGCGATTCACATTGCCTACACGCAGCACATGGCTGAGAGAGGCCTGCAGAAGCCTAGCAGCCTGGGCGAAGACAAGGATCTTCAGTGTGAAGAAGAAATGCTACTAAGATAAGGCCGTCTTTCTTGACTCACTTACACCAGGGAAAAAGGAACTACAGTAGGAGAGATAGTAAGGAAGAGGAAGATCAAAATCAGTTAAGGGAAAAGAGGAGACGGAAGCGATGATGAATGAAAAAAAAGAAAACAAAAAGAGGAAGAAGGGGATAGATAGAGAAGAGAAAAAAAAGGGGGAAAATAATGTCATATCCCATACTGCTTAACCGTATGGGATCTGTAGGGGAATACTCAGAGTGCCTCACAGTCTCAGCTCAGCAGCTCTCATACTTCTGGTTGAGGGTTGGTACCTCTGCAATGCTCCCTGACTCTCACCAGTCTCACTATAATAGTGCAGGGGATACCTCAGCGCAGTTCAAGGATATTTGGGGATGAGAGAAGATATCCTTATTCACCATGACTGACAAAGGTTATATGCTGCAGCACTGTCTAGATTCTTTCACACCACAGAACCAACAACTGCAGCCATGTTACCCTCGAACCCAGCTCGCAGTTCTGACAATAATCTAGGGGACCCCTTGTTTCTTCCTCACTGGCCACAAAAGTAGACCTTCTGGAGATCTTGTAGGAACTCAAGTTATTTCAGCTGGATTTCTCCAAGGCGGTGAGTGATATCGTAAAATCTGAACTGAAGTCCCTAGATGACCTTGTCACTCAGAACAAAATTAACATTGGTGAACAGATTGATGCAACATATCTTTTTCAATCTAAAATACACATACTTGATCTGGTCACCAAGGACTTAAGAGAATGCCATGATGATCTTGAAAACCACCAGAGATGGAATAACATCAGGGTCCTGGGCATACCAGAATCTGCCGGAGATAATGATAAAGGGGGAGGAGTAGCCTAGTGGTTGGGGCAAGGTACTTCAGGCCGGAAGGTCGGGGGTTCAAATCCCACTAGAGGACAGCAACCTTGGGCCGGAAGGACTGGGGTTTCTAGTTCCACAGATGCTCCTTGTGGTCTTGGGCAAGTCACTTAACCCTCCATAGCCCATGTTCCCTGTAAGTATTAGTGTATGTGTCTCATATCCCCGTGTGTTAAATGTATCCCCCAATTGTGTTGTGACCGCTTTGATTGAAGGATAAGGCGGTATACAAAACTGTCTAAATAAATAAATAAATAATGAGAACTCTGAAAAACTAATTCAGCATCTGCACATCTTCTGCGTCCCCAGGATTCCTGAACCAGTAAAACTTGAGAGAGCCCATGGAAGCCTAGAGCCTAGGGTTGGCACTGGATCTCGCCCTTGCCCCATCTTAGCATGCTTCCACTCTTTCAAGGACAAAATATGTCTTCGGCGCAGCCTCCAAAGAAAACAATAGATTGGCTTTCAGGGTCAAGAGATCCAAGTGTTTCAGGATCTCTCTCAGTACATGATATAGCAGAGGAAGTGCTTCAAACCCCTGACTGAATTGTTACTTTAAAAAGCTGGATATTCAACTGGAGTATTAGTGAATATAGGTTCTTTAAGTTACATGGATTGAGAATTATTACCCTATATTTTAGGTCCCTGGTGATAGAGTTGATAATTAATATTGGACCACTATTATGGCTACAGCTAAATGGTCAGACGTCTACACTTATTCAGAAGAACAAATGCATGTTATATTGAAGGATATACCAGAACTAGGCTCACAAGACAAGTTGATGTATATTGAACATTGGTTTGAGCTATTAAAGTTTTATTAAAAATAACAGCGAGCTCAACTGCACAGCTCTTCTTTGTCACAATATACTAAAACTGGCACTTCCCCAAAGGGCTTATGGGTTATTATGTATCCAAAGTTGTCTAATACTGATGATGCTTTCCTTCAAAAGTGGAATGGTATCCCTAAGAACATAAGAAATACCATACTGGGTCATTCCAAGGTCCATCAAGACCAGTATCCTGTTTCCAACAGTGGCCAATCCAGGTCACAAGTACCTGGAAGGTTCCCAGAAAGGCACACAATGGCAAGCAGTGGATTTCCCGGGTCCTCTTTAATAAAGTTTTATGGACCTTTTCTCCAGGAACGTGTCCAAATCTTTTATAAACCTAGCTACATTAACAGCCTTCGCTACATCCTCTGGTAAAAAATTCCAAAATGTGATTACACGTTGAGTGAAAAAATATTTTCTCTTATTAGTCTTAAATGGGTTGCATTGTAGCTTCATTGCATGTCCCTTAGTCTTTCTACTTTTTTGATGGAGTAAACAACCGATCTACGTTTACCCGTTCTACTCCATTCATTAATTTATAGACCTCTAACCTTTTAAGCCTTTTCTCATAGGGGAATTCTTCTATCCCTTTTACTATTTTGGTGGCTCTTCTCTGTACCTTTCTAATTCTGCTATATCCTTTTTAGCAGGGGCGGCTCAAGGCAATCTTGTGCCTGAGGCAAAGGATGAGATGATACCCCCTCCACACCCCCATAGAGGGGGGGGGGCGGGACTTTTTCAGAACTCCAATCAGGGACTGAACCAAACCAAAAAGCCTATTAGATTATATGGAGGAAATGCAAGATAACTATCATTAAAATCATCTGTAATACCTGAAGATTGGAGGATGGCGAATGTAACACCAATTTTTAAAAAGGTTCCAGGAGTGATCCGGGAAACTACACACTGGTGAGCCTGACGTCAGTACTGGGAAAAATGGTAGAAACCATCATAAAGAACAAAATTGCTGAACACGTAGATAGTCATGGCTTAATGGGAGACAGCCAACATGGCTTTAGACAAGGAAGATCTTGTCTTATTAATCTGTTATGTCTTTTTGAAGGTGTAAACAAACAGGTAGACAAAGGTGAGTCTGTTGATATAGTGTATTTGAACTTTCAGAACGCCTTTGACAAGGTCCCTCATCAGAGACTTTTGGCAAAACTAAAGAGTCATGGGATAGGAGGCAGTGTACTATTGTGGATCGGGAACTAGTTAAAAGATAGAAAGCAGAGGGTAGGACTAAATGGCCAATTTTCCCAATGGTGAAAGGTGAATAGTGGTGTACCCCAGGGATCTGTGCTGGGTCCACTGCTTTTTGATATATTCATAAATGACCTGGAAAAGGGAATAACGAGTGAGGTTATCAAATTTGCAGATGACACAAAAATATTTAAAGTTGTTAAAACCCAAGAGGATTGTGGAGAATTGCAAGAGGATCTTGATAAATTGGAAAACTGGGCATCAAAATGGCAGATGAAATTTAATGTGGACAAGTGCAAAGTTATGCACCTAGGGAAGAACAACCCAAACTATGGTTACACAGTGCAAGGTTCGACATTAGGAACCACCACCCAGGAAAAAGATTTAGGCATCATTGTGGATAACATATTAAAACCCTCGGCCCAGTGTGCAGCAGCGGCCAAGAAAGCAAATAGAATGCTAGGTATCATAAGGAAAGGAATGGAAAATAAAACAAAGGATATTATAATGCCTCTATAGCGTTCCATGGTGAAACCGCACCTTGAATATTGTGTGCAATTCTGGTCGCCGTAAATTAAAAAGGATATAGCATTATTAGAAAAGGTTCAGAGAAGAGCCACCAAAATGGTAAAGGGGATGGAAGGATACCCCTATGAAGAAAGGCTAAAGAGGTTAGAGCTCTTTAACCTGAAAAAGAGACGGCTAAGAGGAGATATGATAGAAGTCTATAAATTAATGAATGGAGTGGAACGGGTAAACGTAGATCGATTGTTTACGTTATCAGAATATAGAAAGACTAAGGGACATGCAATGAAACTTAAGACTAATAAAAGAAAATATTTTTTCACTCAACGTGTAATCAAACTCTGGAATTTGTTACCGGAGGATGTAGTAAAGGCTGTTAGTGTAGCTGGGTTTAAAAATGGTTTGGACAAGTTCCTAGAGGAAAGGTCCTTAAACCATTATTAAGAAGGGACCCAGGATATCAATGCTTGACCCAATACAAGCATTGTGGAACCTGTGTCTTTTGGGGAAACTGCTAGGTACGTATGACCTAGATTGGCCACTGTTGGAAACAGGATACTGGGCTTGATGCAGCTTGGTCTGACCCAGTATGGCAAATCTTATGTTCTTATGTTCTTAAGATGTTTGCACACCGAGGGGGCGGAGCCTGATGTCCAGCGGGATGGTCGCATAACGCTGAGGCTCCCGAGAGGCCTACTCAGAATCCTGAATTAACACCTCACTAACTTAGAACTTCTACTCTGATCTTGCCGGGGCACATTGGTGAGATGGCGGGGACCAAACCAACGCGCCTGGAATTTGGATCTCCAGCGGCTTCTCACGGCAAACGTTCCAAAACTGAACCTCCGTCCCCGCAGAAGGGGCCGGCCTTGTGCGAGGGCCCCGAAATGCAGCAGGAAATCCTCGTAGAGATCAGAGGGGTCAAAAACCTTGTGCAGGCAAACGGTGAAGCACTCCGAGCGCTGCGGGAAGATTTTGGTGTGCTGCAAAGCAAGCTAGAAGGGCTTTCTTCGCGTCAGGACAAAATGGAGAGCATATTGGACTCCCATGCGGCCCGGTTGTCCAAACTCGACAAAGTTGAACGACAGGTGCGGGCCTTGCAGAAAGAGGTGGAAGATGGCAATAATAGAGCGCGCCGCAACAACATACGACTCGTGGGCATACCGGAGGGAGCGGAATCGGGAGACATGAAAGAGTTTTTATGCAAAATCCTCCCTTCCCTGCTCCAACTCACCTTTACCAAAGATTTGGAGATTGATCGCGCTCATCGTGTACCCACAAGCATAACGCTCAACAGGAAGACCCCGCGGCCTATCATCTTTCGACTATTGAGATATCAACACGTGGAGCAAATTCTAAGTGCCTCTCGGGCAAAGAGCCATATGGAGTTTGAGAGCCACAAGATCTCCTTCTATCCCGACTTGGCTAAACCCACGGTCGACCGCCGAAAGCGCTTTCTGGAATTCCGGCCGAGGCTTCAACAACTACAAGCACGCTATGGCCTGATGTACCCGGCCAAGCTCCGAGTCACGCTTCACAATCAGACAAGAACATTTGAGGACCCTGATCTACTAGCGGAGTTTTTGGATTCCAAAGAAGCCGACTTGATGCGCTGACTTCCAGAATATTCCTGCAAGTCTCCTCATATCCGCTGTACCTGCCATATTGGATCTGCCGCAGCCTAGCAAAGAGTCTGGCGTGGGCAGTCTGTGGCCTTACTCTTGATGGTATCTGTGACCCGACTCCATCTACCCACAGTAGCCTCGATGAGTATCAGAGACAGTGTTATTATGGACTCTGGTGTTTCTTTTCTTTTTTTTTACATGTCTTTCTATTTCCTCTCTAGGGCCTCCTCCCGCAGACATATGGTCGCCATATTCTTTGGGGGTTTTGCTTCTTCTCTAAGATACGTTGGTACATACTTTTCAATATGGGGTGTATTAGCCAGAATACTCGGTGATTATGACATTGTTGTACAGATTCTGCTTATGTTATATGTTATCAAGCGCCCTTGCCTAAAATGTCTATTACCGATTGATGGCACCATGTAAGATTTTCTCATTGAACGTAAAAGGAATCAATAATCCGATAAAACGGAAGAAAATCCTAAGCTACCTCAGTCAGGAAGCAGCGGATCTGATTTTTCTCCAAGAAACGCATTTAAATTCGAAGGAAACTCTTAAACTCAATATTAAACCTTACATGGTGGCCGCCTATTCCCCAGCCGTTTCTAAGAAATGTGGGGTTGCCATACTGATTAGGAAATCTTTGCATGCTACTGTTATTGCGACTAGCTCAGATACAGAAGGTAGATGGTCTAGAGTTCACCTCAAGATAGGTAGCCTTGAAGTTACATGTATATGCCTTTACGCTCCTAATGTTGATGACCCTGCCTTTTTTGCTACCATTGCTCAGGTTGCGCAGGCTTCTGCTAATACTTCATTGATCATTGGGGGGGATTTCAATCTAGTCCTTGATCCCCTGATTGACAAACAGCCGCCTAGGACGAGTGGTCCCCCCAAGAGTCACGCCACGCTTACCTCCCTGATTAAGGATCTTGCTTTAGTTGATCTATGGAGGTTACTACACCCCAATGAGCTTGACTTCACCTTCTTCTCCTCCCCTCATAAATCTCAGTCTCGCATAGACTTCTTTCTAATCTCAAAACTGTTAGTTCCTCAGGTGGACACTGCAAAGATTCACTCCCAACATATTTCAGATCATGCTGCCATTTCCTTTCAATTACACACCACTGCATCCCAGGGAAACTCGGGAGCCTGGTTCTTTGATAGAGCCCTGTTAACTCAGCCAGAGTTCCAGTCAGAAATTCGAGCAGCCATACAGGATTACTTCCATTTTAATCTACCCCAAGATACTGCGAATTGGGCTTGGTGGGAGGGCTTCAAAGCGGCCATTCGGGCAACGATCACTAGCTATCAAATCCGCCTGCGGAAACAACGTAAACAGCAGCTGCTCATACTAGACCAACAAATAAAAGCAGGCGAACGAGTTCTAACTTCACGCACTGACCCATGTGTATTAATTTGATTACAGCGTCTCCGTTTTCAATATAATTCAATCCTCTCAACTGCAGCTTCTAAGAGTATTGAGCTTCAGCGAGGGACATATTATCGTGAAAATAACCGAGCCGGTCGACTCTTAGCCAATGCCTTGAAAGGTCAAAAAGAAGCCAAACGCGTTGCGGCCCTTCGAGCTCCACAGGGAGGGGGCATAGTGACCACAGACTCCGACATTGTAGAGCTCTTTCGGGATTTCTATACCCGCCTATATCAATCTGAATGTGAGTTCTCGTCAGAGACATTCGAGCGATTGCTTTCTGGCATTCAGCGGCCGACCCTCTCTGAAGATGATAGGGATGCGATGGATGAACCCTTCTCTACTTCAGAGATCCAATCTGCCCTAAAACGAACAGCCTCGGGCCGTGCCGCAGGGCCCGATGGTCTCCCGACCGAATTCTACAGAACGTTCAGTGCAGATTTAGTTCCCTATTTAAAACTCTATTTTACTGCCCTTGCGGTAGATACATCCTCTTTGGGATCCTTTTCTGCAGCTAATGTGGTTGTATTTGAGAAAGAAGGCAGAGACCCGCTACTGACCGCCAACTACCGTCCAATCTCCCTACTTAATGCTGACTATAAGATCTTCGCAACGATCTTGGCCACCCGGCTATCTGACATGATGGCTACCCTAATTCACCCCGACCAATGCGGTTTTATACCCGGCAGATCAACTGCTGACAATGCTCGGACCTTGTGCCATGTGCTATCTAGTGCTGCCAATCTCGACCATCCATGGGTGGGTCTTTCCCTGGATGCCGAAAAAGCCTTTGATCGTCTAGAATGGCCCTTCTTATTTGCAGTTCTCCGATGGTATGGCTTTGGAGAGGGCTTCCTCCGATATCTCCAAGTCATGTATACTCAACCCGTCGCCAGTATTTGTGTAAACGCCATCAAATCTCAGCCATTTAACCTCCAAAGAGGCACGCGTCAAGGTTGCCCCCTATCACCAATGCTTTTTGATCTCGCTCTTGAACCCCTAGCCCTCCTTATTAGACAGTCTGCACGTATCCGAGGTGTCCCCTTTAGTCATAGGGAGATTAAACTCTCTGCATATGCAGATGACCTTATGCTCTTCGTATCCCTCGATTCGGTTCCAGCTGTCTTGGATCTGATTGACGGATACTCACAATTATCGGGCTATAAAATTAACTGGACCAAATCTGTAGCATTCCCACTGAACCGCTGGGTACATGAGGCTGACATGCAGGCCTTTCCCTTCCTTTGGCAATCCCGCATGGTGAAGTATCTCGGGGTCCATTACTGTTCTCCTTTAGAAGACACTATCAGTTTTAATGCCAAAGAGGTAGTCTCCAAAGTCCGTGAACTCACAAATCGTTGGTCTCCCTTATCTCTCACATGGTGGGGCCGCTTAGAAACTGTGAAAATGATGATAGTCCCCAAAGTGAACTACATTTTAGAAATGCTGCCATGCTTACTTCCGTTACATACTTATAAAGATATTGAGGGCCTTCTCGTCCGTTATCTCTGGCAGGGCAAGCCACCAAGGATAGCTAAACATAAACTGCAGTCTGCAAAGGAACGAGGGGGTACCAGATTTCCTGATTTTCTTAGATATCATCAAGCCTTTCTACTTAAGCAAGGTGCCCGATGGCTAGATGCCTCAACAGACAGCAGACCAGTTTGGCTTGACATAGAAGAGGAGCTTAGTAGCCCAATTCCGTTGACCCATCTCCCCGGTATGTCCTATCAAGTAGACACCCGCCATCCACCAATGATTGTCGATACTCTTGCGGCCTTTAACACTCTCATTCTATCACTGGGCCCGAATGTATGTCCTCAGGACGGACTCCCGCTATGGAATAACCCCAGAATTCAAGTCCTAAATAGAACAATAGCCTGGAAACCCTGGTACTCCAGGGGGATCTGGACACCCCAACAGCTTTTCTCTGCAGCTAGTTGGAAAACCTTTTCTGATTTACAAAAGGAATTTGCGTTACCAGCGAAACACTACTTTCAATTGATGCAGCTTCAACACTGCCTCAAAAGTGCTCGAATCATGCCGCCCTCTGCCCCTACTGAGGATGGGCTATTAGAGATAGTTCACTCCATTAGTAGTACACATGGGGTAGCCTCTAACTTTTATAAAATAATATGTCAGGGTACAGACACGGACACTTTTAGAGCCCAACAAGCCTGGGAGCGCGAACTGCAAACCACTTTAACCCCTGTGCAATGGAGCGTTTTCTGGAGTAAAGTAGTGCGGGTTTCCCGGTCTGCCTCTGTTACCCAAACTCTCTTCTTCTTTGCACACAGATGCTTTTATACCCCAGAAAAAATAGCCAAATGGAACCCAAATGCTAGGGACCTGTGTTGGTTTTGCCATACTGCTGTGGGAACCTTCGCTCATGTTATTTATGAATGTCCTCAACTGCAGGTCTATTGGGGGCGGGTCTGGGGTCGTATTCAATTTATCTTACACTTTCATGAACCTCTCTCTTGGAAGGTCGTGGGACTCCGCTCTGTGGCGGAGGTCCCCTCTCTTCCTAAGAAGGGTCACTTTCTTCTTGATTTCATGCTGGGTATAGCCATATGCTTAATCACGAGGAATTGGAAGGATAGCTCTCGACTTACTGTCAATGAATGGTGGAACCTCGTCTGCTTATATAGTAAATATGAGCAGATACCTCGGAGAGCTATTCCCCATGTCCAAACTCACTCTCGCTTGTCTAAATGGCAGATGCTTAATGATTATGTACAATCTGCTCATTGCTCCAACATGCCTGTATAATGCGCACTCATCATGTTTTAGATCACCGTTAGGTTTTGTAACACAATAATGTAAGTACACGCCCGCTTCGGGAATGCTTAGTTTTCTAGAGAAGAAGCAGGGGGGAGGGGGGTGGTAGGGGTTTACTTTGGTGTATGTATTACACGTTATGTATCTGTCTTTTAGCTGTATGTCTTCCTTTTCCTTTGTTGTTATAAAACGAAAATAAAGAATCTAAAAAAAAAAAAAGATGTTTGCACACCAAGGAACTAAAAGAGAGTGAGAACCGTAGAACAGTTTATAAAACTAAATTATAACTCATTTTAATTTTGTTGTTATAAACTGTGTTATGGTTCTTGCTTTTTCTTTTTCAACATATATTTTGCATCCACAGTAGGTGCAGAGCAGAAACAGGACATTCACCCACAGAACTCTATATACGAAACATCACCCACCTAATCCAATTCAGGAAAGCATTAAAGCACCACCTGTTCACCACATACTACCCTGAATCCAGCCTCAGTAATCATACATGTTGCCCCTCAGACAATCACGCACCACACCTAAACAATCAGACTCAGTATGAAAAAGGCTAACCCACCGATCCTTCAAAAGTAAATAAGATGTAGATAGACCCTGCTTGAAAAAGGTAATAGTGTAAATACAATGTAGATAGTTTCCCCAGTTGTTTCCATGTTGATTTCCCTGTTTATTGTAAAGTTTACAACTCAGAATGCCTGTGTTGTATATTTGATGTTGAATGTAAACCGCACTGATCTGAAAAGCGCGGTATAGAAGAACTGTTAAATAAATAAATAAATAAATAAATATCTTCAAAAAAAATCTGATTCGGATGATCTCATAAGAACATAAGATATGCCATACTGGGTCAGACCAAGGTCCATCAAGCCCAGTATTCTGTTTTCAACAGTGGCCAATCTAGGTCATATGTACCTAGCAGTTTCCCCAAGGGACACAGGTTCCACAATGCTTGTATTGGTTCAAGCATTGATATCCTGGGTTCAAGCATTGATATCTCACTAACAACAACAACAACAACAACCATTCTCCAGTACCAGGCATATTGTGAACTAATACAAAACCCTACAACAAAGAGCACATCTACCATACCATATCATATCAGCACCAACTTCCAAAACTCACATAAAGAGCCCATCTAAAAAAAAGGTCACTGTAAATACTACAGTGGGCCCTGGAACATCCATTTGAAATGCTGAACAAGTCAAATTACTACAGTACAGTATAGATATTTATGTACAAACTCCATGTTAACAGAACCCATGGGCTCAGTCACACACCCAGAACACAGACCCTCACCAAGTACAGAATAAGTAACCACAATCTAAAGTAAAAATAAAAATATGTAGACAAAATTTAAACTGAAACCCCAAGAAGCCAGACTCCGCATGCAGTGCAACATCAGATAAATAAGAGATGTAGTTCCCCCATAATGTGTAAAATATAAAGATAGCACAAAGTCCAATCACTAAAATGAAATACAATTATTTTTTGTTACCTTTGTTGTCTGACCATTTTATTCTCTGATCATACAGGTCCCGGTCTGAAGCTTCTGTTTTCCTGTCTTCTCTTCTCTTTCTGTGGTGTATGGTCCATCTGCCATTTTTTATCTCTTCTTTTGTTTTCTTCACTTCCTTCCAGCAGCCCATTTCCAGTTCCAGTAACCCTCCAAAGTATCAGCCCTCTTTCCAGTCCTCCCCTCCCAGTACCTTCCAATGTCAACCGCCTTGCATTCCCACGACTGCCACTGGAGTCCATTCCCTTCCAGTCCCCCTCCTTCCCCACTGTCCAGCCCCTTCTAGTCCAAATACCATCCCAGGTATCAGATCACGTCCACTCTCAGTGCCACCCCCCCCCCCCAGTCAGCTCCCTTCCAGTCACCCTACCCTTTATCCATCCCCCTTCCAGTGCCATTCGCACATGTCGGCTTCCTTCCATCCTCCTCCCCATTACCCAGACACCTACCACTCTCATCCCCAAGTGTCAACTCCCTTCCAGTCCCCCTTCAGTACATCCCAGGTATCAGCTCCATTCTAGCCCCCTCCTTCCTCCGCCATATCAGCTCCTTTGCAGCCCCCTCCTTCTCCTGTGTCAGCTCCCTTCCTGCCTCCTCCTTCCCCTGGCCGACCCTCTCAGTATCCACTCCCTTCCTGTCCTAGTCTTCCATCCCCCCGCATCAGCCCATTTGTAGCCCTAGCCCCTAGTTTTCTTCCAGGGCCAGCAGCACTCTCCTCCCTTCCCCCATTAGCCCATTTCCAGTCCCAGCCCATTTCCAGTCCTATCCACCTTATCAGCCCACTCTACTCCTAGCCCCCCAATCAGTCCATTACCAGTCCTAGTTAATTTCCAGTGCCAGCCTCCCATCAGCCCATTACAAATCCTAACCCCCCCAATAAGTCCATATCCAGTCCTAGCCCCCCTAATCAGCCCATGTCCAGGCCTAACCCCACCAATCAGCCCATTACCAGTCCTAGCCCCCCTCCCGATCAGCCTATTTCCATTCTTAACCCCGCATCAGCGCATTTCCAGTTCTACCCCCTCCCGGATCAGCCCATTACCAGTCCTAGCCCCCCTCAGATCAGTCTATTTCCATTCTTAACCCCCCATCAGCCCATTTCCAGTTCTAGCCCCCATGATAGCCCATTACCAGTCCTAGCCCCCCCTCCCGTTCAGCCTATTACCATTCTTGACCCGCCATCAGCCCATTTCCAGTTTTAACCCCTATGAAAGTCCATTACCAGTCTTAGCCCCCCCTCCCAATCAACCTATTTCTATTCTTAAACCCTCATCAGCCCATTTCCAGCTCTAACCCCCTCCCCCCAGCCCAGCCCAGCCCCAGACCTTCTGAAGGGAAATTTAACAAAAAAAACCCAGAATGAAGTGCCCCGTGGCCCCCACCTCCCTGGAAGAGCCCTGCCTTCTATTTCCCCCATGCTGGCTCAGCTTTGCAGAGCCACGAAGGGAGAGTGTTTCCCTTTCCCGTGGCTCTGTTAAAGTTGAGCCCACCGGCGCGGATGGGAAACAGGCATTTCCTGCATGAGACATCAGTGCCGGCGGGCTCAATTTTAACCCTTATAATGTCAGCCCTGTATGTCCAGGGCCGGTGACTTGTGCGGGGATGTTATTCCACCTCCGAGGTGGAATAACCTCCCTGGACCCTTTTTCTTCAGTGGTCCGGAGCTTGGATTGGGTAGGGGGCCTGAAGGCATTCCCCGCAGCCCTAACTCTGGCCTTAGGAGCCCGGATTGGGGTCGGGCTGCAGGGAATGAAGCCCTGAAGTCCGGCGGCCGGCATCGCAACTCTTCAATGGAGCCGCATTGCCATGGCAACATGATGACATGGCACCATGGCTCCATTGAAGATCCTTCAGTGAATTAGCCGGATAGAGTCTTGTACATGCAGGCCAAGCTGAATTGCAGTCCCGGCCTGCATATACTGGACTGTTCGCGATTCTGATCCCGCGGGATCAGAATCATGATCCCCTCTGTACGTGCGGTTCAGATCAGACATACAGAGGGGATCTACATCCAGGACTGAAAAAACCTGTATGTGTCTTGGCACGATATACTTCACAATTACTGCTATCTCCCCTGGTCTCCTCTATTATGCAGAACATCCCGACGTCTGCCGAGGAGCGAACATAAGCAGTTTCTCCTGTGATATAACATTCTCTGTCAGATAATTTCTTCAGAGAATTTCAGCCACGTTCTCTCCATCTCTGCCTTTTGATATTTTTTTATTTTTTTGTAGATATATTATATAATCTTATGTCACATCAGCCATTTTTCATGCACCTGCTTGGTCAAGTCTCACACTGTGATACATCACGGCCAGTGTGTACACTCCCTGACATTGTTCAATTTTACAATTAGTTTTTTAATTTTTTATGGCCATATTTACATCTATCTACTTATAGCAACTAGACATTGTTTGGTTCTCTAACTTTTAATTTTGATTGCACATGGTTGCTTCATGCTTTCATTGCTGACCTTTGACCTGTCCTTTGGCACGAATCAAGCTCATTGCTTTAAAAACATATCGGTATACACCTACGGCTTCTTGCTTACAATACAGTGAGTTAGTCCTACCATCTGCTAGGTAAGGTCCTCATTTTGTTTGTTATGTTACAACCATGCAAGTTGTATTATCTTCTTTATGATTTATTCCTCTATGTTGCAGTGATTTTATTGGTTTGATTTTGTAGAGTTTCTTCCCTTTTAATTTACAAGTGGTACAAGATACAGGTATTTACCGGGCTCTCTCCAACTTTTATGTAGGTTTCACAATAATGGTTTAATTACTTTATACTCACACTTGATCCTCCTCATCTCTCTTCAGTGGCACTATTGGCCTGTCCTTTACATAGTTTTTACTGTATTGGTTTTATATATGCTAGATCTTTCTGTACATCACGTTCTATTAGGTCTTAGAGCATCAAGCCCACTTTTTTCATTTGTTTGAACACATTTTAATATTATCATGTTGTTTTTAACTTTTTATTCCACATTGATTTTCTTTTTAATATGGACATATCTATGTTTTATTTTTTTATATTTGTATAATTTGTTATTTACCCAACTATTTATTTATGTTTTTATTGTACTTTTCGAGGTTTGTTTCCCCCTGAAGAAGGCCTCAGTGGCCGAAATGCATTGGGGCATAATAAAGATACACAGTGAGAATTATTACCTTGTATTTATATTGAGTCAACTCTTACAAAAGCATTCCATCTAATACAGATGGGGATTCCCTTCTGCCTTGATTTTCAAGTGGAACAACACACAGCAGAAGGTTGTGGAGCTGACCGATTGTCTTGATATAGTGGACTTGCTACAAAATGGGGTGGGGCGTACCACAAGCCAGCTCAGAGAACAGTGAGACTGGCAAGCCTCAACTCCGAAGCAGCGCAAGGTATCTGGGACCCAAAGGCATCTTAATGATGTTTCAAAAGACTCTCATGACCAGGATATGAACACCACTAAGCCTTCCTGATTCAGCTTAAAAGTGTTTGTCTGCTCTCTTTAAATGCTTCCTTATGATACATATGCTTTTCCATAACACATTGTTTGCTTGCTTCTCCTCGCTCTGACCAAGGAGACTCTATTAAACTATTAGCTGTTTGAATTAGCTTTACTATTAGAAGATTCTTATAAGAATGGGTGAACCCTCAGGAATATCTCATGTGGTTCAGGGCCAGCAGGCCTGAGAGAATGTGTGGCGCACACTCTGTTGCATCAGCAGCAATTCCTATTTCAGGCAACTGTTCCTGATAAATACTAAGCAGCAAGTTGGGGTTGAGAAATGACAACTGGGTTCAGATAGTTCAATGCTCGATGGGTGGTCTTGTGTCAGAGGTAATGCTCCTGTACAAGCTGGTGGGGTTGCAGGGGATTCTCCTGTTTCATGACATCAGCACCCCCTAATAGGGCATCTTTGATACAAACTTGGTTATTCTAAGGAGTATCCATCCTTACTAAGAAGGACCGTAGTCGAGGGGGAGGGGGGGATGAGGGATGGATTCTCTAGAGGAGATGAGAGGAGAAAGAAGCATCGCAAGGATTGGTGCACCATGGGGGAGAACAGGGCAAAACCTGTCCTCCCTTGATTAGAGAAGCTGGTCGATGGGCTGGTACAGTAGCTGAGGGCCCTCTGAAGGATTATGGTTAAGCTCATATCATGGAATGTCAGGGCTCAACAGCCCAGTTAAGCGCAGGTAGGTGCTGGAGCAGCTGAGAAGGAAGAAGACTGTCATAGTCTTCCTGCAGGAATCCCACTTGTCTGGGCAGGATCACCTATGGCTCCGATCCCATATGTCCCTGCAGGTCTTCATGTCCAATTTCTCAACTCACAGAGGGGGAGGGAATGACCTTTTTCTCCCAGAATTGCTTCTTCCAGATCACTTCGCAGTATAATGATCCTGGGGTTAGGTTCCATATTCTGATTGGGACCATAAAAGGAACTCTATTCATGATTATTAATGTTTATATTCCCCCCTCCTAAATTGGCAACACATTGGCCGAGATTTTGAAGGCAGCTCAAACCCATCAGCAGGGAGAACTGCTGATTGGGGGAGACTTCAACTGTGATTTATCAGACATCTATAGGTCTAGGAAGGGGAGTCATGCCTCCATGAACCCAAATAAGCCTGTGCAGCCTATCACTCTTTTGGACCTCAGTGATCCTTGGAGGGCTATCCATGAGGGAGAGCGAGATTACACATTCTATTCCCTGGCCCATCAGAGTCACTCCAGAATAGACTTTTGGCTCATTTTGTGCAGCATGGCCGCCATGAAACAAACACTTTTTTGCTCCTTATTCATGGTCAGCAACAGGCCTAGACATGGACACCTCAATGCTAAAAACGTGTTCCACAATGTCTCCTGGGATTATTTGTTCTGGGTGGTGGAGGCCTATGGCATTAAGAGTGCTTTCCTAGACTGGGTGAAGGTGCTGTACAACAAACCCACCGCACAATTTTGGTGAATGACGACTTATCAGAGACTTTTTACCTGTGGCAGAGCACAAGTCAGGGTTGACCATTGTCGCCCATGCTTTATCTACTCACCATGAAATCTCTGATATTGAAGGTCCGCCAGACCTCCAAATTGGAGGGTATTCAAGTAGAGAAGGAAATTTTCAAGATTAATCTTTTTTGCAGATGACATGCTTTCATTCCTTAGCAATGCTAGCAGGGGCATAGGGCGGGTAATGGACACTAGGGCAGTTTGGGGCCATATCTGGACTGAAAATGAACTGGGGGAAATTGGAAGTCATGCAGGCCTTACAGCCTTGTACATGTCAGGGACAGTGAGATTTTCCTTTGATGTGGGCAGGGGACTATCTCAAATATATGGGCATTTTTCTTAATGCAGATCCTTGGAAGATCTACTCAAAGAACATTGGGGACAAGTTGGAGGGCATGAGTGCTGGAAGGAGCATTCATTGTCCTTTTTTGGAGAGAGTGGCACTGGTCAAGATGGTTATGCTCCTGAGATTGTTATACCCTCTGCAAATGTTACCTATTTGGCTCAAGGGCAGGGAGGAAAAGCTTTATAAAAGCATGCTGGGATCTTTTCTGTGGAGGGCCCGGGGGTATGGATCAGCTATGCTAAGCTTGTAGCAGATAGGGAACACGGGGGGAGACTGGGTTGCCGGACCTGCAGCTATATAATGTTGCTACCATTATAAGGTGGATATACAAGCTGGTGCATCCAGGTGGGGGAGGTATGCACTGGAGGACCTTCTGTATGGGAGTTGCTCGCCTTATAGGTGCTTCAATTTGCTTCAAACCACTGGTCCACTTTCAGTATGCTTGTGGGGAACCCAGAATTCCCACTAGGGGTAGAGGGGGACACTTTTAAATTGTGGGAATGACAGGGTTGCAGATTTGTTGGGCAGTTACTAGAGTTGTGGAGAGGGGTGTTATGCACTTTCAACATGCTAAAGGAGAAATGGTAGTTGTCCAACAACCACTTAATGGCATATTTGCAATGTCGCCATTATGTGACTAGTAGGTCCAAAGGAGGGGATGATAGGGGGGGATACACTGCTCTGGACAAGATTTTTCTCTCCACCCCTGCCAAGTTCAACAGAATGCCTTATTGGTACAGAGTGGCAAGAGAGTGGAATCCGAGGGGATGGGAGGGGGTGCAGTCTGGTGCTAGGGCAGATGAGCTAGACGAGCAAGTGAAGAGCTGATTTTTAAGCACCTTTTCACAGATATATACCAGTTTATCACCAATGTTTCACTGCAGGAGATGCAATATAAGATCTTCCACAGGGCACACATATCCAAAAACAGGGGGTGAAATTGAAACTCTAGGACCAACTTGAGTGTTTGAGATGCAAGACATGTCGGGATGCTGTGACCCACACATTTTTAGAGTGTCACACTTTGCGGGTGTTCTGTAGGGCGGTGCTAGAACACATTCATTGGGTGATAGAGGCCGCATTGAGTGGATTTATTTTGCCCTGTTGTTGGGAGAGGAAACACCCTTGAGAGAGAAGAGGTTGGACCCATGGAGCAAAAGTTTGCAAGGGTTGCCTGATGACTTCTAGGAAAGTAATTCTGACTAAGTGGGTAGATGAGCGGGCTCCTGAGTGTGAGCAGTAGGAAGGCTGCATGCGTGATATGGCTGAGTGGCTGTTGAAAGCATGTGATGGGAAAAGTTCTGAGGTTAGGCAGAAATATGAAGCATTATGGAACAGCTTTGTTGCTGGTCTATAAGAATAGTGGATTGTTGGAAGGGTGGGAGTGGCTTGAGGAAGGGGGATAGAAGGGAGGAGGAGGTGAGTAAAGGAAAAAGAGACCAATGAATGTGCAGGGAACAGTAAACTGGGGGCATGGAGCCATATCCCTGGTCGTACTGTACTATTGGGAGGAGGGGCACTGTGAAATGTGGGGAGAGGGACCATTTTGATGGAGATCATTGTATACTCACTGGGGTTTGCAGTAGACAATGTGATACTGTTGTGCACTGTTTCCCAGTAGAGGTAGTAGGAAAAGAGGACTATATCTGAATTCAAGAAAGCATTGGACAAACACAGAAGATCTCAAAGGGGAAAAAGGGGACTGTAGTAGTTGGTATGGCAGGGCAGACTAGATAGGCTATATTGTCTATATCTGTCATCATGTTTCTATGTTTCTATGGCTATCTGGTCAAGGTGGACCATTTGTCATGCCTTCTAAATCTCTTCTCAAAACTATCAAAAGACTTGTGCATATCCTTAGTGGTTAGTTAGGCAACTTCTCCCTGCTGTGGCTCAGAGCACTGCTCAAGATAACCTCTTGATATTTATTTTGTGATTGCATACATCTAGCATAATTCTGTGTGGTAAAAAGTTGCTCTAAAGCAGTAGTGTGGTTATCATATCTGTGCCATCCAGATGAAAATGTCTTCCCTAAACACAAAAAATAAGGAGAACATTAGTAATGTTAATGAGGTAAAGAGAGTGCCATGCTACACCCAAGATAATGACTTCCTTTGAATTCGCCCCTTGTTCTTCCACTAACTGTAGGCTGAATTATCTTATCATTCACACCAAACCCAATTGTCTCAGGATGATTAAGGGAGCTCCCTCTTTGTGTAGAAAAATGCTGAAGTGTTAACAACATACTATAGATTCTTAAGTCGCTGCCCAGTCTTTGTAAAAAAAAAAATCCATTCATTGAAGCCAGTCTTTCAAGACAATAGACAGAGGAGTTATCATTATAGTCACAAACCACTATTTACACATGAATTTTTATGATAATACATGGGGGAGTAGACTGTCTGTATTGAACGTTCTACGGAACGCAATGCAAAGCCTTTACATGATGAGTAGGAGACTAGTTATTTGCCACTGGGAAGGGCAATTTCTAAAGCCATTTATGTAAATAGCTGAAAAAAGATCCTTTGCCGAGCAGTTATATGTATGTATGGGGTCCACTGCCCTGCACTTTTAGCCATGGGAAAAAGATGAATTCCTGTAGGCATGTTCAGGAGAGGAAGACAGTGCATGTGTGCTTGTTTTTCAAATGCAGGCATGCTATTTTGCCTCTACTCGACTATCTGCACAAATAACAGGTACAAATGGGCATCAATGTAAAGTGACATTTTAGAAAGGATACCCCGGTGCCATCTGGGACATCCAGGGCAAAATGTCTGAGAAAACTCCGGGGACATTTATATTTCGGCTCAAGATTAGAAACATGGGTGTCCCCAAATGCACAGCTGCAGAAATGGCTTCTTTGACATCCTGGCTAGCCTTTTCCAAAATAGGGACATTGAGTAACATTGCAGACACTCAGATGTTTCATGGTGGGTGAGTAATCTGTTTGGGGTTTGTATTTACATGTAGGTTTCTTTCCCCAGGATATATTGATAGTGATGATAAAAGTATGTACATTGTGTGCTTCCCCCTTGTAGTATGGCCGCCATGAAACAAGCACTTTTTCGCTCCTTATTCATGGTCAGCAACAGGCCTAGGCATGGACACCTTAACAGATAGAGCAGATGCACATGTGCCATTCTGGAATCTTCTTGGACCTCGTAGCGCTAGGGATGTCACATACCCGGTATCTAAAATGGTTTCAGGGTTGCCCTTGTGAATTGAACATCAGACATCCAAAATGCAAATATGGCTTCTAAAATAACTCCTATAATGTGCTTTCCTTGTACCTGCTAATTTTCAAAGAGAAACAATGTGGGCAATTTCTCTTTGACAATGTGTATACAGTTGTGGTCAACCTTATTGGCACCCTTGCATTTTAGGTATGCTATGTACAATATGTTGAGAAATAATTGGAAATATTTCAATTGTATGTCATCATAATATTTTAATAGTATGTTCAAAGGTATACACAAAAAAAAAGATATCTGTGCAACTTAGATGTAGTAATTTATGAGGAAAAAATGAAATATGACCTGGATAGGATTAATGGCACCCTTCACTAATATTTGGTTGCACAACTCTTGGCAGTGATGATAGCCTCCAAACGTTTCTTGTAGCCATCTATAAGTTTCATACATCTGTCTGCTGGTAGTTTCTCTCACTCTTCAACTGTGATTTGTTCCAGTTCATGAATGTTACCAGGATTCCTTTTACTGATGGCAGATTTCAGCTCTTTCCAAAGGTTCTCAATTGGACTGAGATCAGGACTTATTACTGACCAGTTTAAAACAGTCCATATGTTCTTTTTAACCATTCTTTTGTACTTTTTTTTTCCATTTTATTATTTTTATTAAGGAAGCTGCACACATATACACAACAAACATTAATAACCACAATCATTGCAGTCCTTAACTTTTTACCCCTTACCCACCCTCCCTCCTCCCTCCCAGCTAAGTATTTACACTCCCCTATTGGTGTGATCTTATTTTACACTGCTTTTTCACCATGCCCTCCCTCCCTGTCTCCCCTCCCCTGTATCCACTATAGCCCATCTCAGCCCAATCCATTCTTTTGTACTTTTGATGTATGTTTTGGGTCATTGTCCTGCTGGAGGATCCATGACCTTCGACCCAGACCTAGCTTGCTGACACTAGGTAGCACATTTTGCTCCAAAATAACTTGGTAGTCCTCTGACTTCATGATTCCTTTAATAAGTTCCAGGTCTCCAGTTCCTGAGACAGCAAAAAAGCCCAACAACATTATGGAACCTCCACCATATTTAACTGTAGGGTGTTTTTTATCTTATACGCTTCATTTATTCACCAATAAATTTGTCACTGATCTGCTTTGCCAAAGAGCTCAAGTTTGGTTCTGTCCACAGAACATTTGGCCAGTAGGATTGCAGTTTCTCAAGGTGGGTTTGGGCAAAGATCAGGCATGCCTTTTTATGTCCGTCTTTGAGCAGTGGGGTCTTCCTGGGCCTTCGCCAATGAAGTTCTTCTTTGTTTAGTGTGTGGCATATGATGCGGATTGAAACCGCCACTCCAGATTGCTCTAGGTCAGCCTTAAGCACTTTGGATGTTGTACGTAGTATTTTTCCAACAGATTGCACTATCCTTCAAAGGCTTCTTTGATTAATTTTCTTCTTCTCACCACACCCTGGGAGGTTCTTGACAGTTCCATGAGCAGACAACTTCTTAATAACATTGTAAACTATAGACACAGGAATCCCAAGGTCTTTGGAGATGGCCTTGTATCCCTTTGAAATTTGATGTTTGATGATAATGGCTTTTCTGACAGTCTCACTGTCTCAGGCAGCTCTCTTGTCTTCACCATTGTGAAAATCGAACAGGGAGTGAATGTGGCCATTTTAAACATTAGAGCCATCAATCATTGCTTGATTCAAGTCATGTGAGTACTGACAATTGATCACAGGTGCGTCTAATTTTATTGCAATGGGAATGTAGTTCTTCTGTTCAAACTGATTTGAATTGTTTATAAGGGTGCCAGTAATAATGTCCTGGTAAGGTACTATTTTATTTTGTATACTATTTTCTTTTTTAATTGGTCTTGATTTGTTTGATTCTTTTATGTGTCAAATATGTATGCATATATAGTCCAAAGCCATTTCACTGGCCACTTATCTTTTTGGAGATATTGGACATTAAGGGGTTGAACTGCAAGGGTGCCAATAATGTTGACCACAATTGTAAATTATGCACATTCATAGCACCTATAGTTTTCAGTCCTGCTGAAAATTAACCCCAAGAGCATAAGTAAGACACTTCTGAAACATTTCCACGATATACAGAGGGAAAGAGAGATAGACACAGAGACATTTCACAAAGTATGTATTTAAGCCACGGTTATCCCAAACTTTAATAGCTTGCTCATATACAGTAGTAACCCTGATGCAGGGGTCAAATATTTCTTTGTAGCATAAACTACATAACACAATAAGCAAAGTATTTCATGTCACTATTAACTTGGCTTCCACGGCATGCCCACCATTTTCAGCTGCGATTGGTTGAGGAGTGGTAGTGGAGCAGATGAGCTTTGTGCCTTGCAGATTCTAACTGCACATCAGAAGACACACTGCTCAGCACCAGCATTCCCAGTTGATCATCATACATATCAAGCTGGCTTCGTTGATCTGCAGTATATGTCTATGTTATTCTATCCCAGGCTGGAAACAAAATGCAAACCAAACCTCTTAAACTTCTTTTGCAAAGGCTTAAGTAGTAAAGGCAGTACACAGTGTAATGCTAATTAAATCATAAGAATATAAGAAAAGCCATGCTGGGTCAGACCAAGGTCCATTTAGCCCAGCACCCTGTGTCTGACAGTGGTCAGTCCGAGTCACAAGTACCTGGCAGATCCCAAAAAGAGATCTATTTCTCACAGTTCATTTCCAAGTCTTCTGAAGTCTACCTGGCTAACAATTTTTTATGGGCTTTTCCTTCAGGCATTATCCAAACCTATTTTAAATCCCTCTATGCTGGTCTCCTAGACCACATCCTCTGCCAACAGATTCCACAACTAAATTATGCACTGTGCGAAAAAAAAAATCTATGATTTGCTTTCAATCTGCTGGTCAGTTGTCTTTTCTCCAAGCTGAAGAGCACTAACCTGCTTCGTTTTTCTTCATAAGAGAGGTGCTCTATTCCCTTTAGCAT
Source organism: Ichthyophis bannanicus (assembly GCA_033557465.1). Taxonomy (NCBI): domain Eukaryota; kingdom Metazoa; phylum Chordata; class Amphibia; order Gymnophiona; family Ichthyophiidae; genus Ichthyophis; species Ichthyophis bannanicus. The sequence goes on along the minus strand of CM066031.1, from coordinate 1,786,173,727 downwards.
TTCTGTCCCTTTTCTCTGAACCTTTTCTAGTTCTGCTGTATCCTTTTGAGATGGGTTCCCAGACCTGTACACAATACTCAAGGAGCAGTCTCACCAGGGACCTATACAGAGGCATAATGATATTCTCAATCTTGACCTCCATCCTTTTTTGAATAATCCCTAGCATTCTCTTTCCTTTACAGCAGCCATGGCTTATCAGAACAAAATTTTCAATGTATGGTCCACAGGGATTACAGATCTTTTCCTTGGGTAGTGGCTCCTACCTCGGAACCCAGCATTCTGTACTTGTAGTTGGGATTATTTTTCCCTATGTGCATCACTTTATACTTGCATCACTTTGCACATATCCACATTAAAATTCTGTTTGCCACGTAGATGCCCTGACTCCCAAGAGGCGTCTTCGGATCCTCACAATCACCATTTAGAGCACCACTAATAGTAAAATAATAACTATTAGTATTATTACAGTTAACAGATAAAACAACAAAAATCCCCTTAATCCCCCAATGTTTATTTCCCCCTCCAAACTGAAATGATTTAAAGACAGAGTCCACTGTAATTAATTAGCAACATGTGCTTGTCTAGGCTTTCAAAATGTCTCCGGTGCACGTGTAAGTGGCAGGGTTTCCGCTGTCGATTTTTCCCATGTACAGTATCTATTTATGAAATGGCTCTTCCCACACTGCAGCTGGATATAAATCCCTGTGCGTTCCTGCACTTCCTTCTGGGTAATTTAGAGCTGGCTCCACCTTTCACAGATCCGTTTCTAAAATACTGTCTGAACCGAGTATGTCCCAGCCTTGACATCTGAATTCTAATCTCCCTGTGTTATCTAAAATGTCCTTTCCTCTTTCAGCCTCTTCTTTTACCTCCAGGAGACCAGCTGACTGCATGCCTTCCTGGCAGAGGCTACAGGGGCCAGCAACTGTGAACTCTACTAGTTGAGTTAATAGCAGTAGTGGGGTGGGGGAGGGGAATCAGCTGTGTAGCAGGACCATCCCAAGAGTTGGTTCAAGGTGTTGGTGCCCTAGGGCAGGCAAACTTCAAGCCTCATGCCGCCCCCTGGATGTCAGAATCTATTGCTTAGTTATGAATACCTTGCTCTTTGCTGCCCTCCCCCCCCCCCCACCCCCACCCCCCTTGGCAACAAAGGTGGCTGTTCACCTAGTCTTCAGGGAAAACAGTAGAAGGCTTTTGGAGGGGGGGGGGCAGGTGGGGATGGGTGAGTGGAGTGGAGTGGATAGGGTCAGTGGGGATGGGTTGGTGGGATGGATGGAAAAACCCCACTGCTCATTCCCTTCCTCTGATCATGGCTTGAGCAGCACCTTAGCCACTGGGAGTAAGTTTTGCAAGGAACCTAAACATATAAATACCCAGGCGTAGAGGCAAGAATGACATCAAGCAAAAATTACTGAGAGAAAAGATCAGTAAAGAATATTACAGGAGATTAAAACCATTCATCGGTGAAATTCAGCTGCTAAACAGATAACTTACAACATGTGTTTAGCTACCAGTGCATAAACAGCGGCTATAATTTTAAACAGATAAGTTATGTACTTGTTATCAGGTGCGGATCTTCAGTAAGTCAATATATGCATTTTGGCTCACTGAAAATCTGCCTATCTGTAAATAGATAACTGACCAGTGCAATTGAAAACTGAATTCAGAGTACACCCAATCATTGCTGTTAATAAAAAAAGCATATGAATGTTGCTATCTATTCAAAGGAAACCACAAGGGACTCTGTTCTGAGCAACGTTTCAGTGGAAAACAATGATTTCTACTCCGTAATGATTCAAACTTTTTAAATGGTTAATTTTGGAAAATTCCTTTTGTTCCTCCTGGACTTCTGGAAGCAGCCTTGCTCTCAGACATTTCTATATATACACCGGAACTCATTTGTCTCTATGAGTTTTGATGTCGTCAATGACATCACATCTCATTTCATTAATCATGTGCTATTAAAGGTCAACAAACAAGACAGAAGCATGATGGCAGATAAAGACCAGTCCTTCTTCCCCCTTTAGAGATCTTCTGTGTTTGTCCCATGCATTCTCAAATTCAAATTCAAACCTTGTCTCTACTACCTCCACTGGAAGACTATTCCATGTATCTACCACTCTTTCCATAAAGAAATATTTCCACAAATTATTCCCAAATCTATTTCCTTTCACTTTCCTTCTATGCCTCCTCATTGAAATTGAAACTTGTTTGTTGATCTTTATTTGCACATATACAAGTGGAGTAAAATGACAGCTACGATTTTCTGCTCATTTCATTAATTAAAATTTATGTACAACCTTTCTCGCTATAAGTCAACACAGCGGTTTAGAGAAGCACAAAAAAACAATTCTTACTAACAAAAAAAAATCGCCTAACTACAGAATGAACCAATTGGATTCTAGGTGTGATGTGATTTGTGAGAACAGATCTTTCTAGAGCTCATACGACAGTGAAATTATCTTGCACAGCATGGTAAGCACATCTACACTCAATGCATTGTAAATTTGTGCTTTATAATCTGGAGGTATCTTTCAGGGTGTAAAACCTTTCCTCGCCCAAGTTTAGGGGTAGTTGACTTGCTTTTCCTGGTTTTCCAAACTTCAGCCTTTCTCAAAGGTAATAACATAGAGAAATAAGGGCATTTTTCTCCACAAATCAGGATAGATACCTGGTGAGCAAGGAGCATGTTCTGACTGCAGTATCCTGCCTGAACTCAGAGTTCAAGGCATGTAATTTTATTTATTTATTTAGACAGTTTTGTATACTGCCTTATCCTTCAATCAAAGCAGTCACAACACAATTGGGGGATACATTTAACATGCAGGGATATGAGACACATACACTAATACTTACAGGGAACATGGGCAATGGAGGGTTAAGTGGCTTGCCCAAGACCACAAGGAGCATCTATGGGATTAGAAACCCCAGTCCTTCCAGCCCAAGGTTGCTGTCCTCTAGTGGGATTTGAACCCCTGACCTTCTGGCCTGAAGTACTTTGCCCCAACCACTAGGCTACTCCTCCCTCTACATAATCACAATGGTAACTAAAAGTTCCAAGTCATGTTTGTCGGTGGTATTAATTTCTGCAGCACGCGTCTGCAAGCTCCTGCAAGTAAGATGACTGCTTGTTACTTTTCTTGAAGCATTTTTGCATTAGGCACTGCACATCCTAAGCCTGGCAAGAGATAATTATCATGAAGTAAAGTCCACTGCTGCAAAGACTGTCACTTAGAAACTAAACGGCAACCTTCGTATTAGCAACATTACTGCACTCTGGGATGTCAGTGGAAGTGATCACTATGTTCAGTTCTTCTTTGTCCTTAATTAGCTCATGCACAAGCACACACACATGCGCGCACTCATGCAAGAAACCCTTTCCCCACCTCGTCTATTCTTAGAAAAGTCATTTGCAAAGAAAAGTGGCAGGGAAAGATTATCATTTCTGAGGAAGTTAAACGGGTACACCTGTGACTCTCACAGTGTGCTGTATCTGTACTTTCCAGTTCAAAGGCAGAGGTTTATCAGCAACCAGCAATGACAGCTGTGACTCCCCCCAGTGCTTTCTGTCATTTAGAAGAAACCTTTGTTGATTCATTCCTTGCTAAAACTTCAGTTCATTTATTGCTGAGCATGGAGAATGGCATGTATACTAAGAGTTACACATAATCTCACAGTATACCCACAATCTGCACACACCATCCTTTTCCTCACTCCCCTCTTCCACATTAAAAAAATATAAATTAAATTAAAAGGACAGTTATCCTGGTGAACAAATATTCACATGGCCAAAAGACAAGTCCATCTTGGAAGGGTCTCATGGGGGCATCTCTGACCCTTTCAGAATTCCTCCAGCAACCTCCTGACACACCTTTTAACAGTGTCCATCCTCTGGCCCCCAACAAAAAGAATTCACTTCGACACAACTCACTTTTCTAGTCATGTCTTATGAAGGGAGACCTCTTTCTCCCTCTGCTATTGAGAACCCTTCCTACACAAACATGCATACAGGGTGGCCCAAAAAAAGTGAGAACATCTCATAGCATATAAGTTATTTAAAAATTCAAAAAGACAGATATAAACGATTGACAAATTTAAAAAAAAAGATGGCGACCGAAAATTGTCGAAATAAAGACGTTATATAGCTAAAAAAGGTAAATAAGTAAACTATTTAAGATTTTAATTTACAAGATGTTCTCACTTTTTTTGGGCCACCCTGTATATACTCACCAGTCCTGGCCCTATACGTTGACTATCGAGAGGAGAGTTGCCTACATCCTACCAGTTTTCCAACCTTCCTTAATGGTGTCACTCTTTGGTCTTTAAACATGGATACCTCACTTGGTTTGCAACTTGTCATGCTGTGAGGGCTTGTGTGCATCAGTGATGCTGAGAGCTAAGTGATCAGTAGCTTAGCTACTGGAAGGGTGTCCCAAGATAGACAGGTCTCAGTTGAGATGCCAAACTAAGACAAACCACACATCTGGGAAGCAGCAGAATGGGATGGTGTTGTAAGCGGAGGATCATATTTCTGTGACAAATGCAACAACACTGGAATTAACTGCATGGAAGAAAGGCTTGGCAAATCTACTTCTGTATGTTGCCTTGAAAACCCAATGGATAGTCACAAAACAAACTGCACTATAGTGCTAGAAGATGAGACTTCCAGGTTGGAAGGCACTCAAATGGCTACTGGATTTGAGCTGAAGATTTCTCAGAGTAAAGCCAGCATTTTTATGTGGTTGAATCTGCTGATGTAGCTGTGCATGACAAGAGAGTCAGAAGTTGCAAAGATATCTTACATATTGGGACACGGAACATACGAAGCATGAACCAAGGGTTCTCCATGGACAAGCAGGATTGCGTCAGCTACACCTGGTGACATCCTCCGGGCGGCGCCATAGTACAGAAGTGCTCTCTAGAGCTCAGAAAGATGAGACTTTCTGAGCCCACCCAGGTAGCCCACCTCACCGCTCCACCCCCTAGCCACCAGTATTCTTCCTTCCGCCTTGCCAGCAAGACGGACCCTGCTCTCTCTCCCATCTTTAAACAATTTGTTATTTTTTGTGGATCCATCACAGACCATGACTAAGCCGTGATTTAAGAAATGCCTCCACTGCAAGAGAAAAATGAGTATCACCGACACACATGGCAGCTGCCTGCGTTGCCTGGGGCCGGACCACAAAATTGAGGACTGTGAACATTGTGGGAGGATGTCCCCTAGAGCCCTGAAGATCCGGGGCCATAACCTAAAAGAATTCCTCTCTGAAAATGCAAGTAATTCCTCCGCTTCCCCCTCAGTACCTGCTTCTACTCCGGTTATCTCCCTGCATGCCCCGGCTCTGGATGCGCCTGCTGCGGTCTCCTTCCATGACCACGGTGCTGAGACTCTCCTCTCCGGACTTCCACCGCTGTCCCTGTCTCCCGTGATGGTCCCATTGGGGGAAGCGCGGCCTGCCAACTCCCAATTTGCAAAAGGAGTTAGGGAGAGCCATGCGGTGGCAGAAGATGGCGCCCAGTCCAGGTCCTCCAACTCCGGAAGGCAGTCCTCCAACTCCGCCCCCTCCTACGGCAGGCCTGTTGATGTGGGCAGTGATGTCTGCCGGTGCAGATCCTCCAGCCCCACCCACGAGCCTCGCTATCGCTCGGCATTTTCAGGGAGCCATGGCAACGCAGCAACAGCTCCGGGAAGTGGTCCCGCCGCGGAGGCAGGAAGCATGGACGGCGCGACTCATCCGATAGCAGCACAAGCAGCAGCCGCTCTTCACGCTGGAGGCGAAACTCCAAGCGCCGCAAAAACAAAAGCAAGCACCACCGCAGTCCCAGCGACAGCAGCAGCAGCAGCTCGTCCAGCCGGCACCGGAACTCCAAGCATAGAGGCAGCCGCTCCTCAAGACACCGCAGCAGGCACTGGCGCCAGAAACGCAGGAGGAGCCTAGTGAGCCTTTCAAACTCCTCCAGCCCCTGTCACAGCCATTGGAGCAAGTCAGCATCCAGCTCCATTGTACACCTGCTGTCTCAGCTCCTCAAGCAGTCTACTGTGGCAGCCCCTCCACATCATCTGCCCCATCCGGCTCCGCTTCCAGCAGACCCACAGCCTGACACCCGGGAGGCGGACTCGCCGTTCGGGGAGAACCGGGCACCCTCACCATGCATCAGACCCTCAAGCAACCCCCCCCCCCCCGCGACACCGAAGGGGGCAATCTCGGAAGGGCAATTGTGGGGTCTGCAGCCCACGAGCATGAAGAGGCGACCCCAGACAGCGCACGCTCCCCGGATCCAGAGGAACCTCCCCTCCCCTGAGGATCTCACCTATCCCAAGTTTTTGCTCAAACTTGCATCTACCTTGACCTAACAGTGCCTGGACGACAAGAAGGAGACGGTGCCGGAGGTCTTAAAATACCTAGCCACCCCGAGAACCGTTTTTACGTTGCCTATCCACCAGACACTCCGAGACAATCATCTGAGACTCTGGCAGACTCCGGCATCTGGCCGCCCCTTTCCCAGGAGTCTAGAAACAAAGTACCAGGTGCAGCCTGCCCCAGGATTCGCATCTTCACAGCTACCGCACCAATCCATCGTGGTATCCTCCGCCCTAAAGCGCGTTAAGTCCTCGCGCACACATGCCAACAGCCCGCCGGGTCGGGACCACAAGCTCCTCGATGATATCGGGAGGAAAGTGTACCAAGGAGCCATGCTCAACGCGAAGATAGCGGCTCACCAGTTCCAGCAGGTCCTTTTCCAGGATGCATGCATGGCGAACCTCAAAGCCGCTATGACTTGCCTCCCAAAGGAATCTCAGGTTTTGGCATCAACGGCGCTCGCCGACATGTCCGAGTGCAACAAGCACCTGGCCAGTGCTACCTTTGACTCCTTCGACACAGCGCTGAGAACCGCTGGGACAGCCATTTCAGCGAGATGATGGGCATGGCTGAGGGCTTCTGGCTTGCGTGACGACATGCATGACAGGATTGCGGACGCGCCCTGCTCCGGAGAGTCACTCTTCGGCGACAAGGTAAAAGATACTGTCAATGATATGAAGGAGCATTGTACCATGCTACAGACCCTGGCAGAGGACGGCTTTGAGCGCCACAGCGGCACCCAGAGGAACAAATTCCAGAGGAAACCTTACCACTCCTCCAACAAGAGGTACCCTTCAAATCACAAATGGCAAAACAACAGATATAAGAGCAATTCTTACCAGAGACCCCCTCACCAGTGAAACTCTCAGAGGGACCGCAAACAAAAGAAGACCAGCGCGCCCACCAACAAAGGTGGGCCCTCCTTTTGACGCCAGACCATGGGCAACCCATCGGATCGGGGGGCGCCTGACTTACTTTTTGCCAGAGTGGCAGTGAATATCCTCCAACTCCTGGGTACTGCGGGTCATCCGGGAAGGCTACCGCATACGCTTTGTGGCCCCACCCCACCAGAACTCTCTTCCAGTCAGCGACACGCCCCAGCAGCTGCGCCTGGCCATTGCCGCAGAACTGCTGCATCTGTTGAACTCTCGGGCCATAGAGGAGGTTCCCCCGCCCGAGAAGCACTCTGGTTTTTACTCCAGGTACTTTCTCATTGCCAAACGGACTGGCGGCTTCCGCCCCATCCTAGATCTCCGTCAACTCAACAAGTTCATCAGCAAAGAGAAATTCAGGATGTACTCCTTAAACGCCATCCTCCCCCTGATTCAAACCGGCGACCGGATGGCGTCGCTGGACCTACAGGACGCGTACACTCACATCCGCATTCACAAGTCGCACAGGAAGTACCTCCGTTTCCAAGTGCTAGGCCAGCACTACCACTGTTGCACTGTTTACACTGTCTCTAATTTGATCTGTTTGCACTGTTTTATTTATTTTTATTTATTTATCTATTTCTTCTATACCGCCCCTTCCAGAGATCAGGGGCGGTTTACATGGAACAATTTAACAGTTTTGTATACGTTCGTATAACATTACATTGAACAAAAAAAAAAAATTATTAACTTTTTACATATAACAGAGCATTAAACTGTTAAAACTATTTACAAGATGTATACTTTTTGTATATTTCTGTATCGTTATGTTGATCAGAAGTTTCTAACTTTTTAAAGGGAATAGGCAACGAACTGCCATTGCTATTTACAGATGATATTTACAAAAAGGTTAGGATACAATGAGTTATAGTGTAGAGTATTCGTCATTCAAGTGGGGGTGTGTATGTGTGTGTGGCGGAATTTATTTCCATTTTTTCGTGGATTTTTTGGTGTGTCTTTGGGAGAACTGTCTGAGAGAGGGCTGTGTATGTTCAATTAATTGTGTTTTTGCGGGCTTTTTGTTTGTGTGTCTGTGGACGCTGTGTGGCTGGACTTGGAGGGTAGGGGATTTCAAAGTGTTCGGAGAATAGGTACTCTTTCCTAAAATTGGGAGAGGTCTTTTATGATACGGATGTCTATTGGGAGATCATTCCAAAGTGTGGGAGCAGTGAATGTGAAGGCTGTTTGCACTGTTGCACTGTTCTTGTTGCACCGTTGATACTGTTATGCTGCTCGCACCTCGGTGCTCGAATCTGCTGCTGTAGCACTGTGGCACTTTCACCTCAGATCTTGAATAAACTTACGATCGTTGATCTTGTTGGACTAAGTATCTTCTAGCAAATCCAGCTCTATACGCTCACCATGGCCTCCTCCCCTCAGCATGTCAAGCTAGGGAGACACCAGGTGTGGCTGACGCAATCCTGCTTGTCCATGGAGAAAACGGGGTTACTTACCTGTAACTGGAGTTCTCCGTGGACAGCAGGATAAGTCAGCCACACAATCCCACCCACCTCCCCTGGAGGAGGCCATCCTAAGAGATCGCTCCCTAGCCGGTGGTCTAGCTTGGAATTTACTGGTCAATCGCTTCTAGTGTTAGTCAATTCAACAGAGGGTAATTCCAGTTACAGGTAAGTAACCCCGTTAACTTGGAGGTGGTCAAGAATGAAATGAAATGTGTACAACTCGATCTGTTGGGCATCAGTGAACTGAAATGGACTGGCTTTGGGCACTTTGCATCTATGATCATATGGTTTATTATGCTGGAAATGAAAGGCAAAGAAGAAATGGTGTTGCATTTATAATAAAGAAGAAACTTGCAAGAACTATAATGAAATACAGTGCAGTCAATGAACGTTTAATTTCTTTTCGTTTACGAGGAAAGCCCATCAATACAACTATAATTCAGGTATATGCCCCAACAATAGCTGCAGAAGAGGAAGATGTTGATGAGTTCTATGAACAAATACAAGCTGAAATTGACAGAACATGCAAACAGGATATCCTGATAGTCATAGGTGACTGGAACACAAAAGTTGGCAACAAAGAAGAAGGCAAAGTGGTTGGAAATTATGGACTCGGCTAGAGAAACAAAGCTGGAGAAAGAATAATAGAATTGTGCAAGACCAATGATCTATTCATCTCAAACACCTTCTTCCAGCAACACAAGCGCCGACTGTACACGTGGACTTCACCCAATGGATTGTACAGAAATCAAATTGAATATATCTGTGGAAGATAACAATGGAAAAGCTCGATAACACAGTAATATAGTAACATACTATATGACGGCAGATAAAGACCAGTATGGTCCATCTAGTCTGCCCAGCAAGGCAGCAAGAGTTGGTGCACTTGCTGCTTCGTGCAGGTCGCCGCTCCCCATGCCTTTGTTTAGGGGTGTACCCACCGATCCGTGTAGGTCACCCCTATTTTTTCAGATATAAGAGATAATTATGCTTATTTTGATTGTATCCTGTTGCTATAAAAGAATCCACTGTGTCTGTCCCATGCCATTTAGAATTCTGTCACTGTGTTTGCCCCCACTACTTCCATCAGGAGGGCATTCCAAGCATCCACCACACTATCAGTGAGAAAGTATTTCCTGACATTGCCTTTCAGTTTACCCCCTTGCAGCTTCATGCTATACCCTCTAGTTTACAGCTTCCCTGTCTTTGGAAGAGGTTTGTTTGTCCATTAATAATACTCTTTAAGTATTTAAAGGTTTGAATTATATCTCCCCTGTCCCTCCTCTCCTCCAGAGTGTACATATTTAGGTCTTCAAGTCTCTTCTCATAAGCCTTCTGATGCAGGCTCTAAATTATTTTGGTCACCTTCCTCTGAACTGCTTCCAGCCTTTTTATTTCCTTTTTATAACATCAACAAAGACAAAAGCTTGAACTGACTGTGGTACAGATCACCAACTACTAGTATGCAAACTCAAGCTAAAGTTGAAAAAGAACAAGCCACTCATGAAATGTAGCAAAATATGACCTTGAGAATATACCACTGGAATTTAAAGACTGCCTGAGAAATTGATTTGCTGCTTTAGCTACAAATGACAGAGTTCCAGAAGAGTTATGGGATGACATCAAGAAGGTTGTATTGGAAGAAAGCGATAAGTCTCTACATAAGGTAAAAAAGCAAAAATGGCCAAAACGGATGACTGAAGAAACTCTGAAAATTGTCCAGAAATGCAGTGAAGCTAAAGCCAGAGGAGAAAGAAAGGCAATCACAGAACTCAACAGAGATTTCCAACATGCAGCAAGACAGTACAAGTGAAAGTACTACAATGACACATGCAAAGAAATAGAATCAGAAGCTATTAGAGGAAAAACAAGATCGGCTTTTCTAAAGCTATGAGTTAAAGAAGAAATTACAGCCTCGAATTGAAATGCTACAAGATGATAAAAGATCCATGTTGAATGATGCTGAGATCAAGAAAAGGTGGAAAGAATATACAGAGTCATTATACCATAAAGATCAAGTGAACCAACAGCCGTTTCAGCCTATACCTTATGATCAGGAACTATTGGTGATAAAAGAAGAAGTCAAAGCAGCATTAAAAGCCTTATCAAAGAACAAAGCACCAGGCATTGATGGCATTCCCATTGATTTATTGCAGCAATCAAATGAAGCTGTTACCATACTTACAAAGCTCTGCCAGGAAATTTGGAAGACAAATTCATGACCAACTGACTGGAAAAGATCTGTGTTTATACCAATAGTGAAGAAAGCTGACCTGACTGACTGTGGAAATTATCGCACAATCACTCTGATCCCACATGCCAGCAAGATTCTACTCAAGATCATTCAGCAGAGACTACAACCATACCTGGAATGAGAACTGCCTGAAGTTCAAGCAGGGTTCAGGAAAGGAAGAAGAATGAGAGACATTATCGCGGATGTGAGAAGGATCCTTGAAAAGACAAAAGAATACCAAACGGATATCTATATGTGTTTTATTGACTACAGCAAGGCTTTTGACTGTGTAAAGCATGAGAAACTCTGGGCCACATTAAGAAGCATGGGTATACCAGAACACCTGATCGCCCTCTTGCACAACCTTTACATTGATCAAGAAGCAACAGTTCAAACGGAACTTGGAGAAAGAGAATGGTTTTAAAATCAGCAAAGATGTACGACAAGGCTGCATACTTCCCCCCTACCTCTTTAATTTAAATGCAGAACAAATCATCAGAGAAGCAGGACTGTATGAAGACAACAGATGTTTGAAGATTGGTGGAAGACTCACCAACAACTTTCGCTATGCTAATGATACCACATTACTGGCTGAAACAAAAGACGATTTGAAACATTTGCTTCTCAAAATCAAGGAATATAGTCTTTAAATGGGTCTGCACCAGGGCCGGCCCGTCCATTGAGCAAGAATGTTTTTTGCACAGGGCCCCGCATTTCAGGGGGCCCCGCGCAAAGAACATTCTGCTTTTTTTCAAAATTAAGTAAAAAAAAAAAAGCTGGCTGCTATCGTTGCTGCTGCCGCTGCGGCAGCGGCAGAATGGAGTGTTCCACGGCGCCCCCTCTGCCCGGCTGAGTCCCTCCCTCTGAGATGCCTGAGCCCCTCTGTGCCGGCTTTCAGATTCGCGAAGGGAGAGTGTCTCCCTCACGTCTCTGTTAAGCCTGCAGGGGCAGATGGGAAATTTCCCATCAGCCCCTGCGGGCTTAACAGAGACGCGAGGGAGACACTCTCCCTTCGCGAATCTGAACGCCGGCACAGAGGGGCTCAGCCGTCGCAGAGAGAGGGAGGGAGGGACTCAGCAGGGCAGAGGGGGCCCCGCGGGACACTCCATTCTGCCGCTGCTGCGGGGGTAGCAGCAGCGGCAGCGGCAGCGGTAGCAGCCAGCTTTTCTTTTTTTTTTAATGTTCCTTGAACCGATGAGGGGGGGGTGTTAAGACTGGTAATGGGCTATGGAGGGGGTCAGGACTTGACTTGAGGTGGGCTGTGGGTTGATGGGGGGGGTTAGGACTGGTAATGGGCTATGGGGGGGCTAGGACTGGAAATGGGCTGGGGGGGTTAAGACTGGAGGTGGGCTGATGGGGTTAGGACTGGTAATGGGCTGTGGGCTGTTGGGGGGGATTAGGACTGGTAAGGGGCTGTGGGCTGATGGGGGCTGTCTGGTAATGGGCTATGGGGGGGTTAGGACTGATAATGGGCTATGGGGGGCTGACTGGAAATGGGCTGATGGGGGGTTAGGACTGGTAATGAGTTATAGGGGGGCTTAAACTGAAAATGGGGTGATGGGGGTTAGGACTGGAAGTGGGTTGATGGGGGGGCTAGGACTGGTATTGGGTTGGGGGGGTTGCTAGGACTGGAAATGGGCTGATGGGGGGCTAGGACTGGAAATGGGCTGATGTAGGGACTAGAAGAGAATGGATGCTGGGTGAGGCTGGAACTAGAAGGGAGCTGATGTTGGGGGAGGATTAGAATGGGATGGGGCTGGGAGAGTAAAATGGAGATGGGAAAATATTTTGTGTGGGAGGGATGAAAAATCTACAATTGGCCGGGTATTGGGAGAGTAAGTGGGGATTGAGGATGGAGGGGTAAAATTTGAGTGGATGAAATAGGAATGAGGAAAGAGCAAAAGGAGAAAGATTAGTATGTTAAAGCAGATGTAGAGAGAGAATGGAAAAAAAACTAGGAGAGAAGAAAGGACAAATGGACAGCAGACGATGGAGAGTTAGCAGAAGATACGAAGAAACCAGAAGAGAGTGGCTGGAGCAATTGCAGCTGAAAAAAAATACACAAAAGGTAGAAAAATATCTCTTTATTTTGAATTTATTAATTGGAATATGTCAGCTCTGGTAAATGTGCATCATTAACGTCTGCGCTTTGTTTAGTACAATAGCAAATTAATGTATAGTTTTATTTCTACAGTGTTGTACATTCCAAGTTTGGCTTTTGGGATTCCCAGTTTAATTATTGCCTTCCTGTTTCTAAATTGTGATTCCTTGTTTGGTGAAGGTTTATGTTCTGCATGTGTAACTGAGCTGAGGTATTCTGTTTATATAATTCCTATTTGACATTGCCACTTGTTCTCTTTCCCCAGTAGGTCATGTATTGGTATTCTCTGAAATGTACTGGTTTAATATTTGCATGTTTCCTTTTGATAGGTAGGGTATGGTGCTTTGTGAGTCCTGGTAGTGCTGTTAGGATACGGCGGGTTTGCTATGGGTTCTAAATTGGCAGTGTTTGTAGTAGTTCCTAATGTGTCTGGCGGTTGGCACTGGATTATAGTAATGTAGAAATCTTTTAGTCTTTCTTTATTCATACACTCATTAAGAGGCATGTTTACTAAAAGTTAGTATATGGTAACATTATGCAAATATTTATGCAAATGAGGCCCCTTATGCAAATGAGGCCCCGCACCGAGTCTCCGCACATGGCCCCGCACCTCCCTTGGGCCGTCCCTGGTCTGCACCTTAACGTTAAGAAGACAAAGATCCAGACAACTGGCAAAATGAATAAGTTTATTGTTGATGGAGAAGAATTTGAAACAGTTGACAACTTTAACCTACTTGGATCAACTAGCAATAAAGAAGCAACAAGCAAGCAGTCAAGAAATCCAACGATGCATTGCTCTTGGCAGAATGGCTATGATGAACATAGACAAGATTCTCAAGAGCAGAGATGTCTCTCTCCATACAAGGATTTGACTTGTTCAAGCCATGGCATTTTCAATAACATCATATGAATGTGAAAGTTGGACAGTGAAAAAGATAGACAGGAAGAAAATTGATGCCTTTGGATTATGGTGCTGGTGACAAATACTGGGTATACCATGGACTGCCCGAGGAACAAACCAGTCAGTACTAGAGAAGATCAAACCTAAGCGTTCTAAAATTAGAAAATCAGATGACAAGACTTTGACTTTCATACTTTGGACACACCATACGAAGAGAAAGGTCATTAGAGAAAGACATGCTTGGCAATGTTGAAGGTCAACACAAAAGAGGAAGGCCAGCAATGAGATGCATCAATAGAATAACAAGAGCTATGGATGCCACTTTATCAACAATTAGCTGCCTAACTGAAGACCAAAAACAGTTTAGTACAACTATCCAGAGGGTCGCCATTATTTGACATCAACTCAACAGCACTTAACAACAACAACTATTCTACTATTCCCTTCCCAACCGCCCCCCCCCCCTCCCAGCCCCCACGATTGAGTTCATTTCTGGTTAAGTAAATCATACCTCTGTAAGGATATTGAAAAGATGAAAAGAGCTTAGAGAAGGATTACCAAAATAGTACAGGTCCGGTAAAAAAAAACCTGTACAGAGTGGCTTGAGGAACTCAAAATGTAACGAGTGGAGGAAAGAAGAGAAAAGACAAAAGATGAAAACATTCACAATAATTAGTAGGCTTCAAATAAGTAAAAGGAACTTTTTCTATAGAAAATGAAAAACCAAGGGCATGCAGCCATATGAAAGTGCCTTACAGGGCTGGCACAAACTAGTTGATCACTTAGGACAGCAGTTTCTGTGGGGGCAGCAAAGAGAAGTTACAATCAAAGCAAAACAATGGGTCCTGGCAGCCACACAAACAGTCATCAGTGCGTACGTTTGCCAGCAGGAGGAATGGACAATGTGCAAATAGTCGATTTATCCTTAAACATGGCTTTTTAAAATCTCCCTCATTATGCATATATTTAAAATATTAAATTGAATATTTAAGAGTGTGGTTTCCAAGTATGCATGATGGTTACAATTGAGTTTAATATTCAAAATCTTGGGGGGACAGGGGTGCTAGGGTTCTAAGAGCTGATTGCAAGGGCCTGCAAAACTGAAGCCTCGCCTAGGGTGCCTAATTCCTTTGCACCAGCTCCGAAGGCTAGGATGAAATGCAAGTGAGAAAGTGGTTGATAACCAGAACAGCCCAGCAGGCATTATCCAGCAAGGAAACAGCAATAGAATAGAAGAGTGTTTAGGACCGATACAGAAAGTAGTGATAAGGGGAAAGGGAAGGAGATGACCTGAAACCCAACAGAGGCCTGTGGTAACAGAATGGAAGGGGGAGGGGGGGGGGGGTAACTGGACACTACAGAGAGTGGGCGAGCCCAGGAGTTCTTATCGGCATTCAACTACTACTGCCACTATCCAGCTGTTCAGGAAACAGAAGGTGATTTCCTAGGCTGTTATCTCATTGCAGCACTGAGAGAAGGCATATTTGTGGAGACACAAGGAGAATTTAACCAAGATGAAAGAACATTACCTTATGATGAAATAAACACACTTTATCTCTGCAAATATTTCTAAAGAGAGAATCAATGTTTCCAAAGTCAGAACGCCTGCTTGCTTTTCAAATCCTACAATTGACCTGTTTCTTCTTGACATAAATCTTAAGGAAATGCTGAATATTTAGAGCAAAGCAAACTGAAATAAATAGGAATGCTACAGGCTACCTACAGGAAGGAACATGATTTTTGTCTTAAATCAGGAGAATCATTTTTCCAGCAGCTGGTAGGGAAGTGGCATAGTGCCGGCAATTTCTCAGGTACCACCCGACCTTGAGAAAGTAAAATACATGTCTGTCAAGGCAATCATTTCAACAGGATTTTAAGAGCTTTGACATGAGGGAGAGAATGACTAAAGAAAATAGTTTGCCATATATTCCTTGAAGCTGAGCTTTCTTTTGTACCGCTGGCAAATCCTGTGAGGTTTTCTTCCTTATGCTCCTTGCAGAGATGAGGTGCATTTTTTATATCTCCTTTGACTTCTGCACAAGATGTTTTACAAGGGAATCTTCTAAATGACCTGATATTTCAGACTGTTGGTGATCCATCCTGCCACTATTTTATTCCAGGGACAGTATTATGGGGCATGTTGACTAAAATGCTGCAGGTAGTATGGGACTAACGCTTGGTTAGTGCGTGTTTCTACCATGGCAGGGGCGAAGAAGCTGCGGTAAAAGGAGGAGGCGAGGCCATGGCAGAGAAGCTATGGCACTCTAGATACATCGGCCATGTGGTAGTAGGAACCCCACGTCAGGAGCACATGCTTGTTGCAAAAACCTGCATTTTCGTGTTAATAGCAATGTAAACCCCCCCCCCACCCCCCCCCCCCCAAGGCAGAAGTACATCATTGGAGCCACCTAAGCACGCTGTGTGAAAGGTGGGATCACATGTCCCCATGGCCCAGATACACAGCAGGGCTGTCAATATGTGAGGAAGCTACCCACCACTCTCCAGCAGAGAGAACAGATAACAATACGACCCCACCAAAAGAGCACAGTGCAAGTGGCCAGTGAAGGACAGAGAAGGCTGATTAGGGAATATATGCATCCTGTTGCACAGCACAGAGAGCAAGCCAAAGTATAAAGGGGAGGGGCATGCAAATCAGAAAAGCAAACCCTTAGCTAGAGAATGAACTGGGGCCACATCTGTGGACATTAGGTGCAAATGCTACATCTGCATGTGCTGGGTGCCCCGTCCTGGTGACTGCAGGATCACAGTGATGCCCAGCATGCAGCCTCTGGAGCATGCAACCCTCTCACCCTGAGTGAAATAAAATGCTTAATAACCTAAGCTTCCATGGACAGGTGGCTAGACAAGGGAGGAGGGTTGTTGTTGTTTTTTTTTGTTTGTTTTTAAAGTTTTCTTTAGTTTGTTTAGGAATTAGGTTATTGATTTGCACTTTCTCATTTGCCAACATTTCTGAGTCTGTCGATGAGGCAGTCTCTTATAACGCTACTTTTCTCTGCATTGCTCATTCCATGCCCTGTACCATTCTGCCCTTCAGAATCTGCTACCTATGTTCCATTACCCATTTTGTGGAATGTTTTTGGCTAAAATCACATGTCCATGCTGACTTCATATTCATTTATTTATTTACTTATTTAGTTAACAGTTTTTATATACCGCCTCTTCCAGAGATCAGCAGCGGTTTACAGAGAGCGTAAGAAGTAAACTGTACATTGAATAATGATTGAACTTGATAACTAACAATGCTAATAACAAAACTATATTACAATAACTATGTTCAGTTGCATGAATCATGGTGAGTTGGGTGTTCGCTTGACGTCAAATTGATGTTGGTAGGGGCCAGGGGTCAGTATTAGCTATTTAGGTTTTGGGGATGTATACTGTCTGAGGAGGTACCATAATGTTCGATAAACAGGTGGGTCTTAAGTTCTTTTCAAAACAATTGAAGGTCTTTTATTGTTCTTAATTTATCTGGAAGTTCGTTCAAGGGCTGGTGCAATGTATGTAAAGGCTCTGGAGCTGCTGGTTTGATTGGCGTTTCGGATGTGAGTGGGTATTACATATGTATTTTGGGAATAATTTCTTCTGGTTCTTATGTTTTCAGATAAGCTGATGAGGGAGTTAAGGTATGAAGGTGATATTTTGTTCTGTAATTTGAAACCTGTTCCAGGTTGCCAAACAAGAGTACTAGGACATAGAAAGTGATACCAAGGGAAGGGGTGACCATCTAACCACCTACTGGGGAATAAAAAACTGATTGAGAGTGGACTACTAGCCAGGTACATCCCTTCTTTATATCTGAAACAACTCAGATTGTGGTGAAAGGGACCTGTCCCCCAAATGCACCCCTTACCTCCCAGTCAAGGATATTGTTTTAAGTATGTTTCTATTTTTCTTTCTTGCATTCTTACGAAGGAAAGCAAGAATATCACTTATCTATATCTCTACCTAGGGGATAGACCTTTCCTAAATTAAAAAAACCAGAGGCAGCTGGGTTGCCAGGAGTTAGCACTGACTTCATGGCACTAAAAAAAAAAAAATTAGAGAGATTGAAGGAGTTTTCGTGTCAAGAACATTATTATACTAGAGCTGTCTATATTACTTACCTCAGTCTTCTGAAGGAAAGCTATAGCCTCTTACAGAAAGAGTTACAGCACTGATAAAGAGGCTGTAGGTATCAGAAAGGGGTGGGCCACAAAGGCCATGTCCCCATCAAAAATTGCAGTTGGCAGGCAGCAGGCTGCTGCCTGTGGGAATCCCATCTCCCATGAGCAGAAGAAGCCGCTATTGGGGCAAAGACCCTTCCTATCTGCCCACAGGAGACTGTATCCCTGCAAGCAGAACAGGAAGGGACTACCACAATCGCAACGTCTCTTCTTCTTTTGCCACAGAGGATGGGATCCCGCGGGAAGCCTTGCATGCCTGTCGCAATCATGGCAAAGACCCATCCAGGGTAAAGTATTTGTGAGGTTTTACCTGCAGTTGCGGAGGCGCATGAATGTCTACAGGTTTATAAATTGCACAAATGTAGTGTAATTGTTGCTTCTCTCTTCAGTGGACTATTATAATTCCATCTATGTAGGTTTTCCTACAAATGCACTTAAGACTTGGCAGCTTGTGTAGCAGACCTGGATTTAGGCATAGGCAATATAGGTGACTGCCTAGGCCACCAAATTCCCAGGCAAAGCTGATCCTCCTTCTGCTTACTCTAAGCCAGGGGTTCTCAACTCAGTCTTCGAGACACACCTAGTCACTCTGGTTTTCAGGATAGCCACAATGACTTGCTAGGTGTGTCCAAAGGACTGGGTTGAGAACCACTGCGTTAAACCAGTTTTCAAGGGTTCTTCAAAAGGCCAGAACTATGGAACTATGGCCTCCTCTGTGACTTTTACACCCCCTTCCAGGATCCTCTACTGTCTGGCATCATCACCAAAATCTTAAATCCCACCCTGTTCTACAGAATTCTGCTAAACGATTGATATTTGGTATTTCTAAATTTGAGCATATTAGTCTGTTATTGATAAAATTCCATTCGTTCCCATTGAGTGGAGGATACAATTATGATTGCGTTTAAAGCCTTATGTGACCTTGCCCCTGATTATTTGCAAGCTGTTTTGTGTTTTTATAGGCCTAATCGTTCACCATTCTATGAATCTGGGTTTGTTACCTGTGCCACTGGTGAATATTTTACGGAGGTGGAAACTAATTTCCGTGTCTTTTCTTCCACAATTCCTTCTTTATGTGGAGTGCTGGATGACTTGATATTTCTTTTCAGATGTCTTAAATGATTTTATTCATTGTTTACATTTTGTTCTATGCTTGTGTGTTGTTTTTATGTTCTGTTTTATTTTGCTTTTTATTTTGTATTACTTTGTAATAATATTTCATAGATTATTTCATAAACTGCTTAGAAACTTGGATTTGCGGCATACAAATATTTTAAATAAATAAAATGAAACTTCTAAAAATTTACAAAGATTAACAAGCATCCTTTGTTAGTGTTTTATTTTTAGTCATCTGGTGCATTCATGTTATCAGTATACCATCCTGTCATCAATGTTAAATCAGTAGATCCAGCAACTGAAGCAACCTTCTGGCCTATTAAATGGACCATGAGAGGCCAGATCGGGGGTCGGGCTGCGGGGAAAGGATGTTTTCTCTGGCGGCTGGGGATTGCGACTCCTGAATGGCTGTGCTAGATAGGGATCGGCAAGCTGTGCAACCGATCAGAATTGGGGCATGGCCTGCACGTTTTGGCTGGTGGACCTGATTCTGATCCCGCGGGGGCTAGATGAGCCCATGGAATCACAATCGGATCTATCTCTGTACGCCCCAATTCTGATCAGTTGTACAGGAGCTGTCTGCCAATACAGAAAGGCCTTTAAGTGGTAGTGCACCTTTTGACATAGGGGTGGGTTCAGAAAGAGGAAGGAAAGTACTCACTCCTGTATACTCTCTGGCATGCACTGTATTTTGCACCTAATATAAAATGGTGTGTAACGTCTACAGATACTTTTATACTTATGGAGGGGAATTTTAGAAGGGATGTCCAAGTGCAGTCTGGGACGTCTAAGCCAGAGTGTCTGAAAGAAATGCAAGTGTGTCCAGGTGCAGACACGATTTCACAAACGTGGATGTGCCCAATTTGGACATCTGTGCGGGCATCTACATAGACATTCCCAGAAACCTCATGGTTTGAGTAGTGGGCAAGGGGCAGGACAGCTAGGGTTCAAATTCCACTGTTGCTATCATTTACATTGTACTGGGGATAACAGAGTGCTTTCTCCTTTACACTCTTTGGATGTTTTTCAGCCAAAACAAGCACCTTTCAGGTGCCTGGAGCAGGCCTAAACTTAGACATGATGCCAGGCGTCCAGGAACTTTGTGAGATCAGGCAAGGACGTCCTGAGAATACCCCAGCCATGCCTCTTCCACACCCCCATTCAGACTTGGACATCCCCAGAGTCGGCTTCTAAAATGGCTTTGGATGTCTCTACGCTCATTTTCAGACATCCAAAGCACAAATAGGGCTTCCAAAAAGACCCCCATAGTATGCAGACCCATGGATTTTCAAAAGGAAAATTTATGAGGAGTTTCTCTTTGAAAATGAATTTGCTGGTCAACCTGAATAACCTGAAAGTTGCACCTGAATATGGTAAATTCAACTTCCTTCCCTCTCCATACTTAAAACTAGGAACAATAAATATCTCTTCAACTTGCATATCCGCCATGTACATGTGAAGAAAACTCAGAAGACAAAACATTTCACTCAAGAAATAGCAGGAAAATGGCATGATGGTTGTCCAGACATCACCACACGCATTTCAGCACCAAACACTATTCAAGATTTCCTGGGGTCTTTCCAGTGGTGCCCAACCCATATCCAGTGGAAGGATACTGGGTGCGCTAGGTGAACCTTCAGTCCTGTGCCCACACTCCCTGAGAGTGTCATAATTAAACTCGACAATTATGAGCATCCTAATACCACCCCTCCCCCAACAATCTGGTAAAAATGCATAACTGGGCATCATACTTTCAAATATTAAGAAGGGGTGGAAGATATCCAGTTTCCACTGCTGAACATCCGAGCTGTCTGGTCAGCAATGCTGCTATCCAGTTAGTGGCAATATTCAGCCGCTAACCAGATAGCGTAAAACGATTAAAGTTAGCCCATTCACCCATCCTAACTTAAATTGCTTAAGCATTGTAGTTAGCAGCTGAATATCACTTCTAACCGGAGAGTGGCTGTCACTACCACCCCCCCCCCCCTGCTGAATATCATGGTGACCACGTTTTAGCCGGTTAGCAGGTCTACTAACTGGTTAATGTGAATGTGCCCCCACTACCTGCAGATAAAGCAATGTGCTGATGGTTCTTTCAATTAGCGGGGCTCTATTGTTTCGCTTCAACTGTTGCTGCTTCTCCTTGCTGCCCTGCAGAAAGCACTGTCCTAGTCGACTGCCTAATCTTGCCTAATGGCAGAGCTGGCTTTGGTACACCCATTTTGCAAAATAGACAGGACAAATTACTCTCAAGGACAGCACGCAAAAAAGAGGATAAGAATCGTCATTAAAAAAGGAGAAATAGAACAAGCAGGGGATGACGTGAACAAATTAGGAAAGGAAGTGTTCAAGATAGTGATTTGGCTATGGGACAAGGAGCCTGCTTATATTTCCTGCCAGAGTTCATGAAGGTTTGCAGAATTTATGATTCTTGAAGCTGAGTGGTCGGGAGCATATGACAAAAAAGGCATTCAGGAATTCCAGAAGGAGGGAGGAAGAAGAGTTTAAATTTCAACCCTGCCTGAACTCTCAAGAAGAAAGTACAACAAGACACCAGGGAAAGGCAGGAAAGAGGAGAGGATAACTAGAGAGAAGGGCGTGCAAGCAGCAGACAGAGAGGAAGTCCTCACAGCTGACCCCCCAGCAGCAGGTGCCACAACAGGCTACGGACCAGCCTGATCCCCCAGTGTCTAATCAAAGAAAAAGAAGGTGGTACTTGCACCCTAGGAAATGACATATGGGTAGAAAGGGTAATAGAAAAATGTCAAATCCTTTTTGAAAGGGAATCCACCTGCAAGCCCATTGCATGCACAGTCTATATTGCAGTCAAGTTCACAAGTTTGGAAATCATGGCTGGATCTCTGAAACAAATACAACTTCATAGACATCAACTAGGTCCTGTAGGCCAAGGTGGCTACTGTGCCTGCCCACTAGTGTAAGATGGGCTACAGATAACCATGGCTCATCCACCTGAATCTCATGGAGGAGCATCTCATTTTCCTCTTGGAGCTCTGAAGGTCTTCAGGCACGGCCAAGGTATGTGGGCAGAGCAGCAGACATGCCTGAGGAGAGAGCAGATACAATTTCTTACAAACAAAATCAAATGACATCTATTCCTAGAAGATATCTCCCTTTCCAACTAGCCTGGAGATAAGGGCTGCTTAGGCCTGGGATTGGGTAGAGGACATATAGGGATTATGGCCCTTAGTTTAGCCTCCTTGGGAGGGGAGCACTGCATGTTTTTGTGGGAGATATGTCCACGGACTTTGGGACTAGTCTATATACCCAATTCATGGAAAGACCAGTGGTTAGAGCTACAGGCTGTGAACCAGCGAATTCAGAGTTTAAATCCTTCTGATACTCTTTGTGGACTTTTGTGAGTCAGAACCTTACATTGTCTCAGGAACAAGCTTAGAGGATAATGATGTGATTTATGTTAAATCATATGATTGCAGGTTAGCAAGCAATAACATAAGTTACAGTGTTAATGCAGGTTAGTAAATGTAGCCCTTAAAGTCACATTTTACAAAAGATGTCTAAGTGTAATCTGAGACATCCAAGTCAGAAAATCTGATAGAAAAAAAGCAGGCATATCCAAGTTCAGGCATGATTTCACAAATATGGACATACCCGATATGGACATCTATGGGAAAATCTACACAGAGATCCCTGAAGTAGTATTCCAGAACAGGGATGTCTACAGTAATAGCCTAATGGTTAGAGTGCTGGGCTGTGGCCCGGGTTCAAATTCTACTACTGCTTCCAGTGATCTTGGGCTGGTCACTTAAACCTCCATCTTCTCTATACCCGCTGGATGTTTTACGGCCAAAACAAGCACTTTCCTGATGCCTGTTCGTATCTGGAGCAGGTCTAAACTTGGATGGGGTGGCAGACGTCCTCACTCGATGTTGGGGGCATCTAAGTCCATTGCATTTCCCCAGACATGTGTCCGCCATGCCCCCTGCTTACTCGCACATCTCTGCACAGGAGCCGTCTTTAAAAGCCATTTGTAAAATGGTTCTAGGGATGTCTCCATGATTTGGACATCCACATGCATGTTTTCGAATGTTTGAATAACATCTAAGATTTTTATAATGACCCCCTTAAATTAAAAGTCCTCTAAAGAGAAACTAGCTACCTTCTGTACCTGATTGTAATTCACCTTGAGTTTGGATTTGGAAATGCTTGTAAAACCTCAAATCTAAAATCCAGCTGTAGTGGGAATGCTTCCAGTCTGAACCTTCTCTTGCTTTCAGAGTTCTGAGGTCTGTTGTAAATGGCACCGCCAGCACCATGTCTCCAGTTATGCTGAATGGAAAGAATAAGGAAAAGACACTAGAGGTACTTGGCAAAAGCCAAGAGCGGTTTCATAGCAACACAAAGGAACACCATGAGACAGAAAAACTAGGCAGCTCTACAAGAACAGAAGCCAAAGACTACTACTATTACTACCATTTATCGTTTGTATAGTGCTACCAGGCTGGGCACCTCCTGCCATGCTACTATGCCAGCATTCTTCCATCAAACCTAGACAGGTCACTGCATCCTACAGTATGAGCACCCAACAGCATTGAAAGAACAGAACATCAACATAAAGAGGACTCTTATTCCCTTATTAGGAATCTAGGCTTCCCCATTTGCTACAAAATGAAATAAAACGTCTGGGCTTCCCATGGGGCATCTTATGGAAGATTTTTCATTCCCTTAGGACAGCATATGGAAGATAACAAAAGTATAGAGTGGACTGAACCATTTGTTCTGCTGCTTCCCTTTGAAAGTGAGTTCATGAGATGGGTCAGCATAACCATGAAGAGCTAGAGCAGGGGTTTTCAACTCATTCCTCAATAAACACCTAGTCCAGGAGTGGGCAATTCTGGTCCCGGAGGGCCGCAGACCAGTCAGGTTTTCATGATGTCCCTAATGAATATTCATGAGCTCTATTTGCATCCACTGCCTTCTATTGTATGGAAATGGGTCCATGAATATTCATTAGGGACATCATGAAAACCTGACTGGTCTGCAGCCCTCCAGGACCAGAAATGCCCACCCCTGAGTCCCTAGTCAGTCAAGTTTTCAGAATAACCTTAATGCAGGGGTGGTCAACTCCAATCCTAGTATACCACAATCCAGCCTGGTTTTCAGGATGTCTTTAATGAATATTCATGAGGTATATTTGCATCCCCTGCCTCCCATTGGATGCAAATATATCTCATGAATATTCATTAGGGACATTCTGAAAACCAGGCTGGACTGTGGTGCACCAGGATTGGAGTTGGCCACCCCTGCCATAATGAATACTCATGATAAAGATTTGCATTGAAGTGAAGGCAGTGCATGCAGATCTCTCTCACGCATATTCATTGCAGTTGGTTAGAACACTGGCTTAGTAACCAAGCAACCAGGGTTCAATTCCCACTAGCATTCCTTGTGGCCTTGGGCAAATCACTTAACCCTCCATTGCCTCGGAAGAAAGGCCTGGCAATCTACTTCTGGTGACACTGCCAAGAAAACCCAGGAGCTTCTGGGTCGCCAGGAGTCAGGACTGACTCAAAGGCACACATTGCATTTATCCTGAAAACCCAACTGGCTGGTGGTCCCCAGGACAAGCTTGAGAACCACTGCATTAGAGCTGCTGCTAACTGTCCACTAAGCTGTCCATATTGTTCTAGTCTATAATTTTGAGGAAAAGAGTGCTTTCTTGGAGTCCAGTGGATTCTAGAAGTGTAGAAAAGGAAATCAGAGTTTTCAGAGGAGGAGTGGTCTAGTGGTTAGGACAAGGTACTTCAGGCCGGAGGGCCGGGAGTTCAAGTCCCACCTGGGGACAGCAATCTCAGGCTGGAGGGACTGGGATTTCTAGTCCTATAGGCACCCCTTGTGGTCTTGGGCAAGCCACTTAACCCTCCATTGCCCATGTTCCTTGTAAGTATTAGTGTATGTGTCTCATATCCCCACGTGTTAAATGTATCCCCCAATTTGACCGCTTTGACCCAGTGAAAAGCGGGATATAAATACAACTAAATAAATAAATAGTATCCAACACCAAGAAGGGAGTCCTGAGTCCAGAAAGAAAAGAAGATGGATATGCAAGAAATATGAAAAGGAAAAAGTTTATCTTACTGTACATTCCTATTGCAACACTGCTTTGAATTTCAACCTGCTGCTGCTATTACTGCCAAAAATATATATCTATTCAGAAAAGACTTTTAACTTTGGAAAACCAATCCAGAGTGGGAGACTGAGGACTGAAGGGTGAAAAGAGGGATAAAACCTAAGTATAAGTAGAGAAGTCGAGAAGAAATGGAAAAATAGATGAAAGGGAAGATCAGTGTCATCCAGATGTAGAGAAGGAAAAAGACAGGAGGAGAGAGAAGAAAATGAAAGGAGATCCTGGAAGAGAACTTAGCAGATCAACACAAGTGGAAAAAAGAGGCTTGAACCAACCCGATTAGAAAAATAAAATGTCCTGCAACAAAGTCAGAAAAGAAAAAAAATGTATTTTAAGAGAATGGAATGTGTCAGGTTTGAGAAACATGCAACTCTAAAAACTCATTTCAGTAATCAGATTGATCTTTGTAATACAAGAGCGTGGCTAATTTAACTGTTCCCACACCACTGGGATGCACTTGTGAAATGTTCACAGAATGGCCTTAGTCATCACCACGTTAATGCCTTTAACATTCACCATAAGACCCATATTATTTCGTGAATTGGCCCCTACGTTGCTTAAAAATTTGGACTAGCGATACATTTCTTACCAGCTTTTCAGAGCTACACTCCTTTCATCAGCCATAAGAACATAAGACATGCCATACTGAGTCAGAACAAAGGTCCATTGAGCTCAGCATCCTGTCTCTGACCGTAACCAATCCAAGTCACAAGTACCCGGCCCACACCCAGAGATAAGCAGCAGCTTTCCCAAGATTAAATGACAGGGAGGTTTGATCGCTTTATGCCATTGCCTCCCAATAGCAATGACAGAGCTACTCTGACAAATTCTGAGAAAGAGAAAAGAGCAGAAATAGGAACAGAATAAGGTTATTTACATGGTATTTTAAAAAAGTAAAGGTCCAATGTATTAAATAAAATAATTTCATGATCGCAAATGGTTAACATGCATTAAGAGTGCTGTTAAAGTGAATTTAGGCATGTTAAGAACTCTTTAGTATATGGGAATTACTGTAGCTTGCAATAGCTTTATTAGTAGTATTTAGCTCATAGCCTTCCAGTAGCAGTTCTAGGAAAACTACATTCAGGTACTGTAGGTATTTCGCTGTCAGGTTTACAATCTAACCAGTGCTAGAAGCGTGTGGTACTGACAGTTTACACATTCATATAGCGCCCCGACAACTCATAGTACTCAATGCATAAAAGAGATGCAATGGAAATGAAGGGCGCATAAAACTGAGCATATGCAAATGAAAGATGCGTAAAATCTTGGCTCAAATGAAAAGTTGGTCGTAAAATACAGACGTTAAAAATTAAAGTAATACATGCTCAAAGAAAACAAGCGCAAGATGTGTGCGATTGAGCATGTGCATGATGTCAGACACCCACGTAACTGTTGCATCTATACACTGCCCTGTTTCTGAATAGGTGCCATCGGCAGGGACTCACGATGATGATGGGTGCAGCATGTACCTCTCTATGCTCCTCTCTTGGGTGTCTGTTGTTCTCCCTTCTTTGTCTGGCTCTTGCAAGCAACAGAACAGCAAAAGACATCTCTCCTTTAAATCTAATACGCAGACAAAACACACAGATCCTGAATGCCGATATGTACACAATGAAGATGTCAACCATGCGGGGGGGGGGGGGGGATGCGTTAGAGTTTCATGTCACCTCTTGATCAGGTGTACAAATAACGATGCTCTCAAAGTTTACCCCTGATTGGGTAATCTTTAACATGGTTTTCTGCATTGAGCGTAGACTTCATTAACATGTTACATAACACGACATGATGCTCTACGCCCCAATTACAACAACGGACCCAACAAACGACCAGCTATCAACCTGCTTCACCGACATATCCAACTGGCTACAAGAGAACAACTTATCCATTAACATAAAGAAGACCGAAGCCCTTATAGTGACAAAAGACCCAGACTTCAAACCACCCACTCACCTCACCATGGGAACCACGCAAATTCAAGTACAACCACACATAAGATATCTCGGCATTATCATTGACCAAGCCCTAACTCTTAAGCAACAAATCAACAAGACCACGAGAACTGTATTCCACAAGGCGAAAACAGTACAACGCCTCCGACCCCTCCTCGAACCACAAGACTTCAGGACAGTAATGCAAACTCTAACACTCCCTCATCTGGACTACTGCAACATAATCTACCATGGCCTACCTGCCACACAGACCAATCCCCTCCGAACTGCCCTAAACACCACGGCGAGAATAATTCACAATGCAAGGAAACGAGACCACATCACCCCAGTACTGAGGGACCTTCATATTCTCCCCATCGAAGCAAGAATCAAGTACAAAACTCTTCTACTCACCCACAAAACCATCCACCAAACACAGGGCACCCCACTCCGCACCCTACTGCCTCACCCAACCCACAGCAGAACAACCAGACAATCCTCCAACAGCTCCGTTGCCATCCCCCACAAAAGAACCAAAGCAACTCAACGGACCTGCAACAGAGCCTTTGAACTCTATGCCCCATCCCTCTGGAACTCTCTACCAAACCACATCAGGAACAACAGTGATCTCCCATCATTCAAAAAGCAGCTAAAAACCATCCTATTCCAAGAACATCTCTGAATAGGAACCCCCCCCCCCCCCTATTTCTCTCCAAGATCTCCAAACCAGTAACTATGCTATCTTGTCAGTCTCTATGTTCACCCCAAAAATCATCAATGTTGAACCCCCGGTGATGGCCCCCCCCCACAGTTGATTCCCCCCCCCCCCTGGTTATATGTCCCACCGCTTTGACCTGGTGAAAAGCAGGATATAAATACAGTTAAATAAATAAATAAATAAATAAAATACATCTAATTCATTTAAATATACATAGCATTACGTGTGCGTGGAGGTTTTATAGACTTTTTATGCGTGCATCTATATTTTTCTGCCTTTGGCATACAGATTCGTAAGCTCTGTACTTGCGATATATGCGCATTAATGCACTTACAAGCTGGCGTTAGTTGTCTTCATTGACTTGTAAGTTTCTACTTGAGGCAGTGAGGGTTAAGTGACTTCCCCAAGGCCACAAGAAGCATCAATGAGATTTGAACCCAGTTGCAGGCTGCTGTCCTATCCTCTAGGCCAGTGTTTCCCAACCCAGTCCTACGGGGCACACCGGCCAGTCAGGTTTTCGGGATATCCCTAATGACTATGCATGAGATATATATGCATTAGAGATATCCTGCCAACCTGACTGGTTTGTGGCCCTCCAGGGCTGGATTTGGAGACCCCTGCCTAACACCTCTGTCATCTAAGATTGTGAGTGGGCAAGGTGCAGATGTCCAAGACATCAAAAAGGTATATAGAATGTGTCACATTCATCCTCACTTCTCACCACCACCAAAAGTCAGGTTGGCAGGATATCTCTAATGCATATATATCTCATGCATAGTCATTAGGGATATCCCGAAAACCTGACTGGCCGGTGTGCCCCGTAGGACTGGGTTGGGAAACACTGCTCTAGGCTACTCCTTCACTTTAACACTATAATATGCAAAATAGCGCATTACCGATTATAAGAGTTCACAAAAATTGCTTTGTAGATGTGGTAATATAAAAGCTTAACTAAACCCCAGAAAGGTGTAGTTGAGTTTTGCAGTCCCATCCATATTTAGCATGCACTCATCATCTGCTTCATTTGCAAGCCTTACCAGTCATTAATCCCTCCCTTAAGAAAAATATTTAAAGACTTTAAATGCCAAATTTTAACGAAGCGGCACCAATCTTTCTTTCTGTGACCACATTTAGAAATGGCAACTTACAGAAGAGTCTATGTTGTATCTAAAGTAACCAAAAGCTGCTTATGTTATGCAAGGAGACAGGGCTTCATCCTGCTGTCCTCTCTGCTCCCATTGCCACCCCTCTCCATGGCCTACACTGGTGGCAACGACTCAGAAACCGTGATGTAGCACTTACCGAAACTCTCTGCCACTGCACTGCGGTTTCTGCCTTCTACTATCTTCCCTTTCCGTCATCTCCAATGCAGACTTACCATTCCCCTCGATATATCCTTGTCCTCAGCTGTTGTGCTGTCTATCTTGATTAGACTGTGAGCTCTGAGGAGCAGGGACTGTCTTTTACATGTGTCTGTAGAGCGCTGCGTATGCCTTGTAACGCTATACAAATGATCAGTAGTAGTAGTAGTAGTAGTAGTAGTAGTAGCAGCAGACTTCCAGCTTATGTATACTGAAAATCAGAAGGGGGCGCAGAAGATACGGACAGTAAAAGGCAGATACCGTGATGCAGCATTGAAGAGTTTAGGCAAGCGCTCCGTCATGGTTTCCAAGCCATTGCCGCTACTGCAAGCCCCAGAGGGCCAGCACTCTAGGCCATTGCCTGCAAGGAGGTACAAAAATCCTGCAAGCTGATGCATTTATTCCCTTGCCAGGGCCTGCGCAACCATTGTGCAAGACAAGGTAGTCTCCTAGCTTGGCAGTTTCTGAGGGGCAGCAAAGAGCAGCTATAGATCCTGACGGCCAGACACACTGAAGAACCAGCAGCACATTCTGTTACCTGCAGGGAGGGCAGGCACGCACATACTTACATGGCAACGTTTAAGGTCCAATTATGCATTTTTACAGGATTACTTTGGGAAGGGTGGTGTTGTGATGATTGTGATTAATTCTCAAAATGTCAGTGAGGGGGGACATAAGGCTGAAGGGTCACCCAGGGTGCCGAATACCGTTGCACAGCCCTGCTCCTTGCTGAAGTGCAACCAAATTGGTTCGTGGATATTTTTGGATTTTCCATGCCCTAGATTTGCTCAATCATTAAATCTGGCCTTTAATTACTTAAATAAAAATTCAGCCATTTGTTTAGAAATTCACAAACATAGCAAAGCAAAGTAGCCAATAACTCATACATTCTGCATTATTGGACTTAGGCAAAAACTGATTCAGAAGAATATGTATCGATGTGTAACAGAGATGAGGATCCCTAAGACCTGACATAAATATCTTGCAACATATGTCAGATGGCAATTATCAGGAAACAACAGGAAACTGGAAGAACTGAGGCCCTAATTATCAATTATCCAGGAGGACTGAAAGCAGAGTGGGGCTGCCTCTCAACCTTGCTCACAGTGTTCAAGATTTGATAATGGAAAAGGAATTAGCAAGGACAAATCCAAAAGGATTGAGAGAATTTCTTTGAGCACTAAGGCATGGGTTAAGACTGTAATTAAGTTGTCCAGATCCTATTTTCAAAGCATTTTGGCAGTAAACCCAAAATAAAAGACCATTCCCCACTCCCCATCCTTCCTTCTTTTCAAACAAAAGCTCTTTGATGCTATGGAAAAAAAAATTAGCTCAGTCAGAGCTTGTCATGTTTTAACCCAGGGAGGGGCCATAAACTTTGGAATTTGAATTCCCTTCCGCTTCAAGGCAAGAGAACAAACAAGGAGGTGTCTGTGTTTGCTATCCTTAAGAGAAGGGATGTCATCATTCACACCAGATCCTAAATTCTCAGTGGGTGATTTTTTTTTTTTTTTTTATCACCTCCTGAACAAATGAGTCTGGTCATTGCTCGCAGTCTGCAGGACTCCTACCTAGAATTCCACATGTGGACTTTCTTTGCCTTGAGGTGAGGAAGAAGTAAATAAAACAGATCAACATCTGGCTATCACATTAGGAGAATGCCGCTGTGAGAAATGTAATTTTATATATCACTGGGGATTGCCTGAATTCACCATTTAGCATTCCTGGGGAAGTATGGGCCAAATGAAATGTTTTCCCATCACATTCTTGAAGTCACAGGAACTTAGAGTACATCATATGCTTTGGACATGTGATAGCATAAATTAAATGTTGACATAGTAAGTATTTGAAACTTCTGAGTAGTAAAGGCCCCCATCAAGACATCGACTCCTCTTTATCCTCCCCACCTAACCTTTTCCTATCCCTCAGCAAGATGAAACAGCAACTCATTCTTTATGGCAAGGAACCACACAATTTTTTTATTTAACAGATCTTCTATACCGCTTTATCTCTTGGTCAAAGCAGTTTACATCAAACAACACATAAAACACTGTAACCTTATAAATGAACAGCAAACATTTGCATAAAATTATAAGGATTTAGAGTAAGGAAAGAATGAGTTAGAATGAGTATAGGGAAGAGTAACAAATGATTAAAGTAGCTTCTGGTCAAAATTAATTTTCAGAACAGCGAGATCCAAATTTTAAGCACTTACGAAATGAAAGTAAGTCTTGATGGTTCGCAGATTAGGTGGAATTGAGTTCCAAATATTTGGTGAATAAAGAGAGAAGGCTCTTCTAGATGTAGTTGAGTTAGATTTGGCAAAATGTACTGGAAGGCATGATGTGTTTTGAGATCCTGTTCTTGACCTGCTGTCTTGAGATTCATGGAGTATTGAGTGAAGGTAGGTTGATGACAAATTGTTCATTACCTTGAAGATAGTAAGTATAGTAATTTTATACGCTCAACCATTGGTATCCAATGAAGCTGCTTTAGCAAAGGTGTTATATGATCATTAAAATTTGCATTATATATAGTGCATGCTGCCATATTAAGGACCAATTTGAAGAGGATGGATTGATATTTTTGGCAGGCCTTGGAAGATGATTTTGCAAAAATCTAGATAGGGAAAATGAGCGCTTGAATTACAGTGTGGAAATCTTGTTGATTTAGAAGTTTCTTGAGAGGCTGAGTTAATTTTATTCTATAATAGGTATTTGTAATAATATTTTTAATATGAGAAGAGAACGTTAGATGTTGATGAAGGATAACACCCAAGTAATACACTTCTTGCTTTATTTGAAGTGGAGAACGGTTTAAAGTTATTACGTTTGGTGGCATGAAGTTTGCGTCTCTGGTAATAATTAATGATTCAGTCTTCTTAAGATTTATGAACATATTTTGTGTCATAAGCCAGGAGTTTATCTTGGTGAAACAGTTTGCATGTTATCAGGTAACCCTTCTACTGTCTTCATTTTTCTGCTTATTAACTGGATGTGAAGTCTGAACACTTAAAGGAAGAACGGACTACTGCTCACATATCTGAGGAGAGGAAATCACTCCAGCACATAGTCTCTCTCTGGCAAGCAGTGAAGAATGGCTAGTGTGGACAGCTCCATTGCTTATCACAGTTGGCGGGAAAAGGATATCAGCCGATGGGTTCTGGTGTATGTTAAACTGAAGGAGGCAGTTTCATTTTTATTGTTTCCTTTGTATTTTGCTTCAAAGGACTTTGTGTAAAAATCAGATTACGTGTCATCATGACTTTCAGTTCCTGGAAAGGGGAATGTTTTTTGAATTGCTGTAAAAGTCTTAAACCACAATAGTCCAGAAAAATCTGAGTTCCTTGAAGGAAGTGGCATGGTCTAATGCAGGTAGGTCAAACATATGACCCATAGGTCATTTCTGACCCAGTGAGTCCCTTCATTTTATCCTGCACCTCTGTCCCTCGTGCAGTTATTTTGTCTCTTAGGAATGCAGCTGCTTCACTCCTATTTTGAGTGCATCAGAGTCCAGAGTCGCACTAACAGGGCTCTGGCAGATTCCCTCACGCTGCCTCTGAAAGGAAAAGTGTTTGTGTGCCAGAGTAGGATTAGAAACACAGAGAGAGATGGGAAGATGCCACCACTGAAATGTCAGACTTTGACTCTGGCCTGGCTTTCACCCCAGTGGCAGCAGCTGCTGCCAGGACCCTGATGAGTCCAAGACCCTTGTCTGCTCCGTGCTGTATTACGAGGGGGTGCTATACCCTAGGGGGGGCCGGCGGCTGAACCTGCAGCTGCCCATGGCCATATGGAAGGCCATCCAACTCTGCCTTCAGGTAAGACAGGGGGAGCTGGGGCTGAGCACCATGATGGGCTATTCACACCCTGAAAGGAACAGCTTTGTGTCCGCACAGGGAAACAAGGCTCTGGTGCCAAGCCACAAGCTGATGGCAGCACCAATGGTAGCAGAATAGGTGACAGCAGGGGATAAGCCATGCATGGTACAGGTGCCATCCCTGGCTGCCCACAGCAGTAGATAATACAGACACAACAGGCGTAGAGGCTGCAGTATCCCCTGGTGGCATATGGCCGCCACACCACAGGGCTGGCAGAGCAAAGGCATTGCCCGGCACATGAGGAGCTGTGATTTGGTCCCAGATGCCAGAGGTGTACCATCACATGAACTCCTCATCTGCTACCCATGGATATGTCCCTGCCCCCAGGATGGGTGGGCCACCAGACAGAGGCAAGATACAGTTATGCACAATAGGTGATGTGGAAGCACACAACTGAACCCTTCCCACTCTCTCTCACAGTGACTATGGTGTGTGATGTACCCTGGAGGCCCTCAAGTGTCACTACAGGACACTGCACCAGAAGCAACCAAACCAACTGCAGTGCATCAGGGTGTGACTGGTAGCTGAGGAAGGTCAGTAGAGTACACAGTGGAGCCCAGCAGACACAGGAAGTGGCAGTCATAACTGCCAGACAGGTGCAGGCAGACCATCCGGTGGAGGATCCTCTGTACGCAATGATGGAAATATGCTTGGGGCAGCCTTGTCATCTCCCAGTGCCACTATCCTGTGTATGCACCAGCTGGCAACTAATACATGCAGATGCACACACACATGACTGGGGCATGGCATGGAATGGCAGTAAAGGAGCACACACCAACACCACATTGCGAATCTGCAACACTGCCCCCTGGGGGGGGCCTGTTGCGCAGTGGGGGGGGGGGGGAAGCAAGCCACAGTTGGGCATGTGAGGTAGAGAACTGAACTGGCTGGAGATGGGCAAAGGGGAGGGTATGCAGTGTGCTCTGTGGGATGGCACAGCCCCCTGGCCTGAAGATGAGTTGAGCAATGCATGCACAGGCCCCCTGGAGATGTGCCAGTCCCACCACAGGACCATGCCAGAGTAAATTGTTACTCCCCTCCATCTTCCCCCACAGCCAGTTCCAGGGAGGTCCCAGACAATGCTGACCCACCGTGGTCACTGACCCGGAGGAGCAGTCCAGCGCCATCTCAGCTGTCCCAAGGTGCATCTCCCAGCAATAGCTCCAACAATGATGGGGAGGAGGGGTCTAGTGGCACTGTGATGGAGGACAGCACCACAGATGGGGAGGGCAGTGAAGAGGCTGCAGTGCAACAGCAGCATTGGGAGTCTGATGAGGGGGGTCTCAGAGGGTCAGGGGCAGGTAGGGAGGTCCGAGGAGGGGGATGGCTCAGAGGGTCAGAGGCAGGCAGGAGAGTATGAGGATGAGGAGGTGGCAGCAGGACCAGAACGGTCCCCTGCATCTGAGGAAGAGGTGGGCCCCAAGGGGGTTATAGGGGAGATGCAGTCACTGCCCTTCAAGTGGTGTCCAGGTATGGCAGTGCAGTGCAGTGCATAGCCAGCAGGCAACCAGTGGGGGGGGGGGGCAGTGGAGGAGCAGCACCCCCCAGCTGTGCCCTGCACCCCACAGCCATGGCTGGTCATGTCCATCCCAATGTGCCATGAACCCACTGCAGGACTTGGCATAGATTGGGTACAATGTGTAGTAGACCCATGCATCATGTTCTGCAGCCATGGGCCCCCACATCCACCCCAGCACCCATGGGCACAGCATGGCCAGGTAGCACCAGGCCCCTCTGGCCATCACCCACTCAGACATCTGGTGACCAGGCTCTGGCTACCCTGGTGGCGGAGGTGTGGCTCTTCAGGGAGGATATGCAGTCAGCAGCACAGGCAATCACCATGCACCTGAATATCCTCACTGCTCCATTGACAGGGCAGAGGCAGGGCAGCCCTGCACTATAGGCCTTCCATATGCAGAGATTGCCCTGCATTGTGCTGTAATGGGGCAGACCGCGTGGCCATGGACATAGGTGCTCAATGTCCCCATAGATGTGGGTATCTGTGTTGTTGTATACTGCAGATGATGCCAGTATTGTACATGTTACAGGGTTTGCAAGAAAATGTTCTGGGTTTGCAATCACAATGTGTTGTCAGTTTTGTGGAGGCAGGGCTGTGTGTCTGTGTGAGTGGTGTAGGGGAATATGGGAGGGGGTCTGGTGGTTATGGGCATGGGGTGTGTGCCCTGTGGGCCACATCCATGTGCATGGGTATGGCACAGAGGCACTACATGTGCAGTATGGCAGCGGTCTCAACTCTGCACAGGTAGCGCCTCTGTGCCATACCCGCACAGAGCAGCTGCAGCTACCACCCACCATGGGTAGTGCCATTGTGCCATACCCATGCAGAATGGTGGTGGTCTCACCTCTGCATGGGTAGCGCCTCTGTGTCATGCCCATGCAGAACGGGCAGTGACACCACCACTGTACCAGTGCAAGGTGTGTGCAGCATCGCATTCAGCATGGGTGTAGCACAGTGGCACTACATGCGCAGAACACCCCCTGTCCCAAGAGAGCACACAATCAGAGCAACGTCTTGCGCTACTTCTCACATTATGGCAGCCTGCCCGCATACTGTGCTATCTAAACATAACTATCTCTTATCTCTCAATAAATAGGGGTGACCTACACAGAGCGGTGGGTACACCCCCTAAACAAAGGCAAGGGGAGGGGCGACCTGCACAGAGTGGCAGGTGCAACTACTCTTGCCGCCTTGCTGGGCAGACTAGATGGACCATGCTGGTCTTTATCTGCCGTCATATACTATGTTACTATGTTACTACCCGTGTATTACCATCTGGGCATCCATGCATGCATATGATGCCTTCTCGCCATGGTGTGCGGCTATGGCATCCTATGGTGGATAGCTGTCATGCAGATTTTTGTTCTGTCGGCGCTCAGGAACTTACACGGGTACCAGATATGCATTTGGACAGGTCGCGGCATGGCTGCACGTCTTATCTGTGTATGTGTTAAAGGGCCTACGTGGATAGCCTAACACCACCATAGTGCCTGAGCAGCACAATGGCAAAGTGCAGAAAAGGCCAAAGCAAACCTGGAAGACAAACTTTGCACCCTTTGAGACCTCTATAGCCCTGGGGCTCATCCTGAAGCAGCACGCTGCCCTCTTTGCAGCAGGGAATGCCAGCTCAAAGCTGACAGCATGGCATGACATTGTCAGGAGAGTCAATGCCGTCTACCATCACAACAGGGACGTGGAGGATATTAAGAAGAAGTGGCGGATGGTGGAGATTGCTTCCAGAACATCACTACACACAACTATTGTCATGGCCACATGTTGCTACCAGAATACAGGCCTGGTTTTACCAACAAACCAGCAAAGTATTCTAATAACTACATTCAGATGAGCCCAGGCATGTGCTGTTACTCATACACATTCCATTTGGTCAGTATCCCAGTATTAAAGCTTTCATTCCCATAGCTGTCACTTCTGCACCTTGTAGAAATAAAAAGAAGGAAGACAAAGAAGAGAAAGAAGATGAAGATGCAGAGGAGAAGGGAAGAAAAATCTGGTAGAGGAGGAAAAATAAGAGCACCAGTGGTTACAAGTTGGGGAATAGAATTATTTTCTTTTGCTTCGGGAGGGATTAGTTTTGATATTTGGGGTGTTGTATATTCTTGTTTGATATGTATTAGTCTGTACACCACACTTGGTGGGAATTCGATAGTATGGTCTATGTTGTTGTTGTTGTTAAGTGCTGTCAAGTTGGTGTTGACTCATGGGGACCCTCTGAATAGTTGTCCTAAACTGTGTTCAGTCTTCAGTCATGCAGCTCATTGTTGATAGAGTGTCATCCATAGTTGCTTTTATTGTATCGGTTCATCTCATTGCTGACTTTTGCATTGTCAAGCATGGTGTCTTTCTCTAATGATCTCTCTCTGCATGATGTGTCCAAAGTATGAAAGTCAAAGTCTTGACATCTGAGCTTCCAAAGAAAGCTTAGGTTTGATATCCTCTAGTACTGACTGGTTTGTTCTTCGGGAAGTCCATGGTATATACAGTATTCATCGCCAGCACCAGAATTCAAAGGCATCAATTTTTTTCCCATTGTTTTCACTGTCCAAATTTCACATCCATATGACATTATGGAAAATACCATGGTTTAAAGAAGTCAAATCTTTGTATAGATGGAGACATCTGTGCTCTTGAGAATCTTTTCTAGGTCCTTCATAAGCATTCTGCCAGTCAGATTTCTTGACTGCTTGTCATTTCTTTATTGCTTATTGATCCAAGCAGGTTAAAGTTTTCCACTATTTCAATTTCTTCTCCATCAATGATGAACTTATTGATTTTTCCCAGTTGTCAGGATCTTTGTTTTCTTTACGTTAAGGTGCGGGTCCATTTTAAGACTTTGTTCCTTTATCTTGAGAAGCAAAAATTTCAGTTTGTCTTCACTTTTAGCCTGTATTTTGGTATCATCAGCATAGCAAAGGTTGTTGGTAAGTCTTCTACCAATCTTCACACCTCAGTTGTCTTCATACAGTCCTGCTTCTCTTATGATTTGTCCTACATATAAATTAAACAGATAGAGGGAAAATATGCAGCCTTGTCATACACCGTTGCTGATTTTAAACCATTCTGTTTCTCCTTGTTCCATTCAAATTGCTGCTTTTTGATCAATATAAAGGTTGTGCAATATAATGTGTTCTGGTATACCGATGCTTCTTAATATGGCACAGAGTTTCTCATGGTTTACACAATCAAAAGCCTTGCTGTAGTCAATAAAACACATATAGATATCCTTTTGGTATTCTTTAGTCTTTTCAAGGATCCATCTCACATCCACGATGATGTCTCTCATTCCTTGTCCTTTCCTGAATCCTACTTGCACTTCAGACAGTTCTCATTCCAGGTATAGTTGTAGTCTAGCATGGTCTATAAATGTTATTAAAAATGTATTTGCCATTCACTATTAAGGCGGAAGAGGAGCCTTGGGTGGAGGAGTTGGAAATCTTCTAGTTCCCGATTCCCCCTAAAGAGACCATTCTGGTTCCAATCCACCCGAAACTAGAACAGCTTCTCTTTAGGATGTGAGAAACACAGCTCATGGTACCAACAGTCAGCCAATGCCTCTATTCTATGTATCAAGTGTGTAAGAGCTCTGGATTTGAAAAAAATATATATTTTAATGGGGCACAGTGTGCTGAGCATTGGCCTCAGTTTTGGTTTGCAAACAGTTCAGGTAGGAATATAGTCTGCACTTCAAGTTGTTGGTTCTGGCCCACAGAGCTTATTATGCTGGTCTTTGCTGTTAACTTTATTCATTGGTGGCTCCCTACAGTCCACCTCAATCTCTTCGATCTTCTCAAGCAGTCCTGTTCTGTTCCTTCATTTCCACATTTCAAGGCTACCCATTGGACTGCTTTTCAGTTTGTAGTGTCCTTGCTCTGGAACTCCTTGCCATTGGAGATTTTGTGTGAGAGCTCTTATTGCAAACTTCAAACTCAACTAAAGATGTATCTATTTTGCAAGCCTTCCCACATTTGATCTCAAAGTTTGCCACAGTCTCCTTTTTCTCATTTGCTCTACCTAATATGTCCTGCAATTTTATCATTATAACCAGATTAGACATTGTTGTGTGACCCTAGTCACTCCCTTTAGATTATGTGGCATGCTTAGGTTTATGTTGTTTGTATGTTATTTATATTTCTTTTATGCTGAAATTTTATTATCCAGTCTGTAAGCTGTAACAGTGTTCATATTGTTTGAGCTGTGGAATATCAAATACCAAAAAAAAGATAAAGATAGGGGGTTATTTTAGAAACCTTATTTGGGATTTAGACATGTAAATACAACTACTTACACATGTCAGTATTAAAAAAGTCTATTTTACACGTGGATTTCCAGATCACATCTATGTTGTACAGGGGCAAATTAGGGTGTGACCAGGACTGCACCAAAATCTATACAAGTATCCCCAATTTCATATAAGGGATGCACGTGTAAGAATAAAATTGTCTATAATCCAATTTACATTGGCTTCCCAACATGAATATGAAAAGAAAAGTGATTTTCTTTTGCCCATCCCTTCACAGGAGCCATTGAGGGACAATACTTCCAAGCCTAGTGTCACTTGCAAAAAATGACCATATAGAAACCAGCATAAACAAATGGAACACAACTATAACGGAACTAGCACAAGTGCCACCAAATGCTAGCACCTCTATCCAACAGAAAAAGGCTCTATGATACTCAACTCCATGATAAAGGAACTAAAACGCAAACTAAGAAGAATCAAATGCAAATGGAGAAAAACTATGGACCAAAAGACAAAAACTACCTATCTAGAAAAACAGAAAGAATACCATGCCCTCACCATCAAGGCAAAACAGGAGTGCCACACCAATGTAATAAAAGTGGCAATCAACAAATCTAGGGTGACTAGATTGTAAGCTCTGATGAGCAGGGTCTGACTCTTACATGTCTTCACAGCGCTGCGTATGACTTGTAGTGCTATACAAATGTTCAGTAGTAGTAGTAGTAATAGAAGGAACTCTCTGACATTGTAAAAACTCCTAACAGAAAAAAAAAAAACCACTGTCCACACAAGTGCACCCTCACCCCAACAAATAGCTTATCTACAACCTAAATACGACTCCAACAGCTACTGTATGGAAGCCTCATAGGATTAATGATTGAATTGTTTATTGTTAGCATCTATCTATTTATTTAACATTTATACAGCACTTCAAATGTACGAAGCACTGTACATACATGAAGAAGAGACAATCCCTGCTCATCAGAGCTCACAATCTAGTCAGGAAGATCACAAAATACAAATACAATCAAGTAAGACAAAGTATACAATAACAAGAAGAGCAAAAACAAGAATCAAGAACAGAAAGCAATAGAGAAGAGATGGGTTTTCAATCTGGACTTGAAGAGGTCCAGAGAGGGCACATTGCACACAGACAGAGGTAGATTGTTCCAGGCAAAGGGTACAGCCAGGTGAAAGGAGCGAAGTCTAGAATTAGCAGTACGAGTGGAGGGCATAGATAGATGAAAGCTGTTCGAAGAGTGAGGAACGCGAGAGGGGATGTAAGGAGAGATAAGAGATGATAGGTAGTGGGGGGCTGAAGAGCGAATGCATTTATAGGTCAAAAGGAGGAGTTTGAATTGGATCCGGAAGTGGATGGGAAGCCAATGAAGGGACTTGAGAAGAGGAGTGATATGGGAAAAGCGATGCTGATACTGTTCTCTGTTATACTGTTCCCTGTACAATAATGGAGTTGTAATGTAAACCATCTTGATTTAAGGATGAAGCGGTATATAAAACCGGTTAAATAAATAAATACTGTAAAACAGATCTCCCCACATACAAAACTCAAAACAACGTAGACCCTTGGACCACAATTGAACCCATCAACTACGAGCACCTGGACGAAATGATCACCTCTATAAACTCTACTACATCCCCGCTAGACCCATGCCCAGTTTCCTGGATAAAAATAACAAGACCACACCTCATCCAAATTATTGCAAACATAGGGCCCTATTCAGAGAGGCCCTGCAAGCCATCCTGCCCCTATTCACCCTCAGGCCCTGCCCGCACGGCTAGAGCAGCAATACAGGAAGAGCCAGTGGGGGACAGGATATGGCGGAGTCTGGGCGGAGCGGGGACGGGCCAAGGCGGCAGGACATACAGTGCTGATACCACTCACGGCCCTGTACATCCTGTGGGGTCAGGGGGAATGTACTGATTATTCCACCTTGAAGGTGGAATAAGCAGCACAAATTGGGTGATTTGGGCCAGAAACTCCCCCCCCCCTCCCCCCCAGGGCCGGGGCTGGGTGCAGGTAGGTCTCTGTCACCTAATCCTGGTCCTGGCTGGCTAGTCGTGGGTTAGACGGTGGGGAAGAAGAGGATCGGTTCTGCAGGTTACAGGGAAGCCTGCGGGGAGGATGTCCCCACAGGCATGCAGGGGCATGCCAGGCTGTCCTCAGGCCTGATTCTGTATGCCATGAAATGTTTTGCTCCCATGTTATGGACCCTTTTTGTTCATGGCCTTCTGGACGGCCCAGATATGCCCCTTTCTGAATCGGGCTCATAGTCAATGAATCACTCAAACAAGGTCTTCCAGCCCCACTCAAGCAATCCTCTATCTGCCCCATCTTAAAAAAACAGAACCTCGACCCATGTACTCCATCCATATATATTCCAATATCCAGCATCCCCTGCTTAGCGAAGATTATAGAAAAGACAGTATAGGTACAATTGCAACATCACCTTGACAAACATGCACCCCTTAACCTACACCAACACGGGTTCCAACCAAAATATGGGGTAGAAACCCTACTCATTTCTTTACTCAACACCATAATCACAGGCACCGAACAGACGTCACAAGGATATATACTCCTATTCCTTGACTTATCAGCAGCATTTGACGCCGTCTCCCACCAACTCCTCCTCAACAGACTACATGACATTGGAATTCAAGGCAACATTATAAAATGGTTCAAATCCTACCTATCAGAAATAATGCAACAAG
Organism: Ichthyophis bannanicus; assembly: GCA_033557465.1. Taxonomy (NCBI): domain Eukaryota; kingdom Metazoa; phylum Chordata; class Amphibia; order Gymnophiona; family Ichthyophiidae; genus Ichthyophis; species Ichthyophis bannanicus. The sequence continues at coordinate 1,786,131,869 of CM066031.1, read as the reverse complement.
TATAAATCAGAGCTCAGAAATCACTACCATACATCCTATACCAAGGAGTACCACAAGGTTTAGCAATCTCATCAATGGTATTCAACATATACACACAACCCCTATGCAACATCATACAAAGCTACATCAAATATCAAATATATGCAGATGACATCATGATTTATACCCCCTTCTGTACAACTATAGCAACCTATTCTGTAGATTTATTTATTTATTTATTTATTTATAGTCTCTTCTATACCGCACTATTCAGCATCAGCGCGGTTTACAATGAACAAAGAATTTACACATTTCCGATGGTACTTTGTGTTTACAGTTGAACAGGCAAAAATAACTTGGATAACAGGGGTAACTATTTACAAATTATAACATAATCATGAACTCTTCTTGGTTTCAGCCTTAGGGGTTTTGGGAGGTCTGTGAGGTGGTTGAAATATCTGCATTGGTTACTGGGTAATACAAGAGGAAGAGGTGGTGTTTCAAGGCTTTTCTGAACTGCAATAGATCCGGGATTGCTCGGATGTCTTGAGGGAGGCTGTTCCAGCACCTTGGTGCACAGAACTTGAAGGCCCTGTCTGCTGTTGCTTTGGTGCATTGTGTTATTGATTTTGGGACTACAAGTGTGTTGAGTGTTATGCAACATCATAAAAATCCATGTCAAATATCAAATATATGCAGACGACATCATGATTTATACTCCCTTCTGTACAACTATAGAGTAGGTTGGTATAGTTGTACAGAAGGGGATATAAATCATGATGTCGTCTGCATATATTTGATATTTGACATGGATTTTTATGATGTTGCATAGGGGTTGTATGTATATGTTGAATACCATTGATGAGCTTGCTGAGTCTTATGGTAATCACATGCTTTACAGAAATGACTGAATGGCTACAAGACTACTACCTCACTGTGAACTATAATAAAACAGAAATCCTGCACATTATAACGGATCCCTCTTTCAAACCACCAAGAACAATCAAAGTGAGCAATAAAGATATAGCAGTCAAAACCAAAGTTAAATGCCTAGGAGTAATCCTACATCAAGAACTGAATCTACAGACTCAAGTAAAACAAGCAACGAAATCAGTGTATCACAAGCTCAGAAACCTATAGAACCTGTGTCCTCTACTAAACCCAACAGACCTCTGCACAGCTTGCCAAGTCATCATTACACCATACTAGATTATTGTAACTCAATCTACCAAGGTCTACCAAAGCACATCACATACCCATTACACCTAGCACAAAACATGGCTACAAGACTCATACATGGCACCTCCTGGTACACCCACATCACCCCGATCCTCAAACAGCTGCACTGCCTGCCAATTGCATCAAGAATCAAATACAAATCATCATCAACACCTACAAAATAATAAATAGTCAATCTGCTGCCTGTCTCCAAACATTAATAAAAACACCCAAAAATAATAGCCCAAGAAGACACCGCACAACCAAAGTACTAGAAATACTGACTCTCAAAATCATAAAAAGCCAAAGGATATGCAACAGAGCCATCTCCTTATACGCTCCGGCCATTTGGAATGCTATACCACCTATGAGGAATTGAAACCACTGGAGAATTCCATAAGAAACTAAAGACTCAACTACTCCTGGAATATTAGGGAGTGGACCTTTATTAACCCATCACCCCCCAGCTAACACACAGACGTTATTACCACTGCAGTATGCTATACATAGATAACCTGCAACCACACCACACCCCTTCCCCACAACCATTCCTAACTACTGTTCAATGTAAGGAGCACAACTATTACAATTTGGCATTTTATTCACATTGTTCTATGTAAACCACCTTGCCTTGAAGAAAAGTGGTATATAAACACTGTTAAATAAAATAAATAAATAAGATGATGTGATGGGTCCTTTCTAAAAATGGCTTCTTACACGTGGATATGATTTATGTGTGCAAGTGGTTGCGTTTACACATGCAAATCATGAATAAGGTTTCTAAAATATTCCCCTTAATACCCCAATGTTTATTTCCCTCTCTAAATCGAAATGAGGGAGAGTTAGAGGTCTTCTGTGGTTAATTAGTGCCATGTACATGGCTAGATTTGCACAATGTCAATGATACACATGTAAGTGTCAACATTTACATGTGTCAGTTGTAAAGTGCCAATGTTTAACAAGTGTAAGTAGCCGGATTCCCGCTGCTGATTTTTCCCATACGTATATTTGTAAAATGACACGTCCCGTTGCACTTGGATTCTCATCTCTGTGTGTTCCTACACTTTCCTCTATACATTGCAAAACACCTCCGTTTTGAGGGGTGGAGCTATGTCAATTTTACATTGGCTTTTCATGGGCACACCTTCTCTTCTAAATTAGACAGTGATTTGCAGACATTTTCCCCTCCTTGTCACTATAGCCGCACAAATGACCTTTCTAAAATGTGTCTTATAACCTTTCTGGAGTTATGCTTTATTCTGGTAGTATTTTTTTATTTGGGGTGATTATTTGGCCAGTAAGAGTATAGTTACAGGATGCATTCTGATAATATAGCAGTGGTTGGGGAAATTTATCAGCAAGATGTCCTATAGTCGTTGTTGAAATGTAAAAGAGTGTTAGTTTTTAGATGTTTTCTTTTAAACTTTTACTCTTACAGTGAAACATGTGCCGGGTTCTGCTAATAATATTGCTGATTCTTTATGTTGTTTTCAGTGGTGCCATTTTTGATCATTTATGCCTGGAGCCAACAGATGCCCAACAGCTGTTCCAGCGGGAATATGGGACATTATCCCAATCTAATATGGAGTATGCTGAAGCATTCTTTATCAAACAATATCTGGAGAAACTGTATTATAATAAAGGATGGAAGCATTTGGGGGATTTAATTTTTCTAAATACCCTGCAGTTTTGGGGCCTATTGTTAGTGTGGCATTTTTCTCAAGAATTCATTTTTTTAAAAACTCCACTTTATTGGTAAAGAAACTGCTTTGTGGTTTTGTGCAATTGGAGAGATTGCAGGATAACCAGATGCTTTGCCTGCCTGTTTTTTATGATCTCAAGTTTGCTCATCTAGTTCTGAAGATCTTCGGTTTAGGGTTGCTTTTTCCTTTATTTACATTCTCTTATATACCGCGCTATTCTGCATCAGTGTGGTTTACACATTGAACAAACTGAAATTACATTGAACAGGGCATTATAACTTGGAGATAACTATTTTAAAGGGAACATGGGCTATGAAGGGTTAAGTGGCTTGCCCAAGACCACAAGGAGCACCTGTGGGACTAGAAACCCCAGTCCTTCCAGCCCAAGGTTGCTGTCCTCTAGTGGGATTTGAACCCCCGACCTTCTGGCCTGAAGTACCTTGCCCCAACCACTAGGCCACTCCTCCACTCTTCTGTATTTTTGTGCCACTTAGAATTAGTGCAGTGGTTCCATCTTCGAAGGGGGCAATAGGTGCATCAGGATTATTGTGGAAAGATGTGGTTATGCAGGGCATGGTGTATTGGAGGATTAGATATTTGAAGATTGATCATTTGGGTATGGGATACTGGGTACTTTTGCATAAGATTGTTGGCATTTCAGTTTGTCCAGTGGCATATGCAAGGACTAATTTGGGGGATTGACGGGATACGGCAACATTTTGCTTAGTGCATGAGGATGCAAGCATTAAGGAATGAAAGCTAATAAACAATAAATAAAATGGGAAAGAATCAAAAAGAAAAAAGGTCATAATGAAACCTTTTTCAAGTGCATTTCAAACAAGCAGGCTCCAGCGTAGCACAGGGGCTTAAAGAAGGAAGGTGGAATCTCACTTCTACAGTATATTCCTGAAGTTTTCCTCTATCTCTCTGTCTGCCTTGGAGACCTGAAGCAGCAGAGGAAGACAGAGAGGTATATAGAGGAGATTTTGAAGAATAAATCAGAGAGGTTTCATCTCTAGTCTGAAACATAGAAACGTGATGGCAGAAAAAGACCATATGGTCTATCTGGTCTACCATTCCATACCAAATACTATAGCCCCCTTCTTTTCCTTTAGAGATCTTCTGTGTTGATCTCATGCTTTCTTGAATTCAGATACTGTCCTTGTCTCTACTACCTGCATTGGGAAATTATTCCACACGTCTACCACTCTTACCATAAAGAAATATTTCCGCATATTACTCCTGAGTCTATCCCCTTTCAACCTCATCCTATGTCCCCTCATAACAGAGCTTGCTTTCAATCGAAACAGGCTCTCCTCTTGTGCATTTATGCCACAGAGATATTTAAACGTCTCTATCATATCTCCTCTATCCCGCCTTTCCTCTAACAAATACATACTGTATTAAGATCTTTAAGTCTGTATCCATATGCTTTATAACAAAGACTGCTCGCTAACCATTTTAGCAACCACCTATGCACCGACTCCATCCTGTTTATATTCTTTTGAAGGTGTGGTCTCCAGAACTACACACAATACTTTATCTTTATCTTTATTCGGGATTTTAATACTGTATACCACTCAACACACAGGCATCTGAGTGGTTCACAATACGTCGAATCATGCTGCTGGAAAGAGGAAATAGAAGGCCTTAACTCTGATAGGAAAAGGATAGTAAAGTGAACACATTGCAGAGAAAAGATGGCAGGGGTGGAGAGAGTCAGAGAGACATCAATGTGTGGAGGGGGGAAGGGAGGGTCTGAGAGGAAGGGAGATCAAAGGCAGTACTGAAAAGGAGGGTTTTTAACATTGATTTGAATTTATTGAGGGAAGGTTCCAGAAGGGTGGCAGTTACATAATTCGGGGCCAAGAAAAAAGGAAGCAGAATTACTGGTGGAGTCCAAGTGTGCTTCCGATGGAGATGAGAGGAACATACGATTGGAATGGAAGAGCCGGAGTGAGTTGTGAGAGGTGTGAAGGTGGTCAAGGTTGGAAAGGTATTGTGGGGTACCAGTGTGGATTGCTTTATGGATGAAGATAAGGATCTTGTATTGTATCCGGAAGCCAACAGGAAGCCAGTGGAGGTGTGTGAGAAGTGGTGTGATGTGGTCTGATCGAGTGGCATGTGTAATGATATGGGCTGCTGTGTTCTGTAAAGGTTGTAGTCTACTGAGTTGGTAGTGGGGAAGGACGGTGAGGGTGATGTTGCAATAGTCTAGCCGGGCCATTGCAAGGGAGAACAGCCATGCAGTCAGAGAGGAGGTGGAAAGAAAAGGGCAGACAGCATGGATCTATCATAGGGAACAGAGGGAACAGCATATAACAGATGCTCACAGAAAGATACTGCAGAGTCTAGGGTGACACAGAGGTAACACAGGGTGGGAACCAGAGGAATGGGGGAAGAGGAAAGTGCAGGGGCTAAGGATGCGGGGGACTACCAAAAGTGAACCATATGGCTAGGGTCTTCGAGAGATTGATGTGGAGGAAATTTGAGGACATCCATGAATCGATACATGAAAGACAGGTGTTGAAGGGGTGATATCTGGAGCAATGGGACTAGTATGGTGTAGGAGAATGATGTTGTCTGCGTTATAATATGCTGAAATAGCATGCTGCTGGATGAGTAGGGATAGGGGAGCCAGAACAGAATCTTGGGGGACACTGCAGGGTAAAGGGGTGGCCAGTGAAGAGGCTAAACTACAGAGGTCAGAAAAGGACCTAGAGATGAGAAAGGAGTGGAACCAGTAAAGGACAGTGCCACAAATCCCAGCATCATGGAGACGGGTGGGAAGGGTGGGATGGTCTTCCAGATCGAAAGCGGAGGATAGGTCCAATGAAACAGATAGAGAGATTAGACTGTGATCATGTGAAGTGTGGATCATTAAGGAAAGAAAGAAGAATGGTTTTTGTACTGTGACCAGACCGAAAACCTGATTGGTGGGTGTGGAGAGGGAGGGTCGCGTCAAGGTGAGAGGACAGCTGCGAGAAGACCAGTTTTTCCAAGAGCTTAGAAAGAAAGGGGAGATTGGAGATAGGGTGCTAGTATGTAGGGACAGAAGGATCCAGTGAGCGTTTTTTTAAGAATTGGGCGGATCAGGGCGTGCTTCCATGGAGAAGGAAAGGAACTGAAGGAGAGGCTGGTGTTAAAGATATTCAATATGAGTGGAGTGAGAGCCAGGGAGGGTTCACATAACCAGTGAGAAGAGATAGGATCTGACTGGCAAATACCACAAATGATGTCACATCAGAGGTACCATCACCTCCTTTTTTCTGCGGGCTATTCCTCTCCCTATGTACCCAAGCATCCTTCTAGCTTTCAACATCACCTTTTCTACCTGTTTAGCCACCTTAAGATCATCAGAAACAATCACACCCAGGTCCCACTCTTCTTTCATGGACAGAAGTACTTCGCCCCCTACACTGTACCGCCCCCTTGGATTTTTGCAGCCCAAATGCATGACCTTGAATTTTTTAGCATTAAATCTCAGCTGTCAAATTCTCGACTATTAAGAACATAACATAAGAAAATAAGATATGCCATACTGGGTCAGACCAAGATCCATCAAGCCCAGTATCCTGTTTCCAACAGTGGCCAATCTAGGTCATAAATACCTATCAGTTTCCCCAAAAGACATAGGTTCCACAATGCTTTTATTGGGTAAAGCAGTGATATCCTGGATCCAAACCTTTTTCAAACCCAGCTACACTAACAGCTTTTACTACATCCTCCGGTAACAAATTCCAGAGTTTGATTATATGTTGATTATACGTTGAGCGAAAAAATATTTTCTCTTATTACTCTTAAATAGGTTACCCTGTAGCTTTATTGCATGTCCCCTAGTCTTTCTATATTCTGATGACGTAAACAATCGATCTACGTTTACCCGTTCCACTCCGTTCATTAATTTATAGACCTCTATCATATCTTCCCTCAGCCGTCTCTTTTCCAGGTTGAAGAATCCTAACCTTTTTAGCCTCTCTTCATTGGGGTATCCTTCCATCCCCTTTACCATTTTGCTGGCTCTTCTCTGTAACTTTTCTAATAACGTTATATCCTTTTTAAGATACGGTGTCCAGAATTGCACTCAATATTCAAGGTGCAGTCGCACCATGGAATGATACAGAGGCATTATAATATCCTTTGTTTTATTTTCCATTACTTTCCTTATGATACCTAGCATTCTATTTTCTCTCTTGGCTGCCGCTGCACACTGGGCAGAGGGTTTTAACATGTTATCCACCATTCTTCAAGTTTAATTAGATCCCTCCTCATGTTATCTACTCTTTCATGGGTATTTACTCTATTGCAGATTTTGGCATCATCTGCAAAGAGGCAAACCTTACCCGACAGTCCTTCTGCAATATCACTAACAAAGATGTCAAAAAGAATCGGACCAAGGACAGATCCCTATGGCACACCACTGGTAACCTCCCTCTCCTCAGAGTGAGCTCAATTTACCTGCACTCTATATCTAACCCAATCAGTCACTTTAGGGTCCATTCCTGGGTGCTCAATTTGTTTATAAGTCACCTGTACAGAATGGTTTCAAAGGCTTTACTGAAATCTAAGTACACCACTTCTAGGGTTCTCCCTCGGTCCAACTCCCTGGTTGCCCAGTCAAAGAAAATAACTGTTCAAAATAAATAAAATAATAATCAGATTTGTCCGACAACACCTGCCTCTGATAAACCCATGCTGCCTTGGATCTTGCAATCTATTGGACTCCAGAAACCTCATTATGCTCTCTTTTAGCAGCATTTCCAATAATTTACTCCCCACATAGTTTAGACTAACCGGCCTGTAGTTTTCAAGCTCATCCTTAATTCCTCTTTTGTGCAAATGGACCACATATACCTTTCTCCAGTCCTCTGGGACATGCCTAACTCTAAAGAAGCATTGGAAAGGTCAGTCAGTGGAGCCACTAGAACGTCCCCAAGTTCTTTCAATATTCTTGGATGTATCCCATCCAGTCCCATCGCTTTGTCTACTTTTAGTTTAGCTGGTTCCTAACACAGTCTTCTGAAAATTGTTCAAGATCCCCTTCACTTCCATTCCTATTTGTGGGTGTTTTCTGAAGAACTGCTCCTGGTCCTTCATCTGTGAACACAAAACAGAAATATTTAGACTTAACCTCATCATCTTCTACATATTCCTCCCCTTTACACTTTTGAACTTCCTCCTCTCACTAACATATCTGAAAAATGTCTCCCCCCCCCCCCCCCCCCAATTTTATTGCATTGGCTATTTCTTCTTCTTTTTGATTTTTCCTTTCCTGACTACTTTCCTAGTTTCTCAAAGTTTTTCCAAATATAGATGATTGTTTTCCTCTCTCTGTGATCTCTTGTATTTATGAAGGCCAGCCTCTTTTTCTTTACCTTTTCAGCTACTTCTTTTGAGAACCATAATGACCTCCTTTTCCTTTTACATTTATTTACCTTTCTAACAAAAAGGTTTGTTGCCCTTAAAATACCTCCTTTTAGTTTTGTCCATTGCTTTTCTAAATCCCCCAGCTTTTCCATTCTGCTAACGATTCCTTGAGGTATTGTCTCATCTTGGCAAAGTTAGTTTTCCTAAAGTCTAAGATCCTCGCTTTTGAATGGATTTTATCAGCCCTAGTCCTAATACTGAAGCATACCATCTGGTGATCACTGGATGTGAGATGATCTCCCACTATGACGTTGAAAACACATTCCCCATTGGTGAGCACCAAGTCTGGTATGGCCCCTTCATGTGTGGGTTCTGTTACCGGTTGCTGGAATTCTTCTCCCTGTAGAGAAGCCTGCAAGCCTCTGTGCACTTTGGAGTAGCTGAGGTCACCTGAAAAGACAGCATCCCCTTGGAGGGCAAGACGTGATCCTCTCTCATTAAGGTTGTGTCCCTAAAGGATTCTTTCCAGATAGGAAGGGTTCGGATAGCCATTATAGTAAGTAATTTGATCATTAAGGATATAGATAGCTATGTGACTGGTAAATATAAGGATAACTTGGTAATTTGTAAAAATGTGCATGGAACAATTATCAGTTCACTTTTGGATTATTTATGGATCATTTTCCTGATTTTCAGGCACTTGAGTACATAACAATTTTTTAACATGCATTAATTGGTTTTGCACAGATTAATGTGCATTAAATCTGTTCAAGATGCACTAAAGTTTTTAAGACACACAAACAATGCAAATGCAGACTAAAGAAAGCACATCCCTAGTAATTTGCCTGCCTTGTACAAAGGTAGCAGACCTCCTGCACCATAGACAATGCTGGGAATGAACCAGATGTCATGGAGCATGTGATACTGACAACATAAAGGGTGTGGAAGGGAAGTTGTGAAAGCTAACTTTAGGCCTTACATACAAAGCTGAAATCCAGAATTTCCTAGGCAGCATTCTCATAAATGCTAATTCTAATGCTTCTCTTTCTCAAGAGGCAGGCAGAGCTCCAGATCTCAATGACTGGACGAGATGATGGTGCAGGGAGGAGGGAGTTAGATTTGTTAGGAAATGGCAACATTCTGAGAAGGTACAGGCTCCACCTTAACCAGGGTAGAACCCGACTGACATTTAAAAAACAGCTCCAGCAACTTTTGAACTAGTTGATGGGGGAAAACTGACAGTAGCCCAGGAGCACATGTCTCAGAGAGTCAGAGTGCGGCATCTTCAGAGATATAAGGAAATTAAATTGCCCCGATAGAGAGGTTGTGACAAAGGCAGAAGTAGCACAGTGCATTTCAATAAAGAGCAGAGATACACGAGTCCAAAAAAATCAATTTGAATTGCTAGGCTTATAAAATCTATGAAGAATATTTAAATCGATTGTAAGCTCTATGGAGCAGGGACTGTCTCATATATTTGGGTACAGCACTGCATATGCTTTGTAGTGCTATACAAACGATTAGTAGTAATAGTCATCAAGACACCCTCAGAACACTCACTATTTATGTACAGAGATCTGCTTTCAGACCCTCACCGATATATGTTTTCTGTAAATTAAAGTTGGTTTGGTGCCTGTACAGTGCAATTATGCATGTATATCCCTATATTCTACACACGAAGCGTAAATAAATATTGCAAAACTGTCCACAACATGTTTGCATGTACTAAGTATCTTTTCACTTTAAAATGGAAAAACCTTTTAGTAAACATCATTCATGGTGCAATATGCAATGATGCAATATGAATATTTGCAGCAGCTTCTCAGAATAGCACAAAAAATATATACGGGTGAGGTGCAATCAAAAAATATCGAGACTTGTACAATAACACAAGAAGTATAACACTGATAGTTATTGCACTCAGTCCCCTTCCAAGTAGTCCCCACACTTGCTCCAGCGTTCCTGCCACTGCTGGAAACAATTTTGAAATGCCTCTTTCGTTATGCTATGAAGCTGCTGTGTCAAGTTTTGCTTAATGGTCTCCAAGTCGTCGAATCTCCTTACTTTCAGTGCTAATTTCAGTTTTGGAACAAGAAAAAGTCACAGGGTGCGAGGTCAGCTGAGTACGGAGGCTGACAGACTTGCTCAGTTTGGTGTTTGTCCAAAAACTGCTGGACAAGATGTGATGCGTAAGCTGGGGTGTTATTGTGATGAAACAACCATTCACCATTCCTGTGCAACTCTGGCCTCTTACGACGAACAGCATCTCTCAAACGAGTCGGGAGAAGTACTCCTTATTGATAGTTTGGCCTTTTGGAGCATACTCATGATGAATAATACCCTGGCAATTAAAGAAAACTGTGAGCACGACCTTAACATTGCTCCTCACCTGACAGGCTTTCTTGGGTCTGGGAGAGTTTGGAGTCTTCCATTATGAGGAATGAGTCTTAGTTTCTGGGTCATAACCATAAACCCATGATTCATTACCAGTAATAATCTTTTTGATAAAATCAGAGTCATTTTCAACACATTCCAACAACTCTCTGGCTTCAGATAGTCAATCTTTTTGTCAGGGGACAGGAGATTCGGCGCGAATTTGGCAGACACACTTCTCATCCTCAAATCAACAGTAAGAATGGACTGTACTGACCCAAAACTGATGTCCATGTCCTCAGCAAGTTCCCTGATAGTCAACATATTTATTTATTTAGCTGTATTTATATCCCGCTTTTCACCGGGTCAAAGCGGTCAATTGGGAGATACATTTAACATGAGGGGATATCACACACATACAGGGAACATGGGCAATGGAGGGTTAAGTGGCTTGCCCAAGACCACAAGGAGTACCTATAGGACTAGAAATCCCAGTCCCTCCGGCCTGAGATTGCTGTCCCCAGGTGGGACTTGAACCCCCGGCCCTTCGGCCTGAAGTACCTTGTCCTAACCACTAGGCCACTCCTCCCAGTGGCCTAGTGGTTAGGACTACAGTATGATTTGAGCATATCGCGGCATGCACTGCTTCAATTTTGTCTTCAGTCCTGCTTGTGGATGGCCTTCCAGAACGTTTGTCACTATCAACACTTTGGGGCCCTCTTGGAAATGTTTGTACTAGTCATAAACTCCAGCATGACTCATGCAATCATCGCCATATACTTCCTGTACTTTGTCATAAGTCTCTTTGCATGAATCTCCAGGATATCAAACATCACGTGATTTAAAAAAGTACAGGTGTGCTGCAGCCACACTACACTCTGTACATGCAGAGCACATAACTAGGTCACTGCATCCTTAATAGCATTGTGGTGCGACGCATTGTCATATAGCTACACAACAAGTCTCGATACTTTTTGATCACACCTCGTATGTATATAACCCATCTCTGAGATTCACTTGCTTCAGGCTGTGAGTGATTGAATGAATGTTAGAACTGGTACGAAATACACTGTCTCACCAGTTTCCATTCCCCTGTCTCTCTTCACACCAAGTTGCATGTTTAATATGACTCATTTACACATGAGTAGTTTCAATATTTTAGTTATCGCTCTTTTTTTTCATTTTTCCCTCCTATTAAAACTTTCAGATCTGTTTTTGCTAAGAATATCAAGATAGTAACAAAATGAATGGGGATAGAAATATCTATTCTGGTGTGCAATGAAAACCAAAAAGTGAAGATGCCGCCAAATGATTTTAGTAAATTAAAAAAACAGTAGATATCTTGTAAGGAAAAGTAGATATCTTGTAAGGAACAGCCAGATATATTTTTGAGCTTATTTGATATGATTTCATAAAACCCAATTAATCACGCATCCCATATATATATTTTTGGGTGAAACGCGCACAATCATGAGCAAATCAATGAAATACTGTACATTATAAGAAGTAAAAAATATTACCAGCCAATATGCAGTCAGCCGTTGCTTCAGGCAATACAAGGTGATCTGTCATATATCCAGTGATAAAACATTTAAAGCATTGTTTCCCAACCCTGTCCTGGAGACATACCTAACTATCCAGTCTGGTTTTCAGGACATCCTTAATAAATATGCATGCAAAATATTTGTATATGTTGGAGATCCAGTGTATGCAAATGTATCTCATGCATGTTCATTGCAGCTCTCTTGAAATTCAGACTGATTAGGTGGACCTCCAAAATAGAGCTGGTAAACACTACTTTGAAGGGTTTTGCTGACGTTTGAGTGGATGAAAGCGTTCCAGACATACTCAACAATAGCTTCATAAAACATCTAAAATGACTAACCTGCCAAAGAAAAACAGATCAGGACTGCTGCGTCACTCTCTGTTAACAGCAAACATGTTCAGTGGGAACCAGGAACCCCATAACTGGTCCCGGGAGGCAGGACGCCTTTGTTTTCCTGGAAGCATGCTTGAATGGGTCAGCGCACACTAAGATGACAACTTATCAAGCCCCTACACATCTTTTAATCAGGGAAGATAAAGATCCTGGGCACGGGCAGTTGCAATAGAAAGGAAGCGACACATTCCTTTGTGCAAATATCTCACTAACCCTTCCCTTGGTCTGTTGGCGTCCATTTATCATTATATGGAACCATAAAGAATTCTCTGGCTCGAGGTTTATAGGTAAGACATCAGAGCAATGAATCATGGCAGTGTTTGGCAAAGAATGCATCTGAAGGAATGACTCCTGTGAAATGCTCTTCTTGAAGTGAATTCCTGAAGTGTATCACCAAAGGAGCTATCATTCAGCAGCCTATACAGCAGTATCATAATAAGGAAAGGGTCACAGTTGATTATGTTAGTGATGAGATGGTAGCACCGAAGAAAGCTTAAACAAGAAGGAGCTATGGATCTAGTTCCTTGGATCTAGATCTGTCATACTGGGTCAGACCAAAGGTTCATCATGCTCAGTATCCTGTTTCCAACAATGACCCATCCAGGTCACAACTATCTGCCAGATTCCCAAAAGGTAGCAAATTCAATGCTGCTTATCCTAAGGGTAAGTAGTGGATTTTCCCAGTCCATTTTAAAACTTAGGGGCTTGTTTACAAAGCCGCGGTAGCGGATTCCGCCTGATATCGGAGCCACGGCCCCATTGAATTCAATGGGGCCGCGGCTCCGATAACGATCGGAAACCGCTACAGCGGCTTTGTAAACAAACCCTTTAGTAAAACTCATTTCCTTTACATAGCTTTATGGGACAAATAGAAACAGAAACATGCCGGCAGAAAAAGACCACATGGCCTATCTAGTCTGCCCTTCCATATCAACTACTACAATAGTCCCATTTTCCTTATGAGATCCTCTGTGTTTGTCCCATGCTTTTTTGAATTCAGATACTGCTCTTATCTCTACCACCTCCGCTGGGAGACTATTCCACGCATCTACCACTCTTTCTGTAAATAAATATTTCTGCATATCACTCCTGAATCTATCCCCTTTCACCCAAAACCTATGTCCCCTCGTAGCAGAGCTTGCTTTCATTGAAAGAGACTCTCCTCCTGCACATTTATGCCACAGAGATATTTAAACATCTCTATCATATCTCCCCTATCCCACCTTTCCTCTAAAGTATACATTAAGATCCTTAAGTCTGTCCACATATACTTTATAATGAAGAACACTAACAATTTTAGTAGCCACCCTCTGCACCGACTCCAACCTGTTTATATCCTTTTGAAGGTGCGGTCTCCAGAATTGCACACAATACTCCAAATGAGGTTGCACCAAAGACCTATACAGAGGCACAATCACCTCCTTTTTTCTGCTGGCCATTCCTCTCCCTCTGCATTCTTCTAGCTTTCGCCATCACCTTTTCTACCTGTTTAGCTACTTTGAGATCATCAGACACAATCAGACCCAGGTCTCGCTCTTATTTTGTGGACAGCAATTCTTCACCCCTTATACTATATTGCTCCCTTGGATTTTTGCAGCCCAAATGCATGACCCTGCATTTTTTAGCATTAAATCTCAGCTGTCTAATTCTAGACCATTCTTCAAGATTAGCTAGATCCCTCCTCATGTTATCTACTCCTTCCTGGGTGTCTACTCTATTGCAGATTTTGCTATCGTCTGCAAAGAGGCAAATCTTACCCAACAGCCCTTCTGCAATATCACTAACAAAGATGTTAAAAAGAATCGGACCAAGGACAGATTCCTGTGGCACACTTCTGGTAAAATCCTTCTCTACAGAGTAAGCTACATTTACCAATTTCTAACCCAATCAGTAACTTTAGGGTCCATCCCTAGGGTGCTCAGTTTGTGTATGTCCCCTTTGCAGAATGGTGTCAAAGGCTTTACTGAAATTTAAGTACACCGCATCTAGGGCTTTTCCTCGGTCCAACTCCCTGGTCACCCAGTCAAAGAAATCAATCAGATTTATCTGACAAGACCTGCCTCTGGTGAATCCATGCTGCCTCGGATCCTGTAATCCATTGGACTCCAGAAACCTCACTATTTTCTCTTTCAGCAGCGTTTTTTTTACTCACCACAGAGGTTAAATTAACTGGTCTGTAATTTTCAACTACATCCTTACTTCAGCTTTTATTATTATATATTATTATATTATATTATGACTATCATTTTCTCTCTTCCCTGAAAAAATTCAGGGAACTGTAGAATGTGTAGTCTTGCCCTGAACCATCACTAGAAATACTACAATGCAGAAATACATATTTTGTTAGTTTGGTGGCAGGGAGTCACGGTGGGCGAAGGAGGCTTTAATGAATACAGCGCAAAGTCATAACCGTGATCACAATATCTACTGAAAATAGGGAAAGATGAGTGAATGATCCAGGTCTGGAGTTTAAGGTCAGAAAAAAGAAACATAAGATGACAATTGTCATACTGGGTCACATTGTTGGTCCATCAAGCCCAGTATCCCGTTTCTAGCAGTGGCAAATCCAGGTCACAAATGCCTGTCAGAATCCGAAAAGGTAGCACGATTTCATGTTGCTTACCTCCAGGGAAAAGCAGTGTCTTTCCCCCAAGTCTACCTTAATAACAGTTTATGGAACTTGTGCAAACCGTTTTTTAAATCCAGTTACACTACCTGTGTTTTACCACATCCTTTTACCAGAACTTAATTATGCATTGAGTGAAAAAATATTTTCTCCTATTTGTCTTAAATGTACTACTTAGTAACTTGATGGCATGTCTCCTAGTCTTTGTACCTTTCAAAAGAGTAAACGATTGATTTACTGTTATGCATTTCACCCCACTCTGGATTTTAACTCTATCATATCTCCCCTCAGCTGTTCACTATGCCTTGTGGACTTTATGAAAATCAAAAGGGAAAGTTGAGCTCAGAATGGGTTGACTAGGGCTTTTTCTTGCTGGTATAGGCACTTTTCCTTTTCTTTTTATCAGCAGCATCTTGGAAATGACAGGAGAGAAGGGGATGACTTAGAGAGTAGAGTAGAGTAGTTCTCTGCTCTGTTCTGTCTGACCTGATCTCCTTCCACCCTTCCTGATCTCTCCTGGCTGCTGCTGCTGTTGTTGCCTGGGAAGGGAGGGATTGGAGACAGTAGAAAGCAAAGAGAGCTGTTCTCTCCAGGGCATTGGCTAATGGAGCTACTGTAGGGCACAGGGTCTGTATGCTACGATCAAGCACAGTACCGAACGGCATAGGCACCCGCAAGTCCATATGATTAATCATTCTGTACTCTGTAAATGTAATTACTCTTTTTAGCACTATTATGTGTGTGTGGGGGGGGGGGGCAGCTCTTTTTAGCCCTGTTGCAAGTCTTCAGCTGTCCTGAATGAACCTGGTCTCAGCTGATTTCTGAAGCTAAGCAGGGTTGGGCCTGGCTAATCTTTAGATATGTGACCACCTTGGAATTCCAGACACTATAAACTCATTGTATGGAAGAAAGACCTGCCAAGAAACCCCAGGGCCTGGGTTGCCAGGAGTCAGCATCGACATGACTGCACACATTGCAGTTTTACAACCACATTGAGGGTGATTTTATAAGGTCTCTTAACGTCTGTGGCCGGTACAGAAACATAGAAACATGATGGCAGAAAAAGACCACATGCCCTAAGGCAGTGATGGCTAACCTTTTTGAGCCCGAGTGCCCAAACTGCCGCACAAAACCAAAGAATTTCCTCAAAGTGCCAGCACGTCAATTAAACCTTAACAACAATATTTTAGAGCCTTATAATGATGTTCCAGATCACCCATTTTGGGCAAGGATACTGGGGCGTTACAAATTACACAACACTTGTCTTTCACCATGATGAAGAAGTAGTCCATTTCCCATTCATCATGAAAGTGGTAGGTTTTGCTCTTCTTTGGAACCCAGCTCCGGCGCGGGTCCTATAATCTCGCGAGAGGACGGCGCACGAGCCCTAGCGTGCAGCTTCTCGGCAAGAGGCGCGCAGAAGCTCCGACCGGAAGGGGAAGCGCGGGGCCGGGCTGGGGCCTTTCTCCTAGCACAGGGGTCTGCAACCTTTAAGACATAAAGAGCCACTTGGACCCGTTTCCGAAGGGAAAAAAAAAACTGGGAGCCGCAAAACCATTGCGACATTTAAAACAAATCTAACACTGCATATATTGTTTCTTACAGTGTACCATCTTAATCACAATCACAATCATAGCCTGAGGTAAATATGAGGGCCCACATGTAATCCACATTATAAATATATTATTATATTATTGTCACTTTTCTTTTAATATTTTTTTGACCCCCCTCAGAACTACTTTTCATAGAAAACGTTAAATTTACTTACCGTATTTTCCGGCGTATAAGACGACTGGGCGTATAAGACGACCCCCTACTTTTCCTGTTAAAATATAGGTGTTTGGCCTATACTCGCCGTATAAGACTACCCCTCTTCCAGCGCACACCAAAAAAAATACGCCGGAAAATACGGTTAATTAATCACAACAAGTAACAATATTTGATTTCAAAATTATGATGATTTTGTAGTCAAATCACTAATATGAAATAAAATTATTTTTTCTACCTTTGTTGTCTGACCAATTTATTCTCTGATCATGCTGGTCCCGATCTGAGGCTTCTGCTTTCCTGTCTTCTCTTAGCTCTGTTTCTGTGGTCTATGGTCCATCTGCCATTTCTTATCTCTTCTTTCGTTTTCTTCACTTCTTTCCATCAGCCTATTTCCAGTCCCAGTAACCCTCCCCAGTATCAGCCCCTTTCCAGTCCTCACTCCCAGTACCTTCCAATGTCAACTTGCATTCCCATGATTGCCACTGGTGTCCATTCCCTTCCAGTCCCCCTCCTTCCCCACTGACCAGTCCCTTCTAGTACAAATACCATGGCAGCCCCTCTCAGATCCACTCCCTTCCAGTTCCATTCTCCCATCCCCTCGCATCAGCCCATTTGTAGCCTTAGCCCCCAGTTTTCTTCCAGGGCCAGCAGCTCTATCCTCCCCTCCCCACAATCAGCCCATTCTCAGTCAAAGCCCCCCAATCAGCTCACTTCCAGTGCTAATCCCCCCTCAACCCCATTACCAGTGCTAGCCTCCCCTAATCAGCCCAATACCACCAGTCCTACCCCCCCCCATCACCAGTCCTATCCCCCCATCAGCCCATTTCCAGTCCTAACCTCACCGATCAGCTCATTTCCAATGCTAGCCCCCCATCAGTCCATTATCAGTCATACCCCCCTATCAGCCCATTACCAGTCCCAACCCCCCCCCCCTTGATCAGTCCATTCCCAGTCCTAGCCTTCAACCCATTACCAGTCCTAGTCCCCTCCCATCTGCCCATTACCAGTGCTAGCTCCCCCATCAGCCCATTATAATCCTAAGCTGCAATGTCTCTCGCCTCTCTCCAGCATTTATCCCGTCTGTCCAGTATGTCCCTGTCTCTCCCCTTTGTGCATGCCAGCCCCCCACCCTCCCTCTCAGCCCCGGTCCTTCCATCTGTCCATTTACGCTACCTCCCTCCCGCCCTTTCCGCCCCACTGTCCATGACAGCCTCCCTCCATGACAGTCCCCCCTCTGTCCATGTCAGCCCCCTCCCCCCATCTATCCCTCCTTCCATGGACGCCCCCCTCCTTCCATCCATCCATATCAGCTCCCTCCCTCCATCCATCCATATCAGCTCCCTCCCTCCATGTAAGCCCCCCTCCTTCCATCCATCCATATCAGCTCCCTCCCTCCATGTAAGCCCCCCTCCTTCCATCCATCCATATCAGCTCCCTCCCTCCATGTAAGCCCCCCTCCCCCCCATGTCGATGGTAGCCCCCCCTCTCCCCATGTCGTTGGTAGCCCCCCCTCTCCCCTCGTCGATGGTAGCCCCCCCTCTCCCCATGTCGATGGTAGCCCCCCCCTCTCCCCATGTCGATGGTAGCCCCCCCCCCTCTCCCCATGTCGATGGTAGCCCCCCCCCTCTCCCCATGTCTTCCTCCCTTCGTCTGCAGCCGCGGCTCCCTGCCTGTTATGGAACCGCGGCTGTGCTTGTAAAATCGTTGCGGAGCCCTTCCTGTCTTGACGGGCTCCGTGCAGCATTGTCCCGCCTCTAAAGGAAGTTGTAAGTACAACTTCCTTTAGAGGCGGGACAATGCTGCACGGAGCCCGTCAAGACAGGAAGGGCTCCGCAACGATTTTACAAGCACAGCCGCGGTTCCCTAACAGGCAGGGAGCCGCGGCTGCAGACGAAGGGAGGCAGACACCTGTCCTAGCGGACCTTCCCGCGTGCCAGCTGCAAGGCCTTCGCGTGCCACAGCTGGCACGCGTGCCATAGGTTCGCCATCGCTGCCCTAAGGCAACCCATTCTGAGCTTAACTTTCCCTTTTGAGTTTCATAAGGTCTGCAAGGCATAGTGAACATTTACACCTGCAATTTAATATACCCGATTCTCCCAGTTTATTTTAAATTATATTATATTATTTTATGAAAATCAAAAGGGAAAGTTGAGCTCAGAATGGGTTGACTAAAAGCTTATTATAAATTAAAAATCACAAGGAGGCTCAAACTGATTTTAAGCCAAGACCACTTTAGAACTGTATGTCAAGCAATCATCACACCCATAATAGATTATGGAAACATGCTTTATCATGGTCTCCCTAATCAATCTATACACCCTCTCCAACTAGTGCAAAATACGGCAGCTAGAATCATCATAAATACTGCAAAAGGCAATGATATCACTCCAGTGCTTCAAAACCTCCATTGGCTGCCCATCCAAGCTCGTGTAAAATTTAAGGCTATATTAAATATTTTTAAAATTATTAATAATATCTCAGCTGATGCCCTTCAGGACTTAATAATCAGGCATACTAGTATGAGACCACTTAGAACTAGTATGGACAACAAAATAGCCACTCCCCCTGATTTCCATAAAACAAATCAGGCAACGTCCAGAAGGGCCCCATCCCTTTACGCACCCGAACTATGGAATACTCTACCTGATTGCATGCGAGCAATGAGAGACTTAAAGGACTTTAGACAAATGCTTAAGACTATACTATTCACACAATTTTATGGACCCTCTTAAGATCTAATATAAACTGTACTTTTACTAATTGTAGTTTCTGTTTAATGTATATTCTTCCCTATACCTCCCCACTACCTTTCCTTGCTTCTACCTACAGTTGTATACCCTGTGTTCTAACCACTTTGACTGAAGGATAAGGTGGTATATAAAACCGGTTAAATAAATAAATAAAAATAAATAAATAAGTGCATACAAGCATATTTTATCAAGTATGTGTATAATCTCTAACTCCTCCCATCCTGCACATGGGAATGCCTCCACTCTGGCTGGATAAGCTAATGTGCATGCAGGCTATATTACCAGGTTCAAGACTTTTTGATTGGTTCTGGTTTTGAACTTACATCCCAAAAGCAATGTGGTATGTGTCAATGGGGTGGCTGGATGACCGGATTTCCACCAGATTGTTCTGATCTCTCCCCAGTCTCCCCACTCTGGCATAGGAGGTCTGGCTTCCCCACCTTCTTGCCCAACAAAATGATGTGGTAGAGAGAAAACAGCCAGTGGTCTGGAACTGCTTCCTTTGCACTGCCATAGGAGCCTGTCCATTTGTGGTGCCAGGACCATGGGGAAGTTTGAAACACACATGCAGACACTTCCTGCAACTGACCTAGGAAGTGCCTGAGCAATGAGTTTCAAACCTCCTACAGTCAGTGATGGCAGCAGAATAGGAGACCAGTGTGGAGCAAAGGAGCAGTTTCCCATGACCATGCAGAGGAAGACATCAGTTAGCAGATGCTAGTGGATGGGGGACATTGCTGACAGATGCTGATGGAATGGGAAGGGAGAGAAATGTAGATACGGTGGAGAAGGTGGGGAGAGGTAGAGGCTAAAGAAGGATGCTGGGCTAAGGAGTAGGAGGAGGAGAGAGGAGAATGGGCCTATGGTGGTAGTTAAGAGGGGATGACCGAGGAACTGAGCTAGAAGAGCAGGAAGAAAGGGAATGAGCCCAGGAAAGATGAGACTGACATGATATACCTGAGGGATTGAGCTCAAGGTTATGGGAGATAGCGGGTAAGCTGGGGAGCAGTGGATGAGTAGTTGAATCTGGGGGCTGTGAGTCATTGGTTAGAAGTGGGAAAAAAGAGGGGATACAATGGAAAGTAAGGGGAAGGGAAGAAGCTGAATAGAGACAGAATGAAAGAAAGGGGAAGAGAGGGCCAGAGGTAGAGTGGTTACTTTTAGCTCTTAGCAGGGGAATGGTGAAGGTGTTTTGTATATTTGTTCTTCTCTTTCTCTTATTCAGCATCTTTGGCAAAAAGAGATTGTAGGTATTCTGAGGATAAGTTGTGGGAGATCTTGAAGATGGTCAACAGGACTTTGTATTTTGTTCAGCTTCCAATGGGAAGCCAGTGGAACTGTTTTAGAATTGGCATTATGCGCTCAGATTTGGATGTTCCTTGTATAATGCGTACTGGAGTTTTGAGCCAACTGTAGTGGGTGTAGTGGGTGTTTTGGCAATCCTTGGGGGATGATGTTACAGTAGTCCAAATGAGGGAACACCAATGACTGAAAGACTGTGTGGAAGTTCTTTGAGTATTAGTATTAGTATTAGTATTAGTATTAGTATTAGTCAACGGTACTGTAGTGTTTTCATCTTGTGGTAAACCAGTCTCACAGTGTGAGACGCTGATCCAGGATATGCTAAAGTAGCGTATTTGGGATTTAACTTCTAGTTCAGTTTGAGTGGTTCCAGGAATTATTAGAGATGTCAGGGGTGGAAATTTGGGACACTTGTGATGAAGAGGGCTTCCTTTTTCTTGAAGTTTTCAGAGACATTGTGTCTTGAGAGCCAGCTTGTGACTGCTATGAAACATGCGGCCATCTTAGTGTAAGTAGGGCTTGTAGTAAAGAAAGGCATGTACAGCATCTGCATATATATGATAAGAGTACTTTGTAGGCCTGTATATACTCTGGGCAATTTGATAAAAAGCTGTTTCTTGGCATAAAAATGCTGTGGGGACAATAGTAAACCAGGGCGGCCAGCTTTTAATGTTAAGTGTTGACCCTTGCCCTTACTATATATATTCAGTGGCAATATTTCTTTAAGTAGTGTTGCTTAATATACATGTAAACGGTGACCACACTGGCACTATCCATTTAATTTAGGCTTGTAGCCCTCTCCTAGCCCGGCTCCTTTCTAAATGAATTATATCTGACAGTTTAGTGATCCTGGTGTCATCCTGATATTATCCATATAAGTTTTCAAAGACACACGGATAAAGGATTATGCATTCGTCGCCCATTATGTGCATGGTGATCGCACATCACAAATTGCCATGCTAATAAAGGATCCTGAATCTGAGTCTGACAAAAAACACATGGTTGTGTGTTGACACTAAATCCTGGGTCTACTCACAGAGGGTTTTCAACCAGCCAATTCAAAAAAATCACATCCCTCTAAATATATTAAGAGCCTGCCAGATGAACTTTGCAAAAATCTCTACTAAAGCAAATTTTAGCAATGACTCGTCGATAGAACTTGTGGTCTCAGACTCAAATCGGCAACGCTCTGAAGATTCAGGCAATATGCCCTTCTCACATCAATGACCACTACTGTTCTTAATTCTTGTGTACAGTTATGCATTTAAATATTCATCAAATCAGTCCTTAATGTTTGTTCACATTTTCAAATTTTCACATGTGCCCCATCAGTGGCGAACTTACTCATGAAAGTTTATGAGCGTCATTGGCTTGAAAGTTCACCATACTTGCAATATCTAGTATTATGGAAATGATTTATAGATGATGTTTTTGTACTATGGAATGGCCCTATTTTTGAGTTGGAAAAATTTGTGGAGTGGCTCAATGGAGTGGATCCTAACATACAATTCACACATGTTTTTCATGAGCAGAGGGCAGTTTTTTTGGATGTAGAAGTTCGGAAGGGCAGACAAGGGTGGGTTACTTTGGTGCACAAAAAACCAACAGACAGGAATACTATTCTTCACTACGATAGTAACCACCCCAAACAATTACGTGATAGTCTGCCTTTGTCCCAGTTCATAAGTTATCGACGAAATTGTTCGTGTGTGGAGGATTATAAGAAGCAAGCTAAAAACTTAATGAGTGATTTTCGTGAAAGAGGATATCCATCTACAGTGATCAAAACGGCTTACAAGAGAGCTTTGTACAACATTAGAAGGCTGCTGTTACAACCACGGCAAAATATTTCTACGATCAATGATGATAACATTAACTTAATCACTAAGTTTTCTCCACTTAGTGGTAGAATCAAACGTATTATAAAATGACATCAAAATGTGTTGAGTGTTCTTCCTGGGCTGCAAAATAAGAGCATACGATGTGTATGGACACGCCAGCAAAATCTCAAAGAGAAGCTTAGTCCAGCTAAGTTACGCGTCCAACAGGTGGATAAGCAGACAACATTGGGTCATAAGAAATGTGGGCATTGCAAAGCCTGTCCGATAATGGAAGACACCATGGAATTTGAGTATCATGGGAGATCATAGCTTTTAAGAAATTTGACTTTGTGTGATTCAGATCACGTGGTGTATGGTATTAGAAGCCCTTGTGGTTTACTATATATAGGAAAGACCATACGGCCACTGAAAGTTTGAATAAACAAGCATCGGAGCCGATTGAAATGCAAGGTGCAAGATGCCCCACTGGTAGCGCATTGCCTGTAAAAACATCATGTATTTGAGGATTTACGATGTTTTGGAATAGATTGGGTAGCAGGTGGGAGGAATGGTAAATCAAGAGCCCAGACGCTATTGATTCAGGAACAAAAATGGATTTATAGACTGCAGTCGGTTATCCCAAAGGGTCTCAATAGTTTGGTTGAATGGGAAGCGTGCATTTGAATGTTTGCAGTTGTAAACTGCTTGTGGGGTACAATGTAGAAGTGGAAAATGCCTTGGGCGATTTGACGACAGAGCTTCATGACACGTCATTCTTTAAATCCTGATTGGGTTTCTGGTCCGCACGCGCAGCGTTTTTGTGTAAGCCGGTAGGCTTTGGTAGAGCTGTTAATGGCCGTACACCGGTCCAGATACATTATTTACATGATACATATTAAGGTAGGATTGATTGTTTATAAGATTATGGCTGTGATGATTTTTTAATTAAATCGCAGTCTACTTGCTGCTATAAGCCTATGTTCTTTTTGCAGACAGTGCTGTGTTAAGACCAACTCCCTGATGAAGAAGTGAAACGCGAAGACGGTACCTGAATGGTGGCGTTGGGGAATCTAATAAAGATTTTTGAGATAAGCACAGTTTTTGGACATTTGAAAATTTGAAAATGTGAACATAGAAACATAGAAACATGATGACATAAAAAGACCACATGGCCTATCTAGTCTGTCCTTCCATACCAACAACTACAACAGTCCACTTTTTACCTTTAGAGATCCTCTGTGTTGGTCCCATGCTTTTTTGAATTCAGTTACTGAACTCATCTCTACCATCTCCACTGGGAGACTATTCCATGGATCCACTACCCTTTCCGTAAAGAAATATGTCCGCATATCACTCCTGAATCTATCTCCCTTCACCCTCAACCCATGTCCCCTCATAGCAGAACTTGCTTTCAATTGAAAGAGGCTCTCTCCCTGAACATTTATGCCACGGAGGTATTTAAACATCTCAATCATATCACCTCTATCCCGCCTTTCCTCTAAGGTGTACATATTAAGATCCTTAAGTCTGTCCTCATATGCTTTTTAATGAAGCCCACTAATCATTTTAGTAGCCACCCTCTGCACTGACTCCATCCTGTTCACATCCTTTTGAAGGTGCGGTCTCCAGAATTGCACACTATACTCCAAATGAGGTCGCACCAAAGACTTATACAGAGGCATTATCGCCTCCTTTTTTCTGCTAGCCATTCCTCTCCGTATGCACCCAAGCATCCTTCTAGCTTTTGCCGTCGCCTTTTCTACCTGTTTAGCTACTTTAAGATCATCAGACACAACCACGCCTAGGTCCCACTCTTCTTTAGTGGACAAAAGTACTTCACCTCCTATACTGTATTGCTCCCTTGGATTGCTGCAGCCCAAATGCATGACCTTACATTTTTTAACATTAAATCCCAGCTGCCAAATTCTAGACCATTCTTCAAGCTTAGCTAGATCCCTCCTCATGTTATCTACACCTTCTTGGGTGTCTACTCTATTGCAGATTTTGGTATCATCCGCAAAGAGGCAAACCTTACCCGACAGCCCTTCCGCTATATCACTAACAAAGATGTTAAAAAGAATTGGACCAAGGACAGATCCCTGGGGCACACCACTGGTAACATCCTTCTCCTCAGAGTGAGCTCCATTTACTTGTACTCTTTGTAGCCTCCCACCCAACCAATTTCTAACCCAAGCAGTAACTTTAGGGTCCATCCATAGGGTGCTCATTTGGTTTATAAGTCGCCTGTGAGGAACAGTGTCAAAGGCTTTACTGAAATCTAAATACACCACCTCTAGAGCTCTCCCTTGGTCCAACTCCCTGGTCACCCAGTCAAAGAAATCAATCAGATTTGTCTGACAAAACCTGCCTCTGGTGAATCCATGCTGCCTCGGATCCTGTAATCCGCTGGACTCCAGAAACCTCACTATTTTCTCTTTCAGCAGCGTTTCCAATAATTTACTCACCACCGAAGTTAAACTAATCGGCCTGTAGTTTTCAACCACATCCTTACTTCCGCTTTTGTGTAAAGGCACCACATGAGCCTCTCTCCAGTCCTTTGGCACCACTCCCGACTCCAATGAGGCATTGAAAAGGTCAGTCAGTGGAGTTGCTAGAACGTCCCCAAGTTCCCTCAGTATTCTAGGGTGTATCCCATCCGGTCCCATCGCTTTGTCTACTTTAAGTTGAGCTAGTTTCTCACAAACACAGTCTTCTGAAAATTGTTCAAGATGTCCCTCGCTTCTGTTCCTATTTGTGGGTGTTTTCTGAGGTCCTGCTCCTGGTTCTTCATCTGTGAACACAGAACAAAAATATTTGTTAAGCAATTCGCTTTATCCTTATCAGCTTCTACATATTCCCCCCCTGCACCCTTGAGTCTGACAATACCACTTTTGCCCTTCCTCTTCTCACTAATATATCTGAAAAATGTCTTATCCCCCATTTTATTGCATTGGCTATTTCCTCCTCCTTTTGAATCTTTGCCTTCTTGACTACTTTGCTAGCTTCTCTAAGTTTTTCCAAATACAGATGCCTGTCTTCCTCTCTCTGTGATCTCTTGTATTTCATGAAGGCCTCCCTCTTTTTCTTCACTTTTTCAGCTACTTCCTTCGAAAACCATAGCGGTCTCCTTTTCCTTTTGCCTTTATTTACCATTTTAACAAAAAGGTTGGTTGCCCTTAAAATACTCCCTTTCAGTTTTGCCCACTGTTGTTCTACATCCCCTAGCAGTTGCCATCCCACTAACGACTCCCTGAGGTATTGGCCCATCTTCGCAAAGTTAGTCTTCCTAAAGTCTAAGATCCTCACTTTGGAATGGATTCTAACAGCCCTAGTCCTAATACTGAACCACACCATCTGGTGATCACTGGATGCAAAATGATCACCCACTACAACATCAGAAACACTTTCACCATTGGTAAGCATCAAATCCAGTATGGCCCCTTCATGTGTGGGGTCTGTTACCAATTGCCTGAATAGTTCTCCCTGTAGAGAATCCAGGATCTCCTTACTTCTAGATGATACTGCAGCAGGAATGTGCCAATCAACATCTGGCATATTGAAATCTCCTATCAGTAGCACTTCCCCTTTCCTAGCAATGCTGCGTATGTCTTCAATTAACTCTCTGTCCACCTCTTCCTCTTGTGAGGGAGGTCTGTATATCACACCAATGTAAATAGATTTATCTTTCCCTCTTTCTAGTTTAACCCACAATGCCTCCTCTCTCCCTTTTAAGCTCTGTAATTCCAAAGCTTTAATAGTAGTTTTTACATATAGTGTCACTCCTCCTCCCCTTCTTCCTACCCTGTCCTTTCTAAATAAAGTATAGCCAGGTATAGTTACATCCCAGACATGGTTTTCTGTGAACCATGTTTCTGTAACTGCCACTAAATCCAAGTCAGCCACTCCCACCAAAGCTTCAACATCAGGGATCTTATTTCCCATGCTACGGGCATTTATACACACTGCTTTCCATATGTTACCCCTGTTACTCATTTCCATAAAGGTATTTTATGTATCACCTACCTGGGGGCTTTCACTTACCTGGGGGCTTTCTTCACCTATCCCCAACGAATCTAGTTTAAAGCCCTCTTCAGTAGATTAGCCAGTCTACTACAGAAGACGCGTTGACCTTTCTTGGACAGATGGATGCCATCTCTGCTCTGCAACCCTTGGAACAGCATCCCATGGTCTAGGAAACCAAAACGCTCTCGATGACACCATCCACGCAGCCATGCATTCATCTCCAGGATGCGAGCCTCTCTGCCTTGGCCTTTACCCTCAACAGGGAGGATTGAAGAGAACACCACCTGTGCACCTAACTGCCTCATAAGAACATAAGAACATAAGATATGCCATACTGCGTCAGACCAAGGTCCATCAAGCCCAGTATTCTGTTTCCAACAGTGGCCAATCTAGGTCATACATACCTAGCAGTTTCTCCAAGAGACACAGGTTCCACAATGCTTGTATTGGTTCAAGCATTGATATCCTGGGTCCCTTCTTAATAATGGTTTATGGACCTTTCCTCCAGGAACTTGTCCAAACCTTTTTAAACCCAGCTACACTAACAGCCTTTACTACATCCACCGGTAACAAATTCCAGAGTTTGATTACACGTTGAGTGAAAAAATATTTTCTTTTATTAGTCTTAAATAGTTTACCCTGTAGCTTCATTGCATGTCCCCTAGTCTTTCTATATTCTGATAAGGTAAACAATCAATCTACGTTTACCCGTTCCACTCCGTTCATTAATTTATAGACTTCTATCATATCAGCCCTCAGCCGTCTCTTTTCCAGGTTAAAGAGCCCTAACCCTTTTAGCCTTTATTCATAGAAGTATCCTTCCATCCCCTTTACCATTTTGGTGGCTCTTCTCTGAACCTTTTCTAAAATCGCTATATCCTTTTTAAGATACGGCGACCAGAATTGCACACAATATTCAAGGTGTGGTCTCACCATGGAACGATATAGAGGCATTATAATATCTTTTGTTTATTTTCCATTCCTTTCCTTATGACACCTAGCATTCTATTTGCTCTCTTGGCCGCCGCTGCACACTGGGCCGAGGGTTTTAACATGTTATCCACAATGACGCCTAAATCTTTTTCCTGGGTGGTGGTTCCTAATGTGGAACCTTGCATCGTGTAACCATAGTTTGGGTTGTTCTTCCCTAGGTGCATAACCTTGCACTTGTCCACATTAAATTTCATCTGCCATTTTGATGCCCAGTCTTTTTTTTTTTTTTTTTTAAACATTTATTTAAGCTTTTACAAAAACCACAATACAAAAGAAAAGCAGATACAAATCCAAAAAGCACAACAAGAGATATACAAGCAAAAGTAAGGCATATATGCTTCAAAACAAACAAAGTAACACCTAAAAAAAAAAAATAAAAAAAAAAAAAATAAGGCAACTAACCCCCCCCCCCACCCCCTGATTCTCTGAGGAATAATGCTACTTCTCCACACCCAAAAACCAACATTTGGGGCTAACATAAAAGTAAATTATTACCGCACTGCAGTCTGTTGATCAATATCCCCACCTCAAGTAACTGAAGAGCGGGCACAATACTGATCAAGAAGCGTCCATCTATGCACATTAAGATCTACTTTGTTCGGAGAATGAAGCTTGCTATACAGTTTTTCAAGATTAGCATAATAGCATACTAAATTCCACCAATAGTCTGGGTTCACTGACCTGTAATGTTTCCAATGCATGAGAATAAGCTTGAGTGCAATGGCTATCATGAAATTCAGCAAGAACGCCTGCTCCTTAGAAAGATCCAAGGAGGGTACTGCAGATCTTAATAGGACCAGGGATCTTGAGAAACTAAAAGGAATATCTAAAATGCTCTGCATCCGAGCCCATACTTTCTGCCAAAAGCCTTGAAGTAGGGGACAGTCGAAGAACATATGCCTATATGTGCCTAGCGCCTGCTGACATGACCAACATCTGCCAGACGACTGCTTGTCCCATTTAGATAACTTGACAGGGGTAATATAAGCTCTATGCAAAAAGAAATACATAGATTGAGTGAGTGCTGCTGAACGTGATGTCCTCGTAATAGGGCCCCATAAAAGCTTCCAAACACTAGAAGGGGTCTCTACCGCTACATCAACCTCCCAGGTCTTGATTAATCCCTGCAGGGACAATGGGATACTATCCCTGAGTGACCGATAAATGAAGGACATAGCGCCCCGCTGGCCACGAGACCCCTGAAGTATATTAAGGGGAAATCCAACAGTGGCCAAGTTCACTCCCCGCACCCCTTTTGCGTGTAAACAATGTTGAAGTTGCAACCATTGAAAG
The DNA here is from genome assembly GCA_033557465.1 of Ichthyophis bannanicus. Classification (NCBI taxonomy): domain Eukaryota; kingdom Metazoa; phylum Chordata; class Amphibia; order Gymnophiona; family Ichthyophiidae; genus Ichthyophis; species Ichthyophis bannanicus. The sequence continues at coordinate 1,786,102,713 of CM066031.1, read as the reverse complement.
TGACAGGAATGGGGGAGGGCAAACTCCCTCTGCAAGACTGAGAAGTCCTTCCATCCACCTTCATCTACTACCTGACCCACTACCCAAATACCGCGGCTCATCCACCTGCGCCAAGCAAACACACGATTCCGTATCTTAAACAGCGGGTTCCACCACAGAGGAGTTTGTTTAGAGAGGATAGCCCTGTCACCCGCAAGACTAACCAGTTGCAAAAAGGCCATCTGGGTGGCCAAAATGACCCCTCCCGTCGTAGAGTCCCGGGGAAATTGCATACCTAACAGATGCCGCAGGGGATAAGGAGCCGCCAGATGTTCCTCTACTGCGAGCCAGATTGGCCTCTGCACATCACCCTCTACCTCTTCCCACAAGGCCCCCTGCTTCAATAAAAGAGCCTGGTGATAACGTTGAAAATCAGGAAACTGTACGCCCCCAGCCTCCTTCGAAGCCTTGAGCTTCTTAGTGGCTATCCTTGGGCGTTTCCCATTCCAAAGAAATTCTATTAGCGTACGCTCAAGTTCACCATAAGCCCCTCTGGGAAGCTCAAAGGGCAACATTCCCAGCAAATAATTTATTTTAGGGGTGAGAGACATTTTGATGGTCTCCAGCCTACCCCACCACGAAAGGTGGAGGGGGGACCAAGATAAGGTCCGTTTGCGAATCAGCAGTAAAAGATCTGTCAAATTGGAATTGATAGTATCATCTCGGGAGGCGCAATATTGGGCACCCAAATATGTAATTTTATCCGTTACCCAGCGGAAGGGGAAATCCGCCATTAAATGCGAATGAGAGACATTATTCATCGGAAATGCTACTGACTTGGACCAATTAATTTTATACCCGGAGATCGCAGAGTAGCTTTCGATCAAAGATAAAATTGAAGGAACTTCTTTCGGTTGGGTAAAAAGCAGGAGATCATCCGCGTAGGCAGAAAGTTTCACCTGCAATTCTCCCAACCGAAAGCCGGTGATCCCCTCATGCTGTCTGATAGCTATGGCCAAAGGTTCCAAAGCTAAATTGAATAAAAGAGGAGAGAGAGGGCAACCCTGCCTCGTTCCTCGGTGAAGCGGGAAAGAACGTGAAAGAATACCATTGGCGAATATGCGAGCACTGGTGTTCGCATAGAGGACCTTAACCATGTTAATAAATTCATCCCCTAAGCCAAACCAATAGAGCACCTGTAAAAGAAAGGGCCACTCCAATCTGTCAAACGCTTTCTCTGCGTCAAGCGAGAGGCCAATATAAGGCAAAGGACTAAAGGAGGCCCTCTCCAATAGATTACAGAGCAGCCGGGCATTATCTGAGGTAGCTCTCCCAGGGACAAAGCCACACTGATCCGGATGAATGAGATCTCCAATTACTTTGGTAAGCCTTTGCGCTAGTATACTTGCATAAATTTTATAATCAGAATTTAATAGAGAGATCGGCCTATAGTTCGTCACAAGCTCGGGATCTTTGCCTGGCTTCTCCAAAACCACAATAGTGGCTTCGGAAAAGTTACCAGTAGAATCCTGCCCCCTTACCAGCTCTGTGTAGTAAATCAGGAGATAGGGAAGTAAGTCCTCAAAAAATACCTTGTAAAATTCAGCAGGAATTCCATCCGGACCAGTGGCTTTGCCCCTGGGCATGCCTCTAATGGCAGCACGCAGTTCTTTGCTAGAAAATGAGTTCCCCAGGTCACCCGCCTGCCGAGCCGACACAGAAGGATGAGCAAGGTCTCCCATAAAAGTTGTAAAAGCATTCAAATCAGGGTTAGAATCTGAGGAGTATAACTTCCCATAATACTTGGAAAATTCATCTAATATTTGCTCGCTCTTAGTTTGTTGTACTAAATTATCATCTAGTAAAGCGACAATTCTTTTCTTTTCCCGCTTCCCTCTTAGAGCGTTAGCCAGAGAATTACCTGCCCTATTCCGCTCTATGTGAAATCTAGCAGATTGTTTTAGAAGTGTTTGTTCCACCTCAGAAGATACTACCTCATTATACTGATACCGTAACCTTTGGAGTCTAAGCAGAATACTAGGATCAGGATGTTTCACCCACAATCTTTCCCCCGCTTTGATCTGAGCTTCGAGGGCTACTAAGCGGGCTTTGCTCTTTTTACTCTCCCGGATCGCATACCCAGTGATTCCGGCCCGGAGAGTGGCTTTAAAAGCCTCCCACCAGGCCCAGATCGAGGTGTCGCCCACCTTATTGGAATCAAAATAAGAACGAATGACCTCCCGAATTTCTGCTTGGAATAAGGGTACTGCTAACCAAGCCCTATTAAATGTCCAAGGCAGTATAGGCCGCTCCATCCCTAACAAGTCAATTTCCAAAGTGACTGCGGCGTGATCTGAGATACAGATACCTTCAATACCCACGGCGCATCCCGCGGATACCAAGGATTTGGACACCAAAAAATAATCAATACGCGAGAAGGATTTATGAAAAGGGGAAAAATACGTAAAATCTTTTCCCTTTGGATGAAGTGCTCTCCACACATCCACTAGCCCATTAGTCTCACACAAGGCCTGAATAGCTAAAGTGGCTTTAGTAGGCTTCTCAACTCTCCCAGGGTTGCGATCTATTAATGGATCTCCGACCATATTAAAGTCACCACCAACGATAGTGGGAGCCAGAGTCTCCGTCTGCAATCTACCCGAAAGCGAGCGGAAAAAAGAGGGTCATCACAATTAGGACCATAGACATTGTAAATTTGGAGAGAAACATCCCCCACATGAACTAGGGAGTTTGCCCATCTCCCCGCATCATCATGACAGGAACTTTCCACCTTGGCCCCCAGCGTCTTTCTAATTAACGTAACTACCCCATTTTTCTTATGGAGTGCAGGGGAGAAGCCTATCACACTAAAGTATTTGTTTGCTAACTTACATGCTTCCGCAGACGTGAGGTGTGTTTCCTGCAGCAGGATTATGTCAGCTTTTTGTCTCCCACAATAAGTCAAAATTTTCTGTCGCTTGGCAGGGGTCTTAATACCTTTAACATTGAGGGACAATAGTTTTACACAAGTAGCCATGGAATCTTAACAAAGAAATAGCTGCAGCACCCATCACATACCCAATCCTATTACACACAGATTTACAGCAAAATTCCTTCATTTTCCTCAGAGAACCAACATATAATACCCATCCCCACAACCATACATATGGGTGAGACAGCCTGACCATTAAAACATGGCTGCCACGGGACCCCACAAACCCGCTAGACAGCAGCCTAGCAGTATGATAACTTACATACTAACATCTCTAAAGTACACCTATACCAACTATACACAAAGCCCTTAACAGCCCTCCCTGAGGGCTGGGGAGTGACCATACCCCGCCCGTCCCCATTGCAGACAATAAAACCATCTTACTCCCTGAAATAGTCCTAAGCCGCCGCCATAGGACAGAAGGCCGGCATTAGGACAAGGAAGAAGAACACAAATAGCCCAGAGTCTCTCCCCCCAACACCGATGATCTAAATGTAAGGCCAGTCACACATTCTGCTAATTCTGATGCATCATAAGAGCCTCCTGCTCTTCAATAAAGCTTTTAAGGGCCAGCGGGTCCTCAAAAGTCCTGGTCGCATTGTTCAGTGTAACCTTGAACCTTGCTGGGTTGAATAGGCCATATCTGGCCTGTAGATGTTGTAGCCGTGGTCTAAGTGCAAGAAATGACTTTCTCTTCTCCACCGTAGGCTTGCTATAGTCCGGAAAAAAGAATATTTTTTGACCCTCTGAAAGCAGGAGCTGTTTCCCCTTGGCCGCGGCCAAAATCTGAACAGCATGTTGATGGCGTAGAACACAAAGAATCAGCGGACGCGGCCGGTTACTTTGCGCACTGGAGAAGGCCGGAATCCGATGTGCCCGTTCTATCTCCAAAGGCCGGGCAAGATCCAGATGCAGGAATTCCGGTAACCAGGATTCTAAATACCGAATCGGGTCACCCCCTTCCAAACCTTCCGGCAATCCGACGATTCGGAGATTGTTGCGTCGGGCCCTGTTATTCATGTCCTCTAAGGACTTCTCCAGGTGCTCCACTTTCCGGGCCGTCTTGCCAAGATGTAAGGCACCTTCCTCACATTTCGTTATCGCCGCTTCGGCTTTTTCCAATCGAAGAGATAGAGATTGCATTTGTGACCGCATCTCTTTCATGTCGGTTTGCATATCAGCCAGGGTATCCCCGTTTAGGTCAACACGTGCTCGGATCGCCCGCACTTCATGCAAGAGCTCCAATAAGCCTTCCGACTTATCCTGCGGAGAGGCCTGTTTCTGCGGGGAGAGCGGGTCAGTCTTAGACCTTTTTGAGCCCGATGCCGGCGGGTTATTGAACTCCAACCGAGTTTGTTTGCTCCCAGCCATGTTTAGATCCGCCGAATCTAAGTGCGTCTTTATAAGCAATGATTTTCAGCAGAGATGCAATAGAATAGTAGGTGGGGTCCACGGGAGAAAATTCTCAAGCGGCCATGTTGGAGTCTTGCTGGCTCCGCCTCCTTGATGCCCAGTCTTCCAATTTATCAAGATCCTCTTGCAATTTTCCACAATCCTCTTGGGTTTTAACAACTTTAAATAGTTTTGTGTCATCTGCAAATTTGATAACCTCACTCGTTATTCCACTTTCCAGGTCATTTATGAATATGTCAAAAAGCAGTGGACCCAGCACAGATCCCTGGGGTACACCACTATTCACCTTTCTCCATTGGGAAAATTGGTCATTTTGCCCTACCCTCTACTTTCTATCTTTTAACCAGTTCCTGATCCACAATAGTACACTGCCTCCTATCCCATGACTCTTTAGTTTTGCCAAATCTCTCTGATGAGGGACCTTGTCAAAGGCTTTCTGAAAGTCCAGATACACAATATCAACCAACTCACCTTTGTCCACCTGATTATTCACTCCTTCAAAAAAAAAAACATAACAGATTATTAAGACAAGATCTTCCTTGTCTAAAGCCATGTTGGCTGTCTCCCATTAGGCCATGACTATCTACATGCTGAGTAATTTTATTCTTTATGATGGTTTCTACCATTTTTCCTGGTACTGATGTCAGGCTCACCAGTCTGTAGTTTCCCGGATCACCCCTGGAACCCTTTTTAAAAATTGGTGTTACATTGGCGATCCTCCAATCTTCAGGTATTAGAGATGATTTTAATGATAGTTCACAGATTACTAATAGCAGGTCTGCAATCTCATATTTCAGTTCTTTCAACACCCTTGGATGTATACCATCCGGCCCAGGTGATTTGCTACTCTTCAGTTTATCTAATAGTTGTAATACATCTTCCCGATGTATCGATATTTCCTTGAATTCTTCCGCACCTTTAAATACTACTTCAGTCATGGGTAACATCCCTACATCTTCCTCAGTAAAGACTGAAGCAAAGAATTCATTCAATCTCTCCACTATCGCCTTGTCGCCTCTTAGTGCTCCTATAACCCCTTTATCATCTAATGGACCAACTGACTCTCTCACAGGTTTTTTGCTACGAATGTAGCTTCACCCTCTGTCCCAGAGCCATGAAGTCACTTTTGATATGTTCCGAGGTATACCTGGCAGTATCATTTGTTCCAACATGGATTAGCAACATTGGGTAATAGTCAGTGGGCTTGATGAGTCTCGGCAAACTGTCCATAACATCTTGGATTTTGGCATCAGGCAGACAGCATACCTCTCTGGACATCAAGTCTGGTCGGCAGATGGACGTCTCAGTACCCCTCAGAAGAGAGTCTCCAACCACCACTAACCTTCGTTTCCTTCTGGTCACTGATTCTGTAACTTTGGGGTACCTGAACTCTGGTTCTTCCCTTTCCAGGGATGCTTTCACCTCCTCCACTTCCAGGGCTGCATAATGGTTCTTCAATTCAAGAGCTGGAGAAGTTGGATTGATGATTTTGCAGGCCCTGGTGACTTGTGTCCAACCATCGACATTCTGTTGGCACCGATCTTCTCCTATGCTGGAGAGCTTAGTTGCTGCAAGAAGCATCTCATCAATGTACTTCTCACTGCTCCTCAGCCTTGCCACCTCCTCTCTGAGTTCCTCCACTTGTTTCCTCAGAGCTTCAGCATGTAGGCACCCTGCACATGGAACTGGTCCTTCAACTGGCATTAGGACCTCTGCCTGGACCGAGGCAGAAGCTGTAACGGGGGCAGCAGCTTTAGCAATACGATTTTTCCCAGCCATTGTTCTGTTCGTGGAGCTTAGGTATCTGTTAAAGCAAAAGAGAGAGATCTACCAAGTACCAGCCGGTTTCGCAGCTGTCCTTTCAGAGAAAAAGCAGTTAAATCTCTTTAATTATATTCAAAATGTGCTGGTCGAATTCTCTGTGATTTGTTAAAGGGGGAGGTGCCCTATAAAGCAAGACTGCTCACTAGGGGTGGGTGGGAGTCGGGGTGGGTAGGGAAGGAACTAACACCGGATTAGGTGTGTGCAGTTTCCAAACCTGAGGAGGTTATTAGAGTTCAGCAACCTACTGTGCTCAAGGAAAGTTCCCCTAAAGCACCAAAAAGAAAGTAACCTTGCTTTAAAAAATATACAAAAAACCCTTTTAAGAGCTCCCAGTCAGAGAGCTAGCAATGTAATATAATAAAAACAAACAAACAAACCCTCAAATCCTTACTGTTTGTTGATCTGTAGAGTCCTGGCTAGGAAAGCCTCAACAGGGCAGGGCACTGGAGCCTTTTATGCAGGCCTCAGCTGCACTCAGGAAATCAGGCCCACTAACTCCTGATTAGGTGTTAGCAGTTTCCAAACCTGAGGAGGTTATTAGAGTTCAGCAACCTACTGTGCTCAAGGAAAGTTCCCCTAAAGCACCAAAAAGAAAGTAACCTTGCTTTAAAAAATATACAAAAAACCCTTTTAAGAGCTCCCAGTCAGAGAGCTAGCAATGTAATATAATAAAAACAAACAAACAACCCCTCAAATCCTTACAAACCCTCAAATCCAAACAAACATTAAGGACTGATTTGATGAATATTTAAATGCATAACTCTACACAAGAATTAAGAACAGTAGTGGTCATTGATGTGAGAAGGGCATATTGCCTGAATCTTCAGAGCGTTGCCGATTTGAGTCTGAGACCACAAGTTCTATTGACGAGTCATTGCTAAAATTTTGCTTTAGTAGAGATTTTTGCAAAGTGCATCGGGCAGGCTCTTAATATATTTAGAGGGATGTGATTTAGAGGAGAGAGAGAAGGAGAGTGAAACACCAGTGTTGTCTCTTTCTCTCTCAACCTTTCCCTTCCCTGATATTTCCTGTGTCATGATGGTGATAAAAGAGGCATCAACGGGTAAACGTTCTGCCCTCTTATGCCTCCTGCAGTCGGCATGAAGGATGAGAAGAGGGGAGGATTGTGCTGTGACTGAGCTCTTCAGCCAATGGCAAAGGCTGGGGCTTCTGTGGGGGTTTAAAGCACTGGGGAGTCACTTTGACCCCCTCCCTTCATTCTTCCCCACGCTGCTTCCCAGGATGGTCTTGCACCATTCTTTCTAGAAAAAAAGCACTGGATTTACTATGAACTTCCAGATATTCCTTGGGATAACATGAAAATATTTATGTTAGTCCTCGGATCACTTTAGTTTGAATTTGAAGTTTCGACTTACTCACCTTTCCATATCGAAGCTCAAGACAAGTTGCCTAAAGATACAGTAGGAATTTCCCTGTCCACGAGGGCTACAGTCTAAGGGGCCAGTTTTTCAAATGTTTTCACCCATTTGGGGACCAGTGTAATAAGCCATGTGTTCCTAATGCATGTGTGAAAAACAATTTTTACACCCAAGGTACTAAACAAATCATATGCAAGTAATGTGTGGGACAGAAATGTGCAAGAGAGCAGGCTGATTGCCATGGAAACATACATGCAAAATTGCATCAAACATGTATTAGCCACTGAATCATATTCTGCACAGAGCTTGTACTGGGACCCGGAGGGATGTTGTATCGCCTACACCCCAATATGCTCATTAGATTACATCCATATCTGGCATGCCAAATATCTATTCCACAAATAAATATTATTGGCATGACAATGCCTATCATTGCATTGTTGCAGGACCTCCCCCTTACCATCACCATCACCTCTGCACTTCATTCCCCTGCCTTTTTTTTTTTCACTTTGTTTACCAGATTGTCCACGCATCCCCTTTCTTAAAATAAGAAAAAAAGTTGCGGGTAGTTCATGGGAGGACAAGAAATGAAGCTGGGCACAAAGTCTTCACCACCTCAAGCCATAGAAAAGTGAGCTAACTTTCTACTCCTTCTCAGACCATGCACTGAATCCCCAGCATTAGAAAACCACATGTTAAGCCTTCCTGTGGGCCCTTCTTTGCCTCTGGATTCAATAGCTAATGCCTCCTTTACCACTGGATTTAAATGAACAATATGTTAATGTCGAAGCATTTCTCTGCATGCAGCTTTCTTCTGCTCTAAACTCTTCAGTGCATAGGGTGGTCTTGGGTGCAGAACCTGCACAAAGCTATGCATTAAATCTCCCAGGCCTTATTCCATTGACCTCTTTTGGAGTAATTTTATAGAGTCACCTAGATTTAGGCAGCAAAGAACAAACTTAAATGTCGCCATTTTAGTTGTTTACTTGCATTAAGTGACTACTTACGGGTATGTTGTTATTGTTAAGTGCCATCGAGTTGGTGTCAACTCATGGCGACCCTCTGGATAGATGACCTAAACTTTGTTCGGTCTTTAGCCAAGCGGCTCATGAGTGGTATTATTGTATCAATCCATCTCATTGCCAGCCTTCCTCTTTTACAGATTAGGAATATGGGATAAGGAATCTCTTATAGCATACCAACTAGCTTGAAAGCTTGTCTATTAATTCCTTAAAGCATACTTTCACTGTGGGTTTGCACAAGGGCAGAGCTCAGGTATACACATGGGGACTAATATTCAGTGGTAGCGATCGGCACACATAGAGCGCCCAGATATTCAATGTCAGGCTACAGTTAGGCCAACCTTTAAATGCCTAGCTGTAGTTGGTTTAAGATAACAGGCCAGCTGCTGAATATCTGGTTATCTCAAGTGACACTTTAGCAACATCCCAATGCTACACAGCTAGCATTGGGGTGTTTAGCAGTGTTGGGATGGGATATTCAGCAGCACAAAATGCCTATGTGCCTCTGAATATCCCGCTCTCTGAATTTTACACAGTCAGCAAGTCAGCTAACCGTGTTAATCTCTTTGAATGTGTCCCTGATAGATCGTAAAATATCATTTCCGTGCATATTTGCAAAATGTAGGCACGGTCATTTACTCCAGCACTTGGGCAGGCGTAAATGATTGCACCTTTAATTAAGGTGCTTTTCCAGCCACTTATGCTAGTATTTGATCAAGAAAATAGGTGCCCACATTTTCTTATAAAATAGGCTTAAAATAGGTGTGTTTTGGCTGCCTTAAATTAGGCTTCCACTTATAAAATTTCCCTCTTTCCCCTGAGACAAGGGAGGATCAAATAATTTGCCCCAGATCACAAGAAGCATCTGTGAGATGGAGCAAGATGTGAACCCAGTCTGCTGCTCTAACCATAGGCTATTCTCGATACTGTATACGCTGAGCACATTCTTTTGCTGTCAGAATCAGAAACATGATTTCCCTGTTATTTCTGATGGCTGCTCTTGACATGTAACTAAATGCAAATTTAATTGAAGCTTGAAATGAGACAACAGAAAAAAAATGATCTCAGCTGCTTCTTCGTTCCAACAATGATCTAATTAATGTCTCTGTAACACTAATGACACGAGGGAACAGTCACTAAAAACCTTAGAGAGGGCAGCCTTCAAAGTCTTTCCAGTCCTAAAGGGTTTAAAGCATGGTTGGTCCATCCAGTCGGTGGGCTAGGTGGTTGCCTAGGGCAGCAGACCTTGATGGATGGCACTTTTGACCCTCCTCTGATGCAACTTCCTGTCAGAGGGGGCAGGAGAGGCAGGCCATGTGTGCCAAAGCACATGGCCTGCTGAGGGAACCAAAGCAGTGGGTTTAAGCTGCCACTGCTGCTGTCAGCCCCTCAGGAGCCAGAATTGGTGGTGGCAGCAGCAGCAGGGGGTGGCAGCACAGTTTAGTGCAGGGGATGGCTCGGCGCAGGGGGGTGGCTCGGTACGGCATAGGGGGCGGTACAAACCCTTGGACTAGCTCTGGTTTTATGCGCTGAAATGCAGTCTCTGTAAACTGTCCACCTGAACTGCGGTTATACTTCTGCTCTTAGACCCACTACGCACATAAGTTATACCGGCATGGGAGAGGCTTTCCTGGGAACATGGCAGGGGCAGAGAACATATTTACATGTATGTTTTTGGATTTTGCAAAAGTATGCATGTAAGTTTACATGAGAAAAATAAGAACCTACACAATCCTTAAGTACAGATTGGTGCACATTCTTTCCTGTCTCAATATTTTAAAACCACAGACATTTTGTAAAGTAGCACTTGTGAAGTAAAGATGAGCCAGTCTGACAATAGAATGTGTTTTTGATACTGCTCTTATTGACAAAAGAGCGTCCTCGGAAAGAGCATCACTAACTATACCCTTGTTCGCCAAAGGGAATCATGCGATGTAGCATCCGCCAGTGAGCCTTCTAGGAGCAGCTCCCACACTCTGGAACTGACTCCCAAAAAGGCTTTGCTTAATGCTAGAATACTGTACCTCCACTTTAGGATGCAGGCAAAAGCTGGGCTTTTCTCCCAAGCTCTTAATGGGTGAGACAACTAACTGGACACAAGGATGGACATCAGCTGCACATGCAAAAGCAAAACTTGCTTGCCAGATGTAGTCAAGCCGAAATCAGTTGCATATCTTACCCAACTGTATATGTGGAGGGTAATTTTACAGCTTCAGGGGATGTCTAGTTTAAGAGGACAAGTAGGCACCTTTTTTGGTGCTATTATATAAAGACACACAGTCATACACGTACTTTTATAAAACACTAGAGTAAGTGACAGAAATTGCTCATTGAATGCAGGTGCGGGCGGTGTATATGCTCATGTGCAAGGTTCACAAGTACACGCGCTGATTAACTTGTCTTAGAATCAACATGCATACTTGCAAATCCCACCCACTCCCCCACCAGACCGAACCCCTGGCTACGCCTACCAGCAAAATACATACCATCATGTTAATGCAGGTACTTTTATGCTGCTTGGAATTTTATAACAGGCCATTTATGCACAAGTGGCAATATACATGCAAAAAAGGATGCCAAGTTCATCTGAACCACTCTTCCCAGACCTTCTCCCCTCATTACCAAGTCTGTCCCTACCAGCCCTCTTTAACTGCCTTCTCCTTCCAGTCTCCACCAGTCTTTCTTTTCCTCCAGCCAATCCCCACCAGTCTCAGTCTCTTTCTCTCTCCCTCCCCCATCCATTTCTCTTCAGTCTCTCTATCTCCCTCCCCCCCCCACCCCAGACAATTTCCCACAGGCTCTCTCTTTTTTCTAAATCCTGCAGACACTTGTATTGGTCTCATGAACCCCAAGGGTCCACAGACCACAGGTTAGAACCCACTGGTTTAGATTGTAGGGTCAATTTTTAGCCAACATAAATTGAATCCATATATTGAACATCACTATCCATATAAGTAGCGGCATTAAATACATGTATTGACCAGTGACTGAACTAGCACTACAGTATCTCTTTAATCTAAGCTTAATATTCAGTAGGCCTAAACATAATGGGCCCGATTTTTGAAGGCCTTTACAAGGGTAACTTCCCTAGTTACCCATATGAAGGCCTTATCCGGGATTTTCGAAGGGCACCTACACGGGTAGTGCCCTTTGAAAATTCCAGATAGGTCCCTAACGCACCCAGATGCTTTCCGCATAGTATCGGAGTGTGTTGGGGGCATTCCGGGGTGCAGCAGAGGCGGGCCATGGCACTACCCATGTAACACCAATTTTCAATGCCACACGGTTAGCACTCTGTGCCTTAAAGATAGGCGTGGGAAAACCTCACCTATCTTTAAAGCGCTTGGGTTAACTGTGCAACATCGAAAATTGGTGCTACACAGGTAGCTCCTGCGGCTACCTGGCTGTGCAGTGACATCCAGATTTTTGATGCCAGGACCGCATATGACCCCGGCATGGAAAATCCGGGTTAGGTGTGAAGTGGGCAGCTATGTGCCGCCAAGGCGCATAGCACTGCCCAACTGAAATTCAGACCCAATATTTAGGGGCATCACTGTCCTGGTCCTAACCTGGCTCACAAATATATGGATAGTATCTGGAGAGACCATCAGAAAATCATAACTGACCATCCTGGAACTATTGGTATTGTGCTAGGATGGATTGTGGGTGGAGCGGTGCTGGAACTTATCCGGATAGTGGCAATATTCAGTTGACTATCCAGATATTTATATTTATCCTATATTTATCTGGATAGTGGACTGAATATCACAGCTATCCAGGTAACTCCAGCACTGAATATATGTATTTTATTTAAATGTATAAGAACATACAATAAGAACTGCCATAATGGGTCAGACCAAAGGTCCATTAAGCCCAGTGTCCTATTTCCAACAGTGGCCAATCCATGTCACAAGTACCCGACTTTCCCAAAAGTAGCCACTTCCAAGCTACTTATCCTCAGGATAAGCAATGTTTTTTTCTCTGTCTACCTTAATAATGGTTTATGGACTTTTCTTTCAGGAATTTGTTCAAATCTTTTGTAAACCCAGCTATACAACATGATTTAAGCACATCCTCTCGCAATGAATTCCAAAGATTAATTATAGGTTGAGACAAAATATATTTTCTCCTATCTTTTTAAATATACTACTTTGTAACTTCATGATCCGTCCTATATGCTGTGGTCAACGTTTAAAAAACCGCTGACCGCAAAGTTTAAATATTAGACCCATAGTTTTTTTTTTTTTCCTCGGTGATGACTGCTGCTCTAAACTGCTTCTTCACCTTAGTGTTTTATACGGTTTTATTTAAAAACATCTGACCGGGTATATACATTTCACCTGTGCAAAGCTCCCTGAAGTTTCCACCTCAACATTGCTCTTGTTGCTTTTCTGACTGGACCAGCAAGTGAGCACAGTTTTGGCTTTGTGCATTTTTACATAGCAGATGCCAACAAACAGTTTAGTTACCAAAAACCACAGTTTCTGGGGCGGTTAACCTAACATAAAAATGATACTATAAAAATGACTCAAATCATGTCTTGAATAGGGTTGAAGGGTTTTTTTTTTTTCAGCTAGACACAGCTTGGGCTGAGACAGCTTTAAGCTTGCCAATTTCTGAATCTACCAGGTAGCAATAATGCCCTTTTATGCATCTAAAACGACACGTCTTAACCAAGGGAACCGATGATACCACAGCTGTCCTTGGAAGAAATTTTGTCTGGCCATTGCCGAATAAAGGAGTGAGGTTTGTTACAAGGAACCAGAGCAGAACTGCCAAGTTATCTTGTTCCAGGAGGGAGACTTTTTGGTCAATCCTAGTTTTGAACTTACCTCCCAAAGCAGTCCCAGATTCTACCTATTGAAATCAGTGCAGCAGGTCCCATAATGCATCAAGATAGGGTTATTAGCAATTCAGAATGGCCTAAAATCTCTCTCCTGGAACTGGGTAGTATGGCAGCTCTGAGTGACATGCTGTTGTAGGGTAAATTAGGTACTGCTGGAGGGAGAAGTTATATGTACTTGAGGAAAGAAAAGGGACCAATCCATGGGCGTGGTCTGATGGCAAAGAGTGGGGCAACATGTTTGCATATTTGCATATCATTTGCATGCTCATTATGATTATCTTCAAGAAAACACTAGATGGGTAGTGATTTTGCCAAAAAATAGGGAAGGCAACACATTCCCAGGCTATATAAAATGCAGCAAAAATTGTAGCTGTTTAGTTGTTTAACCTGGCACTCTAAGGGGCTTGTTTATCAATGGGGCCGCGGCTCCGATAACGATCGCGAACCGCTACCGCGGCTTTGTAAACAAGCCCCTAAGATTTAAAAACTACTGACATCTTGTATTAACTCCTCTCCAAGTTCTTTGCCCGGTTACAATGTAGCAAGCTTTGTTTCAATGTAAACCGCCTTGACCGTAGGATAAAGCGGTATAGAAAACCTGTTCAATAAATAAATAAATCAATATTCTGCAAAAAACAAAGGAGATGTAACGTGCTCTCACACCAAGGGACCAAAAGAAAAAGAGAACCACAGCGCAGTTTCTAACACCAAAATAAATTATAACTAATGTTATTTTGGTGTTAGAAACTGTGCTATGGTTCTCTCTTTCTTTTTGAACATCTATTTGGTGTCCAACGAAACCTCTCCTCCAATAGTAGGTGCAGAGCAGAACTAGGACATTTCACCAAAGAACCCAACATACAAGAAAAAAATCTGATTCTGATGTCATCTCATTAACAGCCTCTCCGGTACCAAACAGATTGTGAACTAATACAAAATCCTACAAAAGTCACTGGGGTTCCATAATGCAAATCTACCATAATGAAACCAGCTTCTAAAATTAACGCAATTAACGCAATAAGGAGCTTGCCCAGAAAAGAGCATTGCCTTAAATACTACATTTCACCTTAGAATATCCTTTCACCTATTCGGAAAACTGAACAAGCCAGATTACTACAGATCCTACATAGAAACACACTGGAAAGGAAGCAATAGAATTTGCAAAATGAGAACAAAAATGCTCTTCAGAGAATTAGATCATCAAATGAGGAAAAACAAGTGGCAAATGCACAAATACAGTGGGAAATACAAAGTGTTACTCCAGGAACCTTTTGTTGATCAAGAATGGACACATGAATGGTTACGGAGAGGTGAATTAAACCAAAGAATGGGAGATTGATAGTTTCAGCCCAGACAAAAGATTGATGATGAGATGGTTTACAGTGAGCATTAAAAAACCGGCAAAACAGACATATGTTGATTCTGTAAGGAAGACCTGGAAACAGTGACTCACCTCATAACTGGCTGTGAAGTTCTGATGGCGGAAAACTTCTATATGAAAGGCACAGCAAAGTAGTATGTCTCATCCATTGGAAAACTCTGTAAACATTACAATATCACTGTGCCAGAAAAGCACTGGGATCATAACCCTAAAATAATTACAGAGAATGAAGAGGTTATGATCACCTGGGACATTCCCATTCCAACAGATAAGAAACTGGATGCGAGAAAACCAGACATAGTGGTAAAGGAAAAAAGACATCAGAATGGCATTGATAATAAAGGTGTCGGTTCCAAGTGATTATTCTGTGAATTCCATGGAGAGGCAGAAGATCCTGACGTACCAAGAAATACAATCAGAAGCCAAGAAAATGTGGCAGAAAGATACAGAACTATTTCCCATCATATTGAGAGCCATAGGCTTGATAAAGAAGAAATTCCAAGCACATCTTGACAAACTACCCATACATGTTAGATCTTACAAATTCCAGAAGGAAGCTCTCTTTGGCACGATGCAAGTACTACACTGAGCATTAGCAGTAAATTTGAGGGACTGAGATCATATGCCACATATCCTAGCTTAGAAGTGAGGTTCATGACTGTCATAGTATGTGCAAAACTAATCCATTTGGAGAAACTGCTCTGAGACAAACCCCATGCTAATAGAACATTTGGTCTCAGTCACACACACAAAACATAGTTAGACCCTCACCAAGTACAGAATAAATTACAGTATAATAAACTCAAAGTATAAATAGGTAGATAAAATTAAACTGAAACCTTAACAAGCCAGGTTCTGCATACAGTGTTAGGCAGAACATAGAGGAGGCAGGTGACACTTTACCTCACCTTTGCTGAGAGGTAGCATGAGAATCACAGGCCTTTCTGATCTCACATGCAGGTGGCATAGCCTCTCCCCATAGCTTCCCCTTCCATCAATCTCACTGTCACTTTGCTCAGAGGTGGCCATGTTGCTGATTACGTGCAGTGCCGGCTCTCCCCACAGCTCGTCTTTGAACAAGAATCACCGGGACTGAGGGAGGGGGCTGACACGGGGAGAGGCAGTGTTGCCTGCATGTGGGATCAGAGAGAATTGTGCCTCATGTTACTGCTCAGCAAATATAAAAGCAGCAGCTAGCAGAGAGGTGCACATGGTAATGGGACTTTATTTGTACAGCTGTGTAGCCTATAGCTGGTGCCAAAATTCCAAATGTCCTGTGCCTCTATTGCAGGATTTGACAAATTTTGCATGGATTAAGGAGCCAGGCCAAAATTTTAAGAGCCAGTGATTATGAACTCCTTGTGCTCACGATCAGGGTGGAGAGGGGATACAGATGCCCAAGGCTTATTTTGTATAGCAGCTCAGACATGCTGGGCATTGCAGCCAGACATCCCAGTCCAGATCAGCTATAAAGCATGAACAGGTAGGGGACTTTGCTGACTGCAAATGTGATTGTGCTAGGAAAAGCATGACGCCAAAAGAGAGAGAGATAAAGAGAAGGGTCTGCCTGTCATCCCTGTCTGCTGCATACTGTTTTGTGCATTTCCAGTGTTCTAAATATGCTCTCTGTGCATCCATCACAGCTGCCACATCTCTGATAAGCACCTCCACCAATCCCCAATCCCCTTCCTGGCCGCAAGCTCCTACCCCACTCCACTCCCTCCTGGCACTGCTACCCCTGGATCCCTGCTCCCTGTGTGCATCCCCACACACCCCTGTCCGTGGTTCGGCTTTGAAAGTGGGAGTATGCATCTGCCTGTATGTGAAGGAACTGAGGAGGGTACATGGCTATTTGTATGAGTCAGGTCCCAGTATTTATGTGACGGTGAGCGAGGGTCTATGTCTGTCTGAGTCCACGTCTCACACAGCACAAAGCACTGTGTGTTGGTGGTGATAGCATAAGAGTGCCGTGGTGTTTTTGAGGAGGTATAGGTGCAGGGCCTCATGAGTGTGAGTGGAGGATAGGATCAATGAAATGGGTGAACCACTGGTTTGCCACAATCCTTGAGGAGCAGCTGAACAGAGAGCGCAGGAAAGTGCATAGAGACCCAAATACATGGGGCTCTCTGATGACCAGTGCCTGACATGGTTCTGATTTGACAAGACCACTATAAACCAACTGTACCAGGAGCTCGAGCAAGACCTCATTGCCACCACACAGAGAGGCTATCCCATCCCTGTGCACATCAAGGTCATCATAGCCCTCGCATTCCTTGTGACCGGCAGTTCCAGACCATGCTGGCTGCCACAGCAGTCATCAGCAGTTGCTGTGTCTTACACAGTTCCTTACTGTGATCCTCCCTAGGATGGCGCAATACATCAGCTTCCCAAGCATGGTACAGCAGCACCAACAGACCATATTGGCCTTCCATCAGGTCACAGACTTTCCTGATCACACTGCTGGGTGTAATAGACGGTACACATGTGGCCCTGCACCCTCTAAGGGTGAGGGATGCTGCATATAGGAATAGGGAGGCATACTTGGGAACTGTAGGCTTCTTGTGCTGCTACATTAGTGGAAAGGGTATGGATGCGGGCTGTTCCTTGTGGCAAGCAGCGCTCTGACCAGCAGCCTGTCCTTTTGAGGTCTGCAGTTTAGGACTCGCAGTATTGTGGATGCGTGCAGAGTGATTGGGCACAGATGGTCCCTGGGTGGGGGTATCTCCAGAGCCACAGGCTACAGGGGCACAAGGTGTGTTGCCACAAGAGGTGATGATGAAAGACACAGACAGATTGGTTGGCTGAATCAAAACCCCACATTTATTACTTTAGCACAACAGACATTATTCCACATATACATTGGTCTCCCCAACTCTAAATGAGTCCCTCAAACTTAGCTGCGGGCAGATCAGGACAGATCTGGAGCCCTGCAGGCCCAATATGGCCTATGTCAGGGCCCTCATCTCTGTCCTGAGGCCCTCCAGATGGCCCACCATAAAGTTCTGGGCCCAGGTGACAGCTGCAAAGTCCTGCTTCACCTCATGCCTGAAAGCCTACAGATAGAGCAGGACATCGGCATCACCAGGGCCCAAGGTGACCTCATGGGGCATCTGGGAGCTGGCCAAAGGGAGCACCTGCTCTATCACAGCCCCAGGCAGCTATGGCAGGCATCCCAATACTCCCCAACCCTCCTACAGCTACTCCCTCCTATACCCTCCCCTCTCCTCCCTCTCCCTCTCCCCCTCCCTTTCCTTCTTCTTCACTCCTCCTTCTCCCCTCCTCCCTGACTCTTGCTCCCCTTTCCACTCCCTGTGAGGCCTGCAGTCTCTGGCATTCCCCTGACATAATGGAGGGGCATTGTTGGTGGTGTGGCAGTAGCCTCAGGCAGCTCTTTACCCTCATCCTCATGGGAAGTATTGATTACTAAGTGGCCGCTACCACTACTCAGGGTTCCTCACCCTCCTCCATTGGTGCCAACTATGCTTCTGTGCCTGTGGGTCCTGCAGCCACTTCTATTTGCTTCATGGGGTCCTCCTCCACAGAATCTGCAGCTACAAGGTCAAAGAGGGTGCACTTTAGAGTCATTATTCACTCTGTCATCTGTGCATCTTGTCGCCACAGCCATCACTACTCTCTGCCACTCTGCCACCCACCCACCCTGTGTTGCTGTCCTGCCAGCCATGGACAGATTCACAGTGGGGATGTAGACAGCTGCACCCACGCATCATGTCCTTACCCTGCCATTCACCAAGCTCCCATTGCAGCCTCTTCAGTAGCCATGGCCTCTTCCTCTTGGTGGTCCTATAGCGACACTTGACGGCCTTGGTGTCACGGCAGACCTTGTAGGCCCTGCAGATGGATATAGTATGATTAGCACTTCCCTATCCTTTTCACTTGCTATATGGCCCTCCCATGCACTGACGTTACTACTACTACTGATCATTTGTGCAGCGCAACAAAGTGTGTGCAGCGCTGTACAGGCACATGTAAAAGACAGTCCCTGCTCATCAGAGCTTACAATCTAGTCAAGACAGACAACAGAATAGTTGAGGACAAGGATACATCTAGGGTAATGGTAAGGAAACATATAATAGACTAAGCCATAGGATCCCCATGTATCTGTTCCCATCTCTACATTTCCACCATTCAGACAGCACTGCGCTAAATCCTATTGTGCCCTGCTGTCTTTTGTCATGCCATTGCACTACTGCCCTGGCCATACATCCTCTGCATGGTCATGCTGTGTCCCTCCATCATCCAGCCCCTGGCTGTCGCTGCATGCCTTGTACATGCATCTCACTGCTCTCTGTTCCATTTGGGCATGCTACTATTGACCTGTAAGCTCCTTGTCTCTTGGTCCACTTGTCCTCTTCCGTTGTCCTCCCATATCTTAACAGGGGTGTCCACTGTGGCTAATAATAGGTTTTTGTGGGAAGGTATTTCCATTCCTTGCTGGCCACCTGCACCTTCTCAACCTCCCTTTTTGCCATCTCTGGCCCCGGTACCCTATGTCTGCAACCTGCTTGTTTATCACCCCATTTTCTAGGCTACCTTTGCTCTCCTCCACCTGTTTCTGCCCACATTCCGAGCCCTCTGTCACAGTTACTGATGAAGGGTATGATGGATCATTCACTGGATGGTGTGGATCTCCTGCTGGCTGCGTCTTGGCTCATGTGATGGGAACAGCTGCTCTTCATTGGCAAGACCCAGGAAGCAGAGGATCTTGGCTTCTGCCGGTGAGAAGTTGGGCATCCTGGTCACCATAATCCTAACTTCTCACCAAGTCCTCATGCTTAGCCTGACCATGGGCCCATGTTGGTGAATGGCACCCTGGCTGTCTTCATCACTGTATTCCACAAGGGATGGATGTGTGGATGCCTCATCTGGCCTGTGCATCTATTTTCCTGTACATTTGGTTTGCTTTTTTGCTCTCATGCTGCCCGTCCCCGGGCCCAGTTCCAAAACTGTGTAGATTTGCAATTCCATTTGGATGTTCATCCTGTTCCCAGTACATCCTTTGTAAAATTCCCCTCCACATGTTTTGGCATGCCCAGAGGATGGAGGGGGGAATTGGTACTTATATGCACATATTTACATCTGCCTTGGAGCAGAAGTAAATATGTATTGCTACTTTTGGTAGATTAATTTTCTAAAGGCACATAAGTGCAATATATGCATCTGTGTACAGCCTAGGTGCACTATTATAAAATTACCTGTATTGGCTTATTATTATGAGTATTCAGTATCACAGTAAACAAAGATTCCTTTTTCCCCCAGGACTAATATAAGTGTTGGAATTGTACCACAGTTCCTTGATACAATTTCTTGGCAAAGATGACACCTAACTATTTTGAAGTAGCCATTGGGTAAATAATTGCAATGATATTAACTGAGGTAGGAAACCACATTTATCACAGATCTAGAATTTTCCTACAAACTACAACTTTTTTGTGTCGGACTCACTATGTCAAACATAGCCCAGTCACAGCTAGTTGACGTTCTCAGTCCATTTTACTTTTTTATCCTCATCCTATGAAACCTTATTCAAAGATGGACTGAAAACATGCATGCAGATGTCCAAATCACTGAGATGTTCCTGGAGTCATTTTACAAATGGATTTTAAAAACGTCTCCCCTATGGGGCATCCAGGTAGGGAGAGGTTGTAGCAGAGGCATGTCCAGGGTTGCGCTGCGGACTTCATCCTTGCTTATTACAGAAATGTCAAGGATGTCTATGACCCCGTCCAAGTTTAGGCCTGCTCCAGGCACAGGCATTGGAAAAGTGGTTTTTTTTGGGCCATAAAATATCAGGAAGGTGTTGAGAAATGGCGTTCCAGCATCCCCTGTACTTTCCACAATCACAACGATTTTTGTTGGGTTATTGGGACACTTGTTTTGTGTTTCCACCATCACTGTGTGTCTCTGAGACATTCCTAGGATGCACCTACACACAATCTAACTCACACCCTTCCATGCTCGCTCCAGCCAGTCACAGGTCCTGAAGCTCAATAGCACACTCATTCAGAGGCACGAAACTCATCTACCCACTTAGCAAAAACTGCCTTTCTGCAATGCTTATACCAAACTCATTTCAACTTGTATTTGTTACTTTTCTCTAGTTATAGGAAGCTTGATGAAATGGAACCCATTTATTTGGACAAAATATAATCATATCTATATGAATTTTGATATTGTATCCTTCTAGATGTAACTGGATTAGAGGTGGGAAAGCAAGTGTGAATATATATACATACATAAATGTAAAACAAATCTATGCTATGCTTCTTTCTCTGAGTCACTTCAGTTTCAATTCACAGTAGAGGGACCACAGTGGATAGGAAAACAGTCAGGTTATTCAAAAAGCACTTTGTATCATGTAAGACCACCCTTCCTTTCTTACCAAAAGCTGTCTATTTTTATAGCATAGAGCATTACTCTTGCTGGGGCTGCAATGTGCTCAGAAAAGACTAAGACCCCTTGCTTTGCAACTTGTGATAATGTTTTGCAACTGACTTGAGCAACTGCCACGGGGTTAAAGCCACAGAGAACCTGTAACTTATATTAAACATAAATTAACGTTTTGCATAACTTCCAAATCTACTGAATAAAGGAGAGATTCATTAAAGTTATGCAAGTCCCTCCATTAAAAAATGCGGTCTCAGAGGGTTATTTTGGAAGCCCTATTTGTGCCTTGGATGTCTAAAAATGGGTATAGAGATGTGCAAAGCACAGAAATTTCTCTAGAACCATTTTAGAAGCTGAGTCTGTGAGCGTCCTCAGCGCAAGGACATTCGAGTCTCAATGGGGGCATGGTGGAGGCATGGCCAGAGCGTTTCTAAGAATTTAGACTTCCCCACCTGATCTCGGAAATGCCCTGGATGTCCCAAGTTGCATTTAAGGTTAAACCTGCTGCAGGCATGAACAGGCATCTGAAAAGTACTCAGTTTGTTAGGCAAAAATCTGGATGGTCTGAAGAAGGAGCTACACTGAGAACCCCTGTATTTTACCATATGTCAACGAATACTGACAGGGAATGGGGGCGCATATTTTCAGTTTGCTATGCTGCTGGATGTCCTCTTATGCTAGCATGACCAAGATGGATATCCCTGACCCAAGCTTTCCTAATGAGGAAGTCTAGGTGGCCACCCATGAGCACATCCACTTTGGGAAGATCTAAGTTTTTCACTCAACGTGTAATCAAACTCTGGAATTTGTTACCGGAGGATGTAGTAAAGGCTGTTAGTGTAGCTGGGTTTAAAAAAGGTTTGGATAAGTTCCTGGAGGAAAGGTCCATAAACCATTATTAAGAAGGGACCCAGGATATCAATGCTTGACCCAGTACAAGCATTGTGGAAACTGTGTCTTTTGGGGAAACTGCTAGGTACGTATGACCTAGATTGGCCACTGTGGGAAACAGGATACTGGGCTTGATGGAACTTGGTCTGACCCAGTATGGCATATCTTATGTTCTTATGTTCTTATGTTCTTAAGTTCCTGAAATCGGCCAGAGATATAGACATCCCTGATGTTTTTCTGCATGTTTTGCCTTGGATGTCCCCAAATGGGTTTGGGCATCCTTTCTAAATTGATACTTTATAAGTGGGATACTTGTGCGTGAATAAATTGGATGCTTACATGTGCATCATTAAAACTGCACAGCACAGCATATACATGGGAGTGGTGGAGATGGTACAGCAAGATTCAAGTGCTTATGGAATACTATTAATGCCACAATATAACCTATGGGACTGATATTTGAAAGGCATTTATACGATTTGCAGCCCAGTAAATCATGTAAATGCCTTATCCAGGAACATTCAATGGCACCTACACAATTACTGCCATTGAATATTCCCAACTATGTCTCCTAAGCGCCATGATGCTATCTGTGTTGTGTGTTGGGGATGTTCCGGGCCAGAGCAGAGGTGGGAAGTCCTGATAACTGGGTAGTGGCTATATTGGACCGCTACCTGGTTAGCCCTCCATGGCTAAAACTATTGGCTCACCTAGTTCTAGCCGCATCTGCTAACCGCATAGCGGTCCAATATCGCCACTACCTGATTTGTCTCTGCAGCTGACTCCACACGGCACCTAACCCAGATATTCAATGCCATCATTGAATATCCAAGTTTAGAGGTCAGTGGGCAGGGCTATGCGCCAACACGGCGCAAAGACCACCCAACAGAATATCGGGCCCTATATGCACAGCTTGGCATGCAAAGATTTCCTGCTTCTTGGCCCCTCCCCCTGGCAGAAACTGATACAAAGCAGCTTTTGCACATGTTCTCAGGGTCAGGGCTGACAGGAAGAGGGGGATCATAGTAGCTGCATTAAGGAGCAGAAGGTTTACTTAAAAGGTTAGTGGAATGTATAGATAGGTGTTTGGTGCCTTTAGTTTTACTGGAATGCGATTTAATTTTTTTTTCCATTTCTTATATACTGCCTCCCCCCCCCCCAAAGATGATCAAAGTGATTTTTAAAAAGCATATAAAAATTATAAAAATAACAACAAAACCCCCACAATATAACAAAAACTTAGAATCAATTCCTTCCCTCCACCCCCCTCCCAAATCCTCCCAATCTGAATCTGCATAATCAAATTTAATAAACCCTAAGCTAAAACCTATCCCTGTCTGTACTAGTGGTAGGGCAGTCTCTCTGCCCATTCCCTGCCCCCATCCTGTGATCACCGATTAAAATGCACTTTGGCGCGCGGTAGCAGACACGGTCGTACTTTAGTGCTCCCAAATGCCAGTTGTCATTGGTTAAAATGCACATTAACTGCCTAATAGTCTTAAGTAAAAGGGGTCCTAAGTTATTTATTTCTCAGCATTGTCAAGGAATTGTAAACTTGATAGAGGGGCAATGGCAAATATACATGCATTAGCTGGTACACACAGTAAAAAAGTACCATCACTTAGGGCTTCACACATGGGGGAACGAGTAGGTGCTCGTATAAATGCCAATCTAGGAAAATAAATGTGCATTTGCCAAATGAAATAGCTCTTTTTATTATTTTTTTCAGGTGGTATTAGACACCACTGAGGTAAGAACAACTCCCCCCCATCACTGGTGGAAATCCGTCCAAATGAGTCGGGAGCAGACATACCAGCTTTGGAGTAGCTGTAAATGTTGACAAGGAAAGTTTTAAGAATATAAGGGGTATGTTTACTAAACCGTCTTAATGTGCGCTTTGTAACGTTAGCGCGCGATAAGGTACCTGATCGCGCGATAATGTCGCATCTTGTGGCGCACAGGTACCTTATCGCGAGATAATGCGCGCCACGGCGAAAACGAGCGATGAAGGTGGGCAAAGGCTCCCGGAGGGCAGAAGAAGGCTCCCCAGGGGCGGAGAGAAGGGGTCAATGGGTGGAGAGTGGGAGGGGAGAGGCTCCCCGCACACTAACGCTGTGAAATCCGAGGCAAAAAAATATCGCCAGAGAAACCCTCGCATTAGAGCCGATTTAAAGGGAAAAGAAACCATTTCCGTCAGCAATGTACAGCAAAGTCATGGAAACCTACAAAAAGTGATAAGTGTGATACATGTGCACGGAACAAAAGGGCAAATAAACAGTGAAAAGGACCTCAACAAAATATAAAAAAAACATAACCAAGCTGGGCAAAAGTGATCTTAATGGGAAGCATCAAAGCATACTCCCCATAAAGCTCCAAAAAAAAATATGAATCATGGAAGGGTCAACGCTCCGTCCCCATACAAGGTGAATGATCCCACAGTGAAATAGCACTGATCAGGGTTTCCCTCTCCATTGGACAGGTCTCCTATGGTGTGCACATGTTCCACAACAGCAGGGCGGGCATGTCAGAACGGGCAACTGGACAGATGCTGGGAAAGGGGACACAGAGGGTTGCAGACGGCACATGCTGTACTGCAGCTGGGCCACAGTGCGGACTAGGGTGATGCCTAGGTGGTCCATAGGAATGCTGAAACTGTACAGCAGCCAGACAGCAACTGATGAGGGCTCAACATGGTCACGAGTGTGTTTCCCACAGTGTCACTGGGGATAGTACCCAGCAGGTACCCCCAAGGGCACGGAACATTGGCAGACGGTGCTGGGGGGATGCGTGGACAGCTATGCAGGCACCCCCACCCCTGAGCCGGCACCATAGGCAGCCACCTACCCGCACACTGGATGGCCCGAGATGGCACAGCACCAACTCCACCAGCATAAGGGCATGTCAGCATGGTGGTGGAGCAGTACTGGTGGTGGAGGGGGCAATGGCTGCTGGCCACAGCAGACAGTGGCCTAGCCCTGACCAGGTGGGTGCCATGCACTGCAACAGACAGGCCCTGTCGGATTTACAGTCATGGACACCCCAGGGAATGCACCATATCTGTGTCAACACGGTTGGGCAGTGCACACAGACAGTGTGTCCAAAAGCAGAAGGTCACATGTTCAAATCCCAGCTGTGGCTCCTGCCAACCCAGTCCCCATAATTTTTCCACTAAGAAAACATGGTAGTAAAGACTCAACCTTTATTGCTGAGAACATAAGCATGGGTCAAATGCTTATATTTCAGCCTACACAGCACACACACCATAAACATGCGCATTACCTACAGCAGAGTCCCCCAGATGCAGTCCCGGAGGGCCACAAATCCGTCAGGTGTTATGCTGTCTCCAATAGAAGGACATGTCAGCATGGTGGCGGAGCGGTACTGGTGGTGGAGGGGGCAGTGGCTGCTGACCACAGCAGACAGTGGCCTAGCCCTGTCCAGGTGGGTGCTGTGCACTGCAACAGACAGGCCCTGTCGGATGTACAGTCATGGACACCCCAGGGAATGCACCACATCTGTGGCAACACAGTGGCACAGTGCACACAGACAGTGTGTCCAAGAGCAGAAGGTCACAGGTTCAAATCCCAGCTGTGGCTCCTGCCAACCCAGTCCCCATAATTTTCCCACTAAGAAAATGTGGTAGTAAAGACTCAACCTTTATTGCTGAGAACATAAGCATGGGTCAAACGCTTATATTTTAGCATACACAGCACACACACCATAAACATGCGCATTACCTACAGCAAAGTCCCCCAAATGCAGTCCTGGAGGGCCAGAAATCCTTCAGGTCATATGCTTTCTCTAAAAAACATGTGTGTGATGCATTTCCTTGCGCTGCCAACATGGTATGCAGATGTATCTCATGCATATTCATTAGGGACAGCATGAAAACATGAACAGTGTTTGGCCCACCAGGACTGGAGTTGGGAACCTCTGCCCTAGAGCAGCGGCCAACAGGAGCAGAAACAACCACACCCACAGGCTCCATTATCCAAAGCCTCATGGAGAGGCAGGATATCCGGCCCTGTGTGCATCCCCCAATACTAGTACATGCATACCTTAGCAATGCCACCCTAAACCTGGGACCACGGTACACATATATCAAAAGTTTGCTATGATTACTGGCAGATAGCAATCCGTATGTTAAGCACAATATGCTCATAGAGCTCTATCATGCCAATGTCTCTGATGTCTGTGGAGTGTGTTTCAGGTCTGGTGTCTGACAGTGTACACTACCCTGGGGAGTGACTCCAACAGTACTGCATACCATAGCCATGCCTACGCTGTGCCCAGGACTGGTGAGGTGGCCAGGGCTGCCAAAAGCCTCTATATTTGCACAATGCTGGCATAGGTGTGGGAGTGTGTGTCCGTCCATCCAGTGTGCGGTGGTTGCCAACATCTTACGCAGCCCACACTGTTTCCACTGTGTCCACTGTGAGCTTGCCAATGTGCATAATGAGAAGCAAGGTACTGTGGGTACAGCTCGGACAGGGTGGCATGGGCAGGATGCATGAGCACAGGCCATAGGGCAATGGCTGGGACATTGTGGTGGCTGACCACCACCTGCACGGACAGGGTGGCCACAGCATGTCATGCTGGGAGGTCACTCTCACCCTGACTGTGCAGTGACCATGGCATGGCTAGGTCCCCCACAGTGCTATATAGCTCTTTTCTCAAGTGATGTATATGGGTTCCCTTTTCTGGGGCCCAATCACTGACCTATCTGCTAGGTGTGTGTGTGCTCACATCCCAGTTATGGGTGCACACATTTTCTCCAGTAATGTGCACTATGGACTAGCTAGCAGACTGCAGTTAGTATGTGTATGGCTGGAACACCTTGCAGGGTGCAGCGGTTGCAGATCCACTGTGCTCGCTGCTGTAGAATGTCAGATAGTGGTGAGCTAAGCATTTCCAGGCCGCCTGCTGTTCATATTACCTTATGGATGTGTACAGAACTGCATAGACTGCCCTCTATGTTGTCTGTCCCCCAGCTGGACTGAGGTTGATGGTGTCCGCCCCCGCCACCATTGCAGCGATGTAGAATGTGGTTCTGTTGGTGTGAGATCATGAGCTCCAGAGGGCCGTTTGGGTGGTACTACATCACCTGCCTATGGGTCCAAACAGGTCCTCCCTCCCTAGTTCATGTGGCCATGGCACCCACACAGGATATGCACTATTGTGGGTTGATCATGGTCCTCAAGGGCGAAACCTGACTGGGAAAGAGAGATGGACACAGGTGTATTCCGGTGTATCTGCAAGATCTACCTATCACACACTGGTACTGATGGGGACCTGCAGCATAGCCTATCTCAGCTAAGCCATGTGCTGTGGACATGGTGCTGTGCAGCCCACCTCAGGCTCAGGGTGAGCACAGGACCCGCACAGTGTGATGGTCAGTAGCTACTCTGTGCCAGTAACACACACATGGTCAGTACCCCCTTCCAGGCTGAGGTGCTGTGGGGGTGCATACCCCATCCTGTGGCTATCTGTAGACTGCTGATTTGCATGTGCAGTGCATCATGAGTATTTGTGGTGAACCCTATCCTGGTAACCAAAGCTGACAGTTTGTGTGTTGGCCAGGAGCTAGCCAGCAGCTATGGAGATGTAGCACACTGGTGACATCACTGTCTGTGGAGCCCGAGATCATGGGTTTGATACCACAGTGGGGATATTTGACAGGCGTGGCTGAGGCTTTTCTCTTTCATAATATAAATGAGTGCTGCCAGCAAAAACACCCTCAGTGCTGTAGCCTGAAGGTGCCTTGAAAGTGCTCTCAAATATGCCCAACAAGGTGCCCTATAGGGAACATTATAAGGTGCTGTGGCGGACAGTGCACCTCAGAATGTGTCCTCTGGAGTGCCTCATAGGGTGCATGATGTGGCACCTTAGGTTATGGCACTGTGAGAGTGTGTTTGCTCGCAGAACAAATAAAAAAAAAAAAGCCGCACAAACCACTGCTGGTATCAAAGAGTAATGTCCCATGCAGTCATATGCAATAGCCACACTGGGTGAATGAACCCATGACTCCTGTACCATAAGGCAGTCTGTCAACCAATGTGCTACACCTCTGCCACTATGTCTGTATGTCAGCACACATACTTACAATTAACGTGCATTAACGTGGCATGCCTACCTCCATCACCTCATCATGTGCGCTACGCAACCTATTGTGCATGTCCTATGTCTAGATCAGAAGCCCCCCCCCCCCTTATGGCATTCTGCACATCATTGCTGGGCTCACATTGAGATGAACTACTGAACATACTCCATTGGCACACACAACCCCATATCACCAGGATGACTGACAGCCCACACTGATGGGCTGTCAGGACCCCTTGTTGTAACTCTCTTTGCAATCGCTGCTATGTGAAAGGCATAGCACACCGCAACATACAATGCCTTAGAAGCCAGTGGGGAAGTGTTGATAGATTCGAGACCCAAGTGTGTAAACAAGAAAAAGTCCTAATAATCTAAGTGGTTTTTTTTGAATGTGAGACACAGCAGTGCAATGTGCGTCTGCAGCAGAGATCCGTAGAATTACTTGGCGACACCATATCGTGTGCGGCAGAAAGGTGCGTGCATGTGCGAGTTGCGGCACGCATGTGCGAGTTGTGGCACGCATGTGCGAGTTGCGGCGCGCATGTGCGTGATTTGCTTCATGCACCTGTGCGGGTTGCTTCGTGCATCTGTGCGAGTTGCGGCGCGCATGCGCACGAATTGCGAGGCACATGCACATGAATTGCAGAGCGTGCGTGCGTGTGTTCATCTGGGCAGTCAGCAAAATGGCGACCAGGTCAAGGAAGCCAGCCTTCAACAGCCGTGAGCTGCGCTACCTGGCTCAATTAATTGGAGGGAAGCAGCACAAGCTGTTCCCTGGGGCCTCCAGGCGCCACGACATGGGCAAAGTCCGCAGGGCCTGGGAAAGGGTCACACGCCGCTTCAATCATGTGGCAGACTACCCATGGGAGGTAAGGGTATGGGGACAGGTCAGTAGATCCATATACACAGCCAGTGTTGATTGCAGCTGTCCATGCTGCTGTGTTCAGGTAGTCTATCTCAGTAATGTGTAGCAGGTGAACTCACATGCCATATTGTCTTTGTATCACATCTGAGTGGTTTTCCCTGTGCTCAGGTGGCGAGGGACATGGTCACAGAGGTCCTGATGCCATCCTGGTGTCATGGCAGCTGCTGCTGTTGATGTGCTACAACACACTGTAACACAGCTAGCCCATATATCTGCCTAAGGGGCTCTCCGAAACATCATGGGGCTATGGTGGGATCTGCATTTGCAGGGTAACACATCTTTCCCACCACCAGGGGTCGTGAAACGTGGCCCAAATGGTATGTCAGTCACCCTGGTGATATGGGGTTGTGTGCCAATGCTGTTCAATACATCCCCCCTATCCCCTGGAGTCCTGACAGCCCATCAGAGTGGGCTGTCAGTCACCCTGGTGCTATGGGGTCGTGTGCGCCAATGCAGTTCAATACATCCCCACTATCCCCAGGAGTCCTGAGAGCCCATCAGGGTGGGCTGTCAGTCACCCTGGTGCTATGGGGCCGTGTGCCAATGCAGTTCAATACATCCCCCCTATCCACAGGAGTCCTGAGAGCCCATCAGAGTGGGCTGTCAGTCACCCTGGTGTTATGGGGTTGTGTGTGCCAATGCTGTTCAATACATCCCTCCTATCCCCAGGAGTCCTGAGAGCCCATCAGAGTGGGCTGTCAGTCACCCTGGTGCTATGGGGTCGTGTTGCCAATGCAGTTCAATACATCCCCCCTATCCCCAGGAGTCCTGAGAGCCCATGAGAGTGGGCTGTCAGTCACACTGGTGATATGGGGTTGTGTGTTCCAATGCTGTTCAATACATCCCCCCTATCCCCAGGAGTCCTGAGAGCCCATCAGAGTGGGCTGTCAGTCACCCTGGTGTTATGGGGTTGTGTGTGCCAATGCTGTTCAATACATCCCTCCTATCCCCAGGAGTCCTGAGAGCCCATCAGAGTGGGCTGTCAGTCGCCCTGGTGCTATGGGGTCGTGTTGCCAATGCTGTTCAATACATCTCCCCTATCCCCAGGAGTCCTGAGAGCCCATCAGAGTGGGCTGTCAGTCACCCTGGTGATATGGGGTTGTGTGTGCCAATGCTGTTCAATACATCCCCCCTATCCCCAGGAGTCCTGAGAGCCCATCAGAGTGGGCTGTCAGTGACCCTGGTGATATGGGGTTGTGTGCCAATGCAGTTCAATACATCCCCCCTATCCCCAGGAGTCCTGAGAGCCCATAAGAGTGGGCTGTCAGTCACCCTGCTGATATGGGGTTGTGTGCCAATGCAGTTCAATACATCCCCCCTATCCCCAGGAGTCCTGCGAGCCCATGAGAGTGGGCTGTCAGTCACCCTGGTGATATGGGGTTGTGTGTGCCAATGCTGTTCAATACATCCCCCCTATCCCCAGGAGTCCTGAGAGCCCATCAGAGTGGGCTGTCAGTCACCCTGGTGATATGGGGTCGTGTGCCAATGCAGTTCAATACATCCCCCCTATCCCCAGGAGTCCTGAGAGCCCATCAGAGTGGGCTGTCAGTCACCCTGGTGATATGGGGTTGTATGTGCCAATGCAGCTCAATACATCCCCCCTATCCCCAGGAGTCCTGAGAGCCCATCAGAGTGGGCTGTCAGTCACCCTGGTGATATGGGGTTGTGTGCCAATGCTGTTCAATACATCCCCCCTATCCCCAGGAGTCCTGAGAGCCCATCAGAGTGGGCTGTCAGTCACCCTGGTGATATGGGGTCATGTGCCAATGCAGTTCAATACATCCCCCCTATCCCCAGTAGTCCTGAACGCCCATCAGAGTGGGCTGTCAGTCACCCTGGTGATCTGGGGTTGTGTGTGCCAATGCTGTTCAATACATCCCCCATATACCCAGGAGTCCTGAGAGCCCATCAGAGTGGGCTGTCAGTCACCCTGGTGATATGGGTTTGTGTGTGCCAATGCTGTTCAATACATCCCCCCTAACCCCAGGAGTCTTGAGAGCCCATCAGAGTAGGCTGTCAGTCACCCTGGTGATATGGGGTCATGTGCCAATGCAGTTCAATACATCCCCCCTATCCCCAGGAGTCCTGAGAGCCCATCAGAGTGGGCTGTCAGTCACCCTGGTGATATGGGGTTGTGTGTGCAAATGCTGTTCAATACATCCCCCTATCCCCAGGAGTCCTGAGAGCCCATCAGAGTAGGCTGTCAGTCACCCTGGTGATATGGGGTCGTGTGCCAATGCAGTTCAATACATCCCCCCTATCCCCAGGAGCCCTGAGAGCCCATCAGAGTGGGCTGTCAGTCACCTGGTGATATGGGGTTGTGTGTGCCAATGCTGTTCAATACATCCCCCCTATCCCCAGGAGCCCTGAGAGCCCATCAGAGTGGGCTGTCAGTCACCCTGGTGCTATGGGGTTGTGTGTGCCAATGCTGTTCAATACATCCCCCCTATCCCCAGGAGTCCTGAGAGCCAATCAGAGTGGGCTGTCAGTCACCCTGGTGATATGGGGTTGTGTGTGCCAATGCTGTTCAATACATCCCCCCTATCCCCAGGAGTCCTGAGAGCCCATCAGAGTGGGCTGTCAGTCACCCTGGTGCTATGGGGTTGTGTGCCAATGCTGTTCAATACATCCCCCCTATCCCCAGGAGTCCTGAGAGCCCATCAGAGTGGGCTGTCAGTCACCCTGGTGATATGGGGTTTTGTGTGCCAATGCTGTTCAATACATCCCCCCTATACCCAGGAGTCCTGAGAGCCCATCAGAGTGGGCTGTCAGTCACCCTGGTGATATGGAGTTGTGTGTGCCAATGCAGTTCAATACATCCCCCCTATCCCCAGGAGTCCTGAGAGCCCATCATAGTGGGCTGTCAGTCACCCTGGTGATATGGGATTGTGTGCGCCAATGCTGTTCAATACATCCCCCCTATCCCCAGGAGTCCTGAGAGCCCATCAGAGTGGGCTGTCAGTCACCCTGGTGATATGGGGTCGTGTGCCAATTCAGTTCAATACATCCCCCCTATCCCCAGGAGTCCTGAGAGCCCATCAGAGTGGGCTGTCAGTCACCCTGGTGATATGGGGTTGTGTGTGCCAATGCTGTTCAATACATTCCCCCTATCCCCTGGAGTCCTGAGAGCCCATCAGAGAGGGCTGTCATTCACCCTGGTGATATGGGGTTGTGTGTGCCAATGCTGTTCAATACATCCCCCCTATCCCCAGGAGTCCTGAGAGCCCATCAGAGTGGGCTGTCAGTCGCCCTAGTGATATGTGGTTGTGTGTGCCTATGCTGTTCAATACATTCTCCCTATCCCCAGGGGTCCTGAGACCTGCGTATGGTGTCCTGGCAGTCACCCTGTTGCTATGCTGTATGTTGCTGATGCTGTGTACTAGGACACCCAAACCCCAGGGGGCCTGAGACCTGATTTAAACGGTGGGTATGTCAGTCAGATATTGTGTTAGGGTATGGTGGGTAGGTTGCACATCTCCCCTAGTCCATGGGGTCCACACCTCATCACACACACCGTTGATGTATCCAGATGATATGGTAGGCGCAGATGTGTATGTGCGTAGAAGCACCTCACCCCCATGAGCTATGAGATCAGATAATGAAGACCTGTGACAGAGACATGTCCCCAGAACTGTATGCTGAGTCAGGTCACACCTCTGCCCACCCGCCAGGAATCCCACACCTGTTTGCAGATGAACATTACAGATGCTGTTGGAAGGATACATGCAGGGGCGGCCCAAGGGGGGTGCGGGGCCATGTGCGGAGACTCGGTGCGGGGCCTCATTTGCATAAGTGGTCTTATTTGCATAAATATTTGCATAATGTTACCATTCACTAACTTTTAGTAAACATGTCTCTTAATGAGTGTATGGATAAAGAAAGACTAAAAGATTTCTACATTACTATAATCCAGTGCCAACCGCCAGGCACATTAGGAACTACTACAAACGCTGCCCATTTAGAACCCATAGCAAACCCGCCATATCCTGACAGCATTACCAGGACTCACAAAGCACCATACCCTACCTATCAAAAGGCAACACTGCAAATATTAAACCAATACATTTCAGAGAATACTGGGGAAAGAGAACAAGTGGCAACGTCAAATAGGAATTACATAAACAGAATACCTCTGCTCAGTTACACATGCAGAACATAGACCATCACCAAACAAGGAATCACAATTTAGAAACAGGAAGGCAATAATTAAACTGGGAACCCCAAAAGCCAAACTTGGAATGTACAACAACACTGTAGAAATAAAACTATAAATTAATTTCCTCTTGTACCAAACAAAGCGCAGATGTTAATTATGCACATTTCCCAGAGCTGACATATTCCAGTTAATAAATTCAAAATAAAGAGATATCTTTCTACCTTTTGTGCATTTTTTTTTCAGTTGCAATTGGTCCAGCCACTTTCTTCTGGTTTCTTCATGTTTTCTGCTAACTCTCCATCGTCTGTTGTCCATTTGTCCTTTCTTCTCTCTTCTAGTTTTTTTTTCCATTCTCTCTCTCTCTACATCTGCTTTAACATACTAATCTTTCTCGTTTTGCTCTTTCCTCATTCCTATTTCATCCACACAAATTTTACCCCTCCATCCTCAATCCCCAATTACTCTCCCAATACCTGGCCAATTGTAGATTTTTCATCCCTCCTACACAAAATATTTTTCCCCTCTCCATTTTAATCTCCCAGCCCCATCCCATTCTAATCCTCCCCCAACATCAGCTCCCTTCTAGTTCCAGTCTCACCCAGCATCCTTCTAGTCCCTGCATCAGCCCATTTCCAGTCCTAGCCCCCCATCAGCCCATTTCCAGTCCTAGCTCCCCCATCCATTTCCAGTCCAAGTCCCTTCATCAGCTCATTTCCAATCCTAGCTCCCCCATCAGCCCATTTCTAGTCATTTCCTAGCCCCACCATCAGCCCATGTCAAATCATAGCTCCCCTCCACTCAGCCCAATTCCAGTCCAAGCCCCCCCATGAGCCTACTTCCAGTTCTAGCCCCTCCATGAGTCCATTTCAATTCAAGCCCCCACCACAGCCCATTTCCAATCTTAGCTCCCCCCAACAGCCCATTTCCGGTCCTATCCTAGCTGTTCCATCAGCCCATTTTCAGTCCTAGCTCCCTTCCCTCACAGCCCATTTCCATTCCAAGCCCCCTCCCCATCAGCTATTTGCAGTTCAAGTCTCCCCTTCCACTCAGCCCATTTCCAGTCCTAGCAACCCCCCAACCCATTACCAGTCCTAGCCCCCCATCAGCCCATTTTCAGTTTAAGCCCCCCCTATAACCCATTACCAGTCCTAACCCCCCATCAGCCCATTTCCAGTCAGCCCCCCATAGCCCATTGCCAGTCCTAACCCCCCCATCAGCCCACAGCCCATTACCAGTCCTAACCACATCAGCCCACCTCAAGTCCTAACCCCTCCCCATCAGCCCATTTCCTGTCCTAGCCCCCCCCTAACCCCTTATCAGTCCTACCCCCCACATCAGCCCACTACCAGTCATATCCCCACCTTTGCCCATTTCCAGTCCTACCGCGCCCATCGCCCATTACCAGTCCTAACCGCCCCATCAGCCCACTACCAGTCTTAACCCCCCCATAGCCCATTACCAGTCTTAACCCCCCCATAGCCCATTGCCAGCCCTCATCAGCCCACAGCCCATTGCTAGTCTTAACCCCCCCCATAGCCCACTGCCAGTCTTAACCCCCCCATAGCCCATTGCCAGTCTAACCCCCCATAGCCCACTGCCAGTCTTAACCCCCCTCCCCAGCCCATTGCCAGTCTTAACCCCCCCAGCCCATTGCCAGTCTTAACCCCCCCCTCCCTAGCCCACTGCCAGTCTTAACCCCCCCATAGCCCACTGCCAGTCTTAAACCCCTCCCCAGTCCATTGCCAGTCTTAACCCCCCTCCCTAGCCCTCTGCCTGTCTTTACACCCCCCCTAGCCCACTGCCAGTCTTAACCCCCCTCCCCAGCCCATTGCCAGTCTTAACCCCCCTGCCTCCCTCCCTAGCCCATTGCCAGTCTTAACCCCCCTCCCTCCCTCCCTAGCCCACTGCCAGTCTTAACCCCCCATAGCCCATTGCCAGTCTTAACCCCCCATAGCCCACTGCCAGTCTTAACCCCCCTCCCCAGCCCATGGCCAGTGTTAACCCCCCCCCTCCCCCAGCCCATTGCCAGTCTTAACCCCCCTCCCTAGCCCACTGCAGTCTTAACCCCCCCATAGCCCACTGCCAGTCTTAACCCCCCTCCCCAGCCCATTGCCAGTCTTAACCCCCCTCCCTAGCCCATTGCCAGTCTCAACCCCCCTCCCTCCCTAGCCCATTTCCAGTCTTAACCCCCCTCCCTCCCTCCCTAGCCCATTGCCAGTCTTAACCCCCCTCCCTCCCTCCCTCCCTAGCCCATTGCCAGTCTTAACCCCCCTCCCTCCCTAGCCCATTGCCAGTCTTAACCCCCCTCCCTCCCTAGCCCATTGCCAGTTTTAACCCCCCTCCCCTGCCCTTTGCCTTTCTTAACCCCCCCCCATCGCCCCTTGCCTGTTTTAACCCCCCCATCGCCCATTGCATTTATTAACCCCCCATAGCCCACTGCCAGTCTTAACCCCCCTCCCCAGCCCATTGCCATTCTCAACCCCCCTCCCTCCCTCCCTAGCCCATTGCCAGTCTCAACCCCCCTCCCTCCCTAGCCCATTGCCAGTCTTAACCCCCCTCCCTCCCTCCCTCCCTAGCCCACTGCGTCTTAACCCCCCCATAGCCCATTGCCAGTCTTAACCCCCCATAGCCCACTGACAGTCTTAACCCCCCTCCCCAGCCCATTGCCAGTCTTAACCCCCCCTCCCTAGCTCACTGCCAGTCTTAACCCCCCCCCATAGCCCACTGCCAGTCTCAACCCCCCTCCCTCCCTGGCCCATTGCCAGTCTCAACCCCCTCCCTCCCTGGCCCATTGCCAGTCTTAACCCCCCCCTCCCTCCCTCCCTCCCTGGCCCATTGACAGTCTTAACCCCCCTCCCTGGCCCATTGCCCGTCTTCACCCCCCCCTCCCTCCCTCCCTCCCTCCCTGGCCCATTGCCAGTCTTAACCCCCCCCCTCCCTCCCTCCCTCCCTAGCCCTAGTCCTAGCCCATTGACAGTCCTACCCGCCCCCCCTCGGCTCATGGCAATTAAAAAAAAAAAAAAAGCTGGCCGCTGCGGCATGGAGTGTCCCGCGGGGCTCCCTCTGCCCGGCGGAACTCTCCCGGTGCGGCTGAGCCCCTCTCTGCCGGCTTGCAGATACGCGAAGGGAGAGAGTCTCCCTTGCGTCTCTGTTAAGACGCAGGGGCTGATGGGAAGCAGGGGCTGATGGGAAATTTCCCATCTGCCCCTGCGGGCTTAACAAAGACGCGAGGGAGACTCTCTCCCTTCGCGTATCTGCAAGCCAGCAGAGAGGGGCTCACCCGCGCCGGGAGAGTTCCGCCGGGCAGAGGGAGCCCCGCGGGACACTCCATGCCGCAGCGGCCAGCTTTTTTTTTTTTTTTTTAATTCAATTATGAAAAAGCAGAATGTTCTTTGCGCGGGGCCCCCCGAAGCGCAGGGCCCTGTGCAAAAAACATTCTTGCTCAATGGACGGGCCGGCCCTGGATACATGCACCTGTTGGGGTTGCACACCACAGCCTGAGACCCAGACATGAGCACAGGTGGTAATAGCCTGTACACGTGCAATGGCCCCTGCCCCTGGTGTTGGCAGGCACACCTGCCTTAACCATACAAGGCCCAGGTCATAGGAACATAACAATATCAGATAGGCCAGAATGGGACAGATGCAAGTCCATCAAGACCAGTATGCCCTTTGCAACAGTGGCCAATCTAGGTCAGACGTACCTACCAGTATCCCCAAGACAGATAGGTTACACAATGCTTGTAGTGGGTCAAGCATTTCTATCCAGGGCCTTGTAGAAAGCCAAATGTCATGGAAGAGGTCCCTGGTAAGGTGCATAGGGCCAGCCACCCAATGTCCCATGTATGGACACATCACCCATGTGTGTTGGGATATACTGTTGCCAGTGGGGTTGGTTTGGATGACATGTGTAGATCATGACAACACAAATGTGTGCAACAGACCACATACAGGGTTGGGGGGGTACCCTGGACACCATCATTGCCAACCCAAACGTGGTATGGTTGTGCCATGTCATGCAAGGGGGCCACAGGGGAATGGAATGGTGTGTTCAGGGTGCCACGCACACTGCACATAGGTGTCAATGCACACATGCCCAGACCCACAGCTATGCATCCAGGTGGCACTGGGAACAGTTAATTCCCAGGAACAAGCATAAATTAGTTGTCACATATGGGTATTGTCTGCACTGTCGCAGCCTGCGTGTGACCGCTTCCCAGCGTCCAATAGGACAGCATATGGGAGCATCCCACAGCGCCTGCGTGCTGCCCTGATGCCTTTCCCAAATGCTGCTCTCCAGTTCATCATGTTCCACAGAGCCAGCAGGTCATCGTTCCTGTCTGCGCAGAACACCTCTATGCTATTGGCACTCCTGTGGCAGCGTCTGCCTACGTTTTCATTACTGGTAACACAGGTGTGTTTTAATTCCCGTCTCTCAAAGTTGTGTTTACCTCACACAAACAAACTACCAGAGGAAGAGTGAAAAGCTCCTCTGTAGGTCTCCCCTCGGTTTGTGCATACTCCCTAATCCCACCTCCATCATGGAAAATCACTCCTCGGGTTTGAAGACATGCTCAAAATGTGCCGGTACCTCCTCTGTCACTGACAACCATGCTTGGTGTCTCGAATGCTTAGGGCCCACTCACTCCATGTCTGAATGTTTGGCCTGTGGGATGTTATCCAAGAGGGGTTGGCAGAACAAAGCAGCCAAGCTCAGTACCCTCCTCCCCTCCGACGTGGCCATGGTGGCATCCATGTCCTCAGGGGATTTCCCTTCCTCCCGTGGATCGCATGTAAACAAACAGAAATCTGGCCGTTCCTCAAAGGGTACATCCCCCTCCAAACATCTGGATGCCCCGGCATTGCCCCTGAGGAACGCACTCTGACCAAACAGCCCTGGTGGGATTCCCCGGTCTCCAGAGCCACTTTGGCCCTACAGCAAGTTCTGGAGGCTGCAACCTCATCTGAACTCCATGGGTCATGCGTCGGGGTACTGGCTTTGGCCGGTACCGATACACACGCATAGGCAGTGTCAGTGGACCAGAGTATCCTGGCCATCAAACGCAGTCTGCCAGATATCCTTGTGGCATCAAAGCCCTCGTTACCACCCCAGACCCCGCACATTGCATCACCGGTATCCACACAGATTGGGGTCCTGGCATGGGCAACTGCACCATCAGTGCTGATGGGTGCCGTTTCCGACACACCGGTACCAGGTCACTCCTGTACCCACGACAATCGGTAACAAAACCACACTAAACCTGAGCACCCTGTGAGAAGATACGTCCAATCCTTTGAGGAGTCTGGTGACTGTGACAGCTCAGAGGGTACTAATGTACCTCTCCAGAAGGGGCCTGCATCCCCCAAGAGGAAACTGTCCTCGCCTGAGGATATGTCCCTCCAGGATTTCCTCAGACATGTAGTCAAGGGCCGCTCCATCTCAGTGGCAACTGAATCTGAGCACAGGTCACAGGAGCTAGAGAATCCACAATATCCCTAAGCTCCAAAGGAGGCAGCCACCCTGCCAATACATCAGATCATACGGGATCCTCTCCTGAAAAGATGGGAGACACCTCTCACCATCTCCCCATATTCCCACTAGCTGTATACTATGTACCCTGTGCCCTCCGTCCCCTGGTCCTCAAACAACATAGCCCCCTCAGCAATCCATTGTGGTGGAGTCTGCTATGATGATAATTTAATGTCACAGATGACATGCCTCCAACCCTCCTGGTAGGGGTGTACGACCTTAGATGCTTTGGGTTGCCGTGTCTGCCATGCATCCATGCTGTCAGCCATGATGGGTTCCAATATCCTGTACATGGGAATGTTCTTGATGGAGGTTGCAGGAGATCTAGAACTGCTAAGTCCACCTCTCCCAGATGACAGAGGAGAGGAGTATGTATCACCTGTCAAGCATGCCCAGAACAAGTCTAAAGCTGTCAGCAGGGTAGCATTGGACTGTTTTGAGGGCATAGGCAGAGTCTCTGCCATTGCCATTGTGTCAAGGACACTTGCCTGGCTGTAAGCCTCTAACCTGGAACACTGGTTACAGGATAAACTGGCCAACATCCCCTGTACTGGTTGAAACCTGTCAGGGACAAAGTGGCAGCAAACATCCAAAGAATTGGATGCTGACAGGTCCACCTTGACCAGGCTGTCAGAGATCTTAGATCCTGCAAAGAAGAAAGCTGTCAGAGAGCCGTCCCTGTCCAAAAAGAACGGATACTAGCAGTCCTATGCTCAGCATGTACCACCCTCAGGTTACGCTGATAGAAAGGGTCAACAATCTACTAAGCCAATAAAGCTGAGAGCTACCCAGCCGCAGCAGACCCAGCAGTGGCAGCCCCCACAGGGCCTTTGAGTCCCTGATAGAGTACATGCCCTCCCAGGTCATCCACGGAAAACAAACATCAACAATCTCAGGAAGTTTATGTCACCTCATCCATGGATGGAGGGACAGAACATAAGAACCCTGGACTCTGTCCATCATAGAAGGTGGTACAGGCCTCATTCCCAAAGCCTGCCTCCTCCTACAATATTAAGGAAGGTCAGTTCTCACAACCGCACCCCAACTGAATCCAGAGGTAAAACGTATCCTAGGTCAGGAGGAATACAAGAGGTAACTCATCATCAACATGGTTCCGGGTTCTACTCCCCCTATTCCCTCATAACAAAGACAACAGGAGGTCACAGACCCATTTGATATCCCAGAGGACTGGACAGGTTATGTCTCAGGGTGAAATCAAAAATGATTTAAGTAGGAACCTTACTACCTTACCTCCAGAGCCAGGACTGGCTGTGTTTCCCAGGTCACAAGGATGCCTACACCCATGTTCACAGCCACCAATCACCCCATAGGTTCCTTTGGTTCCACTATCAAGGAAGGCACTATCACTACAAAGGTCTTCCCTTCGGCCTTGCCTCAGCACCCAGAGTATGCACAAAGAGCATGGCTGTGGGAGCTGCTTTCCTCCGTACCAGGGGAATATGTGTCCACCCCTACCTGAATGAGTGGGCCATCCGGACAGAGTCACAGACAGAAGCCCAGGCCTCTCTCCCTCTTACACACTGCTTTTACGCCAATATCTAGGCTGTCTCAGAGATCTCTGGGAATCCTTTCTGACTCCCACGCAATCGCTGGAGTTCAGAGGAGCAAGGCCAGATAGCAGACTGGCAACAACGTATCTGCTGCAGACTCGCTGTCCGTGCATTGTGCAACTGGTATCTTTTTTTTTTTTTTAATTCTTTATTTTCGTTTTATAACAACAAAGGAAAGGAAGACATACAGCTAAAAGACAGATACATACATAGAATGAGATACATACACCAAAGTAAACCCCTACCACCCCCCTCCCCCCTGCTTCTTCTCTAGAAAACTAATCATTCCCGAAACGGGCGTGTACTGACATTATTGTGTTACAAAACCTAACGGTGATCTGAAACATGATGAGTGTACATTAAACAGACATGTCGGAGCAATGAGCAGATTGTACATAATCATTGAGCATCTGCCATTTAGACAAGCGAGAGTGAGTTTGGGTATGGGGAATAGCTCTCCGAGATATCTGCTCATATTTACTATATTAGCAGACAAGGTTCCACCATTCATTGACAGTAAGTCGAGAGCTATCCTTCCAATTCCTCGTGATTAAACATATGGCTATACCCAGCATGAAATCAAGGAGAAAGCGACCCTTCTTAGGAAGAGAGGGGACCTCCGCCACTGAGCGGAGTCCCACAATCTTCCAAGAAAGAGGCTCGTGGAGGTGTAAGATAAATTGAATACGACCCCAGACCCGCCCCCAGTAAACCTGTAGTTGAGGACATTCATAAATAACATGAGCGAGGGTTCCCACAGCAGTATGGCAAGACCAACACTGGTCCCTAGCAGTTGTGTTCCATTTGGCTATTTTTTCTGGAGTATAAAAGCATCTATGTGCAAAAAAGAAGAGAGTTTGGGTAACTAAGGCAGATCGGGAAACCCGCACTACTTTGCTCCAGAAAACGCTCCATTGCACAGGGGTTAAAGTGGTTTGCAGTTCGCGCTCCCAGGCTTGTTGGGCTCTACAAGTAGCAGTATCTGTACCCTGACATAATAGTTTATAAAAGTTAGAGGCTACCCCATGTGTACTACTAATAGAGTGAATTAGGTCTAATAGCCCGTCCTCAGTAGGGACAGAGGGCGGCAGGATTCGAGCACTTTTGAGGCAGTGTTGAAGCTGCATCAATTGAAAGTAATGTTTCGCTGGTAACGCAAATTCCTTTTGTAAATCAGAAAAGGTTTTCCAACGAGCTGCAGAGAAGAGCTGTTGGGGTGTCCAGATCCCCCTAGAGTACCAGGGTTTCCATGCTATCGTTCTATTTAGGACTTGAATTCTGGGGTTATTCCACAGCGGGAGTCCGTCCTGAGGACATACGTTTGGGCCCAGTGATAGAATGAGAGTGTTAAAGGCCACAAGAGTATCGACAATCATTGGGGGATGGCGGGTGTCTACTTGATGGGACATACCGGGGAGATGGATCAGCGGAATTGGGCTACTAAGCTCCTCTTCTATGTCAAGCCAAACTGGTCTGCTGTCTGTTGAGGCATCTAGCCATCGGGCACCTTGTTTAAGTAGGAAGGCTTGATGATATCTGAGAAAATCAGGAAAGCGGGTACCCCCTAGTTCCTTCGCAGACTGTAGTTTTTGTTTAGCTATCCTTGGTGGTTTGCCCTGCCAGAGATAGCGGACGAGAAGGCCCTCAATATCTTTGTAGGTGTGTAGCGGGAGTAAGCATGGCAGCATTTCTAAAATATAGTTCACTTTGGGGACTATCATCATTTTCACAGTTTCTAGGCGGCCCCACCATGTAAGGGATAAGGGAGACCAACGATTTGTGAGCTCACGGACTTTGGAGACTACCTCTTTGGCATTAAAACTAATAGTGCCTTCTAAAGGAGAACAGTAATGGACCCCAAGATATTTCACCATGCGGGATTGCCAAAGGAAAGGAAAGGCCTGCATGTCAGCCTCATGTACCCAGCGGTTCAGTGGGAATGCTACGGATTTGGTCCAGTTTATTTTATAGCCCGATAATTGCGAGTATCCATCAATCAGATCCAAGACAGCTGGAACCGAATCAAGGGATACGAAGAGCATAAGGTCATCTGCATATGCAGAGAGTTTAATCTCTCTGTGACTGAAGGGGACACCCCGAATACGTGCAGACTGTCTAATAAGGAGGGCGAGGGGTTCAAGAGCGAGATCAAAGAGCATTGGTGATAGGGGGCAACCTTGACGCGTGCCTCTTTGGAGATTAAAAGGCTGAGACTTAATAGCATTTACACAAATACTGGCAACGGGTTGAGTATACATGACTTGGAGGTATCGGAGGAAGCCCTCCCCAAAGCCATAC
Source organism: Ichthyophis bannanicus (assembly GCA_033557465.1). Lineage (NCBI taxonomy): Eukaryota > Metazoa > Chordata > Amphibia > Gymnophiona > Ichthyophiidae > Ichthyophis > Ichthyophis bannanicus. The sequence continues at coordinate 1,786,060,002 of CM066031.1, read as the reverse complement.
CATCGGAGAACTGCAAATAAGAAGGGCCATTCTAGGCGATCAAAGGCATTTTCAGCATCTAGGGAAAGACCCACCCAGGGGTGGTCTAAGTTGGCAGCACTGGATAGCACATGGCACAAGGTCCGAGCATTGTCGGTGGTGGATCGGCCGGGTATAAAACCGCATTGGTCGGGATGGATTAAGGTGGCCATCCTGTCAGATAGCCGGGTGGCCAAGATCGTTGCGAAGATCTTATAATCGGCATTAAGTAGGGAGATTGGACGGTAGTTGGCGGTTAGCAGCGGGTCTCTGCCTTCTTTCTCAAATACTACCACATTAGCTGCAGAAAAGGATCCCAAAGAGGATGTATCTACCGCAAGGGCAGTAAAATAGAGTTTTAAGTAGGGAACTAAATCTGCACTGAACGTTCTGTAGAATTCGGTCGGGAGACCATCAGGCCCGGCGGCTCGACCCGAGGCTGTGCGTTTTAGGGCAGATTGGATCTCTGAAGTAGAGAGGGGTTCATCTAGCGCATCTCTATCAGCTTCAGAAAGGGTCGGTCGCTGAATACCAGAAAACAATCGCTCGAAGGTCTCTGATGAGAACTCACATTCAGATTGATATAGACGGGTATAGAAATCCCGAAAGAGTTCTACGATATCGGAGTCTGTGGTCAGTATGCCCCCTCCCTGTGGGGCTCGAAGGGCCGCTACGCGTTTGGCTTCTTTTTGACCTTTCAAGGCGTTGACTAAAAGTCGACCGGCTCGGTTGCTTTCACGGTAGTATGTCCCTCGTTGAAGCTCGATACTCTTAGAAGCTGCAGTTGAGAGGATTGCATTATATTGAAAACGGAGACGCTGTAAGCGAACTAAGACGCATGGATCAGTACGTGAAGTTAGAACTCGTTCGCCTGCTTTGATTTGTTGGTCTAGTATAAGTAGCTGCTGTTTGCGTTGTTTCCGCAGGCGAATTTGATAACTGGTGATCGTTGCACGAATGGCCGCTTTGAAACCCTCCCACCAAGCCCAATTTGCAGTATCCTGGGGTAAATTAAAATGGAAGTAATCCTGTATGGCTGCTCGAATTTCTAACTGGAACTCTGGCTGAGTTAATAGGGCTCTATCAAAGAACCAGGCCCCCGAATTCCCTTGGGGTGCAGTAGTGTGTAATTGAAAAGAAATAGCAGCATGATCTGAAATATGTTGGGAGTGAATCTTTGCAGTGTCCACCTGAGGAACTAACAGTTTGGATATGAGAAAGAAATCTATGCGAGACTGGGATTTATGAGGGGAAGAGAAGAAGGTAAAGTCAAGCTCATTGGGGTGTAGTAACCTCCATAGATCGACTAAAGCAAGATCTTTGATCACAGAGGTAAGCGTGGTGTGACTCTTGGGGGGACCACTTGTCCTAGGCGGCTGTTTGTCAATCAGGGGATCAAGAACTAAATTGAAATCCCCCCCTATTATCAATGAAGTATTAGCAGAGGCCTGCGCAACCTGAGCAATGGTAGCAAAAAAGGCAGGGTCATCAACATTAGGAGCATAAAGGCATATACATGTAACTTCAAGGTTACCTATCTTGAGGTGAACTCTGGACCATCTACCTGCTGTATCTGAGCTAGTCGCAATAATAGTAGCATGCAGAGATTTCCTAACCAGTATGGCAACCCCACATTTCTTAGAAACGGCTGGGGAATAGGCGGCCACCATGTAAGGTTTAATATTGAGTTTAAGAGTTTCCTTCGAATTTAAATGCGTTTCTTGGAGGAAAATCAGGTCCGCAGCTTCATGACTTAGATAGCTTATGATTTTCTTCCGTTTTATCGGATTATTGATTCCTTTTACGTTCAATGATAAAATCTTACATGGTGCCATCAATCGGTAATAGACATTTTAGGTAAAGGCGCTTGAAAACATACAACATAATCAGAATCTGTACAACAATGATATAATCACCGAGTCTGCTGACTAATTCACCCCATATTGAAAAGTATGTACCAAAGTAACTTAGAGAAGAAGCAAAACCCCCAATGAAAATGGCGACCATATGTCTGCGGGAGGAGGCCCTAGAGAGGAAGATAGAGACATAAAAAAAAGAAAAAAAACACCAGAGTCCATAATTAACACTGTCTCTGATACTCATCGAGGCTACGATGGGTAGATGGAGTCGGGTCACAGATATCATCAAAATAAGGCAACAAACCGCCCTCGGCAGACTTTTTGCTGAGCCGCGGCAAATCCAATATGGCAGGCACAGCGGATATGAGAATGCTGGCAGGAATATTCTGGAAGTCAGCGCATCAAGTCGGCTTCTTTAGCATCCAAAAACTCCGCTAGTAGATCAGGGTCCTCAAATGTTCTTGTCTGATTGTGAAGCGTGACTCGGAGCTTGGCCGGGTACATCAGGCCATAGCGTGCTTGTAGTTGTTGAAGCCTCGGCCGGAATTCCAGAAAGCGCTTTCGGCGGTCGACCGTGGGTTTAGCCAAGTCAGGATAGAAGGAGATCTTATGGCTCTCAAACTCCATATGGCCCTTTGCCCGAGAGGCACTGAGAATTTGCTCCACATGTTGATATCTCAAAAGTCGAAAGATGATAGGCCGCGGGGTCTTCCTGTTGAGCGTTATGTTTGTGGGTACACGATGAGCGCGATCGATCTCCAATTCTTTGGTAAAGGTGATGTGGAGCAAGGAAGGGAGAATTTTATATAAAAACTCCTTCATGTCTCCCGATTCCGCTCCCTCCGGTATGCCCACGAGTCGTAGGTTGTTGCGGCGCGCTCTATTATTGCCATCTTCCACTTCTTTCTGCAAGGCCCGCACCTGACGTTCAACTTTGTCGAGTTTGGACAGCCGGACCGCGTGGGAGTCTAATACGCTCTCCATTTTGTCCTGACGCGAAGAGAGCCCCTCTAGCCTGCCTTGCAATACACCAAGATCTTCCCGCAGCGCTCGGAGTGCTTCACCGTTTGACTGCACGAGGTCCTTAACCCCTCTAATCTCTGCGAGGATTTCCTGCTGCATTTCGGGGCCCTCGCACAAAGCCAGCCCCTTCTGCGGGGACGGGGGTTCAGTTTTGGAGCGTTTGCCGTGAGAAGCCGCTGGAGATCCAAATTCCAGGCGCGTAGGTTTGGTCCCCGCCATCTCACCAATGTGCCCCGGCAAGATCAGAGCAGAAATTCAAGTATGTCCGGTGTTAATTCAGGATTCTGAGTAGGCCTCTCGGGAGCCTCAGCGTTATGCGACCATCCCGCTGGACATCGGGCTCCGCCCCCCCGTGCAACTGGTATCTTAAGCACTACAAACAACTCATCTCTTGGCTCGAGAGATGCTCCAGCTGCTGGGGCACATGGCATCTATGGTGCATGTGGTCCCCTACACACATCTCCACAGGAGAGCAGCCCAATGGTCCTGCCTCCCCCAGTGGACTCATGCAACAGGCTGTCTCTCAGATCTCAGAGTGATCTCAGACCGCCTTACCCAGTCCCTGGACTGGTGGCGTTCAGCACCCAACCGGTTGGATGGGCCACCTGTCCTGCAACCCCCACCTCTGATCATCATAACAACAGATGCTGCCAAAGTAGGGTGGGGTGCTACTGGACACCCCCCCCCCAGCCACCTGGAGGTCCAGGGGAGTCATTTCAGCATAAAGTTGTTGGAGCTCTGAGCAATGCACCTGTCCCCTCAGGTATTCCATCACCCTTGACAGGGCAACAGAGTACTAGTTCACACAGACAATCAGGTAGCCATGTCCTAGGTGGACAAACAAGAAGGAACAGGCTCTCTGTCCTTTTGCAATGAAGCTCCTCAACTGTGGGCATTTGCAAGACAGCATCAGACCCATCTCCTGGCGGTCCATCTCCCTGGCAATCAGAGATATTGGCCAGACAGACTCAGTAGTGTTCTGCTTCCGCACAAATGGTCCCTACACATGGACCACCTCTCCAGACTATTTCAACTCTAGGGAACCTCAGATATAGAGCGCTTTGCAAGTCTGTCAACTGCCACACGTACACGGTTCTGTCCACCGATTCCGGCTCATGGCAGCCGAGCAAGGGATGCTTTCTCCCCACCTGGGGGCATGAATCCCTATATGCCTCTACTGCCATTCCCTTGATAGGCCAGACCCTATGCAAGCTCCAGGGGGACAGAGGCAACCTGATCCTCATAGCCCCATGCTGGCAACACCAGGTGTGGTACCCTCTGCATCCACAGCTGTCCCAGGTCCCACACCTGGACATTTTGTCTGCCACAGACCTCCTGTCGCAGGAGGAGGGGGCACTATGGCATCCAAACCCCCAGTCTGTACACCCCAGAGCCTGGCTATGGAAGGCTGAAAAGGTTGTGGCCCCCCCCAGAAGTGCGAAATGTCCTTTATGCTTCCAGGAAACCTCCCACAAGGCGGTCTCATGTGTTCAAGTGGAAGAGAGACTCCAGTTGATGTCCACAAAAGGGCGTCAACCCTCGTGCCATCCCCAGAGAAGCATTGGTGAGTTACCTCCGTTACCTATCAAACACTGGTCTCCAACGTACGTCAGTCAGAGCCCATTGGCGTGCCATTGCTGCATCATCTCCACGCATCAATGGCCAAACCATTTCCTACCACCCGGTCAAACCCTGATGTGGGGAAGGCCTGCCTCTAAGGACACCTCCCCTGAAACCACCTCAAGTGGCATGGGGTCGCAATCTGGTTGTAGGCCAGCTTATGCTGCCGCCTTTTGAGCCCGTACCCACTACGTCCATGATGTTTCTGTCCTGGACGTTACTATTCATTCTTGCAATCACATCAGCAAGGCGTATCAGTGAATTGCAAGCTCTAGTGGCTGATCCACCATACACAAGGTTTCACCATGATAAGGTCGTCCTACGGACACATCCACACATCATGCCTAAGGTGGTGGCGTACTTTCATTTGAACAAACAGGTACATCTACCTGTATTCGTCCCATAGCCCATTGCCCCAGATGCAGAGACGACTCATGATACTGTGGAATGTAGAGGAGCTCTGGCTTTCTATCTGCAGGGGACCCAGCAACACAGAAGGTCCGCTCAGCTATCCCTACACTCTGATCCTTCCCATGTGGGTACAGCAGCTTCTCAAAGAGCTCTATCCTACTGGTTTGCCAACTGTCTTACTTACATCTATCATGGCAAACAACGTTCACTGTAGGCCCAAGTCACTGCTCACAATGTGATAGCCATGGCAGCCTCTAGGGCTCACCTCCATTCCACCTGTGTGAACGACATCTGACGAGCAGCTACCTGGTCCTCGGTTCACACCTTCATGGCTCAGATAGAGCCTCCCACAGGGATGCTATGTTTGTTCAGGCTGCTCTCCAACACCTCTCCCATACGTACCCAACTGCAACCCGCCTCCCATAAGGGATGCCATAGATCCATGGGAGGTAGTGGCACCCCTGCACAGGGCCCCACCACTCTGGGGACCCTTCCCTGGCATCTACGACTAGGGGGTACTTACATGTGAAGACTAATTCCTGCCTGTTTGCGGGGATCACATAGTTACCCACCTGTACCAGTTGATGTCCCGGAACAGCAGTGATAGGTCCTCACACCTAAGCCATCTCCCCTAGGGGATGTCTCTCTCCATCTCCCCTTCCCTGTCTCTCTCTCTCTCTCTGTTTGCCTCAGCTTTACATTCAAGTGGAGAGAGGCATTTGTGAAATGGGGGAGGACAGAACGCAGGTGCTGTGCGATGCTGCTAAATGCGTTCTTATTGGACGGTGCGGGGCGTTCCCGCACAGGCTCCATTAGTACTGGCACTACACACATGTGCAGACCTATTCCCACAGTTCCCAGAGATCACCTGTTACAGGTGGGTAACTATGCTGTACATGCCACACACCGCGGTGGAGCAGGAACAGCAAGATGCTGCCCCCAAAGATGTATGTTTTTGTTGGCCACCCACCAGAGATAACCGGTCACTGATGACGCCACCCATTGTTTGCATATCCCCAGGTAGAGGATCTGAGGAAGAAGGGGCGGGAGCTGCATCAGTACCACCCTGCATACCTTGCCCGCTTCCAGAGGGGTGCAGAGTCACACTGTGATGGTGAGTATTGCCGAGCCTACTGCCCAGGTACAAAGGTCACATTGGCCCACCAGCCTGTGTGGTGGCTGCATATGTACATGTGTTATGTGACACACATGATAGTGTGCTAATGACTGTCATCTTCCACAGGGGGTGATGACAATGGTGAGGACCCAACCACATCTGCCTATGCCCTGAGGTGCCCCCCTACCCACCATGGGAGGGAGGTGGAGGTGGTGGTGGTGGAGGACCCTGAGGAGGAGTCAGAGGGCGAGGCCGAGGAGGAGGCAGCAGTGTTCTCCCCCGAGGAGGGGGATAATGGGGCCATGGTGGCTGTGGGGGGTGGGGTGGCAGGGGAGGGGGAGGGTGCGGCTGATGGGGTGGGGGAGGGGTGGAGGATGGTGTGGAGGGTGGGTGGGAGGTGGCAGGGGGGGCAGAGGGGGGTGCATGGTGGGGGGAGGGTGGTGGGGAACACAGGGCTGCACAGGGCACTGTGGGTTCCTGCCAGCCACTGTAGGTATCTGCAGAAGATGGGCAGCGGAGTGTGGATACGCCATCCAGGGCCACACACACATCACATGCACATGCCACCACACAGACCCCTGGCACTATGTATGTGTGTGGTGGCATGTGTGTGCATGACATGTCTGTGGCACTGAATGGCGTGGAGCGCACCCTCCATCTTCTGCTGCACACCTGCCAGTGGCTGACGGGAGATGTTCAGTGGGTGGCCGACGAGGTGGAGTGGCTGCCCTGTCGACAACCATCCCCTGAAGGGCATCACAGCCATGAGTGATGGCACCTGTGATGCCCACACATGTGCCCTGTGCTGTCCTGTGTTCCACCAATGGAGATGCAGCAGGGGATGGGTTGCGATGTCACACATTGTTATGTTGGTTGACAGTAAACTGTTGTTGTTGTTTTTGCAAGACACAATAGTCACGTGTTTTCCTTACCGACTCACTCTGGATGCAAGCATGGGATATGTGTGTGGACAGGTATGTGCAGTAAAGGAAGATATGGATATCATACGTGGACGGGCTCCACATGCAGTCATGGGGGCTGACCATGTGTGTAGGGGTGTGAGTCCAGGGTGGCGCATGAGATGTTGCAATGTAGAGGGTGTCCCCGGAAAATCCATGTCACAGGGATGGGCGTAGTGTGACCAAATGCGTTTGTGGGAAGCAGCAGCCAACCTACGCAAGCCACCCATGTCTGCCTGTGCCACATGCATGCCTATGGGGGGGGGGGGGCAGACACATCAGCAGTGTTGCAGGCAGGGGCAACGGTCACACATATGCGTCCAATGTTGGGGGTATGAGTGGAGGGAAATGGTGATGGACCACAACACTGATCATGTGACCGCAGGACAGTCCCCCTGTTGCAACCCGGGTGGCTGTGTAAACCGCCACACTGCAGCCCAGGGGCAGTGACCACACATTGTGCATGGCACACACGGCATGTGATGGCATCTGTGCAGTAATACCTGGCAGTGCAGAGACCCCACCAGTGAGGGGCCTGGGTGCAGGTCATATGGTCAGGGACACGACATGCGTTTGCACACTTCATAGGGGACCACAAAGACACACATTGAAAACACACGTTGCATGTTGTGGGTCACAGCTGTTTATTGTGCACAACGTCACCTCCTGCATGGCCGGCCATGCCTCCCATGGGCCAACTCCCCCCGCGGTGCTGCACCCTCTCCTGGTGCCTCTGGTGCTTGTGCTGGTGCTGCCTGATGCATCAGGGCCAGGATGCCCTCCAGGGTGTCAGCAATGTGGGTGAACGGCCCCAAACGAATCTCCTCCCGGATCAGCCTCAGCTCACTTGTATTCTCCCCCATCGCCCTGTAGATGTTCTGGAGTGCCTGCCGAGTGCCTGTGGGTGGGACACAGGGTGTTATGTGAGATACCTCTCCAGTAATCAACCGTCACACAGACACTTGTCACGCATATACCACCAGAACGTTATTGTGATAGGGAAGACTCTAGTAGACACATGGATAGAGGTGAAAGTCATCATTCAAACATTAGGAAAGGTCACAGCCCTGCACAGCACATGGTCCAGCAGTTCTCTGGGGAGAGCAAACACAGAGATACACTAGCTGCCCTGACACACACACGTCTTGCAGACGAGCAACAGGCTCGGGGACCAATAAGAAACACAAGTCTAGACAGTCCTGGAGGTTGAGCAGGAACCAGGGACATCATCCAGGGCTAGAGAGCAGCAGTGACGATCACAGGAAGGTCGAGGAGAAGCAGCCCAAGAGGGGGCACAGTTGGAGGGCACACAGTAACTGGAGTTAGGCAGCCTCGTGGGGGAAAGGGACTGAAGCAAGTGAGGCAGAGTGGGAGGGGACACAAAGGTGGTCTGGGGTGCACAGGGAGGGTGAGAATGGCAACCATCAAACCCGAGCACTGACGGAACCAGATTCAGGGAGTCCAGAGGTGGGTTCCCACGACCCAGTGCAGAGGTCTGCACGACACAGCCTTGATTGGGGATCTGTGGCAGAGCTCCAGGGAGTAACGTAGGCTATACAGCAGGGGACTGTGTCCTCAGAGCTGGCATGAGCTAGCCGCAAAACTGCAGAGAGGGGTGTTTTCCGGGCCAGGTACTGCCTATCCCTATTCACTAGTAGTATGTGTAGACAACCCACAGGGGTTTTAAGGTGGGAAACACCCTGAGGCATTTGCCAGTCGTGTGCAGCAGGGCAGTTCAGCACAGGTACCTGCAGTAATGCAGGTGTACTGTAAGGGGAGTGCATCCTCTGAGACTGACCAACCTATGGATTGTACGTTGTGCTTTGCAGATAGTATGGGAAGCCCCTGCGAAGCTGAGTGAGATAAGCTGAGTGATACCCAAATAACCAAATATCTTTGCTTTGCTAAAGGACGCTGCCATGTTTGGTTGTTTTTCTGTATACGTGGCAAACAGCTGCTTTTGGATTGAATGAATGTAACCTCTGCCAGCACACTTGTGTACAGAACCATCTTAGGCACTGCTGGATAGTTATACCGGTGCAGTGATTTTGTACCTTTTCGTTGGGTGGCAGAATAAACTTTGTCACATCCTTGCCTGTAACTCTGACTCCATGACTATTGGTTATCAGAGGGAAGACTACATTTCCCACCATGCATTGCAAGGGGAGGGTGTTTGATGGAACCATCACTAGCGAGTACTACTGGCTACCCCAGCCCACCAAGCCTAGGGCAGGGGGCGGAGTATGACAGTATGCAGGACACTCCTGCTTGCCACACATGCATATGCATGGCCAGGGTTCGACATGTGTGTCCCATGAACCAATCGCATGCCTGGACAGTGTCCCGACGAGGGCTCATGTGACCCACATAGCCCACAATATGTCAGTTGATCTGGTGATGTCTGCTATGCACACTGGTTGTCTCAGGGGGGACAGGGAGTGTGAGGGGTAACTGCACACACAGTCCTATCCATATATGTGTCCCATACCTCAATGCAATGCTGGGGCACATTGCAGATCATGTTGGCAGACTCTGACAATACCCATGGCGGGCTGCCACTAGGCCAGGGTGTCTGGGGGGCCCATGCCAGTGGTTCCCATGGGTGCCGTTGTCTGATCACCTGGGGTATATGGCCATGCACAGTATGTTTGTGTTGGAGCCACATACACATGCTGTACACTGGCAAAACACACCACGGGAGGGTGGTGCACAGATGGCACATGGTGTGATGTAGAGGCCCAAACAGAGCCTATGGAGATAGAGAGAAGAGATGATTGTACCTCTTGAGAGACTGACAGTCAGCCAGCACCCATGTCCCAGTGTGTGCATGAGAGAGGCAAGCAGAGGGAGACACGAGTTGAGCTGACACACCCAAGCACTAACATAGTAGCAAGCTTGGATCCTGATTACTCACACCTGCTCAGGGAGGCATAGCCAGGCCTCAGGGAACAGACATACCAAATACAGATAGGGGCTCCAGAGGGGATGACAGGAGCAGTGTCCGTGAGACGGACATGAGCTCCAGAGGGGAGGGGACATGGTTGGAGAGTCTCACAGACTTCAGCGAGTTGGGGACCACGTAAGGGACCTAGCTGAATTTGTGGAATTGCAGCCAGCAGAGCAGACGGAGGGAGGGTACAAATTGTTGATAGACACCTGCTTTGAGGGAGAGAATAGGGAAACCCTTGGACCCCATTGCCAGATACATGGGCCTCAGTGTCTGCGCAGATGGGAAACCAGAACTAGGGCACGGTGTTATATATGCTCAACCTGGAACAGAGTTCCAGGGCAGTGCTCCAGACAGGGACTGCAACCAGAGAATCAGAAAGCATGTCGGGACAGCTGGAGAGGGTTAGCTGAAAGCCAGAGAGGGGTCTCCACAGACACAGGGTTTTCTAAACCTTACCGTGTAGACCTGTGTCCAGGGGGAACAGCCGAATTCTTAGCTGGAGGGTCCCTTATACCCTGTGATGACAGCTTGCCGCAACACTCAGGTGGCCATGGGTTTGCAGACATGCAATTGGACGTTAATGAGAGTGCCCCAGGAGAGGTCCTATGGATTGCACGCTCTGCTTGGCAGATCGTATAGAGTCACTTTGCTAAACCTGTAGAAAATAGATGGGTGAGAGCAGAACATAGAGCAGGTGTTTTTCTTTGGGGAGACAAAGCTGCTTTGTTTTGCTCTGTTTCCTACCCATGATACATGCTGCACATTTGTGGTGCAAAGAGTGTGACAATGCAGTAACGTTAATTTCTGTACATACCGTCCAGCAAACACCTGTCTTCCTCTACACTGACCTTTTTGGTTTTGCATGATACACATCTGATCATTTTGCCTTCCCACTCAACTCACGACCATTCTGTGTCACTGGGCAGAGGAACTACCACTCCCAGCTGGCCTACCGGGAGGCAACAGGGTTTCTCTCACCTTCTGCTTACAGAACATTATGGCAGCCCACAACCTCTGTGCCCTGGCCGGGTGTGAGGTTGTGACAGTGGCACCTGACCCTCCACATCATCCACAATCACATATGTTGCCATCCAAAATGTGGATGTCGCACTGACACCCATGGGGATCAGTGTGTATTGTGGCGAAGTCTGCCAATCTGATCATGGGGTAGGTGAACAGCATAAGGGAGTCACCCTGTTCACAGGGCCTCTGTGAGGTGTGCAGGGTCAGAAGGGCAGGACCACCTTTCAAAGGTGGGATAAACGCAGCTGGGGCAGGTTACAGGAGATGCGCTATAGAGTCAGAGGGAGGGAGTGGAAGCACAAGGATATCAACCCTTACTTGCGCAAGTGCACTGCTGCATCACGTTTCTGACAGCAGAGGGGTTTACAAACACCTCGGGAAGAAAGGGATGGGGTTGGATACCAGTGCATATACACCTTGGTAAACGTATGGAGTGTTTGGATGGAGCAGGGGGAGCAACAGAAGATGCAGCAGAGGTGCACAGACTCCAGAACAGCATGGACAATGTTATGCTGAGGAATCCACAGCAGGTGCTAACCCCTGGGGAAGGGCTGCGATACCCAGAGCTGGGAAGGTGATTTCCCTGAGTCAGGTTGGCAACAGGGGTGGCAGCTGGGAGGTGGCCAATCTTTCAGGACACCACAAAGGTTGTTAGCTGACCTGTGTGATCGAGTGGGTGAGTCCTAAACCAATGCAATTGGGAGACTCAGTGTCAGAGCTACAGGAAGGGGATATATTGATGGCTTTGTCTGTATGCCCAGCTGTCGATCTGAGTTGTTGACGTACAGGCAGCCTTGAGGGACCTGTTCCTCTCCCAAACCATGTTTAGAGCATAAGCAGTGAGGAGGTACATTTCTGTGTGGTTTGAGAGGGGACATTACTGCAACATATGGTTGTGTGCAATGCTATAATTCATGCTGTTGTGGCAGTTGTGTTTACCCTCTGCACAGGCAGACATCTAATTGGCTGCCATAGACATATGTGCTTTGATCCTGTAATCTCTGCAAATCCTGGTATATGAGTTTGTTGACACATTTTGACTGCTAATTTGATATCCTAGGTTTGTTTTTCACCTGGAGATGCAGACTAGAGGGAATGGAGGCAGAGTGACGTTAATTGACATAAGATGCTTAGGTTTCTGTTTTGTTTGCTCTGGTTGTCCAATGACTATAGGACAGGTGGCATCCTGTTCTCTGTGAGAAGGCTGGGTGTCTGCCATGAGGCTGACCGTTTCAAGGGCAATGATTGTGTTCTGTTTGTTTGGCTGACAACGTGCTGCACTTTACGCAACATTCCTCATATGTCTGCATCTGTAGATGGTACCTGACCCTGGGCTGTTCTGGTGTGTGTAACATAAACATTATCTGTCATAAGTCATACCCTTGTGTTTGCTAAAATACATCCCTTCTACTTGAACCATATGTATAACAGCTGAGGAAGGAATGTTGCCACAACCACCATGCCCACACCAACTAGAGACTATTGGTTTGTGCATTGTGGTTGTGACAGTATGTTGTTACCCACCTTCAGCATTGCGCCGTGCCGATGCAGTGTGGGCCCTCAGCTCTGCCAGTATGGTATCCGTGCCTGTGGGATGTGCGCCTGACAATCCAGGTGCCTCCATGGGGCGTTGGTTGGCCTCCACTCCAGGACTCACACCAGCCTGTGAGATGCTGGCTGCATCCCCCACTGTCGCCCTGCTGTTGATGGGTGGCTCCTGTGGCCCAGCCACCTCATAGTCTGGATTCATGTTCTCAGACCCACTTGTGCTGCCCCCAGAGACTGCAGCCTCGGGCTCCTCCACACCCTCAGGCTCCTCCACACCCTGAGGCCCGGGCACTTCCTCCTCCTCCTCCTCCTCCTCTTCCTCCTCCTCATGAGCCCCCATGATACTGTAGTCACCTGCATTGGGAAAAGCCAGAGATATCACACATATGTTTAGACACTCCACCTATCTATACGTGTGTACAACAGCCACCACACATATGATGGGGGGGAGCCCTGCATGTGTGCTGCATAGAATACCCACTACGCAGAGGACTACGAATATTCAGCACCTGTTGGCCACTGCCAAGCACATGCAGCACTGTGCAGATAGTATGTCAAACAAACATGCCCTGATCAAAGGCCCTCCCAATCCTGCAGGGGATGGCAATAACAGGTGTGAGGGTAGGGTAGTAGCAGGTGTGTAGGGACATATTTGGGGCAGAGGGGGAGAGGGATGGGATGAGGGCCACATGTGGAATGGGGCCAGTAACATGGCAACCAAACAGGGTGTGCAAGGGTACAGCACACCCATGTGCCCCAAGGATAGTTACATGGTGGGGCTCGAGAGACAGGTATGCGAGGGTGGTTGCAGATGGCTGATGCCTACACAATGGGGATTGCAGGCATGGCCTGAGAGCTGAAAGGTGTACATAGCATACATACCTGCCTGAGGATGGGCGGTGTCCAGGGCCTCTGGCAGACCAAACAGGTAAATTGGCCCTAAACATTCGGCCAGCTCCTGTTCCAGGGGCGTGAGGGCTTGGGTGAAGGGGCCACCCCCACCAGTGCCCATCGCATGTAGCCACTCTGCAGCCATGTGTTGCTTCACACCTCTTTTTATATCATTAAATCTCTTTCTTAGGCTGTCGATGTCCCTGTGTGGGCCCCCTGCCTCGGCAACTGCCACCCGCACCTCCTCCCACAGCTCTGTTCATGTGGCCACAGTTGTGCGGCTACTGAGCCTCCCATACAGGACCTCATAGTGTTCAAGTACACATGACAGCAGGATGTGGTTCTCCTGTGCACTGAACCTTCTAGCCCTCCTCCTTTGTGGGGCAGGCACCGGTATACGCTTTCTCTTACCAGTGTGGATACACTGTGTGGGCTGTGGCCCACCCGATGTGCCTACCTCTGCCACCATACGGCCAGCTGTCCCTGCCCTATGTGTGCCCTCACTAACAGGTGGGGTCCCCTCCTCCCCCTCCTCCCCCTCCCCCTCCCTCACCCTCTCCATCTCCCTCTACACTCCTGGCATGGCCTGTTGCTCCATGTCCGTGCCCTCTGTGCCCTGTCCCACCCTGTCACTCCTTCCTGCACCTCACACCTCCCTCCTCTCCCTGCTGTTTGCCCCTCACCTCACCTCATCCCCTTTCTCCCTCACTTGCTCCTTGCCTGCCCTCCTCTCTGTCTACCCTGCTTTGTTCCACACCTCACCTACACAAACCAGCCTCTGACACTGCCAAATGCAACATACTACCTCTACTACACTCACCACACACCTCACCTACGAAACACCCCTCAACGTGGACCAGGTGTGCAGGCTGATTTATAGGTTTTTTTACGTAGTGCACGTTGCGCATGTGCAGTTGTGCGAGCACAGTGCGTGTGCATGCCGCGCATGTGCAACTCGTTGTGCAGTTGGGCATGGGCGTTTGGATGTGTGCGCCATGCATGTGCAACTCGTTGCGCATGTGCGTTTGGATGTGCGCGCCGCACATGTGCAACTCGTTGCACATGGGGGTTTGGATGCGCATCCAAATGCCCATGCGCAACGAGTTGCACATGCGTGGCACGTACATCCAAACGCACCTGCACAACTGCGCATGTGCAAAGTTAAATGCTACTATAAATCAGCCTGCACACCTGGTCCACGTTGAGGGGTGTTTCGTAGGTGAGGGAGAGAAGGTGTGTGTTGGGAGTGAGGAACGGAGAGAGTCAAAGCAGGTGGACTGTGTCTGGGATTGTGATTGGTGTTGGGTGTATTGTGTGTGTGTGTGGTTGTGTGTGGTTTGTAAGGTGTGTGCCCTGGTTAGGGAAGTTCTTGTGTGAGTTTGACTGTGTTAGGGGAGCCGGACGGGTGGAGTTTATGGCGGGGGTTTTTTCCGCAGCTGCACTGGGAGGTGGGCAGCTGCTACGGTTGCCGTACAGGGGAGATGGTGTCTATGGGGCTGAGGCACAGGGCATGGGTGTAGTCCCGCTGCAAATTAGACCTGCAGCTGTGGGGGCAGGCCAGGCAGGTGCTGTGCGTGCACGGCGCAGGAGGTGTGCTGAGGTGCAGGCTTGGCAGCCTCGCCTCTACAGGCCCAGGGCCCAGCTCCAGGGCATGCATGAGGACCAGGTCATCTCCCTCTACCGACTGAGCACAGGAGCTATTAGGGAGCTCTATGAGGATCTAAGACCTGACCTCGAGCCCCTGACTGATCGGTCCCATGCCATACCAGGTTTAGTCAAGCTCCTTGCTGCCTTACATTTCTTTGCCTCTGGCTGTTTCCAGTCATCTGTGGCCGCAGTGGGTGGCATGAGCCGCCCCACCTTCCCATGCTGTCTCCACCAAGTACTGCGTGCCATGGTCAGCCGGGTGGGGAATTACATAGCCCTTCCCCACACTAAGCAACAGTGGGGGACCCTGAACCAGGCTTTTGAGGTGTTAGCTGGGATACCACATGTGATGGGAGCTATTGATTGCACACATGTTGCCCTGGTCCCGCCTAGAGACAGGGAGGTAGTGTTCCGCAACTGCAAACACTATCACTAGATAACATGAGGAGGGGTCTAGCTAAGCTGGATGAATGTTCTGGACCTTTGTTGCTGGGAGTTCATGTTTGCATATGTAAGGTCATGCATTTGGGCTGCGGCAAACCAGGGGAGCAAGATAGTATAGGGGGTGCAGTACCTTTGGCCACTGTAGACGAGCGGGACCTAGGCGTGGTTGTGTCTGCCGACCCTAATGTAGATGACCAGTTTGGAAAGGTGACGCCAAAAGCTAGGGGGCTGCTTGGGTGCATACAGAGAGGTATTGTTAGCAGATACACAGGAAGGGACACTGCCTCTGTATATGTCATTGGTGCAAATTCATGTGGGGTACAGTGTGCAATTCTGTAGACTGCAGCTTCAAAAGGCTGTGAACAGGATGGAGACAGTGCAGAGGACGGCTACTGAAATGATTTGTGGTCAGCAGTATGCAGCAAATGGCGACACACTGCTCGATCTTAATATGTAGACCTTAGAGGACAAGCGCAATAGAGGTGATATGCTTGAGACTTTGCCAGACCTCCATGGCATACATGTTCTGGGAGGGCGCCTCCGTCAATTGACAGCACGTTCTTTCGTGGTTGCTATGCTGACATATCCTTTGAACATGGGATCAGTGGATCGGTGGTATAGTCTCACAGTGGAGGTGGTAGAGATGAGGACAGTAACTGCATTACAATACACATGGGCCGCACACAGAGGATCTCTAAAGGTATAAATGGGAGTGTTGTAGTTGTTGTCATGGACGGACAGACTAGATAGGCCACGTGGTCCTTTTCTGTCATCATATGTCTATTTTTCTCAGCTGCATAGTTGTGATGTCATATGTTTCTGTCAGGATGTGTTCTGCATTTGTTTTTTACGTCTATACCTGTGTCCATTTGGGTGAACATGAGCTCCTGCATTAACATGCCACATTTCTTTCTGCAGGTGATGCAGGATATGGGTGTCGCCCCTGGCTGCTGACCCCTGTGCGTCAACCACAGACACATGCAGAGCAGAGGTACAATGAGGACCATGCCTCCAGCCACTCTGTCATAGAGCGCACCTTTTGCGTGTTGAAGAGTCGCTTCAGGTGTCTGGATAGGACAGACGGGGCCTTACAATATCAGCCACGGACTGTGGCAGAGATAATCATAGCCTGTTACATCCTGCACAACATTGCTCTCAGGCACAATATCCCTGCAGAGATTAATGAGGATCTGGAGGAGGATCCGAGGTGCCCCCCTGTACGTGCCAGCGGTGACACACGGGAGGGCACAGCGGTCAGGCTGGAGTTGATTGCAGAGATCTTCTCATGTATGTAATGCATATGTTCCCACCTACATTTGTTGTTATATGTGTGTGCTGGTAATATAGGTTAACATTTCTATCACAATATCATTAGGATGCCACACTGCACTGACATTTAACAGACAATCCCAATGTCAGATATAGGCATGGGTGAAACAAACAATGTGGGCAGGGCACAACAGCAGGTGGTGGTGGTGGATTATGTGGGTGGGTGGTTCTAGGCCTGTGGGAGGTTTTGGGGTCACATTCCTGGTTGGTGGCTGATTGTGATAGCAGCTGCTGTGCAACCACAGTTAGTTGGTTTGATGCTATGGGTGCAGCACGGTGGAAGGCATGTGGTACCGGATTCACAGTGGGGAAGCAGACCATGTTTGGGGACAGTTGTCCAGCTGTGTGTGGTTTTATTGTACAATTGTGAGCTGCTTGTGTGGGTGTTATGCTCCTGTCAGCTGGATCTGTGTGTCTGTTTCTTTTGTATGGCGCTACATGTCATACATAGCACAATATACATGCTCAGTACTAGTTTTTCATGATGGTATTAACTATCCTTGAGGGGTGTTCATGCAACCCCACAGTGTGCCTGAATGTGTAGATCATCGCTTAGCCATGACATGGATATGGTGAAGGATGGGGACCTGTGCAGTGTCCAGCCAGGGGGAGTATCATTGCTACATTTTGTTGTTGTAGAGTAGCCATGCAGTGCAGTGTTGCATATGTACACACAGACAGAGGTGATCCGGCCCAGATCAGCAAGGTGTGGGTTACAGTAGGTGAGCTTAGAGCTGAATGTGTGGGTGGATTGTGTTGTAGGAGTGTTTTCAGGGAAGACCCAGCATATCTAGCTGATGCTATCTCAACATAAGCCACATGCCTCAGCTACAGGCTGTGTAGGTGTGTAGGGGAGGAGAGTATAGTCCATGACAACAACTAAATTGCGGACCCTAGCAAAGGAGGTTATGTCCACATACACACAGAGACTCAGATGGGAGGTTTTTTTTTAGGTGCACATATAGGCTATCCATGCTTTGACATTCTCACTGTCACACAGTGGGATGACATGCAGCCATCATGGTCAGGTCAGAAACAGACATGCGGGTGTGGTTTAGCAGACATGACACAGACATTGAGATCTATTTGTGCACATCATCAGCACATAGCTGTCAAATTTATTGAAGGTATGAGATGTACACACCAGGAAATGTATTTGGACAGTGGATACAGGAGGTGTCCCTGCATATTTCCATGTGTTACAGCAATTGACAGTGGGGTAACAGACGACATTGGGACACCAGTACACACGGTGAGGGGGCATTGGTGACAATATGGGGGACCACGGATAAGACTGCAGCCTTGGGGTGAGGCTGACACATGGTGGGGAGCAGACACCTCTATTGACCAGTGTGTACAACAACAGAGAGGTGATGGAGGGGACAGACAGAGTGCAGACCCCTGTAGTTTGCCTCTGACACCTCAGTGATGCCTCTCACATGTGAGAGATCTGGACAGTGTGATAGTGAACAGTCAGTCTGTATGTGATGTTGTGGGGTCTGAAAGCTGGGGACAGGAAGGTGCAGTGTGTGTTGCACAGCTAGAACATGACATATGTTTGTTTCCCTTGTGTTTCCCAATGCACAGGACATACTTGGTGAAGATGCTGGTGCTGTGGTGCATTGCAACGTGACTGTCAATCAGCCAACATGCTGTGGTCTGGAGGAGTGGCCTAGTGGTTGGGGCAAGGTACTTCAGGCCGGAAGGTCGGGGGTTCAAATCCCACTAGAGGACAGCAACCTTGGGCCGGAAGGACTGGGGTTTCTAGTCCCACAGGTGCTCCTTGTGGTCTTGGGCAAGCCACTTAACCCTCCATAGCCCATGTTCCCTGTAAAATAGTTATCTCCAAGTTATAATGCCCTGTTCAATGTAATTTCAGTTTGTTCGATGTAAACCGCACTGATGCAGAATAGCGCGGTATATAAGAGAATGTAATAAAAAAATAAAAATAAAAATAAACTACAGCTACATTGTCTGTGCCAGCAGTCAGGGGGAACACATGTCCTTGGTGATCTTTCCTATTGTCCAGATGTTGTGGTTCACCTCTTTTCCCTGCACCTCCCTAAACCATATTTTGCTGTTGATACACATATCCCCATGTGTTCCTGTCCAGTATGTCTTCAGCAACACTGTCTCTGGGACATGTCCAACAGAGCTGCATGTGTGTGAAGGTTGTAGGTTTATGGGTGGTGGCCTACACGTGCACCCTTCCCCGACATTGTACCATCAGCCAACACCAGGGTATCATTGCATTTCACAGGGCCTTTATGTGTACAAATCTCCACTTGTGGACATACAGGCCATATGCTACTGCTGGCACGCTGCCCTTAGCATACTGTGTGTGTGTGTTCTTGTGTTGGCTGTGTGATGATACAGTGTTCTGGCTTTTTACATTATCATGTGTTGTGAGGGGTCTGTACACCTGTGGGGCGGTGGTGACTGTGCTATCTCTACCTTACTGGTGTTTACCGTGTAACCATTGTGGACATGTGTTGTGTGTTTGGAACAGAACTGTGTCTTGTGTTCTGACATACCACTGTTGACCTGCTTATTGTATCACAGATATCGGCGTGACATGGTGACATGGAGATTCCACATATTTCGCTGACATTGTGTCCCTTCACTGTGACCTGTTATGGCCTTTGAGTGGCTCAGAGGATCCAAGACATACACCTGATGCAAGCACAAGGTAGTTTGTACCTTTGTCCTTTTGGTAATGACATCAGCCTTTACATGTTAATGATTTACTGTTTGTGTCATATACATTTCATGTTGGCTCTCTGTTCATGAACGCTGATGCACATAGGATGGAGCTCTGAGACGCCTGTGTCACATGGGCATGGACAGAAACATATCCATGTGACACCCGTGTGTATGTTTCCAATTCTAAATGTCCCCAACATGCAATGTTTATTGTGTTGTGATCATGTCATGTTTGCCTGTGTGTCCCTTCATTATGTGTTTCTTAATGATTGACTCTGCAATTTGTGCTGATGTTGCAAGGCGCATACCAATTCAATATTTCTCCTCTTCTGACACAGGGCAGAGAACAAACCAGACACATCTATTACAGTGCATGTGGCATCACCATCACCCACCTGTTGGGGGACACAACACCATGGAACTTTCCCTGGAAAATGATGCCATAGGATGTTTGACCTCTGCGAGTGCGACACATGCCTAGGATGGACAGTATTATTTTTGGATTGCTACTTTGCCCATGACAGACCTGTCCAACATACTGTTGCTGCCGTGCTCTGTTTGGGAGTGATGCTCATCGCAGAAGACACACAGGACATTTCATGTACTGTGGCATATTGGGATGTGACACTTGACTATGCATGCCCAGGATTGCAAGAATAGTCTTAACCTGACGTGTTGGATTGCAGATACGCTTTGGACTTTGCACACTGTGTACTGGTCCCCACGTGTGAATCAGGGACTGCCATTGTCACTGTATGTTGCACATTCCTCCACAGTTGTTTCTTTTGGCCATGTGTGTGACATGGAACACAGGATATGCTCATCTGTTTGTTTCAACACAAGCATACAGCCATACATGTGGCATAGGGGTAGCGATGGAGAGGTCCTGTTGTCTATGTCCACCTAATCTCCACCTGGACATGATACAGGTTTTGCCACAACACCACTTTAATGCACACCAGCATCCTGGATTGATGTTTTCAATCAAAAAGGGTCTTTGCATGCATGTGTGGCATCACTGAATCATGTTGAAATATCAATGGTGCATGTGCATATGACTGACTATGTTGGGAAAACACAGCAGTTGGCAATATGGCTTCTGTGTGGTTTACTGTAACATGTTTGCCCTTAATTTCCCTCTCTATATACTGTTTCTTGTGTTTGTTTACTGTACAGACGTGCTGCTCTGCATTGATTTACAAACCTTGCATTGCATGTCTGCACAGTCCTATTTATCCCCTGAGGTGACGACACTCACATTGCCACGTTATATTTGGAGTGTCACAGTATGAGTGTTCGTTGTCTTCCTTCAATTGTGCATTCCATGTACGGTGATATATGTGTACAGACACTGTCTACACACCAACCGGTGCAGGGGGACCTCCTGCATGGTGTTATCTCTGCATGTTTCTGCAGGTAGTTTTCATTTGAATTCTCTCTGTGTTCATGTTCCTCTGCTACCTGTTAGCATATCCTCATTGTGCATTTGATGATTGTTTAGGGTTACATTGTTGCACCTTGGATTCCTATATCAGGCATTATGTGATAGCTGTAACATTATTTTCAATCTGTGGTTCTAAAGTTACAACATTTCAACAACATATGCTGTTTTCATTTGTGTGCCTCCTGTGTGGCCAGATAGATATATTTTAGGGAACAGATCATGATTGATGTGTGTTGGTCCCTCATCATGCACCGCCTACTGTCTACATGCACTCATATGTGAGTAACACATTTGAGGCGTGCAGCAGCATGTGGGTGGTGGGGGCCTAATGCATAGTGCTGCACATTATGTCTCCTGCCCTTCATTTGTAGACGGGCCAGTGACCTTTCTGTCTTTCACCTTGGATCCACTCACCTTGATATTATGATGGCGGGATCTACACTATCTGTGAAGATGAACCCAAATAAACATATGTGTTTGATATACATTTGTCTCTGCTGCTGCTTGATCATGGTGACAATCGTGCAATACAATGTGTGCCTTTGAGTCAATCCTGACTCCTTGTGACCCCGAGACTCCAGGGTTTTCTTGTCAGTGTCACTGGAAGTAGATTGTCAGGTCTTTCTTCCAAGGTAATGGAGGGTTACGTGACTTGCCCAAGGCCACATGGAGTGCTAGTGTGAATTGAGCCCTGGTTGCTTGGTGTCCAAGCCAGTTTTCTAACCACTAGGCTACTCCTCCACTCTTTGATCACATTGACACTTGTATCTACTGATTTGCTGGTCATGTACATGGCCCACCTGTGCTCACATCCTTGTACGGTGGCAGCTGTGTATCTGCCAGCCATTTACCACATCACTGGGTATTACAGGTTCCCATACACACTCTCCCTTTGGGGTAGTATTTTTGCATTGTGCTCAGTGTGCTGTTTGGGGTAGTGGTTAGAGGCATGTGTTATAACATCATAGTTTGCAGGTTTGATCCCCACATGTTGTTTATCTTTTTCTTTTCTGTTGTGCTAACTGGACCATTAGGTACCAGCAGGTTCATCACCTCTACACACACTCTTCCCTCTCTTCACTGTACACCAAGGTGTGCCCTCTGTGCTGCCTAGCCATCAGATATTATCTGTTACATAGGTCTCTTTCTTTATGGTGTTTACATGGCAGTGCACTTGGGGGTTTTGTATTGCTGTGGTTCAGCTGGTGTGTGGTACACCTGTTTGCATGTTGAATTCTCTCCTGTCCTGTTCCAGATTTTGCACCAGCTCCACAGAGCATCCTCTGCTGCCCTTGGGGTTTAGTTTCTTTCCTCTTTTGCATGCTGTATCCACTGCATAACATTTCATTGTGTGTGTGCATGTGTCTCTGGTCCCAATTACAGACTGTGATCTGATCTGTACACAGCAGATCTGCATGTGCATTTGGTCATGGTTACTGTTGGGGGTTTGTCTGTCCTGACAGCCAGCAGGCGTCTTGTGTGATGCTCTGCACTATTTTTGTATGCAGCCTTTGCTAATGAGCTCACGTTGGTGGTGTGGCCTACCGGTTTGTGCATTGCCATTTCTGGTAGTGGTCATAGGTGTGATTCCTCTCTGTTCTCTTTCATTTGTATGCTTGTCCTGCAGAACTAGTTTTCATTCATGTGACAGTCATATCTGTGCAGATCTGTGCTGTGAGCACATTGTACCCTCATCAGAGTTGTGAACCATCCTTCTGTCCATCTTCTGTCTGCCAGCTGTGTGCCATCTTACCCTGATGTGCATGCTGCTACCCCACGTCCTGCACTCCTACACATTCCTGCATTGCAGCTCTCCCTGGTTGCCTCTCCTGTGTGTGCTCTGCATAGCACTGCTACTCCACTGTCATCCTGATATTTCACCTATCCTGCCATTTCTGGCTCCTCTGCTGCACACATCTTCCCATCCTCTGTCACACACTGTCATTATTGCATGGTACATTACCATCACTCTGTGCATAGCTACAGCTGCCCCCGATATGTTTGTCCATTTTTCTAGCTGCCACATGGGCTGCAGCTGATTTGTGTGGTCCATCAGCTCTGATATACGTCCTTCTTTTACTTATGCATTGTCTTTCCTTTCTGCTCTGTGCAGTGTTTGGGTTACGTGTGTGTTTGGCACATACCTCTCTTGCCCTTCAAATTGGGGGACCTTACTGCTCTTGGCCAACGTTTTTGGGTTCACCTATACATCCTTGGGGCATCTTACGCCACACCTTCGATTCAGGCAGCTTATGGGGTGCCTACTATGGTGCCTTGGGAGTTGGCAACCTTTCAACATGGCCTCTGGGGAACATTATAACTCGCCTTTGCTGACATGGTTGTTTAGGATGTGCCTTCTGGTGCACCCTAAAAGGTGCATTAATTTATGGCACTGGGGTGAGGTTCTTTTTAGAT
This sequence comes from Ichthyophis bannanicus, assembly GCA_033557465.1. Lineage (NCBI taxonomy): Eukaryota > Metazoa > Chordata > Amphibia > Gymnophiona > Ichthyophiidae > Ichthyophis > Ichthyophis bannanicus. The sequence goes on along the minus strand of CM066031.1, from coordinate 1,786,036,601 downwards.
GGCAGCACAGATTGTTGTACAGTTGCAAGCAGAAAAAGGACTTACCACAGCCAACCTTATTCATTAGGTACACTGGGAATTTGAACTCATGACCCCTGCACCATCAGTCAGTGTCTTAACCATTTTGCTACACTGCTGTTCCTCCTTGCATGTCAGCGCACCTACTTAAGATTTCCATGCGTTAAAATGCACAGTGCTGCCATCAAAAACAGTGCTATGACCTTGCGGGGCCTCATACGGCACCCTATAAAGCGCACTATAAGGAACATTCTAGGGTGCCTGGGCGGACAGTGCACTTTATAGTATGCCCTCTGGAGTGCCTTATAGGGCGGCTGATGCGGCACCTTATGTTACATCACTTTGAGAGTGTGTTTGCCAGCAGCACTAATTAAAACAATATTAAATTGCCTCATAATGCAATATTACACATAACAGGTAGCACCTCAGCCAGCCTTATTCATTGGGTACAAGTGGGGGATTGAACCCATGACTCTTGCACCATCAGTCAGTGTCTTAACCATTGTGCTACACTGCTGATTCTCTTTGCATGTCAGCACACCTACTTAACATTTTCATGCGTTAAAATGCACAGTGCTGCCATCAAAAACAGTGCTATGACCTTGCCGTGCCTCATAGGGCACCCTATATGGCGCCCTATAGGCCACCCTTTAAGCAACATTGTAGGGTGCCGTGGCGGCCAGTGCACTTTAAAATGTGCCCTCTGGGGTACCTTATGGGGTGCCACATGCAGCACCTTATGTTACAGCGCTTTGAGAGTGTGTTTGCTAGCAGCAGTAATTAAAATAAAACTAAAATGCCTCATAATGCAATATTACACATAAGGTAGTGCTGCAGCCAGCCTTATTCATTGGGCACAGTGGGGGATTGAACCCATGACCCCTGCATCATCTGGCAGTGTCTTCACCATTGTACTGCAGCCCTGTTCCTCTGTTTGAACATCAGCGCGCCTGCTTATGCTTCCCGTGTGCGTTTCTCGTGCGCTAATGTGTGCGGCGCACATTAGCGCGCAGTGCACAAGATCGCGCGATAATTCCGGTTTGCTAGGTTAAGACTGAAACGCCCACGCCTCATATGGCATCCTGCACACTAGTGCCGGGCGCACATTAAGACGGTTTAGTAAACATACCCCTAAGTGTATTGTCATTGCAAAATTAAAATGCATGTATAGGGTTTTGGATGATCCGAACTATCCCAGAACAAGCCCCCTTAAAACTTATGCACCCTGTGGCATCTATACGTGGAAATAGTATCATTGCAAAATCGACATTTGCACACATATGCCATTTCCACGTGTAAATGCTGCACAGCCCTTCTAAAATTACTTCCATAGACAACTTACATAGTAGTAACAGCTTAACAATACTAAAATGGCCAAATGTCAGAGTAATATGGAACTAGTGATGTAAACTTAGAAATGGGCAGATTAAATCATAATGATAGCAGTAACATGGTACAGTGTAAGTGATGTACACATTTGAACAGCACAGTAGAGCATAAGAACAGAAGTGCCCTACTGGGTCAGACCAAGGTCCATCAAGCCCAGTATCCTGTTTCCAATAGTGGCCAATCTAGGTCACAAGTACGTGGCAGGTTCCCAAAGAGGCACAGAGGTTCCACAATGCTCATCCTGGGGTAAGCAGTGGATTTCCTGGGTCCTCTTTAATACTGGTTTATGGACTTTCCTCCAGAAATTTGTCTAAACCTTTTTTTAAACACAGCTACACTAACAGTTTTTATTACATCCTCCGGTAACAAATTCCAGAGTTTGATTAGGCATTGAGTAAAAAAATATTATCTATTACTCTTAAATGGGTTACATAGTAGCTTTATTGCATGTCCTCTAGTTTTTGATGGCATACACAATTGATCTACATTTACCCGTTCCACTCCATTCATTAATTTATAGATCTATCATATCTCCTCTCAGCCGTCTCTTTTCCAAGTTGAAGAGCCTCAATCTTTTAAGCCTGTTCTCATAGGCGTATCATTTATAGAACATTATATAAAGTAAATGTGATCCATTGTCAGTAGAATACTAATGAAACAACTTAACACATTAATATACAGTCTGAAAAAACTTCTTAAATAGATCTCTAAAATGTAGATATGTTTAGGTAAGATTTCTATCCTTAAGAACAGAATTTCATTAAAATGAATTAGCCAAAGGAAGAGCATGCTGAAAGCCAACATGGATTTAGCCAAGGAAAGTTTTGTCTTACTAATTTGTAAAATTTCTTTGAAGATGTGAATGAACAGGTAGATAAAGGTGAGCTGGTTGATATAATGTATTGGCATTTTCAGAAGGCCTTTGACAAGGTCCCTCATGAGAGATTCTTGGAAAACATAGAAACATAGAAACATGATGACAGAAAAAGACCACAAGGCCCATCTAGTCTGTCCTTCCATAACAACTACAACAGTCCACTTTTTACCTTTAGAGATCCTCTGTGTTGGTCCCATGCTCTTTTGAATTCAGTTACTGTCCTCATCTTTACCACCTCCACTGGGAGACTTTTCCACGGATCCACTACTCTTTCCGTAAAGAAATATTTCCGCATATCACTCCTGAATCTATCTCCCTTCACCTTCATCCCATGTCCCCTCGTCGCAGAACTTGCTTTCAATTGAAAGAGGCTCTCTCCCTGAACATTTATGCCACGGAGGTATTTAAACATCTCAATCATATCACCTCTATCCCGCCTTTCCTCTAAGGTGTACATATTAAGATCCTTAAGTCTGTCCTCATATGCTTTATAATGAAGACCACTAATCATCTTAGTAGCAACCCTCTGCACCGACTCCATCCTGTTCACATCCTTTTGAAGGTGCGGTCTCCAGAATTGCACACCATACTCCAAATGAGGTCGCACCAAGGACTTATACATTCCTCTCCTTATGCACCCAAGCATCCTTCTAGCTTTTGCCGTCGCCTTTTCTACCTGTTTAGCTACTTTAAGATCATCGGACACAACTACGCCTAGGTCCCGCTCTTCTTTAGTGGACAAAAGTACTTCACCTCCTATACTGTATTGCTCCCTTGGATTGCTGCAGCCCAAATGCATGACCTTACATTTTTTAACATTAAATCCCAGTTGCCAAATTCTAGACCATTCTTCAAGCTTAGCCAGATCCCTCCTCATGTTATCTACACCTTCCTGGGTGTCTACTTTATTGCAGATTTTGGTATCATCCGCAAAGAGGCAAACCTTACCCGACAGCCCTTCCGCTATATCACTAACAAAGATGTTAAAAAGAATCGGACTAAGGACAGATCCCTGGGGCACACCACTGGTAACATCCTTCTCCTCAGAGTGAGCTCCATTTACTTGTACTCTTTGTTGCCTCCCACCCAACCAATTTCTAACCCAAGCAGTAACTTTAGGGTCCATCCCTAGGGTGCTCAGTTTGTTTATAAGTCGCCTGTGAGGAACAGTGTCAAAGGCTTTACTGAAATCTAAATACACCACATCTAGAGCTCTCCCTCGGTCCAACTCCCTGGTCACCCAGTCAAAGAAATCAATCAGATTTGTCTGACAAGACCTGCCTCTGGTGAATCCATGCTGCCTCGGATCCTGTAATCCGCCGGACTCCAGAAACCTCACTATTTTCTCTTTCAACAGCGTTTCCATTAATTTACTCACCACTGAAGTTAAACTAACCGGCCTGTAGTTTTTCAGCCACATCCTTACTTCCGCTTTTGTGTAAAGGCACCACATGAGCCTCTCTCCAGTCCTTTGGCACCACTCCCGACTCCAACGAGGCATTGAAAGGTCAGTCAGTGGAGTTGCTAGAACGTCCCCAAGTTCCCTCAGTATTCTAAGGTGTATCCCATCCGGTCCCATCGCTTTGTCTACTTTAAGTTGAGCTAGTTTCTCACGAACACAGTCTTCTGAAAATTGTTCAAGATGTCCCTCACTTCTGTTCTTATTTGTGGGTGTTTTCTGAGGTCCTGCTCCTGGTTCTTCATCTGTGAACACAGAACAAAAATATTTGTTAAGCAATTCCGCTTTATCCTTATCAGCTTCTACCTATTCCCCCCCTGCACCCTTGAGTCTGACAATACCACTTTTGCCCTTCCTCTTCTCACTAATATATCTGAAAAATGTCTTATCCCCCCATTTTATTGCATTGGCTATTTCCTCCTCCTTTTGAATCTTTGCCTTCTTGACTACTTTGCTAGCTTCTCTAAGTTTTTCCAAATACAGATGCCTGTCTTCCTCTCTCTGTGATCTCTTGTATTTTATGAAGGCCTCCCTCTTTTTCTTCACTTTTTCAGCTACTTCCTTCGAAAACCATAGCGGTCTCCTGTTCCTTTTGCCTTTATTTACCATTTTAACAAAAAGGTTGGTTGCCTTTAAAATACCCCCTTTCAGTTTTGTCCACTGTTGTTCTACATCCCCCAGCTGTTCCCATCCCACTAATGACTCCCTGAGGTATTGGCCCATCTTCGCAAAGTTAGTCTTCCTAAAGTCTAAGATCTTCACCTTGGAATGGATTCTAACAGCCCTAGTCCTAATACTGAACCACACCATCTGGTGATCACTGGATGCAAAATGATCTCCCACTACAACATCAGAAACACTTTCACCATTGGTAAGCACCAAGTCCAGTATGGCCCCTTCACGTGTGGGGTCTGTTACCAATTGCCTGAATAGTTCTCCCTGTAGAGAATCCAGGATCTCCTTACTCCTAGATCAGGGGTCTGCAACCTTTAAGACATAAAGAGCCACTTGGACCCGTTTCCGAAGGGAAAAAAAAACCTGGGAGCCGCAAAACCATTGCGACATTTAAAACAAATCTAACACTGCATATATTGTTTCTTACCTTAATGCTATATACGACCCCCTACTTTTCCTGTTAAAATATAGGTGTTTGGCCTATACTCGCCGTATAAGACTACCCCTCTTCCTTCGCACACCAAAAAAATACGCCAGAAAATATCACAACAACAAGTAACAATATTTGATTTCAAAATTATGATGATTTTGTAGTCAAATCACTAATATGAAATAAAATTATTTTTTCTACCTTTGTTGTCTGACCAATTTATTCTTTGATCATGCTGGTCCCGATCTGAGGCTTCTGCTTTCCTGTCTTCTCTTAGCTCTCTTTCTGTGGTCTATGGTCCATCTGCCATTTCTTATCTCTTCTTTCGTTTTCTTCACTTCTTTCCATCAGCCTATTTCCAGTCCCAGTAACCCTCCCCAATATCAGCCCCTTTCCAGTCCTCACTCCCAGTACCTTCCAATGTCAACTTGCATTCCCATGACTGCCACTGGTGCCCATTTCCTTCCAATCCCCCTCCTTCCCCACTGACCAGTCCCTTCTAGTACAAATACCGTGGCAGCCTTAGCCCCCAATTATCTTCCAGGGCCAGCAGCTCTATCCTCCCCTCCCCACAATCAGCCCATGCCCATTCAAAGCCCCCCAATCAGCTCGCTTCCAGTGCTAATCCCCCCTCAACCCCATTACCAGTGCTAGCCTCCCCTAATCAGCCCAATACCAGTCCTACCCCCCATCAGCTCATTACCAGTCCTAGCCTCCCCTAATCAGCTCATTTCCAGTGCTAGTCCCCCTCAACCCCATTACCAGTGCTCCATCCCTCCATGTCAGCCCCCTCCATGTCAGCCCCCCTCCCTCCATCCATATCAGCTCCCTCCCTCCATGCCAGCCCCCTCCATCCCTCCATGTCAGCCCCCCTCCCTCCATCCATATCAGCTCCCTCCCTCCATGTCAGCCCTCTCCATCCCTCCATGTCAGCCCCCCTCCCTCCATCCATATCAGCTCCCTCCCTCCATGTCAGCCCCCTCCATCCCTCCATGTCAGCCCCCCTCCCTCCATCCATATCAGCTCCCTCCCTCCATGTCAGCCCCTCCTCCCTCCATCCATCCATATCAGCCCCCCCTCCCTCCATCCATGTCAGCCCCCCTCCCTCCATGTCAGCCCCCCTCCCTCCATCCATATCAGCTCCCTCCCTCCATGTCAGCCCCCATCCCTCCATCCATCCATATCTGCTCCCTCCCTCCATGTCAGCCCCCCTCCCTCCATGTCAGCCCCCTCCATCCCTCCATGTCAGCCCCCTCCATCCCTCCATGTCAGCCCCCCTCCCTCCATCCATATCTGCTCCCTCCCTCCAAGTCAGCTCCCCACCCGTCTTCTGCAGCCGCGGCGCCCTGCCTCTTACGGACCCGCGGCTGGGCTTTTAAAAACATCTCGCAGCCCTTCCTGTCTTGAAGGGCTCCGTGCAGCATTGTCCCGCCTCCAAACTTCCTTTAGAGGCGGGACAATGCTGCACGGAGCCCGTCAAGACAGGAAGGGCTCCGAGATGATTTTAAAAGCACAGCCGCGGGTCCCTAAGAGGCAGGGAGCCGCGGCTGCAGAAGAAGGGAGGGAGCTTACAACACTATTGCCTGTCACCGGGCGGGCAGTGTGCTCCGGAGCCGCGGCAAAGGTGAGAAAGAGCCGCATGCGGCTCCGGAGCCGCGGGTTGCCGACCCCTGTCCTAGATGATACTGCAGCAGGAATGTGCCAATCAACATCTGGCATATTGAAATCTCCTAGCAGTAGCACTTCCCCTTTCCTAGCAATGCTGCGTATGTCTTCAATTAACTCTCTGTCCACCTCTTCCTCTTGTGAGGGAGGTCTGTATATCACACCAATGCAAATAGATTTCTCTTTCCCTCTTTCTAGTTTAACCCACAATGCCTCCTCTCTCCCTTTTAAGCTCTGTAATTCCAAAGCTTTAATAGTAGTTTTTACATATAGTGCTACTCCTCCTCCCCTTCTTCCTACCCTGTCCTTTCTGAATAAAGTATAGCCAGGTATAGTTACATCCCAGTCATGGTTTTCTGTGAACCATGTTTCTGTAACTGCCACTAAATCTAAGTCAGCCACTCCCACCAAAGCTTCAACTTCAGAGATCTTATTTCCCATGCTACGGGCATTAATACACACTGCTTTCCATATGTTACCCCTGTTACCCATTTCCATAAAGGTATTTAATATATCACTTACCTGGGGGCTTTCACTTACCTGGGGGCTTTCTTCACCCATCCCCAACGAATCCAGTTTAAAGCCCTCTTCAGTAGATTAGCCAGTCTACTACCAAAGATGTGTTGACCTTTCTTGGACAGATGGATGCCATCTCTGCTCTGCAACCCTTGGAACAGCATCCCAAGGATGTTACCAGTGTGCTACAGGGATCTGTCCTTGGTCCGATTCTTTTTAACATCTTTTTTAGTGATATTGCAGAAGGGCTGTTGGGTAAGGTTTGCCTCTTTGTGGATGACATCAAAATCTGCAATAGAGTAGACACCCCGGAAGGAGTAGATAACATGAGGAGGGATCTAGCTATGCTTGCAGAATAGTCAAGAATTTGGCAACTGAGATTTAATGCTAAAAAATGCAGGGTCACGCATTTGGACTGCAAAAATCCAAGGGAGCGGTACAATATAGGGGTGAAGTACTTCAGTCCATGAACGACGAGCGAGACCTGGGCATGATTGTTTCTGATGATCTTAAAGTGGCTAAACAGGTAGAAAAGGCGACAGTGAAAGCTAGAGGGATGTTTGGGTGCATACGGAGAGGAATGGCTAGCAGAAAAAAGGAGGTGATAGTGCCTCTGTATAAGTCTCTGGTGCAACCTCATTTGGAGTATTGTGTGCAACTCTGGAGATCCCACCTTCAAAAGGATATAAACAGGATGGAGTTGGTGCAGTGGGTGGCTACTAAAATGTTTATGTGTGTTTTATTTTGCTTGATATACTGCTCCTTAGCCAGGCACCAGAGCGGTGTGCAAATAAAAAATTACAATAGAGAGAGTGAAAAAGGAGAAAGGATACCATTTGTTAAAAATAGGGAAGTAAATTCTCATACAGACAGCAGAGAGTGATCAGTGGTCTTCATTATAAACCATAGAGGGACAGAATTAAAGATCTGAATATGTATACATTTAGAGGAAAGGTGGGATAGAGGACATATAATACAGACATTTAAATACTGTACCTCTGTGGCATAAATGCGCAAGAGAGCCTCTTTCAATTGAAAGTAAGCTCTGCAACAAGCGGGCATAGGATAAGGATAAAAAGGGATAGACTAAAGAGTAATATGCAGAAATATTTCTTTATGGAAAGAGTGGTAGATGCATGGAATAGTCCCCCAGTGGAGGTAGTACAGACGAGGACAGTATCTAAATTCAATAAAGCATGGGACAAACACAGAAAATCTCTAAAGGAATAAAAGGTACTGTAGCATTTGATATGGAAGGGCAGACTAGATAGGTAATATGGTCTTTTTCTGCTGACATGTTTCTATGTTTCTATCTGTGTTTCTAAATTAAAAAGTCAGATAGGAGGCAATGCACTATGTGGATCAGGAACTGATTAAAAGATAGAAAACAGGGAGTTGGGCTAAATTGCCAATTTTCTCCATGGAGAAAGGTAAATGACGGAGTAACCCAGGGATCTGTGCTGGGCCCGCTGCTTTTTAACATATTCATAAATGACCTAGAAATGGGAATAATGAGTGAGGTGGTCAAATTTGCAGATGACACAAAATTATTCAAAGTTGTTAAAACACAAGGGGATCGGGAAAAATTGCAAGAGGACCTTGATAAACCGGAAGACTGGGTGTCGTAATGGCAAATGAAATTTAATGTGGACAAGTACAAAGTGATGCACTAAGAAAGACATGATGTAATGTGAATAAGGCTATTGGACATGTGGCATAGACGTTTTCCTAGCAAAAGCATCTACAACCATATTCCGCAACCATCTCAGCCTTGCACGTACATGGCAGGCGGGAGAGGGCAGAGCGGGGGCGTGGTCAGCTTCCAAGACGCACACAGCGTGTTCACAAATGACCTGTGTACATTTGCCATGGTACCCCCTTACATACAGGTTAGTACTGCAGGAACGTGGAATAAGGGCAAGACTTAGATTACTTTTTGCTTTGACCTTCAATGCATCCCATAGCGCTGACTGACTGTGACAAGTATGTATTGAGGCGGTGTGTTTGCAATCTGGAGGCCCACAACAAACAGTCATACAGAACAGAGTGCAGAGGTGGGGGATGGGAATGGAACATGACTAAATACCACAACCGACATATGAAGCTGAGCAATAGTGTTTCTTCGGGCTATGATGACAGGTCCTCTGTGCTGCATATTGGGCCTGTGGATGTATGAATAGAATGTAGGCGACTATAGGATTTATTTATTTATTTGAACATTATTTATGTACCTCTCCTTCCAACAATCAGGGGCGATTTACATCAAACAATTGTTTATTACAGAGAACAAAGTTGAGAACTATTATACATTGAACTGTTTACATATAAGCTTTAGCTATTTACATATCAGCTTTCACACTGGAACAAGTCAGGTGGAAGATGGTTAACAATTATATACATGAAAAATATATGGATACTACCTGTAGGGTCGTAATCGTCATACTCGGTAGGTAGTTACGAGAGGTTGGTTAGGTCAGATATGAGGGATGGTCATGCATGGTGGGTAGTTAACGATAGACTGGTTAGTTAGGGGGGATTTCATGGGAAGAAGGAGGGTTATTGTTATTGCTGTTGTTGGAACTATTATAGTACTCGGAGAATAGGATAGTTTTTAAGTGCTTATGGAATGTTTGTAGATCTTTGACTGATCTGATAGTGTCTGGAAGGGAATTCCAGAGGGTGGCTGCTGTGTATGTGAAGGCTCTGTTGCTGGTAACTTGTTTTGTTTTATGGATTGTGGTTAGAATTGCAAGGAGATTTTGATTATTTTTTCTCCTGTTCCTGACATCTGTTTGGGTTTGTATTTTTTTTTGTAAGGATGGAGGGGGGGATGTTATTGAGTAGTTTAAATGTAACAACTAATATTTTGTATCTAATCCTGCTAGCCATCAGAAGCCAGTAAAGGTTATAAAGTATTGGGGTGATGTGATCCGTCAAGCTTGCTTTTGTAAGAATCCTGGCGGCTACATTCTGTGCTAATTGAAGTGTGTGAAGACTCTTTTTGGGCAGACCCTGTAACACGCTGTTGCAGTAGTCCAAGTGAGGAGTAATTAGTGCTTGGACTACTGTTCTGAAATCATGTGGTTCTATGAGGGGTCTGAGGTGTTCTATAGTTTTTAGTTTGTAGATAATTATTCTGGCAGTTTGTTTTATTTGGGTCGACATAATGAGGGATCTGTCTAGTATTATTCCAAGGTACTTTACCTTGTTTTTCTACTTGGAGCGTGGTGTCATGTATATTAAATGTAGGGGAGGGGTGAAGTTTTGGTTCCTTGTTATAAAAAGAATTTCTGTTTTGTTTTGTTTTTTAATTTATGTGAAGGTTATTTGAATTAAGCCATGATTCTTCTTACAGCAGGCAATCCGTAATGTTATTGTATGATACTGTGTATACTGGTGTGTATACCATAATATCATCGGCATAAATATGTAAATTTATGTTCAATGTAAACCGCCCTTGATCTCTGGAAGGGGCGGTATAGAAGAAACTATTAAATAAATAAATAAATAAATAAATATGGTATTTGATTTTGTATTTCTTGAAGATTGCACATAAAGGTTGAAGATACAGATTAAACAGTAGGGCAAATAGAGCAGAACTTTAGGGGATCCCTTGTTCTTGAGGGAAGATGGATAATGATTCTTGATTTATTTTTACATATTGAAAGCAGTTGGAGATATAGGATTTGAACTATTTTAAAGTGGTTCCAGCTATACCTATGTGAGCTAGTCTTGTCAGGAGGATATTATGATCAACACAATCAAAGGCGGAGGAGATATCTAGGAAAACAAGAATAAAGGCTGGGTTTACATTATCTATGCCACAGATGAGTATATCAAATAAGGCCAAGAGCAGAGTTCCAACACCATGATATGGGCGGAACCCATATTGGTGTTTGTCAAGAGGCGCGTTGAGGTCTATGAAATCTTAAAGTTGGATTAACACTGTTTTTTCTATAATTTTTGCCAAAAATGGAATGCTGGATATTGGTCTATATGAGGTTGGGTCTTTGTTAAGTGAGTTGTTTTTGAGGATTGGGCGAATGACAGAAAGGTTGAGTTGATTTGGCATAATGCTTTGGAGGAGGGATTGATTTACAATATTGAGTATAGTTGGGGCTGATTGATATTACAATATTGAGTATAGTTGAGGCTAGATGTGCTTTACTGTAGATGATTTTATCCAAGCAACTAGACGAGGATCAAGGTGACAGGTAGTGGTGTTGATTTTTGTAATTATATCCAGGAGTTGTTTCTCCTTGATAAGGTGGAAAGTGAGCCATTTATTGTTGGTGGTTTGACTTTCACTGTCGGGGAGCACAGTAAGAATGTTTTTGTTTTTTAGTTTTGTTGTGAGGTGGTTTGATAGGATGGTATCTTGTTAGGGGGAGAAACTCAGAACAGACTCGTAGTCCTTGGACGCAATGCCATGCTGTTATACCTGAGGCTGTATATAGGTGCAGAGCATCATCTTGCCAGGTTATGCTTTCTGAGCATGCAAGTGAGAGTGTGTGTGTGCATGTGTATGTATGTGGCTTGAATGTTGCACAGGCCATGCAACAGATGATTATAACTAGTCTATATTGCAGCTGCACTGATGTTCCATCAGCTGTAATGTGTGATTATAATGTGCACAATGCTTCAGTGAGTGCAGCGAATTGGGGGTGCACATTGTCACAGCAGATGCATTACCGCACAGAGATGGGAAAGACCGGCTACGTCTACCTTTGCAGAATATGGTAAGTGTGTGTCCATCTATGTCCCTAGTTCCAGAATCACGGGTGCATCTAGACACGTGGTTGCGATATCAGGTAAATGGTAAAGGAGATAGAAGGATACCCCTATGAAGAAAGGCTTAAAAGGTTAGGGCACTTCAACCTGGAAAAGAGACGGCTGAGGGGAGATATGAATGGAGTGGAATGAGTAGATCAATTGTTTACTCATTCAAAAAGTAGAAAGACTAGGGGACGTGCAATGAAGCTACAATATAGCACATTGAAGATGAATCTGAGAAAATATTTTTTTCACTCAATTCAAAATCAAACTGTTGGTGTAGCTGGGTTTAAAAAAGGTTTGCAAAAGCTCCTAGAGGAAACGTCCATAAATCATTATTAAAGAGGACCAGGGAAATCCACTGTTTACCCTGGGATAAAAAAGGTGGAATCTGTCTACCTTTTTGGGACCTGGCAGGTACTTCTGACCTGGATTGACAGCTGCTAGAAACAGTATACCGGGCTTAATGGACCCTTGGTCTGACCCAGTATGGCATATCTTATATTCTTATGTTCTTATTTTCACATAGGCTGATCTCACACACCAGTGGTAAAGCCAAAAATTGGTCCTGAAAGAGCTGGCCAGTTGCTGGAAAGAATATCTTTCTTTGAAGTAACTGACACCCTAATCAGAAACAGATTTTAGAATTCAAACAAAAGCAGCATAAAAGAAATTCAAACACCTATTGGTAACCAAATCAGCTGTTTTAATGAAAATTTGCATGATCATGTAATATGAGACCTAGTAAGACATGTGAAGCGCTATTCTAAATAAATTGTAATCTACTTCATTTGTTTTTCTTTATCCCAATAAAAAGGACCTCACAAGAATCCATGGGTTCGATATTCAGCAGCGGCTGCTAGTACTTCTAAAGTGGCTAGCCATCACCGCTGAACTCTAGACCCAGATATTCAATGTTGGGGTCATATCCGGCCGCTGGCATCGAATACCCGGGTTGGTCAGATAGCGGCGAAGCTAACCAAGCAGTGACAATATTCAGCCTCTGCCTGGTTATTGTACCATTGGCTAACTTTTGCCACTGAGGGATAAAAAGATAGCAGCTGAATATCACCACTGCCCAGTTATCCCCAAGTGCCGATCCTGCACCGTTCCTGCAATGCCCCAATTCTAGCTGTCTAGCATTGAGGCACCTAGTGGTGGCACCCACAGATATCCAGTGACACTAACCGCATTATTGCCACCGAATATCGCATCACTGCAATTTATACGGTTAGCAGCAATTTTTCTGCTATGCTGCACCAAGTCCTTCGCCATCATTCCTGCCGGTGGAGGAGGTGCAAAGCGATCACAAAAGCGATCGCCCTTAGATTGCGTGGCATCGGCAGGCTCTCGGGACCTGCCTGTGCCGTGTGGTCTTAAGCATGATTGCTTTTGTGATTGCTTTGCACCTCCCCCCACCGGCAGGGATGACGGTGGAGGACTCAGCACAGCTTAGCAGGAACATTAGTTAGCAGGTCTACGAACCACATTAATAGCACTGAATATCAAGCCCCATGTGTCCATAATAAGGTCGTGAATTACAGTTGCAAGTTCTTCCTGGGTTAGATATGGTGAAGCTTCCAGAAACTGGTCCTCATGACATTAGTGTGAGTCTGCATATTCAGTTCAGCATCCTGAAGTACCCTTAAAACTTTACCTCATGTTTTACTGGGAGACAATAATCAACAAAGGTTAACTGCTTAAATATGGGAAGGGCAAAAGGTTAAACTTTAACTGGATACCGCTAATATATTCCGTATTATCTGGTTAAAGTTACCCAATTGGTTCTGGAGGAGAAAATAACTACACTAAAGTTAACTGGATAGCTTATGGTTAACTTTAACATAACCAGATACGATTTTGGATATCTGGTTAAAGCTAACCAGAAAACTTAATATTGGCCCTACATTGTCTAACTCAAATCACCTCCCACCCAATTGTCCCATACAAGTAAAACAAGAAGAGACTAGCAAGCTACATAGTTCTTTGGATGCATGAAAATTACTAAAGTTCACAACTAAAATATGTTACATGTAGGGGGTCATTTTAGAAGATTTCTGTGCGATTTGCATGTCCGAAAATTCCTCTTGAGACAGCACAATTATATCCGTGGCCCAAGAGCCATTTTAGAAGGGCCCAAATTTGCATGTATCCAGCAAGATAATGTCTAAGTCGCATGGGAGCATGGCAGAAGCATATCCAGGGCTTCCTGTGAAAGATACACGTGCCCAATTTTTGAATGAGATTGAATGTTTATGACTGCCAGCAGACACGTATATATTTATACCCACTCCCAGGCACAAATAGGCATTTTAAAAGTGCTTGTTACAGTCAACAAGCAATAATAGGGAGAAAAGGGGAATGCCCTCTGACTCCCCCCAATAATTTGTGACCCCCCCCCCCAAAAAAAAAGCATACAGCACGTGTCTGCTTGCATCATGTTGTTCTAGTCATTGCTAGTACATATTGAAACCCTCTGCCTGGTGTGCAGCGGCAGCCAAGAAAGTAAATAGAATGCTAGGAATCAGAAGGAAAGGACTGGAGAATAAAACAAAGGATATTATAATGTCTTTGTATCGTTCCATGGTACGACCACACCTTCAATATTGTGTGCAGTTTTGGTCACCATATTTAAAAAAGGCTTTGGCAAAATTAGAAAAGGTACAGAAAAGAGCAACCAGAATGCTGAAGTGGATACCCTTACAAGGGAAGGCTTAAAAGGTTAGAGCTCTTTAGCTTGGAAAAGAGATGGCTGAGGGCAGATATGATAGAAGTCAATAAAGTAACGTGTGCAGTGGAACAGATAAACATAGATTGGTTGTTTACTCCTTCAAGAAGTAGAAAGACTAGGGGACACACAATGAAGCTACAATGTAGAATATTTAAGACTAATTGGTAGAAATATTTTTTTTACTCAGCGTGTAATGAAACTCTGGAATTCGTAACCCGAGGATGTAGTAAACACTGTTGGTGTAGCTGGGTTTAAAAGAGGTTTAGACAAGTTCCTGAAGGAAAAGTCCATAAACTATTATTAAAGTAGACTGGGAAAATCCACTACTTACCCCTGGTATAAGCAGCATGGAATCTTCCTGCCCTTTGGGAACCTGAAAGGTACCTGTGACCTGGAGTGGATGCTGTTGGAAACAGAATCCTGGGCTTGATGGACCCTTAGTCTGACCCTGTATGGCATATTTTATGTTCTTAAATGGGAGCATGGGACATTTTCGTGGTGAAAGATACAGAAGTGCATTTTGAAATACTGTTATTGTGATCTGTTCATCAGTTAAGGAAAGAAACCTTACCAGTTATTAGGCTTGTTTCTGAGAACCCTTGTACTGACTGGTTTAGTTTTCAATCAAGCTATTCTGGTCATTACTACTAATACAGTTCCACTAGAACATTCTCTTTTTGAGTTTAACACTTATGCTAACTACCATTAGTCATGCAACTTTCCCAGTTTTATTGCATGTCAGTTGTAATTAGTCATAAGGCAATCTTGCTCTATCAATAAAATGTTGCGAATTCCCCAAAATGGTAAAAATAGCGTAAGCAGGCGTTTTAGGGCACACTGAGAAAATGTGTTCTTAATGAAGACAGAAGAAGATATTGGGTCTGTGATCTTTAAAAATTCTTTAGAAGGGTTATTCACCTTTTTTTTAAAATTCAGATGTCCTGTCTATGCTTTGCTGGTTCAGACAAGCAGGGGGAGGGGGAGTTAATGTGAGAAAGTAATGCACTCTTCATAGGTGTGGCAGCATGTGGATGTGGGAAGTTTTTTCAGTTTGTGGGTGTGTGGGGGGGGTTATGGGTGTGGATGTGGGTGTGGATGTGGGTGTGGGTGTCGCTATGGGTACATATTAGAGTTATGGGGAGGGTATATCCAATGATTTATCAACGACCACTTTCTGTAGAGTTTTATTTTATGCTGTTATCAATTCAGTATAGCCTCAGATCTGTAAAATACCTACTCTGAGCAAAGATCTAATTTGCAAATGCTTTTTTTTCAAATCTGTCTACAAAAGTAAAAAAGCTCAATGGGTAAAGCCTATGGAGGGTAATTTTCTAAAAAGCCATATAAATTTTGGGGCAGATATGTGCATAAATGACATCAGTTTTCCAAGGGAAAGTTTGAAAAAACGTTCTCTTTGAAAATTACCCCATGGAAAGCAAATGCACACAAATACACCTGCTCTTCGATACGTATAAATTAGTTGTTTTATTTTGTGCAGACATGCCTATATTTTTATAAAATATGGAGCACTACTAATAATCATTTGTATAACCCAACTAGGCATACACAAAACTGTACACACACACACACACATAAGAAGCAGTCTCTGTTCTGTAGGGCTTACTATCTATACAGGGCAAAAGGGGCAATTTGAAAGGCTCCCCTCTATCAATCCACCCAGGAAATAAAGACATTACCTTTAAAGCACAAGTATAAATAGGTCAGCCAATGCTCTGTGAATCTCAGTTTTGAAGGACTACCAAAAGGGGTTGCTATAACTGGTTAAAGATCTACACTTGTAAGTATTTATCTTCTGGAAAATACTCTAAATCATGGAGAAAAGGGACTTCTTTGGGTTAAAGCTGATAAATCTGTGTATTTTAGAATTCATTGCTTTGTTGAGTCAGTCAGGTCTTAGTACCAACAGAGACCTTTTTATTTAAATGAAATCAGAGTATAGCTTAGCATAGAAAGTAAAATAGAATAAATAGTCTTTGAGTAGAAAGAAAGAAATTTTGTTTCTAGAGACCTTTACAAAGAGGCCTTCCAGTTAGGAGGCAAAAGATCTGTGAAGTTGTCTTAAATAGGTCTTAAAGCCAAGTGACAGATCAAAGGCGCAATTTGAAAGGCCCCCTCAATCAAAGCAAGGGCTGTGTGAATCATCCAGGAAAGTGTTGATATTATCTTAGAAGGACTGGTCAGGACATTGTGTAGCAAGCTTATTTCCCTCCCAACCACTGCAACTCCCACCCACCCCAGGCATATTGTTAGCTTTTGGGGCTCTTAAACCTATTAAAGGGAAGGAGGTGGTCAAATTCACTTTTAGGTTTAGCTGGTTATCCTCATCATAAATAGATTAATTAAGGACCCGAAATTAATAAATCTTGAGGTAAACAAAGTCCATTAAATGTATTAGGTATAGTTGTATTAGTATAACTATCCAGAGCAAACTTAAGTAAACAAACAACTTAAATAGCTAAACAAAACCTTAAAACTAATATGCAGACAGCAGTCCAGCAGTGAGATGGGGGCTATCCAGTCTTTTGCATTGAGTGTCACATGTATGATTTTCTCCCAGTTGGTGAGGGGTCTTATGTGTGCACCAGGTGCAAGGAACTCTTTGCTCTCAGGGAACGAGTCTGATCTCTGGAGACTAGAGTAGCAGACTTGGAGGACATAAGGAAGACAGAGAGGTATATAGACAAAACCTACAGGGACATAGTACAGACATCATACCTCCAGTCTGGCATCCTTCCTATTGCCATGGAGGAAAGAGGTCAGATGAAAGGAGAGAATCACCTTGGTGTGGCAGGAAGTGATTATGTAGCTAGAACCTGTCCTCCAGATTATGCAAAACCCTCTCAAATCGAGGAGGTTTCTCCAGGGTCATGTGCCCAGGAGGGAAGGGTTAGGACAGTCATTATAATTGGTGATTCAATCTTTAGGCATGTAGATATCTGGGTGGCTGGTGGATGTGAAGATCACCTGGTAACATGCCTACCTAGTGCGAAGGTAGTGGACTTCATTTGCCACCTAGACAAAGTTAGTGCTGGGGAGAAGTCTGCTGTCTTGGTACATGTTGGTACCAATGACATAGGAAAGTGTGCTAGGGATGTTCTGGAGGCCAAATTTAGGCTTTTAGGTAAGAAGTTGAAATCCAGAACTTCAAGGGTAGCAGTCTCTGAAATGCTTCCTGTTCCATACGCAAGATCCAAGAGACAGGGAGAGCTATGGAGTCTCTATGTGTGGATGAGACGATGGTACAAGGAAGAGGGTTTTGGATTTGTTAGGGACTGAGCAACATTTTGGGGAAAGGAGGTGCTTTTCCGAAGTGATGGGCTCCACCTTGGAACCCAGCTAATGGCATTTACCTTTAAAAAGGAGATAGAACAGCTTTTAAACTAGACAATAGGGGAAAACCAACAGTCGCCCAAGAGTGCATGGTTCAGAAGGATGTATCCAGAAGGATACTAGCAAAAGAGGAAAGTTGGGGTATCCCAACAGAGAGGTTCCAATAAAGATAAAAGTAAACCAAATACCCTTAAATACAGAGCAGACAGAGCTGGAAGATTCCAAATTACCCTTGTCTACTGATAACCAGCTTAATATAAATAAAATACAACCTCTGAAATGCCTGAATACAAATGACAGAAGTCTAAAATATAAGATGGGAGAGTTAGAATATAGCACTAAATAAGAGGTTAGATATGTTTGGTATCTCAGAGACCTGGTGGAAGGAGGACAACCAATGGGACACTGTAATACCAGGGTACAAAATTATATCACAATGACCCTTCTGTTCCTGCGAACTGGCGCCCTGTCTCCAACCTTCCTTTTCTGTTCAAGATTCTTGAAAGACTTGTTTTTCACCAACTCACCTCTCACCTTGATTCCAATCTCTCTCTTCACCCTCGCCAATCCGGATTCCAGACCAGCCATAGTACTGAAAGTATTCTCTTGGCACTTCTTAGCGAATTTCACCACTCCCACGACCGGGGTGATATATCTATCGCTGTTTCTTTGGACCTCTCTGCTGCATTTGACGTGGTAGATCACCGCACACTCCTCACTCGTCTATCAGACCTTGGTATCCACGGCACTGTCTTACAGTGGTTTTGGTCTTTCCTTTCGTCTCGCACTTTGCTGTCTGTTACATAAGAACATAAGAACATAAGATATGCCATACTGGGTCAGACCAAGGTCCATCAAGCCCAGTATTCTGTTTCCAACAGTGGCCAATCTAGGTCATACGTACCTAGCAGTTTCCCCAAGGGACACAGGTTCCACAATGCTTGTATTGGTTCAAGCATTGATATCCTGGGTCCCTTCTTAATAATGGTTTATGGACCTTTCCTCCAGGAACTTGTCCAAACCTTTTTTAAACCCAGCTACACTAACAGCCTTTACTACATCCTCCGGTAACAAATTCCAGAGTTTGATTACACGTTGAGTGAAAAAATATTTTCTTTTATTAGTCTTAAATAGTTTACCCTGTAGCTTCATTGCATGTCCCCTAGTCTTTCTATATTCTGATAAGGTAAACAATCGATCTACGTTTACCTGTTCCACTCCGTTCATTAATTTATAGACTTCTATCATATCTCCCCTCAGCCGTCTCTTTTCCAGGTTAAAGAGCCCCAACCTTTTTAGCCTTTCTTCATAGGAGTAGCCTTCCATCCCCTTTACCATTTTGGTGGCTCTTCTCTGAACCTTTTCTAAAATTGCTATATCCTTTTTAAGATATGGCGACCAGAATTGCACACAATATTCAAGGTGCGGTCTCACCATGGAACGATATAGAGGCATTATAATATCTTTTGTTTTATTTTCCATTCCTTTCCTTATCATACCTAGCATTCTATTTGCTCTCTTGGCTGCCGCTGCACACTGGGCCGAGGGTTTTAACATGGTATCCACAAGGACGCCTAAATCTTTTTCATGGGTGGTGGTTCCTAATGTGGAACCTTGCATCGTGTAACCATAGTTTGGGTTGTTCTTCCCTAGGTGCATAACCTTGCACTTCTCCACATTAAATTTCATCTGCCATTTTGATGCCCAGTCTTCCAATTTATAAAGATCCTCTTGCAATTTTCCACAATCCTCCTGGGTTTTAACAACTTTAAATAGTTTTGTGTCATCAGCAAATTTGATAACCTCACTCGTTATTCCACTTTCCAGGTCATTTATGAATATGTCAAAAAGCAGCGGACCCAGCACAGATCCCTGGGGTACACCACTATTCACCTTTCTCCATTGGGAAAATTGGCCATTTAGCCCTACCCTCTGCTTTCTATCTTTTAACCAGTTCCTGATCCACAGTAGTACACTGCCTCCTATCCCATGACTCTTTAGTTTTGCCAAAAGTCTCTCATGAGGGACCTTGTCAAAGGCTTTCTGAAAGTACAGATACACAATATCAACCGACTCACCTTTGTCCACCTGTTTATTCACTCCTTCAAAAAAACATAACAGATTAGTAAGACAAGATCTTCCTTGTCTAAAGCCATGTTGGCTGTCTCCCATTAGGTCATGACTATCTATATGCTGAGTAATTTTATTCTTTATGATGGTTTCTACCATTTTTCCCGGTACTGATGTCAGGCTCACCGGTCTGTAGTTTCCCGGATCACCCCTCGAACCCTTTTTAAAAATTGGTGTTACATTGGCGATCCTCCAATCCTCAGGTATTAGAGATGATTTTAATGATAGTTCACAGATTACTGATAGCAGGTCTGCAATCTCAAATTTCAGTTCTTTCAACACCCTTGGATGTATACCATCCGGCCCAGGTGATTTGCTACTCTTCAGTTTATCTAATAGTTGTAGGACATCTTCCCGATGTATCGATATTTCCTTCAATTCTTCCACACCTTTAAATACCACTTCAGTCGTGGGTAACATCCCTACATCTTCCTCAGTAAAGACCGAAGCAAAGAATTCATTCAGTCTCTCCGCTATCGCCTTGTCGCCTCTTAGTGCTCCTTTAACCCCTTTATCATCTAATGGACCAACTGACTCTCTCACGGGTTTTTTGCTACGAATGTACTTGAAAAGGTCTTTATTTCGCGTTTTTGCTTCCGCAGCAAGCTTCTTCTCAAATTCTCTCTTTGCCTGCCTTATCAATGCCTTGCATTTGACTTGCCAGTGCTTGTGCTGTTTCCAGGTTTCATCATTTGGCTCTTTTTTCCATTTCTTGAAAGATGCTTTTTTGGCAACAACAGCCTCTCTGACCTCAGCTTTAAACCATGCTGGCAATTTTTTGGACTTCCTTCCACTTTTCTTAAAGCGTGGAATACAGCTGGTCTGGGCTTCCAAGGTAGTATTTTTCAACAACCCCCAAGCTTGATGTACGTCTTTAACCTTTGCAACTGCTCCTTTTAGTTTTTTCTTAACTGTTTTCCTCATTCTATCATAGTCTCCCTTTCGAAAGTTAAAGGGTAGTACTGTGGATTTCCTTACTATCCCTCCTCCACTAATTAAATCAAAGGCGATCATGCTATGATCACTATTGCCAAGTGGCCCCAACACCCTTATCTCTTGCACTACATCTGGTGTTCCACTAAGGACTAGGTCTAATATTGCTTCCCCTCTGGTCGGTTCATGAACCAGCTGCTCCAAGAAGCAGTCATTTATTTCATCTAGGAACTTTATCTCCCTAGCATGTCCTGTTGTGACACTGACCCAGTCGATGCCGGGGTAATTGAAATCACCCTTTATTATTACTGCACTGTAACTTTTGCTAGCT
Organism: Ichthyophis bannanicus; assembly: GCA_033557465.1. Taxonomy (NCBI): domain Eukaryota; kingdom Metazoa; phylum Chordata; class Amphibia; order Gymnophiona; family Ichthyophiidae; genus Ichthyophis; species Ichthyophis bannanicus. The sequence continues at coordinate 1,786,015,323 of CM066031.1, read as the reverse complement.
TCCTTGATTTCTTTGAGCATTTCATCATCCATTTGTTCATTCTGGCCAGGCGGACGATAGTACACCCCCACTGCCATCGCCTTCCCCTTTTTACATGGAATTTCAATCCATAGAGATTCTACAGCAAATTTTGTTTCTTGCAAAACTTTAATCCTTTCTGACTCAATGCCCTCTCTAACATAGAGCGCAACCCCTCCACCAATTTGATCAGCTCTATCATTTCGATATAGTTTGTACCCAGGTATCACAGTGTCCCACTGGTTGTCCTCCTTCCACCATGTCTCTGATATTCCAATCATATCTAACCTCTCGTTTAGTGCTATATATTCTAACTCTCCCATCTTGTTTTGTAGACTTCTAGCATTTGCATACAAGCATTTTAGAGACTGTATTTTATTCATATTAATTTGGCTATTGGTAGACATGGGTAATTTGGGATCTTTAAGTTCTGTCTGCTCCATACTCGAGGGCATTTGGGCTACTTGACTCTTTTTGGTAACCTCTCTGCTTTTTGTAGTATCCTTCAAGGATACATTTTTCCGAACCATGCGCTCTTGGGCGACTGTCGGCTTTCCCCTATTATCTAGTTTAAAAGCTGCTCTATCTCCTTTTTAAAGGTTAATGCCAGCAGCCTGGTTCCATCCCGGTTAAGGTGAAGCCCATCCCTTCGGAAGAGCCCCTCCTTTCCCCAGAATGTTCCCCAGTTCCTAACAAATCCGAACCCCTCATCTCTGCACCATTGTCTCATCCACGCATTGAGACAATTAAAAAAGGGCTGCTACACAGTACCTTGTCCTGTGCTGCTGAGGAAAACTATATTCTGATTTGATTTAAATTATAGCTCTTTGCTGCTACTAGGCTCTAACCTATTATGAAATTTAAACTACAAGCTCTCTGCTGGATTCTAAATTTAACCAGAAAGCTCTCTTCTGTGTTTTAATTTGAAACTAAAAGTTTCATCACCTCTCCCTCCCTCCCTCTTCATTGTGGTGTCCCCCAGGGTTCTATCCTCGCTCCCCTTCTCTTTAATGTCTTCCTTGCTCCCCTGGCCTTGCTTATACAACAGGCTGGCATCTCAGCCTACTTCTTTGCTGATGATATTCTTCCGGCCCACCACACAAGTCCCTTCAGCCCCGGATCTCTCTGCTCTCAACACCTGCCTTACCTTTGTTTCCGACTGGTTTGCTAGCAACTACCTACATGTTAATCCCTCAAAGTCGGCCGCTATTTGGTTCACCCTTGGTGCCCCTTCTCCCACTTTGGCGCCTCTTATGGTTGCTTCCCCGATTCCTCTGGTCTCTGTTCTTTGCTATCTCAGTGTTACTCTTGATTCCTTCCTCTCCTTTCACCAACACATCTCCACACTTGTACTAGCTTATTCTTCCATCTTCGTAGCATCCGGGCTGTTTGTCCTTTTCTTCCCCTCTCCTCTCTTACTACTCTTGTCCTTTTTTTGGTGATTTCTTGACTCGATTACTGCAACTCACTCTTCGCAGGTCTCCCCCAATATCAGCTTCATCGTCTCCAAATAGTTCAGAACACAGCTGCACGACTTCTCACTCACTCCTCCCCTTGGGCTCATGTGACTCCCTGTCTTCTTTCCCTTCACTGGCTTCCTATCAAAGTTTGTTTCCTGTACAAGCTTCTCACCATTACTCATAAGGTTCTTCACACCAGTACACCCCAGTACCTCGCCGACATCATCTACCTCCAGCCAACTCCCTGTCTACTTCGTTCAGCCCACAGTAATCGTTTCTTCCTTCCGTCCCCTGCCCAGGCCCACCTCGAATCGACCCATCATGCTGCTTTTTTCTTCTTGAGTCCTGCCCTCTGGAACTCTCTGCCCCATCTTCTCCATACTGAAGCATCCTTTTCCCGGTTTAAGGCTCTTCTCAAGACCCATCTCTACTGCCAGGCCTGTGATCTCCCTATTCCTCCCTATTTCTATTCACCAAGATGCCACTGAACTACTCTCCTCTGCAAAATCGCCTTACATTTTCTGGTATTCAGGTTACAGCCCCTCCATCCCCCAACAGTCTTGTCTATCACCTCTTGTCTTGGTCTTTATTTGTAGCATCCTTCTTCTTTATCTTTAGTGTCCCCCTGGGTCTACCGCTGTCCCTATTCTTTTCTATTGGCTCTCCTATTGTACCGATGGCATTCCTTCTTCCTCCTTTACCTTCACCAGTTGCACTTGGTTACTATAGTACACTGCTTTGACGCTCCGGCAATGGGCGGTATATCAAATGTTTTGAATAAAGAATAAAGTAGATCAAATTGGTGGAGGGGTTGCGCTGTATGTTAGAGAGGGCATTGAGTCACACAGGATTAAAGTTTTGCAGGAAGCAAAATATATTGTAGAATCTCTATGGATAGACATTCCATGTAAAAAGGGGAAGGCAATGACAGTGGGGGTGTGCTACTGATCACCTGGCCAGAATGAACAAATGGATGATAAAATGCTCAAAGAAATCAGGGATGCTCACAAAAGTTACAATACAGTAATAAGAATGGGTGATTTAAATTACCCCAGTATCAACTGGGTCAGTGTCATGACAGGACATGCTAGGGAGATAAAGGGGTATGTTTACTAAACTGCGGTAATGTCAGTCGCGTTAGGTTCCGCGGTAAAAGCAGAAACGGCCAAATAAGGACATGGGTGGTACATCGTTACCGATAACGCGCGTTACCAGGCGCCATAGCCTAACAAGCGTTAAAAAACACTGTGTAGAGCGCCACGCAAGGCGCCCTGTACGGCGCCCATAAGGCATTTGATAAGGTGTCAAGCAAGGTGTTTAGAGCTGTAGCACAATGGTTAATACACTGACTAATAGTGCAGGGATTGTGAGTTCAATCCCCCTGTGGGTCTAATGAGTAAAGCTGCCTGAGACATTACCTTTTACTTTAAATCAGTGCTGTCTGAAGCATTCTGTTTTTTAATTTTAATTAGTGCTGCCAGCAAACACACCCTCACAGGGCCGTAACCTAAGGTGCCGCATAAGGCATCCTATAAGGCACCCCAGAGGGCACATTATAAAGTGCACTGTCCGCCAAGGCACCCTAGAATGTCCCCTATGGGGCACTTTATAGAGCGCATTATAGGGTGCCTCATAGGGCACTGTATAGGGCGCCTGATGAGGCACCGTAAGGAGACAGCACTGTGCAGGTTTTTTGCTGGCAGCACCAATTTAAATTTAAAAAAAGAAAATGCCTCAGACAGCCCTACCAAATAACCCCACTGTGGGATCAAAACCATGACCTCTGGCTCCACAGACAGTGAAGTAACTAGTGGGCCACATCGCTAGTGCTACTAACAAATCCCTGGCTGGCTGCTGAAGGACGTCAGGTCACCACACAAACTTTCTGCTGTGGTGGCCAGGGTTGGATTGGACCAGCCACACCCATGATGCACTGCACATGCAAATCAGCAGTCTACAGATGGTCACATGTTGCAGTATGCACCCCCCCAGCACCTCGGCCTGGTGGAGGGTCCTGACCATGTGCAACCCCACAGCACCTCAGCCTGGTAGGGGGTACTGACCGTGTGTGTTACTGCTACAGAGTGGCTAGAGACCGTCACAGTGGAGGGTCCTGTGCTCACCCTGAGGGTGAGGTGGGGTGCCCAGCACCATTTCCGCAGCACCTGGCTTTGCTGCGATGGGCTATGCTACAGGTCCACGTCCGTGCCACTGTGTGCTAGGTAGTCCCTGCAGATACCCCTAGCATTTGCCTATGTCCATCTGTATATCATGTCTTGCCTGTGTGGACTATGATGCACCTGGAATAGTGCATACACTGTGTGGGTGCCATGGTCACATGATTTCATGTTGGGGGGGGGGGGGTTTGGGCCCATAGGTGGTTTACGTACCAACACCCAACCCCTTCTCTGTGGCTCAGGGTGGGAAACAGGATTTCCAACCAAAAGATCGACATTTTACCCCCCTGCACTGGTGACAGTAGAGGGGACCATTCACCCCAGTCCTGCTGGGGAATGGACACCCCTCCAGGGCAGTCGATGCAGAACTGTATGCCTCCATACATTGGGCAGTGACAGACAGAAGACCTGGTACTGCACAGCTGCCCCCCACCACCATCTGACATCCTCCAGCAGCAAGCAAAGTGAGTCACCAGCCGCTGCTCCCTGCAAGGTGTGCCAACCACACACATACTAACTGCAAACAGTCTGCTTGCTAGTCCATAGTGCATGTTCCTGGAGGTGACATGCACACACACACCAAGCAGATAAGTCAGTGATTGGGTTCCAGAGGACAGAGCCCATATATCTCACTTCAGAGGAACACTATGTAGCACTATGGGGGAACCCAGCCATGCCGTGGTCACTGCACAAACAGGGTGAGCATGACCTCACAGCAGGACATTGCATGGCCACCCTGTCCGTGTAGGTGGTGGGCAGGCACTACAATGTCCCAGCCATTGCCCTGGGCCCTGTGCAGGTGCACCCTGCCCAGGCCGCCCTGTCCGGCTATACCCACAGTACCTTGCTCCTCATTATGCACATTGGAAGGCCAATACTGGCAACAGTGCTAGCAGTGTGGGCTGCAGAGGGTGTTGGCAAACACCACACACTGGATAGACTGACGCACACCCCCACACCTATGCCAGCATTGTGCACCTATGTAGGCTTTTGGCAGCCCAGGACACCGCACCAGTCCTGGGCACAGTGCAGGCATGGCTATGGTATGCAGTACTGTTAGGGTCTCTCCCCAAGGTGGTGGACACTGTCAGGTACCAGACCTGACACACACTCCACAGACATCACAGAGGTTGGTATGCTACAGCCCACTGGGCAGCTTGTGCTAACCTTATGGATTGCTATATGCCAGTTATCATAGCAACCTTTTGCTATCTGTGTACCGTATTCCCGGGTTTTGGGTGGCATTGCTAAGGTATGCAAGTGCTAGTATTGGGAGATGCACACAGGGCCCAACATCCTGCCTCTCCAGGAGGCTGTGGCTAATGGGGCCTGTGGGTGCGGGTGTTTCCGCCCCTGTGGGTCACTGCTCTTGGACAGGGGTTCCCAACTCCAGTCCTGGTGGGCCGCACCATGTTCGGGTTTTCATGCTGTCCCTGATGAATATGCATGAGATACATCTGAATACCATGGGGGCGGCGCATCGACATACAGCACAGGCATCTTTATTGCAGACAGCATGGAACCTGAATGTTGTTTGGACCTCCGGGACTGCATTTGAGAGACTCTGCTCTAGGTAATGCGCCTGTTTGTGGTGTCTGTGCTCTGTAGGGTAAAATGTAGGTGTTCCAGGCATGTTTATTCTATCAGCACTAAAAGGTTACGTCTTTCTTACCACAGTCTATTACTGAATAAACCTATGGGGACAGAGTTGGCAGGGACCACAGCTAGGGTTTGAACCTGTGACCTTCTGCTCCTGAGCACACTGGCTATGCATACTGCACCACACTGATGCCACAAGGACAGGTCATTCCCTGGAGGTACCATGACTGTTTGTCATACGGAGCCTGTCTGTTGCAGTGCACGGCACCCACCTAGACCGGGCTAGGCCATGGTCTGCTGCAGCCAGGTGCCACTGCCCCCTCCACCACCTGTACGCCCTCCGCCACCATGCTAACATGTCCTTCTATTGGAGACAGCATGACACCTGCATGATTTGTAGCCCTCCCGGACTGCATTTGGCAGACTCTGCTCTAGGTATGTGCCACACTGCGCCACACTGATGCCACAGGGACAGATCATTCCCTGGAGGTACCATGACTGTTTGTCATATGGAGCCTGTCTGTTGCAGTGCACAGCACCCACCTACATGGGTCTGGGCCATGGCCTGCTATGGTCAGATGTCACTGCCCCCTCCGCCACCAGTACCCCTCTGCTGCCATGCTGCCATGCCCTTCTGCTGGTGGTGCTGGTGGTGTGCAGTCTCGGACCATCCAGTGTGCGGGTAGGCAGCTGACTATGGTGTGGGTAATGGTGTAGGGGTGCCTGGATGGACGTCCACGCTTCCCCCCAGCACCGCCTGCCACTGTTCTGTGCCCTTAGGGGTAGCTGCTGGGTACTGTCCCCTGTGACACTGCGGGAGACACACTCGTGCCCATGTTGGGCCCTCATCAGTTGCTGTCTAGCTCTACTGTTTACTCATTCCTATGGGCCAACTGAGCATCACCCTAGTCCCCACTGTGGCCCAGCTGCACCACAGCATGTGCCGCCTGCAGCCCTCTGTATCCCCTTTTCCAGCATCTGCCCAGTTACCCATTCCAACATGCCCACCCTGCTGTTGTGGAACATGTGCATGCCATAGGGAACCTGTCCACTAACAAGGGGAAGCCCTGATCTGCACTATTTCACTGTGGGATCATTCTTCTTCTATGGGGACAGAGCATACACCCTTCCACAGTTAATATCTTTTTCTGAGGCTTTATCAGTGGTGTTTATTGCTGTTTCCCATTGATATCACTATTGGCTAGCTTGGGTATGTTTTGTTCCTCGTTTCTTCTGGTCATTTTCACTGCTTATTTGCCCTTTTGTTCCGTGCACATGTATCACACTTATCACGTTTTGTGGGTTTCCCTGCCTATGCTGTACATTGCTGACACTTAAATGGTTTCTCTCCCCTGCAAATGTGCATCTAACGGCAGGTTTTCATTCGCGGTAGGATTCAGCCCTTGAGTTCAGGGCATTAGTGTGCCTGGAGCCTCTCCCCACCCACTTTCCGCCCATTGACCCCTTCTCTCCACCCTCTCTCCACCTTCTGCGGTGTTTTACCGCGCCACAGAGCTTTACAATTGTTATGTGACGTTAACGCGCGTTCTGAGACGTTAACGATCGTTAACATCTCAGAACGCTCATTAACGTTACATAACGATCATTAACGTTACATAACGCGCGTTATGTAATGTTACCGCAGTTTAGTAAACATGCCATAAAGTTTCTATATAAAATAAATGACTGTTTCTTGGAGCATCTGGTTCATGAACTGACAAGAGGGGTAGTTATTTTGGACTTATGTTTTTAGTGGAACACAGGATCTGGTGCAAGAGATAAGGGTGTTGGGGCCACTTGGAAATAGTGATCATGGCATGATCGCATTTGATTTAATAAATGGAGGATGTATGGCAAGGAAATCCACAGTACTAACTTTTAACTTTAAAAAGGGAGGCTATCATAAAATAAGGAAAACAGTTAAGAAAAAAACTGAAAGAAATAGCTACAGAGGTTAAATATTTACATCTAGCATGGGCGTTGTTTAAAAATACTATCTTGGAAGCCCAGAACAGATGTATTCCACACTTTAAGAAAAGTGGAAGGAAGGTCAAAAAACTGCCCGCATGGTTTAAAGGTAAAGTCAGGGAGACTGTTGTAGCCAAAAAAGCATCTTTCAGGAAATGGAAAAAGGAGCCAAATGACAAATACTGGAAACAGCACAAGCACTGGCAAGTTGATTGAAGGAAAAAGTGGGATACAAATCTGTATAAATAAATAATTTAGATGCAAGGGATTGATAAGGCAGGCATAGGGAGAATTTGAAATAAAGCTTTCTGTGGGAGCAAAAATGCATAATAAAAGCTTTTTCAAGTACATTCATAGCAAAAAAAAAAACCTATGAGAGAGTCAATTGGACCATTAGATGATAGAGGATAAAAGGACATTAAGAGGGGACAAGGCCATGGCGGAGAGACTGAATGAATTCTTTGCTTCATTCTTTACTGAGAAAGATGCAGGGAGGTTACCTATGCCTGAAATGGTATTTAAAGGTGATGCACTGGAAGAATTGAAATAAATATTGATAAACCAGGAAAATGTATTGCAATTATTTCCAGGACCGGATGGTATACATCCAAAGGTGTTGAAAGAATTGAAATATGAGATTGCAGACCTACTATTAGTAATCTGTGAACTATCATTACAATTATCTGTAATACCCGGAGTGGAGAATGACCAATGTAACGCCAATTTATAGAAAGGGTTCAAGGGGTGATCTGGGAAACTACAGACTGTTGAGCCTGACGTCAGTACTGGACAAAATGGTAAGAAACCATTATAAAGAACAAATTACTGAACATTTAGGGGTATGTTTACTAAACCGCGCTCATGTGCGTGGCGCACATTAGCGTGCGCTAAGGTACCTTAGCGCACGCTAATGATGCGTATTTGTGCCCCGCACATGTGTGCGCCGCACTAAAGTGCCCGCTCATGTGCGCGGCGTGCTGATGTGCAATAGAGGAGTGGAAAGGCTCCCGGAGTGCGGAGGAAGGCTCCCCAGGGGCGGAAAGAAGGGTTCAATGGGTGGAGAGTGGGAGGGGAGAGGCTCCCCGCACACGAGCGGGGCTGAAATTCAAGACAAAAAATACCGCGAGTGAAAACCTCGCGGTAGAGCCAATTTAAAGGGAAGAGAAACCATTTCTGTCAGCAATGTACAGCAAAACCAGGGAAACCTACAAAACAGTGATAAGTGTGATACATGTGCACGGTACAAAAGTGCAAATAAACATTGAAAATATCCTCAACAAAATCTAAAAAATTATAATCCAGCTTGGCAATAGTGATAGTAATGGGAAACATCAAAAAACACTCCCAAGAAAGCCGCAAAAAATAAATATGAATTTTAGAAGGGTCTACGCTCCGTCCCCATACAAGGTGAATGATCCCACAGTAAAATAGCACTGATCAGGGTTTCCCTCTCCATTGGACAGGTTACCTATGGCATGCACATTTCCACAACAGCAGGGCGGGCAGGTCGGAATGGGAAATTGGACAGATGCTGGGAAAGGGGATACAGAGGGCTGCAGGCGGCACATGCTGTGGTGCAGCTGGGGCACAGGGCGGACTAGGCAGATGCCTAGATGGCACCTAGGAATGCTGAAACTGAACAGCAGCCAGACAGCAACTGATGAGGGCCCAACATGGGCACGAGAGCGTTTATCACAGTGTCACAGGGGATAGTACCTAGCAGGTACCCCCAAGGGCACAAAACATTGGCAGGCAGTGATTGGGGGACGTGCGGACAAATTTGCAGGCACCCCTACCCCAGAACATGCACCATAGTCAGCCACCTACCCGCACACAGGATGGCCTGAGACTGCGTACCACCAGCACCACCAGCAGAAGGGCATGTCAGCAGGGTGGCACAGGGGTACTGGAGGTGGAGGGGGGCAGTGGCAGCTGCCCAGAGCAGACCATGGCCTAGCACTGTGTAGGTGGGTGCAATGCACTGCAACAGACAGGCCCTGCCAGACAAACAGTCATGGTATCATCAGGGAATGCACTGTTTTTGTGGCAACACGGTGGTGCAGTGCACACAACCAGCGTGTTTGCAGACAGAAGGTCACAGGTTCAAGCCCCAGCTGGGGCTCCTGCCAATCCAGTCCCCATATTTTACCCACATAACTAGTGATAGTAAAGACGAACCTGTATTGCGGAGAACATAAGCATGGCTCAAACACCTCTATTTTACCCTACAGAGCACAGACACCAGAAACATGCACATTACCTAGAGCAGATTCCCCCAAATGCAGTCCTGGAGGGCCACAAAACCTTCAGAGTTTATGCTGTCTCCAATCTAAGGATGGAGCGGTACTGGTGGTGGAGGTGGCAGCAGCTGGTGGCCACAGCAGACCATGGCCTAGCCCTGTCCAGGTGGGTGCCATGCACTGCAACAAACAGGCCCTGTCGGATGTACAGTCATGGACTCCCCAGGGAATGCAGCATATCTGTGGCAATACAGTGGTGCAGTGCACACAGACAGTGTGTGCAAGAACAGAAGGTCACAGGTTCAAAGCCCAGCTGGGGCTACTGCCAATCCAGTCCACATATTTTTCCCACAACTAAACCGTGATAGTAAGGACAAACCTTTATTGCAGAGAACATACGCATGGTTAATACGCCTATATTTTACCCTACAGAGCACAGACACCATAAACAGGCGCATTACCTAGAGCAGAGTCTCCCAAATGCAGTCCTGGAGGGCCAAACACCATTCAGGTTCCATGCTGCCTCTAATACAGATGCCTGTGCTGCATATCTATGCACCACCCCCATGGTATGAAGATGTATCTCATGCATATTCATGAGGGACAGCATGAAAACCCGAACAGTGTTTGGCATACCAGGACTGGAGTTGGGAACCTCTGCCGTAAAGCAGCAGCCAACAGGGGCAGGGGCAGACACACCCACACCCACAGGCCCCATTAGCCAATGCCTCCTGGAGAGGCAGGACATTGGGCCCTGCGTGCATCTCCCAATACTAGCACTTGCATACCTTAGCAATGCCACCCTACACCTGGGTATACGGTACACAGCTATCAAACGTCTCCTATGATTACTGGCAGATAGCAATTCCTACGTTAAGCACAGTTTGCTCATTGAGCTCCATCATAACAATCTTTCTGATGTCTGTGGTGTGAGCTGCAGGTCTGGTCTCTGACAGTGTTTACCACCCTGGGGAGTGACCCCCAACAGTATTGCGTACCATATCCATGCCTGTACTGTGCCCAGGACTGATGTGGTGGCCAGGGCTGCTAAACTCCTCTATAGTAGCACAATGCTGGCATAGGTGTGGGTGTGTGTGTCTGTCTATCCAGTGTGTGGTGGCTGCAAACACCCTCCACAGCCCACACTGCCAGCACTGTTGCCAGTATTGGCCTGCCAATGTGCATAATGAGGAGCAAGGTGCCATGGGTATAGCCCGGACAGGGTGGCCTGGCCAGGATGCATCTGCACAGGGCATAGGGCACTGGCTGGGACATTTTAGTGCCCGACCACCACCTACACAGACAGGGTGGCCTCAGCATGTCCTGCTGGGAGATCACTATCACCCTGACTGTGCAGTGACCACAGCGTGGCTAGGCACCCCCATAGTGCTATGTAGTATTTTTTTCTTATGATATTTATGGTTTTCCTTTTGGAGCCCAGTCACTGACTTATCTGCTTGTTGTGTATGCTGACATCCCAGTTCTGGGTGCATGCATTTCCACCAGGAACATGGACTAGCTAGCAGACTGTTTGCAGCTGGTATGTGTCTTGATGGAGTGCCTTGCAGGGTGCAGCGGCTGAAGGCTTGCTGCAGCAGAATATCAGATAGTGGTGGGGTGCAGCTTAGCATATCCAGGCCTAATGTCTGTCTGCTATTGTGTTATGGATGTGTACAGAGCTGCATTGATTGCCCTGTAGAGTGTCTGTTCCCCAGCAGGACTGGGGTTGATGGTCCCCTCTACTGCCACCATTGCAGGGAGGTAGAATGTGCATCTGTTGATGGGAGACCATGTTTACCACCCTCAGCCCTGGAGGAGGAGGAGGGTGGTGGTACATAATCCTCCTAGGGGTCCATGGGGGCTACACCTGATTGAGACAGACAAATATATCCAAGATGTTTCTGCAGAAACTACCTATCTCACACATTAGCACTGCTGGAGACCAGCAACATGGCCTATTTCTGCCATGGAAGGTGCTGTGGACCTGGTGCTGGGCGTCCCACTGCACACTCAGGGTGAGCACAGTAGACACACAATGTGACGGTGTGTAGCTACTCTGTGCCAGTAACACACATGGTCAGTACCCCCTACCAGGCCGAGGTGCTGTGGGGGTGGACATGGTCAGTTCCCCCTACCAGGCCGAGGTGCTGTGGGGGTGCATACCCCATCTTGTGTTCATTTGTGGACAGCTGATTTGCATGTGCAGTGCATCATGGGTACGGGTGGCCTAACTCTATCCTGGTGACCACAGCAGACTGTCTGTGTGGTGACGTGCAGTCCCTCTACAGCCAGCCAGGGGCATGTTAGCAACTGTAGAGCTGTAGCCCACTGGCTACTTCACTGCCTGTGGAGCCAGAGATCATGAGTTCAAACCCACAGTGGGGTTATTTGATAGGGCTGCTCAAAGCATTATCTCTTTTTAATGTACATTATTGCTGCCAGCAAAAACACTCTCTGCGTACTGTACCCATAAGGTGCCTCAGAGGGCACTTTATAGGGCGCCCTATAGGGCACCTTATGGTTACCGTCCATATAAGGTGCACTATACGTTATCCTGTGGAGCGACTTATAGGGTGCCCTATAGGGGACATTTTAGGGTGCCATGGCGGACAGTGCACTTTATAATGTGCCCTATGGAGTGCCTTATAGGGTGCCTTATGCGGCACCTTCAGTTACGGCACGTGAGGGCGTGTTTGCTGGCAGCAATTAATAAAATACAAATGAAGTGCTGCAGGAAACAATACATACATTGCAAAGCTGATGCCTCAGCCATCCTTACATATTAGGCACACTGGGGAACAAACTCATGACCCCTGTATCAGCAGTCAGTGCCTTAACCATTGTGCTACACTGCTGTTCCTCCTTGCATGTCAGCGCACCTACTTCAGATTTCCATGCGTTTAAATGCACAGTGCTGCCATCAAACACAGTGCTATGACCTTGCTGTGCCTCATAGGGCACCCTATATGGCGCCCTATAGGCCACCCTTTCAGCAACATTGTAGGGTGCCATGGCGGACAGTGCACTTTAAAATGTGCCCTCTGGGGTACCCTATGAGGTGCCTTATGCAGCACCTTATGTTACAATACTTTGAGGGTGTGTTTGCTGGCAGCACTAATTAAAATAAAAATAAAATGCCCCCTACAGCAATATTACCTATAACAGTTAATGCCTCAGCCAGCCTTCTTCATTAGGCACAGTGGGGGGACTGAATCCATGACTCCTGCATCATTGGTCAGTGTCTTAACCATTGTGCTACACTGCTGCTCCTCCTTGCATGTCAGCGCACCTAATTATGATTTTCATTCCTTAAGCTGCACAGTGCTGCCATCAAAAACAGTGCTGTGACCTTGCGGTACCTCATACGGCACCCTATAAAGTGCCCTATAAGCAACATTCTAGGGTGCCTTGGCGGACAGTGCACTTTAAAATGTGCCTTATGGGGCGCCTTATGTTAACACGCTTTGAGAGTGCGTTTGCTAGTAGAAGTAATTAAAATATAAATAAAATGCCTCCTAAAGCAATCTTCCCCATGATAGGTAATGCCTCAGCCAGCCTTTTTCATTCGGCACAGTGAACCCATGATCTCTGCACCATCGGTCAGTGTCTTAACCATTGTACTGTGGCTCTGGTCCTGTGCTTGCACATCAGCGCGCCACTTATGCTTCCTGCGCAAGTTTCTCATGCGCTAATGTGCGCGGCACACATGAGCGCAGTGCACATTAGCGCATGATTAATCCAGGTTTTGCTTTTTTCTGACTGAAACGCCCACTCCTTATATGGCATCCCACACAATAGCGTGGCGCGCACCTAACGGGGTTTTAGTAAACATACCCCTTAGAAACATAGAAAAATGATGACAGAAAAAGACCACATGGCCTATCTAGTCTGTTCTTCCATATCAACAACTACAACACTCCTCTTTTTTCCTTTTGAGATCCTCTGTGTTTGTCCCATGCTTTTTTTAATTCAGATACTGTCCTCATCTCCACCACCTCCACTGAGAGACTATTCCATGGATCCACCACTCTTTCCATAAAGAAATATTTCCACATATCACTCCTGAATCCATCCCCTTTCACCCTCATCCCATGACACCTCACAGCAGAACTTGCTTTCAATAGAAAGAGGCTCTCCCCCTGTGCATTTATGCCAAGGAGGAACTTAAACATCTCAATCATATCACCTCTATCCCGCCTTTCCTCTAAGGTGTACATATTAAGATCTGTAAGTCTGTTCTCATATGCTTTATAATGAAGACCACTAACCATTTTAGTAGCCACCCTCTGTACTGACTCCATCCTGTTTATATCCTTTTGAAGGTGCGGTCTCCAGAATTGCACACAATACTCCAAATGAGGTCGCAACAAAGACTTATAAAGAGGCACTATCACCTCCTTTTTTCTGCTAGCCATTCCTCTCCCTATGCACCCAAGCATCCTTCTAGCTTTTGCTGTCACCTTTTCTACCTATTTAACTACTTTAAGATCATCAGACACAGCCACACTGAGGTCCCATTCTTCTTTAGTGGACAAAAGTACTTCATCCCCTATACTACAATACCAGATCACCTCCACCAGTAGTACTACGAACCTAGACTCCATCACCATATCAAATAAATACAGCAACATCAATATGTTCTATAGGGCCCCATCACCCTCTCCAGATGATCTAGCCACCATTATAGACACTGCTGGAAATCCTCTGAACCCTCGTTCCCAAAACTGGGTGATGGGAGATTTTAACCTTCCCTCATTCCAGGACAACCACGCTGAGGCCTTTATAGAAGCCCTCACCGAGTTAGGCTATATCCAACTAGTGAACTCCCCCACACATGTAAAAGGAAATAAACTCGACCTAATATTCGCCCCAAAAGATATAATCAACGCTTCACTAAAGACTGACCCCACTGTAAAACCAGTACCATGGTCCGATCACAGCCTGATAATTTTCCAGATACCTTCACACCAAACACAAATTGTGAACCAGACCACAAGTGAACCTACAGTATCTCTCAAAAAACGGTTCCGACATTTCAATTTGGATGAAACCATGATGAGAATTTAGCAGCTCCAAAACCCTCCCTCTCAATGCCTTGATGACATGATTACCTCATGGAATACATGCCTGGATGCCAAATCCAAAATATCTATTACCAATAAGGTAGTGAGAACAAGGAAAAATGCACCGTGGTTCTCCCCCGAACTCCGAACATCACTTCTCAAACTTAGAAGACTCGAAAGATCATGGCGACGATCCCGTTCAACAGAAAAACTCGAACTCTACAATGAACATCTCAAAAGACACCGAGCAGACGTAACAGCAAGAATGAAACAATTCCATGCAGAGTTATTACAACGCTCTATAAACAAGCCTCATGAGCTCTTTAGCATAGTTAAGACCTTAGCAAAAGAGCCCTCGTCCACACAACCAGTCCTCCCTGACCCTCAAGAATATGCCGACTTCCTGCGTACCAAGGCAAACCAGTCCAACACTTGTACCGCAAATAATTCCCCCCTAATGACCCATCCACATACCGCAACAACTCTCACCAAACACACCATCACCGAGTTCTCTGCCCCATCGGCAAGAAACATACAGGACATTGTCTCCTCCATAAACACCACCATTGCACCGAATGACCCATGTCCGGCATTTTGGATAAAAACTCTGAGGACCGAACTCAGCCCCTTCCTCTCCAAACTCATTGCATTATCTTTCTCAACGTATAAATTCCCCAATAGCCTAAAACAGACAGCGATAAGACCGCTACTAAAG
Organism: Ichthyophis bannanicus; assembly: GCA_033557465.1. Taxonomy (NCBI): domain Eukaryota; kingdom Metazoa; phylum Chordata; class Amphibia; order Gymnophiona; family Ichthyophiidae; genus Ichthyophis; species Ichthyophis bannanicus. Next base: position 1,786,000,083 of record CM066031.1, on the reverse strand, counting down.
AATAGCAAACTGGACCCAGCAAGAATGGACTCCTTCAGGCCGATATCAAGTATCCCGCTTCTGGCAAAAATTATTGAAAAGGTTGTACAACAACAACTTCACCAATATAATGAAATAAGATGCACCCCTCGACCCTTGCCAACATGGCTTTCGTGAAGCGCATGGGGTTGAAACACTCTTGACCACGTTATTCAACACGCTTATCATTGGATTGGACAACATCAAACAAGGGTTTGCACTGATCTTCCTGGACATTGTGGCAGCCTTTGACATGGTATGTCATGAAATACTCCTCTCCCGCCTCAGCGAGAAGGGCATCCAGGGAAATGCATTATCATGGTGTGCATCATATTTAACAGATCGATGGCAACATGTACGCTCCGGCCCCTCCACATCCGCACCTTTTCTCCAAGAAAAAGGCGTTCCCCAAGGATCATCACTGTCAGCACTACTATTCAACATTTATATGCAGTCCTTATGTAATATCATCCACTCCTTCAACATTAACTATGCCGATGATGTCCTCCTCTACATGCCTTTCCTATTGGACAAACCAGACCTTGCACCCCTCTCTGCCTGTTTTGATGCGGTCACGGATTGGCTACATTCACAGAAGCTAAAAATAAACTTTAAAAAAACAGAGGTCCTTTTCCTCACAAGGAATTCATCATTCACTCCACCTAGCTCCCTGAAGGTCCGAGATGCTGAACTCACAAGCAAATCATCTATCCGGTACCTTGGAGTTATCATTGACCAACAGCTCAATATGAAGGATCAGATAAGCAATATGGTAAAAGCAGTTTACAACAAGATTAGAACACTTCGCCACCTGAGACCGCTCCTGGAACCTGAAGATTTTCGATCTGTCTACCAAGCTCTTGTAACCCCACATCTTGAATACGCGAACGCCATATTACACAGCCTTCCAAAAGCCATCATAACCCCGCTGCAACTAGCCATGAATGCAGCCGCCAGAATTCTGCAAGGGGCACCAAGGAAGGAACATATAACACCAATATTAAAACAACTGCACTGGCTTCCGGTCCAAAGCAGGATAACATTTAAGGTGCTTACACTTACATTCAAAGCCATTAACAACTGCTCCTCTACATCAATCATAGATCTTATCCAGATGACACCCCCTAATAGAACGAGAAGATCAGCCACTATAAATACTTTGATTCTACCAAGGCAGATAACAGAATGCTCACAAGCAGCAAGATCCAGGGCTTTTTCACTATATGCACCTACCTGCTGGAATGCCCTTCCCCATGCTATCAGGGCTATCAAAGTCATCGCCCAGTTTAGAAAGGCACTTAAACATCATCTCTTCCTACAGTACTAACACTGACCAGGGCCACTCCCCACAGAAAGCCACGCCCAGTGACCCACATAAACAACCCGTGAGTAACATCCACGTAAGATTGAAACCAAGCATGCCGGACACGGATCCTCCTGACAAATAGTATCTCTTATCAACCTACTATCAGCCAATACTCAGCTGAGCCGATAGGACACAATTGAATCATTTCCATACGTATGCTGTAAGTTACCTGTATATAGCTGTATATAGTTACCCTGTTATTACCTGTACATATACCCACGTTATATTGTAAATCCAGTGCAGACCACCTGTGCTGGACAGTTATATTTTGATGTAAACTGCACTGATACAGAAGAGCGCGGTATATAAGAAAGATAAATAAATAAATAAATACTATATTGCTCCTTTGGATTGCTGCAGCCCAAATGCATGACTTTGCATTTTTTAACATTAAATCCCAGCTGCCAAATTCTAGACCATTCTTTAAGCTTAGCTAGATCCCTCCTCATATTATCTACACCTTCATGGGTGTCTACTCTATTGCAGATTTTGGTATCATCCGCAAAGAGGCAAACCTTACCCAACAGCCCTTCTGCTATATCACTAACAAAGATGTCAAAAAGAATTGGACCAAGGACAGATCCCTGGGGCACACCACTGGTAACTTCCTTCTCCTCAGAGTGAACTCCATTTACCTGTACCCCTTGTCGCCTCCCACTCAACCAATTTCTAACCCAAACAGTAACTTTAAAGTCCATCCCTAGGGTTCTCAGTTTGTTTATAAGTCACCTGTGAGAAACAGTGTCAAAGGCTTTACTGAAATCTAAATACACCACATCTAGGGCTCTCCCTCAGTCCAACTCCCTGGTCATCCACTCAAAGAAATCAATCAGATTACTTCTGCTTTTGTATAAAGGGACCACATGAGCCTCTCTCCGGTCCTTTGGCACAACTCCCAACTCCAATGAGCAGGGGCAGTTCTACCATTAGGCCAACTGAGGCGGTGGCCTCAGGCGGCAGTTTTTAGGGGGCAGCACTGATTTGCCATTCCCTAGAAACTGCCTAAGGTAGAACCGCCGATGCCGTCCATCAAATGAAAACCACTCTAAAATTAGCCTAGATCTTGTTAAACGGTGTAACACCCTATAGTCGCTTAAAATCAGTTTAATATTTTATATTTAATATTTTAAACCCATCAACCACGAACGTATTACTAATGTCACTTCTCAAAATATCATCATATGAAGCGCTGGCCTCAGTACATTCTTATAGCACTACAGCAAGGGTGTTAACCCATTAACTGTGCCACATGTCACATCAATGGCCAACTGCATATAATGATATATTTTAAAACAACATATGTTACACTTTTGCCAACAATTTGTCATTCAATAAATTCTCATCAAACTGGCAGTTTATATCAAAATACAACCTCACTCTTACGTTTAAACAACCCTGTCCAGCCACTGCCAATTGCTCATTGCATTCTCAATACATTTCACATTAATACATTTTTAATGACAAATATAGCACTAAACTACAGTAACCAGTATATTATTAAACTATGATAGCCAATAGGCGAGACTCGGTAGTCTACTCTCAGTCCAATACCAAATTCTTGTGCTGTTCAATGACTTTGTATGATGTCCATTCAACTTTTCATCGTCCTAGTTTTCAATGATGATTCTGATGACGAAAATCACAAAAATATAGTCACTTATCTTGTCAGCCGCACTTTACCAACTGGCTGGAGTAGAGCCATTCCCGCTGAACAATCCAACGCCTACTCTGGGCGCCCCTTGCATTTCACCTCCCGGTTTCTTCAGGGAACTGCATGATTTGGCTTCATTTGTTTTGCTGCCCACGTTTCAATGCTCTGCTCTGCGAACTTAGCTCTCCTCCAACATCTCAATAGATGCGCGGCGATAACCTCGGGCCCCACCCCGCCGTCAAAAAGATGTCTGCTTTCAATGATGAATCGGTGAGGTGAGGAGGGAAGGGAGCAGACAAGGGGGGCCAGGAAGGTAGCAGACAAGGGGGGGCCAGGAAGGGAGCAGACAAGGGGGACCTGGAAGGGAGCAGACAAGGGGGGTCGGGAAGGGAGCAGACAAGGGGGGGCCTGGAAGGGATCAGACAAGGGGGTCCAGGAAGGGAGCAGACAAGGGGGGGCCTGGAAGCTAGCAGACAAGGGGGGCCTGGAAGGGAGCAGACATGGGGGGGAAGCGGAAAGAGAGTAGACTTGGGGGAGCAGACGGGGGGAAGCAGACGAGGGGGGAGCTGGAAGGGAGCTGACACCCGGGGATTGCACTGGAAGATGGATGGACAGGGGAGAGGGGGAGCTGGAAGGGAGCTGACATGGGAGGGGGGCACTGGGACTAGTGGCGGTACTGGGAAGGCAAGGGGGTTGGTACTGGGAGGGGAGGCTGTAAAGGGGGCTAATACTAGGGAGAGTTAGTGGGATTGAAAAAAGGCTGATGGAAGAAAATGAAGAAAGAAAAAGGAGAGACAAGAAATAGCAGATGGACTATAGACCATAGAAAGAGCTAAGAGAAGACAGAGGAAAACGGAAACCTCAGATCTGGACCAGCATGATCAAAAATCATCAGACAACAAAGGTAGAAAAAATAATTTTATTTTCAATTTAGTGATTGGACTTTGTGCTATCTATATTTCACATAGTATGGGGAACTGCATCTCTTATCTGGTGTGGCACCGCATGCGGAGTCTGGCTTCTTCGAGTTTCATTTTAATTTTTGTCTACATATTTTTATTTTGGCTTTAGATTGTGGTCACTTATTCTGTACTTGGTGAGGGTCTGTGTTCTGAGCGTGCGACCAAGGCCAGGTGTTCTGTTAACATGGAGTTTGTACGTTGGGATCTGTACTATAGTAATTTGTCTCCTGTTAAGGTGCCTTAGCACATCTTAAAATGCCTTAACAGGAGATAAGGCACCTCAAGGCGCCTTAAGATGTGCTAAGGCGTCTCACCACATCTTAAGACTCCTTGAGGTGCCTTATCTCCTGTTAAGGTGCCTTAGCACATCTTGAGGTGCCTTAAGGTGCCTTATGTCCTATTAAGACACCTAATCACATCCTAAGAAGCCTTGTCTGTCCTTAGGATGTCTTGTCACCATACCGCACTTGGTCCTGTTAACTCATGTTAAATGGCCCAAGGCACCCTGACACCGGCACGCTCCCTAATTGCCCACTGCCTTATATAGCTTCAGGCACCTTAACGCTGCCTTACCGCCAGTGACTTTACTGCAGTTTAGTAAACATACCCCTTAGACTCCATCATGGAATTACAACGAAAACTTAAAACGCACCTCTAATCACTTTGGTTCTGGCACTTAACAGTGGCACGTTCCTCCCCCAATCTACCCACATCAGCCTCACCTGTATGTTAACACGACACTATCCTAACTTGCATACAATAACACTACCTCTTAATCCTGAACTAGCGAATGTATAAAGTTAAACTATACTCCCTTATGCTTAAATACACTTGTAATTAATAATGGTAACCCCATTTTCCCATAATTGCACTGCTGAACGTTATTACAGTACTTTTTATTTGCCAATTATTTTTGCCACTCTGACTAGTAGATAAAGTGGTATAGAAAATGTCTTAACTAAACAAATAAATAAAATAGACCCTCTGATGTGGGTACCTCTTGCTGGCTTTCCTGTGCTCCCTGTGGGTTTCATGAAGCAGGGGTAGCACAACAATATGCCCATCTCATCCATGGACCCTGACTCTCACCACTAGCACCCAGTGATTCCCACCATCAACACTCAGTGATTCACACCATTAGCACCCAGTGACTCCAGTCATCAACACTCACATCACTGCATATACGTCTCCTCCTCACACACATATACACACAGGTAGTAGGAACCACACAGAGACACAGAATCTGCAGGGAACAGCAGGCATACAGGGACAGGTATCTGGGAACTGGTCAGAGGGGAGACAAAAGCGCAAGGGCCAGAGAGTATGTCACTAGGGGCTTTCGAGTGGCACAGCTGAGGGAGGGGGTTGAGGGGGTGAGAATATAATGGGATCTTGGAAAAGGGAAGGAGGACAGTTTTGATAAGGGCACAGGATATACTACAGAGAAACAAACAGTGGTTCAGGAGACACCTTCATGGAGACAGACAAGAGACAAGCCAAGGATTCACAGGCCAAGCTCCTTCAGTCACCAGGGCCATCAGTAGTCCCAAGACACATCCTTAGTCATGATTTATAGCTGCTGTAGAATGGTACTTTAAAAATAAATCCACCCTGCACGTCTCCAGCCTATGTGAGATATGTCATGGACATGCAGGCACACACACTGCCGAGGCTGCGTCCAGAAACATCCTTGAAACATTGCTGGCAGAAATATGCAAAGCCTGATGTTCCAGGTGCAGAAATAGGCATCTCGCAGCCTTTCTGAAATGGTTGCAGTTTCTATGTTTTTCTGTTGCTTCACCCCCCTTTAAAATGTAAATAGGGCTTCTAAAATAACCCCATAGTGTGCTTGCATTTTTGAAAAGTATTTGACAAAGTGCCTCATGAGAGACTCTTGAGAAAATTTAGAAATCATGGGATAGAAGGGAATGTCCTGTTGTGGGTTGGGACCTGGTTAAAAGATAAAATACAGAGCAGGGTTAAATGATCAATTTTCTCAATGGAGAAAGGTGGATAGTAGAGTGCCCCGGGGATCTGTACTGGAAACAGTGCTGCCACTGATAAGAACATAAGATATGCCATACTGAGTCACACCAAGGTCCATCAAGCCCAGTATCCTGTTTCCAACAGTGGCCAGTCCAGGCCACAGGTACCTTGGAAGTTCCCAAAGAGGCAAACAGGTTCCACAATGCTTGTACTGGGGGCAAGCAGTGGATGTCCCGGATCCTCTTTAACAATGGTTCATGTACCGTTCCTTCTGGAACTTGTCCCATCCTTTTTTAATCTGTAATGGATTTTGCACTACCTGCTGCATTATTTAATTTGCAAGTAAACCTACAATACTCAAACCAAATGTTAACAAGCTCATACACATTCACAACATTGAAGCGGCGTCACCATGAATGACTGAAAAGTCCCTAGTAGCTACAAATGAAGTTCATGATACCTTTGCCCAGCCAGGGCAGATTCTGATTGAGCTGGAAAACCGAAGAAGCAACAGGATGCTAGTGTCCCTACTCAGCAAAACATTTGATTTCTCTAGAGTGGCTTCCCCTTTCAAAAGCATTTTCCTCATCTACAGGAATCTGCTTCCTGTCAGAAATATCAAGGATCTTGTTTTTGATAAGAGCTGCCTCTAAGGTTGCAGATTTTCATCAACAGATAACATTGTAATCTGTACTTCAGGAAGGACATCAGTCAAGCCCTTAAGGTGATAATTTAAAAACACCATTCTGAACATAAGTGGGCACCAAATGTATGTAAATTGCCTCTTCTAAAATTCCAACTGGCATAAAAGAGTTATGGAATTTAAGGCGAATGTGGGTAGAGTGCACAAGTACATGCATAGATCATAGAGTACAATAATGCATCTACTTAAAAATATTTAGGCATGGTCCTGTATACCAGCTCCAGGGATACTGTAAATGCCCATGCTTGCTATATAGGCACAAGATCTACCACTTAGGGGTCTGTTTACTAAACCTCGGTAAAGTCACCAGTGGTAAGGGCAGTTTTAAAGTGCCTGAAGCCATATAAGGCAGTGAGCGGGTAGGGAGGGGTCCCGGCGTAAAGGGAGCAATGGGCCATCTAACGCACATAACAGGGCACATCGGCCCTTTAACATGCGTTAACGGGACAACACACATTAAGATGATAGGCATGCACCGTAACACATGTTAAGGTGACAAACATGCTTTAAGGTACTCTAAGACGTCAAGAAGATCAAGAAAAGGTGGAAGGAATATACAGAGTTTTTATATGATAAAGATCAAGTGGACCAACAGCCGTTTCAACCTGTACCTTATGATCGGGAACCATTGGTGATGAAAGAAGAAGTTGAAGCAGCATTGAAAGCCTTATCAAAGAACAAAGCACCAGGCATTGATAGCATTCCCATAGAAGTATTACAGCAATCTGATGCAGCTGTTACCGTACTTACAAGGCTCTGCCAAGAAATATGGAAGACAACATCATGGCCAACTGACTGGAAAAGATCTGTGTTTATACCAATACTAAAGAAAGGTGATCCATCTGACTGTGGAAATTATCACACAATCGCTCTGATCCCACATGCCAGCAAGATTCTACTGAAGATTATTCAAAAGAGACTACAACCATACCTGGAACAAAAACTACCTGAAGTGCAAGCAGGGTTCAGGAAAGGGCGAGGAACGAGAGACATCATTGCGGATGTGAGATGGATCCTCGAAAAGACTAAAGAATACCAAAAGGATATCTATTTGTGCTTTATCGACTATAGCAAGGCTTTTGACCGTGTAAACCATGAGAAACTGTGGGCCACATTAAGAAGCATGGGTATATCAGAACACCTGATCGTACTCTTGCATAATCTATACATTGATCAAGAAGCAACAGTTCGAACGGAACAAGAAGAAACAGAATGGTTTAAAATAAGCAAAGGTGTAAGACAAGGCTGCATACTTTCCCCCTACCTGTTTAATTTATATGCAGAACAAATCATCAGAGAAGCAGGATTGTATGAAGACAACAGAGGTGTGAAGATTGGTGGAAGACTCATCAACAACCTTCGCTATGCTGATGATACCACATTATTGGCTGAAAGTGAAGATGATCTGAAACATTTGCTTCTCACAATCAAAGAACATTTTTTTATTTTATGTATTTATTTAATTATTTCTTTTATACCGCCCCTTCCAGAGATCAAGGGCGGTTTACATATAACAGATTAACAGTCTTGTACACATTTGTATACATTTTACATAGAACAATAGAAATCAACTATTTACATTGAACAATGAATTTAAACTTTGTAGGTATTAATGCAAAACAAAACATCAAACTTTTTACAAATGTATATTTACAGCGTGTGGTGTGTGTGGTGTATGGGGTAGATATTGGTGTAGGTGCTGGAATTTAATTCCTTTTTTGTCATCTTTGGGGCGTGTATGGGGAAGGGGACAGGCTTGTGGTTACATTGTTGGGATTAAGGGAGTTTGTGCATGTGTAACCACGTTTGTTGTGGAGCTGGCTTTGGGGGAGTAGGGGATTTCGAAGTGTTCAGTGAACAGGTAGGTCTTTAATTCTTTCCTGAATTGGATGAGGTCTCTTATGGTGCGAAGTTCAATAGGGAGGTCGTTCCAGAGTGTAGGAGCAGTGAATGAGAATGCTCTGGAGCTAGTGGTATTCTTAGTTTTCCGGATGGCTTTTGGTATGATAAGGGAGTGGGCTGCGTTTTGTCTGTGGGCCCTTGTCGATGTTGGAGAGTGCAGTAATGTGGATAGGTGTGAGGGGGTTATGTTGTTTATGAGTTTATAGGTTGTTAGGATAATTTTATATTTAATTCGGCTGTTTATAGGGAGCCAGTGGAGTTCTAGCAGTATTGGGGTTACGTGGTCTGTTAGGCGAGCTTTAGCAAAATGGGCCTGCACCTTAATGTAAAGAAGACAAAGATCATGACAACTGGCATACTCAACAGGTTCATCATTGAAGGAGAAGAAATTGAAATCGTGGATCAACTATCAATAAAGAAGCAACAAGCAGTCAAGAAATCAGACGATGCATTGCTCTTGGCAGAATGGCTATGAAAGACCTAGATAAGATTCTCAAGAGCAGAGATGTCTCTCTCCATACAAAGATTTGACTTGTTCAAGCCATGGCATTTTCAATAACATCATATGGATGTGAAAACTGGACAGTGAAATGATAGACAGGAAGAAAACTGATGCCTTTGAATTATGGCGCTGGTGGCAAATACTGTGTATACCATGGACTGCCCGAAGAACAAACCAGTCGGTACTAGAGGAGATCAAACCTAAGATTTCTTTAGAAGCTCAGATGACAAGACTTCGACTTTCATACTTTGGACACATCATGCGAAGAGAGAGATCATTAGAGAAAGACATCATGCTTGGCAAGATAGAAGGTCAACACAAAAGAAGAAGGCCAGCAATGAGATGGATCGATACAATAACAGGAGCTACGGGTACCAGTCTGTCAACAATGAGCCGCCTGACTGAAGACCGAACACAATTTAGGATAGCTATCCAGAGGGTCGCCATGAGTCGACTCCGACTCGATGGCACTTAACAACAAGATGTCAAGCATGCACCTTAAGGCTTGAAAACAGCTGTAACCCTAACACTGGATAGAGCACCAAGGAAAGTCAATGTAAAGGTGATGGAAGGAATGACAGTTGGGAGCTGATGGACCTGCCATATCGGTGGGCACCCTACATGTCAGCCAGTAAAGTGGACGAGCATGTGGGAGGCAACTGTACTGATGCACAGGGTGGTGCCAACGTAAAGCGCTGCAATGTCAGTGTGTAGCATAGGATGGGGAAGACGTGTCTCCCAGGTGAGCCAGAAGCAGCAGGATGTTTGCAGCGACAGGAGGACAGGAGTGGTGATGTGCAGATCAGGCACAGGAGAGCCCTGACTATTACAGGCATGAAAATAATCTGAATAGCACACAGTCACAAAAAGAACAAGTAGGACTTAAACCCCTGCCCCCTGCCTAAGGGACCATTGTACTAACCAATATGCTACACCACCACACTTCTTCAGCCTGCAATGTCTGAAGTTGAAGAACCTGCAGGTCTCTGCCTAAACTGTCTGCTGTGTGTGCTGGTATAGGTTAACCCCTCCAGTATTCATGATGCACTGCACTCACAGAACAGCAGTCTGCAGCTGATCACCAAACGGATAATGGGCAGATACATCAGTACGATGCACTGACAGTGTGTACTGCAATCACATAACAACTACAAACTGAGCTACTGTGCAGTTTCAGCAGTCACCCTGAGGGTGAGGATGGCCGCCCAGCACCTAGTCCCAAGGGTGTGCAGGGATAGAGATGGTCTCTGTTGGTTGGTGTTACAGATCCTCATCACTGTCAATATGTGGTAGGTATTGTCTGCAGTGTGTTCAGCTAGTCCTATTTGGATCTATGATCTGCCCCTGTTGGAGAGTAACTTTCCTAGAATGTGTTGATATCTGTGTTAAACAGCTGATGCCAAATACCATGAGGGTTTCACTAGAGACCTGCTGGGCCTATCGTTGCCACTGGGAATAGGGTTGGAACACCTCCTTTTGCAATCACCCACAGCAAGCACAGTCAGACTGCACCTGCTAACCATCACTGGATTTTCCAGCCATACACATGTCAATTGCAGACAGTCCTCTAGTCAGTACACATTGCTCGCACACAGAGCAACCATGTGCACCCAGCATTTGGGTCAATGATTGGGCCCCCATCACTAGAACCAAACACTATATAGCACTATGTGGCTACATAGCTGTGCCATGGTCAGGGTGAGAGTACTCTCTCACAGGATATGCTGTGGCCACCTAGGCCATGCACATGGCATATAGGCACTACAGCGTCTCAGCCATTGACCTTATCTCCAATGCAGACACATCCTGGCCAATCTGCCCTGTTTCAGGTCATACCCGCAATACTTTGCTCGTCATCATGCACATTTGCAGACTAATGCTGGAAACAGCTTAGGTACTGCAAGGCTCAGTGAGGTGGAGAAAGTCTAAAGCAATGGATAGGCATACATACACACACTCATATTGCCATGCTGTGCAAAATTGGCATGGATATCAGCTCAAACACTGTTAATGTGTGCAGGAGCTAGTAGCATGCTCTGATGTTAACGCCCACTCGATGTGCCAGTGCTGTCAGCCTGAAACTCCATCCTGCTGAGGATAGTGGAGCCTGTCTGTGTGGCTGATGGTTGTTTGTGCCCTTGCTGGCTGATTCATTGGGGGGTTGCACATGTTGGTGTTGTACCTGCACTGTCAGCTAAAGCTTACCACAGGGACATGCAATGCATAATCCACAGCCAGGGCCCAGACCTGTGACACTCTACTCACATATATACCAACTGTGTGCATGGAGCCATAGTGCTTCCATATGGCTATAACACTCCCTGGGGTTGACATACTTCGCATCAGACAGACCTTGACACATATTGCAATGTGCACTGTGCACAGGACCAGGGCATGGCTTTGGTCTACTGCAGGTGGGTGCCGCTGCCCCCTCCGCCAACCCCCATACTATATTGACATGCCCATGTGCTGTCCGTGTTGGTGGTGTGCAACCCCAGCCCATCCAAAATGTGGGTTGGCAGGTGCCTAGGGTGCAAGGTCTGGATTGGGGGGTGGGGGGCAGACGCATACATGGACGGCCACAAATCCCCCCCATAACCATCTGTCTCTGCAGGGATCCCATCACCACCTGCCAATGTTATGTCTCTTCAACCTGTGGAAGAGTTGGCTGAGGGGTGTTATGTTATAGGTCTATACGATATTGCCTGGAGTGTACTGGGTAAATGTGGATCAATTGTTTACGCCATCCAAATGTAATAGGACTAGGTTACATGCAATGCGGCTACAGTGTAAGCCAATGAGAACTATTCAAACTCTGGAATTCATTTCTGGAAGATGTCATAAAAGCTGTTAGTGTAGCTGCATTTTAGAAATGTTTGGACAAGTTCCTGGGGAATGGTCCTTAAAACATTACTCATAGGAGGCCCAGAATATCCCCTGCTTGCCCAATACATGCACTGTGGATCCTGTGTGTCTTCTGTGGAAACTGCTAGGTACCTGTGACCTAGATTGACCACTGTTGGACACAGGATACTGGGCATAATTGACTTTGGTCTGACACAGTTTGGCATATTTTGTAGTCTTATGTTTCTATGTGCCATCTAGGTAACTGTCTGGTCCCCCCTTTGCAACAGCAGCCCCCACTGCATGACCCATATGCCACTTTCTTTGCCCCCATTTGCACCATCAACATAGTGCCCTTTCATACTTGGGCAATATGCTGTTGCTGCTAATGAAGCACTACTATCCCTCACTTGGGCTCCCCTGTCTGTGCAACACATTGCAGATGTTAAATAGGCTCTCTCTCCTCACAAAACTCCCTTCCCGCGAGGTTTTGAGTTGTGTTAGGGTTCCTGCCGTTAAGGTGCCTGCAATAAGGGAGCAAGCCTTGTTCCCCCCCACTCCCCACCCATTGACTCCAACTCTCCGCCTACTCTCTGCCCACAGGGCGCTTTACGATGCCTGTACTGTTAGTGCGCACTATTAGCATGTGCTAATGATGCACCTGCCCTATTAGTGTATGCTAATGGCACAATGTGCCCTATTAGTGCATGCTAACAGCACAACATGACTTGTTAGCGCACACTAACAACACACTTGCTCCTTTAGCGTGGTTTACTAAACATACCCCTTAGACCAGTATTTTATAAAGTCAAGTAGACACCTGAAAACACACTTAAACTAGCTGCCCTTTATAAAATTACCCTCCGTGAAGAGTATGACCTAATTTATTTATTTGTTTTTAATTTTTATTTACACCCCACATCCATCTGGGCTCTGGGCATTTTCCATCAAGAGCTATTCACATAGACATAAAGAGGGAGAAAATCCTCAAAGAATCAGTACCTTACTGGGAATCGTTTCTGAAGCAAAACAGCTGGCAGAAAAAGTGGGAAAAAAAAACATTACAAAGCATGAAAGAGAAAAAAATGAAAGCACAAAGGGCAAGGTCTCTGACACATAATAACAGCCCCTACACGCCCTTGGTCATCCATCTCCACAGAATCGACATTCCTGTAAGAATTGTTCCAGTATCCTGATAATTTGCCAAAATGCTTGTTTGTAGAGTGGGTGGGTTGGACTCATGACCTGTTTGCAAAGGCAACAAAGGCTGCATTTTTTTAACCTAAGTTAAAATCTCTTAAGTTCTGGCCTTTAGCAAACAGATGCTTAAATATGGGCAAATAATGGAAAAGTCCTGTCAAAAAACTGCCGTGGCAGCATTATTTTGGTTGTCTTTGTGTCTTAGGAAATGTTTTGTGATGATAGTCTCAAACTTGCTCACAGTCAGTGGGTGCTCCCTTGCTCTGTCTAGCATCTCTCTCAAACAACCCTGCTTGATTCTGGGGTTTTGGCATATCAGATGTTTGTGTGGCCCCTTCCTTCTTCTCAGTATCTTTCTTCTCCTGGTAGCCAGGGCCCTAGGGTGTCTCCTTTCTCTTCTCCTAATTCAGATACTGCTTGATCATCACTAACTGAACAATCAGGATCTAGATTAGGCTTGGTAAATGTCTCTGATAGCATACTTAGACATGGTTTCACAGAATTTCTGGAACAAGAATATGGCAAAAGAAACATCTTTGGAGTAAAATTCTCTAGCAGGAGTCAATAGATTCACAAGGCAAAAAATCCAGTTAACCTTTTCCATGGAGTGTCAAACAGACAAGCTTTGGGCCAATGAGCAAACAGGAAGAGTCGAGAGCTGGCTTCTCCCCCTCCCCTCCCCCCCATTGATATAATAACTCTTCTACAAGATGTCTGCTTTCTAACCTAAAGATCACTGGTTTGAGGCAAGCCTCAGACTGTGAGCAAAACAATAATGAATTGTGTCCTTATCTGAAACCTCTAGTAACTTTTTAGCAATGTTTTTTGTTTGGGCAGCAGCCACAACTACCTCTTTAATTAACAAAATGCCCTTTATAAGACACAATGAAAATGTATGAAAATAAAACAAAACAAAATGAAAGAAACCTGCAAATGATATAGGAAACAAAACAAGTCACGTTCTTTTTTGCCTGCACAACCCTTCTAGACACCAGGAAGAACTTAGGGGTATGTTTACTAAACGGCGGTAATGTCGCAGCCGCGATGTTATCGCGTGATACGTAAAGTTATCACGCGATAATGTTACGTTTCACGTGATAACATCTCCGGCGGCGTTAAGGCACACAGAGGGTGGAGAGAGGGCGGAGAGAAGGGGTCAATGGGCGGGGGGGTGGGCGGGGAGAGTCCCCTGCTACACTAACACCAGCATCTTAAGACCTGAAAATTAACATGAGTGAAAACCTTGCGTTAAAGGCACATTTGCAGGAGAAAGAAAGCATTTCAGTCAGCAATGTACAGCATAGGCTGGGAGCCCAAAAACAGTGATAGTAGTGCTACATGTGCAGCAACAGCATAGTGCCCAGGTTTGAAAGGGCACTATGGAGATGCTGCAAATGGGTCATGGGGTGCTGGCGTGACATGCAGTGGGGCAGCTGGGGCCCAGGGTGGACCAGGCAGATGCCTATGTGGCACATAGGAACGCAGAAAATGGAAATCAGCAAGACAGCAAATGACCTAAGGCAACCATGGCCACAAGTTGGTGTCTCACAGTGTCTCATCCAGGGGACAGTATCCAGCAGGTACCCCAAACATCACACAGGAACCACAATGCCTATAATGGGGCAACCAGTGCACCTCTGGGGAATACCGTAACAAGGGTCCACAGACCCTCCCCAGGAGAAGTCCAAAACTGTCTGTAAATCCTGCTAAATTAACAACTGTCAAAACAGCCCCTGGTAAGGCAGTGCAGGGTGTGACCACACGGCTGGAATATGTCCACAACCCCAAATCCGAACTGGGTGCCCTGTACCCAGATTGCATGCCTATCCCGTCCATAGTCTGGTGTCATGACACAATCTACCTACGTTTACCAGTTCAACCCCAGCCAACAGTGGACAGATCACCAACCTGACCCCACCCTGTCACCTCCCCCCATGTGGAAGGGACATAACATTGGCCGGCGGTGATGGGGGGTATGTGTGGATGTCCATGTATGCATCCCCACCCCAGATCATGCACACAAGGCAACCGCCAACCTGCACATTGGATGGGCTGGTACTGTGCACCACCAGCACCAACAGCCTATGTGCATGTCAGTATGGTGGGGGGGGGGGGTTGGTGCTGGAGGAGGCAGTGGGACCTGCCTGCAGTAGACCCAGGCCATGATCTGTTCCAGTACGTAATGAGCAGAGCAACAGAAAAGGTCTGTCTGATGAGATGTCAAGGGAGCCCCAGAGACTGGTGCACCTCTGTAGCGACCGCGTGGTGCAGTACACACAGCCAGTGTGTTCTGGAGCAGACGGTCACAAGTTCAGGTCCCATCTGTAGAGCATGCTCAAATGTTTTACCTCACAATGCAGATACAACTGAGAGGTGAAGCCAGGGCCAGGGACTGCTGTGCCTCTGTAGCAACTGTGTGGTGCAGTACACACAGCCAGTGTGTTCCAGAGTAGAGGGTCACAAGTTCAGGTCCCATCTGTAGAGCATGCTCAAATGTTTTACCTCACAATGCAGATACAACTGAGAGGTGAAGCCAGGGCCAGGGACTGCTGTGCCTCTGTAGCCACCATGTGGTGCAGTACACACAGCCGGTGTGTTCCAGAGCAGAGGGTGGCAGGTTCAGGTCCCATTTGTGCATCCTGTACAGTATGTCATGAACCTTTACCCTACAATGCAGATATAACATAACCATGTGCAATCACAAAAGCAACAGTAAACAGGGGTACAAACACTCACTCACACAGGCTCCACTATCCAAAGCTTCATGGAGAGTCAGAGTGTTGTGGCCATCACGGAGATGCAGTTACCACCTGTGCACCACAACTACCTCCTGCACTGTTTAGCAATGTCGGCTCTGTGATCAGGACCAGTGTGGTGGGCAGGTTTGCCAAACACCCCTATCTAAACGCAATGCTGTAATAGGAGTGTGTGTGTGTTTATGTGTATCTATGCATTGTTTTGTGTCTGCCCACACCTCACGGGCCCCACAATGGCCCACTGTTACCAGCATCAGCCTACTAATGTGCATAATGAGGAGCAGGGTATTGTGGGTATGGGCCGGACAGGGCCGATTGGCCAGGATGCATCTGCACAGGGTGAAGGGCATTGGCTGGGACGCTGTAGTGTCAGAGCACCTCCTGCATGGACAGGGGGGACCAGACGATCACATGCTGTGGGCCACTCACTCTGACCGAACAGTGACCATGGTGTGTCCATGTTCCCACATAGTGCGATACAGTGTATGTCTCCAATGATATTTGTGTGTTCCCTGTGTGGTGGTTCAATTACTGAGCTCCCTGCTTGGTGTTTGTGCTGACATAGCTCTCCTGGGCGCATGCACTGTGGCATGGCTAGTAGACCATCTGCAACTAACATGTGCATGGCTGTAACACCTTGCAGGATGCAGCGGGTGCGGACTGACTGTGCCCTCTACTGTGGAATGTCAGATTGTTGTGGGTGAGCAGCTGAGTGTCTCCAGGCCTGCCTGTCACTGCTGCAGTGACATGTTCAGATCTGTATCTGTTGCATTTTAGTAGTTACGTATGGCTCTTTCTTTGTACTGTCCATGCGATCTGTGGGCTTGGGAGATTGCTATTCCTGTTGTCAAGCTGATCGACGTGACGTCGTTTTACAGGTTTGTTTTCTCGGGTGGTCCTTTTCTGGCATGTTCCCTATCTTTCCCTGGTCCACAGACCGTCCCATATGTCCCTTTGGTTTTATGTTCTCAGCTCCTTTGCATGCTGTCACCACTGCATAACACATCATTCTGTGTGTGCATGTGTTTATGTGTGTCTCTCGTCCTACTTACACATTGCGATATGGGCTGTGGACAGCTGTTCTGCATGTGCATAGCATCATGCTTTGTGTTGTGGTTGCCCTATCCTGTCTGACAGCAGCCTTTTTGTGTTTCCCTGCAGTGTTCTTGTATGCTGTCATTGCTATGAAACGTACCTTGGTGGTTTAGCCTACTGGTTTCTGCACTGATTTGAGAGCTGGTGGTTAAGGGTTTGATTCCTCTCAGTGATGACTTTTTTTGGTGTCCATCCCACACAACTACCTTTCATTCCTGTAGTTGTCATGTCTGTGCAGATCAGTGCAGATGCCACATTTTACCCGCAGCACTGTTGTCAGTGCGACCACTTGGCTCAGTGGTTTGGTATTGGTGTCCATTAGCTGTGTTTTGACTCCTCCGTATACACGTTCGATCCCCTCTCCCTCCTCTGTTTCTCTTGGCAACACACGTCACATCCTGACTCACGGATACATTACGCGCGTGGTGACGCACGTACACATGTGTGTACATCACCTACATGCGTCCGCATGTGCATCGGTACATGACGCACTCCGTTGACACATATTGTATGCATCACGAGCTCAGGGACTGCAAAGATGGATAGTGTTTCCAGAAATGCACGGTCTCACCATCTGCTGCTGGGGCACCACACCTGCTGCAGGCAGGGGCACCTCTTCAGTGCCTACGCTGTCAGGCACCTGCTTTCCAGGGCCAGGGGAGCCTGGGTACGCCTACCAGGCGATACAATCGTCAGGCTATGCACCCACGTGAGGTAGGTGCATGGGGGTTGTCCACACAAACCAGGGTTGCCAACACTGTGGCCACCTATCATCACACATATGATGCAGGTACAACATGGGTGAGGGACAGTCCTGTGGTTTACCCAGGCAACAATGCATGTGAAGCTGTTAAAGTGCACATGTCTGCTGTTGCCACAGGTGGCCTCTGGCCTCACTACAGATGGCTGTGTTTGCCCCTGGTGCTATGGTAGATGCGGCAGTTGATGTGTGCTGGGCTAGCCTGACCCCAGGTGGCCCCTGGTCTGTACAGCGGGGTCTGTGATACATCCCCTGGACCTTCATAGGTGAGTCTGCTGCTGTATGCATGGCACATTGTCTACCACAGGTGCAGCACTGCTGCCATGGACACCTGTGGCACAATCATAAGCCAGCACAGCATACACTCAACACATGTCCCTGGCAAGTCGCCAGGTGTCGGGGACAGGATGATCCAGCACACATGGAACACCCTCATACAGCACTGCTGTTAGGATGCACGTGTTCTGCAGCCTGACAATGCCACGATTGGCATGGGGCAACCATGGCACGCAGAGGCACCCCATCTGGTGGCCACATGGTGCCTCTGTAGTTGGACACAGTACACAGTGGAGCAGCCCACACATCCCAAACCGCACAAGCATACATGCAGTTGGCGTTGCCAACAACTAGCATTGGACCAACAGTATACAGCAGGTGGCGCACTTTGCCATCCACAACCATGTGTAATGTGCATCAGCTGATCTCCATAGATGTCTGTCCCCTAACGGTCTGTCTCCATTGCTGTACCCACAGGTGGTGGATTTGTGCAGGATGGGGCTGTGGCTGCAGATGTGCCAGCCATGGCTCCTGCGCCGACTACAGCGGGAGGCGATGATCCGAAGACATGGTGAGTGTGGCAGGCTGTGTGTCGCACAAAAGCATGAACATGTGGACCATCATCCTGTGGTGCCACCTGCTATATGTCCAAGAGCACGGTGTTGATGCTTTTTCTCCCTTCACAGTGGAAGCAGATCCTGGTGGCCCAACCTTTGCCACTGCCACTGTAAGTGGTCCCAGCCAGCCAGCCACGGGGCCACATGTCATGGTGGTGAAGGCCTTGGACACCAGCGCCATGCTGGAGGAGGAGGCAGTGAATGGCAGCCCAGCGGGGGGGGGGGGGAAGGAGGGACAGGAGGAGGGGGGAGGATGGGGGGCCCAGGGAGGGGGATGTGGGGTCAGAGCATGGGGCTGGGGACGTGGAGGTGGAAGTTGACATGGGGGAGGGGGACGGGGAACTGGGCAAGGTGTTTGGTGTGGGAGAGGTGGGGGTGGGAGGATTGGGGGCTGCGGTGGGGGAGTGTGTGGCCAGTCCTGCACACCACAGGCTGGCACAGGCCACAGGATGGCCCTGCCACCTGCCCCATGGTGCCAGGGATGTCACCCGCCTGGACGGGGGCCAGGCACATATCGACACCAACACACGGTCTGCCGATGCCACCACACAGACAGCGGGTACAGTGTATCTGTGTGGTGGCATGGGTGTGTGCCACCTGTCAGTGGCGATGTGTGCTGTGTCCCACGAACAGCGGGCACAGACCCATGCCCTGCAGCAGATGGTAGCCACCATTGTTTGGGTGGCTGAGGAGCTCCACCTGCTGCGTGAGGGTGTCCTGGGCAGTGCAGCTCCCCAGCTATCTGGACACAGTGGTCACCAGGGGCTGTGACTCTGCAACACCACCTGGCATTCATATTTGGGGCATCTCCAACCTTGACATCATGAGAGGCTACATGTGCCACATGTGTTCCCATGTACATATGTCAATAAATATATTATACCACACCTACTGTACCTGAGCTTTTGTATGGCGCTACCCCTCATACGCAGCACTGCACAGACATATAAGCGACAAACCCTGCTCATCAGCACCTCCCATCTAGTTCAGCAAAAACTGTGACTGTGCAAGCAGGGGTAACACAGGGGGAGGAGGAGGGAGATCAGGGGAGTTAGGTTCCACAGACAGCAGCGAGTAGGTGAGCTTTGAACCTGGAATTGATGAAGGTTTGAGAGGGTGCCTGCCGCACAGACACTGGAGATTTCTTTCAGGCGTGAGGTGCAGCAAGGTGAGGGGAGCGGTGTCTGATGTTAGCATTGGAGCAGAGGGGCCTTCCATCTCTGCACTGTGATCCACAGTGTGCCCTTTGTAGGAACCTGTTTGCATTGTGCTTGTTGGGGTTGTTTGGGATAGTGGTCACAGACATCCATTCTGAGCTCACAGGTTGCAGGTTTGATTAGCACATGGTCCATTCCTTTTTCTTTCCTTTGTTCTGCTAACCTGCCCATGCAATGGCTGCAGCCTCATCACCTCTGCCAGCCAGAGACAGTCTTACCTCTGTGCCCTAACCTACGGTGCCCTAACACGTGTTTTCATATCGCATTATATGACACCCTAAAATGCGAATTCACTATGCGTTTTGGGCCCCTTGGGTTAGGCCACTGGGGTAAGGGTGTTTTTGGCTGTGAACACAGAATTTTGAGATGTGTCTGACTATTACAGGCAAAGGAATTGCCTTGGACAGCCTTCTTATATGAGCCCACTGAGGGACTGAACTCATGACTGCTGTCTCAGCAGGCATTGTACTAACCTGTGTGCTATACCTCTATTGCTTTGATCACAGGTCACGACGCAAAATTAAGCGTACCGCGCGATAATGTGCCAGGGCACTGTCTCTCGTGCTATGACGGCCGAGGCGCCCTCTCTCGCACAATGACGGTCAAGGCATCCTCTATCGCACGATGACGCGCTATTGCTACCTTAATGCTGGTACGCCCACTTCCTTATATGGCATTCCTCATGTTATAGCTGCACCTAACACCAGTAACATTAGGACGGTTTAGTAAACATACCCCTTAGAGTAAGTGTCAGCAGGACTGGATGTAGGGGGAGGGTTAGGTCTTGAACTGAGTGGAGAGACTATGATCAGAGGATAGTGGCTGCAGGGGGAAATGTGTTTGGGAGATCAGATAGGGTAGATTGTCATGAAGAGGGGGATTGGATCAGTGGATGAGAAGGTATGGATGCTGATCAGAGTTGGGACTAGGAGAGTGGGAAGATATGCATGCTGAATGGGGTGGGGATCAAGGGGATGGGAGGATATGGATTGGGATTGAGGTTGGGATTGTGGAGGTGGGAGGGTACACCTGTCATGTGGCACTTGCCACCATTGGCTTTTTAGAAGATATTGGAGCAGAGACTGAGGGGCTGTCCGAGGGTTTGGGGGAAGGATGGGAGAACTTTCCATATCCTGACCTGGACATCTGAACTGCTCTCTCAATGGGCCTTCACAGATATTGTTCGAAGCAGAAGTGATCAACATGAACATTTAAAAACAGTTGTGTCAATATTCAAACCTGGAGGTACCTTATATTTTTTTTAAAATGCCAGCCCTGACATGTACAAAAATGCATACATTTGGCACCACCACAAAGATACGTGGCAGCGGTATTGAATATATGGGCAATGCAGATCCCACCCGCACTCTGACCTAATTCTGCCCAGGCACTTGATAGACATTGCTGGAAAGGTTTGAACAACACTCTGCTGGCGTTATCTTTGTCCACAGAATAGCATCAGCTAGGGAAGTTATACAGTCATTGGTAAATTCATTTTGGATATTGATCCAGATGTTTATTTCTTGTACAGATAGGGGCTGAACTTCAAATAGCTCACCTTATTTTGCCTTCCTGTACTTAGTGCTTCTGACATCGGCACTTCACATTCAGCGATGAGTGGGAGAAAATAGTGAGAAATATTCAGGTTTTACTGAATAGCAACTGTCAAGCAAGGTGATACTCACCAGATCTTCAGAGAAAAAATATGCATCATGCCCTGAAGAAAGATATTTAAGGTATGCAGGAAAAGACGTATTTATTTATTTATTTTTTATTTTTATTTAACACTTATTTATATACCGCATCTTCCAGCGATCAGTTGCGGTGTACAATTAACAACAATTAACAATGCAGAGCTTGTTTTACATAGAACAATTATAACTTTTTACATAGAACATCTTAACTTGTACAACAAAGGGTTTCAAAGACTAAGCAGAATAAGCTTAGTATTAGCAGTAGAAACTCCATTAACAGTCTCAACTCCACCCATGGTCATGATCAAATATATATGTGCCTTTTGTTTATCTTTGGGAACCCTCAGAATCACATATATTATGGCAGACGTGGCTCTGGATTAAAATGCCCAACTCTCATAACATTCTATGAGGACAAAACTAACATTTAGGGTCTGATTTGTCAAGATGTTTTCTCATAAACACCGAATTGGGAAAAAGCCATAGTAGATCAGGCTTAATAGTTTTTGTTTACTTTTTCATAAATAAGACCAGTTGGTGCAAACACTCTCTGCTTTCATTCTATTTCACCCCAATCAAAATAGAGTAAAAATTGTGTGAGCTAACATGTAAGTGTATTGTTTGCCGGAAGATCAACCCTGAGGATCAACCTAGCTATGATCATATGAAGAGCTTAAGTAACAGTGTATATAAATCTATGTAAATTTTATGTGTATATATCTTATAAATAGTTTCCCTGTTATTCTCCCCTTATGACTGTACCCCTGTTCTATGTAAGCACATTGTGTTATGTAAAAACATTGTTGCATTGTTCAGTTGTAATGTAAACCGCACTGATCTTAATAGTGCGGTATATAAGAAAAACAAATAAATAAATAAATAAACCTCTCGAAGCTGTGACGTCCATTTTACTCGGTTTTATTTAAACCACTCAATAGACCCTCCAAGGAGCCACTAATAAGGTAAAAACACCACAGTGAGATGTCACCTACACCAAAATCAAAAATTTAAGAAAGTTTGTTGATGTATGCAAAAAGTGGTACTTATCTAAACCGCCATCTCCCCGCCTTTAATACATCTTCACGGGAGAGCAGTCAATGACCACAAAACGTCCATTCCCACTTGTCATCAAATGGTCAACAGCAGCAGCAGTTATTAAAGTACACAGCACTGCGTTTCGGGTGAATATGCAGTTTCTACGCCCTGTATCAACGCTTGAACGAACTGCCAAAAAATATGTAACTCAGCCTCTCCACCTCTCCGAGACGCCGATGCATGCTCATTAGTGATCCAAGCTGAACAGCAAATCCCAAGGATTAAATAACAGCAGGAACCAATAGCTGTGAAGTAAAAATAGTCCCAAAAGAAAGTTAAAGGATACTAGTCCAGTCCAGTTCTTTATTGAGACCCGATGGTTCAATAGTATCCCAAAGAAAAATCCATTTTTGTTCAAGCTTTTGAAGCGATTGTTCACGATCACCACCCCGAGGATGCACAGGAATCATGTCCAGTATTCTCCAAGTGAACTCCGCAAAAGTATGGTTAAAATCCAAACAGTGTTGCACCAGCGGAGCTGTAAGTACGCAATTCCTAAGTCGAGAGGCATGTTCACTTAGCCGAACACACACAGGACGGATCGTCCGTCCAATATATAACAGACCACAAGGACAAACCAGCACATACACCACAAAGGACATTGAACAAGTGGTGTGCCAGCAAGCCCTGTGGACGATAGTGGAATTAGGCACCAGTCATTCTTTGCCCGTTATAGCTTGAGAGCAAAATTTGCAGGAAGCACATATAAAGTGTCGGAGAGGTGGAGAGTCTGAGTTACATATTTTTTGGCAGTTCGTTCAAGCGTTGATACAGGGCGTAGAAATTGCATATTCGCCCAAAACGCAGTGCTGTGTACTTTAATAACTTCTGCTGCTGTTGACCATTTGATGACAAGTGGGAATGGACGTTTTGTGGTCATTGACTGCTCTCCCGTGAAGATGTATTAAAGGCGGGGAGATGGCGGTTTAGATAAGTACCACTTTTTGCATACATCAACAAACTTTCTTAAATTTTTGATTTTGGTGTAGGTGACATCTCACTGTGGTGTTTTTACCTTATTAGCGGCTCCGTGGAGGGTCTATTGAGTGGTTTAAATAAAACCGAGTAAAATGGAAGTCACAGCTTCGAGAGGCTAGGTTGATCCTCAGGGCTGATCTTCCGACAAACAATATACTTACATGTTAGCTCACACAATTTTTACTCTATTTTGATTGGGGTCTATCTGGGTAGAGTAGGGTTATTTTGTTATTTTTTGGTAAACCATTTATAACTCTTTTTTTGATCATGGCCACTGAATTATCTTCCTCTCAAGAAGGAGGCAGCAAGGATTTGTCATTAGGTCCCAATCAAGCTGTTTTTGCATTTTCAGAAGCACAGATTCATGAAATTGCTCAAAGGCTGGCTCTATTTGATGACTCTGAGTCGTCACTGTTCTCTGTCTCCTTTACTGAATATTTGGACTTAATTAAGAAGTGGATTCGTGTTCGACTTCACGAGGCCACTATGGTTCAATATCTTAAATCCATGATTAGCCCTCGTGGTTTACGGGTTTTGAAACCACCTAAGATGTTTACGGATGATCAGGATTTTTATGCAAAGTGGAATAGCATTTTGAATAAATGCAGTATGGATCTCATTGCGTTGTTAAGTGACAGATTGAATGTGGAGTCTGCCAAATTAAAACAAGAAGTAAAATTGCTGGATGAAAATTTACGTTCAAAAGTTAGAAAGGATCGTTTTAAATCCCAAATGGAGGACATACAATTGCAGTTGGATCAGTATCATGATTATAAGAAATCCATCAAAATCAAAATATTTAATAGGGATAAAAAAGATTATGATCTTGACCAAGTGTATACCTGGATGAAGAAAGATGATATAACAAAAAAGAAGGTGTCTTTTGATTCTTTTGAAATTTCATCGGAAGATTCCGATTATGGGGGGCGTTCTGGTTCATTTACCCCCCTAATCAGCGATTGGAACAGGTTTTTCAGCACGGCTGTTTTCGAGGTCGTGGTCGCAGCCAACAATGGAATCACAGGGCCAATTATCAACCCGATCATCTGTGGCAGCCGTCGGACAATGGCCAGCAGGACAATGTTCAGGGTCCAGTTAAACGGAATTGTTCCAAACAACAATAGTTAACATTTCAGGTACTCAGTTAACTCCTGAGCAACAGTCTCTTTTGAATTTGGGGTTGTCCTTTGTCCCGGTTACCCATTATGACCCTTTTAGAATGCGTTTGGCCTTGCATCGGTTTTTCAGGAAATTACTGGTCACTCATTTTTGTGCCACCCACAATATGGGCGCTGATATTTCAGTGGTCCGTGCACCTTCCAGATGGATGCCATCTGGTGTTGTGGATCCTTTTATTCAGACGTATCAAAACCTGGTCCTTCATGATTTAAAGGTTTTAGAAGGATCGGGCTTGAAATCTCGTTATTATAATTTGTCCAATACCCAGTGGCAAGCTATACGGGAGTTACGTGCCAATCAAAAATTGGTTATCCGAAGGGCCGATAAGGGTGGAGCGACGGTCATACAATCTTATAACCAGTACAGATCACATCTTTTGGACCAACTCAGTAATGGGGACTTTTATGCGATGATTTCTGTGAATCCGTTTGTTGCTTTGCAATCTGACATTGAAGCTGTCATGCGACAGGCATTAGCTGCTAATTGGATTACGAAACGAGAGTTTAATTTTTTGGTTACTAAGCATCCAGTTATTCCAATTACACAGGTACACTACCAAAAAACTGCCTCCAGTTTTGCAACTGATTCCTATAGATTTTGGGGTGCTGAATCCAGGAAAAATAGCCAAAATGTTCCATCACGTCACGTTTTCTTGCAAAATTAGATTTCTTACCCATATAAGGAATGTTCACATAATTTCTTTTTAGCCGACTGCAGTTTATTTTCTTGGCCCAAAATAGAGGTTGTAATGGTTAACTAACTAGAAACACTCCCTCATGATATTTTAGAGTGTTTTGTATTCATTTTATACATTAACAGGACAATTGGGAGGCGGGGGGCTAAATCCAGTACTCGCGCTGGCGCATGTTCTTTCCTGTTCGCCTCGCCTCGTTCGCTCGCTCAAACACGGTGGTTGCGACATGAACGTTCCTGTCAAATTTCAGTTTCTTGCAAGTTCAATATTACCTTTTGTTTGCTCAGTCGTAATCCAGCTTTATTCCGAAGTGGTTCACTACAGTTGTAGTTTGCAGTGCTGTGTATTTGTGATGGCTCACAGAGCCAGAGGTTGCGTTTTTGTTTTATTTGTGGGGAATATACCGTGAAAAAGCGGCAGAGGAACATTTCTGCATTTATTAAAAAAGTATATTTCACCTATTTCGGTTTGAAGTTAGGCGATCAAGACAAACCGTGGGCTCCTCACAAAGTGTGCAAGACATGTGAGGAAGATCTACGCTTATGGATGAAAGGTAAAAAACAAGCATTTCGTTTCGGAATACCTATGATGTGGCATGAACAAAGAGACCACAGCAGTGACTGCTATTTTTGCTCTTGCATTGTGAAGGGATACAACTTAAAAAATAAGAACGTAATAAGTTACCCCAACCTTCCCTCAGCAATTAGGCCTATGCCTCATAGCAACGAAGTACCTGTGCCTGAACCACCAAAATCTTTGGATCATATTTGTGTGGACGGTTCTGATCATGATGAGACTCATCAGATGGCTTTTCCCGATGAGTCCAGTACTTCCGAGTTTGAAACTGAACCAGATCCGAAACCTGAACTTTTCTCTCAAGCTGAATTGAATGATTTAGTCCGGGATTTAGGACTCCCAAAAGATGCTGCCCAACTGCTAGGTTCTCGGCTTAAACAGAAAAATCTATTGTCACCAGGAACAACTTTTTATTGGTACCGCAACCGCGAGACACAATTTTTGAAGTATTTCAGCAAAGAGGAAGATTTGGTATTTTGCAACGATATATACGGAGTGATGGAAAAGTTTAAACTCAAGTATGATCCTGCTGAATGGCGGCTGTTCATTGATTCGTCAAAAGACAGCATAAAAGGTGTTCTTCTTCATAATGGCAACACATTCGCTTCAGTTCCTATTGCTCACTCTGTTATTCTCCAAGAAAAATACGAGAATTTGGCCCTGATTCTTCAGAAGATTCGTTATGATGAGCATAAGTGGATGATTTGTGGAGACTTTAAAATTCTATCCATGCTATTAGGGCAGCAATCCGGTTTCACCAAATATCCCTGCTTCCTTTGTTTGTGGGATAGCCGGGCCCGCGACCTACACTGGGGGAAAAAAGACTGGCCAATTCGGGAGTATTTGAGACCCGGTGAGAAAAATGTTCTTCATGAGAGCTTGGTACCTCGTGATAAAATTCTATTACCACCTCTCCACATTAAGTTGGGTCTCATTAAGCAATTTATCAAGTCCCTTCCAAAAGATGGTGAGTGCTTTCGGTACCTTTGCTCAATGTTCCCCCGACTTTCTGAAGCAAAGCTAAAGGAAGGAGTGTTTGTTGGCCCTGATATAAGGAAACTCATTTCAGATGGAGCATTCGCTGAAACGATGTCTGAGAAGGAAAAAGAAGCCTGGGATTCCTTCAAGGATGTTGTTCTCAAATTCTTGGGGAACAGGCGGGGTGAGAACTATAAGGATATTGTTGCCAGGATGCTCAATGCCTTCAA
Source organism: Ichthyophis bannanicus (assembly GCA_033557465.1). Lineage (NCBI taxonomy): Eukaryota > Metazoa > Chordata > Amphibia > Gymnophiona > Ichthyophiidae > Ichthyophis > Ichthyophis bannanicus. The sequence goes on along the minus strand of CM066031.1, from coordinate 1,785,972,804 downwards.
AGAACAAGGCTGTAACATGAGCCTGAAAGTCCATTTCTTGCACTCCCATGTGAACTACTTTCCCGAAAACTTGGGGGCGTACAGTGAAGAACAAGGTGAAAGGTTTCACCAGGACATCAAGGACGCAGAGAGAAGGTACCAAGGAAGATGGAACACCACTATGATGGCTGATTTCTGCTGGTTGCTGCTGCGGGAAACCCCAGATGAAAAATACGCCAAGCAGCGCACCAAGAGAAGCATTCTGGGGAAGAAGAAACGGGCCCACCAGGAGATTGATTGACCCAAGAATGACTTTAAAATCTAAACTGTGTTGACAAATATTGTGTTTTTACTAAACTTTGAAATAAAAATTTGCTAGTTATTACCACAGTGTCGGATCTCATTTATTAGAATTTTATTTTCACACCATCGGGTGTTTGTCTTCATGTATTGCAATGGTGCGGTTTGCGTTTTCTATTCTTACATACATACCTGTACAACATTTTTTGCACATTTCTTTGCTTTGCTTTGTGTCTAACCTCGCTCTTATATGCTCAATGTTTGTGCACATGTATGTGGCTGTTTTAAGTGCAGACAATTTTGCTACCATCACAGTGTGTTTTGTTGACATTACTCTATTCTTATGTGCTGCCTTGTTACAATTTTCTTTATTCTTATTTGAATAACTACTAAACAATTAGTATAAAGAATTCATCCAAGAAACATTTATCTCGATCGCACTCAATCTGAAACGTTCACCTCAAACTGCTAACCCAATGTAGCAAAAAATCTGTACGTGATGGAGCAAATTGGTTACCAGATTTGGATTCAGCGCACCAAAAAACGTAAAAATCAATCGAAACATTAGAGGCAGTTTAAAAAATTTTTTTTTTAGTGTACCTGTGTTATTTATACTGTACCTAAAATACACAAATCGTTGGTCACACCTCCGGGCAGACCTATAGTGTCGTGCCGGAGATCAGTGTTGGAAACTCTTTCCAAGTTTTGCGACAAATTTTTGCAGCCATGTGCTCAGCTTGTGCCATCGTTTTAGAGAGATTCTACAGATTTCATCACGAAACTTCAACAGATCCAAGGTGATGTTAGTTCCTGGTGGCTGGTTTCATTGGATGTCCTTTACGCAATAAAGTCCTCTCCTCCAGTGGCATGGCTCTACTGCTCCTTTGTTGCTGCTTGAGTCTGCAGGGGGTGCCCTCCTTCTGTGGTTTCTCTGTCCTTGAGAAGGGGTATGACTAACAGGTTCTTATTCACTGATCTTCTGGGTCTTGTTGAGGATGTTGTGATTAGAGGTTTGAGGCATGGGGCTGAAGAGTTATGAAGAATTTTGTAGATGGTGGTTGCGACTTTGTATGTCGACATTTGTGTGACTGGTAACCAATGAAGGCTTTTAAATATCGGTGTGATATGCTGATGTCTTGATGTTCCTGTTAAGTCTTGCAGCAGTGTTTTGCACTAATTGAAGTGGGTATAATGCTTGTTTTGTGAGTCCTTGATAAGTATATTGCTGTAGTCAAGGTGGGGGGTTATGATGGATTGAAAGACTGTTCTGTAGTCGTATTGTAGCATGGGTCGTAAAAATGTTGGAGTGTACATAAACTGTACAACAGAACCAACACTCCATCAAGACCAAATCACAGTATAGATGCAAAGCCGTGATGTACATAGTATTGTAGATAACGCACGTTAAATTAGCTCACCATGAATCAACAACCATCTACACTCACACGCACACACTGCTCACTGCATGCGAACACTAAACACGAGACTTTATTGATTGTTTGCTGTGTAAACCGCTTTGATTGAAGGAAAAGGCGGTATAGAAATCTGTTTAAATAAATAAATAAAATGTCACTGCAATGTATACCAATAAAGATCAAGAACAAGCTCTTTTGGCTATTTCTCGTCTGAATCTTTCTTTGCCTGATCGCATTCCCCGTTCATTTTTTATGGAGTTGTTAAACTTGGTGCTCACTAGGAATTATTTCCAATTTGAGCAACAGTTTTACCATCAAATTCGGGGTATTGCAATGGGGGCCACAGTGGCTCCATCTGTGGCCACCTTGTATATGGCTGATTTTCAAGAATCCCAGATTTATTCATCAATATGGTTTGAGAAGATCCCTTTATGGGTTTGGTTCCTGGATGATATTTTTTTTCAATGGAACGTTACGGAGGATTCTTTACAGTTGTTTTTACAATGGTTAAATTCTTTGCGATCTAATTTATCTTTTACCATGCACCATCATTTGTGTCAACTGGAATTCCTTGATGTTTTGGTGTTCAAGGATCAAGATTCATTTCATACGACGTTATTTAGGAAATCAGTACAACGAAATACATTGCTTAATTTTACTAGTTTTCATCCTCTGCCCTTATAGAAAGGTCTTCCTTTTGGCCAATTTCTTAGGATCAGACGGATTTGTTCTGATTTTGATGAGTTTCTTAGACATGCTCATTATCTTTCGGCTCGACTTGCTCAACACGGTTATCCTAAGAAGATCATCAAACAAGCATTTTTGAGAGCCAAATATGTTCATAGGGATTGGTTGTTTCCCCCGTTTACTTTGGAGCATTCAAGTGATCAGCATATAGCCACTCATTTTGAAGGGATTGTGGCAATACTTCCCTACATGTCGCACACTGACTCCATAAGAAAGATTTTGTTCAGATATTGGCATGTTTTACAACTGCACCCGTGTTTTCAGGGGCAATTGCGGATAGCGCATTCTAGGGGCTCCATTCTTCGTGATTTTGTGGGAGCTACATCTTCCCCTCTGGATAGATATATATCGGTAACATCTTTGGAGGTGGGTCACTTTATATGTGCTTCCTGCAAATTTTGCTCTCAAGCTATAATGGGCAAAGAATGGCTGGTGCCTAATTCCACTATCGTCCACAGGGCTCGTTAGCACACCACTTGTTCAACGTCCTTTGTGGTGTATGTGCTGGTTTGTCCTTGTGGTCTATTATATATTGGACGGACGATCCGTCCTGTGCATGTTCGGCTAAGTGAACATGCCTCTCAACTTAGGAACTGCGTACTTACAGCTCCACTGGTGCAACACTGTTTGGATTTTAACCATATTTTTGCGGAGTTCACTTGGAGAATACTGGACATGATTCCTGTGCATCCTCGGGGTGGTGATCGTGAACAATCGCTCCAAAGGCTTGAACAAAAATGTATTTTTCTTTGGGATACTATTGAACCATCGGGTCTCAATAAAGAATTGGACTGGACTAGTATCCTTTGACTTTCGGGAATATTTTTACTTCACAGCTATTGATTCCTGCTGTTATTTAATCCTTGGGATTTGCTGTTCGGCTTGGATCACTAATGAGCATGCGTCAGCGTCTCGGAGAGGTGGAGAGGCTGAGTTACATATTTTTTGGCAGTTCGTTCAAGCGTTGATACAGGGGATAGAAATTGCATATTCGCCCGAAACGCAGTGCTGTGTACTTTAATAACTGCTGCTGCTGTTGACCATTTGATGACAAGTGGGAATGAACGTTTTGTGGTCGTTGACTGCTCTCCCGTGAAGATGTATTAAAGGTGGGGAGATGGCGGTTTAGATAAGTACCACTTTTTGCATACATCAACAAACTTTCTTAAATTTTTGATTTTGGTGTAGGTGACATCTCACTGTGGTGTTTTTACCTTATTAGCGGCTCCGTGGAGGGTCTATTGAGTGGTTCAAATAAAACCGAGTAAAATGGAAGTCACAGCTTCGAGAGGTTAGGTTGATCCTCAGGGCTGATCTTCCGACAAACAATACACTTACATGTTAGCTCACACAATTTTTACTCTATTTTGATTGGGGTCTATCTGGGTAGAGTAGGGTTATTTTGTTATTCATTCTATTTCACAACAAAAAGCAAAAAAAAAAAAAGGAAAAAAAAAGAGCAATAGCTGCAAACACCTTCTTCTTTCATTTTTTCTGATTGCAAAAGGGAAATAAAGGCAACCTTCAAGTATTTCTAAACAATGACTGATGATCCCCATGCAAAAGCCATGCTAAAAGGGCCAAGGCCAGAGCTACTTTTCCCAGCAGGGATGGCAGCAGTCACCTTAAAAGCTTCAGTCTCCCTCATGCATATCTTGCCCTATACAATATTCATGATCAGATGTGGTGAGATATAAACAAGCTGCCGTTCCTGAGCTTGAACTGACTGCCAAATTACAATAGGAAGTCTTTTTATAAACCACTAAGATTTATAATTCATTTTCCACGTGTAAAGCATGTTTTACACACAGAAAATGGCTCATAAAATTGTACCTAGAAAATGCCACAAAAAAAGACAAACATTTTTTGTCGGATCTTTTTAAGCCAGCAGCTAGCCCAGTTGCAGCTCGTTTCACCAGTGGTCCCTTTTAATTTAATATCTCATGAACAATCTTTCAAAAGACTTTTTCGTCTATCCTCGCCTCTTTTACTAAAGTCTTTAAATGCCATGTATTTAAACCATTGTTATTGCATCACACACTCATAGCAATGTCCATTTCACCGACACAATATCAACTATAATGACCTGGAGGGAGCACATTCTAGCTATGCAATGATGTACAACTCCTTATTCCCATAAGACACTCATCTATGACAGCATACTGTATGTGCTGTTGGAAGGGGTGTTTGCCAAGGTGTCAGAGTGTATGAACACTACTAAAAATAACAAAGCAGATAAAGCAGGATTATTATGGGTGCGGAAAACTGATTCTTTGATGAACATAAGAACATAAGATATGCCATACTGGGTCAGACCAAGGTCCATCGAGCCCAGTATCCTGTTTCCAACAATGGTCAATAAGTCATACGTACCTAGCAGTTCCCCAAACGACACAGGTTCCACAATGCTTGTACTGGGTCAAGCATTGATATCCTGGGTCCATTCTTAATAATGGTTTATGGACCTTTCCTCCAGGATCTTGTCCAAACCTTTTTTAAACCCAGCTACACTAACAGCCTTTACTACATCCTCCGGTAACAAATTCCAGAGTTTGATTACACGTTGAGTAAAAAAATATTTTCTTTTATTAGTCTTAAATAGTTTACCCTGTAGCTTCATTGCATGTCCCCTAGTCTTTCTATATTCTGATAACATAAACAATCGAACTATGCTTACCCGTTCCACTCCGTTCATTAATTTATAGACTTCAATCATATCTCCCCTCAGCCGTGTCTTTTACAGGTTAAAGAGCCCTAACCTTTTTAGCCATTCTTCATAGGAGTATCCTTCCATCCCCTTTACCATTTTGGGGGCTCTTTTCTGAACCTTTTCTAATAACGCTATATCCTTTTTAAGATACGGCGACCAAAATTGCACACAATATTCAAGCTGCAGTCTCACCATGGAACGATATAGAGGCATTATAATATCTTTCGTTTTATTTTCGATTCCTTTCCTTATGATACCTAGCATTCTATTTGCTCTCTTGGCCGCCGCTGCACACTGGACCAATGGTATTAACATGTTATCCAAAATGATGCCTAAATCTTTTTCCTGGGTGGTGGTTCCTAATGTGGAACCTTGCATCGTGCAACCATAGCTTGGGTTGTTCTTCCCTAGGTGCATAACTTTGCACTTGTCCACATTAAATTTCATCTGCCATTTTGATACCCAGTCTTCCAATTTATCAAGATCCTCTTGCAATTTTCCACAATCCTCTTGGGTTTTAACAACTTTAAATAGTTTTGTGTCATCTGCAAATTTGATAACCTCACTTGTTATTCCCCTTTCCAGGTCATTTATGAATATGTCAAAAAGCAGCAGAGCCAGCACAGATCCCTGGGGTACACCACTATTCACCTGTCTCCATTGGAAAAATTGGCCATTTAGCCCTATCCTCTGCTTTCCATCTATTAACCAGTTCCTGATCCACAATAGTGCACTACCTCCTATCCCATGACTCTTTAGTTTTGCCAAAAGTCTCTGATGAGGGACCTTGTCAAAGGCTTTCTGAAAGTCCAGATACACTATATCAACCAACTCACCTTTGTCCACCTGTTTATTCACACCTTCCAAAAAACATAACAGATTAGTAAGACAAGATCTTCCTTGTCTAAAGCCATGTTGGCTCTCTCCCATTAGGCCATGACTATCTACATGCTGAGTAATTTTGTTCCTTATGATGGTTTCTACCATTTTTCCCTGTACTGACGTCAGGCTCACTGATCTGTAGTTTCCAGGATCAACCCTGAAACCCTTTTTAAAGATTGGCGTTACATTGATGATCCTCCAATCTTCAAGTATTAGAGATGATTTTAATGAAAATTCACAGATTACTAACAGCAGGTCTGCAATCTCATATTTCAGTTCTTTTAACACCCTTGGATGTATACCATCCAGCCCAGGTGATTTGTTACTCTTCAGTTTATCTAATAGTTGTAATACATCTTCCTGATGTATCGATATTTCCTTCAATTCTTCCACACCTTTAAATACCACTTCAGTCATGGGTAACATCCCTAAATCTTCCTCAGTAAAGACTGAAGCAAAGAATTCATTCAGTCTCTCTGCTATTGCCTTGTTGCCTCTTAGTGCCCCTTTAACCCCTCTATCATCTAATGGACCAACTGAATCTCTCACAGGTTTTTTGCTACGAATGTACTTGAAAAAGTATTTTTTTTGTGTTTTTCCTTCCACAGCGAACTTCTTCTCAAATTCTCCCTTTGCCTGCATTATCAATGCCTTGCATTTGACTTGCCAGTGTTTGTGCTGTTTCCAGGTTTCGTTGTTTGGCTCTTTTTTCCATTTCCTGAAAGATGTTTTTTGGCAACAACAGCCTCTCTGACCTCACCTTTAAACCATGCTGGCAGTTTTTTGGACTTCCTTCCATTTTTCTTAAAGCGTGGAATACAGCTGGTCTGGGCTTCCAAGATAGGATTTTTTAACAACACCCAAGCTTGACGTAAGTCTTTAACCTTTGCAACTGCTCCTTTTAGTTTTTTATTAACTATTTTCCTCATTTTATCATAGTCTCCCTTTCGAAAGTTAAAAGGTAGCACTGTGGATTTCCTTACTATCCCTCCTCCACTAATTAAATCAAATGTGATCATGCTATGATCACTATTGCCAAGTGGCCCCAACACCCTTATCTCTTGCACTAGATCTGGTGTTCCACTAAGGACTAAGTCCAATATGGCTTCCACTCTGGTCGGTTCATGAATCAGCTGCTCTAAGAAGCAGTCATTTATTTAATCTAGAAACTTTATCTCCCTAGCATGTCCTGCCGTGACACTGACCCAGTCGATACCAGGGTAATTGAAATCACCCATTATTATTACTGCGCTATAACTTTTGTTAGCTTCCTTGATTTCTTAGAGCATTTCATCATCCATTTGTTCATTCTGGCCAGGCAGTCGATAGTACACCCCTACTGCCATCGCCTTCCCCTTTTCACATGGAATTTCAATCCATAGAGATTCTACAGCAAATTTTGTTTCCTGCAAAACTTTAATCCTTTCTGACTCAATGCCCTCCATAACATAGAGCACAACCCCTCCACCAATTTGATCAGCTCTATCATTACGATATAGTTTGTACCCAGGTATCACAGTGTCCCACTGGTTGTCCTCCTTCCACCATGTCTCTGATATTCCAATCATATTCCAATCTAACCTCTCATTTAGTGCAATATATTCTAACTCTCCCATCTTATTTTTTAGACTTCTAGCATTTGCATACAAGCATTTTAGAGACTGTGGGGTAGGTTTACTAAACTGCGGTAATCATGAATAACGCGCGTTATGTAACGTTAACGATCATAAGCGCAGCATAGAACGTGTTATGCTGCGCTTTCGATCATTAAGCCCCGCTGCGCGGTAAAACAACGCAGAAGGTGGAGAGAGGGCGGAGAGAAGGGGTCAGTGGGTGGAGAGTGGGTGGGGAGAGGCTCCCCTCACACTAACGTGCTGAATTTCAGGGCTGAATTCCAACGCGAATGAAAACCTGCCGTTAAAGGCACATTACAGGGGAGAGAAACCATTTCAGTGTCAGCAATGTACAGCCCAGGCAGGGAAACCAAAAAAAGGTGATAAGTGTGATACATGTGCACAGAACAAAAGGGCACAGAAACACTGAAAATGACCCCAACAAACTGGAAAAAAACAATAACCAAGCTGGCCAATAGTGGTATCAATGAGAAACATCAACCCCTCCCCCCCCCCCGAGTAAGCTCTATAGAACAGATATAAATCGTGGAAGGGTGTATACTCCGTCCCCATACAAGGTGAATGGGCCCACAGTGAAATAGCGCTGCTCAGGGTTTTCCCCACCATCGGACAGGATTCCTATGGCGTGCACATGTCCCGCAACATCAGGGCGGGCATGTCGGAATGGCAACTGGACAGATGCCGGAAAAGGGGATACAGAGGGCCGCAGGCGGCACATGCTGTGGTGGAGCTGGGCCACAGTGCGGACTAGGGTGATGCCTAGGTGGCCCATACGAATGCTGAAACAGCGGAGCAGCCAGACAGCAACTGCTGAAGGCCCAACATGGGCACGAGTGTGTTTCCCAAAGTGTCACAGGGGATAGTACCCAACAGCTACCCCCAAGGGCACGGAACATTGGCAGGCGGGGCTGGGGGGAGCGTGGACGTCGATGCAGGCACCCCTACCCCAGAACCCGCACCATAGGCAGCCGCCTACCTGCACACTGGATGGCCTAAGACTGCGCACCACCAGCTCCACCAGCAGAAGGGCATGTCAGCATGGTGGCTGAGGGATACTGATGGTGGAGGGGGCAGTGGCAGCTGGCCAGAGCAGACCGTGGCCTAGCCCTGTGTAGGTGGGTGCCATGCACTGCAACAGACAGGCCCTGTCTGACCAACAGTCATGGTATCACCAAGGAATGCACCATCTCTGTGATAACATGGTGGTGCAGTGCACAAAACCAGTGTGTTCAGAAACAGAAGGTCACAGGTTCAAGTCTCAGCTGTGGTTTCCGCCAACCCAGTCCTCATACTTTACCCACTACTATAACGTGCTAATACAGACAGAACCTTTCTTGCAGATGACGTAAACATGTCCAAAACACCTACATTTTACCTTACAGAGCACAGACACCATAAACATGCACATTACCTAGAGCAGAGCCTCCCAAATGCAGTCCTGGAGGGCCAAACACCATTCAGGTTCCATGCTGCCTCTGATAAAGATGCCTGTGCTGCATTTCTATGCGCCACCCCCATGGTATGCAGATGTATCTCATGCATATTCATGAGGGACACATGAAAACCCAAACAGTGTTTTGCACCGCAGGACTGGAGTTGGGAACCTCTGCCGTAAAGCAGTAGCCAACAGGGGCAGACACACCCGCACCCACAGTCCCCATTATCCAAAGCCTCCTGGAGAGGCAGGACTTTGGGCTCTGCGTGCATCTCCCAATACTAGCACTTGCATACCTTAGTAATGCCACCCTAAACCTGGGAATATGGTACACATCTATCAAAAGGTTGCTATGATTACTGGCAGATAGCAATTCCTAGGTTAAGTACAAATTTCGGAGTGAGCTGCATCATAGCAACCTTTCTGATGTCTGTGGAGTGTGCTACAGGTGTTGTGTCTGACAGTGTTTACCAATCTGGGGAGTGACTCCTACAGTATTGCGTACCATAGCCATGCCTGCACTGTGCCCAGGACTGGTGTGGTGGCCTGGGCTGCCCAACACCTCTATAGTTGCACAATGCTGGCTTAGGTGTGGGGAGTGTGTGTCTGTCTATCCAGTGTGTGGTGGCTGCCAACACCCTCCACAGCCCACACTGCTAGCACTGTTGCCAGTATTGACCTGCCAATGTGCGTAATGAGGAGCAAGGTACCGTGGGAATAGCCTGGATAGGGTGGCCTGGCCTGGCCGCATCTGCACAGGGAATAGGGCCATGGCTCGGACATTGTAGTGCCTGGTACCACCTGCACGGACAGGGTGGCCAAAGCATGTCCTGCTGGGAGGTCACTCTCACCCTGACTGAGCAGTGACCATGGCATGGCTAGGTTCCCCCATAGTGCTATGTAGCATTTCTTTCATGTGATATTTATGGGTTTCCTTTTGGGGCCCAATCACTGATTTATCTGCTTGGTGTGTATGCTGACATCCCCGTTCTGGGTACATGCATCTCCTCCAGGGCCATGCACTATGGACTAGCTGGCGGACTGTCTGCAGCTAGTATGTGTCTTGCTGGAACACCTTGCAGGGTGCAGTGGCTGGAGGCTTGCTGCTGGAGAATATCAGATAATGGTGGGGGGTAGCTGAGCATTTTCATGCCTGCCGTCTGTCTTCTATTGCGTTATGGATGTGTACTGCTCTGTCTGTTCTCCAGCAGGACAGGGGTTGCTGGTCTCCTCTACTGCTGCCATTGCAGGGAGGTAGACTGTGGATCTATTGGTGGGTGATCCTGTTTCCCACCCTGTGTCCCAGAGGGTGGGTTGTGTGGTGGTACATGATCTGCCCATGGGTCCATACACCCCCCCTTCACCTACAGCAGGTAACCATGGCACCAACACAGGATATGCACTATTCTGGGTGCATCACCGCCCATAGGGACTAGACATGACCGGGACATACAGCAGGGCACAGATGTATCCTAGGTGTGTCTAACGGAACTACCTGTCACACACTGATGGGGACCTGCAGCATGGCGTAGTTCAGCCATGAATGGTGCTGTGGACCTGTTGCTGGGCGCCCCACCTCAACCTTAGGGTAGGCACAGTACCCGCACAATGTGACTGTCTGTGGCTACTCTGTGGCAGTACCACACACGGTCTGTTCCCCCTACCTGGCCGAGGTGCTGTGGGGGTGCATACCCAGTCTTGTGCCCATCTGTCGACTGCTGATTTGCATGTGCAGCGCATCATGGGTACGGGTGGGTTAACCCTATTCTGGTAACCACAGCATACAGTTTGTGTGGTGACGTGCAGTCCTGCAGCCAGCCAGGGCTTTGTTCACAGCCTTATAAAGTGTCCTATAGGGGACATTATAAGGGTGCCTTGGCGGACAGTACACTTTCTAATGTGCCCTATGGAGTGTGTTATGGGGTGCCTTATGCGGCACCTTAGGTTATGCCACCGTGAGGGTGTGTTTGCTGGCAGCACAAATTAAAATACATGTCAAATGCCTCACCAATCACAACTTAAATGTAAAGGGTGCTGCTTCAGCCAGCCTTATACATTAGGCCCACTGGGGAATTGAACCCATGACCCCGTACCATCCGTCAGTGTTGTAACCATTGTGCTACAGCTCTGTTGTTGTGATTGCATGTCTGCGTGCCTTCTTAAGATTAACGCGCGGTAACGTGCCCCGTAGCGCTCGTTAATTTATGGCGCCTTGTAATGTGCGTTCTCGGCACGTTTTCGGCAACGATGTACCGCCCATGTCCTTATTTGGGATTTCTGTCTCTAACGTGGCTCCTAACGTGAATCGCACTAACGCAGTTTAGTAAACATACCCCTGTATTTTATTCATATTAATTTGGCTATTGGGATGTTTAAGCTCTCTCTTCTCCATACTCAAGGGTATTTGAGCTTCTTTACTCTTTTTTGGAACCTCTCTGCTTTTGGTAGTATCCTTCAAGTATACATTCTTCTGAACGATGCGCTCTTGGGCGACTGTCGGCTTTCCCCTATTATCTAGTTTAAAACCTTCTCTATCTCCTTTTTAAAAGTTAATGCCAGCAGCCTGGTTCCATCCCGGTTAAGGTGAAGCCCATACCTTCGGAAGAGCCCCTCCTTTCCCCAGAATGTTCCCCAGTTCCTAACAAATCCAAAACCCTCATCTCTGCACCATTGTCTCATCCACGCATTGAGACACCGGAGCTCTGCCTGCCTTTTTGGTCCTGCGCGTGGAACGGGAAACATTTCGGAGAATGCTACCCTGGAAGTTCTGGATTTCAGCTTCCTACCTAAAAGCTTAAATTTAGCCTCCAGAACCTCCCTACCACATTTTCCTATGTCATTGGTACTGACATGTACCAAGACAGCAGACTCCTCCCCAGCACTATCTAAGACCTTACCTAGGTGGCGTGTGAGGTCCGCTACCTTCGTACCAGGCAGGCATGTTACCAGGCGATCCTCACGTCCACCAGCCACCCAGCTATCTACATGCCTAATGATCGAATCACCAACTACAACGGCTGTCCTAACCCTTCCCTCATGGGCACATGGCCCTGGAGAAACTTCCTCGGTGCGAGAGAGTTTTACATCACCTGGAGGACAGGTCCTAGTTACAGGATCACTTCCTGACACACCAGGGTGATGCTCTCCTGTCACGTGACCTCTCTCCTCCATGGCAACAGGGATGCTGCCAGACTGGAGGTGGGCCTTCAGGACTATATCCCTGTAGGTCTCATCTATGTACCTCTCTGTCTTTCTTATGTTTTCCAAGTCTGCTACTCTAGACTCTAGATAATCGACTCGTTCCCTAAGAGCAAAGAGCTCCTTGCACCTATTGCACACGTAAGACCTCTCACCAACTGGAAGAAAATCATACATGTGACACTCAATGCAAAAGACTGGAAAGCCCCCATCTCGCTGCTGGACTGCTGTCTGCATCTTAGTTTTAAGCTTGTGTTTAGATCTTTAAGTTCTTTACTTACTAAGCTTAAAAATATTAATACTAATAAAACTGTACCTAATACGTTTAATATACCTTCTTTACCTGAAGCTTAATTAATCTCAGGTCCTTAGGGTATGACTGATTTGGATAACGAGATTCACCTGATAGCACCTCCTTTCCTTTAAGATGTGTAAGTACCTATAAAGCTACGATTATCCCAGGGGTGGGTGGCTGTTGGGGAGGGAGGGAGGGAAATAACAACTATCAAAAGAGTGCTGTTACACAGTACCCTGTCCTGTGCTTCTGAGGTAAGCTGTGACCAACTTCCTGGGTGATTAACAGTCCTTGCTTGGATAGAAGAAGTCTTGTGGTAGGTACTTTATGGATGGCCCAGTGATTCCTCTGAAGAAGAAAGTTAGGAATCTGGAAGTTATTATTAATTTCCTTTTGTCTCTTACAGAGCTGGTCAATGCAGTTGTGGGAAAGATATTTCACAATCCTAAACAAGTGCATCAAATTCATCTGATTTATGGCAGGTTACACACACTAAGGGGTATTTACTAAACGGCGATAACATAGCAGCAGCTACGTTATCGTGCGTTAAATGGCGTTAATGTGTGTTAACGTCACCTGATGCAACGTTAGCATGCATTAACGTCACCGGTGGTGGTAAGTCCCACAGAGGGTGGAGAGAGGGCGGAGAGAAGGGGGTCAATGGGCATCATGGCTGTTTGGCATAAAAAATAGAACAAAAAAAAAAAAACAAAAAAAGAACAAAAGGGAATCAAACCCATGATTCTTGGCTTGAGATGTATCACTAATAACCAGTAGGCTACACCTCCCAAGCGCTCTAACATGCAATGGCTGGATACACAAGGATGATGTGTTAGGACAGCAGCTTAGAGGGGCTTTCCCATGGCTGATGTGCAGTCCTATTTTAATCTGAGACCTATTCTTCCTCTCAGATTCTGTTTCTGTTTTGTGCTCCAGTATTTTCTACCATATGCATGTTGATGTTAGGATGGAGTGATCGTTTCTTATCTCCGGATATAGAAAGACTGCAGGTCACCGCAGGGCATGTCTGCTGTGGTTACCAGGATAGGGTTAACCCACCAGTACCCATGATGCAATGCACATGCAGATTAGCAGTCTACAGCCTGTCACCAGATGGGGTATGTGCCTCTTCAGCACCGCACCGTGGTAGAGGTAGAGGGTACCTACCGTATGTGTTACTGGCACAGAGTAGCTACAGACCATGCCATTGTGTAGTGGTGCCATTGTGTAGTGCCATTGTGTAGTGACCATGCCCTGAGGGTGAGGTGGTGCGCCCAACACCAGGCCCGCAGTACCTGGTGTTGGCTGAGATAGGCATTTCTGTGTGTCAGATATTTCTTGCAGATATACTTAGGTTATTCCTGGGTCCACCTGCATTCCCCAGTCATATCTGGCCCTTGTAGACAGTAATGCATCCAGACTGGTGCCTATTCAGTGGGGTTGCTTGTTACCCGGGCAGGGGGGCGTCTGGATCCACATGCAGATTATGTAGTGCCACTTACCAGACTGTCCTCACTTGGCAGACGGTATCTGGTCTCCAACAGACTCACGCTCCACGTCTTTGCAAAGGAGGCTGTGGGACAAGCAACCAGGGCTGCTAATGTGTATATCTGTATTTGTCACAAAGGCACTGGCCTGGAAGAGCTCAGCTGCCCCACAGCACAAACTGACATCCACCAGCAGAGGACATACTCAGTCTACATACTGCAAGGCGTTCCAGACATACACATGCAAAATGCAGACAGTCCACTAGCCAGTCCACAGTGCATCTTCCCAGGAGACCTCTGTGCACCCAGACATGGGATGTACCCACAGACACCAAGCAGATATCTCAGTGATTGAGCCCCAGAGCAGAGACCACACAGATATCACTTGAGAGAAGCACTGTATAGCACTATGTGGGAACCTAGACATGCCATGGTCACTGCTCAGTCAGAGTGAGAGTGACCTCCCAGCATGACATGCTGTGGCCACCCTGTCCATGCAGGTGGTGGTCGGGCACTACAATCTCCCAGCCATTGCCCCACACCATGTGCAGATGACCAGTCCGCCCTGTCCATGCCATACCCACAATACCTTGCTCCTCATTATGCACATTGACAGGCTAATGCTGGAATCAATGTAAGCATTGTGGGCCCAGTGAGAATTAGGCAGCCACAAAACAATGGATAGACATATGCACACTCCCACTCCTATGTTGGCATTGTGCAAAGATAGGGGTGGTTGGCAGCCCTGCCTGTCACACTGGTCCTGGGCACAGTGCAGGCATTGCTAAGGTTTGCAGGTGCTAGTAGTGCTGCTTTGCTGGAACCTGCTGCTCCATGCCGGGCCCAACAACCTGACAATCATATGGGGCTTTGAATAGTGGAGCCTGTGGGTGTGGGTGTTTGTGCTCCTGTTGGCTGATGCTTTGGGGAGTGCACATGACGATGTTGTATCTGCAAAGTAGGGTAAAATGTAAGGACATGGTCTGCATTAGCCACAGCTGGGACCTGAACCTGTGATTCACCACACTGTTGCCGCAGAAGCATAGCAGTCCCTCGGGCTACCTTTTCTGTTCATCCGAGAGACCTTTGCTGCACTGCACAACATGCACTGGTACAGGGCACAGCTTTGGTCCGCTGTGAGCAGGTGTCACGGCCCCCTCCACCACCAACGCCCCCTCCCCCACCATGCTGATGTGCCCATATGCTGTTGGTGCTGGTAGTGCGCAGTCCCAGGCCACCCACTGTGCAGGTAGGTGGGTGCCTAGGGTGTGGGATCTGGGGTTAGGGGGGCATACATGGACATCCACACATCCCCCCATCACTGCCTGCCACTATTATGGCCGTTCCACTTGCGGGGAGGTGGTTGGGGGTGGCAGGTCGGTGATCTAGCAACTATTGGCTAGGGTGGGACTGGTAGATAGATTGTGTTCTGCCAGCAGACTGTGGACAGGCTAGGGTATGCAATGCGGGAACAGTGTATCCACTTTATTTATTTTATTTATTTAAAAGGATTTATATACCGCCTTCTCCTGTATTCAAGGCGGTTACTTTGGACTTCTGGGTGTATACATGTGTCAGGCAACACGTGGCTGCTCCCTGCACTGTCCTTCCCAGGGGCTGGTGTGACGGGTGTTCGTATAGCTGGGTGTTCAGACAGTTTGGGATGTATCCTGGGGTGAGTACTTGGACCCCTATTAGAGTGGTTCCCAGATGTGCACTGCTTGCCCCATTACAGACATTGTGTTTCCTGTGTGACGTTTGGGGTACCTGCAGGGTATGTCTCCCCTGGGTGGGACACTGTGGAGCACAGACTACTGGGCAAGTTTGACCTTGGTCAGCCGCTGTCTTGCTGTTTTCCAATTTATGTCTTCCTCTGTGCCACCTAGGTGGCTGCCTGTTCTGCCCTGTACCTCACCTGCAGCCCCCTTTGCAGCATCACCATAGTGCCCTTTCATACTTGGGCACTATGCTGTTACTGCACATGCAAATATCAACCTAACTAAAAAACTCTACACTTTAAATCACCAAAACAAAAGTAGAGAAGTGTGAAAAAGATGTTTAAAAGCTGACGTGTATATAATAATGTCGGAAGTATAGCCTTGAGGTTTTTTAATCGCCTCTTGAAGCTAACCTTCCATTTTGCTCAAATTTTTATTGAGCTCACCACGGAGCTAACGATAAGTTAGGTGAAACACCACAACAAAGTGTCACCAATAAAAAACAATTGTGTAATAATTCAGTAAAAATTCTTAATGTAATTGGGAAGCCCAAGCTAAAGATACTGCGAGAAGAAAGGAAAACAGGGTTCAACTTATCTGAATCCTCTCGTAACCTATTGTCGATTCACAGCAAAGCTTGAACAGACTTCTCCAAAGTGCTCCCTCAAAACAGCTCAAAGTAGCTGAAAAAATGTCATTGCAGTCCAGTTCACAAAAAATAGCGAAAATTAGCAGACACAGCACTGCGTTTCGGGCGGCCAACTATTACTCGCCCTGCTGCAACGCTCAACCAACTGCACCAAGATCATTCTGTCAACTGATCAAAAACGCCAATGCATGCTCAATAGCAGGCTGAACCCGGTAGCAGGATTCACTAGTTTAAATAGCCAAAAATACCAAGCAGCTTATCAAAATGAAAATGAATGAAAATTGAAAAATCAGTATAAATCCAAGTCCAAGTAAAATTAAAGAATACTAGCCCAGTCCAATTCTTTATTTAGACCAAAAGGTTGCACAGTAGACCAACGAAAAATCCACTGTTGTTCCAACTGAAGCTGTTGTTCACGATTTCCTCCTCTGGGATGTTCAGGCACGTAATCCAACACGCGCCACGTAAAATCCTCAAAATCCACAGCAGAAGGTCAGAGGTTCTGCCTGTTCTTGGTAAGGTGACAAAAAGGTTACATCACATTAACAGCTTTAATACATGGCTCCAGACCTGGTGCAAACAAGAAGGATTCAGATTTATTGGTGACATGGGAAAACAGATGGACCAACAAGAGACTATACTGTGCTGATGGACTACATCTCTCTGTCACAGGGAAAAGAATCTTAAGTGAAAAATTCAAGCAGAATGTGGATATGCATTTAAACTAGGAAAAGGGGGTGACGGATGTGGAAAGTCAAGACCGGCATGCCACCCTCTGCAAAATCAGAATAATATCAGAAACAGCCACACTTTTACATCACACATCAAAAGCAAGTGGGAAGATGTGGGCAGAACAAAATCAATGCAAAATACACACAAGCCAGGTAAATGCTGGAAAGCAATGAGCACAAATGCTCGAAGCTTAGTCAACAAAGTTCCGGACCTGGAAGCCCTAATGGTGGAAATGGATTTTTGCATTGTGGCCATTACAGAAACATGGTTTAATGAATCGCATGATTGGGATATAGCCATAGCTGGCTATAATCTATTCAGAAGAGACAGAGAAAATAGAAAAGGAGGAGGAGTAGCCTTGCATGTCAAAAGCAATATTTAAGCTACTGAAATGCAGGGGACATGGGGAAAAGAAGAAGCGCTCTGGATTGCGTTGGAAAGAGGAGATGGCACTGTCATCCATACTGCTGTAGTCTACAGACCTCTGACTCAAATTGAAGAGATAGATAACGATTTGATTATAGATATTGCCAAGATAGCCACAAAGGGGGAAGCAATCATTTTGGGTGACTTAAATCTACCTGGTGTGGATTGGATTACTCCTTCTGCACATCTGGAAAGAAGCAAAAAAATTGTAGATACTCTCCAAGATGCATTACTTGGACAAATGGTCATGGAACCAACCATGGAAAGCTCAACGCTGGATTTAGTGCTCACCAACGGTGATAGCATGTCAAATGTCTGCATGAGTGCCCTTGTAAGCAACAGCGATCATCACACGGTGTGGTTTGAGATAAAAGCCAAGGTACAGGCCAATCATAGCAAGATCAAAGTCCTAAACTTTAAAAACACTGACTTCAATAAAATGGCCGAGTACCTAAAGGAAGAGATGACAGGGTGGAAGGAGATAAGGGAAGTAGAATTGCAATGGGCTAAACAAAAGGTGGCAATAAAAGAGGCAACAGACAAATATGTAAAAAAAGTAAACAAAAACAAGAGGAGAAGGAAACCTATTTGGTTTTCCAAAGAAGTGGCTGCTCAAATAAAGGCAAAAACCACTGCTTTCGCAAAATTCAAATGCTTGCAAACAGAAGAACACAGAAATGAATACAGGATCAAACTCAAAGGGGTATGTTTACTAAACCTTCTTAATGTGCGCTCTGTGACGTTACCGCGCATTAAGGTACCTTAACGCGCGTTAATGGTGCTTTATCAGGCGCTCAGGTACCTTAGCGCGCGTTAACGTGCGCAGCGGCGCAAATGAGCGCTGAAGGCGGGGAAAAGCTCCCGGAGGGCGGAGGAAGGCTCCCCAGGGGCAGAGAGAAGGGGCCAATGGGTGGAGAGTGGGAGGGGAGAGGCTCCCCGCACACTAACGATGTGAAATCTGAGGCTCAAAACTAACGCCAGTGAAACCCTGGCGTTAGAGCTGATTTAAAGGGCAGAGAAACCATTTCTGTCGGCAATGTACAGCAAAACCAGGGAAACCAACAAAAAAGTGATAAGTGTGATACATGTGCACGGAACAAAAGTGAAACGAAACATTGAAAATGACCCCAACAAAATATAAAAAAAACATAACCAAGCTGGGCAATAGTGATAATAATGGGAAACATCAAAAAGCACTCCCGAGAAAGCTCCAAAAAAAAGATATGAATTTTGGAACGGTTTACGGTCCCTCCCCATACAAGGTGAATGATCCCACAGTACAATTGCGCTCATCAGGGTTTCCCTCTCCATTGGACAGGTTTCCTATGGGGTGCACATGATCCACAACAGCAGGGTAGGCATGTCAGAATGGGAAACTGGACAGATGCTGGGAAAGGGGACACAGAGGGCTGCAGACGGCACATGCTGTACTGCAGCTGGGCCATAGTGCGGACTAGGGTGATGCCTAGGTGGCCCATAGGAATGCTGAAACAGTAGAGCAGCCAGACAGCAACTGATGAGGGCCCAGCATGGGCATGAGTGTGCTTCCCACAGTGTCACAGGGGATAGTACCCAGTAGGGACCCCCAAGGGCAAAGATAAGTGGCAGGCGGTGCTGGGGGGAAGCGTGGGCACCTATGCAGGCACCCCTACCCCAGAACCCGCACCATAGGCAGCCACCTCCCACACACTGGATGGCCTGAGACTGTGCTCCACCAGCACCACCAGCAGAAGGTCATGTCAGCAGGGTGGCAGAGGGGAACTGGTGGTGGAGGGGGCAGTGACAGCTGCCCAGAGCAGACCGTGGCCTAGCCCTGTGTAGGTGGGTGCCATGCACTGCAACAAACAAGCCCCGTCTGATGAACAGTCATGGTATCCCCAGGGAATGTGCTGTCTCTGTGGCACCATGGTGGTGCAGTGCACACAGCCAGTATGTTCAGGAGCAGAAGGTCACGGGTTCAAGTCCCAGCTGTGGTTCCTGCCAACTCAGCTCCCATTTTTTACCCACTACTAAAACGTGCTAATACAGACAGAACCTTTATTGCAGATGACGTAAACATGCCCAAAACACCTACATTTTACCCTACAGAGCACAGACACCATGAACAGGCGCATTACCTAGAGCAGAGTCACCCAAATGCAGTCCTGGAGGGCCAAACACCATTCAGGTTCCACGCTGCTTCTAACAAAGATGCCTGGGCTGCATATCTACGTACCGCCCCCATGGTATGCAGATGTATCTCATGCATATTCATGAGGGACAGCATGAAAACCTGAACAGTGTTTGGCACACCAGGACTGGAGTTGGGAACCTCGGCCGTAAAGTAGCAGCCAACAGCGGCAGACACACCCACACCCACAGGCTCCATTAGCCTATGCCTCGTGGAGAGGCAGGACATTGGGCCCTGCATGCATCTCCCAATACTAGCACTTGCATACCTTAGCAATGCCATCCTAAACCTGGGAATACGGTACACAGCTATCAAAAGTTAGCTATGATTACTGGCAGATAGCAATTCCTACGTTAAGCACAGTTTGCTGATTGAGCTCCATCATAGCAACCTTTCTGCTGTCTGTGGAGTGTGCTTCAGGTCTGGTGTCTGACAGTGTTTACCACCCTGGGGAGTGACCCCCAACAGTATTGCGTACCATATCCATGCCTGCACTGTGCCCAGGACTGGTGTGGTGGGCAGTGCTGCCAAACACCTCTATAGTAGCACAATGCTGTCATAGGTGTGGGAGTGTGTGTCTGTCTATCCAGTGTGTGGTGGCTGCAAACACCCTCCACAGCCCACACTGCCAGCACTGTTGTCAGTATTGTCCTGCCAATGTGCATAATGAGGAGCAAGGTACCATGGGTATAGCCCGGACAGGATGCATCTGCACAGGGCATAGGGCAATGGCTGGGACATTGTAGTGCCCGGCCACCACCTGCATAGACAGGGTAGCCACAGCATGTTCTGCTGGGAGATCACTCTCACCCTGACTGAGCAGTGACCACGGCATGGCTAGGTTCCCCCATAGTGCTATGTAGTACTTTTCTCATGTGATATTTATAGGTTCCTTTTTGGGGCTCAGTCACTGACTTATCTGCTTGGTATGTATGCTGACATCCCAGTTCTGGGTGCACGCATTTCCACCAGGAACATGCACTATGGACCAGCTAACAGACTGTCTGCAGCTGGTATGTGTCTTGCTGGAACACCTTGCAGGGTGCAGCGGCTGAAGGCTTGCTGCAGGAGAATATCAAATAGTGGTGGGGTGAAGCTTAGCATATCCAGGCCTAATGTGTGTCTGCTATTGCTTTATGGATGTGTACAGAGCTGCATTGACTGCCCTGTAGGGTGTCTGTTCCCCAGCACGACTGTGGTTGATGGTCCCTTCTACTGCCACCATTGCAGGGAGATAGAATGTGGATCTGTTGGTGGGAGACCCTGTTTACCACTCTCAGCCCCGGTGGGGGGGGGGGGGTTTGGTGGTGGTACATAATCCTCCTATGGGTCCATAAGGGCTAAACCAGACAGAGAAATACAGATGTATCCAAGGTGTTTCTGCAGAGACTACCTATCTCACACATTAGCACTGCTGGGGACCTGGTGCTGGGCGCCCCACCTCACCCTCAGGGTGAGTACGGTACCTGCACAATGTGACGGTGTGTAGCTACTCTGTGCCAGTACCACACACGGTCAGTTCCCCCTACCAGGCCGAGGTGCTGTGGGGGTGCATACCCCATCTTGTGATCATCTGTAGACTGCTGATTTGCATGTGCAGTGCATCATGGGTATGGGTGATTTAACCCTATCCTGGTGACCACAGCAGACTGTTTGTGTGGTGACGTGCAGTCCTTCTGCAGCCAGCCAGGGGTTTGCTAATCCTGTTTTGCTACTTTAGACTGAAACGCCCACTCCTTATATGGCATCCTGCACACTAACGCCGGGCGCACATTAAGAAGGTTTAGTAAACATAACCCAAAGAGTCAAAAAGAGAAATAAGGATAGCAAAATCAAAGGCAGAGGAAAAGATGGCTAAAGATGTTACGGGTGACGACAAAACTTTCTTCAGGTATATTCGGGAAAGGAAGAAGATCAGAGTTGGAATTGCAGGACTCAGAAGTGCTGGAAAAGGACTCGTGGAAAGTGACATAGAAAAAGCGAAATTGCTAAACAAATACTTTTGCTCTGTTTTTACTAAAGAAAATCCTGGAGATGGACCAGCTGTGACTCCCAAATATAAAAATGGGAATGTAGTAGATACCACACTATTCACAGAAGATGAGGTGTTGGAACAACTTGCTAAACTGAAAGTGGACAAAGCCATGGGACCGGATGGGATATATCCCAGGATACTGAAAGAGCTCAGAGAGGTTCTTGCAGGGCCGTTAAAGGATGTATTCAACAGATCCTTGGAAACAGGAGAGGTTCCTCAGGACTGGAGAATGGCTGATGTTGTACCTCTACACAAAAGTGGTGACAGGGAAGAAGTGTCAAACTACAGACCCGTGAGCCTTACCTCGGTGGCGGGAAAAGTAATGGAGGTGCTCCTGAAAGAGCGAATAGTGAACTGTCTCAAAACCAACAGGTTGCAAGATCCGAGGCAACATAGTTTTACTGAAGGACGGTCTTGCCAAACAAATCTGATTGAGTTCTTTCACTGGGTGACCAAGGAACTAGATCAGGGGCATGCGATGCATGTCATCTACCTGGATTTCAGCAAAGCCTTTGATACTGTTCCTCATAGGAGGCTTGTCAATAAACTCAGTAGCTTGGGGATTGGTACCAAGATGGTAAACTGGATTAGAAATTGGTTGACTGACAGACAACAGAAGGTGATGGTACATGGAGATCACTCGGATGAAAGGAAGGTGATTAGTGGGGTGCCCCAGGGTTCGGTCCTGGGCCCAGCACTGTTCAATGTATTTGTGAGTGACATTGCTGAAGGACTGAATGGAAAAGTCTGTCTTTTTGCAGATGACACAAAAATTTACAACAGAGTGGACTCCCCCGAGGGAGTGTATAACATGAGGAATGATCTACAAAACCTGGAAGAATGGTCTAATGCTTGGCAATTACAATTTAACACGAAAACGTGCAGTGTCATGCAATTAGGTAGCAGAAATCCAAGGGAAATGTATGCAATAGGGGGTGAGAGGTTGGTGTGCATGGTTCAGGAGAAAGACCTTGGTGTGATTATCTCTGATGATCTCAAGGTGGCAAAACAGTGCGACAAGGTTGATATTGAGTCGGTTGATATTGTGTATCTGGACTTTCAGAAAGCCTTTGACAAGGTCCCTCATCAGAGACTTTTGGCAAAACTAAAGAGTCATGGGATAGGAGGCAGTGTATTATTGTGGATCAGGAACTGGTTAAAAGATAGAAAGCAGAGGGTAGGGCTAAATGGCCAATTTTCCCAATGGAAAAAGGTGAATAGTGGTATTGCCCAGGGATCTGTGCTGGGTCCGCTGCTTTTTGACATATTCATAAATGACCTGGAAAGTGGAATAACGAGTGAGGTTATCAAATTTGCAAATGACACAAAACTATTTAAAGTTGTTAAAACTCAAGAGGATTGTGAAAAATTGCAAGAGGATCTTGATAAATTGGAAGACTGGGCATCAAAATGGCAGATGAAATTTAATGTGGACAAGTGCAAGGTTATGCACCTAGGGAAGAACAACCCAAACTATGGTTACACGATGCAAGGTTCCACATTTGGAACCACCACCCAGGAAAAAGATTTAGGCGTCATAGTGGATACCATGTTAAAACCCTCGGCCCAGTGTGCAGCGGCGGCCAAGAGAGCAAATAGAATGCTAGGTATGATAAGGAAAGGAATGGAAAATAAAACAAAAGATATTATAATACCTCTATATCGTTCCATGGTGAGACCGCACCTTGAATATTGTGTGCAATTCTGGTCGCCGTATCTTAAAAAGGATATAGCGATTTTAGAAAAGGTTCAGAGAAGAGCCACCAAAATGGTAAAGGGGATGGAACGATACTCCTATGAAGAAAGGCTAAAAAGGTTAGGGCTCTTTAACCTGGAAAAGAGACGGCTGAGGGGAGATATGATAGAAGTCTATAAATTAATGAACGGAGTAGAACGGGTAAACATAGATCGATTGTTTACGTTATCAGAATATAGAAAGACTAGGGGACATGCAATGAAGCTACAGGGTAAACTATTTAAGACTAATAAAAGAAAATATTTTTTCACTCAACGTGTAATCAAACTCTGGAATTTGTTACCGGAGGATGTAGTAAAGGCTGTTAGTGTAGCTGGGTTTAAAAAAGGTTTGGACAAGATCCTGGAGGAAAGGTCCATAAACCATTATTAAGAAGTGACCGAAGATATCAATGCTTGACCCAGTACAAGCATTGTGGAACTTGTGTCTCTTGGGGAAACTGCTAGGTACATATGACCTAGATTGGCCACTGTTGGAAACAGAATACTGGGCTTGATGGACCTTGGTCTGACCCAGTATGGCATATCTTATGTTCTTATAAGGTGGTGGCAAAAGTCAGGAGGATGTTGGGCTGCCTCTGCCACTGTACAGTGTCTTTTAAGTTTATTTATATATAGTCGACCCCATCCTGTTCTTCATCTGGGGTTCACACAACAGAAATGGCTGTACTACATCATCAGACCTTTTTGATGTGGCCACATTCAGAACCAGCACTCCTCGATGACGTGTGATCGATATGGATTGAAAAGTTTTTTATACTTTTAGACATAATGCCTTTCTAAAGTAGTTTCATTATGGGCTATAGTTTGTTTTCAAATGTGGCTTTATTGTAGTCACTTTTCAGCTTCATCGTAGCTCCTTTTGAAGGTATTTTCAGCTTCATTGCAGCTCCGAGTCGGCGTCATAGCTCTGCCCTCAGATCCGCCCCCTCTATTCCCGCTCTCAGAATCAGTGCTCAAATGTGCGCAAGAGCCGGCGTTTTTTAGAATGTGACTCATATTGGCATGACACGGACTGTGCCAAGCTCATAAGTAAGAAGATCTTTCTCTCTTTTATATACTTTTTGTGTTATGGAAGCATCGATTTGTTTGTATGTTTGTTGAAGAATAGTGTTTGGCTTCATGGTAAAATCTAGATTAAGAGGAATTAGATATTTTTACTCCCTAGGGTAAATGAAGTGTTCTTTACTGGTACCATAGCCCATAGTACAATGCTCACCTGGTTATTCTGAGACAAAGTGGCCACATATATATACATATCGTTTAGGGTATAAATTTTTGAAATAAAAATTTTTGAAATAGTAGTTTTGTGATAATGTTGGCTGCTCCATAGTAATAAATATAGTTCCCTCCCCCCCCCTCTTTTTTAATAAGCATAGATGGGTTCCCCCTTGGCAACATTTGCCATTACACTTATTTTTAACAGACAGTAAAGGTTTAATATACCCTTTTAGAATTGTTTGTCAATTCATTACAAAATAACAATATGCTTCTGTGTCCCCTTTCGCTCCTGCTGCGTTTTCTCTCTCATACACATGTTCTATTATGATGTTCATTCTATCTAATGTGATATAGTCAGGTAGTGTGTGGCTATATGTCATATATTTGATATAACAGCATGTAGTATTTATATGTGTGTTTTTTAAGTCCTTTTAATCTTAGTTTTGGTTATTATTTTTAGTTACACAAGCTTAGTATCTTATAAAGGCCACAAGTTTGATGGGTCCTCACTGTTCGACATAGAGGTAATCATTCATATGATATATGCAGTTTGTCACATCCATGTTTTATTTCTTTTTAATTTTTGTTTATATTATCTAGTAGGTTGTTTATAATTTTACTGTATTTATGTTATTTATATTTTTATCCTTCTTCTTATATACTTTTATAGCATTTATGATATTTATGTTATTTATAAGGCATATTTATGGTTTTATTCATAAGATGTCCTGTAATATTGGTTTTATTCACAATATGCCGTAGTCATCTGTTCTTACATGTTACTATAATTTTAATTGTGTATTATATAATAAATGTTTATGTCTTTCTATGTTTTAGTACCTTTACCTGATCAACCCCTGACTAAGGTAGCGAAACACGGCCTGTGTCGGGTTGGTAATAGGTCCACATAATAAAATTAAAGTTTGTTTTTCCATGACAAGCACGTTTTGGACTGTGTCTTTGTGATCTACGTGATTTTTTGCCTCACCGCACTACAGGTCGCTGGTGAGGCCTCACCTGGAATACTGTGTTCAGTTTTGGAGACCATATCTTGCAATAGATGTAAAAAGACTGGAGACTGTTCAGAGGAAGGCGACCAAAATGATTTGGAGCCTGCGTAAGAAACCTTATGAGAAGAGACTTGAAGACCTAAATATGTACACTTTGGAGGAGAGGAGGGATAGAGGAGATATGATTCAGACCTTTAAATACTTAAAGAGGAACGATGAACAAACAAACCTCTTCCAAAGACGGGGAAGCTGCAAAACTAGAGGGCATAACATGAAGCTTCAAGGCGGAAAATTGAAAGGCAATGTCAGGAAATATTTTTTCACTGAAAGGGTGGTGGATGCTTGGAATGCTCTCCCGATGGAAGTGGTGGGGGCAAACACGGTGATGGAATTCAAAACAGCATGGGACAAGCACAGCGGATCCCTTTACAGCAACAGAATAAAAACAAAATAAACTGAACCATCTAACTTCTCAACAAATAGGGGTGTCCTACATGGAGTGGTGGGTCCACCCCTAAACAAAGACATGGGAAGGGGTGGCCTGCACAGAGCGACAGGTGCACCTACTCTTGCCGTTTCTTGCTGGGCAGACTGGATGGACCATGCTGGTCTTTATCTGCCATCATTTACTATGTTACTATGTAACTATGTTATTAGTGCTTCACTGGCTAACTTTCAGACTGTGGGTGGATTTTTAAGTCTTGGAAGCTGATATTCAAACAGTATATGTTCCTAACTTTGAGATTTATGCTCCTAAATTGGCTTAGGGAGAGGAAAAAAGTTGGCCGCTTAGCCCTAGGCGCCTAAATTGGACTCATAAATCAAGGCAAATGAATGGCAGGCCTAAATTTAGGAGAATAACTTCTAAGTATAAATCTTTTCTTTTTCTTTCTGTCATACTAGAACTGTAAAGGTTGGCTTACTAAAATTTGATGTAGCTTTTGATGTCTCCAAATGAGGTAATTTTGTGTACATCATGACATGAATGAACCTAACACTGTGCCAGTTTATATTGGAGATGATCTCAATCTCTCAGATTCACTGCTAATGCTCATCTCAGCATTTGCACTGTTCCAAAGAGATCCTCCTTCTGGAGTTCATAAGGTGTAATATGCACAGTCAACAGTAGAGGTGAGTTTGCCGAGACTCATCAAGCCTACTGGCAATTATCTGATGTTGCACTAATGATACTAATGACAACAGTTGGTGAGAGCGAAGCGAGTGAGCCATGCGAGAAGGAGTTTGTGAATGATCATAGTGCTTTATTAACTTTCCCCTGAAGAAACCTGTGAGGGTGAAACGCTAAGAATAGCACGCCTGACAGCGTCAGGATAAGCATTAGAAGCTGAAACTCGCTGCTCAAAGCTAAGCACTGAATTTTCTACATTCTAATGAAATGGAATATGTTAAAGTTACACATTGAATTTAGTATATTCTAAGGAAGTTCCAAAGCCGTGTATATGAAAAAGGTAGTTGATGTAGTTGTGGCACATAGTCCACTTGACGGTATATTACAAGTCAGTGGCAGCCCGAGTTTCTGAGACCTTACGGCATCTTTGAAATGGATTAGACAATTGTTTGATACATTGATTTCAGTCTAAACAAAGATACGAGTTGTACTTTCTAGTTCTATTGCAGAGTATCAAGATATAATAGTCATTTTAACTCTGTTAAAGAGAAGACCAGAATTGGGGTTGAGCATTAATGATACTGCCAGCTATCCCTCCGAGCGTATCAAAAGTGATTTCATGGCTCTGGACAGAGGGTGAAGCAGATAGGTGCACAGGTGGTGTTCTCTTCAATCCTCCCTGTTGAGTGTAAAGACAGAAGCAGAAAAGCTCACATCCTGGAGATAAATGCATGGATACGTGGATGATTCATCGAGAGCATTTTGGTTTTCTGGACCATGGGATGATATTCTGAGGGCTGCAGAGCAGAGATGGCATCCATCTGTCCAAGAAGGGTTGATGTGTCTTCAGTAGCAGACTGGCTAACCTACTGAAGAGGGCTTTAAGCTTGATTCATTGGGGATGAGTGAAGAAAGCCCCTAGGTAAGTGAAACATTAAACATCTATATAGAAAAAGGTAAAAGGGGCAACATCTGAAAAGTGGTGTGTTTAAATGCCTGTAGCATGGGAAATAATTACATCCCAGTCATGGTTCACGGACAACCATGACTGGGATATAATTATTCAGAAAGGATAGGGGAGGAGGAGTGGCACTAAGCTATAGAATTACAGGGCTTAAAAGGGAGAGAGGAGGCACTGTGGGTTAAACTAGACAGAGGGAAAGAGAAATCCATTTGCATTGGCGTGATATACAGACCCCCCCTCACAGGGAGAAGAAGTAGACAGAAATTTAATAGGAGACATATGCAGCATTGCTAGGAAAGAGGAAGTGCTATTGATATATGATTTCAATATGCCAGATGTGGATTGGCATATCCCTGTTGCGGTGTCATCTAGAAGTAAGGATATCCTGGATTCTCTACAGGGAGAACTATTCAGACAACTGATAACAGAACCCACATGTGAAAGGTCCATACTGGACTTGGTGCTTACCAATGGTGAAAGTGTTTCTGATGTTATAGTGGGAGATAATGTTGCATCCAGTGATCACCAGTTGGTGTGGTTCAGCATTAGGACTAGGGCTGATAAAACTAACTTTGCCAAGATGGGCCCGTACCTCAAGGAGTAGTTAGTGGAATTTGAACAGCTGGGGGATGTAGAAAAACAGTGGGCAAAACTCAAAGGGGATATTTTAAGAACAACCAACCTTTTTGTTAGAAAGGTAAATAAAGGTAAAAGGCAAAAGAGGTCACTATGGTTCTCAAAATTAGCTGAAAAGGTGAAGAAGAGGGAGGCCTTCATGAAATACAAGAGATCACAGAGAGCAGAAGACCGGCATCTATATTTGGAAAAACTTAGAGAAGCTAGTAAAATAATCAGGAAAGCAAAGATGCTAAAAGAAGTAGCCAATGCAATAAAATGGGGGGATAAGACATATTTCAGATATGTTAGTGAGAAGAGGAAGGGTAAAAGTGGTATTGTCAGACTCAAGGGTGAAGGGGAGGAATACAGTGCCTTGTGAAAATATTCATCCCCTCGGTGTTTGTCCTGTTTTGTCGCATTACAACCTGGAATTAAAATGTAGTTTTGGGGGTTAGCACCATGTGATTTACACAACATGCTTACCACTTTGAAGGTGCAAAATATCATTTATCTTGACACAAACAATAATTAAGACAAAAAAAACAAACAGAAATCAGGAGTGTGCACAGGTATTCACCCCCTCCCCCTCCCCAAAGTCAATACCTTGTAGAGCCACCTTTTACTGCAATTACAGATGCAAGTCTCTTGGGGTTTGCCTCTATTAGCTTAGCACATCTAGCCACTGGGATTTTCACCCATACCTCAAGGCAAAACTGTTCCAACTCCTCCAAGTTGGTTCATGAACTGACCAGAGGGGAAGCCATATTAGACCTAGTCCTTAGTGGAACACCAGATCTAGTGCAAGAGATAAGGGTGTTGGGGCCACTTGGCAATAGTGATCATAGCATAATCACCTTTGATTTAATTACTGGAGGAGAAATAGTAAGGAAATCCACAGTACTACCTTTTAACTTTAGAAAGGGAGACTATGATAAAATGAGGAAAATAGTTAAGAAAAGACTAAAAGGAGCAGTTGCAAAGGTTAAAGACTATCTTGGAAGCCCGGACCAGCTGTATTCCACGCTTTAAGAAAAGTGGAAGGAAGTCCAAAAAACTGCCAGCATGGTTTAAAGGGGAGGTCAGAGAGGCTGTTGTTGCCAAAAAAGCATCTTTCAGGAAATGGAAAAAAGAGCCAAACAACGAAACCTGGAAACAGAACAAGCACTGGCAAGTCAAATGCACGGCATTGATAAAGCAGGCAAAGGGAGAATTTGAGAAGAAGCTTGCTGCGGAAGCAAAAATGCAAAATAAAGATTTTTTCAAGTACATTCGTAGCAAAAAACCTGTGATAGAGGAGTTAAATGGGCACTAAGGCGACAAGGCGATAGCGGAGAGACTGAATGAATTCTTTGCTTCGGTCTTTACTGAGGAAGATGTAGGGATGTTACCCATGACTGAAGTGGTATTTAAAGGTGCGGAAGAATTGAAGGAAATATCGATACATCGGGAAGATGTATGGAAGATGTATTACAACTATTAGATAAACTGAAGAGTAGCAAACCAAGGCTGGATGGTATACATCCAAGGGTGTTGAAAGAACTGAAATATGAGATTGCAGACCTGCTATTAGTAATCTGTGAATTTTCATTAAAATCATCTGTAATACCTGAAGATTGGAGGATCGCCAATGTAACGCCAATTTTTAAAAAGGGTTCCAGGGGTGATCTGGGAAACTACAGACCGGTGAGCCTCACGTCAGTACCGGGAAAAATGGTAGAAACCATCATAAAGAATAAAATTACTCAGCATGTAGATAGTCATGGCCTAATGGGAGACAGCCAACATGGTTTTAGACAAGGAAGATCTTGTCTTACTAATCTATTATGTTTTTTTGAAAGTGTGAATAAACAGGTGGACAAAGGTGAGTCGGTTGATATAGTGTATCTGGACTTTCAGAAAGCCTTTGACAAGGTCCCTCATCAGAGACTTTTGGCAAAACTAAAGAGTCATGGGATAGGAGGCAGTGTACTACTGTGGATCAAGAACTGGTTAAAAGATAGAAAGCAGAGGGTTGGGCTAAATGGCCAATTTTCCCAATGGAGAAAAGTGAATAGTGGTGTACCCCAGGGATCTGTACTGGGTCCGCTGCTTTTTGACATATTCATAAATGACCTGGAAAGTGTAATAACGAGTGAGGTTATCAAATTTGCAGATGACACAAAACTATTTAAAGTTGTTAAAACCCAAGAGGATTGTGGAAAATTGCAAGAGGATCTTGATAAATTGGAAGACTGGGCATCAAAATGGCAGATGAAATTTAATGTGGACAAGTGCAAAGTTATGCACCTAGGAAAGAACAACCCAAACTATGGTTACACGATGCAAGGTTCCACATTAGGAACCACCACCCAGGAAAAAGATTTAGGCGTCATCGTGGATAGCATGTTAAAACCCTCGGCCCAGTGTGCAGCGGCAGCCAAGAGAGAAAATAGAATGCTAGGTATGATAAGGAAAGGAATGGAAAATAAAACAAAAGATATTATAATGCCTCTATATCGTTCCATGGTGAGACCGCACCTTGAATATTGTGTGCAATTCTGGGTGCCGTATCTTAAAAAGGATATAGCGTTATTAGAAAAGGTTCAGAGAAGAGCCACCAAAATGGTAAAGGGGATGGAAGGATACTCCTATGAAGAAAGGCTAAAAAGGTTAGGGCTCTTTAACCTTGAAAAGAGACAGCTGAGGGGAGATATGATAGAAGTCTATAAATTAATGAACGGAGTGGAACGGGTAAACGTAGATCGATTGTTTACGTTATCAGAATATAGAAAGACTAGGGGACATGCAATGAAGCTACAGGGTAAACTATTTAGAACTAATAAAGAAAAATATTTCTTCACTCAACGTGTAATCAAACTCTGGAATTTGTTACCGGAGGATGTAGTAAAGGCTGTTAGTGTAGCTGGGTTTAAAAAAGGTTTGGACAAGTTCCTGGAGGAAAGGTCCATAAACCATTATTAAGAGGGGACCCAGGATATCAATGCTTG
This sequence comes from Ichthyophis bannanicus, assembly GCA_033557465.1. Taxonomy (NCBI): domain Eukaryota; kingdom Metazoa; phylum Chordata; class Amphibia; order Gymnophiona; family Ichthyophiidae; genus Ichthyophis; species Ichthyophis bannanicus. The sequence continues at coordinate 1,785,941,308 of CM066031.1, read as the reverse complement.
ACCCAGTACAAGCATTGAGGAACCTGTGTCTTTTGGGGAAACTGCTAGGTACGTATGACCTAGATTGGCCACTGTTGGAAACAGGATACTGGGCTTGATGGACCTTGGTCTGACCCAGTATGGCATTTCTTATGTTCTTATGTTCTAAGTGAGATGGGTTTTATTGGTGAACATCAATCTTCAAATCATGCCACAGATTCTCAATTGGAATGAGGTTTGGGCTTTGACTATGCCATTCCAAGACATTTAAATGTTTCCCTTTAAACCAGCTTTAGCAGTATATTTAGGATCATTGTCCTGCTGGAAGGTGAACCTCCATTCCTTTCTCAAATCTCTGGCATACTGAAACAGGTTTTCTTCAAGAATTGCCCTGTATTTAGTGTCATCCATCGTTCCTTCAGTCTTGACCAGTTTTCCTGTCCCTGCCAATGAAAAACATCCCCACAGAATGATGCTGCCACCACCATGTTTTACTGTGGGAATGGTGTTCTCGGGGTGGTGGGACGTGTTGGGTTTGCGCCGCACATGGCATTTCCCATGATGGCCAAAAAGTTCAATTTTCGTCTCATCTGACCAGAGAACCTTCTTCCATGTGTTTGGGGGGTCTGCAACATGCTTTTGTGCACACTCCAAATATGTTTTATTTCTTTCTTTAAGCAATGGCTTTTTTCTGGCAAATCTTCCATAAAGCCCCACTCTGTGGAGTGTATGGCTTAAAGTGGTCCTATGGACAGATACTCCCATCTCCGCTGTGGATCTTTGCAGCTCCTTCAGTGTTATCCTTGGTGACTTTGTGGCATCTCTGATTAATGTCCTCCTTGCCCAGACTGTGAGTTTTGGTGGGCGGCTTTCTCTTGTCAGGTTTGTAATGGTGCCATATTCTTTCCATTTTGTTATAATGGATTTAATGGTGCTCCATGGGATATTCAGAATTTAGGATACTTTTTTATAATCCAACCCTGATTTATTCTTCTCCACAACTTTGTCTCTGACCTGCTTGGAGTGTTCCTTGGTCTTCATGTTGCTTGCTTAGTGGTGTTGCAGAGTCTTTCAGAACAGGTATATTTATACAGGCATTATGTGACAGATCATGTGACACTGATTGCTCACAGGTGGACCCTAATCAACTAATTATGTGACTTCTGAGGTTAATTGATTGGACTGGATCTTATTTAGGGGTTTCATAGCAAAAGGGATGAATAGATATACACTCACAACTTTTCAGTTTTTACTTGTTTTTTTATATATAGAAGGTATTTTATTGTCATTTCACTTCTTTAAAGGAAAAAAGGGGAATGTTGTAGTGGTTGATATGGAAGGACAGACTAGATAGGCCATGTGGTCTTTTTCTGTCATCATGTTTCTATGTTTCTATTTGGATTATATTGTTAGGTCCATTACCCAACAGCATCCAAATGAACCTCCATGTTCAGTCCTGGTTGAATTGTGACAAAACAGGACAAAAACCGAGGAGATGATACTTTCACAAGGCACTATATGTAGAAGCTGATGAGGATAAAGCAGAAATGCTTAACAAATATTTATGTTCTGTGTTCACAGATGAAGGGCTAGGATCAGGACCTCAGAAAAAAAACACAAATAGGAAAAGAGGTGACGGGGATCTCAAATGATTTTCAGAAGACTGTTCGGGAGGACCTAGCTAAACTAAAAGTAGACAAAGCGATGGGACTGGATGGGATACATCCAAGAATACTGAAGGAACTTGGGGATGTTCTAGCAGCTCTGCTGACTGACCTTTTCAATGCCTCTTTGGAGTTGGGAATGCTGCCAGAGGACTGGAAAGAGAAGCACATGTGGTCCCTTTACACAAAAGCATTAAGTAAGGATGTGGTTAAAAATTAGAGGCCGATTAGTCTAATCTCTGTGGTGAGTAAATTATTGGATAGACTACTCAAAGAGAGAATAGTGAGGTTTCTGGAGTCCAATGGACTACAGGATCAGAGGCAGCATGGATTCACCAAAAGAAGGTCTTGCCAGACAAATCTGAGTGACCAGGGAGTTGGACCAGGGGAGAGCCCTAGATGTGGTGCACTTCAGTGAAATCTTTGACACCTTTCTGCACAGGCAACTTATCAACAAACTGAGCACCCTAGGGATGGACCCTAAATTTAATGATTGGGTTAGAAATTGGTTGAGGAGGAGGTGGCAAAGAGTATATGTAAATGGAGCTCACTCTGAAGAAAAGGCTGTAACCAGTGATGTGCCACAGGGATCTTTCCTTGGTCCAATTCTTTTTAACATCTTTGCTAGTGATATTGCGGAAGGGCTGTCGGGTAAGGTTTGCCTCTTTGAGAATGATATCAAAATAAGCAATAGAGTAGACACCCAGGAAGCCGTAGATAACATGAGGAGGGATTTAGCTAAGCTTGAAGAATGATCTAGAATTTGACAGCTGAGATTTAATTCTAAAAATGCAGGGTCATGCATTTGGGATCCAAAAATCCAAAGGAGCAGTACAACGTGGGGGGGGGGGAGTACTTCTGTCCAAAAAAGAAGAACGGGTCCTGAGCGTGATTGTGTTTGATGATCTTAAAGTAGCTAAGCAGGTAGAAAAGGAGATGAAGAAAGCTGGAAGGATGCTTGGGTGCACAGGCAGAGGAATGGCCAGCAGAAAAAAAGAGTTAACAGTGCCTCTGTATAGGTCTTTGGTGCTACCTCATTTGGAGTATTGTGTGCAGTTCTGGAGTCCGCACCTTCAAAAGGATATAAACAGGTTGTAGTCAGTGCAGAGAGTGGCTACCAAAATGTTCAGAGGTCTTCATTATAAACCATATGGGGACAGACTCAAAGATCTCAATATGTATACTTTAGAGGAAAGGCGGGATGATTGAGACATTTAAATACCTCTGTGGTAGAAATACACAGGAGGAGAGCCTCTTTCAATTGAAAGTAACCTCTGCTACGAGAGGATATACGAGGTCTGATGAAAAAAGGAACTAGACTGTCCCATAAATGTTTTATTATAAAATCTACAGAGAAATTAAGCATTGTCCCCTTCAAAGTAATCCCCCCCAGAGTTAATGCTCTTCTGCATTCGCTTCTGCCACATACGGAAGCACTCTGTAAAGTCCTCTTCCTTGAGATCCCTCAGCTCCTTCGTCACAGTGGCCTTGATTCCTTCTACAGAGGTAAAATGAGTTCCTTTGGCACAGTCTTCAGCCTGGGAAGAGCCAGACATTGCACGGTGCGAGATCTGGGGAATAAGGAGTGTGGTCGACAGCTGTGATCTGTTTGTTGGCCAAGAATTACCTCAAACTGAACGCGGTGTGTGCAGGAGTGTTTTCATGGTGGAGCAGCCATGACTTGTCTCTCCACAGAGCACACATGCTGCGCCAAACCCAGTCATGGAGGCAATTGAGGACCTGCTGGTAGACGTGCTGGTTGACTGTCTGACCCTAAGGCACAAACTCATGATGGACCACTCCCTTCTGGTCAAAGAATGCAATCAGCATGACCTTGATCCTTGATTTGGAAATGTGCACCTTCTTGGATCTGGGTGACAGTCGAGTCTTCCACTGCAGGCTCTGTCTCTTGCTTTCAGGGTCATACTGGAAGACCCAAGTCTCGTCTCCTGTGATGACTCGGCCAACGAACTCTGGATCTTCTCCGATCTTCCCTAGCAAGTCTCAACAAACATTGACCCGGTGCTCCTTCTGGTCGTCCGATAAAAGCTTGGGCACCATCTTGGTGCACACCTTCTGCATCCCCAGCTCCTCCACCAAGATGGTCCACCCTGACCCCTTGTTCAGGCTGAGCTCCTCAGCTCTCATCCACACTGTCAATCTGCGATCACTCCACACCAGCTGGTTCACTCTGTCAATGTTCTCAGCCGTCTTTATCGTTGAAGGTTGTCCTGACTTGGTGTCATCCTCCACCTCCTCGTGGCCAATCTTGAAGTGTTTGTGCCACTCGAAGACTCGTGGCCTTGACATTGCATCTTCTCCATAGGACGTTTGGAAAAGTTGAAGACACTCCAACTTAACCAGAAATTTCAAGTTGATTCTTTGCTCCATATTTCTGCCACCTCCAGTTGCGTGACAAAGCGATGGAGCAGTGTGCTACAAAAAACCTGAAAAAGAAAAACAGAGTGAGAGAGATGAAAAATATTATAGCAGAATAGTGGCAAGATGTTGCACAACACAGTGACATAAGCGGTCAGCCAATTGACATTGAGTCATGAGCGTGGCTGCCACAGTCTCGTTTCTTTTTTGTCACATCTCGTAGGATGAGGGTGAAAGAGACTCAGGAGTTATATGCGGAAATATTTCTTAATGGAAAGAAAGGTAGAAGCATGGAATAGTCTTCCAGTGGAGGTAGTAGAGACCAGGACAGTATCTGAATTCAAAAAGCATGAGACAAACACAGAAGATTTCTAAAGAAAAAGAAAGGGTCTATTGTAGTTGGTATGGAAGGACAGACTAGATAAGCTATACGGTCTTTTTTGCCATCATTTTTCTATGTTCTATGTTTCTATCAAATAAAGCGTCAGTGCGAAAGTATGTGCATATGTTAAGAAGTAAACATTTATACCAGCTCGAGAGCTCATATAAATGACTGTGCCTACATTTTGCAATTGTTATGAAATTCTGTTGAGTCAGTGTCGATTCATGGCGACCCTCTGGATAGTTGTCTTGTATTTTATGATGGCCACCCACCGCTTCTTCACCTTTTCAGTTACTTGTTTTGAGAAGTATAATGGTCTCCTTTTCCTTTTACATTTATCTACTTTTCTAACAAAAAGGTTTGTTGCCTTTAAAATAATCCCTTTCAGTTTTGTCCATTGCTTTTCTACATCCCCCAGCTGTATTTTAAATAAATAAATAAGGGAGAAAGTATCCAGCTCTGCAGGACTCCGCAGCCTGGGGTCCACAGATCTGATATAAAAGAGCCCAACATCACTCTCTGGGACCTCTGTTCCAGAGAGGACCGCATCCAAAGCACATTCCCCTGAATTCCCACTGCATGCAATTGAAGAAAAAGTAATCGATGATTAACTATTTTGAATGCAGATGGCATAGCAATCAGGAGTATTATAGTGCTCTTATTGTCCTTTCACCTATATAGCTTTTCTGCCACAGCAGCTAAAATAATCTATAAAAGAAAAAGAAAAACAACCCCTCAACTATAAATAACCACTTTCAAAAAGCTAATGCCACCTCGATGGGTGGTGCTGCTGCATCCATGATGCTGTCATCCAATGATCCCTGTGTTTTAACCACGTTATCTGCTGGGGAAATGCTCTCCACAACCCCATCAGATATTGTGCGACTTTGCAGCTACTGAAGCACCTTTTGCACTAACACTCAGCATTGGCTACAGAAGCCTAACACCCTTTGGTAAATATACCCCTTAAGAACATAAGAACATAAGATATGGCATACTGGGTCAGACCAATGTTCATTAAATCTAGTATCCTGTTTCCAGCAATGGCCAATTTAGGTCACAAGTACATAGCAGTTTCCCCAAAAGACACAGGATCCATAATGCTTGTATTGGGGTAAGCAGTAGATTTCCCGAGTCCCCTTTAATAATGGTTTATGGACCTTTCCTCGAGGAACTTCTTTTTTTTTTTTATTTATATTTTATATTATTACAAATAATTCCAGAACACAATCTGAAACGAAATTCACATAGCATACAGAGATACAACAAGTTATCTCAATGGAAATAACACCAAGGAAATACAAAACAAAATAGTTAGACCACCATAAACCCACTATAAGATCCAAGAGAAAAGAAATCATTCTTAGAAACCTAAGATACAAAATGAGAAAAAAAAAATCACAGGAGCATAGCTATCATGGTATGGCAGCCAATATGGGACTCCCCTCTACTCCTCCCTCCCTACTTTGTAGAAATTGTAACAATTGCAAGGGCTCAAAAAACAAATATTGTTTAGCACGGTACAAAATCACACACTTACACGGATATCTTAATTTGAATTGAGCTCCCAGTGAGAGAGTTCTCTGGCGTAAAGCCAGAAAATCTCGCCTCCTTTTCTGGGTATCTCGAGCAAGATCTGGAAAGATATGTACTTTTGAGCCCATAAATTGAGATTGAGACATTTTTAGGAAATACAACTTTAGCACAGCATTCCTATCGGATTCAAAGACGAAATTAACCACAAGAGTAGCCCGGCATGTCACCACCTCTAGCGAGCTTTCAAGAAATTCAGACAAGTCCATTATGGGATTCGCTGGCCCTGCAGCACTACCCTGCTGACCAAGCGGATCCACCGAAGAAATAGACACATATTGAGCCATTGCCACCGGAGGTAACAAGCCCTCGGGCATTTGTAACACATCAACAAAGTACTTACGGACCAGGTCCAACGGGGCAAGCAAGGGTGACCTCGGAAAATTCAGGAGTCTCAGATTATTCCTCCTCAGCTGATTATCAAGAAATTCAAATTTTCTCGCCTGGATCTGCCGATCCCTCAAGTTCACCACACCAAGGGCCTGCAACTCCTCCACCTTGGATTCCACCTGCGATATTTTTGTAGCCTGAATAGCTGCCTCTGTTTCCATTGAGGAGCACTGAGCTTTAACTTCAAGCAAATCCTGGGATACAGAGCCCACAAAAGGTAAGAAGGACTGCTGGAGGGTAGAGATAGCTTCCCATAAGCTATCTAATGTTACTGGCGCTGGTTTTACCACAGTCCCAGGAAGCCGAGATGCCACAATACGGGGGGAGCTACTTCCACCAAGCTCAACCCCCGATAAACCACTGGAGGGAGACACCCCAACTCGACCTCCTACGGCTCCAACAGCTGACGAATCTTTCACAAGGGAGCCCTCAGCAGTACCAGGAGCTTCACACACCGGTGAATCCACACTCGACTGCCGCATCGTGAAAGGGCATCCAGGTTGAGCTGGGGACGCCTGAACAGGGCTCAAAGAAACCCCTTCCACGCTGAGATCCGCCTGCACCAACGGCGAATCCCTCGAAGCCATACTGCCAGCGGAGGTACAAAATCCGGTAATAGGCATCTGAACAAGCTGGTCCGACGAAGAAGACGACCCCGAGGGCTTCTGGGCATGCTGTTTCCTCTTCCTCCCCATTAGAGAAGATTGCTCAGGTACCGGACCAGGACCAACACACACGGCGTCCTACTCCATCGCCATCTTGGATCAGCCAGGGGCCCTCCAAGAACTTCTTAAACCTTTTTTAAACCCAGCTACACTAACAGCTTTTACTACATCCTCCAGTAACAAATTCATGTTGTCACCAGCAGGAGCTGGACTGTGGCCTAAGCTATCAGCCAGACTGCTGGGCCTGACCTTTCTTGTAGAAAGTTGTAGTTGTGAGTCAAGTGGTCAGGTTTTTCAAAAGGATTTTTATTCCCCTCCCGGGGTTGGATTTTCAAAAAGGTTATAATACAAAAAACTCAGGATACAACCATACTTCTGGTAAACTGAAGAAAACTTAAACATAGCATCTTGCTTCAACAGAACTCATAAATCACAGTATAGAGCTTATCTGATATGCTAGCTGTCTCTTCTTAGCTTTCTCAGCACTCACGAGCAGGGCCGGATTTACCTATACACCATGTACGCCATGGCGTAGGGCCCACAGCCGGCAGGGGCCCACAAAAAAAGAACAAGTTCATTTTTTTTTACATACAATTTTAAAAAAAACCTGGTGGCTGCCGCCGCGGGGCCCCCTCTGCTGCCGCGGCAGCACCGACTGACCCGCGGGGGCCCCGTCTACAAGCTGAAGCCGTCGGGTCGGGTCGGGTCGTCCCTCCCTCCCTCCCTCGCTGCAGGCTGCAGGCTGTAGGCTGTAGGCTGTAGGCTGTGAGAGACACGAAAGGAGAGTGTCTCCTCGCGTCTCTCACAGCCTGCAGCCTGCACGGAGGGAGGGAGGGAGAACCGAACCGACCCGAACCGACGGCTTCAGCTTGTAGACGGGGCCCCGCGGGTCAGTCCGTGCTGCCGCGGCAGCAGAGGGGGCCCCGCGGCGGCAGCCACCAGGTTTTTTTTAAAAATTAAATTTTACTTTAGGCCGGGGGGGGGTAGGACTGGTAATGGGCTATGGGGGGGGCTAGGACTGGAAATGGGCTGGGGGGGTAGGGCTGGTAATGGGCTATGGGGGGGGGGTAGGACTGGTAATGGGCTATTGGGGGGCTGGGGCTGGAAATGGGCTGGGCTGGGGGGGGTTAAGGCTAGAGGTGGGCTGATGGGGTTAGGACTGGTAATGGACTGTGGGCTGTTGGGGGGGCTTAGAACTGGCAATGGGCTTTGGGGGGGTTAAGACTGGTAATGGGCTGTGGGCTGATTGGTGCTGTCTGGTAATGGGCTATGGGGGGGCTAGGACTGGAAATGGGCTGGGGGGTTAAGACTGGAGGTGGGCTGATGGGGTTAGGACTGGTAATGGGCTGTTGGGGGGGGTTAGAACTGGTAATGGGCTTTGGGGGGGGTTAAGACTGGTAATGGGCTGTGGGCTGATGGGGGTTGTCTGGTAATGGGCTATGGGGGGCTAGGACTGGAAATGGGCTGGGGGGTTAAAACTGGAGGTGGGATGCTGGGGTTAGGACTGGTCATGGGCTGTGGGCTGATGGGGGGGTAGGACTGGCAATGGGCTATGGGGGGCTGACTGGAAATGGGTTGATGGGGTTAGGACTGAAAGTGGGCTGATGGGGGGTTAGGACTGGTAATGGGTTATAGGGGGGGCTTAAACTGAAAATGGGGTGATGGGGGGTTAAGGACTGAAAATGGGGTGATGGGGGGTTAAGGACTGTAAGTGGGTTGATGGGGGGCTAGGACTGGTATTGGGTTGGGGGGGTTGCTAGGACTGGAAATGGGCTGATGGATGGCTAGGACTGGAAATGGGCTGATGCAGGGACTAGAAGGGAATGGATGCTGGGTGAGGCTGGAACTAGAAGGGAGCTGATGTTGGGGGAGGATTAGAATGGGATGGGGCTGGAAGAGTAAAATGGAGAAGGGAAAAATATTTTGTGTGGGAGGGATAAAAAATCTACAATTGGCCGGGTATTGGGAGAGTAAGTGGGGATTGAGGATGGAGGGGTAAAATTTGAGTGGATGAAATAGGAATGAGGAAAGAGCAAAAGGAGAAAGATTAGTATGTTAAAGCAGATGTAGAGAGAGAATGGAAAAAAATCTAGAAGAGAGAAGAAAGGACAAATGGACAGCAGACGATGGAGAGTTAGCAGAAGACACGAAGAAACCAGAAGAAAGTGGCTGGAGCAATTGCAGCTGAAAAAAATGCACAAAAGGTAGAAAAATATCTCTTTATTTTGAATTTATTAATTGGAATATGTCAGCTCTGGTAAATGTGCATCATTAACGTCTGCGCTTTGTTTAGTACAAGAGCAAATTAATGTATAGTTTTATTTCTACAGTGTTGTACATTCCAAGTTTGGCTTTTGGGATTCCCAGTTTAATTATTGTCTTCCTGTTTCTAAATTGTGATTACTTGTTTGGTGATGGTCTATATTCTGCATGTGTAACTGAGCTGAGGTGTTCTGTTTATATAATTCCTATTTGACATTGCCACTTGTTCTCTTTCCCCAGTAGGTCATGTATTGTTGTTCTCTGAAATGTATTGGTTTAATATTTGCAGTGTTGCCTTTTGATTGGTAGAGTATGGTGCTTTGTGAGTCCTGGTAGTGCTGTTAGGATACGGCGGGTTTACTATGGGCAGTGTTTGTAGTAGTTCCTAATGTGTCTGGCAGTTGGCACTGGATTATAGTAATGTAGAAATCTTTTAGTCTTTCTTTATCCATACACTCATTAAGAGGCACGTTTACTAAAAGTTAGCAGATGGTAACATTATGCAAATATTTATGCAAATGAGGCCCCTTATGCAAATGAGGCCCGCACCCCCCTTGGGCCGCCCCTGCTGGGGGCCCACAATTTTTGTTGGCGTAGGGCCTCACTCAAGGTAAATCCGGCCCTGCTCACGAGGCACTCTTATCCTGGCTTCAGCATAAGGAGGAAACCATATCGGATAACAACAGCGTACAATCCATGGCTTCATCACATGGGCTTTCAATACCAGCCTCTGTAATCATAGGCTCACACTTTGCTTTATCATTTACAGTATTTTCATTAGAACAGAAAGTCTGCACCTTTCTTAGTCCCGTATCTCTATCAGTGCTCTCTGAACAGCCCTCTTCACAGCAAGGCAAATAGCTGTCATATAGCTTGTAATAGCAGGAAGGAGAGACACCTTTCTCTGAGTAAGCTTTATCCTTAAAACTTTTAAACTTCCTGCCTTTTACATTTGGCTGTAACCCATAACACTGTTCTCTTCTATTATATGAAGAATTCTCTCTTGGAAATCTTTTGCAGGGTTTCACTGGCACACGCTCTTCAGGGTCAGACATACACACATCTTTGATAACACTTCTTTCCCTCTCTAGGGCTTGTAACTGTTTTAAGCTGCCATGCTTTTCAGATACATACGGTTTGCCTTTTGCTGCCTCCCATTCATTCAGCACAGCCCGGTGCTTAGGAAATTCAAGCTGCGTCAGAGGTAAGTGCTTCTTACAGCTGACCTCTCTGTGTGAAACTCTCCTTGTTTCTTTCTGTGAATTTCTTTGTGACTTCCTGCTAGAAGTTTCAGGCAGTTCTGACTCTGTGTCTGTATTTCCTGAATATTCTGAGCTTTCTTCTGAGTCCTGCAAGTCTCCCTTGTCTTGCCAGTCTTGCCAGTTTCTCGTGTCCTGCCAGTCTAACTCTGACTGCACTGAGCATTTTTTATACAGCTTCCTGGGCGTTCTCTTGCACAGGTGAAAGCCGTTTTCATCAGCAGCTGGGGAATGCTTACTAGCTAGGCGTGACTGCAGACCTCGTGTCTGAGTTTGTTTACGTTGCCTATGGTAACTGGGAACCTTGTGACTTGCCTGCCTGTCAGAATCTAAACTGCAAACAGCAGATTTCTGTGCTTCTGAGGCAGAGGGCAGATCTTCCGTGTTACACATCCCCCTCCTTAAGATATTATGAGCTGCAGACGTCCTCGTCGGACAGCGCGTAATCCCACTTAAGTTAAACCTTCGGCTCTCTACGTGTACTAACCTCACTGCTGCAGACCTTTCCTGCCAAGGTTTTAGCAGGTTCAGGTGGTATATTTGGCAGCACCCCCTTTCGTTCTCTACTCTGTAGGAAACGGGACCCACCTTCTCAACCACTATGCCACGGCCTTTCCATCTGGCCTCAAACCTCAGACCGGCATCTGCTACTAGGATTAAAACTTTATCACCAACAGATAAATGCCTTGTTTTAGTCCCCCGGTCATAATACTTTTTCTACCGGCGCTGGCTAGCCTGCAGATTGTCCATGGACACTTGGGATGTCCGTTCTAAACGGTTCCTGAGGTCCTTAAGAAATTGGGGTACCCCTACCTCTGTCTCATCTGGTGCAACCCATTGCTCCCGAAGGATATCCAGGATTCCCCTCAGAGCCCTACCAAATAACAGCTCATATGGGGATGCCCCTAATGATGCTTGTACGCGTTCTCGGCACGCGTAAAGGACGAAGGGAAGTACATTATCCCATTCAACCATATTCCCCTCTAGGCTCCGCCTTAACATCTGCTTTAATGACTGATTCATTCTTTCCACCAGTCCGTTGGACTGGGGATGGTATGCCGAGGTGCGGATATGACGTACCCCAAAGGCATCCCAAAGCATGGCCAAGTGTTTTGAGGTGAAGTTTGTCCCTTGATCAGTTAAAATCTCCTGGGGAAACCCAATCTCACAAAACAACTTTATGAGCTCTATCGATATGGTTTTTGCGGAAATATTGCGCAGGGGTATGGCCCACAGAAACCTAGTCGCATGGTCCATGATTACTAAAATATATTGAAAACCCCTTGGTGTTCTCACTAAGGGCCCTACAATGTCCATTGCTAATCGCCGCACTGGGGTTGCAATGGTGGGTGGTGAAACCATCGGTACTGGCTTCGGTTTGGCAGCCGTGACCCTTTGGCACGCGGGACAGGATTCACAGTATCTAGTTGTCTCCTTGAATACTCCCGGCCAATAAAAGCGAGCCAGAATCTGATCTAATGTCCCTTGGACACCTTTATGACTGCCTACGGGGTGGTCGTGTGCCAATTTCATGACTACCGACTTAAAGGTAGTTGGCACCACCAGCTGCTTACGTACGATACCTGTTCTCAGATCAGCACTTTCCCTATATAACAATTCTCCCTCTAGGAAGAATCTTGGTAAGGTTGTCCTAGTTTCTTGAGCATACTCGAATGCCCTTTTTAAAGCTGGATCACCCTGCTGCTCTTTAGGGAAGGAAGGGAATTTCTTCACCAGCTCGGCTGGCACCCAAGGTAATCCCTCCCCGGCTTCCAGGTCTGCCCTTCCCTGCGACCTATGTCTCCTTTCCTGGCACCTTTCAGGCTTACTCTTCCTAGTCTTTTTAGGAAGGTTAATTAACTCCTCATTAGATGGAAGTGTGTCTTGTGGTTCCCTATCCAGGCTAGTCTCTCGTTCTGGGGATATGTCCCTACCCTCGGGCATTTCCTCAGGCTCAGCTAGCGAACTTGTCCCTGCCCCTGAGGCCTTACTCTGGGACCTAGTGGAAATTAAGCCTGTTCTTTCGCTTAGACCTTCCTTGAGGCCTTTCCGAAAAGGAGGCCAGTCCCTCCCCAACACGATTTCTCTCGGGAGGTTTGGGATTACCACCACTGGTACTTCCTCACTAGTACCTAGCCCTTCCACAAGCACACTATACAATGGGTAATATGATGAGGTCCCATGCACACACTTCACTCGCACACCCTGGCCTGTTTTACAGAGGATGGTGGGATTATGAGCCAAAATAGCCTGCCACATTGTGTGGGAGACCATACTTTGGTCTGCTCCTGAATCAAGGAGCGCTACAGCATCTACCCCTTCCACCTGGACATCAAGCACAAAACCCTTCCCAGCGTGTCTCTCTCCTCCTGAGATAAGGGCGGTACGCTCTTTACATTCCCTGCGTATGTGACCAGTTTTTCCACATTGAAAGCATTTCATAACATCATACTTTTTCCCACTTTTCTCATGTACCACATAATTACAGGCCTTTCTAAACCCTGGCATTCTCTCCATGCCTGTTACCTTCAAAACGTTATCCCTGGAAGTCCCGGCTAACTCTGCTTCAAAATAGCACTCCGTGAGTTCAGCTGCTTCCTTAGTGGATTTACATTTTTGTAACAATAAGAAAGCCTTGACCTCTGGTGGTAAGGCCTCAAAATATTGCTCGAGAAGTACTGCATCCATCAAGGACTCAACAGTTGCTTTCTCAGGAGCAAGCCATTTTGTTGCTAAGCCTTTTAATCTCTGCATTAATGCTTTTGGCGTTTCTTTAGGCATGAGCCTTGCCTCTCTAAACAGACGCTGGTAGTGAATAGAAGTTAATCCTAACCTATCCCTTACTGCTAGCTTTACATCCGGGTAACTGGATGCTAGGCCTGCGGGCATAGCCTTGTAGGCCGCCAATGCCTCTCCGGTCAGGGACATTGCGAACCTCACAGCCCACTGGTCTAGTGGCCATTTAGCCACTTCCGCAATTCTCTCAAAAGCGTCTGAGTAGTCATCAAAGTTATCAGTACTTTGCAATTGTCCTAGTGCCAATGCACTGCAGTTTTGTGGTCCTACCACATGTGGTAATAGTGTCCCAGCTTCGTCTGCTGTATGCGTCCTCTTCACCAGAGCTGCTAGTAAGTCCAAGAGTGGCTGTTGCTGCGCGGTTAGCGCTGCCATAGTTCGTTCTTGTGCTAGTCTCATAAGCTCACTCTGGGCTTTCCACTGGGCTGCCATCCATTCTCGCATCTCCTGGGGATCCATCGCGGCGTTTCAGCGTACCTGCAGGGAAGAAAAAACAGGGCCCACCAAGGGCGGCACAATTTTCTTTTTTTTCTTTTTTTTTTTTTCCTTTCTGCCTGCCTCTCAAGGTACAAATTTCTTCTCCTTTCTCAAATATCCTCACCACCCGTGCCCACCTACTTGTACCTTAGCATGGTGTAGGATCTCGCGTTGAGAAAGGTTCTTGTCCACGCCTCCTTCCAGGTCAGGATGTGGAAATCCAGTTGCTGGAAGACTCCAAACCAGGTTTTTCTTCCTCAGGATTTTCTTCACTTGGCTTTTTTTTTTCCTCAGCCAGCTGTATCCTCTTTGAAGAAAGCCTTTTGTAGTATTTTTTTTTTTTTCATAAATCCAAAATACTACGCCATTTATGTCACCAGCAGGAGCTGGACTGTGGCCTAAGCTATCAGCCAGACTGCTGGGCCTGACCTTTCTTGCAGAAAGTTGCAGTTGTGAGTCAAGTGGTCAGGTTTTTCAAAAGGATTTTTATTCCCCTCCCGGGGTTGGATTTTCAAAAAGGTTATAATACAAAAAACTCAGGATACAACCATACTTCTGGTAAACTGAAGAAAACTTAAACATAGCATCTTGCTTCAACAGAACTCATAAATCACAGTATAGAGCTTATCCGATATGCTAGCTGTCTCATCTTAGCTTTCTCAGCACTCACGAGGCACTCTTATCCTGGCTTCAGCATAAGGAGGAACCCATATCGGATAACAACAGCGTACAATCCCTGGCTTCATCACATGGGCTTTCAATACCAGCCTCTGTAATCATAGGCTCACACTTTGCTTTATCATTTACAGTATTTTCATTAGAACAGAAAGTTTGCACCTTTCTTAGTCCCGTATCTCTATCAGTGCTCTCTGAACAGCCCTCTTCACAGCAAGGCAAATAGCTGTCATATAGCTTGTAATAGCAGGATGGAGAGACACCTTTCTCTGAGTAAGCTTTATCCTTAAAACTTTTAAACTTCCTGCCTTTTACATTTGGCTGTAACCCATAACACTGTTCTCTTCTATTATATGAAGATTTCTCTCTTGGAAATCTTTTGCAGGGTTTCACTGGCACATGCTCTTCAGGGTCAGACATACACACATCTTCGATAACATTTCTTTCCCTCTCTGTTTTAAGCTGCCATGCTTTTCAGATACATACGGTTTGCCTTTTGCTGCCTCCCATTCATTCAGCACAGCCCGGTGCTTAGGAAATTCAAGCTGCGTCAGAGGTAAGTGCTTCTTACAGCTGACCTCTCTGTGTGAAACTCTCCTTGTTTCTTTCTGTGAATTTCTTTGTGACTTCCTGCTAGAAGTTTCAGGCAGTTCTGACTCTGTGTCTGTATTTCCTGAATATTCTGAGCTTTCTTCTGAGTCCTGCAAGTCTCCCTTGTCTTGCCAGTCTTGCCAGTTTCTCGTGTCCTGCCAGTCTAACTCTGACCGCACTGAGCATTTTTTATACAGCTTCCTGGGCGTTCCCTTGCACAGGTGAAAGCCGTTTTCATCAGCAGCTGGGGAATGCTTACTAGCTAGGCGTGACTGCAGACCTCGTGTCTGAGTTTGTTTACGTTGCCTATGGTAACTGGGAACCTTGTGACTTGCCTGCCTGTCAGAATCTAAACTGCAAACAGCAGATTTCTGTGCTTCTGAGGCAGAGGGCAGATCTTCCGTGTTACAATGTTGATTGAAAAAATATTTTGTGTTGAGTGAAAAAATATTTTCTCTTAGTAGTCTTAAATAGGTTACACTGTAGCTTCATTGCATGTCCCCTAATCTTTCTATATTTTGATGGCGTAAACAATAGATCTACGTTTACCTGTTCCACTCCATTCATTAATTTATAGACCTCTAACATATCTCCCCTTAGCCATCTCTTTTCTAGGTTGAAGAACCCTAACCTTTTTAACCTCTCTTCATAGGGGTATCCTTCTATCCTTTTTTATCTTTTGGTGGCTCTTTTCTGTACCTTTTCTAATAACACTATATCCTTTTTAAGATATGGTGACCAGAATTGTACACAATATTCAAGATGCAATTGCACCATGGAACGATACAGAGGCATTATAATATCCTTTGTTTTATTCTCCATTCCTTTCCTTATAATTCCTAGCATTCTATTTGCTTTCTTGGCTGCCACTGCACACTGGGCAGAAGGTTTCAACATGTTATCCGCGATGATGCATAAATCTTTTTCCTGAGTGGTGGTTCCTAATGTGGAACCTTGCATCATGTAGCCATAGTCTGGATTGTTCTCTCCTAGGTGCATAACTTTGCACTTGTCCACATTAAATTTCATCTACCATTTGGATGCCCAGTCTTCCAATTTATCAAGGTCCTCTTGCAATTTTTCACAATCCTCTTGGGTTTTAACAACTTTGAATAATTTTGTGTCATCTGCAAATTTGATTACCTCACTCATTATTCCCATTTCCAGGTCATTTACAAATATGTTAAAAAGTAGCAGACACAGCACAGATCCCTCGGGTACTTTATAGTCACCTTTTTCCATTTGGAAAATTGGCCATTTAGCCCTACCCTCTGCTTTCTATCTTTTAATCAGTTCCTGATCCGCAATAGTACACTGCCTCCTATCCCATGACTTTTTAGTTTCACCAAGAGTCTCTCATGAGGGACCTTGTCAAAGGCTTTCTGAAAACCCAGATACACTATATCAACTGACTCACCTTTATCTACCTGTTTATTCATGACTTCAAAAAAGCATAACAGATTAGGAAAACAAGACCTTTCTTGGCTAAAGCTATGTTGGCTGTCTCCCATTAAGCCATGACTATCTACATGTTCAGTGATTTTGTTCTACCACTTTTCCCAGTACTGACATTAGGCTTACCAGTCTGTATTTTCCCGGATCACCCCTGGAACCCTTTTTAAAAATTGGCATTACATTGGCCATCCTCCAATCTTCAGGTATTGCAGATGATTTTAATGATAGTTCACAGATTATTAATAGTAGGTCTGCAATCTCATATTTCAGTTCTTTGAATACCCTTGGATGTATACCATCCGGTCCAGATGATTTGCTACACTACAGTTTATCAAATAGTAGTATTTACATCTTCCCGTTGTATTGATATTTCTCTCAATTCTTCTGCGGCATCACCTTTAAATACCATATCAGTCTTGGGTAACATCCCTACATCTTCCTCAGTAAAGATCAAAGCAAATAATTCATTCAGTTTCTCCACTATGGCCTTATCCCCTCTTAGTGCCCCTTTTACCCCTCTATCATCTAATGGTCCAACTGACTCACAGTTTTTTTTCTACAAATGTACTTGAAAAAGTCTTTATTATGCATTTTTGCTTCCATAGCAAGCTTTTTTTCAAATTCTCTCTTTGCCTGCCTTATCAATGCCTTGCATCTAACTTGCCAGTGCTAATGTTGTTTCCACTTTTTTCATTTGGCTCCTTTTTCCATTTCCTTAGTGTATATGTGCTACATGCAAAACACAGGAAACTTCAAAAAGTGATTGGGTAACTTCAAAAATTGATTGGGAAGATAAATGTCGTTTCATTTTAAATTAATTTAATAAAACAAATTATATAAACAGTAGAACACAATTCACTAAACAGTAATAAACAGTAATAAAAAACACTAAACTCGGTCATCTCTGGTTGAAAGCATCAGAAAAAAGTAAATCATGGCTTCTAAAATTAGCAGGTGAAGACTTGAAAAAAACGATTCAGTTCTTCACGAAACAGCAAAAGGTCAGAAGGTCACAGAGGCTGGTGGCACCTGTAACTGAAAGAAAAAATAAAAAAAGTAGTGTGCATCATACACATATCCACAAAACAAAAGACGAATCCAAAAACTTGTTTAATTCAAAAATGCATTTTGCATATAGCATGAATGGAAACCTTTTCTTCTGCGACATTTCATAACTAACATATTTTCTAAGGCAGGTGTTCTCAACCCAGTCCTTGAGACACACCTAGCCATTCAGGTTTTCAGGAGAACTACAATGAAGATGCACGAGAGAGATCTGCAAACACTGCCTCCACTGAACGCAAATCTCTCTCATGCATGTTCATTGCAGTTATCCTGAAAACCTGACTGGCGAGGTGTGTCCGAGGACTGAGTTGAGAACCCCTGTATTAAGATATAAGGTTTCAAGGGAAAGTGTCCACTAAGTAGTCATGATAGCAGTGCCAGGGATACAGAAATACCCAAACTAACTTGAAGTCTCTTTCTCGACTCTGAGTTGTTTGGCAGCTTTAAGATTCCCTACAAAGTCAGATAAATACTCCTTATAATATTTTAAAGATATGTAACAACTGATCCTGTTAAGACAGCATCACAGATCAAACATTTTGTTAACAGATGATATGATTTGGCTGTGGTAATTTGCAATGAATTAATCTCCATTTATTTCCAAAAGAGGACAGTCAATGTCAGAATGCTTTACAATCAAGGCAAAAATCTTTAGATTATGATGTGTTGTGGTCATGTTTCCCTCATCCCTCCAACCCTGAGTCAGTATATCATGTCCCAAACTGGTCCTATTCATATCCAGCTTTTTATTTCTTTTTGGTTTGTTTTACCTTTCCAAACATTTTGAATACAAAAGGAAACATTTTTTAAAAATTCCAAAAGTTATACAAAAATTATATTCCTCATTTCCCCCATCCCATCCTCCTCCCGACTGGTGTTCTTCTTTTAATTCTTAACCACTTATTATCCTGTTCATATCTATGTTGTTTGTAATTATTCCACATAGAGCAGGGACTCTATCTTATGTATATGTGTGCAGCATAAGTGTAGTAGCACTGGAGAAATGGAAAATAGCAGTACAGAAACACCATATCAGCACTCAGAACACACCAGAAAGCATTTAAACCATCAAAGCTTCTTAGGGGCATGTTTACTAAACCGTCTTAACGTGCGCCCGGCAATAGTGTGTAGGCTGCCATAAAAAGAGTGGGCGTTTCGGTCTTAATGTAGCAAAATGGGATTATCGCGCTGCGCACATTATAGGGCGAGACGCCGCTAAGCACGTTAACGCGTGGTAATCTTAAGTAGGCGCGCAGACATGTAAACACAGAAGTAGCACAATGGTTAATACACTAACTGATGGTACAGGGGTCATGAGTTTGATCCCCCAGTGTGCCTAATGCATATGGCTGGCTGAGGCATTAGCTGTTACATGTAAGTATTGCTTTTTGAGGCATGTTATGTATATTTTAATTAGTGCTGCCAGCAAACACACCCTCACATGCCGTAACCGAAGGTGCTGCATAAGGCACTCTATAGGGCACATTATAAAGTGCACTGTCTGCCAAGGCACCCTATAAGGCGCTTTATAGGACACCTTATAAGGCTGTAGAAGGTGCTTTATAGGGCGCCTTATGAAGCACCTTATGGCTACAGTACTCTGAGGATATATTTGCTGGCAGCACTAATGTACATTACAAATAGACAATGCCTTGGACAGCCCTATCAAATAACCCCACCGTGGGTGTGAACCCATGACCTCTGGCTCCACAGGCAGTGAAGTAACCAGTGGGCTACAGCTACTAACAAACCCCTGGCTGGCTACAGAAGAACTGCAGGTCACCACACAAACTGTCTGCTGTGGTTACCAGGATAGGGTTAACCCGCCCGTACCCATGATGCACTGCACATGGAAATCAGCAGTCTACAGATGATCACAAGATGGGGTATGCACCCCCACAGCACCTCAGCCTGGTAGGGGGTACTGACAGTGTGTGTTACTGACACAGAGTAGCTACAGACTGTCACATTGTGCGGGTACTGTGCTCACCCTGAGGGTGAGGTGGGGCACCCAGCACCAGGTCAACAGCACCTTTCATAGCTGATATATGCCATGCTGCAGGTCCCCATCAGTGCTACTGTGTGTGATAAATAGTTCCTGCAGGCACACCTAGGATACATCTGTGTCCATCTGTATTTCTCAGTCATGTCTAGCCCTATGGGCTATGATGTATCCAGAATAGTGCATATCCTGTGTTGGTGTCATGGTTACATGATGTAGGTGAAGGGGTGTATGTGTGGACCCATAGGCAGATTATGTACCACCACCCAACCCACCCTCTGGGGCTCAGGGTGGGAAACAGGATCTCCCACCAACAGATCCACATTCTACCCCCCTGCAATGGTGGCAGTAGAGGGGACCATCAACCCCAGTCCTGCTGGGGAACAGACACCCTACAGGACAGTCAATGCAGATCTGTATACATCCATAAAACAATAGCAGACAGACAGTAGGCCTGAAAATGCTCAGCTGCCCCCCCCCCACCACCACTATCTGACATTCTCCAGCAGCAGGCCTCCAGCCACTGCACCCTGCAAGGTGTTCCAGCAAGACACATACTAGCTGCAGACAATCTGCTAGCTAGTCCATGATGCATGTTCCCAGAACTGGGATGTCAGCATACATACCAAGCAGATACATCAGTGACTGGGCCCCAAAAGAAAACCCATAAATATCACATGAGAGAAATACTATGTAGCACTATGGGGGAACCTAGCCATGCCGTGGTCACTGCACAGTCAGGGTGAGAGAGACCTCCCAGCAGGACATGCTGTGGCCACCGTGGCCGGGCACTACAATGTCTGAGCCATTGCCCTATGCCCTGTGCAGATGCAGCCAGGCCATGCCACCCTATCCAGGCTATTCCCACAGTACCTTGCTCCTCATTATGCACATTGGCAGGCCAATACTGGCAACAGTGCTAGCAGTGTGGCCTGTGGAGGGTGTTGGCAGCCACCACACACTGGATAGACAGACACAAACTCCACACACCTATTCCAGCATTGTGCAACTATAGAGGTGTTTGGCAGCCCTGGCCACCACACCAGTCCTGGGCACAGTGCAGGCATGGCTATGGTATGCAATACTGTTGGGGTCACTCTGTCAGACACCAGACCTGAGGCACACTCCACAGACATCAGACAGGTTGCTATGATGCAGTTCAATCAGCCAAATGTGCTTAACGTAGGAATTGCTATCTGCCAGTTATCATAGCAACCTTTTGATAGCTGTGTACAGTTTTCCCAGGTTTAGGGTGGCATTGCTAAGGTATGCAAGTGTTAGTATTGGGAGATGCACTCAGGGCCCAACATCCTGCCTCTCCAGGAGGCTTCGAATAATGGAGCCTGTTGGTGCGTGTGTGTCTGCCGCTGTTGGCCGCTGCTCTAGGGCAGAGGTTCCCAACTCCAGTCCTGGAGGGCCAAACACTGTTCGGGTTTTCATACTGTCCCTAATGAATATGCATGAGATACAGCTGCATATCATGGGGGCGGTGCATAGAAATGCATCACAGCCATATTTATTAGAGGCAGCATGGAACCTGAATGGTTTTTGGCCCTCCAGGACTGCATTTCGGAGACACTGCTCTAGGTAATGCGCATGTTTATGGTGTCTGTGCTCTGTAGGGTCAAATGTAGGTGTTTTGGCCATGTTTACATCATCTGAAATAAAGGTTCTGTCTGTATTAGCAGTGGGTAAAATATGGGGACTGGGTTGGCAGGAACCACAGCTGGGACTTGAACCTGTGACTTTCTGCTTCTGAGCACACTGGCTGTGTGCACTGCACCACCGTGATGGTGCATTCCCTGGTGATACCATGACTGTTTGTCAGAGAGGGCCTGTCTGTTGCAGTGCATGGCATCCACCTACACAGGGCTAGGCCATGGTCTGCTCTGGGCAGCTGCCACTGCCCCCTCCACCACCAGTACCCCTCTGCCACCCTGCTGACATGCCCTTCTGCTGGTGGTGCTGGTGGAGCACAGTCTCAGGCAATCCAACACAGCCAATAAAGTCATGCTGGCAGATGGGCATGATTGCAGTGGGCATGTTTGCAGACCCAATGTGCTATTGTAACATATAAAAAGTACAAGAACGTGTGTCCTCCAGTGAATACAGACCCCAAACTGTATCTGGCAGTATAATGAAGTGAATTTCCCACAGTCACAGCACATGCATTACGTACTGCAATGCACACCCAGTACACTAGCTCATAACAGACACACTACTACAGAATACATCCCTTGTTCAAAGGCCAAGCCACATTTCAGGTCAAAATGCCCTTCCCTCAGTGTACCTCCAAGGTCAACCAACTATTGCACGCAGAGGTCCGCTACACCGCAGTGTGGCACTAACCCCTGAGGCAGCACATGTGCAGGGCAAGCAGTCCCTTGTCATCTGCTATAGACTGCAAGATAGGTACAGTGGCATATACACATAAAGCAAACCACATTCATGGCCCCTTTAGTCCTTCGCTGACCATCCTGTTCTCCTTGGGGGGTCATGCACACCTCCACCACCATCATAGAAGTCAAGCAGTGATCACAATCCCCCCCAGAGCTGCAATTGAGGCCCTGGGTACTGATATTGGTTAGCCCCTCCATTACCCATCATGCACCGCACAATCTGAGCACATATATGCAACTGATGGCCATACGGAGAAGGCAGAGATCCATCACATCAGCACTGTACTATGCAGAGATAATGTGTGCTTCCTGCACATGACAGTTGCCATATGTGCAAATGAACTGTTTCTGCAGTCACCCTGACTGTGAGGGTGGACACACATCAACGGGTCCCCAGAGCAAGCTCTGCACTAGATGGGCTTTCCAAGAATCGTCTGCAGTGTGTGAAGCTAGTCACTTAGTACTTTGTACAGCTGCAGCTTGTCTCGTCTGTGCTTTGTGTCCTACTCATGTTGGTGAGGGACTCTACTATAACATTTCATGTCATTCTGTAAGGCAGTGGTAGATGTTGACAAGAAACCCAAATGCAGCGAGTGTTGTCTAGGTAGGAGGGGATGGTGCTGACACCAAACAAAAGGGTCTGCCAAGACCATAGTTACCATGTTTCATGTTTAGCGTACCAAAATACTGGAATTCTCTCCCACCTGATCTCCGTGCCATAACCGACCTAACCCAGTTCAGAAAAGCCCTTAAATTGCATCTTTTCATCAAATACTACCCCACATGAACCGTAACATAACAACCTCACCCTAGCACATTCCACAATATCCCTCTTGTCCCAAGCACCCCTGCTAATTCTATGTAAATAGTTTGAGCATGTTATCTAGCTAATAGATTATATACTCCATGTAAATAGTTATCCCATGTTATCCAAGTTGATACTCCTGTTATATGTAATACCAAACAGCCTGTTGTTCTGGTTTCTTTCTGTTATTTGTAAACCGCGCTGATGTCAAAGAGTGCGGTATATAAGAAGTTGAAATAAATAAAAATAAATAAATAAATAACAGCCTAAGAGAAGATGTTAGCCTCGTTTTCTGTGGGTTTCAATCACCCAGATAAATCCCCGGCAGTCTTCATATATTGGGCAACACTACCCTGTGTCAGCCACTCACAATCTGTGCCCAGTCTGCTAGTCACCACACTGTATTTGCACAGATCTACCAAAAACACATTGGTGTTGTACAAACAGCATGGACAACCAATAGGCTGTGTAGTGACTAGACTACCATGAAAGAAACAGCCCACATATCACTACAGCTTAACCCTATATAGCACATTATGCATGCATAGCTATGAAATGGTCACAGCTTGGTCGGAGCGAGAGTGGCCTCTCAACATGAACAGATGTGAGCACCCAGGCTATGCCGTGGCAGACCAATGCTAAGATGGCTCAGCAATTCAGCTACCTTCTGACACATATACATCCTGTGCAAACTGCTCTGTTTTAGGCAATACTCATAATCCTCTTCTCCTCATCATATACCCTTTTATCTGGGACCTGGGAACAGGTCATGCAATGCGAAGAATAGTGGAAAATGGGTCAGAGATAGGCTGAGGGTGCATGTTGGCCCACAATGGACTACATCTGTCATATAGACAAATATGGCATTTCCCTACACAGCTCTGGGCAGTAAGCATTGAACCTAGTTCCATGCCTGTACTCACAGCTGTGTGTCTGTTATGCAGCTAATGTACTGAGTGTGCATGTCATGTCCCTAGCTATGGATGCTCCAAACCTGGTCAGTGTAGCATATGCACTCTCTCCTATACTGCAGATGCATTGCCCCCCCTCCCCCTCCAAGAGCACCTGGATTCATGGCAGGTAGGACAAGGAGGTGGATGTAGGAACAGTTGCTGACAACACATATACCACCATACCCTGCCTCTTGGTATGCTAATGCCATCCTTGTGACTGTCAAACTCTGTGCTCATGGACAGCCAGTGAGGCTGTCAGGCAGGCCTTCTGATGCAACACATATGGACACTGAGTAGGCCAGCATAGGTTCTGGCCATGTGAACATTTGCTCAGCAATGCCACCTACGAAGCGCACACACTAAACAGATATGGTACTGTCCCCCGCATACCTACCCCCACCCCAACATTCATCTCCAGACACTGCCTTCCCTTATGGTGGTGGGCAATGCAGAGACCAACATGACATCCTATTTCCACATTTTGGCAGCTGAAAGTGTGCACGCACCATTCAGAGGTCAGTATCCCACTTTCCCACTCAGGCATACAGGTGCATTTGGACTCTCATTTTGGGTAATAGGTGATGTGCTGATGGATGCTTTGGCCAATGATCAATAGACAGTGTTGAGGTGGTGTTTCTTGTGTGCAAATTTGCCTGATACTTATCTCCCTGTATGTGCATACACTGCATGGAGCAAAGATTCCCCTCACTTGCACTTTGTGAATGCAGCATGGGACAAGAGCAACATGCATGAAGGTAAATTACAGATTCCTGCCAGTGTAACCAGGTAACTGAATGGATTGCACATCCTGAGAGGTCAGCCCTCCCCCTGAGCATAGCTGCAGCTGCACCAGGTGCGCTGACACTATTGCCACGGATACAGCTGTTATGGCAGTTGACATTGATCTGGCTTCTCACCTGTGAAAATTGGTGTGTTCTAAGGCCTGGACGCTGAGTCAGAGGTGAGGGTTGCTGCACCTTACGCTTGGAATAAATTTCCTTTGTCTTTACGTCAGGCATCTTCTTTGTCCCTCTTCAAACTTAAGTTGAAAGCTCATCTTTTCGCCTCTGCCTTTGGATCTTGATTTTGCTGTTTTTATTCTTCTCCTTTTCTTGTTTTGTCTTTTTTAGATTGTAAGCTCTTTTGAGAAGGGACTGTCTCTTGTATGTTTTCATTGTACAGCGCTGCATGCGTCTGGTAGGACTTTATAAATGCTTAGTAGTAGTAGTAGTAGTAGTAGGGTTGCAACACACACACACATGTATCCCCACAGCTCACTCATGTCAAACCAGCAAATGATTTTGGAGCTGCGCAATACTTAGGTTGTGTAGGGGACTGCTGTGGCGACGGGCTTTATTGATGGTGTGACTGGGAATGCATTATAACAGTATGTGGGTTTGATGTCAAGCTGACCGGCATATGTTGTATGCACAGTCATAAAGCCTGGGCACCACATGCATGCACAGTGCATTGCTGAAGCTCACACTAATCTGGAGACACATGCGGACACACAGACCCTCCCCCCCACACACACACATACACATACACATGATCCTGCTGTCTAAAAGTGGTACAGGTTCGCGTTCTTATCTGCCCCTTAAGCCTCCTTTGATGATCCACCATTGTCAATGCCTGCTCAGTGTACAGGCGCTATTAGCATGCTATGCAATGCTCAACTGCTATCAATGCCCATTCAGTGTGCAGGTGCTGTTATCATGCTCTGCCATCCAGCCATGGGTGGTGCAGCTTCTTAGTGTGGCAGCTGAGTGTGTGGACTCTTGCTGGACGACATGATGAAGATTGCACATGCTGATACAGATCTGGAGATGTAGGATAAAGTTAACACACCTTGATTTAACACTCATGATTCATTGGGTGGTCTTGAACCTGTGAACCTTCTGTCATAAACACACTGGCCATGTGTTTGGAACCACAGAACAACCATGTGAATCTACCAAGCCATTGGTATATATGTGGTCATTGTCAGGATGCATGCGGTCATGAGTTGCGGTATGCCTATGTCTGCTTAGATCTCTGCAGACTCTGTGCCTTACCTGTCTGATAAGGTATGTTTGGTAAGTGTGGGAGAGGGACATCTCGTGAGGTGTGTATGTTGCACTACCTTGCTATGCTGCTGGTTCTATTGACATTCATATCTTACATGTGGCATCTGTCCAGTCAAAGGGGCAGGCCATGATATATGAACACACACATTCCAGACCATAGGTGTCCTAGCAGAATGACCAATGTTCCCAATTCCTTGTGTGTGCTTGTGGGATAGTCATGGAATAATTTCATATCTTGCAGACCACCATAGCTAATTTGGATTCATTCGTGGCTCAGATGGTTGTAGCTAACAGACTGCTTACTTATGGAGGGGTCAGTGGTTCATGCACAGATTATGGTTATCATTTAGCAGGTGAGGGGGCAGGGTGGTCATTTTTCCTTTGACATATGCCTCAATGGCATATTTTTCCCCCACTTGTACATGTCCACTCAATATGTGCAGGTGGGGGGAGCCTGATCCCAGAGCCAGCTCATTCATTCAGAAAACTAGCTGGGTGGCAGGCTCCAATGCTCAGGAACTTAAAACATACCTATTCTCCGAATATTTCCAAATTCCCTACCCCCCATGCCCTGTCCCACAACATCCACAGAAACACCAACTCAGAACCCCCAAAACCACAATTAAATAACCCCACACAGTCCCCCTTCACACACACAAAACCTATGATAATAATGGAAATAAATTCCACCACCTACACATGACACACCATTATTCTGTAACACATTGTACGATTACTCTGTAACACATTTGTATAGAACCACTTGTAAATAACTTATGTAAATAGTTTGGACAGTTTTTATTTCTACATCTGTTATTATATGTAAAAAGTTGGAAAGTTTCTTTCTGTTCAATGTAATGTATACGGAAGTATACTTAATTTGTTAACTTGTTCCATGTAAACCGCCCTTGATCACTGGAAGGGGCGGTATAGAAGAAATAATAAATAAATAAATAAAATGGTGGACAGCATGCCAACCGAACCCTCCCTCCATACCATCGTGGCACAGCTGCTGCTTCAGTGCTACAGGCAACTTTATTGAGTTTGCACACATGCAGCTAGGCACAGCATGCCAATCCTGCCCCCTCAATGGGGGGATATGGGCATGTGTGCTGCTGCCTTAGACCTCAGGAGGAAGGGATCACCATGTGGTCTGCTGTACCTGCTGCTGACATGCTTGCCAACCCACTGACAGTGGCAACTGCAGTGTTTGCAACTGACCCACAGGGCCAGGACACAAATTTTGTCTGCAGCAGGCCACAGCCACTGCAATCACTACCCCCACCCTCACACAATGCTAACATAGCAGTATGGTGGCAGTGGGGGTGGCACAATGCCTTTGACTGTGGCAGCATGTATGTGTGCTGCCACTGTCACAGTGGAGACCTAACAGACATTACAGATGTACACCCTAGGCAGCAGCCTTGTCAGCATAGTGGACAAGCCAGCTCCACTGCATCACCCACATCACACCTCCTTTGCCAATTTGGCACTAACAACATAGTGGTCTTTCTTAATAGGGCACCATGCTGTTGCTGCCAGTGGAGTACTACTATTACCATTTTGGGAACTATGGTGGATGGAGCACATTGCATACATTTAAATAGGCTCTCTTCCCTCAGAAATAGCCCTTACCGTGCGCTTTCATGTAGTGTTAGGATTACCAGCACTGGGAGCTCTAATGCACGGTAACACAACCTGGCATTAACGGATCATACCCTATGCCCGCCCACTCTCCACCCTATTAATGCCCATTCTCCATCTCCTCTCATCTTAACGTTAAGGAACCTGCTTCCGAACGTTAAGCCAGCATTATCAGCACTTTCCATGGCATTAACCACTCACGGGCGCCGATAACTCACGTTAACAGCATACTTGCTCCTTTACCGCCCTTTACTAAACATACTCCCTAGTCTTAATCTTAGCCTTTATGCAACAAGATAGAAATAATGGAGTCTAGAGTTGGTGCTGGAGGAGAAGGGCACAGATAAGAGTGACTTACCTGACAAGCAGGCTTCCTAAGGATGGTGTAAAGAAAGATAAGAGAAGCTATAGAATGAGTGTACTTATGAGAGAAGCTTGAACTGTATGTAGAAATACATAGGGAGCCAATGAAGGGACTTCAGAAGAGGTGACTATGTGAGTGTGGTGACACCAGCAGAAGATAAGCTGTGTAGCTGAATTTTGAATAGTTTGAAGTAGAGTAGTTCAGTAGTCTAAGCGGAAAGTGATGACAGTGTGGATAAAATTTTGGTAGTATGCTCAGAGCAACCACTCTGCTCAATCATACGCACAATATGCGGACGACATAATGCTCTATGCTCCAATCACAACATCCAACCCAACCAATAAACTCGTATCAGAATGCTTCACCGAAGTATCCAGCTGGCTACAAAAGAACAACCTATCCATCAACATAAAGAAAACTGAAGCCCTCATAGTAACAAAGGACCCTGACTTCACACTACCTACGCACCTTGATATTGGCACCACAAAAATACAAATACAGCCACAAATAAGATACCTAGGAATCATCATAGACCAAGCACTCATACTCAATCAACAGATCAAAAAAACCACCGCAACAATCTACCACAAGGCTAAAACAGTACAACGCCTCAGACCTCTCCTTGAACCACAGGACTTCAGAACAGTAATGCAAGCCTTGACACTCCCCCACCTGGACTACTGCAATATAATATACCATGGACTTCCAGCCACTCATACAAACCCACTTCGAATTGCCTTAAACACCACAGTAAGAATTATCAAGAATGCAAAAAAACAGGACCACATAACCCCAGTCCTGAGGGAGCTACACATACTCCCTCTAGAAGCAAGAATTAAATACAAATCCGCCCTACTCACCCACAAAGCTCTCTACCAAACTCAAACTTCCCAGCTCTGCACTCTACTGCCTCAACCAGCCCACAACAGAACAACCAGACAAACCACCAACAACTCCCTCACCATCCCTCACAAAAGAACGAAATACAATCAACGGACCTGCAACAGAGCCTTCGAACTATATGCACCATCCCTCTGGAACTCTCTACCCAATCACATCAGAAGCAACACAGACCCATCATCTTTCAGGAAACAACTTAAAACTGCACTATTCCAAGAATTCCTCGGACCAGAAACAAGCACCCACCACTGACTCCGTCCCAACCAACATGCCTCATCCCCTGAACATATGTCCTATGTAACCATAACACAATGTCTATGTCTATGTCCCAACTAACTGTCATTATCATTATCGTTGGCCACCTGGTGATGGCCCCAAATCCTTCTAATTGATTATTGTATGTTCCACCGCTTTGACCCGGTGAAAAGCGGGATATAAGTACAGCTAAATAAATAAATAAGAAAGGAAGGGATGGATGGATTTTAGTGATGTCATAATGAAAGATATGACAAGTTTTAGCTTTATTTTGGATATGTGTAAAGAAAGAGAAGTCAAAGATGGGCTGACAAGGATGACAATGTTATCCCCAGAAATAGAGAAGGGATGAGTGGGGTTAGGGGGAAACTTAAAAAACTATGTCTTGGCCATGTTAAGTTTCAGATGGTGGACATCTAGGCGCTGAGCAGGCTGAGATTTGGTGCTGAATTTCTGGTGTAGAGAAGTAGATCTTGGGATCATCATCATATAGATGGTACTGAAACCCTGGGATGAGATCAGAGCACCGAGGGAACAAGTACAGAGAAAGATGAGGTTCCAAGAGAGGACCCTAAGAAACATCAAGTGATGGTGTAATAGCTGTGGTGGAAGATCTGCCAGAGCACAAGGATCAATAGTCTGGAGATACTAAATATATTGGTGTTAATCATATGACACTGTTGGGAGGGGGCAGAGGGTAGTGTGGAAGTGTGGAAGTTATCAGATAATGGTCAGAGATGGGAAGAATTGAGGTGGAGAAGTTTGAGAGTGAGCAGCTGGAAAAAAGGGCCGATCGAGGCAGTGGCCATGTTGGTGAGTATGGGTGGTAGAACATAGTCAGAAAAGGAGGTAAAAACAAGGACCTTTAAAACATAAGAGTCCAATGGATCATCAGCATAGAAATCCTCAAGAACGAGGAAAGGGGAAGATGGTTCAAGAAAGAGGGAAAGCAAGGAATCAAAATCAGTGAGATTGACAAATATACAAATGGGAATGGAGTAGATACCACACCATTCACAGAAGATGATGTTTTTGAACAGCTTGAAAAACTGAAAGTGGACAAGTCCATGAGGCAGAATGGGATACATCCCAGGATACTAAAAGAGCTCAGAGAGGTTCTGCAGGACTGGAGAAGGGCTGATGTGGTACTTCTTCACAAAAGTGATGATAAGGAAGTGGTGACAAGCTATAGGCTGGTAAACCTTACCTCAGTGGTGGGAAAAGTAAAGAAGGTGCTCCTGAAAAAAGAATAATGGATTTTCTAGAAACCAATAGGTTGCATGATCCAAGGCAATATGGTTTTACCAAAGGATCATCATGCCAAACACATTTGATTGACCAGAGAACTAGATCAAGGATATGCTCTACCTAGATTTGATCTACCTAGATTTCAGCAAAGCCTTTGATACTGTTCCTCATAGGAGGCTTATCAATAAACTGAGTAGCATGGGGATGAGTCCCAAGGTGGTGAACTGGATCAGAAATTGGTTGACTGACAGATGACAGAAGGTGATGGTAAATGGAACTCACTCAGAAGAAAGAAAGGTAAGTAGTGATGTGCCCCAAAAAGAACCTCGGAGTGATTGTTTCTGAGGATCTCAAGGTGGTGAAACAATGTGACAAGGCGATGGCCAAAGCCAGAAGGATACTGGGTTGCATACAGAGAGGAAAAGCCAGCTGAAGGAGGAGGTATTAATATCCCTGTACAAGTCATTAGTGAGGATTCATCTGGAATATTGTGTTCAGTTTTGGAGACCATATCTCACAAAGGATATAAAAAAACTTGAAATGGTTCAGAGGAAGGTGACCAAAATGATTTGTAGCTTGCGCCAGATAAGAGACTTGAAGACCTAAATATGTATACCCTAGAGCAGGGGTCTCCAATTCTGGTTCTGGAGGGCCGCAAACCAGTCAGGTTTTCAGGATGCCCCTAATGAATATGCATGAGATAAATTTGAATACAATGAGGAAGTATATGCAAATGCATCTCGTGCATATTCATTAGGGACATCCTCAAAACCTGACTGGTTTCTGGCCCTCCAGGACCTGAATTGGAGACCCCTGTCCTAGAAGAGAGGAGGGACACAACAAGAACATAGTTATTCCTTTCAGTGGACTTCTGTCTTCCTGCTTCTTTTTGTGCCTAGAGGAGAGGAGAAACCGGGGAGTTATGATTCAGACCTTTAAATACTTAAAGGGAATTAATGAACAAAGAAACCTCTTCCAAAGACGGGGAAGCTGTAAAACTAGAAGGCATAACATGAAGCTGGTAAGGGGTTAAAATGAAAGGCAATGTCAGGAAATACTTTTTCACCGAAAGGGTGGTGGATGCTTGGAATGCCCTCCCGATGGAAGTGGTGGGGGCAAACACAGTGACAGAATTCAAAATGGCATGGGACAGACACAGTAAATCCCTTTATACCAAGAGGATAAAATCGAAATAAACGTAACTATTTTTTTTATACTTCAACAAATAGAGAGGGGTGATCTGCACGGAGCGATGGGTACACCTACTCTAGCCATCTTACTGGGCAGACTAGATGTATGATACTGGTCTTTATCTGCCGTCATTTACTTCTGTATGTGCTGAGTTCCTCTCCTAAGCACCATTCTGCTGACCTTGAAAAGTGCCAGAGCAACAGGTCACACATTGTTCTCATGGTAGCCCTCAAGAGCAGTGCAGCTCTAATCAGCACTTCACATAATACTAATGGAGCTTGTGATAAGGAAGCTTATCATAGCTCAGGAAGGAGCTATAGAAAAGGTGAAGTGACTCTGAACAAGCAACCTGTCAGTTCTGGTAGAAATAAGAAAACAGAATTTTCCCATAAAAGACTACCAGTCCCAGAATGCACCAGGTTTCCAACAGCCAATAGAGGAGCTGAAGTGGGGAAACGTGTGTTCAATCAGGAGGGCTATGAGGTAATCCCTAAGCACTCATCTCAAAGGGCAGGGCCTGATACAGCACAGCTGCGCGGTGTTAGGGAGGAGCACTCATTTAAGCAGAATAAAGGTAGAGTTTATTCTACAGAGAATCATCCTCATCATCTTCATGATCAGCTTGGACATCCTCAGTTTCATCTGGAGGATCATCAGAAGCAGAAGCCAAACCGGACGGACAGAGAGGGCAAGAAACCCTTTGGAAGAAAGAAGAGAAAAGCCTTTGGGAGGTCTAGGGGAGTCTGGAGCAGTACGTATACTGGGAGGCATTCCAAGGGCCAGCATACACCATTGGACTGGGGAAAGCCAGAGGAATGGTGCTGCAGAGCTAGGAATCTCCAGACGGTACCTGTGAGGGAGACGGCTGCACTTGGAAGGGACCCTAAGACCCGTGCCAGAAGGTATGTGAAGAGAGACCCAGTGTCCAGGGATCTGGATTGGAAGGCTGTACATAAGAACTGGACTACATACTGGCCAGGCTATATAGAGAGGAACTCTAACAGCAATGGAAGCTCAGGTATGAACACTGATCTATGCCCTAGCTATAACCTTGAAAGACAGCAGGGAAACAAGTATTCTCCTGAAAGTGTTCCATTGAGAAATTCATCTCTGCCAATTCATGATATTGAGCCCATGATTGTTGAAGAAGGGGGAGACGTGGCAGATGAAGAATGTGTTTACATGGACTGCTCTCTGTCTAAACTCCTTTGGTAATTTTCTGTTACAAAGTACAGCAACCATCACAAAGAAATACAAACTTGTTCTTTAATCTACTCAGAAAAGCTCCTGAGTAGGACTTTTAGCCACGCAGTAGAAAGCAAGCCAGCTAAGGGGTTTCAGCTGGGTAACTGCTAGCAATTGAGCCTTACCTAATTGCTTGTGAGCTCTGAGGGAATCACTTCTGAATCTATGTGGGAAGATATAAGAAGTTAACCTGAAAAGAACAGTTTTTCCTTTCTTTGTGGATTTTGTTTGTTGTTTGATACGTGTTAAGAAAATATTAGCTAAAGCCTACAGAAAAGACCAGTTTGTTACCAACCAGGTCTTATTTCTTTTGCTTTGATTGCCTGACAAGTTCAAATGTTGTTTTCCTGGTTTTGTATTTCCAAGTTTAACACTGAAAGCAAGTAACCTGATTTATGTGCTACCAAGCATATCTGTGTTGGGAGAAATAACCCCATAAATAAATATCTTATTGGCTTTACCCTCAAGCACAACTATTTATGGTGAGCAGCTGTGTCTGGTGTGAATGGACTGCATTGCCCACAATCCCTTGCCAATCATATTGATATATGCACTTGCCAAGACTGTGAACATTCTCACCCAGGCAGCCGTCTGACAAATGGCGTAGTTTTTCGGATTGCTTTTGCACAAAGGGGATTTACTTGCTGAGGATTACAACTAAAGTTCAAGTTTAAAGCTGGGAAAAAAAAAAGATTTTCCCTCAACTGCACTTTGGAGGAGAAGTGGATGGCCAGGTAGCTGTCCCAGGAGGAAAAGACCCTGTGCAGAGCTGGATTCATCACTAGCACAAGGTAATAAGTACCTGGGCACGTCTAGTGGTGGATGGGAGTAAGGCACAGGGGTAATTGAAAAAAAAAAGTAGAAAAAAACACACCTGTTTGGAAGGTGGTGCACTTTGGGTTTTTTTTCTTTGTTTCTTGCAGGGATCATGATGGATCTGAGGGAGATGGCTAGCTGGATGGCAGCCCAGTTTAGCAGGCAACAGGAGCTATCACAGCAAGCTCAGGACACTGCTATGAAAGCCTTAATGGACCAGCAGAAGCCAGTGCTTGATCTGGTGCAAGCCCTAGTTAAGCTGCAGAACCAAGGTGGAACAGATGCAAGACCAGCAGTAAATACTGGTACACCACATGTGGACAGTGTGGGACTCAATCAGGGGATTGGGGCATTTAGTTTTGGGAAGTAAACTCCAGATGATAATGTTGATGATTTTCTAGAGTATTTTGAAAGAGTGGCACAAGCATTAGCATGGCCAGAGACCCAGTGGGCAGTAAGGCTGGCAGCCTCATTAACTGGAGAGGCGCTTGCAGCTTATAGAGCAATGCCAGCAGCCCAGGCTTTGAATTATAAGGAGGTAAAGGCTGCTATTAGAGATCGCCTAGGGTTGTCTATTTCAGAGTATAGGCGAATGTTTAGAGCTACTACATTGAGAGTGGGTGAAACACCCAGGGCTCTGAGTCAGAGAATCAGAGGATTAGCTGTAAAATGGTTGGAGCCTGAGCAAAAGACTGTAGAGATGTTATTAGACATTATGATGCTTGAACAATTTATGTCTGCGGTGCCTAAAGATTTGCACACTTTCCTTATACAGCAAAATTGCCAAAATCTTGGAGAGGCAACCATGCTAGCAGAGAGATTCTTGGAAGCCACGCAGGCTTGCCATAGAATGGGTGGCCCTCTGAAGATTGGTGCTGAGGCAAGATGTGCTGTATCAGAAAAGAAAATAATTAAAAATGTTTCTGAAAATGAATGTACTGTATCAAACCAGGTGACACAGTGAAGTAGAAAGAAATGTTTCAAGTGTGGAAAATGGGGACATTTAGAAAAGGGATGCCAGACACACACTAGTTTAATGGGTGTGGATTTAAAACAGCCCAAAGAAGGATTTCTTTTGATGGGTGATGTGCAAGGAATTACCACAAATGCTTTGTTAGACTCTGGGGCAGACCAGAGTATGATGTCAAAAAGGCTTTGGAAGAGGATAGAGGCCCAAGAAGGATTTGTGCCTAGAACCCCTGAAAGCC
The DNA here is from genome assembly GCA_033557465.1 of Ichthyophis bannanicus. Taxonomy (NCBI): domain Eukaryota; kingdom Metazoa; phylum Chordata; class Amphibia; order Gymnophiona; family Ichthyophiidae; genus Ichthyophis; species Ichthyophis bannanicus. The sequence continues at coordinate 1,785,906,580 of CM066031.1, read as the reverse complement.
AAGTTCACATCAGATGCATTCACGGTGCTGCAAGATCATATCCCACCTATAGGCTAAAGGTTAAGTGCCTGGAGGAACAAGAGGAAGTCCTGTTAGCAGTGGTGCCTAGGCTACCCTTTGATTTGGTTCTAGGAAAGGACTGGCCAAGATTTAAGCAGGGTCTAGTGGAAGGGCTAGGAAAGAAGGAGGGAGAAGGAATAATGGAAATAGCTCCCGGGCCTTTCTTTGGAAGTCCTCAGTCCCTAGCTAAAAAGATGGTTAAGCTTCCATATAGGTAATAAGAGGGGCCTTGTATCCACCCGCTCGCAGGCTAAGGTAGAGAGCCAGCGGAAGGAGGAGGGGGAGCAGGCAGAGTTATTAGGAGACTTACCCTCTCATGATGATTTAATAACCCCATCATCTGGTAAAGTAAGAAAGTTGAAAGCACAAAAGCGGCGTGAGAGACTTTGCAGAGCACAGGGTAGGGCTGAGATGTTAGCTGGACAAAGTTTACTCTGGGTGCCAGCTGAGTTAGTGGCAAAGTTTCCTAACTTTCCACAAGAGCAGCGAGCTGATCAAGCTCTCACCCGAGCTTTTAAGTATGCTCATGAGGTCAGGGAAGAGTTGCCCAGATTCAGACTAGATAATGAAATATTATATAGAGAGAGTCAGGATCCCAGAAATGGGACCATACGTAAACAATTGGTGGTACCCACAACTTTCAAAGGGCTAGTACTTAGATTAGCACATGATCATCCAGTTGGAGGTCATAAAGGGATGCAAGGAACGCTGGATCAAATACTTATGCGTTTTTACTGGCCAGGTATTTTCAAAGAAACTGCCCAGTTTTGTGCTGCATGTCCAGCGTGTCAGCGAGTAACAGCGGCTCACCCACCGGTGGTGCCGTTGATTCCCATGCCAATTATCACAGACCCAATTGGTCGCATTGCCATGGATATTATAGGCCCATTAGTCAAAACGCCCCGAGGTTTCCAATACATCCTAGTTATGGTAGATCAGGCAACAAGGTTTCCCTGGGCCATACCATTGAGGAATGTTTCTGCAAAAACAATAGCTTTAGAGCTAGTAAAATTGTTTTGTGAAGTGGGATTCCCAAGAGAGGTGTTGACTGACCGAGGGTCCAATTTTGTATCCAAATATTTGGCCCAGGTCTGGGATGCCTTTGGCATTCATCACGTGAAAACCTCAGCCTACCATCCACAATCAAACGGTTTGGTGGAGAGATTCAACCAAACTCTCAAACAAATGTTGAGAAGGGGGTTAGCAGGAGAAGTAAAAGAATGGGATATGTTATTGCCCTTTGCCTTATATGCCTGCAAGGAAAGAATTCAGGTATCCCTAGGTGTAACTCCATATGAATTGATGTATGGTAGGGCTCCACGGGGTTTGTTAGATATTTTGAGGGAACAATGGATTGATCCTGAACCAGGAAGTCAGGAGGTGCCACAGTTTCTACGTGACCTGAGAGAATGTTTGAAAAGGACCTCGCAGGTTGCTGAGAGGAACCTGCAGGACAGTCAAGTGCACCAGAAAGGGTGGTATGATAGGAAGGCCAAAAGCCGCCAATTAAGCATTGGTGAAAAGGTTTTGGTTCAAGTAGCAGGTACAGCCCCAAAATTTGAAGTACAGTGGAAAGGGCCATGGAAGGTTGTTAAACAAGTGAGCCCAGTGTCTTATATGGTAGAAAATGCAAGAGGGCGTAGGCAGACCTACCATATTAATGTACTTAAGTCTTGGAAGGAGAGGCCTGTAAATAATAATGACCCTGAAGCCAGTCAGGAAGTAAGTGCGCTTCAAAAAGATAACACTCTCGTAGGTATTACGGACTGTAGGAAAGAAGTTTCACCAGTTAAACCAGTCCGTAATAACTTAAGCAGGGGGGTATGTGATAAGGAAGCTTATCATAGCTCAGGAAGGAGCTATAGAAAAGGTGAAGTGACTCTGAACAAGCAACCTGTCAGTTCTGGTAGAAATAAGAAAACAGAATTTTCCCATAAAAGACTACCAGTCCCAGAATGCACCAGGTTTCCAACAGCCATTAGAGGAGCTGAAGTGGGGAAACGTGTGTTCAATCAGGAGGGCTATGAGGTAATCCCTAAGCACTCATCTCAAAGGGCAGGGCCTGATTCAGCACAGCTGCACGGTGTTAGGGAGGAGCACTCATCTAAGCAGAATAAAGGTAGAGTTTATTCTACAGAGAATCATCCTCATCATCTTCATGATCAGCTTGGACATCCTCAGTTTCATCTGGAGGATCATCAGAAGCAGAAGCCAAACCGGACGGACAGAGAGGGCAAGAAACCCTTTGGAAGAAAGAAGAGAAAAGCCTTTGGGAGGTCTAGGGGAGTCTGGAGCAGTACGTATACTGGGAGGCATTCCAAGGGCCAGCATACACCATTGGACTGAGGAAAGCCAGAGGAATGGTGCTGCAGAGCTAGGAATCTCCAGACGGTACCTGTGAGGGAGACGGCTGCACTTGGAAGGGACCCTAAGACCCATGCCAGAAGGTATGTGAAGAGAGACCCAGTGTCCAGGGATCTGGATTGGAAGGCTGGACATAAGAACTGGACTACATACTGGCCAGGCTATATAGAGAGGAACTCTAACAGCAATGGAAGCTCAGGTATGAACACTGATCTATGCCCTAGCTATAACCTTGAAAGACAGCAGGGAAACAAGTATTCTCCTGAAAGTGCTCCATTGAGAAATTCATCTGTGCCAATCCATGATATTGAGCCCATGATTGTTGAAGAAGGGGGAGACGTGGCAGATGAAGAATGTGTTTACATGGACTGCTCTCTGTCTAAACTCCTTTGGTAATTTTCTGTTACAAAGTACAGCAACCATCACAAAGAAATACAAACTTGTTCTTTAATCTACTCAGAAAAGCTCCTGAGTAGGATTTTTAGCCATGCAGTAGAAAGCAAGCCAGCTAAGGGATTTCAGCTGGGTAACTGCTAGCAATTGAGCCTTACCTAATTGCTTGTGAGCTCTGAGGGAATCACTTCTGAATCTATGTGGGAAGATATAAGAAGTTAACCTGAAAAGAACAGTTTTTCCTTTCTTTGTGGATTTTGTTTGTTGTTTGATACGTGCTAAGAAAATATTAGCTAAAGCCTACAGAAAAGACCAGTTTGTTACCAACCAGGTCTTATTTCTTTTGCTTTGATTGCCTGACAAGTTCAAATGTTGTTTTCCTGGTTTTGTTTTTCCAAGTTTAACACTGAAAGCAAGTAACCTGATTTATGTGCTATCAAGCATATCTGTGTTGGGAGAAATAACCCCATAAATAAATATCTTATTGGCTTTACCCTCAAGCACAACTATTTATTGTGAGCAGCTGTGTCTGGTGTGAATGGACTGCATTGCCCACAATCCCTTGCCAATCATATTGATATATGCACTTGCCAAGACTGTGAACATTCTCACCCAGGCAGCCGTCTGACAAGCTATATGAGGGACGGTTCTAGCACTTGCACATAGTACTGTCCCCTGTGCAATGGCACCAACTTTCTGTTGGAAGGGTGGCTTCATCCTTTTCTCCTCCACAGGAGAACCAACTAGGTGTTCACTACTTCAAAAAGACTTCTGCCACATTGGAATTGAGTCCTGATGGCTGAGTGAGACGGGTGAACAGCAAGTCCCCAGAGTTGTTTGGCAACTTCTATGCACAAGAAAAAAACAAAATTCCTTCCCCAAAACCCTCCAAAATTTTGAGACCAGGCAAGGGACAAGAACTTTGAAGAACTAATGCCTTCATTCATATCCTGGACAACCTCTTTCCTCTTTTACCAGGATGGAATAGGTAACACAAACGTCTATCAAAATCAAAGATGCAGAAGTAGGAACTAACTCGCCAGCCCCTAACAATCTGCTAGTCTCAATGTAAATACCAAGGATCTAACATCCAAGTAATTGGCCTGAAAATGCAGGGAGAAGTAGAGATAAAAAGCTCCTCCTCTCAATCCTACTCAAAAACTCCCCACATTCCTCACTAGCATTTCATCGTCCTCTACTGAGACTGTTGTAGACATGCTTCTGGCCTACACTATTTAAGAATAATCTTCCTAGAGTGACACATTCCTTAGATTCCTAATAAGCATTAGGTGAAAGACAGGAAGAGAGAGAAAACGGGAGAAAAGAGAAGATGCACTAATGAAAAAAATAAATATAAGTTGAAAAGTGAGATAGAGATAAATGAAATATCAAACTGATGGAGAGAAGGATGAGAAGGATAAAGCAAGTGAAACATTGAAGGGTAATATCAAGGTCAAGGATAATCAGAAAAAGAGTCAGAGGAAGACGATAAGACAAAAGTGGAGGAGAAAGTGAGACAAAAATGACAAAGAGAGAAGGTTCAGACAACAAAGCTAGAAATAAAACTATTTTATTTTCAAATGCTGTTTCATATTGGGAGTTTTTTTGAGGGGAGAAGGAATATAATATTTTCTTCCACCAACAGTTCCTTCCTTCTACCATCCTTACTCCTTCCCACCCCCCCCCCCCCCCCCACCTCACCTCATCTCACCTCACTTACAGTAAGTCACAAATGGAAACTTGAGATGCCAGGAGAAAGAAGGTAAGGGAGGAAACATAGAAGCAGGGTACAAAAGGAGAAGAGGGGAACTACCAGATCTTTAAGCCCTGTTCGTATCTTCCTGTTACTAGATTTTTTTCTGTTTTTCTCGTCTTCTCAGCCCTCTCATCTCCCTTTAAGCTCATATCTTCCAGTATTTCCCTACTTCATGGTCAAGTTGCTCAGTTAGACCAGAGTGAGCACTTGAAGACATCCATCCTTCCATCCTTAAGGCAAAAAGACTACTCAGGAGCTGAGAGCACCTCTGAGCCAGTAATGTAGAAGGGAAGCAGAAAGTGCAAGAGGTACAGCTCTCCGAAATGCTTTCTCAGACTTTGACAGCTAGTACCACAGTGCTCATAGCCCTTGATGTAACATCTAATAATAGAACTCATCTGCTATGGCCAAGGTTCAGCATGTTTAAAATAGCTGGTTATATTTGTTTGTGCAATCTACACGGTGTGCTGGCATGCAGGAATTGCGAAATGAGGTTATGTATCAGAGCTTCACCATGGTGTGCTTTTGGAAGGAAAAACAGCAGCGGAACAAAGTATGAAAAGATGTATGAGTGGAAAGGGGCAGAAAAAGAGCTCACACATCCGTTCTTCCTCATAGAGATATATTCACTTGTCCATGCCCCATAAATTTGTCTCATTTTCCCTAGATAGTAGTCCGTTCCATGAGATACTGATATCCTTCTGATCCACCATATTCATTTATTGCTACTGTTTATTTTTATGATGATTGATTGATTGGATTTTCTTGATATACCCCCTTGCACCAAAGTATTAAAACTATTTACAATAAAAATAACAATAAAATTGCATAAGAATGCTGGGTTGCATACAAAGAGGAATTACCAGCAGAAAGGAAGAGGTACTAATGCCACTGTACAAGTCGCTGTTGAAGCCTCACTTAGAATATTGTGTTCAGTTTTGGAGACCGCATCTCGCAAAGGATATAAAAACATTGGAAACGGTTCAGAGGGAGGCGACCAAAATGATTTGGAGCCTGCATCAGAAGACTTATGAAAAGAGACTTAAATACCTAAATATGTACACACTGGGGGAGAGGAGGGACAGGGGAGATAGATTCAGACCTTTAAATACTTAAAAAGTATTAATGAACAAACAAACCTCTTCCAAAGACAGGGAAACTGTAAAACTAGAGGGCATAACATGAAGCTGCAAGGAGGTAAATTGAAAGACAATGTCAGGAAATGCTTTTTCACTGAAAGGGCGGTGGATGCTTGGAATGCGCTCCCGATGGAAGTGGTGGGGGCAAATACAGTGACAGAATTCAGAATGGCATGGGACAGACATAGTGGATCCTTTTATAGCAACATGATAAAATCAAAATAAGCATAACTATCTCTTATATTTCAACAAATAGTGGTGACCTATATGGTGCAGTGGGGACACCCCTAATCAAAGGCATGGGGAGAGGTGACCTGCACAGAGCGACAGGTGCACCTACTCTTGCCACCTTGCTGGGAAGACTAGATGGACCATGTTGGTCTTTATCTGCCGTCATATACTATATTACTATGGGGTATGTTTACTAAAGAGTGATATTTGCGCTACTGACACGTTATCGCGTGATAAGGTACCTTATCACGCAATAATGGCGCTTTATCGGGCACAGAGGTACCTTATCGTGCGATAACACGTGCAGCGGCGCAAACGAGCGCTGAGGGTGGAGAAAGGCTCCCGGAGGGCGGAGGAAGGCTCCCCAGGGGTGGAGAGAGAGGGTCAATGGGTGGAGAGTGGGAGGGGAGAGGCTCCCTGCACACTAAAACTGTGGAATCCGGGGCTGAAAACTAACGCCAGTGAAACCCTGGCCTGCATTAGAGCAGATTTAAAGAGAAGAGAAACCATTTACGTCAGCAATGTACAGCAAAGCCAGGGAAACCTACAAAAAAGTGATAAGTGTGATACATGTGCACGGAACAAAAGGGCAAATAAACATTGAAAATGACCTGAACAAAATGTAAAAAAAACATAACCAAGCTGGCCAATAGTGATATTAATGGGAAACAGCAAAAAAACACTACTGAGAAAGCTCCAAGAAAAAGATATTAATTTTGGAAGGGTCTATGCTCTGTCCCCATACAAGGTGAATGATCCCACAGTGAAATAGCGCTGATCAGGGTTTTCCCTTGTTATTGGATAGGTTTCCTATGGCATGCACATGTTCCGCAACAGCAGGGTGGGCATGTCAGAACAGGCAACTGGACAGATGCTGTAAAAGGGGATACAGAGGGCTGCAGGCGGCACATGCTGTGGTGCAGCTGGGCCACAGTGCGGACTAGGGTGATGCCTAGGTGGCCCACAGGAATGCTGAAACAGTAGAGCAGCCAGACAGCAACTGATGAGGGCCCAACATGGGCATGAGTGTGTTTCCCACAGTGTCACAGGGGATAGTACCCAGCAGGTACCCCCAAGGGCATAGAACATTGGCAGGCAGTGCTGGGGGGAAGCGTGAACATCTATGCAGGCACCCCTACCCCAGAACCCGCACCATAGGCAGCCACCTACCAGCACACTGGATGGCCTGAGACTGCGCACCACTAGCACCACCAGCAGAAGGCCATGTCAGCATTAGGGCGGAGGGGTACTGGTGGTGGAGGGGGCAGTGGCAGCTGCCCACAGCAGACCATGGCCTAGCCTTGTTTAGGTGGGTGCCGTGCACTGCAACAGACAGGCTCTGTCTGACAAACAGTCATGGCATCCCCAGGGAATGAACTGTCCCTGTGGCAATAGTGTGGTGCAATACACACTGCCAGTGTGTTCAGGAGCAAAAAGTCACAGGTTCAAGTCCCAGCTGTGGTTCCTGCCAACCCAGTCCCCATTTTTTACCCACTACTAAACCGTGGTAATAAAGACGGAACCTTTATTGCAGATAACATAAACATGCCTCAAACGCCTATATTTTACCCTACAGAGCACAGACACCATAAACATGCGCATTACCTAGAGCAGAGTCTCCCAAATGCAGTCCTGGAGGGCCAAACACCATTCAGGTTCCATGCTGTCTCTAATAAAGATGCCTGTGCTGCATTTCTATGCACCGCCCCCATGGTATACAGATGTATCTCATGCATATTCATTAGGGACAGCATGAAAACCCGAACAATGTTTGGCCCACCAGGACTGGAGTTGGGAACCTCTGCCCTAGAGCAGCGGCCAACAGGGGCAGAAATACCCGCACCCACAGGCTCCATTATCCAAAGCCTCCTGGAGAAGCAGGATGTTGGGCCCTGCGTGCATCTCCCAATACTAGCACTTGCATACCTTAGCAATGCCACCCTAAACCTGGGAATACGATACACATATATCAAAAGGTTGCTATGATTACTGGCAGAGAGCAATTCCTAAGTTAAGCACAATCTGCTCATTGAGCTGTATCATACCAACCTCTCTGATGACTGTAGAGTGTGTTTCAGGTCTGGTGTCTGACAGTGTTCACCACCCTGGGGAGTGACCCCAACAGTTTTGCGTACCATATCCATACCTGCACTGTGCCCAGGACTGGTACGGTGGCCAGGGCTGCCAAAAGCCTCTATAGTTGCACAATGATGGCATAGGTGTGGGAGTGTGTGTCTGTCTATCGAGTGTGTGGTGGCTGCCAACACCTTACTCAACCCACACTGCTTGCACTGTTGCCAGTGTTAGCCTGCCAATGTGCATAATAAGGAGCAAGGTACTGTGGGTGGACAGGGACAGGGTGGCCTGGCCGGGATGCATCTCCACAGGGCATAGGGCAATGGCTCAGACATTGTAGTGCCCGGCCACAACCTGCATGGACAGGGTGGCCACAGCATGTCCTGCTGGGAGGTCACTCTCACCCTGACTGAGCAGTGACCACGGCATGGCTGGGTTCCCCCATAGTACTATATTGTGTTTCTCTCAAGTAAAATGTATGGGCTCTCTTTTCTGGGGCCTAATCACTGACTTATTGTTTGGTGGGTGTGCTCACATCCCAGTTTTGGGTGCACACATCTTCTCCAGGAACATGTACTGTAACCTAGCTAGCAGGCTGTCTGCAGTTATATGTGTATGGCTGGAACACCTTGCAGGGTGCAGTGGCTGGTGACTCACTGTGTTTTTATGTCAGGGGGTGGGGGGGGCAGCTGAGCATTTCCAGGCCTGCTGTCTTTCTGCCATTGCCTTATGGATGCGTACAGCTCTGCATTGGTTGCCCTGTAGGGTGTCTGTTCCCCAGCAGGACTGGGGTTGATGGCTCCCTATCCGTTTCCACATCCAGTTCAAACTTCTCCTGTTGACCTATAAGTGCATTCACTCTGCAGCTCCTCACTACCTTTCCTCTCTTATCTCTTCCTACACCCCCCCCCCCCCCTCATGAACTCCGCTCTTCTGGCAAATCACTTCTATCTGTGCCCTTCTCTTCTATTGCTAACTCCAGACTTCACTCCTTTCACCTTGTTGCACCTTACGCCTGGAACAAACTATCTGAGTCTGTACGTCAGGCGCCTTCTCTAACCCTTTTCAAATCCAGGTTGAAAATTCACCTCTTCGCTGCCACCTTCGGATCTTGACTCACCTGATCTCCTTATGTTTTCCTTGTGTTGTCTGTCTTGACTAGATTATAAGCTTTGATGAGCAGGACTGTCTCTTACATGTCTGTGCAGTGCTACGTACGTCTTGTAGCGCTATACAAATGCTCAGTAGTAGTAGTAGTAATAGTGAATTGTGTTCTTACTAAGACTCTGGGAATCATGCAGGTATCGGTGCAAGTTGTAAGCTATTTCAAGTAGGTAGTTCTTTGTATGATCTCTGGGATCATGTCCGGCAGGTCCAAAATTTGTAAAAATTTAGGAAGTCCCTCAGGTATAGCCCTGAGAGCTGCAACCACAACTGGTATTACAGTAGATTTTTTGATTCCTAAGCTTTTCAACTTCAATCTGAAGGTCTTTATATTTTGTCAATTTTTCTCATTCTTTGTCCTCAATTTGGGTATCACCTATAAACCATACTTTTTTATTTTCTATAGCAGTAATATTATTATTTATTGCAATTTAGAATCTACCTATCAAAGCATATTTTAAGCAGTTACAGTTCAAACATACATAATAAAACACTGCAGAATTATACACAGCCTCATTGTAAGCTTGGAAAAAGTGATGATTAGCCCTTTGCAGTCGACCGTCCTGTGAGGCGGGACTTTCCCAGAATCCTTATTTGGTTGGTTGTCTACTGGGTGGGACATCTAGCACATGCAACTTTTACGTGGTCAGATGGCCTGTGAAGATGGCCAAGGCATTGGTTATGCGTAGCACAGTAATCATTCTAGGTAGTCTCTAACCCTTATGTCTATGGTACACTGTGGTCTTTTGTGTATAAACAAAAATGGTGACAGCCCAGAAGAAGTTTAAAGCTATAGATGTTTTACAAATGCTAGATGAAAAAATTAGTGCAGTAAACGTATTTGTGATTCTGACGATAGTAGCAATACAGAATTGTATGAACCGTCTGTAAATTCTAGTGACGAAGCACATGAAGTTACTGATGCAGATAATGCGGCGACTGGTGCTGAGACTGGAACATGGAAGAAGATGCGATCAGGTGATCAGTTTGTTGCAAAACCATTAAATGTTTCTTTTTTTTTTAAATGTTTATTTAGAATTTCCAAAAAACAACAACCAAAACATACACAGCAAACAAAACAATCCCTAAACCACCCACCCTCCCCGTTCTCCATTGATCCATAAAGCGACAGAAAATACACAGAGCTACTTCAAGAGCAAACCCCTGTAGCAATATCTTTTGTGTCCCTAGAAGTCGCACCCATACGCTAGAGAGACGCCAGCCGAGGCTGCATATGCATCCAAACACTCCCATTTGTTCCCGGAGACTAAAGGAAGGCCACCCCGCCCTCTCCGACACCCCTGCTCCTGTCCGCGAGCCCAGGCCTTCTCATAGCTGGCATAGAGAGAAACCAAATTCCACCAGTGATTGCTCTCGAGCTTATCCGCATCTTTCCAATGGATCAGAATCAACTTCAGAGCGACCGCCATTAGAAAATTAAACAGAAAGAATTTCTCTTTCGGTATAGGCAACAACGGACTCGCTGACCGAAGGAAGACCAGATCCCACGTGAGAGATGCTCGGAAGGAGAGAATATGTTGTATCTTATCCCATACCTCTCTCCAGAATCTCTGTACCCAAGGGCAGTCATACAGCAGATGTTGCAAGGTGCCCAAAGGAGCTGCACACGTCCAACAGTTCGCCACTACCCCAGGCGCCCACCGAGAGAGACGACTGGGCGTCAACAGCGCCCTATGAGAGATAAAAAATAAGGATTGGGTGAGCGCTGCAGCAGTGGACACTCTATTGGTCTTAGACCACAGGGTAGACCAAAGATGGGGTGGAATGGAAAGAGCTATTTCCGACTCCCAACTCTTTTTCAGGGCGGAGGACGAGGTAGACCAAGCCGATTTAAAAATCGCATATAATTTAGAGACTATCCCTTTACCTTCAGAACAAGCAAGCAGCACCCGTTTCAGGCCCCATTCCCCCGAAAGATTAGCAGAAATCTTTGCTTGTTTAAGGCAACTTAGAAGCTGGACCCATTGAAACCGGCAGCGTTCAGGTAGTGCAAACTCTCCAACGAGAGCCTCCCAGGATTTCCAACCATCTAGGTGAGTAAGATGACCGAGCGTCCAAATACCCCTATCTTGCCAACATTTCCAGGCTATCGGCCTGCCACCAATTTTTAATTTAGGATTGTACCAAATAGGACACTCCCTGGAGACAGGGTTCTCAGATGCAATTATCTCAGCAAGACTTAAGGCGGCCCACTGAGTCGCTAGAATAGCGGGGGAGAGCAAAAAAGTTGAGGGAAGCCTCATCACCAACAACAAAGGAAGTGGAACCCGCAGGAGTATCCTCTTCTCCACTTCCAGCCATACGGGACCGCTTTCAGAAAAGTCCGCTGCACACCAACTCGCCCCCTGCTTTAACAGGAAGGCCTGATGATACGCCCTGAAATCAGGGAAGTTCACCCCTCCCTGGTCCCTGCTCGCTTTTAGTTTAACCGACGCTATCCTAGAGGGCTTCCCCGCCCACAAGAATCGCAGCAGTTGGCGCTCCCATCCTTTATACCACCGCGGTGAGAGCTCCATCGGAAGCATCTCCAAAATATAGTTTATCTTAGGGGTCAGGACCATTTTTATGGCCTCCATCCTACCCCACCAAGAGAGATACAAGGGGGACCACCTTGTCGAAAAAGAACGAAGCATCTCCTCTATGGTCTGACAGTTAGTAGAGATGGTCTCTTCAGTGGAAAAAGAATATTTAACCCCCAGGTATTTGATGGGTCCCGAAGACCACACAAAGGGGTGATTTCCTAACGCGGAAGCAAAAGTCACCCCATTCATAGGAAATGCAACTGACTTCCCCCAATTTATCTTGTAGCCAGAGATTACAGAATAAGCGTCTATTAATCTGAGAACTTCAGCCACCTGATCTGGTTGAACAAAGAGCAACAAATCGTCAGCATAAGCTGATAATTTTACTTGTAGGTCCCTTATAGAAAGGCCCTGAATCTTTTCCGAATGGCGGATAGCTATGGCCAGAGGCTCTAAGGCGAGATTAAACAAAAGTGGGGAGAGAGGACATCCCTGCCTTGTCCCCCGTTGGAGCTCAAAGGGGGAAGACAGAGTTCCATTCACTAGGATTCTAGCCTGAGGGGAGACATACAACACCTTAATCAAATCTATAAATGCTTCACTGAAGCCAAACCAATGCAGGATGCGATACATAAAGGCCCATTCCAGCCGGTCAAATGCCTTTTCGGCATCAAGGGAGAGCCCTACCAGTGGTCTATCTTGAGCGCGAGCCAGAGTAAAGAGATCTATCAACAAGCGAGCGTTATCCGCGGTCGATCTCCCCGAGAGAAACCCGCATTGATCTGGATGGATTAACCCAGTGACCACCTTCGAAAGGCGCCTAGCGAGTACTCCAGCAAATACCTTATAATCAGAGTTTAAGAGTGAGATCGGCCTATAACTGCCCACCTCAAGGGGGTTCCTCCCTTCCTTAGCGAGTACCACTATAGTTGCTGTATTGAAGCTCCCTATTTGTGGAACTTGTTCCACTAATAATTGAAAAAAACAAGCCATCTGGGGGGCTAGCTCGTCCTGAAACGCCCGATAAAATTCAGCTGGAAGGCCATCAGGGCCCACCGCCTTCCCCGCCGGGGCATCTCTAAGGACCGCTTGGACTTCCACGGCCTCTATGGGTAAACTCAAACCTTCCCTCTGAGTATCACTAAGAACGGGATGGGGCAGGTTCTCAAGAAAGGATTGGTAAACAGAATCATCACAGGCACCTGTCGAGGAGTACAAATCCTGATAAAAGGATCAGAAACGTTCTCTTATCGCACTGCTCTCCGTGAGCAGTCTCTGGGTCCCTGTCTGAAGGGCCGCTATGTTAGTCTTCCCTCTAGGGGGACTGAGCACAGATGCCAAAAGCCTGCCAGCTTTATTTTGCTCAAAATAATAGCGCGCATCCTGTGCGTGTTGTACCTTACGCACTTCCGCACTCAGGAGCGAATTATACTGATATCGTAGTTTCTGCAGGCGCAAAAGCACACATGATTCAGTCCGGGCCCTCAATAACCTTTCGCCAGCAGAAATTTGCACCTCGAGCCCGGCGAGCTCGGCCTTCCTGAGCTTAGACCGACGGATCATATAGCTGGTAATCTGAGCACGGATAGAGGCCTTAAAAGCCTCCCACCAGGCCCAGCCAGCCGTCTCGGACGGAAGATTTTTCTCAAAATACTCTTGGATTCCCAAGCGGATCATATCACAAAAAGACGGATCCCCTAACAAATCCCTCGGGAAGAACCACCCCGACGGTCGGGGAGACGGCTGACCGAATGTAAAGAGCAGAAAAACTGCCGCGTGGTCCGATACCGTGGTAGGACAAATACCCGCCTCCACTGCCAACTCAACTAACGAGTGTGAGACCAGAAGGAAATCAATGCGAGAATGGGATTTGTGAGGCAGGGAGTAAAAAGTAAAGTCTTTATCTGTAGGGTGGAAAGTCCGCCAGACATCATGCAGACCTAAGTCATGCATCAGAGATAAAAGAACTGAGACTGCTCTACCAGGTCTCGCCGACCGAAACGGTTGCCGGTCTAACAATGGGTCCAGCACCAAATTGAAATCCCCACCCAAAATCATGGGGAGGGAACGCATATCATAGGCCACGCGCGCTATCATCTGGAAAAAAGAGACATCATCACAATTTGGCCCATAAATATTCAAGATGGCAAGATATTCACCGTGGAGGCCCAAGGTCACCTCCGCCCAGCGCCCGTGCGGGTCTGCCACCCCGGAGACAATCTGAGGTTGGAGAGCTCTCCGCACCAATGTGATTACCCCATTCTTTTTTCCTACTGCTGCAGCATGCACCACCACCTGGTAATGGCCCAAACCCATCTTCAGCGCCTCTGGAGTGGAAAGGTGAGTCTCCTGGAGAAGAACGACATCAGCTTTCTGCTGGACACAATAGAGCAAAATTTTTTTCCTCTTAGCAGGATTAATTACTCCTTTCACATTCAACGATAATATCTTAAGGGACCCCATTATGATACAAATAAGAATAACCCGTAGCTACAGGATCTACATACATTAACAGTAACTTCCAGCTCTGCCAAGTATCCTTAGACATGATCAATGGAGACAGTCCCCCCCCCAACCCACCCCACCCCCCTGGGTGAACCATCGATCTCACAAGATTGCCCTCTGAAACCCCACTCCCCAACATGAACTTTCCCTCAGTACCCCCCTCCCTCCATCAAATGAACTATATGATATAGAGAAAACAATCATCCCCCCTGGCATACGAAACCAGCATCCAACAACCATCCACTCTCACACACCACCCCACAGGGATCTACATGCACCCACAAGAAACAACCATACCCAGAGTTACACTCAACTCTCCTTAAGAGACCCCAAGAGAGCCATAAGCATAAAAAGATCCCCAATAATATACATTAGACAATGTCCTCAGCGCATAACAGCAGCTTCTTGCTCCTCGATGAAAGCCAGAAGGGATTTGGGGTCTTCAAAGGACCGAGTCTGGTTGTGTAACGTGACTCGAAGTCGAGCAGGAGCAAAAAGGCCATACCGGGCCTGCAGGCTTTGTAATCGGGGACGTAGCGCTAGGAGCTGCTTCCGACGGACCACGGTGGATTTATTAAAGTCCGGAAAAAAGGCAATGTCCACTCCCTCAAATTGCAAAGGGCCCCGTGTCCGCGCCGCTGCCATTACTTGAGCAACCTGTTGAAATCGCAAAAGCTTCAAGATAATCGGGCGCGGGCTCGGTGAGTGGGGAGACTGCTGCATAGGAACACGATGGGCCCTCTCAATCTCAAAGGGCCGATCAAACTCAAGCCGTAACAGCTCCGGAATAATTTTGCCCAGGAAAGACAGCATGTCACGTCCTTCAGCCCCTTCGGGTATCCCCACCAGCCGGATATTGTTCCGACGGGTCCGGTTGTTTAGATCTTCGAGATTCCTCTCCAGTGCGGTGATGCGCTTAGCGTGGGAAGCTAGCTCTTTGAGACGCTCCTCGTGTACCTCCATTTTTAGCGAGAGCCCATCCATCCTTTCAGTAAGCGTTGAAAGCTGCGCCTTCATTTCTTTCAATTCAGCCACATCGGCTTGCACCTCGCTTAGGTATCGCCATTCGCGACGACCAGCTCCCGCACAGCCCTAATCTCAGCCAGGAGTTCATG
The DNA here is from genome assembly GCA_033557465.1 of Ichthyophis bannanicus. Taxonomy (NCBI): domain Eukaryota; kingdom Metazoa; phylum Chordata; class Amphibia; order Gymnophiona; family Ichthyophiidae; genus Ichthyophis; species Ichthyophis bannanicus. The sequence goes on along the minus strand of CM066031.1, from coordinate 1,785,891,234 downwards.
AAGGCCCACGTTAGCATCTTTCGGTCCAGAGGCCTTCAGCGGTGAGGGTGGATCCGCTTTTAACCTCTTGGTTCCCGCAGCCGCGGGGGTATTGAAATCCAGCCTAGCCGGCTTACTAGAAGTCATAGCGAAAATATTTGTAGGTGCTAGGGCTCCAATAACGATATTTCCTCACAGAGGGGCAGGATTAACAGCAGGATTCCGGGGAGAAAAAGGATCAAGCGGCCATCTTGCACTGTCGCCGGCTCCGCCCACCATTAAATGTTTCTAACATAGGACCTCAACATACAGACAGTTGCAGTTCAGAAGTGGACTTTTTCAAACCTTTTTTCACTGATGAATTGATTGATGGTATAGTTACTGACACAAATCACTATGTGAAGTCAAAATTGAATGGTGTCCCTTTGTGCCCCAACTCGATCTGGAATACCTGGAACGATGTATCGGCTGATGAGATGTGTGCATACTTTGGTATTATTTTGAATATGGCACTGAATGACAAATATGACGTGCTATTTTTTTTTTTGCAGCTGGACTGACTATATGCCTTTCTTCTCCACTGTTTTCTCCAGAGATCAGTTCCTGCAAATCCACTGGATGCTACACGCCAGTCCTCCGCCAACGGACACTGCAGGACTTTCTCATCAAGGTTCACAGATTTACACTGTTGTTGTCCACATGAAGTCAAAGTTGTTGCAGCATTTCATACCATACCGTGATGTTGTAATTGATGAAAGTACAATCGGTTTCAAGGGCTGTGTTGCATTTTGCATGCATAGCCCACAGAAGCCCATGAAATGGGGATTACACATGTATGTTTTGATTGATTCTACAACTGGTTATATATGCTGCTTTGAGCCATACAATGGACAGAACACAATAGTCTTCCCAGACCTCACATGCCATTTACAAGCCGGATTGTGTTGTACCTATATGATGAGCTGTTGCTGGCGGCACATGAGACTGGTTACCATGTATTTACTGACCAATTCTATACGGGATTTTATCTTGCCATGGAACTTCTGAAGATGAATATCCTTCTGACTGGGACTGTCATGAAGAACAGGCAGAATTTACCTCCAGCAATCAAGAACCTGAAGCTGAAAAAGCCTGAAACTGCTGCGTACATTCACACCGAGAATGTTATGATATTGGGATGGCAGGACAAGTGGCAGGTTCTGATGTTGAGCGCATTTCACAACTGATTAACAGAGACTGTTCAACAGATCACTAAGCAGGGACCTGTTGACATCCAGAAACCTACTGTCATTGTGAACTACCCATGTTGGATGGGTGCTGTTGACCATGCAGATCACTACTGCTCGAACTATGGCTTCATGCGTAAATCACTGAAGTGGTGGTGCAAGATGTTCTTTTGGCTTCTGGAGATGGCAGTTGTGAATAGTTACATTCTGTATAATCAGTACTTGGTATGCAAAGGGAAGAAGGAAGTCTGCCATCTGAAGTACAGACAGGAACTTGTCCAGCAGTTGGTTGGCTAACAGCACAGCATTCCACGCCTTCGGGGACAACAATCTTTAGTCGACAACAAGGAACGACTGAACGGTCAACAGCACTTTGTCGCACAATTACCCAATGGCAACAGAAAACACTGTGTAGTGTGCAGTGACACAAAGACTCCAGGAATGCATCACAAAATTGTGTACTATTGCAAGAGGACTGCATCCAAAAGACTGTTTTGAAATGTACCATACAAAAACACACTATCACAAGCAGTGATTCTGTCTTGAGACACTGTTTATGTGCTGTATTTGTGTTGTATTTGTGTGTACTTAATATTTTGCTAAGTTTTTATTGAAATAAATCTACATTTTCACTTACATGTCAATTATACCATTATTTCTGTACTAGACTGCTAATCCGAGCATTACTGTGAAATTTAATTCTGACCGAATAGGCCGGGCACAAATTTTTTTCAGACTGCAAAAGGTTTTAATAAACCACCTACTATATATTATTACCAAAACCATCCAGATAGTCAAACCAATCAGCAAAACTCTGGAAAATTCCCAAACAAAAAGCCAGGAAATACATGAGCTATGTGACTGTCAACCTTTCAGTAAGAGAAAAAGAACTTTTAGCTACTTGTAAATTATCAGGGTCTGACAAATGTAAAGTCAATAAAATACCAGAACACTCTTTTAGATAACACTCCAACTTCAAAGGCTATGTCCTGAGCTTAGAGGGCAAAGTTGCTTCAAAACTGACTTTTTAAATAGGATAAGATTTTATCTGACACAGAGCCTGTAACTGTGCATAATATGTACATTCCATTCTGCTATCACTAAAGGGACTTAATCATAGGAGACTTTATTCAAACAGAAGATTCCTGTAAAAAGTAACAACTGCTAGCTAAGAAATAGTGCTGACAAGATGGTATTAGTTATTGGCCTCCAAATGTCCCATAAAATATGAGCACATTTAAATGCCAATAATTAATTTGTTTGCATCTGCCCTGGGTGATACACTATCTTCAGCAAGAGAGCTCCTACACAAGATGGATGTTAACATTAGATCAACAGCATTTCTACTGCAAGGACTCAGCATGTCTGTGGGATTGTTTCATAGAGACATTTTTTAGATAGTATTATTTAACTGTATTTTTAACCTTTGTCACTTTTAGCATTATTTCATCTACCTACTATTTCTATACAGGAATATAGCCGGGTGGCCCTGGGTGGTCTCTGCCTCTCTCCCTTAACTTTGGAGCCAGGCCCATCCAGTCAGCAACAGCTGCATGGGCCGATAAGAAAAGAATTGAAGACAGTGTCTATATCCATGATGCCTAATGCTCACCCAGGTTAACCTTGAGCCCACCAAAACATCACAAGTGCAAATTTCAGTGCTAATAGCCAGGTGCTTTTAAAGTGCCTGGATACCGCCACTTTAATTAAACCAGACATGCAGTACTGGAGCCTCTCTGACATCTGGCGCTAAATAGCTCGTCTTACCCAGCAGGGCTATTGCTATCAGTTTAGCAGAGATATTCGGCCGTTAACTGGATAGCAATAACTCGATAAAATTAGGACAGCTATTGACCTAACTTCATCTGATTTAGCTATCCAGTTGGTGGCTGAATATTGCCTCTAAATTGATTGTTGCCGGGACCACCCCTGGTCTGCCCACACTCCACCCAGGTTTTAAATGAGTGTCTTTTCTGTGGTCCGCGGGGATATTCAGTGTTATTGAATTTACTAATCCTAATCCAGATCCTGGTTGTCCATTTAGCGATGATCAACCAGGATCTGGATTAGGCTCAGTAAACGTCTCTGATAGTATACTTAGTCGTGGTTTCCCAGAATTTCTGGAACAGAAACTGAGAAAAGAAAAATCTTTAGAGTAAGCTCTACAGCAGGGGTCAATAGATTCAAAAGGAAAAAAATCCAGTTAGCATTTTTTATAGAGCTCCAAACCAGACAGACTTTGGGCCAATCAGGAAGCAGAAAGGAAGATCACCAGCAATTAAAGAGTTAAGAGCAGGCTGGTTAGAGGTAGCGCCCCCCCCCCCCCCATGGAGATATGATAGCTCTTTTGCAAGATGTTTACCTTCCAACCCCAAGATTACTGGTTTGAGACCAACCTATAATGAATGAGGAGGGGAAGGGAGGAGGAAGAAAATGAATTTCAGATTTTTTTAGTATCTTGTTGGGATTAAAAACAATAGAAAACTAAATAGTGAATTTTGTCGACATGTCCCATGTCATTTCATTTGAATGCATGTGCTTTCACCAGATCTACCTTAATAACAGTTTATGGACTTTTTTTCCAGGAATTTGTCCAAACTTTTTCCACCCCAGTTACACTAACTGCTTTTACTACATCCTCTGTAACGAGTTCTGAAGGCATTGAGAGAAAAAAATATTTTCCTACCTGTTTTAAATATACTACTTTGTAACTTCATAGTGTGTCCTCTAGTTTTTGTAGTTTTAGAAGAGTAAACAATTTATTTGAATTTACTCATTCCACTCTGATCAGGATTTTTTTTTTGTTTATTGAATTTTCAGTTTGATAATCCTTTGAAATAATAAGACAATATAAGAAAAGATTATCATCCAACATAATAAAAAGGAAAAACATCCTATATCAAGTCCACATCACAGGGAGATAGAATTTAATAATAACACAGAGGAGAATATATCATTAGACCATTTTTAACTATTCCCAGTCTAACATCAAGATCAAGAAAGAAAATCCAGAGAAAATAAAAACATAAGAAGATATTATTTTCCTTGCAGAAACTGTTGAAGCTGAGGAGGATCAAGAAAAACAAATCGCTTTCCCTGATGCAGCATCAAACACTTACGTGGGGATTTAAGGAAAAAAGAAGCTCCCATAGCCACAACCTTAAGCTGTAACTCCGAAAAAGTCCTCCGGGGTAGCTGGGTGGCTCTGGCTACATCCAGGAAGAGATTCGATTTCGGTCCACAAAACAAATTATCCTTATGCTGAAAAAATAATTTCAATATAGCATTCTTCTCCAAAACAGAATAAAAGGAAACAAGTAAATTGGCACGCGTTGGAATCTCATCAAGAGAGGATTCTATATCTGCTGAAGCATCCAAACAATCCTCTAAAAAATCTTATTCCGAATCCTCTCCTTCAGCATCCTATACAGGGCATCCACCTCAGGAAAAGATATAACTTCTTTCAGGCACTTCTTTAACAGTATGATGGGGGCCACGTAACCCGTGTGAGGAAAATTCAGAAATCTTACATTTGTGGACCTAGATATATTCTCCATAATTTCTAATTGCTGATTAATTATATGACTATCTTTAACAGTAATAGACACAGCAGCCTCCAACGTACCAACTTGAGGAGACATGTTCTCCACTTGTAAATCAACTGCAGCAAATTTAACGTCATGTGCAACAAACTTAGTAACCGTTTCCTGAGAGAAAAGGTTACATTAGACTTACTTGCTAATTGTAGTTCCTGGAGGAACTCCAGTCTAGTCACGGAATCTCTAGGGTTGTCAACCTACTCCAGCAGCTTTGGAGACTGAGAAATTTCACACCTGTGATGTCATCGGTATATATGCAGTGGCACCGCCTCTTCACCTCAGTTAACCTATTGACAAAGCAGACTCACCGGAGCAACAAGTAAGTAGTGAAACTCAATTTAAAAGAAGATTAGCTAATTCCTTAACTTTGCAGGACCGCAGGTCCAACTATGTACATTTTCTGCAATACCTCGTCTATGCCTTGAGGTCCCCATACGCCCTACTAGCAACACCAAAGACCCTTCCAACAGTTGCTTACCTGTAACAATAGTTTCCGCTTCAGGCTGCAGATCTACACCAATAGGGCGGGATACGGGACTAGACTGGAGTTCCTCCAGGAACTACAATTAGCAGGTAAGTCTAATTTATCTTTTATCTTTATCTTTATTTGCCAAATTTGATATACCGCCTTTAATAAAATATAAGGCGGTTTACAATACAAATAATTGTGGCTGCAGGAAAAAGAAACAGTGAAAGAGAACGCCATTAACTAAGCAAAAGGGATAGAAAGAAATAATAGGATAGCAAAAAGTAGGCTGTAAAAAACAGCATAGTAGACGAGACGGGACGAACCAAACAAGGACAGACAATGGACAGACCGTCAATGACAACAATAAGGGAGGGGACAGGAGCAAACGACCAAGACAGGATAAAGGGTGTGGTAGGCGGGTCATACAACAAAGAAACAACCATATAGGGAAAACAAACAAGGTGAGGAAACTGATTTAACCTTCCTGATCGTCCCTCCAGTCTAGTCCCAGAATCTAGGGGGATGTAACAGAGCAGTGAGTACTGAACTAATGGGAGGGTCCCGCTAGTCCAGCCTGAAGCACCACCGCTCCAAAATAGGCGTCCCTCTCTGCCTGCACATCGAGACGGTAATGCTTCACAAAGGAATGCAACGACGACCACGTCGCTGCTTTACAGATCTCCTCCACTGGTACCAGCCTACACTCCACCCAAGACGCTGCTTGCGCCCTAGTGGAATGAGCCCTTAGCCCCTCCGGGACTACTCTGCCTCGTAACAAATATGCTGACGCTATCGCTTCTCGCAACCATCGGGCGATGGAACCTTTAGAAGCCACTTCTCCTTGTCTTGCCCCCACAAACAGCACAAATAGCCTGTCCGACTTACGGAAACTAGCCGTCCTAGCCACATACTGCTTCAGAGCCCGACGAATATCCAAACGATGGAGCCGATCCACACTATGCCCCTTCTGCTTCATGGAAAACACCGGCAACGACACCACCTGGTTCAAATGAAAAGCCGATACCACCTTAGGTAAGAATGACGGCACCGTCCTCAAAACCACTTTAGACTTAGAAAAAGATAGAAAAGGCTGCCTACAAGATAAGGCTTGCAACTCTGAAACTCTCCGCGCCGAAGCAATGGCTACCAAAGACACCACCTTAAGGGTAAGATCATTTAAGGAAGCGTCCGCTAGGGACTCAAAGGGCGCTTTCCCCAACGCCCCCAAGACCAATGGAAGATCCCAAGCTGGGACTATTCGCCTACGTGGCGGGCGCAGGAAGGCCACTGCCCTCAAAAACCGTTTCACATTTGCATGGCTTCCTAGCAGACCGCCCCGCACCTTGCCTCTATAACAGGACAAGGCCGTCAACTGAACTTTCAACGACGACGACGCCAATCCCTTTTGGAAACCATCCTGCAGGAATGCCAACACGTGCGGCACAGAAACCTTCAAGGGCACGACCCCCTTCTCTGTACACCAGGCCTCAAAAATACGCCATACTCTAACATAAGCCAGCGATGTAGACCTTCGCCTCGCTTTCAGCAAAGTAGAAATCACTGCCCCTGAATATCCTCTCACCGTCAACCTTGCCCGCTCAATAGCCAGGCCGTAAGCGAGAATCGAGCCACCTGGGGCATGCGCAGGCGTCCCTGAGACAGAAGGTCCTTGCGAGGAGGAAGCTTCCAGGGCTCCTTTACCAACAATCTCACCAAGTCGGCGTACCATGGTCTTCTTGGCCAATCCGGAGCAACTAAGATCACTCGCCCCCTGTGAAGATCTATCCGCTGCAACACCCGCCCGATCATCACCCACGGCGGGAACACATACAGGAGTTGACCTTCTGGCCACGGCTGGATAAGAGCGTCCAGGCCTTCCGGCATCCTTTCCCTTCTTCTGCTGAAGAAGCGCCCGACTTTTGCCGTTTGAAACGTTGCCATGAGATCCATCACCGGCGTCCCCCAGTGACGCACCAACATTTCGAACACTTCGGGATGGAGAGCCCACTCTCCTGGGTCCACCCTCACCCGGCTCAAGAAATCGGCCTCCACATTGTCCACCCCTGTGACGTGCGCCACCGACAATGCTACCAGGTTCTCTTTGGCCCACTCGAACAAACTGTCTGCCTCGGTCTCCAGCGCTATGCTGCTGGTGCCCCCTGTCGATTTATGTACGCCACCGCCGTCGCGTTGTCCGAGAACACTCGAACGGCCGAAGCACGAAGAAACGGGCGAAACTCCTTCAGAGCCAATGCAACCGCCCACAACTCCAACCTGTTGATCGACCAAGTCTTCTCTAGGGGCGACCACTGACCCTGCACCAGATGACCTTGACAATGAGCACCCCAGCCTTGCAGACTGGCATCCGTCGTTAGGTATATCCATGCGGGCATCTCCAGTGGCATTCCTCTTTCTAGAGACCCCGGAGCCAACCACCATTGGCAGGGCCGGATTTACCTTGAGTGAGGCCCTATGCCAACAAAAATTGTGGGCCCCCAGAAAAAATAAAAACGAGATCAACTTACCACTTTTTTAAAACAGAAATGGCAATAGATGTATAGAATTGCCTGACATAAAGAGGCAATAGGGACAAAATCAGCATCGGAATTCAAGAAATACATTAAAAAATGTCTTATCCATCGGGGAAGAGGATCATTGAATGATCCGGCGGTACTACAGCAGCTACAGGAAACGTACCTGGCCGTCGCTGCTCCCTGGTACTCACTATGGCTTTGGTGTAACAGGCCACCGCCTCCTGGTACTTGCGAGTGACGAAGAGTCTGTTTCCCTGCTCCTTTAACTCCTGAGCGCTAGTGCTCTTCTCCGGACTCCCGCCTCCCGCCTCCCCCACTCTCCTTTTCCTCTTTCCCCTTCATGCCAGGGCCTGGAGAAGCTTGCGGACGGCCCCGTTCAGCTAGGCCGCAGCAATTTCAACTCTCTCTAGAGAGCGAGGGATCCAGGCTCGCACAACCCCGCCTCGCACTCTGACTATACGCAACACACCCACAAACACAGTTCCGTCAGCGGAAGTTCCGAGCTGTAGAACTGAAGATGAAATGAATGAAAAAATTACCTGGAGATGATGGTAGAATTCAGCCGCGAAGTTTCTCAGTGATGGAAAGAATACGATTGTCCTGGGGACTCTTGTTTGTGGGCCCTTGCCAGCTGTGGGCCCTACGCCACGGTGTACCTGGCGTATAGGTAAATCCGGCCCTGACCATTGGAGAGCTCGGTCTGCTTGAGGTAGACAAGGTAACCTCTGGGATAAGGAATCTCTTTGATGCGACCATCTCTTTAACAGCGCTCTCTGTAATGGCCTCATGTGGGCCTGCGCCCATGGCACCAACTCCAGGGTCACCGCCATGGTCTCTAATACCCGAAGGTAGTCCCATTCAGTAGGCCTGTGCTTGCTGAGAAACTGCCGGATTAACTTCCTGAGTCCGAGCACCCTCTGCCTGGGTAAGTACACTCGACCGACCCCCGTGTCGAATCGCGCACCTAGATACTCCAAATCCTGAGACGGTTCCAACTTGCTCTTTGCTGCGTTGACCATCCAACCCAGACTCTGCAGAAGCGCTACTACCTTTGACGTAGTCATCACACTCTCTTCTCGAGACTTTGCCCTGATCAACCAATCGTCCAGATATGGGTGTACCAACACCCCTTCCTTCCGCAAAGCTGCCGCCGCCACCACCATAATCTTGGTAAACGTGCGTCGAGCGGTTGCTAGGCCAAACGGCAGTGCCTGAAACTGAAAATGCCCCATTGGCACCGCAAAGCGGAGGCATTTTTGATGTTCCTGCCTTATCGGAATGTGCAGGTACGCCTCCAAAAGGTCCAAGGATGTCAGAAATTCCCCCTTCTGTACGGCTATGACCACTGACCTGAGCATCTCCATTCGAAAATGAGACACCCGGAGGCAACGATTCACTCTCTTGAGATCTAGAATGGGTCGCCACATGCCTTCCTTCTTTGGCACCACAAAATATATGGAGTATCGACCGCAACCTAACTGGTCTGCAGGAACCGGCACAATAGCCTCGAGAGATAAAAGCCGTTGTATCGTTTCCTGCACCACCTTGCATTTTGCCGCTGCCTTGCACGGTGATCAAACGAAGGAGTCGGCCACCGGCCGCTGAAACTCCAACGCATTACCTTCGCGAATCACCTCTAACACCCACCGATCGGCAGTGAGTTGGGCCTAGGCAGGGTAGAACTCCCGCAGACGACCGCCTACTGGAATCACCCCTCCCTGGACTCCCCTGGCTTCATTGCACTTTTCTGAAAGAAGAGGCTGCGGATGCCACTGCAAAGCCCCTGCTCACTCCTCGGAATCCCCGAAAACCCTGGGACCGAGCCAGCAAATGCCCCCGCTGTCCCTGACCAAACCTTGGAGAGTGAAAACGGCGAAAATCCCGATGCTGCCCTCGCAGACCAGGACCAGGGCGTCCTTGCTTTTGCTTGTCCTCTGGCAATCTACCCCCCTTGGATTCTCCTAAGTCTTTCACTAACTTATCCAAGTCTTCTCCAAACAGTAACTTGCCTCGGAAAGGGAGTTTGCTCAACCTTGCTTTGGAAGACCCATCTGCCGCCCAATTCCTAAGCCACAAACATCTCCTACCAGCAACTACCGAAGCCATACTCTTCGCCAATCCCCGGATAAGATCATAATGAATATCAGCTAAATACGCCGCGCCTGATTCCAAACGGGACGCCTCCTCGGCCTCCTCCCCCGAGTGCTCCCCCTGAATCCACTGCGCCCATCGAAAGCAGGCCCTAGTCACCCAGGCTCCACAGATAGAAGCCTGCAAGGACAATGCATTAGCTTCAAAGACCTGTTTCAGCAAGTTCTCTAACTTACGATCTTGCGCATCCTTGAGTGCCGCTGCACCTTCCACAGGAATGGTAGTCTTCTTGGTCACTGCTGCCACCGCAGCATCCACTCTCAGAGCTTTAAACATCTCCCGATCCTGATCCACCAGAGGGTAAAGTCGCGCCATAACCCTAGAACCTTTTAGCGTGGCCTCCGGCATATCCCATTCCTCCTGAATCATTTCCTTAAATACTCTATGCATGGGGAATGCCCTCTGGGATTTCCGAAACATCTGCAACAAAGGATCCTCCAGAGTAGAATCCTCCGCCGCGCCTCCGATCGGCATATTAAGAGTCTTGAGGGACTCAGCAATAAGCGCCGGTAACTCCTCCCTCCGGAACACCCGTATCACTCTCGCCTGGTCTTCCTGGTCCCTAATCTCACCTTCTTCGAGGTCCTCCTCCAGACCCTCTTCCATATCTGTGTCCTCCGAGCGCACGTCCTCCGAAAAAAACGAAAGGTCACCTTGATCTCTATCTCCCCTGGCCCTCTTAGGGCTGGTTCCCGAGCCCTCTGCCGCCAAGGGAGAAGCTGGTCTCTTACCTCTGAGCCCAGTCCCCACGGTACATGCTACCGGAACCTTCTGCGCATTGCCTAGGGCCTTCTGAATCAATCTTTATCTTTATTTGAGACTTAATATACCGCTCAATGCAATTGCGTCAGAGCGGTGCACAATGTACAAAAAAAGTCTGCAAGGAAAAGGAAAGGAACGCCAAATATATGATAGGATAGTTAAGAGAAAAGGAAAGGGCCAAGGAGAAAGGTGAGATAACAAAAATAGGGACTACAAGAAATCAGCGGGGGGGGGGGGAGAGGGGAGGGAGGTGGGAGGTGGGGGAAGATCAAACGCAAGACAGAAAAGGTAGGTCTTCAAACGGGTCTTAAAGGTTTTCAGGGAAAGTTCCAGGCGGAGGTCCGGGGGAAGCGAATTCCAGAGACGGGGTCCAAGGAAGTAAAAGGCGGAGGAGCGGGTGGATTCGAGGTGAGCTTGTGAAGGGGAGGGTAGGAGCAAACGGTTAGCGTGGATAGAATGGAGAGAACGGTGGGGAGTGTGGAGGTGAATCTGGTCTGCGAGATAGAGAGGGGTACCTGAGTGAATAGATTTGTGAACAAAAGTGAGGACCTTGTATTGGACCATAAAGTCAGAAGTCATAAAGTCAGAAGAAAAAATTGCCGCTAAACCACCTGCCGCAGGCGGCTGCGCAATCGGGGGGTCCCTTGCTATAGAAACACTGGGACCTGGCTCAGAAACTGGCTGTGGCGCTATGGTAGGTTCCACCAACTCTCTCACAGCTTCCTCCTCTCCTGCTTCTAACTCTGGATCCAGGTCCCTGGTTTCCGCCTCCTGAGAGCAACCTCTGCACATCCCTTCTGGTGTAACAGAGCTTCTCCTGGCCCCACAGATGAGACATAACTGTTTGACTGGCATGCTGCCCCATTGCCAAGCCAAGACCGAATCAAAACTAAAACTTTTTTTTTTTTTTTAGCCAAGTCCTGCCGAATCGACCCCCCGGCTAGAATCTGAAATTCTTTTCCAAAAACGAAGCTTCCCAATCGCGATAAAGGCGTTAGAAGCCCCGAGACCAGGAACGGCGATTCCCGCGCATCTCACATGCAGTCGGGCCTCACACACAGTCTAAAACACCGTTCCTGCCTAAAAACCGCTCTGCCTTACCTGCTGCCGCTCTGGCGCAGTGTCAGCCCCATTGGGGCCGCGCTTATCTCCCCCAAGAAGCTGACTGAATGGTGCGCTTCGTTGATGCCCCAAACTTTACAGCACCAGCTGCTGATGGACAGGACGGCTCTAAGTATTGGCAGGCAGAACTTCTGCACATGCTGAGCTCTGTCCTCCACTGATTCCGGGCTCTGCTCTCTCAGCCCCTCAACCAGCTGTCGGTTCTCCTTCTGCCGCAGCTGTTTTTCAGCCGGATAGTGCCTGCCGGGTTACTACTGCCCAATAAGCTAACCCCAAAAAGAAATTAAGAAAATAAGAAAACAAGAGAATAAGAAAATAAACCATCTGTCAGGCACAGAGGACCTCAGGGCACCCTGAAGCAAAGGTAACTGACTAATGTCCACAAAGATTAGTCTGAGCTACCGAATCCAACCTTTGTTTTTCTTTTTCTTTTTTTTTTAAACCTAATCTAACTCTGCTTAATCGTTCCTCTAGTGAGCCCCAACTTCCTGGGCTCACCACTCCTCCAGCTGCTTTGGAGACATAACTGAGGTGAAGAGGCGGTGCCACTGCATATATACCGAAGACATCACAGGTGTGAAGTTTCTCAGTCTCCAAAGCTGGTGGAGTAGGTTGACAACCCCAGAGATTCCGGGACTAGACTGAAGGGACGATCAGGAACAGATGATTGTTGCAGAGACCCAAGAATGGTTGCCTCAGTTCTGGTAACTACTGTCCAAATGTCTTTCAAGGTAACATCTTTATCCTGTGGGAGAACAGTAGATGAGAGTTGCTTCAATGATGGTTGCGAGAAAAATACCAACTTGGGCACCATCACATCACCAAACCCATCCTTTAAAGCGAGACCAGGCTAAGGAAGTTCCCCATGGGGACTGCTATGAGAAACCTTAGCAACTTCCGAATCAAACGGGAGGGGCCCTGGCTCTCCCACCTGTAGAGCAGCAGACTGAGAGGATGGGATCTGTAAACCCTAAGTCAATGAGGAGTCAGTTAGGGATGGCGTACTCACAGAGGTTGAAGAAATGTCCTCCTTCAGAATCCTCTGCACATGGGAATCCATTGGACCAAGAAGCCCGACAGCTTTCTCAGAACCAGACTGGGGACCTTTATTCTTCCTCTTCCCCATATAGGAGCCAACAAGGACCAAACCCTATTGCTCCTGACACTGTGCTCCTTGTGGCTCCAAAGGGGCTCCCAAGGGGCAGAGCCTGCTCCTTAGGACACACCTCTTTGGATTCACACCCACAGGCTGGTGCCTGCAGCTGTGTTTCACTGTGGGACTTCAACTTTTATAGGTCCTTCCAGACAGCCGCTGACGTCAGCAACATGACAGCAAGAACCGAGGGACAGCTGGCTCCTCTGCCAGAAAGGAAATACTTGTAGCAGGAAAACCGTCAGGCACCCTCACTCTGATCAGGATTTTATAGACCCCTATCATATCTCTTCCCTCAGCTGGCTCTTCTCCAAGCTGAAGAACCCTAATCTCTTTAGCTTTCCCTCATAGGAGAGTCAATCCAATCCCTTTATCATTTCGGTCACTCTTCTCTGTACGCTTTCTAATTCCAGGATATATTTTTTTAAATGTGGTAACCAAAATTGCACACAATGCTCAAGGTACAGTTGGACCATAAAGCAATACAGAAGCATTATAATATTCTTAGTTTTATTCTCTATTCCTTTCTTTCTTTCTTTTTATTTATTTAAAGTCTCTTCTATACCGTACTATTCAGCATCAGCGCGGTTTACATTGAACAAAGAATTTACACATTTCCGATGGTACTTTGTGTTTACATTTGAACAGGAAGAAATAACTTGGATAACAGGGGTAACTATTTACAAATTAAGACATCAAGAAATCAATGGGGCCGCGGCTCCGATAACGATCACGAACCGCTACCGCAGCTTTGTAAACAAGCCCCATACACAGTTAGTGCAATTGAATATCCCTGTCTATGTCCCCTACATGCCCCGATGCACTCTGGTTAGCATTGGGGCATGTTGGGGACATTCTGGGGTGGAGCAGAGGCAGGGAGTGGTGCTATCCGGGCAGCAGCGATATTGGATGCTGCCTGGTTAGCATTCGGTGCCTGAAAGATAGGTGAGGAAAACCCTCGCCTATCTTTAAGAAGCTGATCGCTAACCAGGCAGCATCCAATATCGCTGCTGCCTGGTTAGCCTCGGCGGCTTCCTGTCCCTGCAGCGATCATGGGATATTCAATGCCGTCGCCGCGGCATTGAATATACAGTTTAGAGTTCAGCGCGGAGGACTGTGTGCCTCATCGGCGCATAACCCTTCCAAATGGCGGGCAAAATCAGGCCCAGAGAATATATATTGGTTAGAGGCACAATGCTACCTTCTGCTAAAGAGCCTCATGAACATGAAAAGTCTAATAGCTAACTCACCATTTATTCCCATTTCCATAACTAACTAGGGCTCACCAGTACTGAACTGGAGACTCCTGAGTTCTAGAGAAGATGTGAAAGTGGAGGATATTCCACAGTATTTATGACTGTATTGATGCGGGGGTGCCGCAAGGCTCTGCACCTTTGGCCATATTGTTTAATCTTTACATTGCCCCAATTCAAACTATGTGTGGGAGTCTGAATATTAAATTTTGGGTGTATGCTGATGATGCACAGTTTATTGTACCTATCTTTTCATCATTGGAGAATTCCCTGAAATATCTCGAGAATTGTCTTAAGTCTGTTGGATCATGGATGTTTCAAAACAATTAAAACTAAATGCTAAGAAGACTGAAATTTTAGCGCAGAAAGTGAGCACTCCAAAATTGATGTTGTCATCCACTTGGGTACAAATGACCTGGCTAGAAACAGTGCCTCTGCAGTTCAAAGGGACTTCCAGACTCTGGGAGAGAAACTCAAGCCCATTGATAACACTGTAGCATTCTCAGACGTTCTACCTGTTCTTCATAAGGGGGAAGAAAGGCTGCATCACATAAACAGCTTTAATACATGGTTCCAGACCTGGTGCAAACAAGAAGGATTCAGATTTATAGGCAAATGGGAAAACAGATGGACCAACAAGAGACTATACTGTGCTGATGGACTACATCTCTCTGTCGCAAGGAAAAGAATCCTATGTGAAAAATTCAGGCAGTATGTGTATATACATTTAAACTAGAAAAAGGGGGTGACAGATGGGGAAGGGCATGTTCAGGACGTCACTCACAGCAAACACAGAATAACATCAGAAACAGCCACACTTTTAAACCACACAACAACAACATGTGGGAAGAAGTGGGCAGAACAAAATCAATGCAAAATACATGCAAGCCAGTTAAATGCTGGAAAGCAATGAGCACAAATGCTTGAAGCTTAGCCAACAAAGTTCCGGACCTGGAAGCCCTAATGGTGGAAATGGACTTGGACATTGTGGCCATTACAGAAACATGGTTTAATGAATCGCATGAATGGGATATAGCCATAGCTGGCTATAATCTATTCAGAAGAGAGAGAGAAAGTGGAAAAGAAGGAGAAGTAGCCTTGTATGTCAAAAGCAATATTAAAGCTACTGCAATGCAGGGAGTATGGGGAAAAGAAAAAGCACTCTGGATTGTGTTAGAAAGAGGAGATGGCACTGTCATCCATATTGCTGTAGTCTACAGACCTCCGACTCAAATCGAAGAAATAGATAACAAATTGATTATAGATATTGCCAAGATAGTCACAAAGGGGGAAGTGATCATATTGGGTGACTTTAATCTACCCGATGTGGATTGGATTACTCCTTCTGCAAATCTGGAAAGAAGCAAAAAAATTGTGGATGTTCTCCAAGATGCGTTACTTAGACAAATGGTGATGGAACCAACCAGGTAAAGCTCAACACTGGATTTAGTGCTCACCAACGGTGATAGCGTGTCGAATGTCTGGATGGGTGCCCCTGTGAGCAGCAGCAATCATCACACGGTGTGGTTTGAGATAAAAGCAAAGGTACAGGCCAATCATAGCAAGCTCAAAGTCATAAACTTCAAAAACACTGACTTCAGTAAAATGGCCAAGTACCTAAAGGAGAAGTTCGCAGGGTGGGAGGGGATAAGGGAAGTGGAATTGCAATGGACTAAACTAAAGGTGGCAATAAAAGGGGCAACTGATAAATACGTAAGGAAAGTACATAAAAACAAGAGGAGAAGGAAACCTATTTGGTTCTCCAAGGAAGTGGCTGCTCAAATAAAGGCAAAAAACACAGCTTTCACAAAATTCAAAAGCTTGCAAACAGAGGAACACAGAAAGGAATACAGGATCAAACTAAAAGAGACAAAAAGAGAAATAAGGAAAGCAAAATCAAAGGCAGAGGAAAAGATGGCTAAAGATGTGAAGTGTGGCGACAAACCTTCTTCAGGTATATTCGGGAGAGGAGGAAAATCAGAGGTGGAATTGCAGGACTCAGAAGTGCTGGGAAATTTCCCATCAGCCCCTGCGGGCTTAACAGAGGCGCGAGGGAGACACTCTCCCTTCGCGCCTCTCAAAGCCGGCACGGAGGGGCTCAGCCGGGCAGAGGGGGCCCCGCGGGACAGTCCATGCTGCCGCAGCAGAGGGAGCCCGGGACAGTCCATGCTGCCGCGGCAGCAGCCAGCGTTTTTTTTTAATTTAATTTTAAAAAAGGTAACAAATTTGTTCAATTTTTGTGGGCCCTTGCCAGCTGTGGGCCCTACGCCACGGCGTAGTTGGCGTATAGGTAAATCCGGCCCTGCCTGGAAGTACCGATGGGGTCAAAAGTGACCCCATTGCAAGTTTCACAACGCGTATCTCGGAAACTAGTTGTTCAAGAATGCAATCTTTTTATGACTTTTCACATGCCAATATTCTCTTTATATTGCGCCATGAGAGGAATAATTTTCATCCGCTAGGTGACGCTAGTGATGAATTGCAGCACAGAGTACCAGTGGGGTCATTTTTGACCCCAGTTGCTTACGTCCGGTTAGGATCGTGATACAATTTGCAGTTTTGTAAATTTTTTTATCTGACAAAGGTATCGTTAATTATGTTTCATTTATTTTTTGTACTCTTATTTTATGAAAATTACACATTTTCTGTAATTGATATCATTATTTCCAAAGAAATCTAAAGGCTTTCAGCTCGTTCATCACGATTATTGTACACCTATAGTAAAACTGCTTCGCGTTTTATTCAACTTTATCTTTGTTTATTTATTTTAGGTTATTGTTTATGATGTCAAAACGAAAGTATTCAGCTGTCCAAGTAAGAGAAATATTGCAACGAGATGCTGACAGTGACGGCTCTGAGTCGTCTGATGATGTGGCATATTCAGCAAGCGAAGAAGCATATCAGCCAAGTTCGGCCGATAAATCTGATGATGACAGTCATGATTCAGATGGCGACAGCAGTTGGTCGCCAAGTGATTGTGAGACTGATGTTGAGCTGGTAACATCACCTACAGCAAAGAGTCTAGTTAAAGGTCGAGGCAAAGGTCGAGGCTGTACTGGACGGGGAAGAAGGCAGGAGTCCTCGATGTCAGTATCATCTGTGAGGAATCTTAGTTGTGGTCATAGAGGAGCTAAGAGGTCATCAACTATAAGCACAAATTTTGCCATTGAAGCCTATGTATCTAAGGATGCCACATCATGGAACAGGAAACCTATAAAGCAAGCTGTTGGAAGATATGCCAGAGCTAATGTCATGCCCGTACAACAAGGTCCTACAAGGTATGCTGTACGAAATGTTGATGGCCCTCTCGCAGCATTCCACTTGTTCATGAGGAAGAACTTATTGAATGAAATCATGATGTGGATGAGCAAACAAGGAAGACACATTTATGACGACACCTGGAAAGATTTGACAGACGGAGAATTTCAATGTTTTCTTGGACTTCTGATCCTCTCAGGCGTGTACAAGTCATGAAATGAATCCATAGTTCAGTTGTGGAACCTTGAAGATGGTAGTTCTGTTTTCAGCAAAAATATGGCCCGTAACTGTTTTCAGCAAATTTCTTGTGCTCTCAGATTTGATGATGCAACCAACAGACGTGAACAATGAGGCGTGGATAAGCTTGCTCCAATCAGACACGTTTTTGATACCTGGGAAGCAACTCTAAGTGACGCCTTTGTTCCTGGTGAAAATGTTACCGTGGATGAGCAACTGCTTACATTTCGTGGCCGTGTTCTGTTCAGATAATATATTCCCAGCAAACCTGGGAAATATGGCATAAAGCTATGGATGTTGTGTGACAGTGCAACGTCATATGTTCTGCGTCTTCAAGTATATACAGGAAGAGAACTCAGACAAAACAGAGAACAGAATCAGGGTGAAAGGGTTGTGCTGCAACTCACTGAAGGATTGACGCGATCTGGCAGAAATGTTACTGTTGACAATTTCTTCTGCAGTTTATCCCTGTCACGGAAATTGCTAGAAAAACAAAAGACACTTTTGGGGACAATTCGAAAGAACAGAAATGAATTACCTCTAGAATTTGTAACAGCAAAGGGCCGAGAGGTATTCACTTCAATATTTGCCTTTCGCGATGACGCCACTCTGGTTTCCTATTGCCCGAAGAAAGGAAAAGTGGTTGTTCTTCTGAGCAGTTTGCATGATCAAGAAGAAGTAGATAACACACGTCCAGACAAAAAACCACGCATGATCTTGAACTATAATTCTAGTAAAGGTGGAGTAGATACGGCAGATCAAATGTTGCGCACGTATACCACAAAACGAATGACAAGACGATTTCCAGTGACAATCTTCTACAACAGGTTGGACATCAGTGCTTTGAACGCCTTCATTGTTTGGATGTCACTAAATCCATAATGGAAGTCCAAGTCAAAGCACAGACATCGTCTATTCCTCTTGGAATTAGGAAAGCAGCTGCTTCAGAGTAATTGCAGCGAGACTTCTTCCAGCATTGAAGAAGCCACTAATGCTGTTTGCAATGTCGGGATCCCAAAGAAAAGGGCAAGGTGTCACTGCTGTTCCAGAGAAAAAGACAAGGAAAGCAACATAGATTGCACCTCCTGCAAGCGCAATGTTTGCAAAGAACATTCAGAAATTGTCTGTGTCTCATGCAAATGACTGTAGTACTTTACTGTGTTCATCAAGTGCATGCAAAAACTGCTTTCATGGCAACTCTTCTTCATGTAATTCTGTGATAAAGCATTAAATTTCAAAACATTTAACCTTCATATAATAAATAATTAATTCAGAATAATATTTTGTCTGTTTAGTTTAAAATTTTCATGGTTAACAATTAAAATTCATCGTGGGGTCATTTATGACCCCAACGGTATTCAGTGTGTGCAAAAAATCTTGGTAATTCCAGGGTTAAATGTGCAACCTAGGTTTTTGTCTCTTGTGATTAATGATGTGAAAGATTTGGGTTTGGTTGGATACTCAACTGAATCTACATGATTACAATCAAAGGGTGGTTAAAGCTGCTTACTATAAGCTACATCTTCTTTGGCGACTGAAGCCAAATTTTTCATATAGTAACTTTCATTCTATATTACAAGTTTTAGTACTTTCACCCCTGGACTATTGTAATAGTCTTTTTCTAGGTCTCTCAAACTATGTCTCCTTTACAGTCAATTCAAAATGCTGCCGCGCATCTTCTAACGGGCTGCAAATGATTTGAGGATATTAGATCTCAATTGTTTGCTCTACATTGGTTGGCAGTTGAATTTCGAGAGTTATACAAGGTGATTATGATTAAATGTTTGCACAAAATGGCTTCTATTAGTTTGTCATCTCTGCTTAAACCATACTGTCCTTCTTGCATGTTGCGCTCTCAGGAGATGCATTTATTGGATGTTGCTTCTTTTAAATCAATTCATCTTCAGTCCATACACGAGAGAATTTTCTCTATGACCGCTCCATCTATTTGGAACTCTTTGCCGATTGATTTTTGTGCTGAAGTAGAACTGATGACTTTTCTAAAAAAACTAAAATGTCGTTTATTTAAACAGGCTTTTCCTGAATTTGTCTGATGGGCATGCCCTTGTTGTACATGATGACTTATTGTGTATGTATTTTGTAACCTGCCTCGGGGACTGTGCGGGATATAAATCCTTTTAAATAAATAAACAAACAGTTGACTGCCTGGAATGGGTTGTACACATATGAGGTCTATTTTTTTTAAAGTTTTTCCTGAGTCTCAGTGAGAGAAAATTATTTCCTGTATATATACAGCTTCTGGCTAATTCCTTCTCCTTGACACTAATTGCAAAATTGTCCATTGCTCTCCTGAAGTACAAACCTTCTTTGCTAGAAAATCCACTAATTACTAAACAATGACTCATTGCTGGAGGATAAAA
This sequence comes from Ichthyophis bannanicus, assembly GCA_033557465.1. Lineage (NCBI taxonomy): Eukaryota > Metazoa > Chordata > Amphibia > Gymnophiona > Ichthyophiidae > Ichthyophis > Ichthyophis bannanicus. The sequence goes on along the minus strand of CM066031.1, from coordinate 1,785,871,110 downwards.
TTGTGCAGGAACTAAGTGCTCAGATCCCACTTCAGAAAGACAGTATACGCAACTCTGTCAATCATTGGATAATAAGCTCTAGAAAAGAGATATTTGACCTTGAAAGCATCCTAGGCCCTGGTCATTTCTGTAAGAGAAATGTATGTTGTGTTTCCAGTGCTGATTTAATATTTATAAATGACTGTTTTATTTATGGACTCTCGAAACAAATCACTCACAGCACAGTACAAAATAGGTGCTAAAAATAGCCAGACTGGCCTCACATTTAGGAAGCGATATAATAGCACTGAAGTCAATTATTTTGCTAGGTTGGAAAAGGAACAGAAAGATTCTTTCTTTAGTTACTGTGAGCGTAAGCGGTGTTCTAGAAGTCAGAAACAAGGCATGAGCTATAAGGAGAAATTGCTCAAGCTTCTAAATCTGGACAATGGGATATATCCTTAGCAGGGTAGATCAGAAGAACTGGACAGAGTGGACGGCCTAAATGCCTCCATCTGATGTAATTTACTATCTCAACTCTAATCATGGCCTAGTCGCCAGGGCCATCAGAACCACTAGGCAAACTAGGCAATTGACTAAGGCAGCAACTTCCAGCGGGCAGCCAAGCATGGCATTCAAAGCTACATAAAAGATTTTAACAGCAAGGGGGGTATAAAGCTTGAGGTTCACCTAGGCAGCAACACTTTGAAGCAACTCTAGGCCCGGCCCTGCTAGTCACACCTCTCCCTGCCCTTTATCTTGCATATCTGCTGATTCAAACCTTTCTGTGCTGCTAACCATAAAGACAAGCATTTAGAGGTCAGTCCTGTCGTTCTGACTATGCTGCGAGGGGTCCGTGTTTGGAGTTCCCTGGTCATCAAGGTTAGTCAAGTCTGGATGTGCCGTGAAGACGATAAGCTCAGAAAATGGAAAGAGGTGGAGGAGAGCTACCACCGCTGTGCTGACACCTGGCAGTCAATGAGTACACTCAGGATGTACCTCGGTGCCGGTGCCTTTCCAGCTCTTGGGCTAGCGAGGGTAGCCATTTAGAGATGGGGGAGGAAATACAGAAACGTCAGAGTGGAGGGAGATGGAGCAAGGACAGAAAAAGGACTAGTACTCTTGTGCTGGGAGAAGTATGAGTAACATTATGGGGCTGATTGTATAAGGGTCACATGGAAAGTTACACCCAGGTTATGCACCTAAATCCCTATTTGCATGTGAATGGGCACTTATGAGTTGGGAACCAAGAGGCCAGGGTTTGATTCCCACCAGCATTCCTTGTGGCCTTGGGCAAGTCACTCAATCCTCCATTGCCTCAGAAGAATCCAAGTTATCAATGTCCCTGTTTAATGTACAATTCCAAGTTTAAGTTACAATGGAAACCTCTTTGACTGAAATGATAAAGAACTTATGCATGCGCTCTAGGTGGTCACTATTCTGCAATTGCATGCGTAGGTCCCACAGCATGTACTGTCAGTTTCGGTGTGCATAAGGGAGGAGCATAGGCAAGGCCTACGTTTATGCACATCAGTGGTGTATCAAGGGTGGAGCAGAGGGTGTGGCCCACCCCGGGTGTTGGTCAGGAGGGAGTCCATGGAGGGAGCATGTCAAACTTACCATAAAGCTGACTTGCTGCACTGTCTCCGTGGGCCCAGCCAATCTTCTCTCCTGGCGGATATCTTGTGAATCATGAGACTTCGGTCTGGGAGAGAAAAGCAGTCAGGCCCATGGAGGTAGCACTGCAAGCCAGCTTTATGGTAAGTTTGCTGCATGGCCTCTGTGGATCCAGCAGGGGGTTTGTGAATAGTGGCACACAGCGCCATGGCCTGTGGGAGGGTTCCTGCCGCACAGGGAGGCACCCGCCCTGGGTGCCGAGGGGGCTAGGAATGCCACTGAAGCACATAAGTTATAAAACCTTAAGTGCACACATAATTCACCTTATAAAATAGGCCTCAAATACACGTATGGCAATGCACATTAATACTGTGGGAGTTTACAAAATTACCCTCCATGTGATGGAACTAAGGCAAATATTCCAAAAACTGGATAACTCCATTATTAACATTCTCCAAAAATGAGTTATAACTCTGCACTGACAGCCAGACTCGTGTGTATGTTATGTTCAGAAAACTATCAAGAGAGAGAGAGCCGGACCTAGCAAAACAGAATAAAAAGTGTAGGGCTGATATTCAGCACCTGCAGCTAACGCTCTGACAGTGGCTCAGTGCCGACCCTGAACTTTAAGTGCAGATATTCAGTGTGGGGACCATATTCAGGCTCTGGCAATGAATATCCGTGTCACTAACCGGGCAACGGCTCAATATTGCTGCTGTCTAGTTAGCAACGGGTGCCATCCCAGAACACCCATGGCATGCCCCAGTGCTGACCAGTTAGCATCGGGGCATGAAGAGGCATCACTCGCAGATATCCCATTCAGCAGCATTTACATCATTTTCAAGACTGCAAACCATGTAAATGCCTTTCAATATCCCCCCACCGTGTTACTAATTTTAAGAGAGCATCAAAATATAGTGTGTCTGACTCTCTGGGGCTAATTTTATAAGGGTCATGTGGAACATTCCATGCTATTTACACACCTAAAATCCCCATTTTGAAAGACTTGTGAGCATGCATCGGCCCATCCAGGCACGCTTTGGGTTGACACTATTCAGTAAGCGTGAGCGTGAGGGCCTTCACACATTCTTCCTTAGTGGTGTGCATGGGGACGTCGCTTTGGGCGGAGGGTAGGCAGGGCCACAATTTGCGCATGTAGGTTATAGAATACTATGAACTATGCCTATTTCTGTGCCAATCTAGGCGTGCAGTGCCACACTTGCTCTAAGGCAGACGTATTTGCCACAACAAGGTTCAGGTGCATCAGTACGCCTCTATTTTATAAAGTAAAGCTCTTTATAAAATACGTCCCAACCACGTGTGTGGTAACACATGTGTCCAATGCATGTATGTTCCATCGTGCCAGCCTGCAACATGGGCATGCACAGAGTCGGCACTGAGGTGGAGTGGAAGTGGAGAGCCAGGATATGTGCATAGGTTATTGAATACTATAACTTATGAACATGCCTTCTGAAATCTAGGCATATGCAATAGGGCTGACATAAGTACCCGTCCTAGTCTATAACGTAAAGCATACGTGTGTACTTTAGGCACGCCGTTGCAGGATTACCCTCTACACCTAACCACTAGGTGCAGCCATGGCACAATGTCTGTGATTCTCTACCCCCATGGAATCTGAATGCTTCCCTAGCCACAGCCAACCTGGACGAAGAAGAGCCAGGGATCAAATTTAGATCTCTCCACATAGTGGGGCACAGCACTTCTACTGAGCCCCTGTGTCAGCATAATTTGTTTCACCATGTAAGAGCAGCTATAGCAAAATTCCTCTCTCTCTACTTCAGCCGCACTTGCTGGGGGCCCAGAATCACCAATGACTGACCCTGACTTGACCAAAACTCCCTCCCTAGTTGGTACCATGTTAACAAATGCCACAAATATCCTGGCCTTTGATTTCTCAGTTTTTTAAACGTCACCAGCAGGAGCTTAAATACGCTCTGCTATTCAGTTTGCAAATATTCTGCAGTTGGTCAGAAGACACGCTTATACAGTCTCTAATCCTGCTTTCTACAGTATTCTGTGCTACACTCCCTTGTGTCTAAGCTGCCACCAGCCAGGCGCTTATTGTAAACAGACTGTCAACTTGAACGGAGGCTAGGACAAATCAATCTGCAGCCTGCTTCGTAATTTATATTCGATGTGCTCTACCAGATCCAGCTGACTCAGGAATCACAAAACATCTTCACTCTGATAGAACTAGCAAACATCTTCCTAGGCTATATATAGCAATACAGACTGAATGTACAGAGGGAGAGACTGCGGCACACAAATATTGGGTTGTCTAACAGGTGCATAAGTACTAAACCAGCCAATTCAGGTTTCAGATCATATGTACTGTACACAGTGTTTGTATTTCTACTGGGTTGTAAGTGTTCGTTTAGCTCTACATTATATTAAAAATACATGCATGCATGAAACATGTGATGTTTTTACTGAATGCCGAGTGAAATCGTTCAGCTCCATGACAAAAATAAAAGTCTTTCTATATCTAAAGAACAGCTATCAACTCATGCTGTAACCACATGGGATGTGCAAAGCAAGAGTAGCCTAACTACTTTATCCAGTTCCACTTAAAATATTTTCTAGCGCAGCTTGAATGTGCCCTAGATGTTAAGTTCTTTGACACTGGACAGCGTGGTAGGTGATAGAGACTACTGGTGTGACCAGGGCCAGCAATAGGGGGGTGGCAAACAGAGCAACTGCCCTGGGCCCCCATGTCATAGGGGGCTCCTAGCCTCCCTCAAGCTTAAGGAGGCATAGCATGCAGGTGGGTCTTAGGACCCCCTTCAGCAGTTTCTGCCCTGGGCCCCTGCACATCTAATATCGGCCAAGGGTGTGACTCCTGCTTGCACAAAGGCAGCATGGATGGATTTGATCTCAGCTGTGGGCCAGCAAAGGAACAAGAAGCCATTTGAGCTAGGCACCTGGGAGGTGGGAAGATGCAATGGTAAAAGAAATGTAAAACAAAGTGAGAGAGCAAAAAATAGCCTTAAAAGTATTTTACAATTTAAACATTTGACATTCTAACCAACACTGTGAGAATAATTTTATAATGTTTTCATCAATGTCCTACATAGGGATCTGATTACTAAGGTGCTCTAATATTAATGTGATTTAATTCATCATTAATTCACATTATTAGTAACTAGGTCCCATCAAATATGTGGGATCTGCTCTAAAATAACATGCATTCCTGGCAGCCTGACCCCCGATCTGGCCTCCTAAGGCCAGTGTCGGGCTGCGGGAAATGTTCTCTGGCCCCTTCTACCCCATCCGGACTCAGGGAACAAAAAAAAAAAAAGTCCAGGGAAGTTATTCCACCTCGGAGGTGGAATAACGTCCCCGCGCAAGTCGCCGGCCCTGGACGTACAGGGCCGACATTAGAATCGGCACTGTATGTGCAGGGCCAACAACCACCCACTGCTTGCCCAGACTCCGCCCCCGAGACACCCCTTCCCCGCTTCCATCTAACTTCCCCGCACAACCAGCAGGGAGGTTAGACATTGGCGGAAGAAGGCATAAATAGCCCCATAGTGTTTAAGCCCAGTTAAACAGCAGTAGTACATTTTTCCTCTCCTATCTTTAAGACGCAGGGGCTAAGCGGGTAGCACTGAAAATCACTGCTATCCATTTAGCCTTGGCGGCTCTGGGCACTTCCAGCCAAACCCAGATTTCCACTTCCATCACCATGGAAGTGAAAATCCAGGTTACAGTGTGCTGAGTGGAGGAGTGGCCTAGTGGTTGGGGCAAGATGCTTCATGCCAGAAGGTTGGGGGTTCAAATCTCACTAGAGGACAGCAACCTTGGGCCAGAAGGACTGGGGTTTCTAGTCCCACAGGTGCTCCTCCATTGCCCATGTTCCCTGTAAAATAGTTATCTCCAAGTTATAATGCCGTTCAATGTCATTTCAGTTTGCTCAATGTAAACCACACTGATGCAGAATAGCACAGTATATAAGAGAATGTAAATAAATAAGGGGTCAGCAGGCACATAGCCTGCCTAGATGAAAATTGGACCATTTGTCTTGTTATAAATGCTGCATTTTATGTTTTCGATTCTGCAAACTGCTCACAGTTGCCCGAAATCGTAGTATATAAAAATGGAATATAAACAAATGGAATGCAATGGGAAAAAGCAGGGCTGGATCAGCCTGCTTGAGCTAACCTGGGTGAGGGTCAATCCTATTCACAATCCATATCATCACCTTTAGAACAGATGGCTGTCCTCCTTAGAGAGTGAGAGGGAAGAGGAGTATGGAGAAGGAGCAGAAGCTGGGAGTAAAAGGGGAAGGAGAGAGAGAGATTAATTCTAGCTAGAATAACAGTGATTCAAACATTGTATTGTATTATTTTCTTATCAGTGTTTTGATTCTGTGACAAATTATTATCTACACTTTGGAGCCATAAAATCCTTAATCAATCCTTGTTCTATTAATGTCTAGATTAATTTATTTGCTTGTCACGAAACCAATGTTGTGTGTAAGCAAGGATTAAAGGAGCCTGTACAAGAGATGTACACAGAGGAGATTATTCATAACACATTCAGCCTCTCATGCCTGCTACTTCTGCATTAATGCCGACTCTCTGATCTAGCGACTTTAATGCACACTTCATTCCCGTAGAATCTACACATAATAGAATGTTTAAACATCTGTTATTTTGACTGGCTCCAATCACGGAATTGCACTTCAGATCTCATATCTTCGCTGTCATCAAAACATAGTGAGCCTAATTTTCTAATGTGTTAATGGTGTTTTTGTCTCTGTCAAGTGGGGATTGTCTCTTATGTGTTTGTGTACAGCGCTGTGTCGCCTTGTAGCACTATACAAATGATGAGGGCTGAGCTGAGCTGGGAATGAGCAGGGATCCTCCCTCCTTGGGTATCTTTTCCCTATATATTTTGAAATGACCCTTTTATGTAGCATTCAGTAATTTCAAAAGTTAAAAAAAAAAGGCGTCAGCAGCCCTTTGAGTTATAAGCGCACATACATACCTGTATGTTTAAACTTTATTTTATACGTACGGATAAATAGTCTACATATTTCTAATATTCTTTTTCTTTTTTTCATCTTCTCTTACCAGGATTGAGACAAGTGAATTAGAGGGATACAGTATGTAGGAGAAGCCATGGGACCGATATTCAGCGGCGGCAGCTAGTGCTCCTTATGCGGCTAGCCATCGCCACTGAAGACTAGCCCTGCATATTCAATGCCAGGGACATATCAATGTTAATGCCACTAAATATCCTGCTACATGGCATTTACATGGTTTGCAGGTCTGAAAACCATGAATATCGGACCCAATGTTCTTTGCCTCTGTCCCCTCTGAAATCAGGGACAGGGGGTGGTTATAGTCCATGGAGTCTGGAACATTACCTCAAAATCAGGAACCATCCCTGAAAATCAGGGACATCTGGTATCCTCATAGTAGTAGTAGTAGTTTTTAAATGAGCCCCATTGACAATAACAATGGAGCTGTGTTGTTGTTGTTGTTAAGTGCCGTCGAGTCGGAGTCGACTCATGGCGACCCTCTGGATAGCTATCCTAAATTGTGTTCGGTCTTGAGTTAGGCGGCTCATTGTTGACAGACTGGTACCCGTAGCTGCTGTTATTGTATTGATCCATCTCATTGCTGGCCTTCCTCTTTGTGCTCACCTTCTATCTTGCAAAGCATGATATCTTTCTCTAATGATCTCTCTCTTCGCATGATGTGTCCAAAGTATGAAAGTCGAAGTCTTGTCATCTGAGCTTCTAAAGAAAGCTTAGGTTTGATCTCCTCTAGTACCGACTGGTTTATTCTTCGGGCAGTCCATGGTATACACAGTATTCACCGCCAGAACCATAATTCAAAGGCATCAATTTTCTTCCTGTCTATCTTTTTCACTGTCCAGCTTTCACATCCATATGATGTTATTGAAAATACCATGGCTTGAACAAGTCGAATCTTTGTATGGAGAGAGACATCTCTGCTCTTGAGAATCTTATCTAGGTCTTTCATAGCCATTCTGCCAAGAGCAATGCGTCGTCTGATTTCTTGACTGCTTGTTGCTTCTTTATTGATAGTTGATCCAAGTAGGTTAAAGTTGTTCACGATTTCAATTTCTTCTCCTTCAATGATGAACCTGTTGATTATGCCAGTTGTCATGATCTTTGTCTTCTTTACATTAAGGTGCAGGCCCATTTTGAGACTATGTTCTTTGATTGTGAGAAGCAAATGTTTCAGATCATCTTCACTTTCAGCCAGTAATGTGGTATCATCAGCATAGCGAAGGTTGTTGATGAGTTTTCCACCAATCTTCACACCTCTGTTGTCTTCATACAATCCTGCTTCTCTGATGATTTGTTCTGCATATAAATTACAACTCAATCAGTATTGACTGCATATAAATTAAACAGGTAGGGGGAAAGTATGCAGCCTTGTCTTACATCTTTGCTTATTTTAAACCATTCTGTTTCTCCTTGTTCCGTTCGAACTGCTGCTTCTTGATCAATGTACAGATTGTGCAAGAGTACGATCAGGTGTTCTGGTATACCCATGCTTCTTAATGTGGCCCAGAGTGTCTCATGGTTTACACAGTCAAATGCCTTGCTATAGTCGATAAAGCACAAATAGATATCCTTTTGGTATTCTTTAGTCTTTTCAAGGATCCATCTCACATCCGCAATGATGTCTCTCGTTCCTCGCCCTTTCCTGAACCCTGCTTGCACTTCAGGTAGTTCTTGTTTCAGGTATGGTTGTAGTCTCTTTTGAATAATCTTCAGTAGAATCTTGCTGGCATGTGGGATCAGAGCGATTGTGCGATTATTTCGTTAAACAACATATATTATTAATGCATATTGGTAAATCAGGCCCACTTTGAGCAAGAAACATTTCAGCATGCAGGGCCTGATTTAGAAAGGTTTTCCTCTGACTCTGTCTGCAACAAAGCTTAGCAAGTCCAGCCCTGACTGTCAAAGTGCTTCCTAGGACAACCACAGCCCAATAACAGCGCTTCATTGAAATTAGGTCAGAAAACACTCCAAAGGAAAGTATAGACATACTTTAACTGGCAACTTTCAGCATAGAATCAAAAGTATTTTTTGCACTTAAGACAATTGAATGCTTAGTATCGCTCTGACACCTCTATAATCATGTAGCCCTTCTTCTCTTAAATAATGACATGGAGGCCTCTTCCATTCAGACCATGCAGCCCCTGTGCAGCGATCAGAAGCAGGGCACACAGAGGTAGACCCGATTCTGATCCCACAGGGGCTAGATGTGACCGCAGGATTCTGATCAGCCTGCACACCCAGCCACATACCCGACTATCTCAGCCAAGTTCCTGAATGGAGCCATGATCCCTGGCCACTGACCAAGCTCTCTTTTCCCCACAGCCCAACCCCTGATCTGGCCTTCCAAGGCCTGGGTCAGGCTGCGGAGAATACCCTGCACCCCTCACCTTTGTCCCCGGGTCTCATGCCACAATCACCCTCCATCCAGGGGGACTTATTCCTTCGAGGTGGAATAAGACCAACCTCTGAATCGGCCCTGTACATCTGGGGTCGTGGCCCACCCATGTCCCGCCCTAGCTCTGCCTCCAGAACGCCCCTCCCACCCCCATCTAGGCCTTGCTGTTTGTACGGAAAGGCTTTTGCTGGGGCCAGTAGGGGGATGAATAGCACTATTCGCATGACTGAATGACCCCATTGGCTCCCCATCCAGTTCCACATAAAATTCAAGCCAGCTGTTTTTGCCTACAAATGCATTTGCTCTGGAGCACCTCACAACCCCATTGATGAGGTGCTCTGGAGCACCTCATTTCCCCATGCTCCTTTTTTCCTGCTCTTCGCTTAGCAGGCAAGTTATTCTTATTCATGCCTCCTACTCCATTGCTGATTCTCAACTTTGTGCCTTTACGCAGATGACATCTTGCTATACTCCCAGAAAGATGTAAATAACCCTATATATCACAACCTAACAGCATGCATACAGGAAGCAGAAAAATGTCTAAATATAAACAACCTCAAAATTAACTTCAATAAAACTGAAGTACTATTCACCACCAGAAACCAAAGTTTCACCCCCCCCCCCCCCGCCAAACAATCCACATACTCAGCACCACCATCCCAGTCAAACAAGAAGTTAAATATCTTGGCATCATTTTAGACAAATCCCTTAGTATGGCAGCACATATAAAACAAAACAAACAGCCAGAACCATATTTTTCAAGTTAAGAACTGTACAACACCTCAGACCCCTCCTTGCCCCCCACGATTTCAGAACGGTAGTCCAAGCACTATTCACACACCAACTGGACTACTATAACAGTCTACTACACGGATTACCCAAAAAGAACATAAACATTCTACAGATGGCTCAAAATGTCACTGCCCGTATCATAACCAAGGCACATCTAACTGATCATATCACTCCCATCTTATACAATCTCCAATGGCTCCCAATAGCAAATAGAATAAAATATAAAACACTAGTCACCACACTCAGACTACTCAAAAACATTGCCCCCTCCTATCTTGCATCTCTCATAAACATCCAAACTAACTCTAGAAACAGAAGAAAAAGCAACCAGAACCTCCTTAATGTTCCAACTTCCATCCGCAAAACCAAACAAATAACAAGCAACAGAGCATTCACCTTCATAGCCTCTGTATTAGGCAACTCATTACCAGACCCCCTCTGATCAATCAAGGACCTACAATTATTTAGAAGGGAATTAAAGACCCTCCTCTTTATCGAACACTACAACAGCCACAATTTCAGCAGCACCTAGTCAGCTCCACGCCCCTTACCCCCTCACCCTCTCAGAAGCAATCTTTACCAGGAAATTATGCATAATTGTTGCAATGTTGGATTTGTGGGCGATATGCATATAAGTTAATAGTAATTATGTAAATAGTTATTGGTGTAACCGTCACACTGTTAAATGTATAATTATAATGTAAATAGTTTAATATCCATTCTATGTAACTCGTTCCATCTAAACTGCCACTGAACTCTGGAAGGGGCGGTATAGAAAAACTGTGCAAATAAATAAAATAAATGATAAAAATGTGCAATATATATGTACTCCAAGGTTAATAGGTTACGAGCTGCTGATGAATTGAAATGCATGATGGTTAGACGCCAATGAACAGGAAGAACGCCATGGTTGGATCAGCGGTTTTGTGCATAATATTTGGCAACAGTATGTTTTATGTGTGGTGTATTGGGGAGTTTCCAAGACATTAGATGTTGGATCCTGATGCAGAACCAAAGTGAAGTTGGCTGGTTCAAAATGTGATAATGCGTCGATCGACTGGAGGAACATTGCATATTGGAGTTGGGAGTTTCTGTTCTCAAGGGCCGCAGACAAGTGATTTATGTTTTGCTGGAATGCACTGAATTTTTTACGTGCTGATAAGTGTTAATAGTAGGATAACTTTCATAAAAAAGAGTAAAATTGACCAATTTGAGCCTTGAGGTGTTGTCCTCCCAATAATAGTTCCAAAAAAAAAGGTTTGGGTGTTCTTAAGGGCCCGATATGTGTATTTATTATTATTAGTTGGTCATGGCACTTTCACAAGAATAGGTTTTGCTTTTGTCACTCATATATTTATATATATATAATCCAATAGCAGACCTTGTCCACACTCCCTACACACCCCTTTACTGCACAGATTAAGTTTAGTGCTAAAAAAATTTTTATGCATTATTACTGGCCCGATTGAAAATATACTTTTGCGCTAAACTCTAAAGTGCATGTAAGATGCCAACCAAAGATTTCTTGGATTGTTCCAGCATTCAATATGACAAAGGGCGTCTTTTACTAGAGCCCACTAAGGATTTGCCCTTAATACACTGATCTCATGCGCATTAATGGAAAAGGCCACACATTAGATTTCGGAGGTATCTTCAATATGTCCCTAGCAGCTAACACGTGATGGGTTTTCCTATCGTGCTCTCCACTATGTTGAGTTCACTTAATGACTCCTATAGAGAATTTTTTTAGGTGAACCTACGTTACAAGCCACGTTGCTGCTGAGCACATGGCAATTCCCCTAGTGCTAGCAGCAATGCGCTCTCCATGCCCACTCTGCCCATTCCCTATCCCATCCCGTGATCACCAATTAATGTGTATTTTAGTATGCGAAGGCAGATACTATCACACATTAGTGTTCCCAACTGCCTGTAGCCATGCGTTAAATGCCCATTAACCAGCTAACAGTCTTTAATAAAAGAGTCCCATGGAACCCGATTCCCAGAGGGGTATGTCAGGGCTGTCTAGACATTCCCGATGAAGACGGGCCCATTAGGACCCAATTCTGAACAGTGGGAACAAAATGTTCCCATGGTACACAGAATGGGCCCGAGGACAGCTCAGCGTGCCCCTGCCTGCCTGCAGGGATGTCTTCCCCTCAGGCTCCCCTGGCTGTCATGGCTTGGCCCCTCCTCTTCCCTACCACCCGACCCATGGCTGGCCAGCCGGGACTTGGATCAGGTGGCGGGACCCCCCACTCCCAGTCCCGGCCCCGATCCCCAGGCCCGATCGCCGAATCAGTGCTGCTTATTCCACCTTTGAGGTGGAATAAGCAGCACATCCCCATTGATCCAGGCTGTAACCTGAATCAGCCCTGTACGTCCTGCCGGGCTGGCCTGCCCCTGCTCCACCCCAGCCCTGCTCCCTCCTGCCTCCCACTGGCTCTCCCCATCCTGCTGCTCAGGACATGTGGGGAGAGCCAGAGGGAGAATCAGGCCAGGATGGCTTGCTGGGACGTGCAGCCCCGCAACCTGGAACTCTGCATCGGGCCCTAAGTCTTTGAAATATACATCTTTGGTAAAAAGTCTAAATTTGAGCTTTTATCACAAAACAATCAAAACACTGCTTAAGTTACATAATATTCACAGAAAACTGTATTTTCTATCCTAATCTGGGAAGAAGGTTATGAAAGAGGGCTTTTGCACTCTTTATTAAGATCTATGCTTTATGCAAGAGAAACGTGAAGACACATTTTACAATGGAACGTCCAAGTACAATTTGGGATATCAAAGGCAGAACATCTGAAAAAAATAGCAGGCATGTGGAAGTTCAGGCACGATTTCAGAAAAGTGGACTTACCCGATATTATTTTTTATTTAACAGTTTTTATATATCACCCTTCCGTAATCAAAGCTGTTTACAGGTAACAAAAACTTACATGCTCGGGAGAGCCATGTACGTTATGCATACAACTTGAAAAGGGGGGGAGGAGAATATAACTTGGAGAACAGAATAACTTAGATGGGTCCGAGCTTAGCATGAGCTCCAGTATTGGGGGGGGGGGGGGGGACTGTCTCCAGAATACCATCTCATAACATGGATGTCTAATAGCATAATGGCTAAAATAGTAGGATAGGAGCAGGATGACTAGGGTTCAAAGCCCAGTGTGAGTCTTTGTGATCTTAGACTAGTCACTTACCTCTCCATCTTCTCTATACTTTCTGGATGTTTTAAGGCCAACAAGCACTTTCGTGATGCCTATTCATGCCTGCAGACGTTCTTGGTGTTCCTGAAATTGAATGTAGATGTGTAAGCCCATTGCATCTCCCCAGACATGTCTCCAGCACACACCCTTGCCTACTTGGATATCCCTGCACCAGAGATGTCTGTAAATGTCATTTGTGGAATGTCTTCAGAGATATCTCCATAATTTTGATGCCTTTGTGCATGTCTTCAGACATCCTAACTCACAACTAAGCCTTTTAAAATGACCACCATTATGGAGAGATTTGATCATAGATTGGACCGAATTATTTTGATATGGAACTCCCTCCAGGAGTGACCACGATGGTACAGCCCAGGGATGGTGAGTATTTCCATGAGAAGATTCTATTCAGTCTGCAGGGAGTGATGTTATTCAGAATAAGAGAAGGAGGATGTCTGTCTCATGTGTTTCTCTGATCAGCTGCTAGAAGGTAAAAGCAGTAACCCTCTGGCCTGCTTCCAAGGTTTGAGAAAAAAAAAGGACAATTTCTGCGATAAACAGTCCACCACAAACACAGAAGTGGAAAGGCGGCTTTGGCATAAACAACACTTCAGGGACATGACTGTCAGTGTTTCGACAACCTGTCTGTGTCTACTGTGAACAGACCCTTAAAGCAGGCGGGTTATTGAAACATGCAGGGTCAAATCTGGTTAATAAATTGATCTATCTGACGGTCACATCCCTGGAGTGATTTTTTCTGCTCAAGCTGCCTTTCTGCTTCTGTGTTTGGGGTGGAGAGCTTCCAAGGTTCACCAGAAAGACAGGAAAGAGCTGGAGAAAAGGAATCCTGTCTCTATCCTTGAGTCCTGTTGCAGTGGGAGTAGGTATCCACACAGAAGAGTCCCTGTGGTGGTTTTCTGACTTTGATGTGTTGAAGCTGTTTCTAAAGGTTCTCAACTATAAAAAGGAGAGTTAAAAAGGGCGGAGCTATCCAATGCCAGGAGCAAATAAGAATTCATGAGGAGGAGAGAAAAAAGAGAGAGTACAAAAGACAGATTCCAGGAGTAGTGGGTACCAAGGAAGGTCCTGAAAGAATCATGGAGTCCAGTGATAGTCTAGAGGGGATCTAAGGTCCAAAGAAAGTGAAGGTGGATGTCCCAAAAGTATTTGGAAAAAGGATCAAGCCCTGAATACTACAAAGCTGCATTAGAACCTGTTGCCATTTACTGTTTACTCTGAAGAAAATGTATTCAGATATTTATTTTGAAAAACTGTATTCTTGTCTGAAGCATCCCCTTGAATTAGAAATAAAGGGGGTTATTTTGGAAGCCCTATTCGTACTTTGAATGTCTGAAAATGGGCATAGAGATATTCAAAGCACAGAGACATCTCCAGAGCCATTTTAGAAGCTGTCCATGAACGTTGCCAGTGTGAGGACATCCAAGTCTAAATGGGGGCTTGGCAGAGGATAGCGGGGGCATTAACAAGAATTTGGGCATCCCTGCCTGATCTGAGAAACTTCCTGGACATCCGGAGTCGCACCTAAGGTGTACCTGCTCCCAGGCATGAACAGACATCTGAAAACTACTCATTTTGTCAGGAAAATATCTGGAGGGTGTGGAGAAGGAGCTACAAAAATACCCCCTGCATTGTACAATATGTCAACAAACAGTAACGAGGAATGGGGATGCATGCTTTCATTTTTCTATGCCTCTGGACATCCCTTTATGCTAGCTTGCATGAGATGGATGTCTCTGCCCATTCTTTCCTAAGGGGAGCATCTAGGTGGCCGCTGGCATAGATGTCCATGTTGGAGATGTCTATATTCCTAAAATCAGCCAGGAAAAGAATGACCCTGATGTTTTTCTGCACATTCTGCCCTGGACGTCCCTGATTTGACTTGGACATCCTTTCTAAAATGCCACTTCAAATATTGTGGGCCTTGAAGTGGAGATGCCTTTCCTCTTACTTATAGAGAATCCATACCAGGTTTTCCTAATGGTCTGCGGGACTGAGACTTGGAATTAAGTGAGACCCTAATCTAAGAAACCAGAAATGTTTATACCTCATGTAATTATTAGGGATGTGCATTTGCTCAAAATGATCTTTCCCATATTGTTCCAAGTTGGTTTTAACCCAAAAGGACAGGAAAGTTGGGTATTTTTCCCATGTCATCAAAAGTGCACCCTGCTTGAACAATAGCACACGTTATTGCTCAATATTGTGTACTATTGAACAAGAGGGCGCACTATTAACAACACTGCCCGCTGAAACAAAAAAAAAGCAGATAAACAAAAATTGCCATAAAAGATCCAGGAAACCAAACAAAACAAACATTTTTGACTTGCACACCACTAGACATTATGGGCCCATTATTAAAAGAGATTAATGCGGTTAGCAGGCCTACTACCCACGTTAATCATGGTGACTGGGATCTTCAGCGGCACTAACACTAGCATCAGGGCCTTCTAGGAGTGAGGCGGAGGTGGCACCCGGGGATAACCGGACAACAGCGATATTCAGCCATTGCCCGATTATCGCTGTGTTTATGTTTATCTTTATTTTGTCACTAAGGGACGAAGGTTAGACACCTTAAAGGGTGGCCTAACTTTTGCCACAGAGGATAACCGGGCAGCAGCTAAATATCACCACAACCTGGTGCCCCTGCCTGGTTAGTTTCTCTGCCATCTATCCGACCTGGATATTCAATGCCTGTGGCTGGATATGGCCCTGGCATTGAATGTCCGGGTCTTAAGTTCAGTGACAATGGCTAGGTGCCATTGCTGAACATGGGGCGATGTTTTTGGCAGATAAGCTTTTGAAGCACTAAAGCCTCTTCTTTAGCAGAGAGGGCATATGCAGTGGACCTTGAGGGTTTCGGGTTATGGTCTCAAAATCTCAGGCAGAATGGATAGTTGCCATGCTGGACCATCAAAATATATTAAAACCTACACAAAGTCCACTTTTGTCCAAGACCAAATGCACATTGCATATACAATAATGGAATAGGTCCATAAGAGTATGATTATATAACAGAGCACAATGTGTAGGTGCATACAGAGGGCCAGCAAAAAATACATTTTATTAAGAAAATTAGTCACTTTTCTTTATAAAATGCCAGCATGAATGGCAGAAAATGAGCCTCCAAAGTTTCAAACAGGTGTTAATGCTTGCATTGTGCCATGTACAACATCATACATCAACATTTACAACAGCGGCAATCATTTCCCCACATTCCAAACATGTCTTCTTCTTCTTCTTTAATCCCTAGCTGGTATTTGGAGAGAAGGCCATCCTCTCAGCCAATACACTGCTGTAGGTGCCGCTGGATTCTATGGGGTATGTTTACTAAACTGCAGTAACATAGCAGAGGCTATGTTTACGCGCGTTAAGTATCGTTAACGTTACCTAACGCGCGTTAAATGTCACCGGCCGCGGTAAGCCCCGCAGAGGGTGGAGAGAGGGCGGAGAGAAGGGGTCAATGGGCGGGGAGTGGGCGGGGAGAGGCTCCTGCTACACTAACATGGGGAAATGAAGGGCTGAACATTACCGGGACTGAAAACCTGTTGTTAGATGCACATTTGCAGGAGGGTGAAACCATTTAAGCATCAGCAATGTGCAGCATAGGCAGGGCGCCCAAGAAAGGTGATAGTAGTGCTCCATCTGCAGCAACAGCAGAGTGCCCACGTATGAAAGGCCACTATGGTGATGGTGCAAATGGCGCATAGGGGGACGCAGGCGGGACATGCAGTGGGGGAAGCTGGGGCACAGGGTGGACTAGGCTGTCGCCTAGGTGGCACATAGGAACATAGAACATGGAAGGCAGCAAGACAGCAGCTGACCAAGGCCAAACATGCCCAGTAGTCTGTGTTCCATAGTGTCCCATCCAGGGGACACGTACCCAGCAGGCACCCCAAAGTCACACAGGTACCACTATGCCTGTACTAGGGCAATCAGTGCACCTCTGGGGACCACTCTAACAAGGGTCCACAGACCCTACCCAGGATGCATCCCAATCAGTTTGTAAACCCAGCTAACTGAACACCCTTTACTGCAGCCCCTAGTAAGGCATTGCGGAGTGTGACCACACATTGTCGGAAACATATACACACCCAGTAAGCCAAACTGGGTACACCATACCTGAGTTGAATGCCCAAGCCTGTCCACAGGTGGCTGTCACAACACAATCTACCTACATCTACCTGGTCCACCCTAGCCAATAGTTGCCAGGGCACCAACCTGAACTCCCCCCAGCCAACTCTTCCCCATGTGGAAGGAACATAACATTGGTAGATGGTGATGGGGGGGATGTGTGGATGTCCATGTATGCCTTGCCACTGCAGAGCCTGTACCCTAGGCACACACTTACCTGCACAGTGGATGGCCTGGGACTGGGCACTACCAGCACTGACAGCATATGGGAATGTCAGCATGGCAGGGGTGTGTGTGTGTTGGTGCTGGGGGGGAGTGGCACCTGTCTGCAGTGGACCTAGGCCATGCCCTGTACCAGCATGTGGTATGTAGTGCAGCAGAAAAGGTCTGGCTGAGGAAAGGTAAAGGTAGCCCCAGGGACAGCTCTGTTTCAGTAGCAACAGTGTGGTGCAGTACACACAGCCAGTGTGTCCTGGAGCAGAAGGTCACAGGTTCAGGTCACAGCTGTAGATCCTGCAGAGTAGGTCCCTATGTTTTACCCTATAATGCAGATACAACATCAAACTGTGCAATCCCCAAAGCAGCGGCCAACAGGGGTACAAACACCCACTCACACAGGCTCCACTATCCAAAGCTTCATGGAGAGTCAGGCTGTTGGCCCCAGCAGGGAGCTGCAGTTATCACCAGAGCACTACTACTACCTCCTGCACAGTTTAGCAATATCAGCACTGTGATAAGGACCAGTGTGGAGGGCAGGGTTTCCAACCACCCCTATCATTGCACAATGCTGCAATAGGAGTGTGTGTGTGTGTGTGTGTGTGTGTGTGTGTGTGTGTGTGTGTGTATGTCTATCCAAAGGCGCCTTGTAACGCATGTTACATGACACAGCTTGCCGTAATGATGCACCACCCACTCCTCTATATGGGCATCCGTAACATTTCCGGGGGACTTAATGATGGTAACATTACCGCTGTTTAATAAACATACCCCTGTGTGTTGCTTCTAACCTTGGCAATCAGTGGCAACATTTCTGGCCTCATTGATGGTCAGTAGTTGTTTCCTTAAGTCTTCCTCAATGTGTTTGAGCCACGTTTTCTTTGGTGCTGCTCATTGAACCCTCCAGTGGACAGGACGCTCTCGCCAGAGGAGTTTGTATGGCATCCGACTGGTGTTCATTCTGCAAACATGGCCAAACCAGCATAGTCCAAACATGTAAGTTCCTTATTAACAAAATGTCTTGCATTGTCACCCTCCAATCAGCACAAACATTTTATACTACAGTCTGCGATGTCCCTTCCATTTCTTCCCCCTCCTTCTCCCACCTTCCCCTTCACCCCAGCATTCTTCCAACCTAAGGCTTACAATAACTTTGGTTGAGCTTTGCAAAAAACACCTCCAATACTGCCCAAGTCTTCTGACGCTACCCTCCCTCTTGTTGTCTTTAAGCAGATACTTTACCTATACAGATCATAGATCATCTCCCACCACTCCAAAGCATCCAGGGCTCCTATTTGCCCCGCCTCCTCATGATCAACCTTCCAGCAGCCAACATATCGTATGCAACCAGTTCTTATATTCTTCTGCAACATTATCCCCAAATATTGTATTCAGTAACCCCCATATTGGATTGCGTTAAAATAAGGAATTGTATAATCTTCACGTGCAAACTCCACACCTTCATGTCAAAGCATGGACTTTTATGCCAGTTGATATTTTATGAGGTCAATATGCACGTATGTGGCCACCGCATGAGGGAATTGCTATAAAATTAGCCCCTAGGTGTTCGGGAGATGTGTTTCCTTTTATGGGTATCCCTTCATTGTGATACTGTCTGTTCTTTCTTTGTTAACATAAGGAATCATAATATTAAGTGGGGAAGGTGAACAGAAGTGGGTATAAATGAAGTTCATGTCTATTTCATGAAACTCAAAAAGACAGTTTTGTAGGTGTATCAGCTCACAGACCGTGAAGGAAAGAAATGGGAATTAGTGAAAGCCACACAGTCACAGAGTCAACACAGGCTACTGGCGCTAATAAACAAACACTGCCAGACTTCAAAAGGAAGTAAGTAAACCTGCGAAGTTCCAGTCCAAATAATAGAAGGGCCAGTCAAACATATTAAAGAGTGAGCAACACCAAAGCATGACATTGAGATCTTTATCCTTTATGGAGACAGGCTGATAACAGACCTCACTGAGCTATAAAGATGTATTTCATTTTCCACCATTTCAGAGTTCGAAACAGAAGCCAGTATAAAAGCTATTTGTTAGTATTTAGCTCACTCCTTTCCAGCAGTAGTTCATGATGAGTTGCATGCAGGTACAGGAGATATTTCTCTGTCCCCTGAGGGCTTACAATCTATCAGGCCGATGTAGACAGCTGGCGCTAAAGTTGCGGGCTATCAACTTTTTATGCCTATTTGCAGCGCACTGATAGCACACGACTTCAGCATGACGTACAGAAAGAGGCTCATATGCAAATGAGCCACACATTAAACTGTGCGCAAAATGGCAGCGTTAAACTGGGAGAGCAATTCAAACACATGCGCAAAGAGGTTTGGCATGCTCTCCCAGAGAAACAGGGGCATCATGTGGCTTATTAGCATATGCGCCCCGACAGTATTTTAATGGCATCGGGAGCTTTCTCAAATGCCTGGTTCATCTGAGAGGAAATATCAGATGATCAAGGCATCAGGAAAAGGCCCCCTCCCCAGTGCCATCAAAATACTGTTAGAGGCTCGTGCCCCCAACAGAAAGTGAATTCCTGATGGCCCAGCAACCCCGACCCCACCACCCCCTACCCAACTAAAAATACACCTGATGGCCCAGCGGCACTGAACCCCCCACCTGTCCTAACTAAAAATACACCTGGTGGTCCAGCAGCCCCAAAGTCCCCACCTCCCACCCATCCAAAATTAATCCTGGTGACCCATTGGCCCTGAACCCCCACCCCCCTCCCGGTACCTTTAGAAACGAATGGGAGCGCTGCCTAAGCACTCCCGCTCTTGCCCTGCCATCTTGAAAAATAGCGGCTCCTGGCCCCACGCGATGCATCCTGGGATGCACTGGGTGGGGGTCAAACTGCCATATAAGGCATATTCTACCTTATATGGCAGTTTGAACTAGCCCAGTGCCCCAGGATGCACTGCACGGGGCCAGATGCCACCATTTTTCAAGATGGTGGGACAAGAGTGGGAGCACATGGGCAGCGCTCCCACTCATTTCTAAAAGTACCAGGAGGCTGGTGGGGCGTTTGGGGCTGCTGGGCCACCAGGATTATTTTTGGTTGGGCAGGAGGTGGGGGGTTCGGGGCTGCTGGGTCACCAGATTTATTTTTTAGTTTAGTGGGGGATGGGGGTTCAGGACCACTAGGCCACCACGTTTATTTTTAGTTGGATGGGGGGAGGGGTTCAGGGGCACTGGGACACCAGGTTTATTTGTTTATTTTTAGTTAGGAGAGTTGGGGGCTTCAGGGTCATTAGGCCACTAGGCCACCAGGGATTGGCCCCTGACAATATTTTGATGACACAAGAGGTTTTCCCCGATCCCTGGATCATCTTTGACAATTCTCCTCAGATGATCCAGCCATTGGGGAAAGCACCTGATATCATCAAAATACTGTTTGGGGCATGCGCTAGATGTTTAAGCCAGTTCAGACCCAGGCATAAAGATATTCTCGCTATGGCTGATTACGAAATCCTCTACGAGTTTCTCTGCTTTGGACGCAGCCAATATTTGCATATCATTTCATTATGTGCATCTCATTTGCTTACAATTTAACTAAATACTCTTGGAGTTAATTATGCGCTCGTTTTTCCTTTGCTGTTTACATGCATGGCCATCTCTTTTTTGCATTTGGCGGTAGTTGTAAGTGTACTTAAAGGTGGCATTATCTGTGCTTAAAGGCCACACTAGTTTTCTGCATTGGCCTCTATGGATGTACCTGAGGTAGTGAAAGGTAAAGTGACTTGCCCAAGGCCTCAAGGCATGTCAGTAGGATTTGAATGCTGGTCTTTCTTATCCCAAGATGCTACCCTAACCACTAGGCTACTCCTCTTCTCTTTGCTGTGTTTTCAATTTCCTCCTCTCCCCTTCTCCTCCTCTTATTGCAACCCCCCTGTGGGGTTAAGTTTGTTTGAGAGGGGGTTAAGTACCTTGTGAGGTTAAGTTTTTGTTGGGACTGTGCGGTGCCCGAGGAGTGTGCACATTTACATTTGGATGTATTAGAATGTGTGAGTTAGCTGAGTTCTAAAGAGTTGTGGATTTTGGATTGTCTGGAGAGGTTTTTATTATCTGAAACATCCTGGTTGAGTTTGTGCCATTCTTTTTAATGAGATCTGCAGTTGAAAAGTAAAACTGATTTTCTCCTGCAGAATTTGGTTTAGGTTCTATTGCTTCATTTGCATATTTCATAAACATGTTTTTGATTGGTTAGAGAATCTAAGGAAACAGATACATGATGTCAGCAGAGTCTTGTTTCCTTGACAACATCAGTAAGAAAGTTGTTTTGTTTACTCTTGTTTTTGTTTTTGAAACTGAAGAAGGAAGGCAGGGAAACTGAGAAAGAAAGAAAAAGGGTTTGTTTTCTGAAAAAGGGAGAAGTCTATTTGTGTACAGAAGTATATTTATTTCTTTGAACAGAGAGAAGTCTTGTGCTTGAAGTTGTACAGACTGAAGTTTGTTTTGTTTTTTGTGTGATCCTGAGTGAGGAAAACAGCAGTTTGAATTGTGTTTGAAGATGTGCTGTTATGCATTTGTAAAAGTATCTATTGGAGATACATTGTATTGGAAGTGTGAAAATGCACGAGGCCGCGGGCCGGGTCCCGCGGCCGTCAGTAACCTGGGCCCGGGCCCGGCCTCGGCCTCCTGCTCTGGGCATGGGGGGCTTTGGGGGTGGGGGGAGGGGGCGGCGCAGAGGTGCGCGGCATTCGAAATCGCTCCTTGGACGAGAAGGAGCGATTTCATTGGCTGGTGTCTCGGGGGGGGCGGAGCAGGCATTGGTGAGGAGCCGCGTGGCTGTCCTTTTCGCCGCGGCTCCTCGAGAAGCGGACGCGTTCCTGGGTACCGGCACGTTTGTTAGACCGGCGACTGGGCCTGGGGCAGCGTGGTTCCAATCAGGAGAAGAGTTGGATTGGGGTCGGCTGCTTCTTCGTGCGGCGGGAGTTGCGGGTCGAAGGATAGCTGTTTCCATCGGGTGAGTGTTCGATTGCGTTCGGGGAGAGCTATTGCTTTAGCCACCTTATTAATTGACGAGGGAGCGGCAGGGGGTGTAGCACCAGTCTTCGGTGTGTTTGTTTGAGGGTTTCTGAGCATGGCACGTCCGGGCAAGGGGGCAAGGGGGCGGCTGCAGGGTAGTAGCTCTGTGGGGTCGACGGGGAAAATGGGGGCGTGTGCTCTGGGGTCTCGGGGAGCTGGGTCTGCTGTGAGGGCTCGGGCCAACAGGCAAAGCAGGCGGGGGGCAGGCTTAGGGGCTCAGAAGCGTGGGAGGGGAGTTGGGGGTCGAGGGGGTGTATCTACTCCTGCTGAGAGGGAATTGACTTCGGGGATGCCTGGGGGTGCATCAGCGGAGAATTCTGGGCTGGGGGCAGTAGGGGAGGTGGGACCTGTGGATAGTGGAGCTGCTGTGGGAATCGTCAGGGGCAGGGGGGAGCAGGCGGACAGAGGAGCGTGTGGGCGGCCGCCCGTATTGGGTTTCAGTCCTGCAGGGGCCTCTGGCGGTTCTAGTGGTTCGGGGGCATATGGGTCCTTTCCAGGAGGTTGTGGGATGTCGGGTATGCGGGACGATGGGTGGGCGGGCTGGCACCAGTTGTCTGGTCAGCCCATGAGCTCGGGTCACTGGGGGTGTGGGTGGGGGGGGGACTGGGCGGGGGCGGGCTTACCGAGTGCCGGGGGACAGTTTCCATGGGGGGCGGCGGGGTGGGCGGCAGGGGGTTTGGGTACTTCGGCTTGGCATCCAAGGGGGGGGATCGGGTTGGGGGATGGGGCCTTATGGGATGGCATCTGCGGGTGTTGGTGCGTCTCTTCCTCTGGTTTCTGGTGCTTCTATCCCTCTGCAGGGTCAAGCGAGCAGCGTGGCGGCATCGGCTGGTGGAGGAGGAATCCAGGCGGCGATGTCGCAGGGAGTGGATCCGACTGTGAGGGTGCAGGCATCGGCGGTGCCAGAGCGAGCGGAGCATGCTGCTGCAGGTGAGTCTCCATGCGATTCGGTGGGCGTGGTTGGGGACGCATTGCCGGCAGGGGAGGGGGTTACGACGGCGCGTAAGGCCAAGTCGAAAAGGCGGCATAGGCGGCATTGTAGACGGGGCGCGTCGTCCTCGTCTTCATCTTCTTTGTCCTCTGATAGTTCCTCTAATGCTTCCGCAGAGGGTGCGCCGGTGGGCGGGGGGGTGGGGTCCTCGGTAGTGCGTTGCGCTGAGCTGTGGGAGAGCGTTCCGCGAAAGTTGCGGCACAGGATCAGGAAACGGTGATATATTGATATTTTTCGGCTTCTCGACGGACGGAAACGCTCGGGGGAAAGTAGGAAGAAACGAAAGGAGGATGAGAAGGCGGGGAGAGTACGGAAGGTTTCGCGAAACACTTTAAATTGGACGAGGGCCTTTTTGTGCTTGGCGAGCGTTTGTGGGCATGCTGATCCGAGTCGTTATGGTGAGCTGCTGGCGTATGCGGATGCCATCTTAGCGGCATCCCAAGCACATGACGGTTGGGCCTGGCTCAATTATGACGAGGAGTTTCGGGATATGATGGAAGAAAATCGGCAGCTGTCTTGGGGGATGAAGGATATTAATTTGTGGCTGACACAGATGTCTGCCAAAAAGGGAGGCGTCGGTAGTGGTGCAGGTCAAAGCAGGGCGGGGGGCAATCCTTCGGCGGCGGGATTTCGGTCCTTTCGGATGGCGGGCCCCGGGCCTGACGCGACCAAAAGCGGACCGGGAGGAGATCTTTGCTGGCGCTTCAATAAAACTTCCTGCCCCTTTCCGGACTGCAAGTTTCGGCATGCCTGTTTGCTCTGTGGGGCAGGCCATTCGGCCGCGAAGTGTAGTCGAAAAGGGGTGCAGGGAGCGCCGGGTGGGGGTAAGTGAAGACGTAGGCGGGGGGTTGGCGCCTACCCCCATTAAATTGCAGGCGTTGCAACTGTGGTTGGCCCTGTATGGGAAGAGCAGGCACGGTAAGAAGGGGAAAATGTTAGGGGCGGGGTTTGCTGAGGGATTTCGTATCCCATGTCAAATAGGGGTGGGCGAGGTGGCGGCCAAAAAACTCCAGCTCGGTGGGCCTGCTCGCTGGGGTGGCCTGGGCGAAGATTGTGGCTGAATGTGAATTGGGCAGAGTCGCTGGTCCATTCGACCAGCCACCGTTTTCGCCGTTTATTAATTCTCCCCTTGGGGTGATCCCGAAGAAGGAGCCAGGGCGTTATAGGCTGATACACAATCTGTCTTTCCCTCCTGGTGCCTCTGTGAATGACCATATACTGCGTGAATTCTGCTCGGTGCGCTATGCGTCCTTTGACGAGGCGTTGGAGCTGGTGCGTCAGTGTGGAAAAGGGGCATTATTGGCTAAGGTCGACATTGAATCGGCATTTCGACTTTTGCCGGTGCACCCTTCTGCCTTTCCCTTGCTGGGATTTCGCTTTGACGGTCGGTATTATTACGACAAGTGCTTGCCGATGGGTTGTGCGCTATCTTGTGCGTACTTTGAGGCCTTTAGCTCGTTTTTGCACTGGGTGTTGGTTCAGCGGTCCGGGTGCTCATCTATCGTGCATTATTTGGATGACTTTTTGTTTGTGGGTCCCCCGCAGTCCACGGTGTGTGTGCGTCATTGCTGGGGTTGTTTCTTGAGATGGCTGCTGAGTTTGGCATCCCGTTGGCGGAAAGCAAGACGCTGGGGCCGGTGGCGTCTCTATCCTTCCTGGGGATTGAAATAGATGCGGAGGAGTTCGTTGTCCGTTTACCTATGGATAAGGTGGAGCGGCTGCGCCTCCTGGTAGCAGAGG
The DNA here is from genome assembly GCA_033557465.1 of Ichthyophis bannanicus. Classification (NCBI taxonomy): domain Eukaryota; kingdom Metazoa; phylum Chordata; class Amphibia; order Gymnophiona; family Ichthyophiidae; genus Ichthyophis; species Ichthyophis bannanicus. Next base: position 1,785,845,918 of record CM066031.1, on the reverse strand, counting down.
TTGGGTCCGCCTCGAAGGTAACGTTGAAAGAGTTGCAGGTGTTGGTCGGTCACTTAAATTTTGCTTGTAGAGTCATTGCAATGGGGAGGCCATTTGCGCGTAGACTGTCCTTGGCCATGAAGGGGGTGCGTAGTGGCCACCATCGTATACGGGTGACGGCGGGGATGCGGGCCGATTTGCGAGTATGGGATGCCTTCTTGGCAGATTATAATGGTCGATCAGTTTTGCAGTCGGCCGAGCTTTCAAATCTGGACTTGGAGTTGTTCTCAGATGCGGCCGGTAGCTCGGGTATGGGATTGTATTGTCAGGGTGCGTGGTGTGCAGCCCCATGGCCGGCGGCCTGGGCTGTGAGTGGGTTGACGCGTAATGTGACATTCCTGGAATTGTTCCCGATTGTGGTGGCTTTTGGGTGTGGCCAGAAAGATTGAGGGATAAGCGGGTGGTTTTCTGGTGCGACAACGCGGCGGTGGTGCAAGTGCGCCGGGGGCGGAGAAGAATTCAGCAGTTGTTCCGGAGCACCTTTGGAGGATTGGGATGCAGGACTGATGGAGTTGCTGCGGTCCTCTGTGGCTCCAGGTACGTGGGCAGCTTATCGGCGGGGTTATGCGAAGGTGAGGGAGTTCCTCAGAGGGAGCGGCTGGAGTGGTGGTAGTGTAGAAGGCAAGGTAGCGGGTGCATTCATCGTGTGGGCGAAGGGGTGCGGTTGGTCCCGGTCGGCAGTGTGTTCGGCGCTGGCAGGTTTCTCCTTTTTTAGTAAGGTGCTGGGCTGGGGCAACCCCAGTGCGTCTTATGTGGTAAAGCGGCTGCTGGCCCGGTTGACCAGGGAGCAGCCGAGTGTGCCTGATTGGCGTCGTCCGGTGTCCCATGAATTGTTGCTGCGCATTTGGGCTGTTTTGCCTGAAGTGGCGGCTTCAGCCTACGAGATGGTGCTGTTTCAGGCTTTGTTTGTTACGGCCTTTTTCGGGGCGTTTCGGGTCAGCGAGTTGGTCCCGCGGTCGGGCAGGGGTTTGGTGCACGGTGGTCTAGAGGTGCACCATGTTGACCTGCAGGAGACGCTTGTGCGGCTTTACGCGGCGCGCTCGAAAACGGACCAGCAGGGCCTGGGCCGTTGGGTGCTCTTGAAAGCAATTCCGGGGGTGAATTCCTGTCCGGTGCAAAATCTGGGGTCTTACGTTCGTCAGCGGCCAACAGTAGCGGGTTGTTTTTTCTGTCGCGCGCGGACGGGCTTGTGGTCACCCAGTTTCAATTCACGGCCGTCTTACGCCTGGCTGTGCGGCGGTTGGGATTGGATGAGCGGCGGTATGCGTCCCATTCCTTCCGGATAGGAGCGGCGACCAGTGCAGCCGCGGCGGGACTTGAGGGTGAAGTGATTCAACGGATTGGGAGGTGGCGCTCCGGTGCCTACACAGGTTATGTGCGCCTGGACCAATTATGAGGATGTGGCAGGCGAACAGAGGGGGGGGGTGAGGGGGGGGTATTAATGCTGTGTTTCTTTTTCAGGGTTGCTGCAGCACCGGCCTCAGCAGAGCGACGGAGCGAGCCCAGCCGGAGTATGGTGGATTCTGGGACATTCTTTCGTGTACTGGGCCGAGCGCAGAGCTGCGATTCGCCCGCTGGGGCTGCACCTGGGATTGGTGTCTTGCAACGTGAGGCTGGTGTGGATGGGCGAGCGTGGCATGCGCTGGTGGCAGCTCCTTCCAGTGGTTCGTAGGCATGCGGACCGGCATCAGCGACCAGCGGGGGTGTTGCTGCATCTTGGAGGGAATGACTTATCCAATTGGACGTGCCGGCAGCTCATTCGGGCGGTGCAGCGGGACCTTCGGGCGCTTCAGGAAGAGTGGCCAGGTGTGGCAATTGCCTGGTCGGACATTATCCCGCGGCCTGCCTGCTTGCCTCAGCGGCGGTGGTCGCGTGGGTTGGCGAAAGTCAACAGGCAGATTGGACGTTGGGTGCAGCAGGCCGGCGGGTGGCAGGTTCAGCACCCGTGGGCGGACCCTCGATGTGCTGGACTGTATCGCACGGATGGGGTGCATTTGTCCCCGGTGGGACAGGATCTGCTATTAAATGATTGGCAGGAAGCTCTGGAAATGATTGGTCGCAGCTTTATGGGGGTGGGGGCGGTGCGAGGTTAAGTAAACTGCCTCGCACCGGTGGCGGGGTGGTAGAGAGCCAGCGCTCGCAGAAGTGGCGCGGGCTTGAACTGATTTAGGAGCAGTGGGGGCGAAGTGCTCCTTGGGGTAGGGCGAGACAGCCCGGTTGGGGGTCTCGGCCCGGTAAGGGGTGGGTGCCGGCCTTTGCTACTAGGATGGCGAGGCAGGCGGTGGGGTCCGGGGAGGAGGATGCTCCGCCTTGCTGCTAACATGGCGGGAGGGAGCATCGTCCGGAGATGGGGTGGGGGGCTGGGGGGTTACTTTGAAAGTTGTATATTTTGGCCTGTTTTGGGCCGGTTGTTACATGTTGTAATAAAGCTGCGACCAAGGTTTGTACCATATTATAATTGTTGTGTATTTTGTTGGGGGGGAAAGTATGTGGGGGGGGGGGTGTCATAGATTATTGGTGTGAGACGAGGCGGGTCTCCGGGTTACCAGAGTTAATGCACGAGGCCGCGGGCCGGGTCCCGCGGCCGTCAGTAACCTGGGCCCGGGCCCGGCCTCGGCCTCCTGCTCTGGGCATGGGGGGCTTTGGGGGTGGGGGGAGGGGGCGGCGCAGAGGTGCGCGGCATTCGAAATCGCTCCTTGGACGAGAAGGAGCGATTTCATTGGCTGGTGTCTCGGGGGGGGGCGGAGCAGGCATTGGTGAGGAGCCGCGTGGCTGTCCTTTTCGCCGCGGCTCCTCGAGAAGCGGACGCGTTACCCCCCACCCACCCATTTTTTGGGGGGATAATGTAGGGTTGTTGCAGCGTGTGGGGGCGGGGTAGAGAGCCAGCGCTCGCAGAAGTGGCGCGGGCTTGAACTGATTTAGGAGCAGTGGGGGCGAAGTGCTCCTTGGGGTGGGGCGAGACAGCCCGGTTGGGGGTCTCGGCCCGGTAAGGGGGTGGGTGCCGGCCTTTGCTACTAGGATGGCGAGGCAGGCGGTGGGGTCCGGGGAGGAGGATGCTCCGCCTTGCTGCTAACATGGCGGGAGGGAGCATCGTCCGGAGATGGGGTGGGGGGCTGGGGGGTTACTTTGAAAGTTGTATATTTTGGCCTGTTTTGGGCCGGTTGTTACATGTTGTAATAAAGCTGCGACCAAGGTTTGTACCATATTATAATTGTTGTGTATTTTGTTGGGGGGGAAAGTATGTGGGGGGGGGGGGTCATAGATTATTGGTGTGAGACGAGGCGGGTCTCCGGGTTACCAGAGTTACTGGAGTTTGGGTTTAGAGACTTCAGGCTAACTGGAGATGGTCCTGATGAGGAGAGGTTTTGAACAGTGTAGGTGGAGACTCTGTTGGTTGTGAAACCAGAGGATTTTACCAAAGATTTTCTTGGGAGTTCTCTGCTAGAAACAGACAGAGTGTAATTGTTAGAGGTTTCTTAAGCAGAGCTGTGTTTTTAGTAATCTGTATTTTGAAGTGTTTGAAGTCATAAAGCCAATCAGCACACTAAGAAACTTCCTGCTGTGACAGAGAGTTAAAGGCAGAAACTTGGAATGTATTTAAAAACTGCTTTGTTTGTGACAGTGAATGTTTGAAAGAAAGCTCTGTTAAAGATAGAGTAATATTGGTGAACAGGTTTTCTTTGTCAGGGACAATTCAGGAACTTGTTGTTTCACCAGTATTGGTACAGTATTGTAGCAGCAGAGCGCAGGCAAACCAATGATACCAGGAGTCTGTTCAGAAGGTCCAAATCATTTATTTGTGCACAAGTCTCAAGCAGAATCAAATTCAAAATGGCTGAGCAATGGCTGTTAGTAAAACAACAACTTTTATAGCTTTCTTTCCCATTCTAGACATAGGCAAACTTTTCATTGGTCCCGGTAACCCCTCGTACACCTTCTATTGGTCCCGGTACCGATATGGCTATCCAATTAGGACTCTGGTCTGGGCTCAGCACCTGCACCCCCCTTCTAGTCCCAATTACAATGGTCAGTTCTTCCAACTTAGATACTTCTCTCCTCCAAGGTCACTTAGCTAGCTAGAACATGTGGGAAAGCAGGGCACTGTAACTTTCCTTTCATCAGTGTTAATTAATTTCACAGAAGCTTCACTCTCTTATTAATACCATTTAAACCTTATTTTTCTATATTTTCTAAGTTTCGATTCTGCTTAGCTAAGCCTGATTATGCTTAGTTAAGTTTCAATTCTATGGTAGCAGCATATTGGGGGATGTGTAATTCCTTTGGGCCTCTCCACAGGCTTCATTTACAGGTCAAGCTACTCAGGCCTGTCTGCTTATTTCAGACAGCATGGATCATAGGCCTTCGCCTACCACATTCCCCCCTTTGATTAATCTCATCCTATTACTAATAAGGTGTGAGAGTTAAATCACTCAATTATACTGGGGTCGGGTTTTGACCATGAGCAATAGGATTAGGGTGCCATAAGGCTAAAATCTTAGTTGCGGTTTTCCGCTCTACTGTGTTCTCAATAACACTGTTAATAGAATGCATACAACATGGGATTATACATGGTAACATAAAAAACAAAGCTAGAAAGACTAGTATTATCATAGCAAAAGTAGTGAATCCTCCTAAGCCAGAAAAGATAGATGCAAACCAATTGGGTATCTGAAGACTATGCCAGGTCTGTACTGGTACATAAGTTTGCTTCCGCATGTGTTCAGCAATTTCTTCAACAACCTGACCCTTATCATCTATCTTTAAACAACAATTTGTGAGATTCAGCTTACCACAGACTCCTCCTTCAGCAGCTAATAAGTAATCTAAAGCTAGGCGATTTTGATAAATTGCAGTGCGCATTTGTGTGCTTTGTCTCGCTAAAAGTGTGAGTGCTTGGCTAGTTTCATTAGTGATAAGTTCAACTACTGCTTGCAAGCGTATAATTCTATTCAACATATAAATTGGGGTACGATATCCCCACATGCCATCTTGCTCCCAAGTGGCAGGTCCATAATAGGCAATAATTCGCTCTGGCGGCCAATCTTCACCATCCCATTTCTCCCACTTGCCTATCTGTAAGGCTGCTCTCCTTTGTCTTTTTGAATAAACTGGATATCCTAATTGTTCACCATGTTCTGTGGGCAACAGAAAGAAAGAGGGTCGAATAGTTCCTAAGACACACGCTCCTCCCCAGTGGATAGGGAGTTTGGCATATGCTCGGGTTCCACAAATCCAATATAGACCAGGTGGGGCTTGCCAGCTATGATGTCGGTTTAAATTAGTCCATAAAGGGGCAAGCTCGGGGAACCTTGCTAATGGATTGGTGGGCTCCCGTTCATTAACTCCTGACCACCAAGATGTCCATTTTGTGGTATCATTGTAGTTCTTTTGGCTAAGACAGACAAGCTGTCCTACCTTGAAGGTAAATTGGGGTCCAGTTCGAGCATAACACAATCGCCCAACTATTGGGTGTGCTAATACCCATTCGCTGGTAGTTTTGTGTAGCTCTGTCTGATTGTAGATTACTGAGTAATTCAATTCTTGGGCCTCCCAAGGCCACTGATCACCCATTTTGGTCCCACCACAGAAATAGCAGTCTGTGATACGGAGGCTGGATACCACAGCTCCGGCCAACTCTAGGAATAAATTCTGGGAGGGGTGAGGGATATCGAACTTGTTTACATGCATGGTTTCATAGAAAGTGTTATGTATATGGTACTTTGATGATCGATGGGCTTGGGTATTTAGTCTAATATACACAATGGTTCCTGGATCTGATCCAGTACCTGCAATGCGCAATCCAAATTTATGTCCTTGTTTCCATACACTGGGATTGGCTATGGACAATGCTAGTGGATTACAAGCACCTTTCTTACAAGTCTTAGGATCCTTCACATATGGCTTGGTTAAAGTAGCCATTCGTTTATCTTTAGTATGTGCTATCGTGTCAGTTTCCCATGTAGCATAGAACACACATTCCCATCTTGGACAATAATAGTCTTTAACTGGTGCCGTGCTATATATATCTGCGACACCTCGTTTACCTAGACATGCCCCCCACCCAATTGCTCCTTCTGGACACATATATTTACCATCATTAGCATAATCGTTTTCCCAATTGGCACACTTTGAACGGCTATCTCTATTAATGGCATCACAGGCATCAAAATATAAAACAGCAGGCTGTGTGGGATCAATTAGTGGGAGTGTAGCGTTTAGTAACTCTCCATCCGCATCATTCCATCTTATTTCTAAAGTATAATACGATGGGTTCTGATGTGGGTTGAAACAAACCTTAGATTTACCTTTTGTACAAACATTTAGTTCAGTGGTGTTATAAATACACCGACTTACTGTACCGGTACAGGTATAGTAAGAATGGTAAAGCAAAGTCTGAGTCACTTTCATTCCAGTCCGAGTGGTAGTAACACAGGCAGTACATGGGGGTAAAGCATGTACCAGTTCAAAATTCCCCAGGCAAGCAGCCAAAGCAAGATAAAAACAAAGATTCATGTTGATTGTAGTTCTTCTGGATCTCCGCTAGAAAATCTTGACCACGTCGTCTTCCTCTCGGCGCAATGTTGACCCGTTTGCTAATGAAGCAATTCAACGGGTGTCAATGTTGATTGAAAAATCCTCGAAAGTCTCGTTATGATGCCAACTTACCAAATGTAGTTGGTCTGATGAAAGTCTATAAAGGCATAGTTAGTCGATGAAGAAAACCAATGTCTTTGCTGTATTGGGAACAGCAATCCTCTTCGAAAGACTTGGCTACTGTAGGGCACTGTAGTTCATAAGTGTCCCCAATGAGATCTAGGCTGCTGGCTGCCTCCGTAGGGTAAGACGCAAAGGGACATCAGGATGCGGCTCCGCTGTCCACTGGTCCTGATCTGGAACTGCTGCTGGCTTGACTCTGCTGTGATGAATCCAGGAATCGATTTCTGCTACCTTTACTGCAGTTGGGGTAGACAGGATGACGGTATATGGTCCCTTCCAATGAGGTTCCAACGGTGTCTTCTTCCAATCTTTGATCCACACCGAGGTACCAGGCTTGTAGGGATGCAGTGGTTCTGTCAAATTGATAGGCAACTGGTCCTGTATCCACGTGTGGAGAGTCTGCAGAACAGAACTAAGAGCTAGGAGTTCTTGTCTGGTTATCTCTGAACCAATCTGTGGCAAATTACCTTTAACACCCTGTACTATTGGTGGGGGTTTACCATACACAACTTCAAAAGGGGAAAATCCTGATGATTTTACAGGAGCTGAGCGTATTCTAAGTAAGGCTATTGGGAGAACCTGGGGCCACTTCAGGTGGGTCTCCTGACATAGCTTAGACATCTGAGATTTCAAAGTTCTATTCATTCGCTCAACTTTCCCTGAACTTTGGGGTCTGTATGCAGTGTGTAACTTCCACTGTATCTGTAGGGCACTTGCTAACTGCTGGGTAATTTGAGATACAAAGGAGGGTCCATTGTCTGACCCTATTACTGCTGGAATTCCAAATCTGGGGATGATCTCTCTTAGCAAAGCTTTAGTTACTTCTCGGGCTTTTTCAGTTCTGGTGGGGAAAGCTTCCACCCACCCAGAGAAGGTACAGACTAATACTAACAAGTAGCGGTATCCATTAGCTTTCGGCATTTCAGTAAAATCTATTTGTAGGTGATGCATGGGGGTCACATCTCCTGACTGAACTCGTGGTGGTGGCATGGGGCCCTGTTTGGCATTGTTCTTGGCACAAATCAGACATTGGCGAGCTACTGAGGCTGATAGGGCTCCCATCATAGTAATGCAAAAATGTGGCCTGAGTGCTTTCTCCATAGCACCTTTTTTTCCATAATGTGTGGCTTGATGGAAAGCCTTGACAAAGGCTGGCCCCAATAGTTCTGGGATCACTATTCGTCCTGGGGGTTGACTACCCTCGGGAGGTGGCAGTTCAATCCATTCATCTTTTAGTACTCCCTCTTCTTTGTTACAATAGTAGTCCAATTCTTTGGTGGTATATCGTGGCGTCCATAAATTAAGGGGTACTGGAAACAATGCTGCCTGTTTTGGCATGGCTTGTGGTGAAATCTGGCCCGTCATGGCTGCTTTACGTGCTGAAGCATCAGCAAATCTATTTCCTTGGGCAACCTCTCCTTTTCTCACTTGGTGTCCCCGACCGTGTATGACAGCCACACACGTCGGGGCCCATACTGCGTCTAGTAACATCAATATTTCTGGGCCATATTTAATTGATTTGCCTCCTGAGGTGATGAGCCCTCGTTCTTTATAAAGAGCTCCATGTGCGTGCAGAGTGGTGAAGGCATATTTCGAATCTGTGTATACATTCAACAAAATTCCCGCACCCAATACTAGTGCTCTGGTGAGTGCTATTAATTCTGCTTTCTGTGCTGATGTACCTGATGCAAGGGCTGATGATTCGATGACGTCATCCCGGGTGACTACTGCATACCCAGCACAACGTCGTCCATCAATGATGAGACTACTTCCATCTACAAAATAAGTCCAGTCAGGATTTTCTAGGGGCACATCAGTTAGGTCAGGTCGGCTCGAAAATACAGTATCCATAACTTCTATACAATCGTGCTCTGGGGGGTCCTCGCTGATTGGTATCAGGGTAGCTGGGTTCAAGGCATGGCTCACTTCTAGTTGTATTTGTGGATTTTCACATAGCATACTTTGGTATTTCAGCATTCGAGAATTGGTAAGTCAATGATTTGCTTTTTGTTCCATAAGGGCAAGTACTGCATGTGGTACGGTAACACGTAGATTCTGTCCTATTGTGAGTTTGTCTGCTTCACTCACTAGTAATGCTGTAGCTGCAACAGCTCTCAAACATGGTGGCCATCCTTTGGCCACAGTGTCCAATTGTTTCGATAGGTATGCTACAGGTCGTTCCCAGTGTCCCAGTTTCTGAGTCAACATGCCTAAGGCATTTCCGTGCATCTCGTGCACAAATAGATGGAAAGGCTTGTGGACATCTAGCAACCTGAGTGCTGGCGACGACATCAACTCTTCCTTCAGGGTTTTGAACGCTGTATCTTGCTCAAGTCCCCATTCCAGTGGTGATTTTTCTTCTCCCTTGGTGGCTTCATATAGTGGTTTGGCAATCTGGGCAAAGTTGGGTATCCATATTCGGCAGTATCCTGCTGCTCCCAGAAAGGCTCTGACTTGCTTCCTGGTAGTTGGGGTTGGGATACTGCACACAGCCTCTTTTCTCTCACGTCCTAATTGTCGGCTTCCTTTGGTCAGACGAAAGCCCAAATATTTTACTTCTTTTTGACATAGCTGTGCTTTTGCTCTGGAAACTTTATATCCAGCTTCATCTAACAGTTGCAAGAGATCCGTAGTGGCTTGTATACATTCATTTTCAGATGTGGCGGCTATCAGTAGATCATCTACATATTGGAGGAGTACTCTTTTTTCGGGGGCCACTGGATAACTTGAGAGATCCTGGTTTAGTGCAGCACTGAAAATAGTCGGTGAATTCTTAAATCCTTGAGATAATCGTGTCCAAGTGAGTTGGCCCCGCCTCCCTGAGACAGGGTCCTGCCATTCAAAAGCAAACAGCAATTGGCTAATTGGGGCTAATCTTATGCAAAAGAATGCATCTTTTAAATCCAGTGCAGTAAAATGAGTAGCTTCGGCAGGAATTAATCCTAGGAGTGTGTAGGGATTTGGCACAACTGGATGTATGGTCTCAACTGCTTCATTGACTCTCCTGAGATCTTGCACTGGACGGTAATCACCTGTCCCAGGTTTCTTCACTGGCAGGAGAGGTGTGTTCCATGGGGACTGACAAACTTTGAGTAAGCCGTACTCCAGTAGCCTTAACAAGTGGCGATGAATGCCTTTAATTGCTGCTCTTGGGAGGGGGTATTGCTTGACATGTACTGGCTGCGCACTAGGCTTGAGATTCACAATTATTGGAGCTATATGTTGGCTAGGCCTGGGGATTGCCTTCTGCCCATACTCCAGGTGGGGCGTCAATGCTTTTCAGAATATGTTCAAAATAGGTGTCCTGGGCGGACTCATTACTATAATATCTCCATTCTTCTTCTCGAGGAACAGTAAGCAGCATTAATCCAGCAGGTTTTGAGTTTACTGTCATTTGCATTTCTCCTTTCTCAGTGAAGGATATTTGGGCCTGCAACTTGGCTAGCATGTCTCGTCCCAGTAATGGCACTGGGCACTCGGGCATATAGAGAAATTGATGCGTTATTTGTTGTCCTCCCAGATTGCATATACGGTTCTGAAGAAAAGGCTTTGTGGCTTTGGCACCAGTTGCTCCCACAATGGTGACTGCTCTCGCAGAAAATGGGGCGATTTGTTTATCTACTACAGAATGTTCTGCTCCAGTATCAACCATAAAGTCCATAAATTGGTCTCCTATTTGTATGCTGACCATAGGCTCCTGGAGACCTAAAGCGAATTCGGAGCCCAGTCTGTCCTAATCTGCTTCATCTACATCGTAGGTCGCAGCGGCCACCGCCTGTATGGCCTACCCCCTTTCTCGTTGAAATTGTTCCCGATTGGCCCCTCCGCGGTTCCGGGGTCGGCCTCTTCCTCTTTCTCTCCAATGGGCATTATTTTCGTCATCCTGAGAGGCGTCTTCGAGTTGCGGACATGTATCTCTCCAATGTCCTTCTTCTTTGCAATAAGCGCATTGGTTCACGCTTAGTAGGGGCCGGCCATCTCCTCGGCCCCACCCTCTTCTTCTGCTCCTTCGACTAGGGAAACCTCCCCTTTTCTGTTCAACTATGGCCCAGCCAAAAATTCAGCTTTCTTCTTCATCTTTCAATCACATTCTTTCTGTCTTTCATTATCACGGTTCACATACACTTTATGAGCGACTTCCAGTAACTGAGTTGCATTCATGCCCGCAAACCCTTCTAGTTTTTGTAGCTTGCATCTAATGTCTGGTTGTGACTGATTTACAAAAGCAGCATTCACCATGCATAAGCTTCCTGGTGCATCTGGGTCATAGGGAGTATACATTCTGTATGCTTCAACTAATCTTTCATAGAATACTGCTGGGCTTTCATCTATTCCCTGATTAACTTCGGATACTTTAGAGAGATTCATGGCTTTCTGACCCCCCCTTTTCAGACCTTGCATGAGGCCTTGGCGAAACCGGGATAAGGCTCTGGATCCTACTTCAGTATTTGGATCCCATTTGGGGTCTTCATTAGGGAATTCTCTCTGAGCTGCTTCGTGATTGTCTATGCCTGCCTCCTCTCTCTCTACCAAGGGATTGTCTGCCATCCAGTCGATAGCAGCTCGCTTGATTCGTATCCGCTCCTCTGTAGTAAATAAAGTAGACAGGAGCTGACGGCAATCTGCCCAAGTGGGCTGGTGAGTTTCCATGATCGTATGCATTAATTCTGTTAACTCTTGGGGCTTATTTGTGTAGGAAGCATAATGTATCTTCCAGTTTATCAAATCCGCAGTGGAGAAGGGCACATATACTAAACTTAAGGGTCCCGCTACTATCTGATCATGCTCATCCCGACGGGCAGTCCTGGGACTTGTCTCAAGCGGGCTATTACTTTCGGGATGGCTTTTGTCCTCTTAGTAGCGGCTTTCGGTATCTGGGTGGGGGCTTTCAGCTTTGAGACTCGCCTAGTCTGGGGAGCCTCGCTTGCAGCTGATGAACTAGCACTGACAACTGATTTTTCACTTTCTGTCTCTGTCTGGGAAGATACGTCTTCGTCTTCCTGCTCTGACTCCAATTTATCCTCAGTCTCTGTCTCCGACTGATCGGCATCTTCTCTGGACTCTTCATCTGGCTGCTGATCTTCGGGCGGGTGAGGGGGTGGACTCTCCCGGTCCCGGGGGCCTGCTCCGGGACACGGTGGTACTCTTACTGGGTGCTGGGCTCGGGACTGCCTAATTATAGCTCCCGGGGACTCAGGATCTGCGAGAACAGGTTTCTGGCTAGGTTTCTTAGCTGTCCCTGTTTTCCGGGTCTGGTCTGTTAATGCTAACATTATTCTGCACTGTTCTTCATAACAGCGCTTTGCCCAAAGGGGCGGATCTTCACAAATACCTAACCAAGAATCTATATAAGGATACTGATCGGGGTGCGCTACTCGCACCTTCCGATGAACTGACTGAATAATGCCTAGGTTAAATGTGCCATCTCGGGGCCACATAGGGTCTATGACAGGCCACTCCCTAGTGCACAAAAGCTGTAATCGTGAGGCAGTCAGTTTTACTCCTTAATCTCCTGAATATCCTTTACTAAAATGTTTGATCATACATTCTAACGGAGTGTTCCTAGTAGACTCCGCCCCTCCCATTTTGATGTGTGCGTGCAACAACAGACAGAAGGGAAAAGGAGGGCGGACCGTGGGTAAGGGGTCCTCACGGCCCTAGAAACATATAAGGGAAACAAATAACAAGACAAGACGACAGTCGCTTCCTCCTTTTTACGACCTGGACGTGGTCGCCCGGCCAGGAAATGCGTTACTCAGGAGTCCGCCTTCGCTTGGTCCGTGCTGCCAGACCTCTCATTCACACTTCGTTCACACAATCATGCTAGCAACGTATCCCAAAAACACAGCCCAATCCTGTCTTTTCTGACTAGGCTATGTTCAAATTCCAAAATCAAGAAGACAATAGTTTCACTCTGCGCATACTCATGCAGAGTTAGTCGGACCGTCTTTGAGAGGTGATCAAGCTCTCTTTCCAATTTCCAAGTTCCAAGTTCCAAAATTCAAACAGCAGTTCTGCTCTGTCTCATCTGTCTAGACATGTCACAAAATTGTACTCACCGGATCCGGTTCCCAAGGTTCCCAAGCAAGCGCATGAGTTGGACCTCGGACTCCCCTCACTCGGGTTCGAGGTGTTGGTTCCAACCGGGCCCGGCACCCGCCGAGGTCCGGCCAGCTCCCTCTGATACAAGGGACCGGTGGCGCCAAGGAGCGAGCCCATGTCGGAAGGGCGCGATCCCGGCAGGACCAAACCTGTAGAGGCGGAAAGTCGTGGTATATTGCCCTAAATACCCTCTATTACCACACCTTCCCGGCCAACGCACCAAGAATATGTAGCAGCAGAGCGCAGACAAACCAATGATACCAGGAGTCTGTTCAGAAGGTCCAAATCATTTATTTGTGCACAAGTCTCAAGCAGAATCAAATTCAAAATGGCTGAGCAATGGCTGTTAGTAAAACAACAACTTTTATAGCTTTCTTTCCCATTCTAGACATAGGCAAACTTTTCATTGGTCCCGGTAACCCCTCGTACACCTTCTATTGGTCCTGGTACCGATATGGCTATCCAATTAGGACTCTGGTCTGGGCTCAGCACCTGCTTACCCTCCTTCTAGTCCCAATTACAATGGTCAGTTCTTCCAACTTAGATACTTCTCTCCTCCAAGGTCACTTAGCTAGCTAGAACATGTGGGAAAGCAGGGCACTGTAACTTTCCTTTCAGCAGTGTTAATTATTTTCACAGAAGCTTCACTCTCTTATCAATACCATTTAAACCTTATTTTTCTATATTTTCTAAGTTTCGATTCTGCTTAGCTAAGCCTGATTATGCTTAGTTAAGTTTCAATTCTATGGTAGCAGCATATTGGGGGATGTGTAATTCCTTTGGGCCTCTCCACAGGCTTCATTTACAGGTCAAGCTACTCAGGCCTGTCTGCTTATTTCAGACAGCATGGATCATAGGCCTTCGCCAACCACAGTATTGGTTCAGCTTTGGTACAGCATTGGAACAGAAATGTGTAGAGGCTAAGCATTGTGGAATGGTTATAGACAACTGACATTCTGAGTTTTGAAGACTGAGTAAGATTAGATACAAGGTGTGTTATGTCAAAAGAGAGTTTGGTAAGCACTTCAGCATAGGGATTAAAGTACTGTCAGGTGAAATTTAGTTAGGGACTTTGATTAATTTTATTTTTATTAGTTAGGGAAATAAATTTTATTTTGAAGAGCAATAATACATTGGAATGTTGTGAAAACAGAAGTAGAAAGTTAGGGCTTTGCCTCCTGTTATTTTCTTTAAGATAGGGAGACAGGTCACCAGATTTCCAAGGTTCCTGAGGAGCAGTGTTCCTGCGCGAATTCTGGGCCCCAACTCTTCAACCTTCACAGTCATCCGGATGAAAGACATCGTCCACAAACGTCAGGAAAAAGCTAAGTGAAGCTCTGGACAGTTTTGTTGTATAAACAAAGGAGAAAAAGAGAGTAAGAAAAGAGAGAGAACTGCTTCCTGTTTGTTAGTTTTGTAATATGCTGTTGTTATAAGGAAAAGTAAAGTTACAAGAAGTTCTGAATTCAGGAGACAACAATAGAAGGTTGAGAGAGAAATAAACTTTGGAATGCTGCATAGTCAGAATAGTTGTGCAATTGTTTAGAAAACTTAGGGAAAACTTTATAAGAGTTGTAAAGAATTGTGGTTATTGTTAATTAATACTATCTGTTAATACAATAAATACTGAAATGCAAGAAGGGTTATTCTCTTATGTTCATCTAACTGAATAGGAAGATGATTTCAGCTGAAGGTACAGTAAGGTGTTAGAACCTGCGAGAAATAAATATTAAGATACCTTGCTGTAGATTCATTTTTTAAATTTTATTCTTAACATCTAAGTTTACCTATTGTAAACTTCTTCCTTTTTTTTCCCCGGTACCTTTTGAAGGTACCGGTGTGTACTGCAACACCCCCTCCCCTTGGCCCGCTTTGTAGGTCTGGTGCCGACGCCCGATGGCCACTGACTACACGAGAGGAAGCTACATCGGGGCGTGCGGTATCAGGTCGCCTGCAAGGGCGAGGAGGAGGACGCGCACGCGCGACGAGGGGGCGGGCTACATTATTATGAATCTTATTGATGTAAAGCATCTTCTTGTATGAAGGAACAGAAGCATTTCTACACCTACATTCATTTATAGCCTTCCCCGCCAAAGGTGCTGCCTTTACTTTCCAGATAAAGAGCGATATGGAAGCAACAGAATTAAAGATATGTGAAGACAAATTTAGATGGCATGTAGAGAATGGAATTGGGGTCAGAACATTCACAATTCTGGCAGCATTTTAGAAATGGCTCTGTGAAATATGAAGCCTTTTCTAAAATACTTAGGGGCTTGTTTACAAAGCTGCGGTAGCGGTTTCCGATCATTATGGGAGCCGCGGCCCCATTGAAATCAATGGGGCCGCGGCTCTGATAACGATCGGAAACCGCTACCGCAGCTTTGTAAACAAGCCCCTTAGAAGCATGTGCAGAAGTGTACATGTATTGGCTGATATGTACAGCCAGAGGTAGCTTGCAGCTTATATGTCTATGGGGGACATTTTGCAAACCTATAAACATAAATGCTGTCAATTCGCTACAGAGGTCACTAGCTTTAATTCATTCCAGTTTGGAGGGGGAAACAAAAAACAAGGGATTAAAGAGAATAACCCCTTAATCCCTCCTATAAAGGGCTGCCTGAAATTAGCACTTTTTAAAAACCTCTACATGCCAAGGAGCAGCTATAAATCCTGATGTAGACAATTGTAGTTATACACGTGCAAAGGAGGAATACACATGCAGATTTCTACTCTCCCCAGGCCATGCCCTAGCCACACCCCCAATATAGCCCTGCCAATTGCTATAAGGCCTCTAAAATAATCCCTATAATCTAAACTCAATGATCCGTTACAGTAGCATTTAAAGTTTTAAGCTTGGGAATGGAGGAAGGAGTGGTCTAGTGGTTGGGGCAAGTTACAGAAGGCCAGGGGCTTGAATCCCACTAGAGGATAGCAACCTTGGGCCAGAAGGACTGAGTTTTCTAGTCCTAGAGGTGCTCCTAGTGGCCTTGGGCAAGCCACTTAACCCTCCATTGCCTCAGGTACAAAAACAGATTGTGAGCTTTTCAGGGATAAGGGAAATACATATTGACTTGTAGAAAAGCAGTATATAAGCCTAGTTAAATAAATATCTACACACACATGCAATATCTCGTTCCTGAAGAACTGAATTAAGGCTAATTCCCCACCATCCTCTTTTTTCTCTCTTCTTTCTGCCTGATCCCCCCAAGTTCTTTCTCAGACAATATGTCAAATCTCCTTCATGGATGACACTGTTCCAACCCCTCTTCTCCTTATCAGTCTTGATGCCTTTCTTCATCCCATCCTGGTCATCTTCAGCACTTCATCTTCCTCTCCCCCCTTCCTTCTCAATTGCAAAGCTGCCATGTGCACTCTAACCTCAAAACCCTTCAGCAACTTACACTCTTTGCTCATCTTCCTGCTTTCTCCAAAGTGCTTGAACATGTGGTTCATCATTAGCTGCTCAATTTTCTCTCTTCTTTGACTTTCCAGTCTACTTTCCATTCCATTCATTACACTGAGACCTTTCTTACCCATCTATTTAACCATGATTTCAGATCTTAGCTTGCTAGTTGTGATGGAGAAAAGAGAGTGACCTGAGAAGCAATGCTAGTAAGTTCCAGCAACTCCCAGGAAAAGCAGGATGGTGGAATTAGAGGGGGAAGAAAGCCCCTAAATAAAGGGCCGTGGGAGCAGAGTCCTTTACAGAGGAGGGTGTTCACTCTTCCCATGCTCAAGCAATAGGAATTCATTTGTCATTATAATTATTTCTTTTGTTTTATGGAAACCACTTAGAAGGAAAAATAAGTGGTATTTAAATATGTTTAAATAAATAAATGGAGGCAGGAATGCGGAGCAACAGTTTCTTGTTCCACTTCCAGTCTGAAAGGGCTGAGAGTGAAGCTACTTCTGGAGGCTGCCAACAAATACAGCGAAAAACCCACAACAAGCTGAAGATGGAACTGATATTTGCAGAGACTGTTTTATAAATACCTAGTGTCGCACTGAGGTCGCAATGAGACTGCCTGCTGTGGTGAATGAAGAGGAATGGTGTGCTTGCTATTTTAGATGAAAGTGAAACACTGCTACTAATGAGCACAGGGGTCCTTTTTTTAAGTTCTGAACAAAACGACTATTCAGAAAACTGGAAAGGCCTGTAAGCCTATTCTTTTAATGGATTTCTATGGTAAGGATCAGAACAGACTATCACATTGGTTCCTCCAGCAACATCATCCTAAGGACCTTTCATCTTGGTTTGGCATAGTTGACTATTCCCTCTTGTTTGACATCTTCATGCCGCTGGGTTTGAAGGATGTGTATTTGACTGGCTTGCATCTTACTTCTCTAATTTTTCCCTTGTCTCTCTTTGTTTATGACTTTTTCTCCTGGCTCATCTCTCTTGTGTAAAGTTCTCTCTTTTTTCTCTCTACCTTATGGCTTTTGACTCTCTAATCTGTTCTTTCAACAGTTCGTACCAGTGCTGATCTGATGATAGAGTATATATTTACATTTTCTACACCCTCTTCTGCTGTCTCCTGTTTCTTTTCTTGTAACTGTCTGGATGAATTCCAGATGAAATCTGTACAGTGATTCTTAAAGAGATTTCCTCTGCATTCCATTGGCCTCTATTGACTTGAGCCTATCACCTTCTGGTTTAATCACCCCTGACACTTCCTTTCCTTCTCCTTCACTTGAATTCTTGTTGATGCTCCTTTATCTCTTTTTACTCTTGTTTTGGTCAGTTTTATTTTCCTCAGATTTACATTACTTAGGAGCATATTTACTAAAGTGTGGTAGAGAGTACGGGGTTAAGGCACAGAATTCATGCATTATTACCACACCTGAGCCCTGCAGCCGCCTTAAACAGAATGGGTGTGGCCACAGTACACTACTGCTCTCATGCTAGTCATGGCACTAACGCGATAGCGAATGCATTGCCTAGCTCACGCACACAGGGTGCATGCATAGGCCAGCGCATGTACACGGTTCACGTGGTCTTCATGTGGGTTGGAAAATAGAATACTACAGGCATGACGTTGGGATTCCTGTGGGCCTTGGAGTCACTGTGAATAGTGAGAACTGTGCCCCTAGCACTCATATAGGAACGTAGTAACTGACCAGTCCAGAACAGAGTATTGGCCAGGAGTGGGCTCAAAGCACAGGATATAAGTACAAGAGAGCAGGGCATGCAAATCAGAAAGCAAACATATGTAGAGAATATGTGCTGCATTTCAAACTATAGGTGATGGGGTGTCAATGTGGTATCTGGAGATTCAGAAGGCCATGTATGGGATCAGGCAGGATGTCCACAGTGTCCATTAGAACTGGTACCTGGACCTCTCACTCTGAGGCACCAAGGGTGGTCATTCATCTAGGCTGCAAGGAACTCAGTACAACTTCTGCTGAAAATAATATTGCTGATAATGCGCCAGATAGCATTCCAGAACATGCACATCGGATTGTTCCAACCTACTTCCTCTGCCATTTTTTTCCAGCACTCTTGACAGAAAAATCAGAAAAAAGTTGTAGGTGCTGAATGGATAACTGCTTCACTACTATCCATTTAAATGGATTTATATGTGCAGTGTGTTAACATAAGAAATACCATACTGGGTCAGACCAAGGTCCACCAAGCCCAGTATCCTATTTCCAACAGTGGCCAATCCAGGTCCCGGGGCAAGCAGTGGATTCCCCAGGTCCTTTTTAATAATGGTTTATAGACCTTTCCTCCAGAAAGTTGGCTAAACCTTTTTTAAACCCAGCTACGTTAACAGTTTTTGCTACATCCGACTCACCTTTGTCTACCTGTTTATTCACACCTTCAAAAAAACATAGCAGATTAGTAAGACAAGATCTTACTTGTCTAAAGCCATGTTGGCTGTCTCCCATTAGGCCATGACTATCTACATGCTCTGTAATTTTGTTCTTTATGATGGTTTCTACCATTTTCCCCGGTTCTGACGTCAGGCTCACCGGCCTGTAATTTCCCGGGTCACCCCTGGAGCCCTTTTTAAAAATTGGCGTTACATTGGCGACCCTCCAATCTTTAGGTATTACAGATGATTTTAATGAAAATTCACAGATTACCAATAGCAGGTCTGCAATCTCATATTTCAGTTCTTTCAACACTCTTGGATGTATACCATCCGGTCCAGGTGATTTGCTACTATTCAGTTTATCAAATAGTTGTAATACATCTTCTCGGTGTAGTGATATTTCTCTCAATTCCTCTGCAATATCACCTTTAAATACCACTTCAGTCTTGGGTAACATCCCTACATCTTCCTCAGTAAAGACCGAAGCAAAGAATTCATTCAGTCTCTCCGCTATAGCCTTGTCTCCTTTTACTGCCCCTTTTACCCCTCTATCATCTAACGGTCCAATTGACTCTCTCACAGGCCTTTTGCTACGAATGTACTTGAAAAAGTCTTTATTTCGTGTTTTTGCTTCCGTAGCAAGTTCCTTCTCAAATTTTTGCTTTGCCTGCCTTATTAATGCTTTGCCTTTAACTTGCCAGTGCTTGTGCTGTTTCCCGTTTTCGTCATTTGGCTCTTTTTTCCATTTCCTGAAAGATGCTTTTTTGGCAGCAACAGCCTCTCTGACCTCACCTTTAAACCATGCTGGCAGTTTTTTGGACTTTCTTCCACTTTTCTTAATGCGTGGAATACAGCTGGTCTGGGCTTCGAGGATAGTATTTTTAAATAAAACCCAAGCTTGTTGTAAGTCTTTAACCTTTGCAACCACTCCTTTTAGTTTTTTCTTAACTATATTCCTCATTTTATCATAGTCTCCCTTTCGAAAGTTAAAAGGTAGTACTGTGGATTTCTTTATTATCCTTCCTCCACTAATTAAATCAAACACGATCATGCTATGATCACTATTGCCAAGTGGTCCCAACACCCTTATTTCTTGAACCAGATCTGGTGTTCCACTAAGGACTAGGTCCAGTATGGCTTCCCCTCTGGTCGGTTCATGAACCAGCTGCTCCAAGAAGCAGTGATTTATTTCATCTAGAAACTTTATCTCCCTAGCATTTCCTGCCATGACACTGACCCAGTCGATACCGGGGTAATTGAAATCACCCATTATTACTACTCTGCTGTGACTTTTGTTAGCTTCCTTGATTTCTTTGAGCATTTCATCATCCATTTGTTCATTCTGGCCAGGCGGTCAATAGTACACCCCCACTGCCATCACCTTCCCCTTCATACATGGAATTTCAATCCATAGAGATTCTACAGCAAATTTTGTTTCCTGCAAAACTTTAATCCTTTCTGACTCAATGCCCTCTCTAACATAGAGCGCAACCCCTCCACCAATTTGATCAGTTCTATCATTACGATATAGTTTGTATCCAGGCATCACAGTGTCCCACTGGTTATCCTCCTTCCACCATGTCTCTGCGATTGCAATCATATCTAACCTGTCATTTAGTGCTATATATTCTAACTCTCCCATCTTATTGTTTAGACTTCTAGCATTTGCATACAAGCATTTTAGAGACTGTATTTTATTAATATTAATCTGGCTATTGGTAGGCATGGATAATTTGGAATTCTTACGCTCTGTCTGCACCATACTCAAGGGCATTTGGGCTACTATACTCTTTTTTGGAACCCCACTGCTTTTGGTAGTATCCTTCAAGGATACCTTCTTCCGAACCATCCGCTCTTGGGCGACTGTCGGCTTTCCCCTATTTTCTAGTTTAAAAGCTCCTCTATCTCCTTTTTAAAGGTTAATGCCAGCAAAAGGAGATAGAGAAGCTTTTAAACTAGAAAATAGGGGAAAGAAGTGGACAGAGATTTTATAGGAGACATACACAGTATTGCCATGAAAAGAGAAGTGCTACTGATAGGTGATTTCAATATGTCAGATGTTGATTGGAACATCCCTGCTGCAGTGTCATCTAGAAATAAGGAGATCATGGACTCTCTATTGAGAGAACTATTCCAGCAACTGGTAACAGAACCCACATGTGAAGGGAGTCATACTGGACTTTGTGCTTACCAATCAGGAAAGTGTTTCTGATGTTATATTGGGAGATCATCTCACATCCAGAGATCACCAGATGGTATGGTTCAGTATTAGGACTAGGACTCATAAAATCCATTCAAAAGTGAGAGTCTTAGACTTTAGGAAAACAAACTTTGCCAAGATAGGGCAATACCTCAAGGGATCGTCAGTGGGAAGGGAATAACTGGGGGATGTAGAAAAGTTTATCGTTCAATACAAACAACTTTTAAAACTCTTCAAATCATAAGGTGAACTTTTTTTCAGTAAAGACCACACTGAATGTAGCAATGGGCACACTAAGGTCTCAGACTTAGAGCGGCACAAAATACAGACTATTGTCTTGTCTTCGAGTGCCTTATAGCATTAATGACCATTAGTGTTCCAAACTATTGCTACTTTTTATTTCAAAACACAGCTCAAATGGAGATTGCTAAGTGTTCAATCTTATTCGTCTATCTCTTCTCACAGCATGATAATAAATATTCAATGCCACTTAGCTGTCTTCCAACCATGAGCTTCCTCTATGTCTTAGTAACGATCTCAACGTGCTCCCTGGGCACCACTGAGGCGTTTCACAGCCGCAGTTTCATCAGGAGATCATTGCTAACCGGCAACGCCGTGTGCTAAAGACAAGCAAAAAGTGTAGTCAATACCAATCATCAAGAACCTTCCATAAATAAATCCATACTTAAAATCCCAAATTAACAAAAATCTTACTTACAAAGCTTATGCTGCCCGCATCTTCAAAATATACAATCTTTCTTGAGAACAGAGCCCTTCCGAGCTTCTCCTAGACGCCGCGCGTGTGAACAAAACATATCTGACTGCCCTTAAGACTCCTTCTCACGTCAACGTAATCAACTACAGCTGTGTTACCTAAACTTCAATGAAAACTCAAAACCCCCTCTTTTCTTCTTATGTATCTTTGATCAGTTATTGTCTATCTGATCCCTTCTAATGAAAGTGAATAAATAATCCCCCGAAAAATGCAAATTCTTCGCAATCGCCACCTGAGATAACACACTCATGTATATCTAATCATCATACACACACTGCCCAATCAATGGCGCTATTCAACCCCTTCGGAATGATGGAACCCAATTTATAGATCCATCTTTGTTCTCTAATCAAGAGTCTTTTCCAAAATTTTCCCCGCCATACTTTTCATCACTTGTTCTATACCAAAGCATCAAATCTGATAAAATGTGTGTCCTACTGTAATACAATGTGGAACTACTGGTGCCTCTAGTCTACGGCATTTCAACCTACTTCTTTGGTTCAGTGGTGCCCAGGGAACGCATTGAGATCGTTACTAAGACATAGAGGAAGCTCTTGGTTGGAAGACAGCTAAGTGGCATTGAATATTTATTATCATGCTGTGAGAAGAGATAGACGAATAAGATTGAACACTTAGCAATCTCCATTTGAGCTGTGTTTTGAAATAAAAAGTAACAATAGCTTGGAACACTAATGGTCATTGATGCTATAAGGCACTAGAAGACAAGACAATAGTCTGTATTATGTGCCGCTCTAAGTCTGAGACCTTAGTGCGCCCATTGCTACATTCAGTGTGGTCTTCATTCCTGCTCGTGGATGGCCTTCCAGAACGTTTGTCACTGTCAATACTTTGGCAGCCTTCTTAGAAACATTTGTACCAGTCATAAACTCAAGTACAACTCATGCATTCATTTCCATACACTTGCTGTAACTTGTCATAAGTCTCTTTGCACGAATCTACAAGTTTCTGGCAGAATGTAATGCAAATTCGCTGTTCAATTTTTTCACTCATCGTACATCTAATGAACTGCTTTTACATGATACCAAATATCACGTGATTTTAAAAAGTACTGGTGTGCTGCAGCCACGCTACACTCTTCACATGCAGAGCACATAACTAGGTCACTGCATGCTTAATAGCATCATGGTGCAACGTATTGTTATTTAGCTACACAACAAATATCGCTACTTGTATATTGTTAGGTTTGAGATGTTGCTGGAGAGGTTGTGCAGGATTATTAGATGGAAGTAAGTTGAATGTTAGAGAGTTGTGGGAGAAGTGAAGCTTCTGTATATGGGTCATAAGCAGCTTTTCTTCATAGCTATTTTCTGCTGCAATTTCTCCAAATGGGTTAGTTTTTCGTATATCATAACAGTCAAGAACCTCACTCCTAAGCCAGGGTATGTGGAGTATGATCTCAGTCTCTCAAATTTACTGCTAATACTCATCATAGTACTTACATTGTACCAAAGAGTTTCGTGAGATGTAACATGTAAGGATAATTTATCAAGGTGTGCTTGAAATTCTTCTTAATCAAGCCTTTGACTTCCAACACAATGAAAAAAAGCTCAGTATCTTTCTGTCACATTTTCTTGATCTCTGACTGTATTTCTTGGCACTTTAAGATCTTCTCCGTCTCAACACAATTCACAGAATAGTCACTTCGATGACACCTCTATAATCAATGCCGTTCTGATGTTCTTCTCCTTTACCACTACGTCCAGCTTCCTTGCATCTTGCTTTTTAACAGTCAGAATGGGAGTATCCCAGGTGATCGTACCTCTTCATTCTCCGTAACTCTCTTAGGGTCATGATCCCAGTGCTTTTCAAGCACAGTGATGAAGGGCCCGATATTCGAAAGGCATTTATACAGTTTACAGCCAAGTAAACCACGTAAATGCCTTAAATCGGGATATTCATCAGCACTTACATGATTAATGCCATGGAGTATTCCCTTCTAACCCCGCTACATGCCCTGATGCAATGCAGTTATCATTAGGGTGTGTTGGGGGCATTCTGTGGCGGAGCAGAGCCAGAGACTGTCGGTAACCAGGCAGTAGCAATGTTGCATGCTGTCCGGTTAGCAACCTGTGCCTAAAAGATAGGTGAGGAGCTAACCAGGCAATATACAGTACAATATCACTGCTGCATATTTAGCTACTGTGCAGTGATCCCCAGATATTTAATGCTGGAGCCACATATGACCACGGCATTGAATATCCGGGGTTAAGGGTCGACGGGCAGGGCTATGCACCATAGTGGTGCATAGCCTGCCCAAAGGAATATCAGGTCTATAATGTTTACAGAGTTCTCAATGGATGACACATGCTACTTTATTGTGCCTTTCAGTTTAGAAATTTTCTGCCAGCTATGATATTATCACAGTTTCTAGCTCTTTCTTAAGGAATCTACATATGTCTGTTTGCCAGTTTTTTCAATGCTCACTGTAAACCATCTCATCCGTAACCCGCTGTCCTAGGCTGCAACTATCAATCTCTCATCCTTCTGTTTTAATTCACCTCTACTTAACCATTTATATCTCCATTCTTGATTGATAAAAGGTTCTTTGAGTAACACTTAGGGGCATGTTTACTAAGGTTACTGTGCGTTATGTGAACTTAGCGCACGTTAACCTTTAGTAAACAAGCCCCTTTGTATTTCCCACTGTATTTGTGTATTTGCCACTTGTTTTTCCTTGTTTGCTGATCCATTTCTTATGTTTTTTCTTGTGTTGCAAATTATGTTGCTGTCTTCCCTTGGTATGCTTGTGGATTCTCACTCAGTCCTTCCAGTCATCGGAAGGCTGGTCCAGGTTTGATGATAGAGACAAATTCTGGACGTTTACCTTCATATGTCAGCACCTTTTGCATATTTGGATCTAATAATGCTGTTAGGTAGGCCTGGAAGTCTATGATAGTAGCTTGGTGCTTGTAATCAATTTTGAGGAGGCCTAGCCCTCCCTCAGCCCTAGGGATGTAGTCTCGGCATACACCGATTCTTGTAAATTACCTCATGAGCATGGAGGAGTTTTCTTGTTCATACATTCAATTTTTCAAGATCTTTAAGAGGCTAGCCTACAGTCCCAAAGCTGTATGAGAGTACAGGAATTGCCACCTGATTGATTGCTTGTATCTTATTCAGTGATGTTAAAACACTTTTCAATAACAATTTTAATCACCTGTAATATTCTGTACTAATCTTTTCTTTCAGTATTTTCTGTTGATTGTCATTCCTTCCTCTACTCTTAGATATTTATATACACCTTCCTGTTCAAATTCCTTGATGTCACAGCCCTCAGCCAGGGAGATATTTGTCATTTTGCTCAATTTCTGGCTGCATGGAAGTGCAGGTGGTTATATATTATATATAAGCTTTTGACCTGCTTACTTTGGGTCAGAATATATTGGCATTTGACTTACTTTGCTTTGCTTTCAAAATCGCTAATAAAAATTATTGTTTAAAAAAAGAAATTGATTGGCTGACAGCTGAAAGAGGGTGATGGTAAATGGAATTCACTCTGATGAAAGGAACGTGAGGAGTGGAGTGCCTCAGGGATCAGTCCTGAAACCAGTACTGTTCAATGTCTTTGTGAGTGATATTGCCAAAGGGTTAAATGGAAAATTTAGCCTTTTGCAGATGACATGAAAAGATTTGCAACAAAGAGGACACCTCAGAAGGAATAGACAATATGAGAAAAGATCTGAAAGAATTAGAAGAATGGTCTAATACTTGGCAGTTAAGATTTAATGCAAAGAAGTGCAGAAAGATACACTTGAGATGCAGAAATCCAAAGGAGCTGTATGCAATAGGGAATGAGAGACTGCATGGATCAGGAAAGGTTATTGAGGGAGGTAATGTCTGAGAATCTCAAGGTGGTGAAGCAATGTGAAAAGGCAGTGGCCAAAACTAGAAGCAAGCACAGCTGCATAAAGAGAGGTATGATCAGCAGAAAGAAGGAAGTATTAATGTCCCTGTACAAGCTGTTGGCGAGTCATCACTTGGGGTAGTGTATTGTGTACAGTTTTGGAGGAAAGCAATCAAAATGATATGGGGCCTGAACCAGAATGCTTATGAGAAGACTCGAAGACCTAAATATGTAAACCCTTGAGGAGAGAAGGAACAGGAGAGATATAACACAGACATTTAAATACTTAAAGGGTATTAATGAACATTCCCTCACTCTTGGTTTGCAGCTTGTCGTGCTCTGAGGGCTTGTGTGCATCAGTGATGCTGAGGGCTAAGCTATCAGTAGCTTAACTACTGGCAAGGTCTCCCAAGATGGACAGGTCTCAGCTGAGGTGCCAGACGAAGACAAACCACCTACCTGGGCAGCAGCAGAATGGGATGGTACTGGTGGCAGAATCACATTTCTGTGACAACGGCAACAACACTAAACTTAAACTGCGTGGAAGAAAGACCTGGCAATCTACTTCTGTATCTTGCCATGAAAACCAAATGGATAGTTACAACAAAACAAATTGCACTATAGTGCTGGAAGTTGAGACCCTCAGGTAGGAAGACACTCAACTGGCTACTGGGGAGGAGCTGAAGATTTTTCACAGTAAAGGCAGCATTTATGATGTGGCTGGATCAAAGCTTTCGGGGCGTCAGACTGCTGATGTAGCTGCACATGAAATGAGAGTCAGAAGCTGCAAAGATGTCTTACATACGAGTATTTGGACATGGAATGTACGAAGCATGAACTAAGGGAACTTGGAGGAGGTCAAGAATGAAATGGAATGTGTACAACTTGATCTGTTGGGTGTCAGTGAACTGAAATGGACTGGCTTTGGGCACTTTGCATCTGATGATCATATGGTCTACTACACTGGAAATGAAAAACAAAGAAGAAATAGTGTTGCATTTATAATTAAGAAGAAACTTGCAAGAACTGTAATGAAACACAATGCAATCAGTGAATGCTAAATTTCTATTTGTCTACAAGAAATGTCCATTAACACAACTATAATTTAAGCATATGCCCCAGCAACAGCTGCAGAAGAGGAAGAAATTGATGAGTTCTATAAACAAGTACCAGCTGAAATTGACAGAAAATGCAAAGAGAATATCTTGATAGTCATAGGTGACTGGAATGCAAAAGTTGGCAACAAAGAAGAAGACAAAGTGATTGGAAAATATGGACTTGGCAACAGAAATGAAGCTGAAGAAAGACTGATAGAATTCTGCAAGACAAACAATCTATTCATCTCAAACGCCTTCTTCCAGCTACGGTGACTGTACACATGGACTTCACCCAATATATTGAACAAAAATCAAATTGACTACATCTGTGGAAGTCAATGATGGAAAATCTCTATAGCACCAACAAAGGCAAACATGGAGCTGACTGTGGTACAGATCACCAACTACTAGTATGCAAACTCAAGATAAAATTGAAAAAGAGCAAACCACTCATGAATACAGCAAAATATGACCTTGAGACTATACCACCAGAATTTAAAGACTGCCTGTAAAATTGATTTGCAGCTTTAGATACAAATAACAGTGCTCTAGAAGAGTTATGGGATGACATCAAGAAGGTTGTGTTGGAAGAAAGTGAGAAGCCTCTACAATTTATTTATTTATTTTATTTTATTTATTAACATCTTTTATATACCACACTATTCGTTAGCGCGGTTTGCAGAGAACAAGAAAACTTCAGACAAGTTACATTAATCTGGTTTTTACATATAACAGGAACAATAACTTGGATAACCGGGGTAGTTATTTACAACAAATAGCAGTCAGAGAAATTATTTACATTTGGAAGACATATTGTCTGAAAAGATCCTTGTTAATATGGGAAAGTGGTGTAATGTGTTGTTGGGTCAGCAGAGGATACGTGGTCAGAAAGGGGTTGTTGCTATTTGAGTGTGCCTGTGTTTCTATGTCCTCTGGGAAGTAATTGATGAAAAGGTGACGTTTCAAGGCCTTCTTGAACTGGATGAGATCAGAGATGGCCCTAATGTGTGATGGAAGGGTGTTCCAAAGTTTTGGAGCGCATAAACTGAAGGATTGGCTTACTGTTGTAGAGTTGTATCTTAAAGTCTCTTTTGGTACCATTAGCATATTTAATTCCGTGGTTCTTCTTAGTCTGTTGGGAGTGATTGGTTGGATCATCTCTGATAATGAGGAGGGAGCGAGGCCTTTGTGAGCTTTAAAGGCCAGGAGCAGAGTCTTGAAGGTGATTCTCGCTTGAATAGGAAGCCAATGAAGTTGTTTAAGAAGAGGTGTTACATGTTCTTTTTTAGGTACCCCAAAAAGCACTCTTGCTGCACTGTTCAAGGCTAGTTGAAGCGGGTTTAGAGTAGATTGGGGGAGCCCTTGTAATATGGAGTTAGCATAGTCAAAATGGGGAATAATTAGAGCCTGGTAGACAGTTCGGAAATCATCCAGATCAATCAGTTGTTGGAGATGTCTGAGGGAGCGAATCTTGAAATAAACTGCCCTTACTGTGTTGGCTATGTGGTACTTCATGTCCAGTTTTTGATCAATAGGTGAAAATAGGTGAAAAAGCAAAAATGGCCAAAATGGATGACCAAAGAAACTCTGAAAATTGCCCAGAAATGCAGAGAAGCTAAAGCCAGAGTAGAAAGAAAGGTAATCGCAGAACTCAACAGAGATTTCCAATGTGCAGCAAGACAAGACAAGGAGAAGTACTACAAAGACACGTGCAAGAAAATAACATAGTAACATAGTAAATGACGGCAGATAAAGACCAGTATGGTCCATCTAGTCTGTCCAGTAAGATGGCAAGAGTAAGTGCACCTGCCGCTCTGTGCAGGTCACCCCTCCCCATGTCTTGGTTTAGGGGTGAACCCACCGCTCCGTGTAGGACACCCCTGTTTGTTGAGAAATTAGATAGTTAAGTTTATTTTGATTTTATCCTATTGCTGTAAAGGGATCCACTGTGTCTGTCCCATGCCATTTTGAATTCTGTCACTGTATTTGCCCCCACCACTTCCATCGGGAGGGCATTCCAAGCATCCACCACCCTTTCAATGAAAACGTATTTCCTGACTTGCCTTTCAATTTACCCCCTTGCAGCTTCATTTATGCCCTCTAGAAGCAGAAACTATTAGAGGAAGTACAAGATCGGCTTTCCTAAAGCTACGAGAGTTAAAGAAAAAATTCTAGCCTCGAAATGGAATGTTACAAGATGCTCAAGGATCCATGTTGAATAATACTGAGAAGACCAAGAAAAGGTGGAAAGAATATACAGTGTTGTTATATGATAAAGATCAAGTGGACCAACAGCCATTTCAACCTGTAACTTATGATGAGGAACCATTGTTGATTAAAGAAGAAGTCGAAGCAGCATTGAAAGCCTTATCAAAGAACAAAGCACCAGGCATTAA
Source organism: Ichthyophis bannanicus (assembly GCA_033557465.1). Taxonomy (NCBI): domain Eukaryota; kingdom Metazoa; phylum Chordata; class Amphibia; order Gymnophiona; family Ichthyophiidae; genus Ichthyophis; species Ichthyophis bannanicus. Next base: position 1,785,816,911 of record CM066031.1, on the reverse strand, counting down.
TGGCATTCCCACTTGAAGTATTACAGCAATCAGATGCAGCAGTTAGTATATTTACAAGACTCTGCCAGAAAATTTGGAAGACAAAATCGTGGCCAACTGATTGGAAAAGATCTGTGTTTATACCAATACTAAATAAAGATGATCCAGCTGATTGTGGAAATTATCGCACAATCGCTCTGATCCCACATGCCACCAAGATTCTGCTGAAGATTATTCAGCAGAGACTACAACCATGCCTGGAACGAGAACTTCCTGAAGTACAAGCAGAGTTCAGGAAAGGATGAGATGTATCCTTAAAAAGACTAAAGAATACCAAAAAGATATCTATAAGTGTTTTATTCACTACAGCAAGGTATTTGACTGTGTAAAGCATTAAAAGCTCTGGGACATATTAAGAAGCATGGGTAACCAGAACGCCTGATCGTTCTCTTGCACAGCCTTTACATTGATCAAGAAGCAACAGTTCAAATGGAAAAAGGAGAAACAGAATGGTTTAAAATCCACAAAGGTGTATGACAAGGTTGCATTCTTTCCCCCTACCTGTTTAATTTATATGCAGAACAAATCATCAGAGAAGCAGGATTGTATGAAGACAAAAGAGGTGTGAAGATTGGTGGAAGACTCATCAACAACTTTCTCTATGCTGTTGATACCACATTCTCCTTGGACAAGCAGGATGTGTCAGCCACACCTGATGGTGACGTCATCCGACGGCGCCGTGACGGAAGTGCTCTCTAGAGCTCAGAGTTTCGGAGCATGTGCGAGTGGCCCCACCTCCCCAGCCCGCCCCTAGCCAGATCAGTTCTTTTTCTTCCGCCTTGCCTCAAGACGGATGTTCAGCTCTCTCTGAAAGAATCAACAGAAATTCCCATCTACTACAATGCTGGGATTCAAAAAATGCCCACAATGCAGCCGCAAGATGAACTCTACTGATACTCACCGGTGCTGCATTCGTTGCCTCGGAGCATCCCACAATATCGAGGATTGTGCCGCCTGCTCCAAGATGTCCCCCAGGGCCATAAAGCACAGGGGACATGCTCTCAAGGACTACCTCGCATCCACACCGGACTCCGGTTCCACTTCTAAGGACCCCTCAACCGCCAAGAAGAAAGGCTCTAAAAAGAAGTCTGCATCCAAATCAGCCGACAAAGGGCTGCTAGATGTGGCTTCTGCTCCGGCACGGGATGCGCCCTGCAGGGCCTCCATCCCCGCCGTTCTGAGCTGCTCCTCAACTCCTCGCAAGCCCACGAAGTGTCTTTGGTGAGTACACCGGCTCACGCGGCTGTTTCCAGCGCCCCTGAATCATCGGCGGCCGGGTAAGATGGTGCCAGCATCATGGCCCAGAGTAGCTCCGCCCTCCGGCCTCTCATTGGCTCTGCCTGCCAGGTGTCCCCTAGCTCCGCCTCCGGCTCCGCCCACCCGAGCAGAGGGAACCCTTTTACCCACCCCGACGTCTCTGACTCTCCACGTCGGCGCGGGGAGTCCCCACTACAGGGGACCTATGACGTCTCCAGCCCGTGCCGATGCAAGGAATCCCCCTCGCGTTCAAACCACCGGCATGGAAGAGAGAAAAGCTGTCGGAGCGGATCCGCAGCAAGCACAGGCAGGAGCACGGATTGAGCCCATGGCTCCAATAGACATAAAATAAGACGCTGCAGCAGCTCATACAGCAACGGCGGGCACAGAGCCGACCGGGACGGCGGCTCCAACACACGCCACAAGCGCAAATCTAAAGGCAACAGGAGACGGCATCATTCTCAACGCAAGAGGCAGCGCTCATCCAGCTCGGCCTCTTCCTCCTCAGACGCCTCCTCCCGTTCTACCTCCTCCAGGAGACTACAGTCAGAGCGTTCTGCTGAGGCTAGAACATCAGAGGCCGTACTCCAGCTCCTCACACGTCTGGTACAGCAGACTGCTACCTCTACAGAACAAGCACAGGAGCCTAAGGACCAATACAAGGACAAATCCATTGCATCCTCGGTTGCTTCCAGTTTGCCTCGCCGCAGCCCCTCGCTGTCTCCCGCCAGAATTTCTCCATCTCCGGAGCGCAATGTATCTTCTGGTGAGGATGGAGCCTTGTCCTCCCATGAAAGTGACGTCGAGGACGCGGGCCTGGGTTCTTCCGCTTCCCGGGACACTCCCAACTCTCAGACGGACAACCCTGAGGAGCCTCAGCGCACCCTCCCACCTGAGGATCTCACCTACCCCAAATTCTTATGGAAGGTGACGGACAAACTGCACTTGGCGACAGAGGACTCGTCCATCGAGAAGGAGCCAGAGGTCATGAAGTACCTCAATGCTCCTAAGCCAGCGCTTGCATTACCTCTACACAAAAAATTGCAGGACGCCCAGAACACAGTATGGCAATCCCCAGCCTCCGGACACGCCAGTCACAAGAGACTTGAGACAAAATACCTCCTGCATCCAAGTCCAGGTTTCCAAAAGTCACAGCTGCCACACCAATCTATCGTGGTCTCATCAGCTTTAAAAAAGGTCAAGTCCTCTTGCAGCCAATCCAACCACCCACCAGGCCGAGACCCTAAGCTCCTCGACGAGGTAGGCAGGAAAGTCTACTAAGGGGCAATGCTCAATGCCAGGGTGGCGGCCCACCAGTTCCAGCACATCCTCTTCCAGGACGCCCTGATGGCCGGCCTCAAGGAGAACTTGTCAGCCCTTCCTAAGGAAAATCAACAGGCAGCTTCCGCCACACTGCAAGACCTGGCCGAATGCAGCAAACACTTGATGAGCACAGCGTTCGATGCCTTCGACACAGCCGTCAGGACCGCAGGCACGGCCATTGCGGCCTGGCGCTGGGCGTGGCTCTGCGCTTCCGGCCTCAGGGAGGACACACACAGCAAAATTGCGGACGCGCCCTGCACAGGCGACTCCCTTTTTGGGGACAAGGTCGCAGATACGGTGAACGACCTGAAGGAACACTGTACCACTTTACAGACACTGGCAGCAGACGGACTCGAGCGTCATTCTGCCTCCCAGAGAGGGAGTAATTACCGCAGACCCTACTATACCTCTAAGAAGTACAGTACTAGCAGGAAGTGGCAAGCCCCAAAGTACAAACAGCCTTACCACTCCTCGTCTTTTCAGAGGCAGCAGCCGTGAGACCGCAAACAGAGAAAGCAGGCCACATCACAGGCCACAAAGACCGCGGCCTCCTTCTGACAATCAACTGCAGAGGGAAACGTCCCCGGTAGGCCAGAACTCGCTGCCTGTGGGCGGCCGTCTCACTCATTTCCTACCTGCCTGGCGGACCATCACAACCGACAAATGGGTGCTACAAATCATCGAGTCGGGCTACTGTCTGAACTTCGCTTCCCCACCTTGGCAAGCCAAACAACCTGTCAGCGAGATGCCCCCACACCTAGCTGCGGCAATGTCAGAGCTACTACAACACCTGCTCACTTCCCGTGTGATAGAACCGGTACCCCCGGACCAGTTCAACACTGGATTTTACTCCAGATACTTCCTGATTCCCAAGAAGTCCGGTGGCCTACGACCAATACTGGACCTCCGCAAGCTCAACCTTGCCCTTGCGAAGGAGAAATTCAGGATGTATTCCCTCAATTCAATCCTTCCGCTCCTCAAAGCAGGGGACTGGCTGGCTACCCTGGACCTTCAGGACGCGTACTCCCACATTCCAGTGCACAGAGCACACAGGAAATTCCTGCGCTTCATTGCGATGGGCCACCACTACCAACACCGGGTGCTGCCTTTTGGGCTGTCCCCGGCACCCAGGATCTTCACGAAATGTGTAGCCATGGTAACGGCACACCTTCGCAGGAAAGGTGTCGCCATTTTTCCCTACCTGGACGACTGGCTCCTCTCTGCCCCCTCACCTGCCGATCTGCGGAACGCTGTGCACACAACTACATGCACGCTAGCCGCAATGGGATTCCTCCTCAACAAAGAGAAGTTTCGCCTACTGCCGACTCAGTCTACAGAGTTCATCGGAGCGATCATCGACACCAGCACCTCCAAGGCGTACCTGCCGGAGCAGAGAGTAACGGCCATTACATCCCTGGCGGGAAAGGCCTCCTCGACCGGGCAGTCCACAGCGCGCTGCATCCTGCGCCTTCTCGGCCACATGGCAGACACTACCTCAGTCCTTCCGCTGGCGAGACTCCACATGCGCCCCTTGCAATGGCACCTCCGGGCCCAATGGAAGCAACTCTCTCAGCCCCTACATACCCGTATCCACATCACCGCACAAATCAAGAAGGATCTCCGCTGGTGGACGAGCCCGAGCAACCTGTCCACAGGCCATGATCTCCAACTTCCCAGCCATCAGATTGTCCTCACCACAGATGCCTCTGCCACGGGCTGGAGAGCCCACCTGCAGCATATCAACACTCAGGGAATCTGGTCCAGGCCAGAGCAGTTTCTTCACATCAACCTGCTTGAACTACGGGCTGTCAAATACACACTTCAAGCCTTCCAGACACAACTGGCGGGAAAATCTGTCCTCATCCAGACAGACAACCAAGTGGCGATGTTCTACATCAACAAGCAAGGGGGCATGGGGTCCCGAGCCCTCTGCAAGGAAGCCCTAGCAATCTGGTCCCTGGCACTGTCAAACAAATGTATCCTACAGGCGACCTACCTTCCTGGGGAGCAAAACACTTTGGCGGACAGGCTAAGCAGACAACTGCAACCCCACGAGTGGTCTCTTCACCCGGGAGTTGTGGACAGCATATTCCTTCGCTGGGGTACTCCCCAGATAGACCTCTTCGCAACCGAAGTCAACGCGAAGTGCCCAGTATTCTGCTCCAAGCATCCATCCAGCAGAAGCCTCACCTCCGACGCATTTGCTGTGCCCTGGGGCAGCTGGACACTGGCGTACGCTTTTCCCCCGACACCGCTGATTCCCAAGACGATTCAGCGGATCATCACAAACTCTGCCCATGTCATACTGATCACGCCCTACTGGCCGCGGCAGATGTGGTTTGCCATGCTTCTTCGCCTGGCACAGGAACCGCCGCTTCGGTTGCCAGCAAGACCGGATCTGCTCTCCCAGAATGACGGCAGCACGTTGCACCCCAACCTTCAGGTCCTAGCCTTGACAGCCTGGAGATTGAAAGGATGAATCTCACAGCCCTCCATCTGTCTTCAGAGGTTCAACGAATCGTTTTAGCTGCCAAAAGACCTTCCACCCGCAAGTCTTACAGCCTCAAGTGGAAACGCTTCAGTTTTTGGTGTGCAGACCAAGGCATCAGTCCAGCATCCTGCCCAGTGCCCAAGATTCTGCAGTACCTTACCTACCTTTTTGACTTGGGACTGAAACCACAGTCCATTAGAGTTCACCTAGCAGCAATGGCATCCCTGCACGAACACGGGAGTGGCGCTGACTCGAGAACTCTTGCAGCATTGCCCATTGTAGCCCAGTTCATGAAGGGCCTTGTGAACCTCCGGCCTCCAGTTCAGAAACCGGTGCCTGCATAGGACCTCAACTTGGTACTACAACAGCTCACACAGGAGCCTTTCGAACCTCTCCAGTCGGCGGAATACAAGTTCATGTCATGGAAAACGCTTTTCCTCATTGCCATCACCTCTGCCAGACGTATCAGCGAGCTGCAAGCACTCGTGGCACACCCACCATATACGCAGCTCCACCACAACCGTGCTTCTCTCCGAACACACCCCAAGTTTTTGCCAAAAGTCGCATCGGGTTTTCATTTGAACAAAACTGTCGAACTACCAATCTTCTTTCCCGCTCCGCACAACTCCCCGGAGGAGCAGCGCCTTCACTCTCTGGATTGTGTCAGAGCTCTGCGCACCTACATTGACAGGACGTCCGCCATCAGACAAGGAGCACAACGTTTCGTGTCATTTGACCCCAACAGACCTGGCCGGCCAGTCACCAAGCGCACACTGTCCCTTTGGATATCGGGATGTGTCGCCTACTGCCTCCAAAAAGCAGGTGCACCTCCGGGCGGCAAGGCCGGCGCGCACCAACTCCGCGCTCTCGCTACCTCACTTGCCAATCTGCACGAAGTTCCAGTCGGAGACATCTGCAAGGCCGCCACCTGGTCCTCACGGCTCACATTTCAGAAACACTATTGCCTTGACCTCCTGGCGGAGTCTGATAGCTCCTTCGTCCGCACAGTCCTAACAGCAGCCACCTCAGTTTCAGCCACGGGTGACAAGGTCGGGCTACCTTCTGCCTCTGTCTAGCCATTGGTCACCAAGGACGCCTTGCTGTCGTTTTGGATTGCCCTATATCTACACTGGGAGTATTACGCAGGCCTAATCAGGCTGCTGTGCTATTACAAGGTTGTTAACGCATTATGAAAAATTGCTCATGCTTGCACAGGCATATTCATGCCTTCAATGCTGTTAAAAAAATATATATATATTGCATGCTTTGCACATACGTATTCATGCCTTCTGTTTCTACTGCAATGTTATGTTGTTTGCACATGCCCATGCTGTCGTGACACGCCTGCTCCGGCATATGTTGTTGCTGCACTGTTATTGTGTTGTGTGCAGCCTTGTTGTTGCACTAGGTTAGATCAACCACAGGTGGCACGCGTGTCAGCCTGCGCACTTGTTTGCTCTGATTTGCACTGTTCTTCACTGTTGTGCAATATGTGTTACTGTTTCTTAATAAAAGGTACAGACTACCTGTGCGAGTGTACATCTTTCCAACGCATGCCTCCCTCATCCACCACAGCTACTTCTACAGCTTGGGAGGCACCAGGTGTGGCTGACACATCCTGCTTGTCCAAGGAGAAAGCGGGGTTACTTACCTGTAACAGGAGTTCTCCGTGGACAGCAGGATAAGTCAGCCACATGATCCCGCCCTCCTTCCCCTGTATGAGGCAGGCCTGCTCCCTAACCTTATGCCTCACGGCATAGCTAAGCACTCACTGATCTGGCTAGGGGCGGGCTGGGGAGGTGGGGCCACTCGCACATGCTCAGAAACTCTGAGCTCTAGAGAGCACTTCCGTCACGGCGCCGTCGGATGACGTCACCATCAGGTGTGGCTGACTTATCCTGCTGTCCACGGAGAACTCCTGTTACAGGTAAGTAACCCCGCTTTACTGGCTGAAAGTGAAGACGATTTAAAACATTTGCTCCTTTACCGCTGTTTAGTAAACATAGTAACATATAGTAACATACTGTAGTAAATGACGGCAGATAAAGACCGGTATGGTTCATCTAGTCTGCCCAGTAAGATGGCAAGAGTACTGTAGGTGCACTACTACTACTACTACTATTTAGCACTTATATAGCGCCGAGCACGCACTGCTGTACAGGTATGACATGCATATAAAGATATACATATAATAGACAGTCCCTGCTCATCAGAGTCGAGCTCATCCGAGCTTACAATCTAATACTCATCCGAGTTTACAATCTAAAACAACAATACAAGGCGATAGTCAGTTCGGTGAAAAACATAATAAGGTCTGTGTAATTCAGTCATGGGAGATTGATGGGAATCGGGTTAGGATAAGGGTGGAGGTCTGGATATGAAGGCAACAGTGAAGAGGTGTCTTTGTTTAGGGGTGAGCCCACCACTCCATGTAGGACACCCCTATTTTTTAAGAAATTAGATGGTCCAGTTTATTTTGATTTTATCCTGTTGCTGTAAAGGGATCCACTCTGTCTCTCCCATGCCATTTTGAATTCCGTCACTGTGTTTGCCCCCACCACTTCCATTGGGAGGGCATTCCAAGCATCCACCACCCAACATACCCTTAGTATACCCCTTAGTATACTTTATTTTAAAATGTATATGATACCCCTCTAAAATCCCAGATGGCTTCCAAACATACACATGCAATTTAGTAAAACAGATATTACAATAAAACAAACATAATAATAAACATTAAATATGATTAATTAAAAGCCACTTACACAGCCCTCCAATCAAACTATCACATCAGATTTATTTTGCTATGACCAGATTATTGATGAGAAGGGAAGATACAAAATGCGAAAACCAATCCTGGGAACCATGCATTCAAAGGCTGGATTGAACTGTGCTGAACAAGCCAAATTACTACAGTACAGATCCCTACGTACAAATACCATGGGGTATGTTTACTAAACCACGGTAGAATCACCGGTGGTAAGGGCAGCGTTAAGATGCCTGAAGCCATATAAGGCAGTGGGTGGGTAGGTACATGCTGGCGTTAGGTTGCCTTGGGCCATTTAACGTGAGGACCAAGACAGGACCAAGTGCAGTAAGGTGACAAGATGTCCTAAGGAGAGATAAAGCATCTTAAGATGTGATATGGTGCCCTAACATGAGATAAGGTGTCCTATGATGTGATAAGGTGCCCTAGCATGAGATAACCAAAACAAAAAGTAGAGAAGTGTAAAAAATATATTTAAGAGCTGACGTGTATGTAATAATGTCGGAAATATAGCCTATAGGCTATATTTCCGACATTATTACATACACGTCAGCTCTTAAATATATTTTTTACACTTCTCTACTTTTTGTTTTGGTGATTTATAGTGTAGAGTTTTTTTGGTTAGGTTGATATTTGGTCTAGCATGAGATAAGGCATCTTAAGATGTGATAAGGTGCCCTAATAGAAGATAAGGTGCCTTAACATGAGACAAGGAGTCCTATGGAGAAACATGGTGCCCTAAGGTGGAAAGCATGCACCTTAAGGCAGGAAAAGAGCTGTAACCCAAATGCTGGATAGAGCAACAAGGAATGTCAATGTACAGGTGATGGAAGGAAGAACAGGTGGGAGTTGATGGACCTGCCATATTGGTGGGCACTGTATGTGGTAGCCAGTAAAGAGGATGAGCATGTGGGAGGCAACTGTATCGATGCACAGGGTGGTGCCAATGTAAAGTACTGCAATGACAATGTGTGGCATAGGATGGGGAAGATATGTCCCCCAATGGGGGCAGAAGCGGCAGGATGTTTGCAGTGACAGGAGGACAGAGGTGGTTGCGTGGAGATCAGGCACAGGAGAGGCAAACATGAAGAGCCGTAATGCAGAAAAGTGTATCAGTGTAGGTCATGGAGCAGCAGCCTGCACAAGAAGACAGGACTGTACACACAGCTGACAGAAGCAGATAGATGGGCTGAAGGATGGATGGTGGCTGAGGAGAGGGTGGTATGGGCTAGCAGCACCGATCTGCAAAGCCCTGACTGTTACAGGCATGAAAATGATCTGAGTAGCACAGTCACAAAAAGAACAGGAAGGAACTGAACCCCTGTCCCTTGCTTAAGGAGACTTTGCACTAACCAGTAGGCTACACTCCACACCTCTCTGCATAGCAATGGCTGGATACAAAGAGACTGCAGGTCACCATCTATAATGTCTGCTGTGTGTGCCAGCATAGAGTAGCCCCACCAGTACCCATGATGGAGCGCACATGCAGAACAGCAGTCTACAGCTGGTCACTGAATGGAGAATGCATTTATCCATCACCTCAGCTCAGTAAGAGGCACTGACAAAGTGTGATTCGAGCACAGAGCAGCTACAATCCATGCTACTGAGCTACTGAGCAATTTCTGTGGTCACCCTGAGTGTGAGAATGAGCACCCAGCACCAGGTCCCCAGTACCTGCAGTGCTAGAAATGGTCTCTGCTGCCTGTACTGTAGATCCCCATCACCACCATTTATTGTCTGCAGTGTGATATGCTAGTCACCTTGTGTCCTGCAGCATGTGCCAGTCACCTCCCGCCCTGTTGGACAAGGATCTACCTAAAACAGTGCATGTCAATACCCACCGTTACAATGCTGATGTCATGAAGGCCAACTACTGGGGAGGGAGCGTGTCTAGACATGCATGGGGTTATTACTAGGATTTTGCTGGCCCTACCAGTACCAGTGGGAATAGGCCTGGAGCACCTCACAGCCCAACCACCTAGGTCTAACATTCACCTACAGCAAGCACAGTCAGACTGCACCTGCTGCCTACCACTGGGTTTCCCAGACATGCACATACCAACTGCGGACAGTCTGCTGGTCAGTACACATTGCACATGCACAAAACAATCATGGACACCCAGCAGATGGTTCAGTGATCGGGCCTCCAGGACAGAAAATCCACCCACCACACTAGAGCTAGACACTATATAGTGCTATGGATACATAGCCATGAGAGTGCCCTCCCAGTATGACATGTTGTGGCCACCTGGTCCATGCAGGTGGACGTTGGGCACGACAATGTTCCAGCCATTGCCCTACCACCGATGCAGACACATCCTGGCCAATTCACCTTGTTCAGGCTATACCCACAATACTTTGCTCCTCATCATGCACATGCACATCATGCACATGATCATGCAAGGATCTGTCCTTAGTCCGATTCTTTCTTAGTGATATTGCGGAAGGGCTCTCAGGTAAGGCTTGCCTCTTTGCAGATGATACCAAAATCTGCAATAGAGTAGACACCCAGGAAGGTGTAGAAAACATGAGGAGGGATCTAGCTAAGCTTCAAGAATGGTTTAGAATTTGGCAGCTGGGATTTAATGTTAAAAAATGCAAGGTCATGCATTTGGGCTGCAGCAATCCAAGGGAGCAATACAGTAAAGGGGGTGAAGTACTTCTGTCCACAAAAGAAGAGCGGGACCTAGGCATGGTTGTGTCTGATGATTTTAAGTAGCTAAACAGATAGAAAAGGCAATGGCAAAAGCTAGAAGGATGCTTGGGTGCAAAGGGAGAGGAAAGGCCAGCAGAAGAAAAGAGGTGATAGTGCCTCTATATAAGTCTTTGGTGCGACCTCATTTGGAGTATTGTGTGCAGTTCTGGAGACCGCACCTTCATAAGGATATAAACAGGTTGGAGTCGGTGCAGAGGGTTGCTACTAAAATGGTTAGTGGTCTTCATTATAAAGCATTTGAGGACAGACTTAAGGATCTTAATATGTACACCTAAGAGGTGATATGATTGAGCCGTTTAAATACCTCCGTGGCATAAATGCACAGGAGGAGACCCTTTTTAGATTGAAAGCAAGCTATGTTACGAGGGGACATAGGATGAGAGTGAAAGGGGATAGACTCAGGAGTAATATGTGGAAATATCTCTTTATAGAAAGAGAGATAGATGCATAGAATAGTCTCCCAATGGAAGTGGTAGAGATGAGGTCAGTATATGAATTCAAAAAAGCATGGGACAAACACAGAGTATCTCTTAAGGAATAAAAGGGACTGTTGTAGTGGTTGATATGGAAGGGCAGACTTAATAGACCATGTGGTCTTTTTCTGCTGTCATGTTTCCATGTATCTATTTGTGTCCCGCTCCATCTTTGGACACCAGCTGATTGCCTGATCGGGAGCCGGAAGAGAGTCCCCTCCCCCAACCCAGCTGATCGGTGTCATTCAAACCGCGGCGCCAAAGGGCGGTTTGTTTCCCGCTCCATCTTTGGACACCAGCTGATTGCCTGATCGGGAGCCAGAAGAATATCCCCTCCCCCAACCCAGCTGATCGGCATCATTCAAACCACAGTGCCAAAGGGCATGCCCGTGCCTGGCGGGCCATGCCAAAGGGACCTTTGGCGTGGGACCTTAGCCGCTTCCAGCGACATCAACTCATCTGGTATGCAGGACAAGCTGAACTGTGTTCTCTCTACTTTGTGACTTTCTTCTGCTCCCTAACCTCATGATTCTGTATGCTCCCAACCCTATATTTGATTCTATAATTATATTTGATTTGCCCTTCTTGTCTCTCTTGTACTCTGCTCCTCCTTTCCTCCTCATATCAGGTACATTACTCCCAAGTCTTGTAATGTTATAATGAGGCCTTTACATAATCTAGCGCACCTTATCTATGTCTTCCCTATTTCTGGTCTCCCTAGACATCCTTCTCGCTCTCTTAGGTCTCCTGCGCTCCCTAATTATTTCTCTCATGTTAGGTCTAGGCCTTCTCGCAACTTATCCAACCTTGTTCAGATTCCTCTTCTCTCCCCGTCTGCCCTCCCCTTCTCTTGTGCCTTATGGAACGTTCATTCTATCTCTAATAAACTTGCTTTTGTACATGACCTTTTTATTTCCCGCTCATTTCACCTCTTTGCCTTAACTGAGACCTGGCTTTTTTCTGATGACACTGCATCCATTGCCGCTCTTTGTCATGGTGGCTATAAGTTTTCCCAGACTCCTCCTCCCACTGGGCGCGGTGGGGGTACTGGGTTTCTGTTGTCTCCCTCTTGTCACTTCCAGACCCTCATGCCACCTCACTCCCATTCCCCTCTCTCCTTTGAATTGCACTCCATCCGCCTCTTCTCTCCTCTTCCACTCCGAGTCACTGTTATCTATCGTCCTCCTGACATTTCCGTCTCTACTTTTCTTTCTGATTTTGATTCTTGGCTTTCTACCTTTCTTCACCCTTCCTTCGCCACTCTTATTCATGGTGACTTTAACATTCATGTTGACAGCCCCTCTGATCCCCCTGCTTTAAAGCTTCTCTCCCTTACCTCCTCACATAACCTTCAACTCTGTTCCACTGCCCCCACTCACCAACATGGTCACTGCCTTGACTTAATTTTCTTCTCTTAATGCTCACCCTCCAATTTCTGTAACTCTGTCCTTCCCTTATCTGACCACCACCTTTTAAGCCTCACTATTCATCATTCCCCACCCCAGCCTCACCTGTCTGCTCTAACCTATATAGAAACCTTCTTGCCATTGATCCTTTAGCTCTATTTCCTCATCACTTTCATCCACTCTGCTTTCTAAATCTATTGATGAGGCTGTGGCCTCTTATAGCACTGCACTCTCCTCTACCCTTGATACTCTTGCCCCACTCATCCCCCATACTGTTAGGCGTTCCTCTCCTCAGCCCTGGCTCTCCCCTACTGTCCGCTTTCTGCGCTCTTGTGCCCACTCTGCTGAGCGTGCCTGGCTCAAATCCTGCTCTTATCCTGACTTTCTCCACTTTAAATTCATGTTCTTCTCCTTCCAATCAGCCATTGCGCTTTTCAAACAAATTTACTTCCTCCATCTGACTAACTCTCTTTCCTCTAATCCTCATCGTCTCTTTAGCACACTCAATTCTCTCCTCAGTGTGCCTCCACCCCTGATTCCTCCCTCCCTTCCTGCCCAAACCTTAGCTGACTACTTCCATGACAAAATCCACACAATCACCCTCCAGTTCCCCTCCTCCCCCTCTTCCCCCCTATTTCCCAATTCTCCCCTCCCCAAACTTCTTCCACCCTTTCTTCGTTCCCTATGGTCTCTGATGAGGAAACGTCGCTCCTTCTCTCTTCCTCCAAACCTACTACCTGCTCATCTGACCCCTTCCCCACCCACCTCCTTAGCTCCATCTTTTCAAATATCATCCCTTCTACTTCTCATATTCTTAACCTCTCTCTCTCCACTGCAATTTTCCCTTCTGACTTCAAGCACGATGTGATTACACCCCTCCTCAAAAAACCCTCACTTGATCCCACCTGTCCTTCTAACTATCGACCCATCTCTCTCCTTCCTTTTGTCTCTAAACTACTTGAGCGTGCAATCTATCACCGTTGTCTTGATATCCTCTCCTCTCATATCCTCTTGGATCCTTTACAATCCGGTTTCCGTCCCCTACACTCCACTGAAACTGCTCTTACTGAGGTCTCTAATGATTTGTTCTTGGCAAAGTCCAAAGGCTTTTACTCTGTCCTCATTCTTCTTGATCTTTCTGCTGCCTTCGACACTGTTGATCATAACCTTCTTCTTATCACCCTGTCCTCATTTGGATTCAAAGACTCTGTACTTTCTTGGTTCTCCTCCTATCTATCCCATCGTTCTTTCAGTGTGTGCTTCGATGGCTCCTCCTCCTCTTCAACTCCACTACCTGTAGGTGTTCCTCAGGGTTCAGTCTTAGGTCCACTCCTCTTCTCTCTATATACCCAATCCCTTGGCACCCTTATCTCTTCCCATGGCTTTCACTATCATCTCTACGCTGACGACTCTCAAATCTATCTTTCTGCACCTGTTATTTCTCCTGAAATCCAGTCTAAGATCTCACTCTGCCTCTCTGACATGGCTACCTGGATGTCCCACCGCCGCTTAAAACGGTAGCTTCATTGCATGTCCCCTAGTCTTTCTATATTCTGATAACGTAAACAATCGATCTACGTTTACCCGTTCCACTCCGTTCATTAATTTATAGACTTCTATCATATCTCCCCTCAGCCGTCTCTTTTCCAGGTTAAAGAGCACTAACCTTTTTAGCCTTTCTTCATAGGAGTATCCTTCAATCCCCTTCACCATTTTGGTGGCTCTTCTCTGAACCTTTTCTGATAACGCTATATCCTTTTTAAGATACAGCGACCAGAATTGCACACAATATTCAAGGTGCAGTCTCACCATGGAACGATATAGAGGCATTATAATAACTTTTGTTTTATTTTCCATTCCTTTCCTTATGATACCTATCATTCTGTTTGCTCTCTTGGCTGCCGCTGCACACTGAGCTGAGGGTTTTAACATGTTATCCACAATGGCGCCTAAATCTTTTTCCTGGGTGGTGGTTCCTAATGTGGAACCTTGCATCGTGTAACCATAGTTTGGGTTGTTCTTCCCTAGGTGCATAACTTTGCACTTGTCCACATTAAATTTCATCTGCCATTTGGATGCCCAGTCTTCCAATTTATCAAGATCCTCTTGCAATTTTCCACAATACTTTTGGGTTTTAACAACTTCAAATAGTTTTGTGTCATCTGCAAATTTGATAACCTCACTCGTTATTCCACTTTCCAGGTCATTTATGAATATGTCAAAAAGCAGCGGACCCAGCAAAGATCCCTGGGGTACACCACTATTCACCTTTCTCCATTGGGAAAATTGGCCATTTAGCCCTACCCTCGGCTTTCTATCTTTTAACCACTTTCTGATCCACAGTAGTACACTGCCTCCTATCCCATGACTCTAGTTTTGCCAAACGTCTCTGATGAGGGACCTTGTCAAAGGCTTCCTGAAAGTCCAGATACACTATATCAACCGACTCACCTTTGTCCACCTATTTATTCACACCTTCAAAAAACATAACAGATTAGTAAGACAAGATCTTCCTTGTCTAAAGCCATGTTGGCTGTCTCCCATTAGGCCATGACTATCTACATGCTGAGTAATTTTATTCTTTATGATGGTTTATACTATTTTTCCCGGTACTGACGTCAGACTCACCGGTCTGTAGTTTCCCGGATCACCCCTGGAACCCTTTCTAAAAATTGGTGTTATATTAGCGATCCTCCAATCTTCAGGTATTAGAGATGATTTTAATGATAGTTCACAGATTACTAATAGCAAGTCTGCAATCTCATATTTCAGTTCTTCCAACACCCTTGGATGTTTACCATCCGGCCCAGGTGATTTGCTACTCTTCAGTTTATCTAATAGTTGTAATACATCTTCCCGATGTATTGATATTTCCTTCAATTCTTCTGCACCTTTAAATACCACTTCAGTCATGGGTAACATCCCTACATCTTCCTCAGTAAAGACTGAAGCAAAGAATTCATTCAGTCTCTCTGCTATCGCCTTGTCGCCTTTTAGTGCCCCTTTAACCCCTCTATCATCTAATGGACCAACTGACTCTCTCACATGTGTTTTGCTACGAATGTACTTGAAAAAGTCTTTATTTCGCATTTTTGCTTCCGCAGCAAGCTTCTTCTCAAATTCTCTCTTTGCCTGCCTTATCAATGCCTTGCATTTGACTTGCCAGTGTTTGTGCTGTTTCCAGGTTTCATCATTTGGCTCTTTTTTCCATTTCCTGAAACATGCTTTTTTGGCAACAACAGCCTCTCTGACCTCACCTTTAAACCATGCTGGCAGTTTTTTGGACTTCCTTCCACTTTTCTTAAAGCATGGAATACATCTGGTCTGGGCTTCCAAGATAGCATTTTTCGTTTTTCGTTCCTGTCTTGCCCTATCTTGATCTCTCTATCTACATTTGCTTACTTTGCCCTGTAAATTTTGTTATTTGTATTATGTAACTTATTTTGTTTTCTGTCTTATTAGATTGTGAGCTCTGATGAGCAGGGATTGTCTCTCTTGTATGTTTGTACAGCACTTCGTATGTTGCGGCGCTTTATATGTGTTTCATAATAATAATAATAATAATATTTGCAGGCTAACGCTGGAAACAGCTTAGGCACTACGAGGCTCAGTGAGATGTAGAAAGCCACAAAACAATGGATAAATACACACACATACACACACCATATAGACACACTGTACAAAAACGGGGATGGTTGGCTTTCCTGCCTGCCATTCTGGTCACAATCTCAACTCAGGTGCGTTAGGATTTCTGGCATTAAGGTGCTGTCATTAAGGGAGCAGGCCTTGTTTCTGCCCACTCCCCACCCTCCTGCTGCCGGTACCTTTGACACATGCTAAAGTGGCATTCATGCCCGCTAACGGCACATTAGCGGGTATTAACAGCACACTTGCTCCTTTAGCACGGTTTATTTATTTATTTAACTGTATTTATATCCCGCTTTTCACTGGGTCAAAGCGGCCCAACATCAAAAAAAGGGGGGGGGGACAGTAATCAATCCTAGGGTGGAGGGGCTGTCACCGTGGAGGCCAACATTAATGATCTGGACAGACATTAAAGACTTAAACAATGGGCATCAGTCTCTTAGTAGGTAGATCTGTGGGTATGTTAGGGGGTCTGGAGGGGTAGTCATTGATGGATGTCTGTTTCTGGTCTGAGGTATTCCTAGAATAGGATGGTTTTTAGTTGTTTTCTGAATGTTGAAGGATCTCTGTTGTTTCTGATTTGACTTGGTAGGGCGTTCCAGAGGGATGGTGCGTATAGTTCGAAGGCTCTGTTGCAGGTCCGTTGATTGTATTTGGTTCGTTCGTGGGGAATGGTGAGGGTGTTGCTGGTGGTTTGTCTGGTTGTTCTGTTGTGGATGGGTTGGGGCAGTAGAGTGCGGAGCTGGGTAGTCTCTGTTTGATAGAGGGCTTTGTGGATAAGTAAGGCTGATTTGTATTTGATTCTTGCTTCGAGAGGGAGTATGTGCAGTTCCCTCAGGACTGGGGTGATGTGGTCTTGTTTTTTTGCTTTCTGGATAATTCTTGCTGTGATATTTAAGGCAGTTTGTAGTGGGTTGATGTGGGTGGTGGGTAGTCCGTGATAGATTATATTGCAGTAGTCCAGGTGGGGGAGCGTCATAGCTTGCATGACTGTCCTGAAGTCCTGTGGATCAATGAGAGGCCTGAGGCATTGTACTGTTTTTGCCTTGTGGAATATTATTCCGGTAGTCTTTTTGATCTGTTGCTTGAGTGTGAGCGCTTGGTCTATGATGATTCCTAAGTATTTTATGTGTGATTGTATTTTTATTTGTGTGGTTCCTAAGTTGATGTGTGGTGGTGGTGGTGTGAAGTTTGGGTCCTTGGTTACTATGAGGGCTTCTGTTTTTTTTTATGTTGATGGATAGGTTGTTCCTTTGTAGCCAGCTGGAGACTTCTATGAAGCAGTCTGATAGGTGATTGTTTGTTGGGTTGGTGGTTGTGATTGGTCCATAGAGCATTATGTCATCTGCATAGATGTGGTAGTTGATGTTATGAACATGTATGATCAGGCAGAGTGGTTGCATGTAGATGTTGAAGAGCATGGAGGATAGTGTGGATCCTTGGGGTACTCCTTGGTGTTGCTAAAAGGGGGGGGGGAGGTTGCTATGCTTGTGCAGATCAGTTGTTGTCTATTGGTCAGGTAGGAGTGGAACCAGTGAAGTACGACATTTTTTATGCCAATTTCTTGGAGCCTGTGTAGGAGAATGTTGTGGGAGATGGTGTCAAAGGCTGCGGATATGTCCAGGAAGATCATAGTGTATCCACAGTGCTTGGTCTGTGTGCCCTTGATGAGGGTGTTCATTAGTGAAGTCATGAGGGTCTCGACTCCGTGGAATGGATGGAAACCATGTTGTTGCGTGTCTAGTATATTGTTGGTATCCAGGTGGTCTTAAAGTTGTTGTTGAACTATCTTCTCAATGATTTTGGCAGTGAATGTAAGACTTGCTATAGGCCTGAAGGAGGCGGGGTCAAGGGGTCCAAGTTGTGTTTTTTTAGGGTTGGGCGGATGATGGAGGTTTTGAGGATGTCTGGCATGTGTCCTTGCCTGAGGGATTCATTAACAAGGTGGGTTAGGGGTGTGCTTATGTCCTCCTTCGATTTCTTTATCTATTCTGAAGGGCAGGGATCTAGTGGAGAGGTGGTAGTGTTTAGGCAGGAGATGGTGGATTCTATTTTTTCTTTGGTGATTGTTTCGAATGTGCTCCAGTCTGTGTCTATGGAAGTAGGGCGGGTTGTTGTCTCTGCAGTCAGTTGTGGATTTTGTGGTTGTTGAAGCTGCTTATATTGGCGTGCTAATAGTTCTGGCAGGATGTTTGGTAGCTGGTTGGAGTGGTTGGGTGCTTTTGTTAGCTTCTTGACAATCTCGAAGAGCTCACATGGTTTGTTTATTGAGGTGTTTATGATCTTCGAATGGTAGGTCCTTTTTGCTTTGTTTCTGTGTGGTAAGCGTCTAGTTCACTCATGTATTTTACTCTATCATCCTCTTTTTTGGTCTTTCTCCATTTTCTCTCTGCTCTTCTGAGTCGGGTCTTTAGTCTCCGTAGGTTGGGGGTGAACCATCGGGCTTTTGTTGAGGTATGTCTGGTTTTGGTGCATTTTGCTGTTGCATAGGATGCAGAGGAGATCGTAGTATTCCAGTTGTGGATTAGGTCATCGATATTGATGGAGCTTGTTTGGAATTTAGGTAGTATTTTCGCCAGGAAATCCTCTTTGATGAATGGTTTAAACCTTCTTGTATGTTGTTTGTTTTCTTTAATAAACATACCCCCATGTTAACAGAATGCCTAGCCTCAATCACATACTCAGAACACAGACCCTCACCAAGTACAGAATAAGTGACCACAACCTAAAGTAAAAATAAAAATATGTAGACAAAAATTAAACTAAAACCCCATGAAGCCAGAGACCATAAGAGGAGCCACACCAGAGAAATAAAAGAAATACAATTCCCCATAGTGTGTCAAATAAATATTGTACAAAGTTCAATCACAAAATTGAAAATAAATTATTTTTTCTACCTTTGTTGTCTGACCATTTATTTTCTGATAATTTATTCTCTGATCAAGGATTTTGTTTTCTTCTGTCTTCTCTTAGCTTTCTTTCTATGGTCTCTAGTCCATCTGCCATTTCTTGTCTCTCCTTTTGTTTTCTTCACTTCCTTCCATCTTGTATATTGATTTTTTCCTTTCAGCTTTCTTACATTAATTTCTCTCTCTTCCCACCCAGATTTCATTCCTTACTATCCAGTTCTCAATCTCCCTGTTTTTTATACCATCTACCTACCACTTTCAAACTTTACCCTAGTCCTTCCATTCCTCAGCTCTTCTTTTGAGGTCCATTATTCCCTAGTCTTTTGCTCACTCTCTCTTCCCCTCCATGTCTAAAATCTCTCAATCCCCATCCAGTATGTGTGTGTCTCTCTCTGTCTCTCTCTCTTTCCTTCCAAGTCTGCCCTCTCCCTTCCTATACCCCTGCAACCAGCATCTACCACATTTCCATACCATATGATTCCCCCCCCCCCATTTCTCCCATGTCCAGCATCTCTCCATCTCTTTCTCAACCTATTTACCCCATGTCCATCTTCTCCCATCTCTCTCCCTATTACCCCCATGTCCTGCATTTTCTTCTCCCCTTATTATCCTGTGTCCAGCATCTCACCTCTGTCCCCCCTCCCCAAGTCCAGCATTTTCCCATAGTCTCTCTATATCCCACTGGCCAACAACACCACTCCATCTCCCCTCCTCGCTTCTCCCTATGTCCCTTTCCATGTCCATAATCTCTATCTCCCTAGCCCCCGACCTCAATCTTATCCACACTGCCTTCCTATTCCCCTCCTGCACCCAGCATCTCCCTTCTGACTCCCTGTGCCCATCCACATCCACCTCCCAATGGCCCCTCATGTCCCCTCCCCCTTCAATGCCTCCTCCATGTTTGTACTAGGGGCAGAACCTGCCCAGGGAGCAGTGCAAGCAGTGATCCCAGCATAGAGAGGCAGGGCACAATTGGCTTTGCACAGCCCCTGCCTGCAGGACATGCTGCTCTCATGGGCAGGCTCTGCTTCTCTGAGCCTCGATCACTGCCTCCCACACCCTTCTGCCTATGGGAGCAGCATGTCCTGTGGGCAGGGGCTGTGCAAACCATAACTGTGGCCCAGAGAAACAGAGCCTGTCCGCAGGAGCAGACGTCAGAAAGGCACTGTCCCTGACCGCCCACCTCCACTCCCGATTCAGAGCCTGCCCATGGGACACAAGACTGTGAGAAGTGACTGTGGCCTCTCACAGACTTCTGACCAAGGGAGCAGCATGTCCTGCAGGCAGGCTCTCTACTGGGCCGATGGTGCACCACAGGTCATCCTGAATGGTGAGTCGGGGGCAGATGGCTAGTGACGGAACCCTCCTGACATCCGGGTCCCCCTCAGCGCTTACACAGCTTACTAGGTAGTGCCAACACTTGAGCAGCATCTGTCTTCATGGTTTCCCACTCCCTGTTGTCCAGCATTTATCCTCTTGTCCTTTCCTCCTGTTGTCTAGTATTTATCCTCCTGCCTCTTCCAGTTTTCCAGCATTTGTCCTCCTGTCCCTCCCCTCTGTTGACCAGCATTTATCCTCCTGCCCTCCCTTTGTCCAGCATTTGCCCTCCTGTCCCTCCTCCCCATTGTCCAGCATGTGCCCTCCTGTCCCTCCCCTCTGTTGCCCAGCATTTATCCTCTCCTCCTGCCCCACATGTCCAGCATTTGTCTCCCTCTCTTCCCTCCATTGTCAAACATTTGTCTTCCTGCCTCCCCCCATTGTTCAGCATTTGTCTCCCTTCTTTCCCCCTCCCGCCATTGTCCAACATTTGTCCTCATGCCTCCCTTCCTCGCTCCTCTCCTCCCCTCCCCTCCTCTCTCTTGTTGTCCTGGACAAGCTGCTGCCATGGCCGCCTCTGCCCCTCCCTCCCCGCCACTGCCCCAGATCAGAGGACACTAGAGCAGCGGCGGGGAGCTAAGTTGGCTGAAAGTAAAAGAAATTTGAAAAGCACAAGAATTTCAAGCCTCCGTCGGCTTGTAAACCCCTGCCGGTTCCACCCCTCTTTGATGCGAATAGCATCATCAGAGAATCATCAGAGAGGGGCTGAACCAGCAGGCGCTTACAAGCCGACGGAGACTTGAAACCTCAGCACTTTTCAAATTTCTTTTTCTTTTGGCCGATTAGCTCCCCGTTGCTGCCTAAGTGTCCTCAGATCTGGGGCAGCAGCAGAGAGGAGGGGTGGAAGTGTTGATTCTGCCGCTGCGAGTGGTGGACGGGGTAGCGGCAGCAGCTTGTCCTCTTTTTTTTTAAAATCTTTTCGAAGGCAGAATGAGGCAGTTTTGGGGAGATTTTTTGCCGCCCCCAAAACTTTGCTGCTGGAGGCAGCCACCTCACTCCACCTCATTATAGATCCGCCCCTGTTTGTTAGTGATATTGCAGAAGGTCTGTCCAGTAAGGTTTGTTACATAAGATAAGAACATAAGATATGCCATACTGGGTCAGACCAAGGTCCATAAAGCCCAGTATTCTGTTTCCAACAGTGGCCAATCTAGGTCATAAGTACCTAGCAGTTTCCCCAAGGGACACAGGTTCCACAATGCTTGTATTGGTTCAAGCATTGATATCCTGGGTCCCTTCTTAATAATGGTTTATGGACCTTTCCTCCAGGAACATGTCCAAACCTTTTTTAAACCCAGCTACACTAACAGCCTTTACTACATCCTACGGTAACAAATTCCAGAGTTTTATTACACGTTGAGTGAAAAAATATTTTCTTTTATTAGTCTTAAATAGTTTACCCTGTAGCTTCATTGCATGTCCCCTAGTCTTTCTATATTCTGATAAGGTAAACAATCGATCTACGTTTACCCGTTCCAATACGTTCATTAATTTATAGACTTCTATCATATCTCCCCTCAGCCGTCTCTTTTCCAGGTTAAAGAGCCCTCACTTTTTTAGCCTTTCTTCATAGGAGAATCCTTCCATCCCTTTTACCATTTTGGTGGCTCTTCTCTGAACCTTTTCTAAAATCGCTATGTCCTTTTTAAGATACGGCGACCAGAATTGCACACAATATTCAAGGTGCGGTCTCACCATGGAACGATATAGAGGCATTATAATATCTTTTGTTTTATTTTCCATTCCTTTCCTTATCATACCTAGCATTCTATTTGCTCTCTTGGCCGCTGCTGCACACTGGGCCGAGGGTTTTAACATGGTATCCACAATGACGCCTAAATCATTTTCCTGGGTGGTGGTTCCTAATGTGGAACCTTGCATCGTGTAACCATAGTTTGGGTTGTTCTTCCCAAGGTGCATAACTTTGCACTTGTCCACATTAAATTTCATCTGCCATATTGATGCCCAGTCTTCCAATTTATCAAGATCCTCTTGCAATTTTCCACAATCCTCTTGGGTTTTAACAACTTTAAATAGTTTTGTGTCATCTGAAAATTTGATAACCTCACTCGTTATTCCACTTTCCAGGTCATTTATGAATATGTCAAAAAGCAGCAGACCCAGCACAGATCCCTGGGGTACACCACTATTCTCCTTTCTCCATTGGGAAAATTGGCCATTTAGCCCTACCCTCTGCTTTCTATCTTTTAACCAGTTCCTGATCCACAATAGTACACTGCCTCCTATCCCATGACTCTTTAGTTTTGCCAAAAGTCTCTCATGAGGGACCTTGTCAAAGGCTTTCTGAAAGTCCAGATACACAATATCAACCGACTCACCTTTGTCCACCTGATTATTCACTCCTTAAAAAAAACATAACAGATTAGTAAGACAAGATCTTCCTTGTCTAAAGCCATGTTGGCTGTCTCCCATTAGGTCATGACTATCTACATTCTGAGTAATTTTATTCTTTATGATGGTTTCTACCATTTTTCCCGGTACTGACGTCAGGCTCACCGGTCTGTAGTTTCCTGGATCACCCCTGGAACCCTTTTTAAAAATTGATGTTACATTGGCGATCCTCCAATCTTCAGGTATTAGAGATGATTTTAATGATAGCAGATCTGCTATTAGCAATCTGTGAACTATCTCATATTTCAGTTCTTTCAACACCCTTGGATGTATACCATCCGGCCCAGGTGATTTGCTACTCTTCAGTTTATCTAATAGTTGTAATACATCTTCCCGATGTATCGATATTTCCTTCAATTCTTCCGCACCTTTAAATACCACTTCAGTCATGGGTAACATCCCTACATCTTCCTCAGTAAAGACTGAAGCAAAGAATTCATTCAGTCTCTCCGCTATCGCCTTGTCGCCTCTTAGTGCTCCTTTAACCCCTTTGTTTGTTTGCGGATGATACCAAAATCTGCAATAGAGTAGACACCCAGGAAGGAATAGATAACATAAGGAGGGATCTAGCTAAGCTTGAGGAATGGTCAAGAGTTTGGCAGATGAGCTTTAATGCTAAAAAATGCAGGGTGGATGATCTTGAAGTGGCTAAACAGGTGGAAGGATGCTGGGGCTCATAGGGAGAGGAATGATCAGCAGAAAAAAGGTGGTGATGGTGCCTCTGTATAAGTCTTTGGTGTGAACTCATTTGGAGTATTATGTGCAATTCTGGAGACCGCACCTTCAAAAGAATATAAAGAGGATGGTGTCGGTGCAGAGGGTGATTACTAAAATGGTTAGTGGTCTTCATTATAAAGCATATGAGGACAGACTTAAATATTTTAATATGTATGCGTTAAAGGAAAGGCGGGATAGAGGAGATATGATAACGATGTTTAAATACCTCCGTGGCATAAATGCACAAGAGGAGAGCCTCTTTTAATTGAAAGCAAGCTCCGCTATGAAGGGACATAGGATGAGGGTGAAAGAGGATAAACTCATGAATACTATTCAGAAATACTTCTTTCTGGAAAGAGTGGTAGATATGTGGAATAGTCTCCCAGTGGGGGAAGTAGAGATGAGAACAATATCTGAATTCAAAAAAAGCATGAGACCAACACAGAAGATCTCTAAAGGAAAAAGGGGACGGTTGTAGTTGATATGGAAAGGCAGACTAGATGGACCATGTGGTCTTTTTTGCTAGCGTGTTTCTCTGTTTCTTAGTGCTTGTTCCTGCTTTCCCACCAGTAGCTACCAGGCTCACTGGAAATTTCTTCTTACCACCTTTTGCAAACTTATTTCAAACAAATAAAATAATTAATCATATAGCTTTGAGAAGGTTTCCACCTTGCAGTCTCCTCAAAGGTCTTTCCCCAGTAGACTACAAAAACTCCAAAATTTAAAATATTTAAGGCTCGATATTCAAAGGGATTAGCACTATTAGCTGAACTGCTCACCGTGTTAATCTCCCTAGCCAGGCTATTCAGCAGCACTAACACCGTTCGCGATGCTGACACAGCTGAATATCTGTGGGCGCCGCCACCGCACACCTGATGTTAACCAGTTAGCAAACCTGTGATAATCGGGCAGCAGCGATATTGAGCTGCTGCCTGATTATTGTTAAGTGGTGAAAGTCAGGTGCAGTAAAAGCTGCTGAATATAATCGGGCAGAAGCTGAATATCAGCGCTGCTCAATATGGGCAACCGAGGTATTAAATGCTGGAGCCCAGATGTGGCCCTGGCATTGAATATCTGGGTTTAAAGTTCAGTGGCAGTAGCTGGCCACTGTATATCGGGCCCTTAAGTTTCAGTACAATAAATCTGAACATTGTAAGAATACAATACATTTCTATAGCAATGCCCTCATTCACACTGAGACCAATGAACTAGCATTATTGCACAGATTAGCAGTGGAGGTTAACTGGTACAAGATAATGAACTGTACATTAATAAAAGTTCCTCAGTGCCCTCAATCAGCAGCATAGCACAAAAAGATAAGCTGCTTATCTTATTTCAAACAAATAAAAGAGTTAAGATCCCTTTAGGATTTTTATATTTTGAGAAGGATTCCACCTTGCAGTCTCCTCAAAGGTCTTTCTTCAAGGGACTATGGAGCACGTTTATTAAAGTGCCAAAAGTAGCACAAGACTGGTGTGCGAACGTTGCATGTATTTACTGCACCAGGGCATTGCGACCATGCTAGATGCAGGGGGTATGGCTGCAGTATGAAACTAGCATCATGCTAGTCGCATCACTAACGCGGTAGTAGTGAAAGTACAGCCGTAGCACATGTGCATAATGCGTGCAGTCGCAACAGATGCTGGAAAAAAGAAAGCTATAAACAAAATATTAGGGAAGCTGTGGGCTTCGGTTTCACTGAGGACAATGAGAAATATGCCCCAAGCACGCGTACAGAAAGGCATCTACTAGCCAGTTCAGAATGCAGAGGGATGACTGGGAATGACTGCACAGCTCAGAGCATTGGTGCTAAGTACATGCAAAGCAGCAAAGCAAACACATGCAGTGTGTATGTGCTGTATCCCTAACTGCTGGAGATAGGATGCAAACGTGGCATATGAAGATGCAGGAATCAGACAAGTTGTCCACAGTATCCAATATGGAAGACAGGGATATGAACACTCTTCACTCTGAGATGGGCATTTGGTGTGTGCGGGGATGTGCTCCAATGGCTCATTCCCATTTCCGATTATGGCTTGGGTATCAGCATAACTATTGTGGAGTTCTTTCCTCCTCTTGGGGGAAGAGGGGGTGTGCAAGGGATAGGAGGGTCTAGAGACCAAGCACAGAGAGCACACTTGCTCAGGACAGCATGTCGGGAGCACCATATAGAACATACCCTTGTACTCTGATCCCTATAGCAGGAGGCATGCCCATGCACTCTCCTACTAGAAAGGGCTCTGGAAGAACACCAGATAGAGATGGTGAATCTCAAACATAGAAACATAGAAAAATGATGACAGAAAAAGACCACATGGACTCTCTAGTCTGTCCTTCCATATCAATAACTACAAAAGTCCCCTTTTTTCCTTTAGAGATCCTCTGTGTTTGTCCCATGCTTTTTTGAATTCAGATACTGTCCTCATCTTTACCACCTCCACTGGGAGACTATTCCACAGATCCACCACTCTTTCCGTAAAGAAATATTTCCGCATATCACTCCTGAATCTATCCCCCTTCACCCTCATCCCATGTTCCCTTGTAGCAGAACTTGCTTTCAATTGAAAGAGGATCTCCCCCTGTACATTTATGCCACGGAGGTGTTTAAACATCTCAATCATATCAACTGTATCCCGCCTTTCCTCTAAGGTGTACATATTAAGATCCTTAAGTCTGTCCTCATATGCTTTATAATGAAGACCTCTAAGCATTTTAGTAGCCACCCTCTGTACTGGCTCCATCCTGTTTATATCCTTTTGAAGGTGCGGTCTCCAGAATTGCACACTATACTCCAAATGAGGTCGCACCAAAGACTTATACAGAGGCACTATCACCTCCTTTTTTCTGCTAGCCATTCCTCTCCGTATGCATCCAAGCATCCTTCTAGCTTTTGCCATCGCCTTTTCTACCTGTTTAGCTACTTTAAGATCATCAGACACAACCACGCCTAGGTCCCGCACTTCTTTAGTGGACAAAAGTACTTCACCCCCTATATTATATTGCTCCCTTGGATTGCTGCAGCCCAAATGCATGACCTTACATTTTTTAACATTAAATCCCAGCTGCCAAATTCTAGACCATTCTTCAAGCTTAGCTAGATCCCTCCTCATGTTATCTACATCTTCCTGGGTGTCTACTCTATTGCAGATTTTGGTATCAACCGCAAAGAGGCAAACCTTACCCGACAGCCCTTCCACTATATCACTAACAAAGATGTTAAAAAGAATCGGACCAAGGACAGATCCCTGGGGCACACCACTGGTAACATCCTTCTCCTCAGAGTGAGCTCCATTTACCTGTACTCTTTGTCGCCTCCCACCCAACCAATTTCTAACCCAAGCAGTAACTTTAGGGTCCATCCATAGGGTGCTCAGTTTGTTTATAAGTCGCCTGTGAGGAACAGTGTCAAAGGCTTTACTGAAATCTAAATACACCACATCAAGGGCTCTCCCTCGGACCAACTCCCTGGTCACCCGGTCAAAGAAATCAATCAGATTTGTCTGACAAGACCTGACTCTGGTGAATCCATGCTGCCTCGGATCCTGTAATCCGCTGGACTCCAGAAGCCTCACTATTTTCTCTTTCATCAGTGTTTCCAATAACCCTCAGACTAAGCACCCCAGGTGCTATGGAACCAACAACCCACTAAACCATTTTAGTACAATAGCTGCAAAGGATCCACCAGACTAACACTATATGGATTTCAGTGAACTCTGGTAGGACAAGATCCATGAGTCAGAGACATATTCTGATGTCTCTATAGAATGCATTCACTTAGAAGGTATGTCCACATAGGATGCTGAACTGATGGAAGAAACTCACCGTAACACATCCCAGCATAGTGATAGAATATCCCAAAATAGCAACAGGGGACTTGATTATTATAAGATCTGATCTGGAGAGAGGAGAGTGGCCAGTCTTGAATATTTGCATAAGGTGCTGACTATCAGCACTTCCAGGATAGCAGCAATATTCAGTCCGTTCTTCAGGTAGCTCTCCAGTATGACAGCCTTTTTACTGATAGCTATCCAGATAGTGGACTGAATATAACTGCTACCCAGACAATTCACTGCTTCACCCTTTCTCCACCCAAAGACCACCCTGGCACTATCTGAATAATGCTAAGGCAATTTGTAAGATGTTCAGTGGCACTATCTGGACCGTACCACTGAATATCACCAGCTAGCCCTGGTCAGCGGCAATTAGCCTGATAGCAAATGCTGATATCCAGATAAGTACCTCTGAATATTTATCTCAGCAATTTTAGGATTGTTGGTGATGAAGAAAGGAAAGGGAAATTGATGTAGCAATATGTGGAAAGATGCAATGTTATACTGGATAAATGGCGTATATACTGTATGACTGAGAGAGGAATCAGGATACTAGCTGAATGGTTCAGAGCATACACTAGCAAAAATTTAAAGGAAAGAGGGAGTGGTAGATGGAAATTGATGAAATTGAGCTGTTGTCCAACACTGTTAATGGTGAAAAACACACACCTATATCTCATAAAGCTACAAAGCAGTGATAACAAGAAGGCCAGGTATGAGGATATGCAAAGGGAAGACAAGGGAAGGAGAAATATCCAGAAGGCTATCCGCACAAATGTTCATAGTCTAGGGGAGGGTTTCTTGTCCCACTGCTAGTCAAATTTTTAGGATATCCATAATTAATCT
This sequence comes from Ichthyophis bannanicus, assembly GCA_033557465.1. Classification (NCBI taxonomy): domain Eukaryota; kingdom Metazoa; phylum Chordata; class Amphibia; order Gymnophiona; family Ichthyophiidae; genus Ichthyophis; species Ichthyophis bannanicus. The sequence continues at coordinate 1,785,788,703 of CM066031.1, read as the reverse complement.
AAAGTAAATTAAACTTTGCATATAGGTATATAAGCAAATTTATCATATGCATAGTCATTTTGAATATTCTGAAAACACAGCTTGGTGGCGTACCCCAGGAAAGGTTGGGGAGTACAGGTCTAGGAAATTCAATTCTAGATTTGCAAGCTCTAATAGCATAGGCAGATCTCTATATCAAGGTTGACATGGGAATGTGGTTCAATGAGTCTTATGACTGGAATATGACCTTTTCTGGCTGTAACCTTTCAGGAAAGACATGTAAGTAGAAAAAAGAGAGGGGTACCACTTAACACTTAACATAAGCAACTGCACCTTGAATATTGTGTGCAATTCTGGTTGCCATATCTTAAAAGTATATAGCAGAATTAGAAGACATAAGAAAGACAGAGAAGTACATGGATGAGACCTACAGGGATATAGTCCTGAAGTCCCACCTCCAGTCTGGCAGCATCCCTGTTGCCATGGAGGAGAGAGGTCACGTGACAGGAGAGCATCACCCTGGTGTGGCAGGACGTGATCCTGTAACTAGGACCTGTCCTCCAGGTGATGTAAAACCCTCTCACACTGAGGATGTTTCTCCAGGGCCATGTGCCCATGAGGGAAGGGTTAGGACAGCTGTTATAGTTGGTGATTCAATCATTAGGCATGTAGATAGCTGGGTGGTTGGTGGACGTGAGGATCGCCTGGAAACATGCCTGCCTGGTGCGAAGGTAGCGGACCTCACACACCGCCTAGATAAGATCTTAGATAGTGCTAGGGAGGAGCCTGCTGTCTTGGTACATGTCGGTACCAATGACATAGGAAAATGTGGTAGGGAGGTTCTGGAGGCTAAATTTAAGCTTTTAGGTAGGAAGTTCAAATCCAGAACTTCCAGGGTAGCGTTCTCCGAAATGCTTCCCGTTCCACGTGCAGGACCCAAAAGGCAGGCAGAGCTCCGGAGTCTCAATGCGTGGATGAGACAATGGTGCAAGGATGAGGGTTTTGGATTTGTTAGGAACTGGGGAACATTCTGGGGAAAGAAAGGGCTCTTCTGAAGGGACGGGCTTCACCTTAACCAGGATGGAACCAGACTGCTGGCATTAACCTTTAAAAAGGAGTTAGAGAAGCTTTTAAACTAGAAAAGAGGGGAAAGCCGACAGCCGCCCAATAGCACATGGTCCGGAAGAAGGTATCCTTGAAGGATACTACCAAAAGCAGTGAGGTTCCAAAAAAGAGTAAAGTAGCCCAAATGCCCTTGAGTATGGTGCAGACAGAGCGTAAAGATTCCAAATTACCCATGCCTACCAATAGCCACATTAATATTAATAAAATACAATCTCTAAAATGCTTGTATGCAAATGCTAGAAGTCTAAACAATAAGATGGGAGAGTTAGAATATATAGCACTAAATGACAGGTTAGATATGATTGCAATCTCAGAGACATGGTGGAAGGAGGATATCCAGTGGGACACTGTGATACCTGGATACAAACTATATCGTAATGATAGAACTGATCAAATTGGTGGAGGGGTTGCGCTCTATGTTAGAGAGGGCATCGAGTCAGAAAGGATTAAAGTTTTGCAGGAAACAAAATTTGCTGTAGAATCTCTATGGATTAAAATTCCATGTATGAAGGGGAAGGTGATGGCAGTGGGCGTGTACTATCGACCGCCTGGCCAGAATGAGCAAATGGATGATGAAATGCTCAAAGAAATCAAGGAAGCTAATAAAAGTTACAGCACAGTAATAATAATGGGTGATTTCAATTACCCCGGTATCAACTGGGTCAATGTCCTGGCAGGACATGCTTGGGAGATAAAGTTTCTAGATGAAATAAATGACTGCTTCTTGGAGCAGCTGGTTCATGAACCGACCAGAGGGGAAGACATACTGGACCTAATCCTTAGTGGAACACCAGATTTGGTGCAAGAAATAAGGGTATTGGGGCCACTTGGCAATAGTGATCATAGCATGATCGTGTTTGATTTAATTAGTGGAGGAGGGATAGTAAAGAAATCCACAGTACTACCTTTAACTTTCGAAAGGGAGACTATGATAAAATGAGGAATATAGTTAAGAAAAAACTAAAAGGAGCGGTTGCAAAGGTTAAAGACTTACATCAAGCTTGGGTGTTGTTTAAAAATACTATCCTGGTAGCCCAGACCAGCTGTATTCCACGCATTAAGAAAAGTGGAAGAAAGTCCAAAAAACTGCCAGTATGGTTTAAAGGTGAGGTCAGAGAGGCTGTTGCTGCCAAAAAAGCATCTTTCAGGAAATGGAAAAAAGAACCAAACGACGAAAACTAGAAACAGCACAAGCACTGGCAAGTTAAATGCAAAGCATTGATAAGGCAGGCAAAGCGAGAATTTGAGAAGGAACTTGCTATGGAAGCAAAAACACAAAATAAAGACTTTTTCAAGTACATTCGCAGCAAAAGGCCTGTGAGAGAGTCAATTGGACTGTTAGATGATAGAGGGGTAAAAGGGGCAGTAAGAGGAGACAAGGCTATAGCGGAGAGACTGAATGAATTCTTGGCTTCGGTCTTTATGTAGGGATGTAACCCAAGACTGAAGTGGTATTTAAAGGTGATACTGCAGAGGAATTGAGAGAAATATTGCTACACCGGGAAGATGTATTACAACTGTTTGATAAACTGAATAGTAGCAAATCACCTGGACCGGATGGTATACATCCAAGAGTGTTAAAAGAACTGAAATATGAGATTGCAGACCTTCTATTAGTAATCTGTGAACTTTCATTAAAATCATTTGTAATGTAATGCCAATTTTTATAGTTCAATATTGTTTCAAAAATAGGGTGGTTGCACAGAGGTGGTCCTTGATGTTACAGTTTGGGTGATATGTCAGATCATTGACGCTAACCCGATGATACTGAGACCACGCAGCTACTTGAAGAGAATAATTTAAGTTTATATAATATAAAATATTATCAGTCTAGAATCTGACTAAATTTACTTTCGAGTTGCTATACAGAGTTTATTGTACATTTTGGGTTATAACACTCTGTGATACAAAGACCGACATAGTGATTAATAGCATAGAAACATGAGAGCAGAAAAAGACCGCATGGCCTATCTAGTCTGCCCGTCCATATCAACTACAATAGTCCCCTTTTTTTCCTTTAGAGATCTGTTTGTCCCGTGCTTTTTTGAATTCAGCTACTGTACTCGTCTCTACTACCTCCACTGGGAGACTATTCCATGCATCTACCACTTTTCAGTGAAGATATATTTCCACATAGTACGCCTAAATCTATCCCCTTTTACCCTCATCTTCTGTCCCCTTGCTTGCTTTCAATTGAAAGAGGCTCACCTCTTGTGCATTTATGCCATGGAGGTATTTAAACATCTCAATCATATCTCCTCTATCCTACCTTTCCTCTAATGTATACTTATTAAGATCTTTAAATCTGTCCTCATATGCTTTGTAATGAAGACCACTAACCATAACTATGGTCTGTTGCATAAAATGGATCCTAATGTTGGCACACTTTAGTAAATATGGCCCATGGGCAAAGATATATAGAAGATTGCAATGAAGGCAGAAGTATTGTTGGTAGGAGATTTTAATCTGTTAGACCATCTGCAAAATCAATTAGAAGTAGAGACATCTTGAACTCCCTCCAAAGATATTTTCTTAGGCAACTGGTCATAGAAAATACAGTACAAGAGTCGGGGTAACAGTGGGCCTGATGCTTACAAACATGTGTTGGATTTTGGACCCCAGCGTATAGATGTGCTGGTACAGCATTGCAATGGATGCATTCTGGCATGCACCGCAGTGTCATTGCACTGTTGCAAAGTTGATATTGACATCATAGCATATATCAGGGGTGAGGTCACTGTTATGCAGTCAAGAACAAAGGGGTTATGTCAGGCTGCAGAGCGAGACCCAGGATGGTACCTGAGTGTCTTACACATCGTTTGCCTTGAGCCCTAAATATGCAGCTCTGGCGCATGTTGCATACACAAGGATTCTGTCAGCACATACAGCCTAGTAACACTGGGCCCAATTTTTGAAGCCCTGGGCTCATGCTACTCATGTAAAAGCCAGCCTTACTCATGTAAAACTGCCATAACTGTGTAAAGCGGATATTCAACAAGGCGGCTTGAATTCTTGAGGCCCAGCTACCCACACAGTACCAGGCACCAAAGCCTGGGGGCTCAGACTGTTCCGAAACCCGTGTGCACTGACATTGGACATCACTAACCACGTAGGCTTAAGCAACGGTTCCTGGTGCATATGACTGCTGATGGTGAGCGGTGAACTCGTGTAGTGGTGGAACATGCACAGTAGAATGAGGGGAGCGTGTGCAGGCCTGTACCCAAACTGTGCAGATGTAAAGTGATGCTGCACAGGCAGAGATTTCTTTTCTTTTTTTTCTTTTCTTTATTTAATACCGTGCTCTTTAGAATCAGTGCGGTTTTACATGTGTACTAACAGGTGTCATGTGGGCCATGCACATGGTGATACAGAGATGGCGATGCACCTGCTGTGCCCGGGTATGGCGGAGGATGTGACAGGTAGTGCATACCCAGCAACAGGCAGTAGCCCAGCACCCGAGAAGCAGGTACTGTGCCCCACGTGTACACAGACCTACCTGCGACTGATGGAGGAGGAGGTCTACCAGAGATACAGACTGGATGGGGCAATGATAACCAAGCTGTGCAGAATTCTCAGTGGGGATCTGGAGCTTTCCACATCCAGAAGCCAGGCCCTGCCAGTGGCCATGATGGTGACCACTGCTCTGGGATTTCTTGCAACTGGCAGCTTCCAGTATATGATTGGGGCAACTGTTGGGATCACGGAGTCTACTGCCAGTCACTGCATAGGAACCTTTACCAGGGCCCTGCTGCGAAGGATGCATCACCTCATAGCCTTCTTCCAGACACAACAGTTGTGGCAGGAGATCATGCAGGTATTCTACAATGTTGCTGGGTTCCCATTGGTGCTTGGATGTATAGACTGCACCTACATTGCACTGCAGGCACCACGGCTGGAGAAGGGGGCATACCGGAACAGATATGGTTACACATTGATGAGCATGCAGGTCATTGTGGATGCCAACGTGCACTTCATTGATGTGTGTGCCCGCTACCCGGGGTCCTGCCATGATGCATTTGTCCTCAACAGATGCATTTGTCCTGAGAGGCAACAGTTGAGGGTCAGCTTGGAGATGCATGGCTGCTAGGTGAGAGTGCACATGTATGAGCCCTAAGACAAGCCCAGAATGGACGTCTGCTGTAGTATGATGCTATGTGTAATGCAAACAGGCGGTGATATATGTATTTTGTATGTATCGCAACACATGAGCACCATTGTGTGCACATGCTCTTCTGTTCCACAGAGCCATGTGCACTGCAGGCCATAATAAACATTGTGGTGACAACCAGGGGAAGTCCTGTGGCTGAGAGCAGGCAGCACTACCACCATGTGGAATGTGGAAAGCAAGGCCGGCACCATGTAGCACAACCACATGGCACCAGTTCATGTAGGGCACACCCATGTCTTTCCCCATTCCAGCCTGCAAACTCCCCAACCTCATCTCTGTGCCATGACCGTGCCCCCTTTCCCAACAGGTTACCCATGTCACCATCAGCCATTGCCCCCCCCCCCCAAATGCCTGACTGCTGCACAAGCCATATGTTGGTGTCATCTCACTGCCACTGTGTTGCTGACTGGTAGATATTGCACCCCACCCTGCTAGTAGATGGTGTGCTGTATGCTGTATGCTGTCAATAGCAACCCATAGACTATACCCAATGCACGTTCACAGATCACATTGCCCCCATAGGTGACCACTGAGATCTCCTGAGGACCTGACTGCTGACCCCAGTGCACCAACCCATGAGCCGGAAGGAAGAGCAGTACAATGGCGCCCATCAGCAAACCCAGGCGGTTGTGGAGCGTGAAATAGGGGTATTGAAGAGCTGTTTCCGGTGCCTCGACAGGAGCGGTGGGCAACTCCTCTACAGCCCGGAGCGGGTATGCAAGATATTCATATCATGCTGCATACTCCACAACCTGGCATGGACTGCCAGACCCAGGGCCAGCAGTTGTGGAGGAGGATGCAGAGGCAGTAGATGGTGATGGTGCAGAGTCCGGGAGCTAGCAGAAGGCCATGGCACTGACCCACCATGCATGAATGATATGTGACAGTTTCTGAGGTGACTGCCCCGCACCAGCATCAGGATAGAACACACACAATCACCAATAAAGTGCCCATTACCACACAATGAGCAGTGATACTTTATTTCCCCCCATGTGATTCCCCTGCCCCAGGGCTCCCCGCTGGCCATGGGCACATGCTGACATGTGCGCTGTGAGCGATGCTGGATGATGTGCTAGCAGTGTCATCACTTCCCAAGCAGGGTGGGCTGATGGACATGGGTCAGGGCTAGCAGGTGAAGGGGTTGCGCTCTATGTTAGAGAGGGCATTGAGTCACAATTCATTAAAGCTTTGCAGAAAACAAAATTCTCTGTAGAATCTCTATGGATTGAAATTCCATGTAAAAAGGGGAAGGCAATGGCAGTGGGGTTGTACTATTGACCGCCAGGCCAGAATGAACAACTGGATGATGAAATGCTCAAAGAAATCAGGAAAGCTAACAAAACTTACAGAACAGTAATAATAATGGGTGATTTCAATTACCCCGGTATTGACTGGGTCAGTGTCACAGCAGGACATGCTAGGGAGATAAGTTTCTAGATTAAATAAATGGCTGCTTCTTGGAGCAGCTGGTTCATGAACTAACCAGAGGGGAAGCCATTTTGGGCTTAGTCCTTAGTGGAACACCAGATCTGGTGCAAGATATAAGGGTGTTGGGGCCACTTGGCAATAGTGACCATAGCATGATCACGTTTGATTTAATTAATGGAAGAGGGATGATAAGGAAATCCACAGTACTACCTTTTAACTTTCAAAAGGGAGACTATGATAACATGAGGAAAATAGTTAAGAAAAAACTAAAAGGAGCAGTTGCAAAGGTTAAAGACTTACATCAAGCTTGGGTGTTGTTTAAAAATACTATCTTGGAAGCTGTATTCCACGCTTTAAGAAAAGTGGAAGGAAGTCCAAAAAACTGCCAGCATGGTTTAAAGGTGAGGTCAGAGAGACGGTTGTTGCCAAAAAAGCATCTTTCAGGAAATGGAAAATAGAGCCAAAAGACGAAAACGGGAAACAGCAGAAGCACTGGCAAGTTAAATGCAAGGCATTGATAAGGCAGGCAAAGAGAGAATTTGAGAAGAAACTTGATGTGGAAGCAACAATGCGTAATAAAGATCTTTTCAAGTACAATCGTAGCAAAAATCCTCTGAGAGAGTCAGTTGGACCATTAGATGAAAGAGGGGTAAAAGGGGCAGTAAGAGGGGACAAGGCTATAGCGGAGAGACTGAATAAATTCTTTACTTCGATCTTTACTGAGGAAGATGTAGGGATGTTACCCATGACTGAAGTGGTATTTAAAGGTGAAACTGCAGAAGAAATGAAAGAAATATCGATACACCCGGAAGATGTATTGCAACTATTTGATAAACTGAAGAGTAGCAAATCACCTGGACCGGATGGTATACATCCAAGGGCATTGAAAGAACTGAAATATGAGATTTCAGACCTGCTATTAGCAATCTATGAACTATCATTAAAATCATCTGTAATTCCTGAAGATTGGAGGATCGCCAATGTAACGCCAATTTTTAAAAAGGGTTTCCAGGGGTGATCCGGGAAACTACAGACCAGTGAGCCTGATGTCAGTACCAGGAAAATGGTAGAAACCATCATAAAGAACAAAATTATTCAACATGTAGATAGTCATGGCTTAATGGGAGATAGGCAACATGGCTTTAGACAAGGAAGATCTTGCCTTACTAATCTGTTAAGTTTTTTTGAAAGTGTGAATAACAGGTAGACAAAGGTTTCTCAGTTGATATAGTGTATCTGGACTTTCAGAAAGCCTTTGATAAGGTCCCTCATCAGAGACCTTTGGCAAACTAAAAAGTCATGGGATAGGAGGCAGTGTAGTATTGTGGATCGGGAACTGGTTAAAAGATAGAAAGCAAAGGGTAGAGCTAAATGACCAATTTTCCCAATGGAAAAAGGTGAATAGTAGAGTACCCCAGGGATCCGTGCTGGGTCTGCTGCTTTTTGACATATTCATAAATGACCTGAAAAAGGGAATAACGAATGAGGCTATCAAATTTGCAGATGACACAAAACTATTTAAAGTTGTTAAAACCCCAGAGGATTGTGGAAAATTGCAAGAGGATCTTGATAAATTGGAGGACTGGGCATCCAAATGGCAGATGAAATTTAATGTGGACAAGTACAAAGTTATGCACCTAGGAAAGAACAACCCAAACTATGGTTCCATGATGCAAGGTTCCACATTGGGAACCACCACCCAGGAAAAAGATTTAGGCGACATCATGGATAACATGTTAAAACCGTCCACCCAGTGTGCAGCGGTGGCCAAGAGAGCAAATAGAATGCTAGGTATCATAAAGAAAGGAAGGGAAAATAAAACAAAGGATATTATAATGCCTCTATGTCGTTCCATGGTGCGACTGCACCTTGAATATTGTGTGCAATTCTGGTCACCGTATTTTAAAAAGGATATAGCATTATTAGAAAATGTACAGAGGATCCAAGATGGCGTTGGAGTAAGATGCCGACAGTGTTGGTCCTGGTCCGGTATCTGAGCGTATCGTTCTGATGGGGAGGAAAAGGAAACAGCTTGCCCAGAAGTCCTCGGAGGCGTCTTCCTCGGCTGGTCAGCTCGTTCAGACTTCGATAACCGGATTCTGTGCCCCCGCCGGCAGTATGGCTTCGAGGGATCCGCCGTTGTTGCAGGCGGATCTCAGCGTGGAAGGGGTCCTTTTGAGCCCTGTTCAGGCGTCCCCAGCTCAACCGGGAGGCCCTCTCACGGTGTTGCAGACGAGTGAGGCTTCTCCGATGTGTGCAGCCGCTGGGTCTGCTGAGGGCTCCCGTGGGAAGGATTTGGCAGCAGTTGGAGCCGTAGGGGGTCGAGCAGGAGTGTCTCCTTCCGGCGGTTCCTCGGGGGTAGAGTTTGGTGGAAGTAGCTCCCCCCGCATTGTGGCTTCCCGGTTGCCTGGGAGTGTGGTTAAACCGGCGCTAGTAACATTGGATAGCTTGTGGGAAGCTATCTCTACCCTCCAGCAGTCCTTCTTACCGTTTGTGGGTTCTGTATCTCAGGATTTGTCTGAAGTCAAAGCGCAGTGCTCCTCTCTGGAAACAGAGGCTACTATTCATGCTACGAAAATTCTGCAGGTGGAATCTAAGGTGGAGGAGTTGCAGGCCCTCGGTGTAGTGAATTCAAGGGACCGGTTGATTCAGGCAAGAAAAATTGAATTTCTTGATAATCAGCTGAGGAGAAATAACTTAAGATTTCTGAATTTCCCGAGGTCTCCCTTGCTCGCACCGTTGGACTTGGTCCGTAAGTACTTTTTGGAAGTTTTACAGATGCCCGAGGCTTCGCTACCCCCTCTGGCAAGGGCTCAATATGTGTCTATTGCCTCTGTAGATCTGCCTGGTCAGCAGGGCACTGCTGCAGGGCCAGTATCTTCTACATTGAATTTGACTGAATTTCTTGAAAGCTCGCTGGAGGTGGTGACAAGTCGGGCTACTCTTGTGGTTAATTTTGCCTTCGAATCAGATAGGAATGCTGTGTTAAAATTGTATTTCCTAAAAATGTCTCAATCTCAATTTATGGGCGCAAAAATACATATTTTTCCTGATCTTTCTCGAGACACCCAGAAAAGGAGGCGAGACTTTCTGGCTTTACGCCAGAGAGCCCTCTCTCTGGGAGCTCAATTTAAACTAAGATATCCGTGTAAATGTGTGATTTTGTATTGTGCTAAACAATATTTGTTTTTTGATGCCTTACAATTGTTGCAATTTATACAAAGTAGGGAAGGAGGGATAGAGGGGACTCCCATATCGGCCGCCATATAATGATATCAATGCTCCTGTGATTATCTGTTAAGTAACTTAGTTTCTAAGTATGATTTTTTTCTTTTTTCTTGGATCTTATAGTGGTTTTATGGTGGTCTAGAATTATTATAATATATTTCTTTGGGTGTGATTTTCATGGAGATATTTTTGTCTCTTTATGTTATCTGTATTTCGCTTCAGATTGTATTCTGGAATTTGTTTGTAATAATTAAAAATTTAAATAAAAAAAAAAAAAAAAGAAAATGTACAGAGAAGAGCCACCAAAATTGTAAAGGGGTAGGAAGGATAATCCTATGAATCGAGGCTAAAAAGGTTAGGGCTCTTCAACCTGGAAAAGAGACGGCTGAGTGGAGATATGATAGAGGTCTATAAATTAATGAATGGAATGGAAAGGGGTAAACGTAGATTGATTGTTTACATCATCAGAATATAAAAAGACTAGGGGACATGCAATGAAGCTACAGGGTAACCTAAGTAAGACTAATAAGAGAAAATATTTTTTCATTCAACGTGTAATCAAACTCTGGAATTTGTTACCGGAGGATGTAGCAAAAACTGTTAGTGTAGCTGGGTTTAAAAAAGTTTTGGACAAGTTCCTGGAGGAAATGTCCATAAACCATTATTTAAAGGGACCCAGGATATCATTGATTGACCCAATACAAGCACTGAGGAACCTGTGTCTTTTGGAGAGACTGTTAGGTACTTATGACCTAGATTGGCCACTGTTGGAAACAAGATACTGGGCTTGATGGATCTTGGTCTGACCCAGTATGGCATATCTTATGTTCTTATGTTGTTGTGCTGGCAGCCCCAGCACCTACCCCATGCGCCTGCATGAGGCCCACCAAACTGCAATCGATGCCTGGTAAGCTGTTAACTTCCTCATCAGTTGCAGGTACCCCTCCATGTAGCACTCCAAGTGCAATCTGTGGTCATGCTACTCCTCACGCTCTGCCTCCCTTGCCTGTTCTGCAGCCTGCAGGTCCTGCTGGATACTTTGCAACTTGGATAGTATGCCCTCTGTGCCAACCACCAGGTTTGCACCCTCCTGCAGTATTTCCTGGCCCAGGTCACTGCCCCCTGCACCCACAGGATCATCCAGGATGGTAATTTGTAACTCAGCAAGTGGGGCATCATCTGTCTCTGGCTCCCTGGCACTGGCAGTCACACTGGCCTGCTCTACTGCCCTGGGTGGTGAACCTGACTGTTTATCTGCCCTGGCTGGTGCACTGGATTGCTCTTCTTCCCTGACAGGCCCACCTGCCTTGATGACTGTGCTGCATCCTGGTTTCGCACTGGCATCTTCTGTGGTGGATAGTGAGACTCCCCCCCCCCCCCCCCGATTCATCTCTCCCAGGCTGGGAGGGCGGTGTCCCTGGCAGGTCTGTGGTAGAACAAAGTTGGCAGAGGTTAGTGTCATGGTTTGCCAGGTCAGCCTGTGGGGTGGCACCTGACCCACTACGGAACTGGCAGGTGGTGAACGGTCCACACTGTACCCATCCCATGCAGCACCCAAGGTCCGACAGATGGACAGGCATGCCCTGGGTGGATGGAGGCATGGTGGGGAAACAAACATGGCCATCATGTTCCCATCCAGGCCATGGGGCACCCCTACTCTCCCTCCTGTGTGCTTGTGGTGGAGCTATCAAAGCCCGCAACCCCAGAGATAGCAACCTCCTCCACTTACTGTAGCACCTGGTCCTCCAGAGGTGTGAGTTTGTGCTGCTGCACAGGTGGCAGCCTGCTGTTGCTGGCCCTCTTCTCCTTTGCTGCCTGCCATACCATCTGCCACTTTTTCTTTATGTCCTCTACATCACTGTTGTGGTGGTGGACTGCATTCACCTGGCAGATGATGTCTCATCATGCTGTCTGCTGGGTGCTGGCATCCTCTGCTGTGAAAAGGGCAGTGTGGTGCTGCAGGATGAGCCCCAGGGCCATAGCTGTTTCAGAGGGAGTGAAGTTAGCCTTCTGTGTGCTCTTTGCCGCTGTTGGTTCCTGTCCCCACAAATTGGATGACACAGGTATTTGTAAAAATGGAACAGTTTATTGGCAAACTTGTGACAACACATATAACAGTGCCAACAGTAGCAGACAAATAACAGCAGTACAGACTGTGAACTTCACCACTGCAGAAAATACTCTGACAGGGGGACCGCCTACGGTGCGGGGGGAGCTCTGCTTGTGCCCTCTAATGGTGCTGGTAAGGGCATCAATGCAATCATCAATGGACTGGGCCACTGTGACCACCTCCTCCCTCAGGAGCCACACCTCTACCACCAGGGCAGCGAGAGCCCAGTCACTGGAGGGGCATGGGGGAAGTAGCACAGAGGGCCTGGTGCATCATGACCATGGCATACCCATAGGTGCTGGGGTGGCTGTGGGGGCCCCCAGCTATGCAGGGTGGACTGTGGTTCCACTCGCCGTTGCGCTGGGCCCATGCTGAGCCATGCAGAGGGCATATGGCCCTCTGGTAGGGTTGTGGGTGGGCATGGCTGCGAGAAGCAGAGTGTAGCCAGGGGGTATAGCCCCACCTCTGGACCCCCCACTGGGTGCCTGCTGGCAGTGCCCTGTGCCATACCACCATATCTGAGGTGCTTGGTGGGTAGTTCCCTCATCCCCCCTGCTACCCCTCTGATCTCTCTTCCTCTGACTCCTCTGCCTCCCTGCCCCACCCCTGGTCCTCCGATCCCTCCTCCTCTGACTCCTCTGCCTCCCCGCCCCACCCCTGGTCCTCCAATCCCTCCCCCTCTGATCCTCCATCTCACCACTGTGCATTGGCCTCCTCACTGCCCTCCTCCTCTGTTGTGATATTCACCGGCACAGTGTCACTGGACTCCTCCTTGTTCCCATCACTGCTGGAGGTATTGGTGCTTTCACCTCCCCTGGACAGCTCCTGTGGTGCTGCACCGCTGCCCCTGGGTGTTGGGTGTGGTGGACCAGAGGTGTCCAGGGCCTCCCTGGAGCAGGCTATGGGGAAAGAGGAGGAGGGTTATTGGTCCACACAGGCATGGCCCTGGGGTGGTACTGGCACACCTCCAGGGGCACACATGCATTGCACAATCCACCTTCAGCCCATGTGGTGTGCCTCTTCCACAGTACACACTGAACACCCCCATTTTGCCCACCTCCAGAGAGCCCTGTTCTCCCCCTCACATGCCCAGCTGTGGCCTGCCAACCCATCTCCAGGTGCAGGCATACACAGGGGACAGCATGGGCATATGCACTATGTGCACTTGGGGCCACCACTGAGGATATGGGCCCCTGAACCGCCCATCTGTGCCATGTCCCAGCCATGTGTTTGCGCACCTGCATCACTTGGGTGCCGGCTGGTGCACACTGAAGATGTTGACACCAGGGCATTGCACGGCTGCCCATAATACATTCCCATCATTGCGTACAGAGAGAGTCGACCACCAGGTATTCTGCTTGCACCTGTCTGGCAGCCATGGCTGCCACCCCCTGCATCTGCTGGGTTCCACTGTGTACCTCACTGACCTTCCTCAGCTGCCAGCTGCTCCCTGATCTGCTGCAGCTGGTTAGGTCACCTCTGGTGCAGTGTCTGGTAGTGGCACTTCAGGGCCTCTAAAGTGTGTTGCATGCCATATTCACTGTGGGAGAGAGGAGGGGGGGACATATGGGTTCAGTTAGGTGCGTCCATATCATCAATTGTGCATAACTGTATTCTGCCCCAGTCTGGTGGCCTGTCCCCTCTTTACTGTCCTGACTGATACTGTGTCTATATTTTGATCATATGTCACACATTTTCTCACCAGTCTTTGCTCTCCTGTACCTTCTGTTGCCCACACACCATTTCCTCTGTTGTTCTTACTGGTGGAGAGTCTGGCAGATCATTCATCAAATGGCATACACTTCCTACCGGCTGGCTCCTTGGCCACATGGTGGATATAAGGCATCTTCATGTTCTATCACCAGACAGCAGAGGTTCTTGGTCTCAACATTGCTGAAATTCAGCAGTCTGCTCACCATCACCTTACCTGCTCTGGTAGTTCTCATGCTTTTCCCCTATGTGACTGCACATAACTTGCATATTGTTGCTGGCACTTATACATCCATGGGCCTTTGTTGCTGGACAGCACCCTGGCTGTCTTCATCACTGTATTATGTATGGGATGGATATGCAGTTGCCTCATCTAGTCTGTGTACATTTTACCGCATGTCCAAAGATCTGTCTTGGGTCCACTCCTTTTGTCTCTCTATACCCAATCCCTTGGTGCATTTATCTCTTCCCATGGCTTTCAGTACCATCTTTACACTGATGATTCCCAGAGCTACTTCTCTGCACCTGAAATTTCTCTGGCAATCCAGGTCCGGATCTCTGTCTGCCTTTCGACATTGCTGCTTGGATGTCTCACTGTTGCATGAAATTGAACATGGCCAAAACTGAATTTGTTCTTTTTACCCCTAAACCCTCCTCTCCCCTTCCTCCTTTCTCAGTCTCTGTGATTAACTCTCTACTCCTCCCTGTTTCCTCAACTCACAACCATGGGGTCATCTTCGACTCCTCTCTCTCCTTCTCCAACACACATCCAAGTGATAGCTAAAATCTGCCATTTCTTTCTCTAAAACATCACCAAAATTTGCCCATTCCTTTCTGAACACACTACTAAGGCACATATCCACTCTTTAGTCACCTCCATTCTAGACTATTGTAACCTACTCCTTGCTGGTCTTCCTCTGAATCATCTCTCTCCCCTTGAATCTGTTCAATACTGCTACACGGTTAATCTTCCACCAGTCTTGTCATGATCAAATTACCCCTCTTCTCAAGTCACTTCATTGGCTCCCTATCCATTTCCACATCCATTTCAAACTTCTCTTGCTGACCTATAAGTGCAGTCACTCTGTAGCTCCTCACTACGTTTCCTCTCTTATCTCTCCCTATACCCCTCCTTGGGAACTCTGCTTTTCTGGCAAATCGCTTGTATCTGTGACCTTCTCTTCTATTGCTAGCTCCAGATTTTCTCCTTTCACCTTGCTGCTCCTTATACCTGGAACAAACTACCTGAGACGCCTTCTCTGGCCCTTTTTAAATCCAGACTGAAAACTCACCTCTTTGCTGACTCTTTCGGATTGTGACTCACCTGGTCTCCTTTGTGTTTCCTTAACATTACCCCTAGATATATTCCATGTCTACAACTACTGTGCTGTCTGTCTTGACTAGATTGTAAGCTCTAATGAGCAGCAACCATCTTTTACATGTGTCTGTGCAGCGCTGTGTACGTCTTGTAGCATTATACAAATGTTCATTAGTAGCAGTAGTCCACCTTCCTATTTTGCTGCCATGCTGGATGTCCTCAGGCCTGATTCTCTAATCACATAGATTTGCTGCATGTCCCCATTTGGACATTCATCTTGTGCCCAGTGTATCCTATGCAGCATTCCCTCTCTATGGTTTTCCAAAGAGATGACTGAAAGTGTAAGAGTAAAAGAATTAGGGATATGTTTACTAAACTGCGGTAAAGTTACCAGCGGTAAGGGCAGCGTTAAGATACCTGAAGCCATATAAGGCAATAGGCAGATAGGGGGCATTCTGGCATAAAGGGAGCAATGGGCCGTTTAACACACATTAACAGGGCACCTTGGTTGTTTAACGCACGTTAATGGGACATCACATATTAAGGTAACAAGCATGCACCTTAGGGCATGTTAAGGCTGACAAACATGCCTTAATGTGCCCTAAGGGCTCTAACGCCCCTTAACTTAAGGCGCCTTAAGTCAAGGTGCCCTAAGGGCTTTAAGGTGCCCTAACCTAAGGTGACTTAAGTTAAGGCGCCTTAACTTAAGGCAACTCAGTTTAAGACACCTTAAAGCCCTTAGGGCACCTTAACTTCAGGCACCTTAGGTTGAGTCACCTTAACGTCCTTTTTGTTGTTGTTAAGTGCCGTCGAGTCGGAGTCGACTCATGGCAACCCTCTGGATAGCTATCCTAAATTGTGTTCGGTCTTCAGTCAGGCGGCTCATTATTGACAGACTGGTACCTGTAGCTGCTGTTATTGTATCGATCCATCTCATTGCTGGCCTTCCTCTTTTGCGTTGACCTTCTATCTTGCCAAGCATGATGTCTTTCTCTAATGATCTCTCTCTTCACATGATGTGTCCAAAGTATGAAAATCGAAGTCTTGTCATCTGAGCTTCTAAAGAAAGCTAGGTTTGATCTCCTCTAGTACCGACTGGTTTGTTCTTCGGGCAGTCCATGGTATACACAGTATTCGCCGCCAGCACCATAATTCAAAGGCATCAATTTTCTTCCTGTCTATCTTTTTCACTGTCCAGCTTTCACATCCATATGATGTTATTGAAAATACCATGGCTTGAACAAGTCGAATCTTTGTATGGAGAGAGACATCTCTGCTCTTGAGAATCTTATCTAGGTCTTTCATAGCCATTCTGCCAAGAGCAATGCGTCATCTGATTTCTTGACTGCTTGTTGCTTCTTTATTGATAGTTGATCCAAGTAGGTTAAAGTTCTTCGCGATTTCAATTTCTTCTCCTTCAACGATGAACCTGTTAATTATGCCAGTTGTCATGATCTTTGTCTTCTTTACATTAAGGTGCAGGCCCATTTTGAAACTATGTTCTTTGATTGTGAGAAGCAAATGTTTCAGATCATCTTCACTTTCAGCCAGTAATGTGGTATCATCAGCATAGCGAAGGTTGTTGATGAGTCTTCCACCAATCTTCACACCTCTGTTGTCTTCATACAATCCTGCTTCTCTGATGATTTGTTCTGCATATAAATTAAACAGGTAGGGGGAAAGTATGCAGCCTTGTCTTACACCTTTGTTTATTTTAAACCATTCTGTTTCTCCTTGTTCCGTTTGAACTGTTGCTTCTTGATCAATGTACAGATTGTGCAAGAGTACGATCAGGTGTTCTGGTATACCCATGCTTCTTAATGTGGCCCAGTGTTTCTCATGGTTTATACAGTCAAAAGCCTTGCTATAGTCGATAAAGCACAAATAGATATCCTTTTGCTATTTTTAGTCTTTTCAAGGATCCATCTCACATCCGCAATGATGTCGCTCGTTCCTCGCCCTTTCCTGAACCCTACTTGCACTTCAGGTAGTTCTTGTTCCAGGTATGGTTGTAGTCTCTTTTGAATAATCTTCAGTAGAATCTTGCTGGCATGTGGGATCAGAGCGATTGTATGATAAATTCCACAGTCAGTTGGATCACCTTTCTTTAGTATTGGTATAAACACAGATCTTTTCCAGTCAGTTGGCCATGATGTTGTCTTCCATATTTCTTGGCAGAGCCTTGTAAGTACGGTAACAGCTGCATCAGATTGCTGTAATACTTCTTTGGGAATGCTATCAATGCCTGGTGCTTTGTTCTTTGATAAGGCTTTCAATGCTGCTTCAACTTCTTCTTTCATCACCAATGGTTCCCAATCATAAGGTACAGGTTGAAACGGCTGTTGGTCCACTTGATCTTTATCATATAAAAACTCTGTATATTCCTTCTACCTTTTCTTGATCTTCTCAGCATCATTCAACATAGAACCTTGACCATCTTGTAATATTCCAATTCGAGGCTGGAACCTTTTCTTTAACTCTCGTAGTTTTAGGAAAGCTGATCTTGTTTTTCCTCTAATAGTTTCTGCTTCTATTTCCTTGCATGAATCGTTGTAGTATTTTTCCTTGTCCTATATTGCTGCACATTGTAGTATTTTCCTTGTCCTGTCTTGCTGCACATTGGAAATCTCTGTTGAGTTCTGTGATTGTCTTTCTGGAGAAAGACTGATAGAATTCTGCAACACCAATGATCTATTCATCTCAAACACCTTCTTCCAGCAACACAAGCGGCGACTGTACACATGGACATCACCCAATGGATTGTATAAAAATCAAATTGACTACATCTGTGGAAGTCAATGATGGAAAAGCTCTATAACATCAACAAAGACAAAACCTGGAGCTGACTGTGGTACAGATCATCAACTACTAGTATGCAAACTCAAGCTAAAGTTGAAAAAGAGCAAACCACTCATGAATGCAGTAAAATATGACCTTTAGAATATACCACTGGAATTTAAAGACTGCCTGCAAAATCGATTTGCTGCTTTAGATATGAATGACAGAGCTCCAGAAGAGTTATGGAATGACATCAAGAAGGTTGTGTTGGAAGAAAGCGAGAAGTCTCTACAAAAGGTGAAAAAGAAAAACATCCTTAGGGCACCTTAATGTAAGGCACATTAGGTTATGGTGCCTTAAGTTAAGGTGCCCTAAGGATGTTAAGGTGCCTTAACCTGAGGCGCCTTAACTTAAGGTGCCTTACGTTAAGGTGCCCTAAGGGCTTTAAGGTGCCCTAACGTAAGGTGCCCTAAGGGCTATAAGGTGTTTTAAGTTGACAGGCATGAACTGTAAGGCATAAAAACAGCTGTAACCTTAACGCTGGATAGAGCACCAAGGAAAGGCAATGAACAGGTGATGGAAGGAAGGAGAGGTGGGAGCTGATGGGCCTGCCATATCTGTGGGCACCCTATGTGGCAGCCGGTAAAGCGGACAAATATGTTGGAGGCAGCTGTACTGATGCACAGGGTGGTGCCACTGTAAAGTGCTGCAATGCCAGTGGGTGGCAGAGGATGGGAATACGTTTCCCCCAGCGGAGGCAGAGGTGGCAGGATATTTGCAGTAACAGGAGGACAGAGGAGTTGTGGTGCCAGCAGATGAGGCACAGGAGAGGCAAGCACAAAGAGCTGCAATGCAGAAAAGGGTACCAGTGCAGGACATGGGGTAGCAGTCTGCACAATAAACAGGACTGTACACAGCTGACAGAGTCAGATAGATGGGCCGAAGAATGGCTGGCAGTTGAGGAAAGGGAGATATGGGCTGGCAGCACAGATCTGCAAAGCCCTGACTGATACAGGCATGAAAATGATCTGAGTAGTACAGTCACAAAAGGAACAGGTAAGAATCAAAACCCTGGCCCCTTCCTACAGAGGCATTGAACTAACCAGTAGACTATACCTCCACACCTTGTTGCATAGCAATGTCTGGTTACAAAAAATGTCTGCTTGTGTGCCAGTATAGGTTAGCCCCACCAGTACTCATGATGCAGTGCACATACAGAACAGCAGTCTACAGCTAATCACCGAATGGAGAATGCACTTATCCATCACCTCAGCTCAGTAAGAGGCCCTGGCAGATACAAGCACAGAACAGCTGCAAACTGTGCTACTGAGCGGCGTCTGTGGTCACGCTGAGGGTGAGGATGTGTGCCCAGCACCGGGTCCCCAGTATCTGCCCATACTGTAGCTTCCAATCCCTACCAATTGGTGGCATGCATTCTCTTCAGTGTGATATACTAGTCACCTTGTGTCCTTCTGTATGCTCCAGTCTCATCTGGCCCTGTTGGACCAGGACCCAGGCAGAACAGTATTACAATGCCATGGCTGCCTACTACCAAGAGAGAGGGTTGTTTTGACCCACATGTGGTTTATATATTTTATGTAGCAATGCTTACATACCGCTGTTGTTCAGTCAGATACATTATACATTTCCCTTGTCCCCGAAGGGCTCGCAATGGAGGGGTATGAAGTTTGCCCACAGCCTCTGGCCCAAGGTTGCTGTGCTCCAGTTGGATTCTACCCCTCAGCTCAAGCTAACATACCCCAACCAGTAGGCCACACGTGTTACCAAGGCCTTGTCAGCCCTACCAGTAATTCTGGGAGACCACACTTTCCACCTGACTAGGTCTAACATTCAGCTGCAATAGGCACAGTCATACTGCACCTGCTGCTCCCCCCTGGGTGTCCCCACCATGCACATACAAATTGCTGGCCAGTATGCATTGTATGAATGCAGAGAGGCCATGAGCACCCAGGCTTGGGATATACAGTAGAGTCACCCAGCAAGCAGATCAGTGAATGGGCCTCCAGGAAAGGAAGCACACCCATATCACTAGATACAGACCCTATATAGCACTATGTGGATACATAGCCATGCCATGGTCACTGCTCAGTCAGAATGAGTGTCCTCCCAGCATGACATGCTGTGGCCACCCAGTATATGCAGGTGGCGGTCAGGCACTATAACGTACCAGCCTTTGCCCTACCCCCAATGCAGTCATATCCTGACCAATCTGCCCTGTTCAGGCCATACCCACTGTATCTTGCTCCTCATTGTGCACATTTGCAGGCTAATGCTGGAAACAGTGTAGGCAATGCTAGGCTCAGTGAGGTGTAGAACACCACATAAACAATGGATAGAAATACACACACACACCCATACGGAAGCACAGTGCAACACTGGGGATGGGTGGCAGTCCTGGCCACCACTCTGGTCCCAATCTCAGTGCAGGCATTGCTAAGGTGTGCTCATTGTGCAGGAACTAGTAGTAGTGCTCTGGTGCTTACTGCTGTTCTGTGTGCAGGAGCCAATAGCCTGACTTTCCATCCAGCTGTGGATAGTACAGCCTGTCTCTGTGGGTGTTTGTACCCCTGTTGGCCACTGCACTGGGGATTGCACATGTTGGTGGTGTATCCACAATGTGGGATAAAGGTTGGGACATGCACTAAAGGATCCACAGCCAGAACCCAAAGCAGTAGCCCTCTGCTCCACAGCACACCAACTGTGTGCAGTGTACCACAGTGCTGCCACATAAACACCTCTGTCCCTAGAGCCAACATGTTTCCCATCAGACAGACTTTGATATGTTGCACTGCGCATGGTGCACTGGAACAGGGCATAGCCTTGGTTTGCTGCAGGTGGGTGCCACTGCCCTCTCCACCACCAACCCCTCCCCCCCCCCACCATGCTCACATACCCATGTGCTGTCGGTGCAGGCAATGCACAGTCCCAGGCCATACAATGTGCAGGTATGCAGGTGCCTAGGATATGAGGGCCGGGATGGGGGGGCATACATGAACATCTGCACATCCTACCATCACCGCCTGCCAATGTTATGTCCCTTCCGCCTGGGGGAGAGACAGCTGGGGGTGTCAGGTTGGAGGTCTAGAGACAATTGGCTAGGGTGGACCAGGTAAATGTAGGTAGATAGTTTTATGCCAGCAGACTGTGGACAGGCTAGGGGACATGCAATGTGGCTACAGTGTATCCAGTTTGGACTACTGGGTGTAAATATGTTTCAGGCAACGCATGGTCTAACCCTGCACTGCCTTACCAGGGGCTGTAGAAAAGGATGCTCATTTCACTGGTTTAAAAACAGTTTGGGATGTTTCCTGGGGAAGGTCCGTAGACCCTTGTTAGATTGGTCCTCAGATTTGCACTTCTTGCCCCAATACAGGCATAGTGGTTCCTGTGTGATGTTTGGGGTATCTGCTAGGTACATATCCCCTGAATGGGACACTGTGGAACACAGAATACAGTTTGACCTTGGTCAGATGCTGTCTTTCTGGTTTTCAGTTTCTGTGTTCCTATGTGCCACCTAGGTGACTGCCTAGTCTGCCCTGTGACCCACCTGCACCCCCCTTTGCTCAATTTGCACCATCACCAAAGTGCCCTTTCATACTTGTCTGTTGCTGAAAATGGAGCACTACTATCACTTTTCTTGGGCTCCCTATTTGTGCTTTACATTGCTGACACTGAAATATTCTCTCTCTCTGGCAAAAGTGCATTTAGCAACAGGTTTTCGCTGGCTTTAGAATCCTGGCGTTAATGTTACAGTGTTAGTGTAGCAAGGGTTTCTCTCCACCCACTCCCCGCCATTGACCCTTACTCTCCGCCTTCTCCCTGCCCTCTGGGACATTTACCGCTGCTGGTAACGTTAACACGTGTTAACGTTACCTAATGTAACGTTAATGCACGTTAATGTTACCAATGCTACATTAGCGCCATGTAGTAAACATATCCCTTGGTATTTGAAAAGTTCAAAGGATCTCAGCAAGAGAAGTGCCTGGAGGAATATCTCATAAAATTGAAAGACATGGGGAAAGCAATCAGGGTGGCAAAAATAAAAACTGAAGAAAGGATTGCTAAGACAGTAAAACAAGGGGACAAACTGAGTAAAAGGTAGCATAGTATACAGAGAGAGATCATGTCAAGCACATCAGATTCACTTCTTATGTTCAATCTTTTTATTGAAATTTTTCAGCAGATGCAAGTATGAATTAGCATGAACCAAAAAAAGTACAGCAAAAAAGTCAAAAGAACCTTGATCAATGACAGTGAAGTTCAATTGTTATGGCTCCTGCATAGCTTTTACATGTGAGAAATACATTTTACTAAATACAAAGGGCCCAATATTCCAAAGGGTTTATGCAGTTAGCAGGATCTGCCAACCACATAAACCCCGCTGAGTCTGGTATTCAGCAGCACTAACCACTAATGTCGCTGAGTGATCCCTACAGATGGCCTTGGCACAGTGCTGGAGTGGTCTGTAGGTGGAGCTGAGACAATCCCAGCATGTCTAGCCAGCTCCCCTTCCCCTTCCCGTCTCCAGCTTTTTCTGCAGCTCATGCTATTTGGATAGCTTAGCTGGAGAGCGGCTGAAAATTGCCACTATCTGCATAAGTGCTATGACTACCCAGACAGTGGCCCACCGGCCTCCTTCCACCCATAGACTACTCCTGCACTAACCAGATGGTGCTGCTGAATATCTCTCTCAGGACCCTTATCCAGATAACCTCTGTAGTTATCTGGATAAGGGCTTTTGAAAACTGACCAGTGAGCAAATGTGACTGGGTGATGCCTCCATCATGCTTCTATGACATGCTAATTAAATTTATATTGAGTGGGCTTAAGCATCAGTGTGTCCAGTACAAAATGTGTTTATGTTTATTTTTATGCTTATTTATTTATTTATTTTATTTATTTATTTAGTAGGTTTTCTATACTGCCTTCTCTTGTAATCAAAGCGGTTTACAGATGAACATTTCAACTTTTACATAAAACATTGGGGGGGGGGCATGCAGGGGAATGGTTTATTTAAAGCTTTCTATACCACCTTACATTTTTCAGTACCAGCGTAGTTTACATAGTAATAAAAAAGAAAGCTAGGAAAGGAATTCCAAATTCTCAGTGTTTGATATATCACTGAATCTTGGTTACTTAATACCAACACTGTGACTGTTCATCATCCTTGTCCACCTGGTAATAGGTCTGCGTATTAATCACAGCCTAGCACGAGGTATGCTCATGTCATTTCTTTTTTAAGAATTCAATAGCTCTTGCTTGGAATCCAGCATATTCATCCTTTTCAATGTGGATTAGAAGTTCTGTCTTGAATCTCTTCACCTCTGAGTCTTTTTCCTCCTCCTCCTCCTCTTCTTCTTCCTCCTCTTCAATTAATTTGTTGTCCCTTCCTTTTTTCAACTCCCTCTCCTGCAGTTCCAAATCTCTCAACTCCATCTCCCCCTCATCCTCTCTTTCCTTTTCTATGTCTTCCTTTCTTCTGGTACTCTTACCTTGCTCCCCTCCTCCCTGTATTTCTTTGTCCACGGAATCCCTTAGTTGCTTCAAGATGTTATCATTCACTTACATCTTTACTTTGATCTTTGAAACTAAAGATCTTAAATTTGTATCTGCTGCTTTTTACATTTTTTCTAGTGACAATTTTCCTCTTTCTTCTAGCTTACCTTCCATTTATGGTGAAAACTGGGAAAAAACATTGATACATTTAGATCAACGTTGGAAATTTCATCTGAATACACTGACACCAGCTGGTCTTAATGACATTATTGAATGGAAAGCTTGTTTTTTTAATTTCTTTTCTTTTTTGGACCTGTTTTCTTTTTTTTTTTTTTTTTTTTGGACTTGTTTGGGTAAGTTAGGGCGGATTCATTTTATTATGTTTTGTTCTTTCTTTTTTTTTTCTTTTTTTTTACTGGGCCATTTTTTGAAGATCTGCATAGCTCTCTCTGGCCTCTGATTTGCTGTGGGCTCTTCTGACGTTATTGGGGATTCCTCTTTTAATCATGCATGCTCGGAGTTTTTGGCTTTTACTTGCTGTTTTGTGCTACCGCTGGCTTAGCTTTGGCGTTTCCCCTTTGATTTCTGTACTGTTGAGAGGTATGTATTTTTTGTTTACTTTTCTTGAGAGGAATTATTTTTCTGAGAGTTTCCTTTTGTGTTTTCTTTTTAAGGGGTTGCAGTGTTCTGACATCAGAGCTCCCTGAGGAAGCTGTTTAGGCGAAACACCTGGTGTCGGGGCTCCATGTTGCTATGAAATACTTCTGCAGGTATGCTATATGTGGTGATATTCAGCTGAAGCCAAGCTAAATATTTTGTTTATTGAGCATGTCTTTTTGCTGATAGCGAATCGCTGATTGCTCCCCTTTCAAAATCTGTTTCAAGCACTGTTTTTGTATAAGGGGCTATTTGTGTGTTTCCCCTTTATAGAGGTTTTTTGACCACTAATGTTCCGGGCTTTGTCGACCATTTAGACATTATTTCTTATTGTTCTGCCAATCGGCTAGCCCCCTCCCCCCTTTTCTTTTTCTTCTGTTATGTAAGAGGGCAGCTGAGAATGTTTTCCTCTATAAAACCAGTGTGACTGCTCGTTTGTTTATTGGAGTCTCTCTTTTGTTTTTTGTTTGATTTTTATGCCTGTTTTTGTGGTTCTTCCTCTCTCTTTTTCTGAGCATTTTACCATGGCAATGTGCACAGTTTTGTCTGCCAGTGCACACTTTTTAACACTGTAGTAATTTGCATGTTTTGTGAATAAAAGGGTTTTTTAGTGCATGCATTAGAACACTCTTTGCAAAAGCTTAGCACTGCAGTCTAACGCAATGCTAACCAGATAAGTGCCAACGAGAGGAATATTCAGCAGCATTATATAAATAGTGTTGCCAAATATTCCTCTGACCACCTTGGCACTATCTTCATAGTGCCAGAGTGGTTCAGGACAGAGCAGAGTTATCCATGCAATGACGATTCTCAGCGCTTTACACAGACAGCTATATTGATAACTTAAGACAGCAAAAGTTGTCCCAAATGGCTACATACATAACTATTCATCACCATTGTGCCATGAACTAATGGATGTATGTGCGTGTGCCTTTTGAGTCAATGCTGACTAATGGGGACCTAGCAGCTCCTGGGTTTTCTTGGCAGTGTGACCAGAAGTAGATTGCCAGGACTTTCTTCCGAGGCATTGGAGTGCTAAGTCCATTGCTAACAAATGACTAACACAAGAAGAACACAAGAAAGATACTTAACTTAAGACACACAACACCCAAAACGATTTACCCTAACCGACAGCTACTTCTATAATGTAAATAACTTATGTTAATTAACTATGTCATGCTCATTGCTCCACAACCTGTATATAAGTTACGCTCAATATAATTAACCTGTATATAAGTATAAAAAAAAAATAAAAAAATAAGTACTATTGTTAATGTTAAAATACGTTCCATGTAACAAAATGTGTACATAGTTAAAACTTGTTCCATGTAAGACATACGGAAGTATGCTAATCTTTGTTCAATGTAAACTGCCCCTGATCTCTGGAAGGGGCGGTATAGAAGAAACTGTTAAATAAATAAATAAATAAAATAAATAAGTCACTTGCCCAAGGCCACAAGGAGTGCTAGTGGGACTCAGACCCTGGTCTATTGGTTATCAAGACAGTGCTCTAACCACCAGGCTATTCTTCCACTCCCATATTAGATATTTGTATCTAATTCAGCGATTCATCAGCCCCTGAAGTAGAAGCCAAAATCTTTTGGCCAAGTGAAGGCTGAGTCGAGGAGGCAGATGGAGCTGTTATCTGTGAATTAGAGATGTTTTGCTGAAAATGATTTGCTGAGAATGCAGTGGCATTCAATGCATCCAGATAATTGATTTTTCTCCAGGACCAAGCAGGAAGTGAGTCTTCACATACGGGTGACATTGGCACTGACGGAGCCCATGTGGTGAACACTCTCCAATTTTCACAGAAAGCCTTTGGGAATTAGACCACACATGTACAGTCACCTTCCCACTCAAGGGTGCCATCTTACCTCAGTCTTCTTTTTTCCATGGAGCCCACTGGCATTTTTGTCTGCAACCCAGAAAAAGCTGCCACTTTTCTTTTCATCCGGTTGTGCACTGTCACCGTCTCAGTTTCTGGAACCGCTGCCGCCTCAGCGTAACATTTTTTTTTTGTTCCCTTTTATCATTTTTCTCATACTCAGGAGTGCGGGATTTTCTCTCACACCATCCTTAACCAGGACCTTAGAGTTTGATCTCGCAGGTACCATTTTCCCCGTTATGTCCTCAGTTAATGGATTTAAGCAATGTGACCGCTGCGTGCACACCATGTTCCATATGGATCCACATGATTGCTGCCTGTGGTGCCTTGGAGCCAGTCATGAGGCCTCTGCCTGCTCACTCTATCTTCAGATGACAAGCAAGGGTCAAAAGAATAGTGAAAGGCAGTGGGAGATGCTGTTTGGCCACAAGACCTCTTCATCAGCCCCAGCTTGGGTGTGGAATCTATGCCCTCAGGGGCTACCATGGAGGTCTCTGCCTCTCCTAGAATTTGTGTCCACTCAGATCTCTGAGATCACAGGGCATCAGACCAGAGAGCAAACTCAGAAATCTGTCCCCAGTAGGATTTCACTTCTCCCGTGGTGGCGTTGAAGGCCTTGGCATCAGAGCCCTTGGCGCGATGCCGAGGGCGATGGTCGGAAGTAGCCTTCAAAGCTGACATGGTGGTAGGAGACTCAATTGGCATCGGGGGGTCGGCACCAGTCCTCTAAGGCCATCATCTTTGAGGAAACCCACTTGACAGAGCCAGCTTCAGGACCGATTTATTTATTTATTTATTTAAACAATCATTTATATACCGCATCTTCCATAGATCAGTTGCGGTTTACAGAGAACAAGAACTGCACAGATTGGGTCTGTTTTACATGGAACATCGAATTACAAGGAACAATATAAGTGTTGACATGATAACAGTATAATAGTAACGATAACAATAACAACAACAGTGCGTCACCGATACCCTCGGAACTCATGCCAGTGATTGCGAAGCCTTCTAGCCTGGAAGTCAGGATGGTGGCTTTGGTATGCAGCCTCGCTGCCTTCCTGGCTGAGCATCAGGGCCCGATTCCTGGTTTCTCTGGGTCCTCGGGCCTGTGACTAACCCCTCCACCACAAGGGTGTCACCTGAAGAGATCCAGTTGGTGCTGAAGTAGCATCAGCTTCAGGCCAATTCCCAGAATCGATCCTGGTCCTGATTGAGACCTTGGGTCTTGCCCATGAGTGCCTCTGATTTGGAGTGCCAGGGACCCCGTCAATGAGTCAGGACAATTTCCTGGCTGATCGGCTCAGCAGGGTCCTTTAGCTGCATGAATGGCAACTGGAACTGCAGGTAGCCAGCCAAATCTTTCAACTGTGGGGCTCTCCTTCAATGGATCTCTTCACCAGCCCCAACAACACCCAGTTGACGCACTTCTGTTCCAGGACACCAGCCCATCCCGGGTGGCGGTTGATGCATTCCTCATCTCGTGGGTGGAGGGCCTCCTCTATGCATACCCTCCGACCCCCCTGATCTCTCAAGGTTTAGCTCATCTGGGCCACCATAATCCTCATTGCTCCCAGATGGCCATGGCAACCGTGATTCCCCCTGATTCTCCACCTCTCCCAAGTGTGTCTAGTTCCCCTAGGCTGTGCACCAGACTTGATCTCACAGGAGGATGGAGCTCTCCTTCACCCCAACCTCAGAGCGCTTGCCCTGAAGGCCTAGCTGCTGAAAGGATGACCCCTGGCACAACTTCATTTACTCAGGGATGTGAAAGATGTCTTGCTAGCATCCCACAAAGATTCCACCAGATGGGCCTATACCTTCAAGTGGCACCGGCTCTCCATCTAGTGTGCTGATAAGGGGTTCAGCTCTTTCTCCTTCTCCATGATGGTGGTGTTGCAGTATTTGCTACGCCTTACCAATGCCAACCTGAAGTCTAACTTCCTCAGGATACATCTCAGTGAGCTGGCAGGGCACCCATCATCTCATTGATGGGTAACCCCTGTCCGCCCATCCTCTCATGGTCCACTTTATGAGAGGTCTCTTGTTCACTTCGACTCCCATTTGCCCACCAACAACAGCATGAGATCTGAATGTGGAATCTGAAGCTCCACCCTTCGAACCACTTGCTTCTTGCCACTTCAAGTACCTTTCCTGGAAAGTGATCTTCATTATGGCACTCACGTCAGTGCGTCACATTAGTGAGCTGCAGGCATAGGTGGCTCATGCCCCAATACTAGGTTTCATAAGAACAGGGTGGTCCTCCATACGCACCCTTAGTTTCTCCCTAAAGTGGTCACTGCGTTTCATCTCAACCAGGAGGTTCTCCCCACCTTCTTTTCGTGGCCTCATGCAAGTGAGGCGAAGGCCGCTCTCCACACCTTGGATTGCAAGAGGATGCTGGCCTTCTACCTAAAGTGCGCTAAGGCCCATTACCGCTCTTCGCAGCTCTTCATCTCCTATGATCCGAACCGGCTTAGCGTTGCAGTCTCTAAGTGCACCCTGACTACCTGGGTGGCAGATTGTATCTCCTTTGCCTATAAACAGGCTGGTCTCTCTCTTAAGTGCCGCATTCCAGCCCATAATGTGCAGGCTATGGCAGCCTCTTTGGTGAACCTGCATTCCGTCTCCATGCTGGATATCTGCCAGGCCGCCACTTGGTCTTCAGTTCACACCTTCGCAGTTCATTACTGTCTGGAGGAGGAGGACTCCCAACATGAAAGCACCTTTGGCCAGGCAGTACTCTATAATCTGTTTGAGAAATAATGCAGCTCTTACCCTCTGGCCTTCCTGTGTGTCCAGACTACCGGAAAATTGATTCACTGGTTGAAGCTGTGGTCGAACTTGAGATCTTGCGGCCACTCAGCGCTCTCTGCTGTCATTCACACTGGCTTGTTACAGGTATTTTTTGGAAGTCTGTAGATGGGAAGCCCCATATGTGAGGACTCACTTCCTGCTTGTTCTCAGAGAACCTATAACAGGTGATCTCCGGACAGCAGGAATCAGTTCTCACAACTCTCCTTCCTCCCCAAGGAGTTTTTTTTCTTTTTTGGCTTGATTAAGATATGTCATCATACTGTGGTAAAATGGCACACATGGACAGGAAGGTGACCACACGTGTGTGGTCTAACTCCCAAAGGCTTTCTGTGAAATCTGGGTAGTGTTCACCATGTGGGCTCTGTTGGTGCCAACGTCATCCCATATGTCAGTACTTATTCCTGCTGTTCCCGGAGAACACCTGTTACAGGTGAGTAACTTCACTTTCTAAGCTGAATGCTAAATGTTTAAAGGTTTTTTCCATGCTGCAGTTAGTGACTGTCTATCCTTAAATGAGTTGTGGTGGAGAAAGCAATGGAATACAGCATTTTAGTTATAATGAAAACACATAATATGCAATAAAAAAATAGAAAAATAAAAACAAATAAATAGAAATTGATGAATAAAGGGTACTAGTGGACTCTTATGGACTTGATGAAACTGATGACTGATAAGGTGAGCCTATGATCTTTGGTATACATGTAATTCACCAAGTGTGGCTCGATCTGATAGTCTCTCCTTCATTCTTAAAATATTTTGAAGTGGACTTAAAAAGATGGGTGTTTCCACTTTTAACTATTTGAGGAATAATATAGTCCCTGGACGTTTATTCGTTGTGCTCAGTTTTTTTCTTCAGTGTGTTTTTTGGAGGATTTTCTTGTTGAGCTAAGGGATAGTGCATCACTGACTGAAAAATCTGTATATTCAGTGCCAGCCACTATTTGGATACCAGTGCTGAATATCTGGGTTTAATTAAGCCATGGCAGCCATCATTTAAAAAAAAAACTACTGATCATGCCAGCTAAATATTGACACAATAGTTTTTTAAGGAAGCACAGAAAAAGGATCCACTTACAACATAACTGTTGGGATGGTCATTGTAAGGTGACTGTAGAACCCAGGCATCAAAGGAAAGGGATATAAAATTAAAGGCCCAATATTCAGCAGTGGTGGCTAGCCCTTCTAAAGCGTCTAGCTGTCACTGTTGAACTCTACACCCAGATATTCAATGCTGGCATAGAATATCTGGCTAAGATATATTGCAGCAAAGCTAACTGGGCAATGGCAATATTCAGCCAGTGCCTGGTTACCATCGGCGACAAAAGTTAGGAGAGCCTTTAAGGTGCCCAATCTTCTCTGCCAAGGTGAATATTACTGCTGCAGGGTTATCCCCAGGTGACACCTCCACTCCATCCCTAGAATACACCAATGCTAGCCAGCTGGAGGAGTAGCCTAGTAGTTAGAACACTGGCTTGGTAACCAAGCAACCAGGGTTCATTTCCCACTAGCACTCCTTCTGGCCTTGGGCAAGTCACTTAACCCTCCATTTCCTTGGAAGAAAGGCCTGGCAATCTACTTCTGGTGACACTGCCAAGAAAACCCAGGAGCTTCTGGGTCACCAGGAACAGGACTGACTCAAAGGGGTATGTTTACTAAACTGTGCAAATGTGCAGGGCACACTTGAGTGTGCACTAAGGTACCTTAGTGCACACTAAATAGTGTGTTTTTGGTGCCCCACAAGCGTGCGCTCCGCCCGCACAAGTGCGCTCAGCCCGCACAAGAGCGGGGCGCGCTGATGTGCAATAGAGGCGTTGAAAGGCATTTCGAGGGCGGAGGAAGGCTCCCAAGGGCCAGGGGGACGGGGTCAATGGGTGGAGAGTGGGAGGGGAGAGGCTCCCCACACAGGAGCGGGGCTGAATTTCGGCAAAAAAAATACCGCGAGTGAAACCCTCGCGTTAGAGCCGATTTAAAGGGAAGAGAAACCATTTCCGTCAGCAATGTACAGCAAAACCGGGGAAACCTGCAAAACGTGAGCAGTGTGATACATGTGCACAGAACAAAATAGCAAATATAAATTGAAAATAACCACAACAAATTCCAAATAAATTATAATCCAGCTGGGCAACAGTGATATTAATGGGCAACCATAAAAAACACTCCCAGGAAAGCTCCAAAAAAAAGAAATTATTTTTGGAAGGGTCTACGCTCCGTAGACTCTTTCAAAAATCACTGCATTTTAATGGAGCTTTCCTGGGAGTGTTTTTCATGTTGCCCATTGATATCACTGTTGCCCAGCTTGGTTTTGTTTTTTTTCCCCTTTTTTGGAGGTCATTTTTTAGGTTTATTTGCACCTTTGTCCCCATACAAGGTAAACGAGCCCACAGTAAAATTGTGCAGAGCAGGGTCTGACTCGTGCGGCCAGGTTTCCTATCTCCAGAGACTGCACTGTCTCTGTGGCCACAGTGTGGTGCAGCAGACACAGCCAGTGTCTGTAGGACCAGAGGGTCACAGGTTCAAATCCCAGCTGGGGCTCCTGCCAACCCAGTCCCTAAAGTTTTACCCACCACTAAACAGTGATAGTACAGACACTCCTTTATTGCAGAGAACATAAGCATGGTTCCAACACCTATATTTTACCCTACACCACACACAAACCATAACAATGGGCATTACCTAAGGCCGAGTCCCCCAAATTCAGTCCTGGAGTGCCACAACTCAATCAGGTCCACTGTTCCCTCTAAGCTGTGCGCGTGTGCGCGCGCACACACCTCGCCGAGCGAGCGCACATACTTTACAAGAGAGCGCACAAAAATTACGGCTCTTATTCTGATAGAAAACAACACAGACGTCTTAAAATTTAAAAGTTATGATTGTAATTACTAGAAATTTCCCGCTTCATTTAGTAATCGTCTATTTTCATTTAATTTGATTAAAATCAATGTGGTATACATACTGTATTCTGACATGTAGTCAAATTTTAAAGTATATAACTCTGAGCGTCGTTATGTGGCGCACAAAAATTTAACCTTCCTTCAAAAGCTGCACACAGCTGATATTTTATGCGCACGCAGCCTACAGAAAATTAGAGGGAACATTGATCAGGTCATATGCTTTTTCCCAGATAGGGACATGTCTGCGGAAGGGTACAGGTGGTGGAGGGGGCAGTGGCTGCAAACCACAGCAGACAGTGGCCTAGGCCTGTGCAGGCTGGCACCGTCCACCGCAACAGACAGGCTCTGTCGGATGTACAGTCATGGACTCCCCAGGGAACACAGCATATCTGTGGCAACACAGTGGTGCAGTGCACACAGACAGTGTGTGCAGGAACAGAAGGTCACAGGTTCAAAACCAGGCTGGGGCTACTGCCAATCCAGTCCACATATTTTTCCATGATAGTAAGGACAAACCTTTATTGCTGAGAACATACGCATGGTTCATACGCCTATATTTTACCACACCAAACACAGACACCATAAACAGCCGCATTACCTAGAGCAGAGTCTCCCAAATGCAGTCCTGGAGGGCCCCACACCATTCAGGATCCATGCTGCCTCCAATAAAGATGCCTGTGCTGCATATCTATGCACCACCCCCATGTTATGCTGATGTAGCTCATGCATATTTATGAGGGACAGCATGAAAACCCGAACAGTGTTTGGAACACCAGGACTGGAGTTGGGACACTCTGCCGTAAAGCAGCAGCCAACAGGGCCAGACACACACACACACACACACACACAGGCCCCATTGGCTAATGCCTCGTGGAGAGGCAGGACATTGGGCCCTGCCTGTATCTCCCAATACTAGCAGTTGCATACCTTAGCAATGCCACCCTACACCTGGGTATATGGTACACAGCTATCAAACGTTGCCCATGATAACTGGCAGATATCAATTCCTACGTTAAGCACATTTTGCTCATTGATCTCCACCATAACAATCATTGTGATGTCTGCAGTGTGCGCTGCAGGTCTGGTCTCTGACAGTGTTTACCACCCTGGGGAGTGACCCCCAACAGTATTGCGTACCATATCCATGCCTGTACTGTGCCCAGGACTGGTGTGGTGGGTATGGCTGCTGGACTCCTCTATAGTAGCACAATGCTGGCATAGGTGTGGGGGTGGCTGTCTGTCTATCCCAGTGTTTCCCAACCCAGTCCTGCGGGGCACACCGGCCAGTCAGGTTTTCGGGATATCCCTAATGACTATGCATGAGATATATATGCATTAGAGATATCCTGCCAACCTGACTGGTTTGTGGCCCTCCAGGGCTGGATTTGGAGACCCCTGCCTTACACCTCTGTCATTTAAGATTGTGTGTGGGTAAGGTGCAGATGTCCTAGACATCGAAAGGGTATATAGAATGTGACACATTCCTCCTCGATTCTCACCACCACCAAAAGGTTGTCTAATAGACAATATTTTGGTGGTGGTGAGAATTGAGGAGGAATGTGTCACATTCTATATACCCTTTCGATGTCTAGGACATCTGCACCTTGCCCACTCACAATCTTAAATGACAGAGGTGTAAGGCAGGGGTCTCCAAATCCAGCCCTGGAGGGCCACAAACCAGTCAGGTTGGCAGGATATCTCTAATGCATATATATCTCATGCATAGTCATTAGGGATATCCCGAAAACCTGACTGGCCGGTGTGCCCCGTAGGACTGGGTTGGGAAACACTGGTCTATCCAGTGTGTGGTGGCTGCAAACACCTTCCACAGCCCACACTGCCAGCAATGTTGCCAGTATTGGGCTGCCAATGTGCATAATGAGGAGCAAGGTACCATGGGTATAGGCCGGACAGGGTGGCCTGGCCAGGGTGCATCTGCACAGGGCATAGGGCACTGACTGGGACATTTTAGTGCCCGGCCACCACCAACACAGACAGGGTGACCTCAGTATGTCCTGCTGAGAGATCACTCTCACCCTGACTGTGCAGTGACCACAGCATGGCTAGGCACCCCCATGTGATAGATATGGGTTTTCTTTTGGGGCCTAGTCACTGATTTATCTGCTTGCTGTGTATGCTGACATCCCAGTTCTGGGTGCATGTATCTCCACTGGGAACATGCACTGTGGACTAACTAGCACACTGTTTGCAGCTGGTATGTGTCTTGATGGAGCAGCTTGCAAGGTGCAGTGGCTGATGACTTGCTGCAGGAGAATATCAGATAGTGGTGGGGTGCAGCTCACCATATCCAGGCCTAATGTCTGTCTGCTATTGTGTTATGGATGTGTATAGAGCTGCATTGACTGCCCTGTGGGGTGTCTGTTCTTCAGCAGGACTGGGGTTGATGGTCCCCTCTACTGCCACCTTTGCAGGAAGGTAGAATGTGGATCTATTGATAGGAGACCCTGTTTGCCACCTTTGGCCCTGGGGGGGGGGGGTGGTGGTGCATGGCCCACCTGGGGGGTCCATGGGGGCTGCACCTGACTGAAACAGACAGGTATCCAAGATGTTTGTGCAGAAACTACCTATCTCACACATTAACACTGCTTTAGACCTCCGGCATGGCCTCTTTCAGCCATGGACGGTGTTGTGGACCTGGTCCTGGGCATCTCACCGCACCCTCAGGGTGAGCACAGTACCCGCACAATGTGACGGTGTGTAGCTACTCTGTGCCAGTAAAACACACGGTCAGTACCCCCTACCAGGCCGAGGTGCTGTGGGGGTGCATTGCCCATCTTGTGTTAATCTGTGGACAGCTGATTTGCATGTGCAGTGCATCATGGGTATGGGTGGGCTAACCCTATCCTGGTGACCACAGCAGACTGTCTGTGTGGTGACATGCATGCTCTCTGCAGCCAGTCAGGGGTTTGCTAGTAGCTGTAGCCCAATGGTTACTTCACTACCTCTGAAGCAAGAGGTCATGGGTTCAAACCCACAGTGGGGTTATTTGATAGGGTTTTGTCCAATGCATTATCTTTTTTTAATGTACATATTTTGATGCCAGCAAAAACACCCTCAGCGTACTGTACCCATAAGGTGCCTCTGAGGGTGCTTTATATGGCGCCCTATAGGGCACCTTATGGTTCCCGTCCATATAAGATGCACTATACATTATCCTGTGACGCAACCTATAGGGTGCCCTATAGAGGACATTTTAGGGTGCTGTGGCGGACAGTGCAATTTATAATGTACCCTATGGAGTGCCTTATAGGGTGCCTTATACGGCACCTTCAATTACGGCATGTGAGGGTGTGTTTGCTGGCAGCAATTAATAACATAAAAATAAAGTGCTGCAGGACAAAATATGTACAATGCAAAGCTGATGCCACAGCCAGCCTTATGTATTAGGCACACTGGGGAGCAAACTCATGACCCCTGTATCAGCAGTCAGTGCCTTAACCATTGTGCTCCACTGCTGCTCTTCCTTGCCTGTCAGCGCACCTACTTATGCTTTTCATTCCTTAAACTGCACAGTGCTGCCATAAAAAACAGTACACTGACCTTGCGGTACCTCATACGGCACCCTCTAAAGCGCCCTATAAGCAACATTCTAGGGTGCCTTGGCTGACAGTGCACTTTAAAATGTGCCTTATAGGGCGCCTTATGTTAACACACTTTGAGAGTGCGTTTGCTAGTAGTGATAATTAAAATATGAATAAAATGCCTCCTAAAGCAATCTTCCCCATAATATGTTATGCCTCAGCCAGCCTTGTTCATTGGGCACTTTGGGGGATTGAACTCCTGATACCTGCACCATTGGTCAGTGTTTTAACCATTGTGCTGTGGTTCTGTTCCTGTGGTTGCACATCAGCGCGCCGCCTTATGCCGCCCAATATTAAAAAGCCTCCTAAAACATTAGTGAGCTGCCTTATGCCCATCAGCGCACTACCTTATGCTGCCCATCATTTAAATGCCTCAGGCAGCTGTTTCCATTGGACACTGTCGGGGATTAAACCCCTGATCCCTGCACCATTGGCAAGTGCCTTAACCATTGTGCTGTGGCTTTGCTTTTCTACCTGCACATCAGCGCGCCACTTATACCGCCCAGTATTATAATGCCTCCATAAACATCAGCGCGCCGCCTTATGCTGCCCAGTATTAATATGCCGCCAAAAACATTAGTGTGCCGCCTTATGCTGCCCAGTATTTCTGTGTCTCATAAATTAATGCCTCAGTCTGCTGTCTTCATTGGGTTCTGTGGGGGATTGAACCCCTGATCCCTGTACCATTGGTCAGTGTCTTAACCCTTGTGCTGTGGATCTGCTCTTTTTTTTTTTGCACTTCTGCGCGCCACTTATGCCTCCCGCAGAGCTATCTCATGCGCTAAGGTGCGGGGCGCACATGGGCGCCGCCCACCTTAGCGCATATGTAAATTCCGGCTTTTCTTTTTCAGGACGGAACGCCCACTCCTTATATGGCACCCAAACACTACCGGGGCCCGCACTTTACCGGGGTTTTAGTAAACATACCCCAAAGGCACACATTGCATTGCAGCCAGCTAGCATTGGGGCACCTAGTGGCAGTATCCACAGATATTCAGCTGCACATTAGTACCACTTAATATCCCAGACACCATGATTGATGTTTTTAGTAGGTCTGCTAACTATTTTAATCGTGTTGAATATAGGACCCAAAGTATTTGAAGCCTTTCACAGCTACAAAAAAACCTAAGATTAAGCCTCTGCCCAGTTTGAAGTGTGAAATCTCTCTCAACAGAATTATTGAATTCTTTATTCTGTAAAGTGTATTAAAAGTCAACTCTGGAGCAAAATCTATGCCAAATATTAAAAATGAAATTATGCTATTTTGTGGAGGTCTGCTTTTTCTTTTTTTGGGGGGAGGGGAGCTACAAGGAAGGGGTTTAACCAGATTATAAACTCTCCACACATGAAAATGGCAATGGTTCTTTCTAATGAAGAATTTTTTTCCACTGCCTGCCAGTGGTCCTCTGGAAACTCTGCTGGCCTTCTTTCTCAAAGCAAAAGCACCCGTTTTCACTGGAGGAAGGGTCACAGCCTGCCCTGGTATATGGTTGTTGTTAAGTGCCGTTGAGTCAGTGCCGACTCATGGCGACTCTCTGGATTGTTGACCTAAACTGTGTTCGATCTTCAGTCAGGTGGCAAATTGTTAATTTCACATTTATTAAGCTGGATAATGTATGCTCAATTTCACAGTAAGAAACTCCTAATTTCATGGAGGGTGCTCTGAAAAAATAGACTACAAGAGGGGAAGCAAAAGTGGGTTTTAAATGTCATTACAATGACCTTTCTGGAGAATATTCAAAGTTGTCTAAATACTCTATCTGGCCAACCCAGATACTCAGTGCTGGTGGATGGATATGGCCCTGTGATTGAATATCCATGTTCAATGTTCAGCAGCGATGGCTAGACATTTTATCAGCAATAGCTTCAACCGCTAAATATCCTTTCCTTTGTGCGGAAAGTGTATTCATTACCATTCTACTTATGAGGCCCTTATCATGGAAAAAATGTCTTCTGGGTAGTGGAGTGGAGTGGAGTGGAGGCGCAGCAGGTTGAACCCAGAAAAACCAGCATTCAAACTCCATTGATGTTCCTTGTGGCCTTCGGCAAGTCATTTAATTCTGCATTGCTTCAGTTACAAACTTAGGGGGCATTTTCAGTGACAGTGTCCAGCATACCTAAAATGGCTGGCTGTGGCCACTTTAATTATAACCTGGATATTCAACCAAGGTCATATCTGGCCATCGGCATTGAATATCAGAGTTGGCCAGTTAACCTCCAGTGCCAGTTCCTTGGTATGCAAATATATCTCATGCATATTCATTGTGGATATCCTGAAAATCTGACTGGCTGGGTGTGCCCCAGGAACTGGATTGAGAATCACAGATCTATTACTTTTATCTTCACTCCCAATCCTGCCAATATTTCAGATTTTCAGGATATCTCTAATGAATATGTATGGGAGAGGTCTGTGTGCCCTGTAAACTGCATAAACCATGCTCAGCCCCATATTCAGTGGCACAAACCAGATAGTCCCAGTGAATATCCCCATAGACTGCCTTGCATTCATCTGGTTAGTTTTGGGGTGGTCTGTGGATGGAGCTGGGGTAGTCCCGGCGACTATCCATTTAGCAATGAATTCAGTCATTAACCAAATGGGCATAAAGGTCAATGGCTGTCTTAACTTATGTGGTTGTGCTCTCTTGCTGTTAGTGGCTGAATGTAGCCACTAAGGGGATAGCCACCACGGTTGGTGATGAAACTGGATATTCAGCACAGGATGTCAGATAAGGTCAAGCAGTGATATCCTGTGTCCCTTTTAATAAACGTCCATAAACCATTATTAAAAGGGACCCAGGATATCACTGCTTGCCCCAATACAAGCATGGTGGAACCTGTGTCTCTTGGGGATACTGCTAGGTACGTATGACCTAGATTGGCCACTGTTGGAAACAGGATACTGGGCTTGATGGACCTTGGTCTGACCCAGTATGGCATATCATATGTTCTTATTTAGTTTTATTTTTGCCTGTGGTGGTTTTATTGGGCCAACATAAACTTCAGTTATCACCATAGTAGCCCAAATGTTAGATAACCGTCATATGTCAAGGCCAACAAATATGGTAGAAAGAGCAAACTGTAGCAGCAACAGTCTTTCTTTCCTGTTGTATTCAGCTGTATAATGCTTCCTTCTCATATGCCAGGCTAACTCTTTCTGCCTGGATAAAGTTATCTTCAGCGCTTGAGGGTATCTGCTGCTCCCTCCCTGTGTGGCAGGACACAGCAGCCTCTACTTTCAGAGTGCTGTCCCACTCCAGCCACCCTAGGCCGTGAATTCAAAACAAGGTGAGATCATGAAAACCCATATCCCAAAAACAAAAAAGAGAATCATCTTGTGTTCAGGCAAATGTATGTTGGTTGAATAAGAAGCAACAACTTGCAAAGAATCTCAAAATACATTCCCTGATGGTCTTAACAAGAAAAAACGAATTGTATTTCAAGTCAAGGAAATACATGTTGTTGCAAACGGTCCAGAGAAAATCAGAATAACTTCAAATTCATCAGTATCTGCAACCAGCACACAGCATAAGCTTCTCTCAAGGCTAGTCTTATAAAGAAGTCCACTGTGTTTTTTCTCAGAGGCTAGTCTTCTGCCTTTTCTTTGAATTACATCAGAGTGGAATCAAGTAGGAATTTCCCCGAAGGGAACCAATTAAGGTTTAGCATGACCCACTATTTATCTTCACACTGGACTTGTTTATGAAATAGTCTTCAAACACACACACTAGTTTGTTAAGAGATAATTTGAGTCTCCAAAGGTGTGAACAGAGTCTTTCATTTAAAACCGCAGGGACTGGTTCCACTAGACTGAGCTGAATTTTCAGGATCACAGGAATAAAGCAGCAATCTACAGTCAGTGGTAGATTTAAAAATAAAGACAGTTCTGCATGGAATGGACAGTCATTCACATTCCCTTATCCAAGACAGAAATACGTCAAAGCACTGTAAACTGCAGATTCATACAAGAAACATTTGACAGGGTCGGTAATTATGGCACAAGGAGTGGCTATATGACACCAGTTGTGCAGGATTGATTGAAACCACTCTTGGGAAAAGTCTTCAGTCACCAGTTATCTTATATAAAGTAGATAAGTAGTCACAATCTTTATGCTTGTGTAGGGCTTGCCAGATCTGTTCAGGTAACCTCACAGGTGGTCTTGCTTTCAGGACGTCTACAATCAGGGCCATCACAAGGGCTTTTGCTGTCCGATGCTGCACTGCACCATGATGCCCCCCCCCCCTCAAATCTCACCTGGGAAAGGGGGTGGCACGTCAGTCCCTCAATTCTATTTTATTTTATTTTTTTAGAGCAGAGGCTTTCTGTCACCACTTTCAGCACTGCTCCTGCCCCCTTCCAATGCAACTTCCTGCTCCCTCCAAGAGGAAGATGTGTCAGAATGGGCAGATTCAAAATGGCTGCTGCTATTCAAATGCTTGAGGGAAAATCTAAGAAACTTTTACCCCCTTGGAGGAAGAAGCATGAATGATGCAAGGACAAAAAGCAAAGTGATCATTCAACAGCCTATGCAGACATTAGCAATGTCACAAAACTAGTACTGGATGATACCAGAAAGGACTGGGCCATACCTTTCTTAATTCAGCTCCATTAATTTCCAGTGAAGGTAGCAATGGTTTTAAAAATTATGAATGAATTGGATCCAAGTTATTTATGTGCATTAGTAGAAGTGCACTGTCCTAAAAGAAGATAAAGCTTGGAGGGACATAAGAACATAGGAACATAAGAAATGTCATAGTGGATCAGACCAAGATCCATCAAGCCC
Source organism: Ichthyophis bannanicus (assembly GCA_033557465.1). Classification (NCBI taxonomy): domain Eukaryota; kingdom Metazoa; phylum Chordata; class Amphibia; order Gymnophiona; family Ichthyophiidae; genus Ichthyophis; species Ichthyophis bannanicus. The sequence continues at coordinate 1,785,748,706 of CM066031.1, read as the reverse complement.
AGTATCCTGTTTCCAAAGTAGCCAATCCAGGTTCCCAAAAAGGCACACATAAGAACATAAGATATGCCATACTGGGTCAGACCAAGGTCCATCAAGCCCAGTATTCTGTTTCCAACAGTGGCCAATCTAGGTCATATGTACCTAGCAGTTTCCCCAAGGGACACAGGTTCCACAGTGCTCATCCTGTGGTAAGCAGTGGATTTTCTGGATCATCTTTAATAATGGTTTATGGATCTTTCCTCCAGGAACTTGTCCAAACCAAAGGTAAGTTTGTGGCTTTTTAAATTACTAGCTCTCTGTCTGGGAGCTCTTAAAAGGGTTTTGGTTCATTTTTAAAACAAAGTTACATTCTTTTTGGTGCTTTAGTTTAAAAGGGGAAAATTTTTATTTAGTGAGGTAGGTTTAGAACTCTGCTTTGGTAACTTTCTCAGCTCTTGGGAGCTGCTGACACCTAATCAGGAGTTAGTGGGCCTGATTAGCCTGTGAAAGAACTGAGAGCAGCTGAGGCCTGCATAAAAGGCTTCAGAGCCCTGCACTGTTGAGGCATTCCTAACAGGAGCTATATATTTCAAGCAAAGGTAATAGTTTGTGGCTTTTTAAATTACTAGCGCTATGTCTGGGAGCTCTTAGAAGGGTTTTGGTACATTTTTAAAACAAAGTTACATTCTTTTTGGTGCTTTAGTTTAAAAGGGGAAATATTTTATTTAGATGGGGTAGGTTTAAAACTCTGCTTTAGTATCTGTCTTCAGCTCTTTGAAGCTACTAACACCTCATCAGGTGTTAGTTCCCTCCATACTCCCCCAACTCCCATCCACCCCTAGTGAGCAGTCTTGCTTTATAGGGCACCTCCCCAATTAACTACACACAGACAGAGGTCCCAATGCCAGTTGCAGGACCGGCTCCATGTGCAGGATGCCTGCATGCTGAAACTCTCAGCAAAAAAACAGGGAGGAACTCATTGAGGAGGTGGCGAGGCTGAGCAGCATTCAAGACAGTGAAAAGTACATTGATGAGATGCTTCTTGCAACATCCAAGCTCTCCAGCAGAGGAGAAGATGGGTGCCTACAGAGCTCAAGTACCCCAAAGTTGCAGAATCAGTGACCACAAGGAAGCAAAGGGTAGTCCAGGGGTTAAATGTGGCGCTTGCGCTGGGGTGGGTAACTGGTTTGAATGGTTGTTAATTGTGCTTGATAGTTTGGAATCCTGAATGAATATTGATGTGCAGGTTGTTTAAATTGGACAAAGTTATAGGTAATTTTCTGGAGGAAAAAGTATAGCGTCTAAAGTAATGTATTAATTGGAAATTGGAAATAGTGGGATAAGCTAGTTAGATAAGCTAAGTGGAATTATAGGTTTTGAATTAGTTTGGAAAGATTTTGGTGTGTAAACCTTTCAAATTAAGGTCGTGCCATTCACTTTATTGAGGAATTACAGTTGGAAATAAAACTGATTTTTCTTTGCAAAAGTTAGAACGTGCTTTAATGACTGATTTACATATTCCTAGAGCATGCTTATGATTGGCTAGTGGCTCTAGTGTGGAAATTAGTCAAATTGTCAAAAGAGTCACTGTAACCGTGACAACAGGAAAGTATAATCTGCATATTCTTAAAGCCTGTTTGTAATTGGTTAGCAGCTCTAGGATGGAATTTGGTGATGTAAAAAGAGTCATGGTAACCTTGACAACCAAAAAAGTTATTGTTGAAAAAGAGAGGAGAGCTTAAAACTGTAACAGAAAAGCAGAAGTGAGTTGTGCTATGCTAGAAAGATGAGCTGTTTATTCCAGTAAAGAGGTACAAATAGATGAAGAATTGTTTCCAGAGAGAAATTGTTGCTGAAACTTTAGGAAGTCAGGCAAAGTGAATGACAGCCCTGATTTTTCTGTGGCACTGGGCTATACTTATGGAGAAGTATTGTCAGATAATAAAGTAAGTGACACTGATAATAAATTCCAGGAGAGCTCTCTTGAATAGGGAGGCTGAGAGGAAGTAGCAGTGTCTATGAAGTGCCTTGCTATTTAGTAGCTTACAGTATGTGGTGCTGGAAATTCTAAAGTAATAAGATACTTGCACAGTGAGTGACCGATGTCACTGTAGCAGAAGAAAAATGCCTGGAGCCATAGAAGGTAATTGATGAAGGAAGGCATTATTTAGAAAAAGTGAATTCATAAGTAAAGCTCTGTGTGTAGTTAGGGAAATACAGTAAAGATTAGACTTTTCTATTCAGGGACTTGAATTATATTTTGATTTACTTAGACAGGGATTTATATGGAATAATTTCACAGTGTTTGCTCGATAGTTGATAAGTTAGATAGAGTTTTGTATTTTTGATTTGTTTAAAGTTAGGTAGTAGGTTGGAGATTAAGAAGACTACCGTCAGCTGAGCAGCAGTGATATTTCCACTAACAGGAGCTCCCAACAAAAGAATTCCAGAATCATCAAACAACATAAGACAATTCTATAACCACTGATGCCAAACAACTGCTGAAACTACAAAGAGCTAAGTGTTCATAAAGACTGTGTTTAGAGAGAACAAGGACAATTGATACTTACCTGAGAAAAGAAACTGATAAAAGTGATGTTCTGAACTTTTCTCTAGAGATAAAAGTGATACAAATGTTCAAGTTGTAAGAAACCAAACTAGAAAATTGTTACATAGAAATTAGGAAGAAGGAAAGAAAAGGAATACTACTACTTAGAAATGTTCTATAGTAAAATGTACAATAAGTAGTAAAAAGTAAGATGTTGAATACAAAGTAATTTAAATCTATCATTAATCTAACCATCTATAATAAAAAATAAAATTGATATATTTACCACTTGGAACCTGAGTTCTAAGAATTCTTTTAGTTTAATTCCTTCACTTAGCTTTGAGCAAAGTGAACGAGGTTAGTTTTATTTCTGTGCCTCGTTGTCTGAGTTTACTCCACCTCTTGGCCACAACTACTACCATCATATTTAGGGGTGGAGGTGGGCTTAGACGCAGCGGGGTCACATAGTGGTAGTTGGTGACTCTCTTCTGAGGGGTACTGAGGCATCAATCTGCCGACCAGACTTGATGTCCAGAGAGGTATGCTGTCAGCCAGGTGCCAAAATCCAAGATATGACAGAGAGTTTGCTGAGACTCTTCAAGCCCACTGACTATTACCAAATGTTGCTAATTCAAGTCGGCACAAATGATACTGACAGCCATCCCTCTGAGCATATGAAAAGTGACTTCATGGCTCTGGGACAGAGGGTGAAACAGACAGGTGTGCAGATGGTGTTCTTTTCAATCTTCCCTGTTGAGGGTAAAGGCCAAGGCAGAGAAGCTCGCATCCTGGAGATGATTGTATGGCTGCGTGGATGGTGTCATCGAGAGCGTTTTGGTTTCCTGGACCATGGGATGCTGTTCCAAGGGCTGAAGAGCAGAGATGGTGTCCATCTGTCCAAGAAAGGTCGACGTGTCTTCAGTAGTAGACTGGCAAATCTACTGAAGAGGGCATTTAAACTAGATTTTTTGGGGATGGGTTCATAAAGCCCCCAGGTAAGTGAAACATTTAATACCTTTATGGAAATGGGTAAAGGGGCAACATATGGAAAGCAGTGTGTATAAATGCCCATAGCATGGGAAATAAGATCCCAGATGTTGAAGCTTTAATGGGAGAGGCTGACTTGGATTTAGTGGCAGTTACAGAAATATGGTTCACAGAAAACCATGACTGGGATGTAAATATACCGGGCTATACTTTATTCAGAAAGGACAGGGTAGGAAGAAGGGGAGGAGGAGTGGAACTATATGTAAAAAATAATATTAAAGCTTTAGAACTACAGAGTTTATAAGGGAGAGAGGAGGCACTGTGGGTTAAACTAGAAAGAGGGAAAGAGAAATCTATTTGCATTGGTGTGATATGCAGACCTCCCTCACAGGAGGAAGAGGTAGACGGAAAATTAATTGAAGCATTGCTATGCAGCATTGCTAGGAAAGGGGAAGTGATACTAATAGGGGATTTCAATATGCCAGATGTTGATTGGCACATTCTGGCTGCAGTATCATAATAGAAGTAAGGAGATCCTGGATTCTCTACAGGGAGAAATATTCAGGCAATTGGTAACAGAATCCACACATGGAGGGGCCATACTGGACTTGGTGCTTACCAATGGTGAAAGTGTTTCTGAGGTTATAGTAGGATATCATTTTGCATCCAGTGATCACCAGATGGTGTGGTTCAGTATTAGGACTAGGGCTGTTAGAATGCTTTCAAAACAAGAGTCTTCGACTTTAGGAAAACTAACTTTGCCAAGATATGAATACCTCAGAGAATCATTAGCAGGATGGGAACAGCTGGGGGATGTAGAAAAACAGTGGCAAAACTGAAAGGGGATATTTTAAGGGCCACTAACCTTTTTGTTAAAATGGTAAATAAAGGTAAAAGGAAAAGGAGACCGCTGTGGTTTACAAAAGAAGTAGCTGAAAAGATGAAGAAAAAGAGGGAGGTCTTCTTGAAATACAAGAGATCACAGAGAGGGGAAGGCAGGCATCTATATTTGGAAAAACTTAGAGAAGCTAGCAAAGTAGTCAGGAAAGCAAATATTCAAAAAGAGGAGGATATAGCCAATGCAATAAAATGGGGTGATAAGACATTTTTCAGATATGTTAGTGAGAAGAGGAAGGGCAAAAGTGGTATTGTCAGACTCAAGGGTGAAGGGGAGGAATATGTAGAAGCTGATGAGGATAAAGCGGAATTGCTTAACAAATATTTCTCTTCTGTGTTCACAGATGAAGAGCCAGCAGCAGGCCCTCAGAAAACACCCACAAACAGGAACAGAAGCGAGGGGCATCTTGACAATTTTTCAGAAGACTGTGTTTGTGAGAAACTAGCTAATCAATGTGATGGGACCGAATGGGATACACCCTAGAATACTGAGGGGGGGGGGGTGTTCTAGCAGCTCCACTGACTGACCTTTTCAATGTCTCATTGGAGTCGGGAGTGGTGCCAAAGGACTGGAGAGAGGCACATGTGGTCCCTTTACACAAAAGTGAAAGTAAGGATGTGGTTGAAAACTACAGGCCGGTTAGTTTAACTTTGGTGGTGAGTAAATTATTGGAAATGCTGCTGAAAAAGAAAATAGTGAGGTTTCTGGAGTCCAGCGGATTACAGGTTCTGAGGCAGCATAGATTCACCAGAGGCAGGTCTTGTCAGACAAATCTGATTGATTTCTTTAACTGGGACCGAGTGAGAGCACTAGATGTGGTGCATTTAGATTTCAGTAAAGCCTTTGACACTGTTCCTCTCAGGTGACTTATAAGCAAACTGAGCACCCTAGGGATGGACCCTAGAGTTACTGCTTGGGTTTGAAATTGGTTGAGTGGGAGGCGACAAAGGGTACAGGTAAATGGAGCTCACTCTGAGGAGAAGGAGGTTTCCAGTGGTGTGCCCCAGGGATCTGTCCTTGGTCCGATTCTTTTTAACATCTTTGTTAGTGATAAAGCAGAAGGGCTGCCGGGTAAGGTTTGCCTCTTTGCGGATGATACCAAAATCTGCAATAGAGTAGACACCAGGAAGGTATAACTAACATGAGGAGGGATCTAGCTAAGCTTGAAGAATGATCTAGAATTTGGCAGCTGAGATTTAATGTTAAAAAAAAATGAAAGGTCGGGCATTTGGGCTGCAGCAATCCAAGGGAGCGATATAGTATAGTGGGTGAAGTTCATTTGTCCACTAAAGAAGAGCAGGACCTAGGCGTGATTGTGTCTGATGATCTTAAAGTAGCTAAACAGGTTGAAAAGGCGACAGCAAAAACTAGAAGGATGCTTGGGTGCATAAGGAGAGGAATGGGCAGCAGAAGAAAAGAGGTGATAGTGCCTCTATATAAGTCTTTGGTGAGACCTCATTTGGAGTATTGTGTGCAATTCTGGAGACCGCACCTTCAAAAGGATATAAACAGGCTGGAGTCAGTACAGAGGGTGACTACTAAAATGATTAGTGGTCTTCATTATAAAGCATATGAGGACAGACTTAAGGATCTTAATATGTACACCTTAGAGGAAAGGCTGCATGGAGGTGATATGATTGAGATTTTTAAATACCTCGATGGCATAAATGCACAGGAGGAGAGCCTCTTTAGATTGAAAGCAAGCTGTTCTATGAGGGGACATGGGATGAGGGTGAAGGGGATTCAGGAGTGATATGCAGAAATATTTCTTTACGGAAAGAGTGGTGAATCCGTGGAATAGTCTCCTAGTGGAGGTGGTAGACATGAGGACAGTATCTGAACATAAGAACATAAGATATGCCATATTGGGTCAGACCAAGGTCCATCAAGCCCAGTATCCTGTTTCCAACAGTGGCCAATCTAGGTCATAAGTACCTAGCAGTCTCCCCAAAAGACACTAGTTCCACAATGCTTGTATTGGGACAAGCAATGATATCCTGGGTCCCTTTTAATAATGGTTTATGGACCTTTCCTCCAGGATCTTGTCCAAACCTTTTTTAAATCCAGCTACACTAACAGCTTTTATTACATCCTCCGGTAAAAATTTCCAGAGTTTACACGATGAGTGAAAAAATATTTTCTCTTATTAATCTTAAATAGTTTACCCTGTAGTTTCGTTGAATGTCTCCTAGTCTTTCTATATTCTGGTGACGTAAACAATCGATCTACGTTTACCCGTTCCAGTCCATTCATTAATTTATAGACCTCTATCGTATCTCCCCTCAACCGTCTCTTTTCAAGGTTGAAGAGCCCTAACCTTTTTAGCCTCTCTTCATAGGGGTATCCTTCCATTCCCTTTACCATTTTGGTGGCTCTTCTCTGTACATTTTCTAATAACGCTATATCCTTTTTAAAATATGGTGACCAGAATCGCACACAATATTCAAGGTGCGATCACACCATGGAATGATACAGAGGCATTATAATATCCTTTGTTTTATTTTCTATTCCTTTCCTTATGATACCTAGCATTCTATTTGCTCTCTTAACTGCCGCTGCACACATGTTATCCACGATGACGCCTAAATCTTTTTCCTGGGTGGTGGTTCCTAATGTGGAACCTTGCATCGTGTAACCATAGTTTGCGTTGTTCTTTCCTAGGTGCATAGCTTTGCACTTGTCCACATTAAATTTCATCTGCCATTTGGATGCCTAGTCTTCCAATTTATCAAGATCCTCTTGCAATTTTCCACAATCCTCATGGGTTTTAACAACTTTAAATAGTTTTGTGTTATCTGCAAATTTGATAACCTCACTCGTTATTCCCTTTTTCAGGTCATTTATGAATATGTCAAAAAGCAGCAGACTCAGCACAGATCCCTGGTGTACTCCACTATTCACCTTTCTCCATTGAGAAAATTGGCCATTTAGCCCTACCCTCTGCTTTCTATCTTTTAACCAGTTCCTAATCCACAATAGTACACTGCCTCTTATCCCATGACTTTTTAGTTTTGCCAAAAGTCTCTGATGAGAGACCTTGTCAAAGGCTTCCTGAAAGTCCAGATACACTATATCAATCGAATCGCCTTTGTCTACCTGTTTATTCACACCTTCAAAAAACATAACAGATTAGTAAGACAAGATCTTCCTTGTCTAAAGCCATGTTGGCTGTTTCCCATTAAGCCATGACTATCTATATATTGAGTAATTTTGTTCTTTATTATGGTTTATACCATTTTTCCTGGTATTGACGTCAAGCTCACTGGTCTGTAGTTTCCCAGATCACCCCTGGATCCCTTTTTAAAAATTGGCGTTACATTGGCCATCCTCCAATCTTCAGGTATTACAGAAGATTTTAATTATAATATCTGAATTCAAAGAAGCATGGGACAAACACAGAGGATCTCTAAAGGAAAAAAGGAGACTGTTGTAGTGGTTGATATGGAAGGACAAAACCCAGCTACACTAACAGCTTTAACTACATCCTCTGGTAACGAATTACAAGTTTTATCACATATTGTTGTAAAAAGATATTTTCTCTTATTATTCCTAAATGGCTTATTATTCCTAAATGGCTTCATTGCATGTCCTCTAGTCTTTCTACCTTTTGATGGAATAAACAACTGATCTACATTTATCCTTTCCACTCCATTCATTAATTTGTAGACAATCATATCCCCCCTTAGCCGTCTCTTTTCCAAGTTGAAGAGCCCCAACTTTTTAAGTCCCTCCTCATAAGGGTATTCTTCCATCCTCTTTACCATTTTTGTTGCTCTGTACCTTTTCTAATTCTGCTTTGTCCTTTTTAAGATATGGTGACCAGAATTAAACACAATATTCAAGGTGCGGTCGCACCATGGAATGATATAGAGGCATTATAAAATCTTTGGTTTTATTCTCCGTTCCTTTCCTTATGATTCCTAGCATTCTATTTGCTTTCTGGGTCGCTGCTGCACACTGGGCAGATGGTTTCAATGTCTTATCCACGATGGTGCCTAAAGCTTTTTCCTGGGTGTTGGTTTCCAAGATGATACCTTGCATCATAACCATAGTTTGGGTTGTTCTTTCCTAGGTGCATAACTTTGCACTTGTCCACAAAAATTTAATCTGCCATTTGGACATCCAGTCTTCCAATTTATCAGGGTTCTCTTGCAATTTTTCACAATCCCCTTGAATTTTAACAACTTTGAATAATTTTGTGTCATCTGCAAATTTGATCACCTCACTCGTTATTCCTATTTCCAGCTCATTTATGAATATGTTAAAAAGCAGCAGACCCAGCACAGATCCCTGGGCTACTCCACTATTCACATTTCTCCATTGGGAACATTGGCTGTTTAGCCCTACTCTCTGCTTTCTATCTTTTAACCAGTTCCTGATCCACAATACTACACTGTCTCCAATCCCATAACTCTAATGAGGGATCTTGTCAAAGGCTTTCTGAAAATCCAGATACATTATATCAATTGGCTCACCTTTGTCTACCTATTTATTCACAATTTCAAAAAAATATAACAGTTTAGTAAGACAAGACTTTCCATGGCTAAATCTATGTTGACTTTCTCCCATTAAACCATGACTATCTACAGTACATTTTCAGTAATTTTATTCTTTATAATAGTTTCCACCATTTTACCCAGTATTGATGTCAGACTCACTGGTCTGTAGTTTCCAAGATCACCCCTGGAACCTTTTTAAAAACTGGTGTTACACTCTTCCAGTACTACAGATGATTTTAATGACAGTTCACAGATTACTAATAGTAAGTCTGCAATCTCATATTTCAGCACTTTCAACACCCTTGGATATATACCATTCAGTCCATGGTGATTTGCTACTCTTCAGTTTATCAAATAGTTGTAATTCATCTTCCTGATTTACCAATATTTCTTTCAGTTCTTCTGATACATTACTTTTATATACCATTTCAGAAATGGGTAACTTCCCTACAATTTCTTCATTAAAGACCGAAGCAAAGAATTCATTCAGTCTCTCCGTTATGGCCTTGTCCTCACTTAGCGCCCCTTTTATCCCTCTAATGGTCCAACTGACTCACTCACAGGTTTTTTGCTATGAATGTAGTTGAAAACGTTTTTATTATGCATTTTTGTTTCCACATCAAGCTTCTTTTCAAATTCTCTCTATGCCTGCCTTATTAATGTCTAGCATGTAACTTGTCAATGTTTATGTTGTTTCCTGTGTTTGTCATCCTTTAAAATGCTTTTTTGGCAACAACAGCCTCTCTGACCTTACCTTTAAACCATGCTGGCAGTTTTTTGGCCTTCCTTCCACTTTTCTTAAAGCATGGAATACATCTGGTCTGGGCTTCCAAGATAGTACTTTTAAACAACGCCCATGCTTGATATAAATCTTTAACCTTTACAACTGCTGCTATTAGTTTCTTCTTGACTATTTTTCTCATTTTATCCTAGTCTCCCTTTTGAAAGTTAAAAGGTAGTACTGTGGATTTTCTTGCCATCCTTCTTCCATTTATTAAATCAAATGCAATTATGCTATGATCACTATTGTCAAGTGGCCCCAAAACCCTTACCTCTTGAATCAGATCTTGTTTTCCACTAAGGACTAGGTCCAAAATAACTTCTCCTCTTGTCGGTTCATGAACCAGCTGCTACAAGAAGCGGTCATTTATTTCATCTAAAAATGTTATCTTTCTAGCTTATCCTGCTGTGACATTGGCCTAGTTGATACCGAGGTAATTAAAATCACCCATTATTATTATTGTGTTGTAACTTTTGTTAGCTTCCATGATTTCTTTCAGCATTTCATCATCCATCTGTTCCTTCTGGCTAGGCGGTCGATAGTACATCCTTACTCCCATCATCTTCCCCTTTTTACATGGTGATTTGCTACTCTTCAGTTGTACAAAGAACAAGGGATCAAAATTTAGAAATAGGAAGACAATAATTAAACTGGGAACCCCAAAAACCAAACTTGACATGTACAAAAACACTGCAGAAATAAAACTATAAATTAATTTCCTCTTGTACTAAACAAAATGCAGACATTTCCCAGAGCTGACATATTCCAGTTAATAAATTTAAAATAAAAAAGTATTTTTCTACCTTTTGTTGTTTGTGCATTTTATTTTTCAGTTGCAATTGCTCCAGTCACTTTCTTTTGGTTTCTTCTTGTCTTCTGCTATCTCTCCATTGTCTGCTGTCTATTTGTCCTTTCTTCTCTTTTCTAGTTTTTTTCCATTCTCTCTCTACATCTGCTTTAAAATACTGATCCTTCTCCTTTTGCTCTTTCCTCCATCTCTTTCTTTATTCCTTTTTCATCCACTCAAACTTTATCCCTCCATCCTCAATTCCCACTTACTCTCCCAATACCCGGCCAATCATAGATTTTTCTTACTTCTCGCACAAAATATTTTTCCCCTCTCCATTTCACTCTCCCAGCCCCATCCCATTCTAATCCTTCCCCAACATCAGCTCTCTTCTAGTTCCAGCCCCACCCAGCATCCGCTCCTTTCTAGTCCCCGCATCAGCCCATTTCCAATCCTAGCATCCCATCAGCCCATTTCCTTTCCTACCCTAGCCCCTTCATCAGCCCATTTCCAATCCTAGCCCCCACCCCATCAGCCCATTTCCAATCTTAGCCCCTCATCAGCCCATTTCCAGTCCTATCCTAGACCCTCCATCAGCCCATTTCCTTTCTTATCCTAACCCCTCCATAAGCCCATTTCAAATCCTAGCCTCCCATCAGCCCATTTCCAATCCTAGTGCCCCATCAGCCCATTTCCAGTCCTATCCTAGCCCCTCCATCAACCCATTTCCAGTTCTAGCTCCCAAACATTCAGCTCATTTCCAGTCCAAGCCCTCCCATGAGCCTATTTCCATTCCTAGCTCCCCATCCATTTTCAGTCCTATCCTAGCCCCTCCATCAATCCATTTCCAATCCTAGCCTCCCATCAGCCCATTTCCAATCATTTCCTAGCCCCTCCACTTAGCCCATTTCTAGTCCTAGCTCCCCCCAATTTCCAGTCCAAGCCCCCCACTTAGCCCATTTCCAGTCCAAGACCCCTCCCCACAGCTATTTCTAGTCCTAGCTCCCCCATCCATTTCCAGTCCTATCCTAGCCCCACCATCAGCCCATTTCCAATCCTAGCCCCCATCAGCCCATTTCCAATCATTTCCTAGCCCCTCCACTTAGCCCATTTCTAGTCCTAGCTCCCCCCAATTTCCAGTCCAAGCCCCCCACTTAGCCCATTTCCAGTCCAAGACCCCTCCCCACAGCTATTTCCAGTCCTAGCTCCCCCATCCATTTCCAGTCCTATCCTAGCCCCACCATCAGCCCATTTCCAATCCTAGCCCCCATCAGCCCATTTCCAATCATTTCCTAGCCCCTCCACATAGCCCATTTCCAGTCCAAGCCCCCCTCCCCATCAGCTATTTCTAGTCTTAGCTCCCCCCCCCACTCAGCCCATTTCCAATCCAAGCCCCCCTAAGAGCCTGTTTCCAGTCCTAGCTCCCCCTACTCAGCCCATTTCCAATCCAAGCCACCCCCCCAACAGCCCTGTTCAAAGCCTAGCCCATCAGCCCATTTCCAGTCCTATCCTAGCCCCCTCCATAAGCCCATTTGCAGTACCCTCCACTCAGCCCATTTCCAGTCCAAGCCCCACTCCCCATCAGATATTTCCAGTCCTAGCTCCCCCCACTCAGCCCATTTCCAGTCCTAGCTCCCCCTACTCAGCCCATTTCCAATCCAAGCCACCCCCCAAACAGCCCTTTTCAAATCCTAGCCCATCAGCCAATTTCCAGTCCTATCCTAGCCCCTCCATCAGTCCATATCTAGTCCTAGCTCCCCCCCCCCACTCAGTCAATTTCAAGTCCAAGCCCCCCTACTCAGTCCATTTCCAGTCCTAGTCCCCCCCCCACTCAGCCCATTTCCAATCCAAGCCCCCCCAACAGCCCATTTGCCATTCTAGCCCCCTCCCCATCAGCTATTTCCAGTCCTAGCTCCCCCCCCCCACTCAGCCCATTTCCAGTCCTAGCTCTCCCCCTACTCAACCCATTTCCAGTCCAAGCCCTCCCCTCTCCTCCTCTCACAAAGAGCCCCGCCGCTGTCTAAAATGCTTTAGAGGGAGCCAGAGAGGCCCCGGCTCACCTCTAACAGCTGCCAAAGTGGCAGCTGTACTGTAGTTTATGATGCTATCACACTGAGATCAAAGGGGACTTCCTGTTTCCCAGCGCTCAGTGCAGCAGCGTTCCAAACTACAGTACAGCTGCTGAAGTGAAGGAAAAAGATGCTCTTCACTTCGGCAGCTGCTAGAGGTGAGCCGGGGCCTCTTCGGCTCCCTCTAAAGTCGCCCTGCATGCCGGATGTTGTTGGCGCAGGGCCCCCTGAAGCGCAGGATCCTGTGAGAACAACATTCTTGCACAATGGATGGACCGGCCCTGACTTACAGCAGGTCACAGGGGAATGCACGCTCTGCACATGTGCTGCCTCAGGGATTAGTGCCACACTGTAACCCAGCAGAGCTCTATGTGCAAATGTTTTTTTACTCAGGTGGTACAGTGAAAGGAAGGGCATCTTGCCTTTATTTGTGGCTTGGCTTTTGGACAGGAGATTAATATTGCTGCTCTGTGTCTGTTAGCAGATGCTGTACTGAGTGTGCAATGCAGTCCGTTCTATTAATGTACCACTTCAGGCAGGCCCTAGGTGTGGTTTCCAACTGTCTCAGCATGTGCCTGCTAGGTTGTTTCAAGTCCTGGGTATAGGCCATTGCAGGCAGTTTATTCTAGAGAGTGTAAGCAAGAAAGATGGTTCTACAAGCATGCACATTCCAATCGTATGCATCGGACAGTATGACTTTATTGACTGTGCTGCAGTACATTGCAAAGGGTTGTACAACTTCACCCTGTAGATGCATGACACCTGAGTTCTACATTTCGTGATAACTGTGAATGAACATCTTTTGCTCCATCTCATATATTTATTTATTTAGACAGATTTAGTATACCGCTTTATCATTAAATCAAAGCGGTTTTAGCACATCAAACAATCGAGATAATTGTGTGGTGAGTAGCATGCAGTGGGAGATTAAGAAGAGTGATGTGGAGTGCAGAGTGCTAGATTTTTACGGAGAGCTGTATACATAGTGAGCAATATACATATATACAAGATTAGAGCCATGTACAAAGGTGATCTAAGATCATGACCTACATAGCGTTGTAGTTACTGCACATAGGAGTCAGTTCAGGTGAAGTCCTTGTAGTGTTCTGCAAATAGAGTTGTTTTAAGTAGCTTTCTGAAGTCCTTGAGGTCTTTGGTTGATCTTAGATGGTCAGGGAGAGAGTTCCAGAGGGTGGGCGCTGCCAGGGAAAGTGCCCTTCTTGATGTGGCCTGATTTGTTTTGGCGAATTCCTTCGGTGGGCTGATGGTGTCCGAGGTTCCTTTTCTTCTTGGTCTTATGCTGTGATCGGTTTTGATGAGTGGTTGTAAACTGTTAGCTGAGAGGTTGTGTATTATTTTGAAAATGTTTATAAGTACTTATAAGTGTTTATAAGTAAACACATAAGTGTTTATAAGTACTTATAAGTGTTTATAAGTAAACACTTATAAGTGTTTATAAATACTTATAAGTGTTTATAAGTAAACACCGCCGCACACATCATAACAGATTGCACAGGTCACGACCACATTACTCCCATACTGTACCACCTGCACTGGCTCCCAATAAGCTCTCAAATCCGCTTCAAAGTACTTTGAAGTGGATTTGAGAGCTTATTGGGAGCCAGTGCAGGTGGTACAGTATGGGAGTAATGTGGTCGTGACCTGTGCAATCTGTTATGATGTGTGCGGCGGTGTTTTGTGCTAGCTGTAGAGGTCTGAGAGTCTGTTTTGGTAGCCCCTGATAGATGGGGTTACAGTAGTCTAGTGTGGGAATGATGAGGACTTGACAGACTGTTCGAAAGTGCTCCTGAGCGAGGATGGGTTTGAGCCTTCTGATGATTCTCATTTTGATGTAAGCGCTCTTTGTGGTTTTGGCAATGTGGGATTGTAGGTTAAGGTCCTTGTCGAGCGTCACTCCCAGGTATTTTACTTCATGTTTTAATGTTATTGTGATGTCATTCAGTTTGATGGTAGTTGTGGGTGAAAATGTGGGGTTTCTTGTGATGAATAGAGCTTCTGTTTTTTTGTAGTTTATTGAAAGATTGTTTTCCTGAAGCCAAGTTGCCATTTGTTGGAAGCAGTTGGCTAGGTTGGAGTAGTCTGGGTTGTCCAGTTTGATTGGTGTGAATATCATTATGTCGTCTGCTTATATGGCGTATTGAATCTTGTGGTCCTTGATGATGGCGCAGATGGGTTGTATGTATAGATTGAAGAGCAGGGCAGAGAGTGCTGAGCCTTGTGGGACGCCCTGTGTGGCTCTCAAAGGTTGAGAGGTGTCTGAGCCGCATTTGATTTGTAGCTGTCTGTTGGTGAGGTATGATGTAAACCAGCTCAAGGTTGTGCTGTGTAGTCCTGCCTCTTGTAGTCTGGTTAGTAAGGTTGTGTGACAAACAGTGTCAAATGCTGAGGAGATATCTAAGAAGATCATGAGGACACCCATTCTGATGTTGTCGATCGTCTGTATCAGTTGTCGAATAGTTGTATTAGAAGAGTTTTGACTCCATGGTTTGGTCGGAAGCCATGTTGATTGGGGTCCAGGGAAGTGTGGATGTCAATGTGTTGTTGAAGTTGATGTTGAGACACTTTCTAAATGATCTTGGATAGGAAGGGAAGGCTTGAGATTGGTCTGTAGGAGGCAGGGGTCGGTTTTAGCTAGGGTGGTTTTCTTGAGGATAGGGCGTATTGTGGCTAGCTTCTGGGCATTTGGCCTTATTCCTTTGGTGAGAGAATTATGTATTACACAGGTACACTAAAAAAAATTTTTTTTAAACTGCCTCTAATGTTTCGATTTATTTTTACGTTTTTTGGTGCGCTGAATCCAAATCTGGTAACCAATTTGCTCCATCACGTACAGATTTTTTGCTACATTGGGTTAGCAGTTTGAGGTGAACGTTTCAGATTGAGTGCGATCGAGATAAAAGTTTCTTGGATGAATTCTTTATACTAATTGTTTAGTAGTTATTCAAATAAGAATAAAGAAAATTGTAACAAGGCAGCACATAAGAATAGAGTAATGTCAACAAAACACACTGTGATGGTAGCAAAATTGTCTGCACTTAAAACAGCCACATACATGTGCACAAACATTGAGCATATAAGAGCGAGGTTAGACACAAAGCAAAGCAAAGAAATGTGCAAAAAATGTTGTACAGGTATGTATGTAAGAACAGAAACCGCAAACCGCACCATTGCAATACATGAAGACAAACACCCGATGGTGTGAAAATAAAATTCTAATAAATGAGATCCGACACTGTGGTAATAACTAGCAAATTTTTATTTCAAAGTTTAGTAAAAACACGATATTTGTCAACACAGTTTAGATTTTAAAGTCATTCTTGGGTCAATCAATCTCCTGGTGGGCCCGTTTCTTCTTCCCCCGAATGCTTCTCTTGGTGCGCTGCTTGGCGTATTTTTCATCTGGGGTTTCCCGCAGCAGCAACCAGCAGAAATCAGCCATCATAGTGGTGTTCCATCTTCCTTAGTACCTTCTCTCTGCATCCTTGATGTCCTGGTGAAACCTTTCACCTTGTTCTTCACTGTACGTCCCCATGTTTTCGGGAAAGTAGTTCACATGGGAGTGCAAGAAATGGATTTTCAGGCTCATGTTACAGCCTTGTTCTTTGAAGGCATTGAGCATCCTGGCAACAATATCCTTATAGTTCTCATCCCGCCTGTTCCCCAAGAATTTGAGAACAACATCCTTGAAGGAATCCCAGGCTTCTTTTTCCTTCTCAGACATCGTTTCAGCGAATGCTCCATCTGAAATGAGTTTCCTTATATCAGGGCCAACAAACACTCCTTCCTTTAGCTTTGCTTCAGAAAGTCGGGGGAACTTTGAGCAAAGGTACCGAAAGCACTCACCATCTTTTGGAAGGGACTTGATGAATTGCTTAATGAGACCCAACATAATGTGGAGAGGTGGTAATAGAATTTTATCATGAGGTACCAAGCTCTCATGAAGAACATTTTTCTCACCGGGTCTCAAATACTCCCGAATTGGCCAGTCTTTTTCCCCCAGTGTAGGTCGCGGGCCCGGCTATCCCACAAGCAAAGGAAGCAGGGATATTTGGTGAAACCGGATTGCTGCCCTAATAGCATGGATAGAATTTTAAAGTCTCCACAAATCATCCACTTATGCTCATCATAACGAATCTTCTGAAGAATCAGGGCCAAATTCTCGTATTTTTCTTGGAGAATAACAGAGTGAGCAATAGGAACTGAAGCGAATGTGTTGCCATTATGAAGAAGAACACCTTTTATGCTGTCTTTTGACGAATCAATGAACAGCCGCCATTCAGCAGGATCATACTTGAGTTTAAACTTTTCCATCACTCCGTATATATCGTTGCAAAATACCAAATCTTCCTCTTTGCTGAAATACTTCAAAAATTGTGTCTCGCGGTTGCGGTACCAATAAAAAGTTGTTCCTGGTGACAATAGATTTTTCTGTTTAAGCCGAGAACCTAGCAGTTGGGCAGCATCTTTTGGGAGTCCTAAATCCCGGCTAAATCATTCAATTCAGCTTGAGAGAAAAGTTCAGGTTTCGGATCTGGTTCAGTTTCAAACTCGGAAGTACTGGACTCATCGGGAAAAGCCATCTGATGAGTCTCATCATGATCAGAACCGTCCACACAAATATGATCCAAAGATTTTGGTGGTTCAGGCACAGGTACTTTGTTGCTATGAGGCATAGGCCTAATTGCTGAGGGAAGGTTGGGGTAACTTATTACGTTCTTATTTTTTAAGTTGTATCCCTTCACAATGCAAGAGCAAAAATAGCAGTCACTGCTGTGGTCTCTTTGTTCACGCCACATCATAGGTATTCCGAAACGAAATGCTTGTTTTTTACCTTTCATCCATAAGCGTAGATCTTCCTCACATGTCTTGCACACTTTGTGAGGAGCCCACGGTTTGTCTTGATCGCCTAACTTCAAACCGAAATAGGCGAAATATACTTTTTTAATAAATGCAGAAATGTTCCTCTGCCGCTTTTTCACGGTATATTCCCCACAAATAAAACAAAAACTGTCCGGAGAGTTGACGCAACCTCTGGCTCTGTGAGCCATCACAAATACACAGCACTGCAAACTACAACTGTAGTGAACCACTTCGGAATAAAGCTGGATTACCACTGAGCAAACAAAAGGTAATAATGAACTTGCAAGAAACTGAAATTTGACATGAACGTTCATGTCGCAACCACCGTGTTTGAGCGAGCGAACGAGGCGAGGCGAACAGGAAAGAACATGCGCCAGCGCGAGTACTGGATTTAGCCCCCCGCCTCCCAATTGTCCTGTTAATGTATAAAATGAATACAAAACACTCTAAAATATCATGAGGGAGTGTTTCTAGTTAGTTAACCATTACAACCTCTATTTTGGGCCAAGAAAATAAACTGCAGTCGGCTAAAAAGAAATTATGTGAACATTCCTTATATGGGTAAGAAATCTAATTTTGCAAGAAAACGTGACATGATGGAACATTTTGGCTATTTTTCCTGGATTCAGCACCCCAAAATCTATAGGAATCAGTTGCAAAACCGGAGGCAGTTTTTTGGTAGTGTACCTGTGTTATTTTACAGATGACTTGTATCAGGTTTTCTTTAGTTGCTTTAATGCAGGATACTGGGCATGGGTCTGTAGGGGTGGTGCTGGTGTTGAGGTCAGTGATGATTTTAGAGAGCTGGTCATTCGAAGGGATGTTGAATTTGCCCCAGCCTTGTTTTGGTGGAGAGGTCCTGTTGTTGACGATCTCCATGTTGTTCTATATATGCAGTACATGCAGGTACATCCCACTCCTGGAATGGTCACCTGCTCCGAGGATCACATGTTCTTACTTGATCCATATGGGCAATATGAGTGACACATCTGTTCAGAGACATGAGTGAATGTGAGGTGTGTAACATCATGCACATGGCCTTGTTCCAGCAGACAGTATGAGTGTAGGCCTTATCTATCAAAGAGCACTTGGCGTTTGCATGCAGCTTGTGCAGATGTGTGTCTGTTAAGTCCTTGGATCGTAGCCTACTTACTTGTCCAGTTGTTCTATGCATATGTGTTAGGACTATTGTTTGGTGGTTAGAGCAGCTGAGGCAGCTGTAAAATCCAAAAAGATGGTATTAGATCTTCCCTGTGGCACAGCAACTATTTTTCATACACACTACAACTGAGGTTAGCTGCATTTGCGAGGTCACATCGGGTACATTGGGGCAGCAAGGCCATACAGCATTCTCATTTACTCTCATCCATCCTTCAATCTACCCATCAGCATAGATCCATCTTGTTCAATCATTGATTTCCCTGCCAGCTGCTACACCCTGGTCCACACTGTGGCGTTTTACTTAGCGGGGCATATAATACACATCTCACCTGCAGATGATTTGCAGGTCACCACTGCTGCCCAAGCATTCTTTCTATGCCTATATCGTGGCCATGGCACACTTCTACCCAATCCTCTGCCACCCACAGACATTACATTGGATTACATGTGCAGCCCTCACTGATATAGTCCAACTGCCTTCCGCATTATCCACACACTCACTGTCTCATATGTATGTGACATACGCACCCTGACTTTGTCACCACTTCCCTTTGTTTCCATCCAGAACCTCATTTCTGACTTCTACATTGACTACCTTATCATACATTAAAGTACCCAGCATTAGTGGGTGTTATCCTGCACTCTTAAAGCCCTTAACGCCCAATGTGCAGTTAACCACCTGCTAACCATCCACTAACACCCTTACTGCCAGAACGCCAACTCTCCGTCCCATCCTTTAACATACATTAGTGCTCTTACTGGTGCTATTTTGCACTTGCAAATGGTGCAACCTTAGTGCTGTTTAGTAATTGTACCCCTTATTGTGGGGCCTCATTTGCAGAAATAGTTACATATCAATTGGGCATCATTTGCATAAATTGAATTAATTGTATTTATTTTAAAATTTATATGCCGCCCATCTAAAATCCTAGGTAGCTTCCAAACATGCATACACAATTTATTAAAACAGATGCTACAATAAAATAAACATATTAAAAAGCATGAAACAAAATTAACTTAAAACCACTTTCACACACTTACAAAAAACAAACGAAATATACCGGATTTATTTGGTCAGTGCTATGACCAGCTAATTGATGAGGAGGAGAAGGAAAAATATAAAACAAGAAAAACTAATCTTGATAGCCATGAATTCAAGATCATAGTGCCCAGGCTGGATTAGACTTCTAGATCTGGAAAAGCCCATAAATCAGCAGCAGTGAAGCTATCAGGCTACTAAACAAAATTAAACTGAGATGCTCCCTAAAAATTTAAGATTTCCATGAATCTGAAGTAACAAAATACTTTAAAATTTCAAACTGGCAGGATCAAGAACACAAAATTGCAAATCTTGAAAACAATCCATATTCCACTACCCCTCAGCCAACACCTTACAGTTGACTCCACACCAAGCACCATAGAAAAGGATCCATAGAGCAATCTACCATTCCATAAGAGCACTAACTTCCAAAATTCACACAAAGAGCATACCCAGAAAAGACCAGCACCATAGATATTGCAGTAGAGCCTAGAACATCCCAATACTTAATGGGAAAACTGAACAAGTCAGATTCCTACACAGAAACTCCATGCTAACAGAATACCTGGCCTCGGTAACACACCCTAAATAGACCCTCATCAAGTACAGAATAAGTGACTACAAAATAAAAATAGAAATATATTGACAAAAATTAAACTAAGGGGTATGTTTACTAAAGGGTGGTAAGGGAGCAGGTGTACCGTTAATGCGTGTTTTCAGCACCCGTGAGCTGTTAATGTGGCAGAAAGCACCGAGAACACTGGATTAACCTGTGGAAGCGGGGCCCAAAGCGTTAAGGTGAAAGGAAGTAGAAAGTGGGTGTTAAGGGGGCAGCAAGTGGGCAGGGATAGCATCTGCTCCCTTAACACAGGGTTGTGTAATCATGTGTTAGAGCTCCCAGCACTGGAAACCCTAATGCCAACTGAAAGCTCGCAGTAAGGGCTATTTCTGAGGGAAGAGAGATGATTTAAATGCATGCAATGTGTTCAACCCACAGGAGTTCCCAAATATGTGATAGCAGTGCTCCATTGGCAGCAACAGCATGGTGCCCTATAAAGAAAGGGCACTATGTTGATTTACAGGTAAAAAATGAGGTGAAATATCTAGGGGTTACTCTAGATCAAACTCATATAAAATTAACCACTGGTAAGATCTATTACAAATTAAAGATGATTCAACAATTGAGACCTTTGCTATCATCATGACTTCCGGTCTATCCTTCAGGAAATGATCACTCCCCACTTTGATTATTGTAATGGCATTCTCCAGGGCCTTTCAAAACAGGCACTAAGTGAGTTACAGATGGCCCAACATGGGCCTGTATTATTTGAAACATATTACACCTATATTATACAATTTATACTGACTGACATTTCATAGTCAAATACAAATTGCTTATGATCATATTCAAGCTTCTAAGGAATATAGCTCCATCATACCTCACCTCTCTCATTAGTGAACCCTCAAACACATGAATAAGGAGAGGATGCACCATGAACACTCTGGTAGTCCCCACTGACTTCCGTAAATCTAACCGCTTGATGAGTAACAGAGCTTTTACCTATACCGCACTCTTGATCTGGAACTCCCTCCCTGATAAGCTGAGATCTATCAATAACCTCTCCGCATTTCGCAAGGTCCTCAAAATCCATCTGTGTGTTGAACATTTTGGCAATCCACAGTCGAGGTCTACCCAATCTAGCTTTCCTATGCAACAATTCCTATAGATTTGATGACCCCTGAGCAAATTAAATATGTCTGGAATTGACCTACTATTGTAAATATGTTTATTGTAAACATGCTTTTGTACATAGTTGATACTGAATAAGATGTTACAAATTGTATATAGTTCCACCTCTATAGCTCGGTTCATACTCACATGTTATAATTATGTTCGATGTAATAGGTTTTGTTGTCTGGAAACAACTTTGATTACTGGAAAAGGTGGTATAGAAACCCTTATAAATAAAAATAAATTTAAAAATCCACCAGAACAAACACTGAAGGAGTGATGGGAAAGATAAGAAGAGAACCAGGATAGCACAAAGCCCATAAAACCAAGTGAGGACAAGGTATCAAGGAGAACATTGTGGTCTACGGTGTCAAAAGCAACAGAAAGATCAAGAAGGATGAGGATTGCGTAAAGGCCCTTGGATTTTGCCAGGAACAGGTCACTGGAGACTTTGGCAAGAGCATTGAAAAGGGGTAGACCACATGGGCCCTGGCCCCAGCTAAATTTTGCTTGTCATCCACGATCATAGCAGACTCCTGTCTGCCCACGGGCGATCATCGTGGGCAGACAGGAGTCTTTACTGCGATTGCAGTGGCCTTTCCCTCTTGCCCGTGGGGATCTGATCTCCCACGGGCAGACAGAAGGAATCCGCTGTGAGGCAGGCAGAACAGGAGGGGAAGGCCATAGGGGGCTAGGGGCAGAGCTTGGCTACCCCAATTGCAGGGGTGTTCCTCAGCCCCTGGTGTAGCATATCAAGATTTCTCTGGAGGTGTGCTGCTTGTTCTTCTGGAAGAAAGTGTTTCTTACTACTATTCTGCAACCAGGCTTTGAGGTGAAGAGAAGGACCCATTCTATAACTCAGAAACTAGAAAGAAGTGAAGGAAGAAGACTCTTTTCTCTGTGTAGAGCCTATTTATTTTGTTTTGGACAGTTATTCCTGGAATTATTTTTGAATTTTAGACTGTAAACACTTATTTGAAATTTTGGATTTCTGAACCATATATTCTGTATTAATTTTGCACTGGGAGTATACCAGAACCAATTATCCACTTGTATCAAGTTGCACTAAATTTTTTCATTTTCAAAAACCAAATCTACTACTACTACTACTACTACTATTACTATTTAGCACTTATATAGTGCCACGCACGCAGCGCTGTACAGGAGACAGTCCCGGCTCGTCAGAGTCATGCTCGTGAGAGCTTACAATCTAGTTGAGACAATACAGAGCAATATTTATTTAACAGTTTCTTCTATACCGCCCCTTCCAGAGATCAAGGGCAATAGTCAATTCGGTACAAAGCAAAGTATGGTCTTTACAATTCGGTCATGAAAATTGACGGGAGTCAGGTTGAGTTAAGAGAAAGAAGTTAGGATCTGAAAGTGACAGTGAAGAGGTGGGTCTTCAATCTGGATTTGAAGAGGGCCAGAGATGGTGCCTGGCGCACAGACACAGGTAAACTGTTCCAGGCGTAAGGTGCAGCGAGCTGAAAAGAACGAAGTCGGGAGTTAGCGGTGCGAGTGAAAGGCCTAGATAGAAGTGATTTGTTAGCAGAGTGAAGTTCCCGAGAGGGGGTGTAAGGAGAGATAAGAGATGAAAGGTATTGAGGGGCCGCAGAGTGAATGCATTTATAGGTCAGCAGGAGAAGTTTGAACTGGATGTGGAATTGGACAGGGAGCCAGTGAAGTGACTTGAGAAGAGGAGTAATGTGGGCATGGCGAGGTTGACGGAAGATGAGTCGAGCAGCATGATTTTGTATAGATTGAAGGGGAAGGAGATGGCTAGCAGGAAGACCAGCAAGGAGTAGGTTGCAGTAGTCAAGACGAGAGGAGATTAAGGAGTGGATAAGGGTTTTGGTAGTGTGTTCAGAAAGGAAGGGGCGGATCTTGCTAATGGGGGTGAGCTTCTCACGCTCGTCCACAAAGTTCTTCACACCACCACACCACAGTACCTAGCCGACCTCATTCACTTTCACACCCCCCGGCACACCCCTCGCTCTTTCCACCTCAACCGCATCACACTACCCCCCCCCCCTCACTTGCTCATCTCCAATCCACCCGCTCCTCTGCCTTTTTCTTTATAGGTCCGGCTCTCTGGAACTCCCTTCCCTCTACTCTCCGTCTGGAGCCCCACCACCCTACCTTTAAACACGCCCTGAAAACCCACCTCTTTTCCCTTGCCTTCAACCCCTCTCCCTCCTAGCCTTCTCCTCTTCCTCTGCTGACCCTTGTCAGACGGCTGCCTAGGGTGAGAACTTACACAATCTTGACGATGCATATATTCATATGATTCTTGCAAGGTATTGTGGGTAATGTAGTTCTTTCACTCCCAAACACAGCTGAAGACAATAATTGAGTTGTGATACCAGTGGTAAGGCCAATAAAATACTTCTTTTATTGATGGGGTTTAATTCACCCAGCACAAATATGCTTGATAGCAATATAAATGAGGTTACTTGCTTGCAGTATTTAAATGGATAACATAAAGTCACAAAGCAAATCAGAAAACAACCTTCAGCTTGTCAGGCAATTAGCTAATGTTTTCTTAGCAAATAATTACCAAATAAAAAAGGCACAAAGAAATGAATGAACTTTGCTTGTTAGGTTAACTTCTGCTTATTTTCCACGCAGATCCCAGCAGTGATTCTCCCTTGCTCACACACACAATCAGGTGCAGCTTTAATTACTATCAATTGACCAGCTGAAACCCTTTAGCTGGCTGGCTGCTACTGTGTGAACCCAAATCCTGCTTTAAGAGCTGTTTGCAGTGGAAATAAAGAACAAAGTTAGGTTTTCTTTGTGATGGCTGAGGTGTTTGCTCACAGAAAGCTAGCAATAGCATTTAGATAGAGAACAGTCCATGTAATGAATAGTTTCATCTGCTGTATCTCCCCCTTCATCAATCAGCATAGGGTCACTATCATACATTGGCACAGACGAGTCTTTCCATAAGGCACTATCATGAGAATGCTTATTCCCTTGCTGCCATTCACTATTATAGATAGGGTCTGGATCAGTGTTCATATCTGAGCCTCTCCTGCTATCATAATTCCTCTCTGTATATCCTGGCCAGTATGTAATCCAGTTCTGATGTCCAGCCTTCCAATCTTGATCCCTGGACACTGGATCTTCCCTCACATACCTTTTGGCATAGGTCTGAAAGTCCTTTCCACGTGCAGTCTTCTCTCTTCTAGGTAGCCACTGGTGATTCCTATCTCTGCCCTTCCATTCCTCTGGCTGACTCCAGTCCAATGGGCTCTGCTGGTACTTGGAATACCTCCCAGTATGGGTACTGCCTTGGATTCTCCCAGACCTTCCAATGGCCTTCCTTCTCTTCCTTCCAGAGAGTTTCCTTCTCTCTCTATCCGCTTGGCTTGGCTTCTGCTTCTCGAGATGATGTTGGTGCTTGAGCTTGAAGCTGTTGCTGTCTCCTTTCCTGAAGCTATTATCTGTAGAATAAGCTCTATTCTTATTGTGTCCTAATGTGTGCTCCTCCCTAACACAGCGCAGCTGTGTTGAATCAGGCCCTGCCCTTTGAGATGAGTGCTTAGGGATTACCTCATAGCTCTCTTGATTGCACACACATTTTCTCACTTCAGCCCCTCTCATGGCTGCTGGAAACCTGGTGCATTCTGGGACTGGTAGTCTTTTATGTGAAAACTCTGTTTTCTTACTTCTACCAGAACTGACAGGTTGCTTGTTCAGAGTCACATCATCTTTTCTATAGCTCCTACCTGAGCTATGATAAGCTTCCTTATCACACCCTTCTCTCTTGTCTCTGCCTCTCCTCTTTTTATTAAGTTGTAATTTTCCTTTCTCTTTCCGGCCTTGTGCCTACTGTAATGAAGAATTAATTTTTTTTGTAAACCGCTCTGCTTACCAATGAAGGGCGGTCAATCAAGTTAATAAACATAAACATAAACATAATGTTTTAGAGAAAGAAGTAGCAGGTCTTAGCTACGTGCTGGATATGTGTGGAGAAGGAGGGAGAGGAGTCAAAGGTAACCCCCAAGTTGCGGGCCGAGGGAACAGGAAGGATCGTAGAATCATCCACGGAGACTGAGAAGGGGGGAAGAGGAGTTGGGGGGAAAGACAAGGAGTTCAGTCTTGGCCATGTTCAGCTTCAAGCGGCGATGAGACATCCAGGCAGTGATGTCAGAAAGGCAGGCAGAGATCCTGGTCTGGATTGCTGGAGAGATATTAGGTATAGAGAAGTAGATTTGGGAGTTGTCGGCATAGAGATGGTACTGAAAGGCATGGGAAGAGATAAGTGCGCCAAGGGATTGGGTATAGAGAGAGAAAAGGAGGGGGCCCAAGACGGATCCTTGGGGTACACCAACATGGAGCGGGGTGGGAGAGGAGGAGGATCCACCAGAGCATACACTAAAGGAGTGATGGGAGAGGTAGGAGAACCAGGATAGTACGGAGCCCCTGAAACCAAGCGAGGAGAGGGTGGTGAGGAGAAGATTGTGGTCAACAGTGTCAATGGCAGCAGAGAGGTCCAGAAGGATGAGGACTGAGTAAAGGCCCTTAGATTTAGCCAGGAACAAGTCATTGGAGACTTTTGTAAGAGCCGTTTCAGTGGAGTGTAGTGGACGGAAGCCGGATTATAGTGGGTCCAGGAGGACCTGGGAGGAGAGGAAGTCGAGGCAGCGGCGATGGACTGCCCGTTCTAGTAGTTTAGATATGAAGGGAAGGAGGGAGATGGGTCGATAGTTAGAAGGACAGGTGGGATCAAGAGAGTGTTTCTTGAGGAGAGGTGTGACAATGGCATGTTTGAAGTCTACAGGGACAGTTGCACTGGATAGTGAAAGGTTTAGAATGTGAGAGATAGTGGGGACAATGGTGGGGGAGATGGGGTGTAGGAGATGGATGGGGATAGGGTCAGTGGAACAGGTGGTGGGTTTTGAGGAGGAAAGAAGGAGTGTGGTTTCCTCTTCGGAGATCATAGAGAAGGAGGAGAGGGTAGCAGGGGAACTATGGATGGGAGTGGAGAATTGAGGAGGGGAAGAGATAGATGAGGAAGTGGGGAATTGTAGGGTAATCTTATGAATTTTGTCGTGGAAGCAGTCGGCTAGGTTTTGGGCAGAAAGGGAGGGCGGGACCGGGGGCAGGGGCACCTTGAGGAGAGAATTGGAGTATTACAGAGGCGGCGAGGATCAGAGCAAAGGGAGTTAGTCTGATGGATGTAGTATTCTTGTTTGGCAAGTGCTATGGCTGACATCCCACATCCCAAATGAATTTGAAGTGGTGTTTTTTTTTTTTTTGTTTGTTTTTTTAAGTGCCATCAAGTCAGTGTTGACTCATAGCGACCCAGCTACCTCTGGGTTTTCTTGGCAATGTATCACCGGAAGTAGATTGCCAGCCTTTTCTTCCGAGGCAATGGAGGGTAAAGTGACTTGCCCAAGGTCACAAGGTGTGCCAGTGGGAATCAAACCCTTGAAGTGTAGAAGGTGTTATTATTTTTCTCCTGGACTGAACATATGCTGATATCCTCAAAAAACCTAGGGACCCCAAAGACTGTCTTTTTCACAATTCACTGAGAATCCTAGGGAGTGTGAAGGGCCATTGTGCCTTACCAATCCTGAATGTGATCCTCAGTTCTGCTAGCCAGGCAAAGAGGAGCTGCATATGCAATATCTATCAATTTCTCCTACCGATCAAGGAAAAAACAGTTTTGTTCCAGAATCACAGGTTATCAACCAGCTCAGACAACCTCAGCTTTCAGCACTCTCCAGTTCAATGCCCTTTAATTAAAACAAAAAATAATTGTGTGCCAAAGGTCAGGATGACCCAGGTCACACTGGTCATTCATTGAATGACCTTGATAAACTGGAAGACTGGACGTTCAAATGGCAGATGAAATTTAATGTAGACAAGTGCAAAGCTATACACCTAGGAAAGAACAACTCAAACTATGGTTCCATGATGCAAGGTTCCACATTAGGAACCACCACCCATGAAAAATATTTAGGCATCATCGTGGATAACATAGAAACAGAAACGTAGAAATATGTTGACAGAAAAAGACCACATGGCCTATCTAGTCTGTCCTTCCATATAAACAACTACAACAGTCCCCTTTTTACCTTTAGAGATCCTCTGTGTTTGTCCCATTCTTTTTTGATCCAGTTACTGTCCTCATCTCTACCACCTCCACTGGGAGACTATTCCACGGATCCACTACTCTTTCCGTAACGAATATTTCCGCATATCACTCCTGAATCTATCTCCCTTCACCCTCATCCCATGTCCCCTCGTAACAGAACTTGCTTTCAATTGAAAGAGGCTCTCTCCCTGAACATTTATGCCATGGAGGTATTTAACCATCTCAATAATATCAACTCTATCCCGCCTTTCCTCTAAGGTGTAATATTAAGATCCTTCAGTCTGTCCTCATATGCTTTATAATGAAGACCACTAATCATTTTAGTAGCCACCCTCTGCACCGACTCCATCCTGTTCACATGCTTTTGAAGGTGCGGTCTCCAGAATTGCACACTATACTCCAAATGAGGTCGCACCAAAGACTTATACAGAGGCATTATCACCTCCTTTCTTCTGCTAGCCATTCCTCTCCGTATGCATCCAAGCATCCTTCTAGCTTTTGCCGTCGTCTTTTCTACCTGCTTAGCTACTTTAAGATCATCAGACACAACCATGCCTAGGTCCCGCTCTTCTTTAGTGGACAAAAGTACTTCACCCCCTATACTATATTGCTCCCTTGGATTGCTGCAGCCCAAATGCATGACCTTGCATTTTTTAACATTAAATCCCAGCTGCCAAATTCTTGACCATTCTTCAAGCTTAGCTAGATCCCTCCTCATGTTATCTACACCTTCCTGGGTGTCTACTATATTGCAGATTTTGGTATCATCCGCAAAGAGGCAAACCTTACCCGACAGCCCTTCCGCTATATCACTAACAAAGATGTTAAAAAGAATCAGACCAAGGACACATCCCTGGGGCACACCACTGGTAACATCCTTCTCCTCAGAGTGAGCTCCATTTACTTGTTCTCTTTGTCGCCTCCCACCCAACCAATTGCTAACCCAAGCAGTAACTTTAGGGTCCATCCCTAGGGTGCTCAGTTTGTTTATAAGTCGCCTGTGAGGAATAGTGCCAAAGGCTTTACTGAAATCTAAATACACCACATCTAGGGCTCTTCCTCGGTCCAACTCCCTGGTCACCCAGTCAAAGAAATCAATCAGATTTGTCTGACAAGACCTACCTCTGGTGAATCCATGCTGCCTCGGATCCTGTAATCCGCTGGACTCCAGAAACCTCACTATTTTCTCTTTCAGCAGTGTTTCCAATAGAAAAGGTATAGCGAAGAGCCACCAAAATGTTAAAGGGGATGGAAGGATACACTTATGAAGAGAGGCTTAAAAGGTTAGGGTTCTTGAACTGGGAATAGAGACATCTGAGGGGAGATGTGATAGAGATATTTAAATTAATGAATGGTGTGGAACCGGTAAACGTAGATCGATTGTTTAAGCCATCAAAAAGTAGAAAGACTAGGTGGCAGGCAATAACTCTACAGCGTAACCCATTTAAGACTAATAAGAGAAATATTTCTTCACTCAATGCGTAATCACTCTGGAATTCGTTACTGTAGGATATAGTAAATCCTATTAGTGCAGCTGAGTTTAAAAAAGGTTTGGACAAGTTCCTGGAGGAAAGGTCCATAAACCATTATTAAAGAGGACCCGGGAAATCCACTGCTTGCCCCAATACAAACATTGTGTAACCTGTGTGTCTTTTTGAGAAACTGCCAGGTACATTTGACCTGGATTGGCCATTGTTGGAAACAGGATACTGGGCTTGATGGATCTTGGTCTGACCCAGTATGACATATCTTATGTTCTTATGAATAAAACAAGCTGCCAGTTTCAGCAGAACAGTTCAGGCCGATTTGTAATACCTAAGAAATTTCATCTGATAAAGTACAATTGGCCATCCTAGCTCAAGGCTTTCAAAATTTATCCTGAGGGTCCCCAAGCTAGTTAGGTTTTCAGGATATCAATAATGAATAGGTACGTGATAATTCTGCAAATGATGAGTCTTCAGTACATGAAGATTTATGTCATACCTATTCATTATGAATATTTTGAAAACTCAACTGCTTTTGGGATCACCAAGATAGGGCAGAGCTTCACAAACCTAACTGCAACAGAGCTCAGCAATTTAAAATGAGTAGACACCATCTCCTACTGCCTAAGCAATATATTGCATTATTGGGCGTTCTTTTCTAACAGCTACTACTACTGTATGTCTTTTTGGGAAACTGCTAGGTATGTGTGACCTGGATTGGGAACAGGGTACTGGTCTTGATGGATCTTAGTCTGACCCAGTATGGCAATTCTTATGTTCTTACTACTTTATCATTTGCAAAGTGCTACAAGATGTACACAGCACTGTAACTGCTCATCAAAGCTTACAATCTAATTAAGATGAAGAACATCACAAAACTGGAGACTAGACTATGGTAAAATACACAAGAGTAGTGAACAAGAAAGTGAGGAGCATCAGAATCCAAAAGCAGCCTCAAAGAGGTGGGTTTTTAGCCTGGAATTGAATAGGACTAGAGAAGGAAACTAATGCACAGACTCAGGTAGTTTGTTCCAGGCATATAGAGCAGTAAGGTGGAATGAACAAAGTCTGGAGATGGCAGTGGCAGTGAAGGACACAGATAAAAGGGATCTGCCAGAGGAGCGGAGTTCCTGAGGAGGGGTGCAGGTGAGATAAGAGAGGGAAGGTAGTGAGGAGCCACAGAATGAATGCACTTGTAGGTTGGTAGCAGAAGTTTGAACTGGACATGGAAACGGATACGGAGCCAATGAAGTAATTTTAGCAGAGGGGTTACATGGACATAGCCACAGATAAGCGTGCAGCTGTGTTTTGAACAGAATGAAGAGGAAAGCGATGATTCAGAGCAAGGAGCAGTTACAAGTCAAGATGGGAGGTGACTAGAGAGTGGATAAAGGTCTTAGTGGTGTGTTCAGAAAGGAAGGGACAAATTTTGCTGATGTTATAGAGAAAGAAGCACCAAAACTATGCAGCAGATATGTATAAAAGTGACACCAGATTTCAATGGGAATATATGTGCTTACTGTACTTTCCCTTTCAAAATTACCCCACCAAAATACCCCACCCAACGTTAGATGTTAATTTGTGCACGGAACTTCAAGAAAATGAATGAATTTGCTTTTTAAAATCAAAAAGTGTATGCAGAAAGCCTGACCCTGCCTGGATTCTGCCTCCTAAAATGCTTTGATTATGTTCATGAAACTGTGCATATGACGGCTGTATATGCCTCATTCTACACATAATAACTGGAGGGCAATTTCATGAAAGCCTGCTTCTATGCATAAGATGCTGCTTTATGTGTAGAAATGGGTTTTAAAATGATCCCCCTAAGTCCTGGTTGTGTCTGTCCCTCACTGCAGGGAAACATCGAAGTGGATTTTGCTGCAGTTCGGTAGCTGGCATGTTCAGAGCACAGGAACCTCACTTGGCAAAATGGATGCCCCATTATTACAGTATTTTACTGGTTCATGGGATTAGCATGAGGTAGACACTCTTAGAGCCTCCTGAAAGTTTGAACGCCATTCTATTGGCCCAATGAGCAGAAGATAGTGCTGCTGGCATGACAAGGAGGGGCAGGTGGGTATTTCAATGAAGTCAATCAGATAGAAGAATTTACCTTGCTTAATCTTAAAGTCTGGTACCTCCTTACCAAACCTGGTGGAGGCGAAGGATCCCCACAGCATAGGAACTGCCTATAATAATATAGCTTTAAGAATGAAGCATGACCCATCAGGTGTATTTGGTATGCTAGAGGTGACTCCGTTTTAAAGGTTACAATAGGAAAGGGTGCAGTGAACCTGTGGTCCAGTTTGGCTGAGGGCCTCAGATCTTCACTTTTTGTGTGGCAAGGCAATCCAGCAGTCAAGAACCAGACGAATAAGATGTTCTGGTCTAATAGACGGCTCCTCATTAGGTTCCATCATCTCTTGTTCAATCATTGATCCCTGGAGCGGGGTGGGAGCGTCTTAAACTTTCCTAGAAAGGCCATTTATTTATTTATTTAGCTGTCAGGCTTTCTATTTATCTTGTGGTCCTGTTTCCTCCGTGCCCTGTATTCAGCCTTTGATGACAGTGTTTACCAATTCAAGTCCTGGGATATCTGACACTTTTGTAGAAGCATGGCTGGGACAGTGCTGGGACTCTGATATGTCCGTCTCAAATATATGCAGGCCCGAGCATTCCCAGTGTCCTTAGGCGAATCAGCGTTTGCAGGTCAGTGGGAGGAGTGCTGCGGTTCTTCCACATCCCAAATATCTTTTTTTCAAACTGTGATAAATACATTTGGGTCCATATTTAAACATCGTGGCAAGCATTTTTTTTAAAATGCCGGCTGCAGTGTTTATATTAATCACCATTATCTGAGTAGATGCCAGCAGTGAATATATGAACACAGTGCTCACCACAGCAGCAATACATATCGTGGTGATATTCAGCCACTATCCACATGGCTAAGTGGTTCAAGTTAGGAGGGCAATTTTTCTGGTCTAACTTAAACCGCATAACCTAGTATACCCCCCCCCCCAAGTACATAGCCCACTGTATATAGCTCACCTATGTATATATAGCACCCCTAATCAAGATGCACCTACCCACACACCCACGAACACCACCTTCACCACCACTGCATGCCGACACCCCCGCACTACCCCAACTGATTGGTTTGCAGTGTAAAACTGCTTTGATTCAAGGATAAAGCAGGATAGAAATACTTATAAATAAATAAATAACTGCATAGATAGTGGCTGGATATCACTGCTTTCTCCATGGACTAGCAGGATTGCGTCAGCCACACCTGGTGACGTCCTTCGGGCGGTGCCATGCGGAAGTGCTCTCTAGAGCTCAGAACTCTGAGCCCGCCCAGGTAGCCCACCTCCATGCTCCGCCCATAGACCGGCCAGTCTTCTTCCTTCCGCCTTGCCTGCAAGACGGACCTTGCTCTCCTGCAACACTTTGTTTGTTTCTTTGTTTTAAAAGTTTTTCAATCATACTAATCCAACTTTAAAAAAATGCCCATTTGCTGCAATAGAACTTAGGTTTTGTCGCTCGGCTGCAGTAGCTGTGGGAACCCAGCTGAAAACTTCAGGAGGAAAGGGCATCACAGGACGTCTCCGGGCTCCGGTTCTGGCCCCCGGAGCGTCGCTGGCCCCCGCCGGCTCAGGATGTGCCCGAACGGGCCTCCATCCCCAGCCGTGCCACCGCTGCGATTGATGATCCCCCCACCGGGGCCCAGGCACAGGATGCGCCTCGTCTAAATCTGCTGACTGCCCTCCCAGCTGCTCCGGAGACGAACGCTTCTATTGCTCACGGCAGCACTGAGGTAAGGCCTGTCCCTCCATTACGGCCGCGGTGTCTAGTGGGCACTCTAACTCCCCTCAAGGCCATGTGGATTCAAATAATGGCGCCCGAGAGAAGTCAGCCAACACCTCCCTCCTGAGGAACCAGTCCTCCAACTCCTCCCTCCGTCAGACCTACGTGCTGACGTGAGAGGAAGCTCTCATGCTACTCCTGTGGGCCTGCCCCCCTGCTTCCGGGTTCGGCGTTTCGGGACCGCCCCTTGCTCCGGTGCTCTGTGCTGCGGGACTGGCCGCGTCTACGGGGCTCAACGCTTGGGACACAACCCTCACCGGCGCCGCTGCTGCCACTGTTACCGCACTATTGTTGCCTGTACTGTTTGCTGCACCTGAGTGCTATGTCGCATCACTTGCCCACGTTGTGCATGCTGTGATTACCATTAAACTGTTTTGCCCAGATATGCATGATCTTAGTTTGCCTGCACGCTTCCCTCCTCCACCTCTGGCGCACCGCGCTGCTAGGGAGGCACCAGGTGTGGCTGACGCAATCCTGCTAGTCCATGGAGAAAGCGAGGTTACTTACCTGTAACAGGGGTTCTCCGTGGACAGCAGGATAAGTCAGCCACACAATCCCGCCCACCTCCCTGGAGGAGGTCTGCTGCAACTCTCGCCCCTAGCCGGAAAGGCACAGCTAGGAACATACTGGCCGGTCTAGGGGCGGAGCATGGAGGTGGGCTACCTGGGCGGGCTCAGAGTTCTGAGCTCTAGAGAGCACTTCCGCATGGCGCCGCCTGAAGGACATCACCAGGTGTGGCTGACTTATCCTGCTGTCCACGGAGAACCCCTGTTACAGGTAAGTAACCTCGCTATCCATACAGCTGGGCAAAATGTTCTCGCCCCACCCTGGCACTATACAGACAGCAGCAGAGTAGTCAGAGGGAATTTTCACCAGCACTCTTTGTCTAGTGCCACTGAAAATTCACAAGTAAGGGACTTTGAATATTAACCCCACCTATTTTCTGGCCATTATCTCTCAGATATCTGTTTTCCGTGACGCTTGCTCTACCAGCATGTGCTTCTATCTGCTTTCCAGGAAAAATTTGAGTGAAAACAGGAACAAATTCCTTCTGAAATTTTAACCTACCGGTCAACGGGGATGCAGGATAGGTGTAAAGTGAGACACATCGTGTACTGTATGGACAATTTAAAACTTTTTCTCAGCTGTTAGCCAATGGCTTCCTAAATATAAACATATTAATAACAGACCTCAAGGCAATTGCTGATATTCTCTAGTGAAACATAATCTGTTTACTGTATGTTGAATTAATATGTGTTAAAATGACAGCTATAGGACTTATTTTCATCAGTAAACTATAGATTTTTTAAACTATGCCTACTGTACAGTAGATGCTTTGCTGAGTGACATTACAGTAGGTGATTAGAAAAAAACAATCATATTCATGTAAGTCTGGGCCTCTCTTTTATAATGCTGAAACAAACAGAGCCAAGGAAATTCATAATAAAACAATGCAATATACCAAGAGGGAACATCTAGAAAATTTTAAACACAGTGTTTTCTATGGTCTTACGTAATATCAAACAATTTATTGGTGCCATGAAAACGCAGCTCAAGGTCTGTTTGTTTTGCTCTGCTATTAAAGAACTAAGAATCTATTATCTTCATGCAAAACATACCAAAAAGCAAAATATTTATAGTTGTGTAATCTCCATCCTTTTGGAAGCACAATAAAAGTACTCACAAAATGATAAACATGTCCAGTGCAGACCCAACAAGGCCAAAATAACATCTGATTGACCTTACAGTCACAGTGTTGGGTACGTGCTAGTTTTAGACTAGCATTTGCGTTTCTTCCAGATACAAGCATATCTACTTATTTCAAGCAGGAAAGGATATAGATGCTGATGGAGCATTATAGATCAAGGATTCTCAACTCAGTCCTTAGGACAAATCCAGCCAGACAAGTTTT
Source organism: Ichthyophis bannanicus (assembly GCA_033557465.1). Lineage (NCBI taxonomy): Eukaryota > Metazoa > Chordata > Amphibia > Gymnophiona > Ichthyophiidae > Ichthyophis > Ichthyophis bannanicus. The sequence goes on along the minus strand of CM066031.1, from coordinate 1,785,713,976 downwards.
CAGGATATTCACAAGGACTATGTGTGAGAGAGATTTGCATGACCTGCCTCGATTGTATGGAAATCTTTCTCACGCATATTTATTGTGGATATTCTGACTGACTGGATGTGTCTGAAGGACTGGTTGAGAATGTCTGTTATAAACTAGCCAATATGCTGAGGCATGAGCATTCAAGGACCAGAGTCCTTGAAATGGACAAGGTCAAGTGGCCTATCCATCTTGCCCTTGAAAGCTCATCCCTCAGTCAGTCAAAGGGTGCAGACAGGTCAGGTTTTCAGAGTGTCCCTAATTGATAGGCATGAAATAGATCTGCATACAAACTACCTCCCCAGCTTTCAAATCTATCTCACCCATATTCTTTAGAGATATTCTGAAAACCAGGCCTGTCTGCAGCCCTCCAGGACTGAAAATGTCTTGTATTCAGTGTAATAATTGTGGTGCCTTCATTCTGAGAAGAATCATCTGGAACCTAACAACTTGCCCTATATGCCTCAAGTTAGCAGCCATGCATAAAGAATTGACTCTATTAAGGGAAGAGGTAGCTGCAATGAAACGCACCTCTTCTAGGAAACAAACCAAACAAAGTCCACCACCGCTCCCACAAAGAATCAAACATCCCAGGAACAAATGGATCACAGTGGGCTCTGGTAGATTGCGACTTGTAATGCAGATACACCCTGTACAGCATGAGATATCATTGCATAAGGCCTTCTCTGCTTTGGTTAATGAGGATGCCCAATCCATGGAAACGGAAGGGCCCTTAAATGAGACAGACAATGCCCAATCTCCTGATAAAGCACGAAATATGAAGAAAAACTCAAAGAACAGAAAACTACTACTACTTGCTGATTCCATCATCAGAGGCACCAACTTGGGAACACAGTTCAAAGGAGAGATGTTAGTCAAATGCTTCCCAGGCTCTTCAGTTAGCAGGAATACAAACCAAATTGTTGATGTACTTAGCGCTGAAAGTGAGCACTCCAAAATTGATGTTGTCATCCACTTGTGTACAAATGACCTGGCTAGAAACAGTGCCACTACAGTTCAAAGGGACTTCCAAACTCTGGGAGAGAAACTGAAGCCCATTGTTAAAACTGTAGCATTCTCAGAAGTTCTACCTGTTCTTGGTAAGGGGGCAGAAAGGCTACATCACTTAACAGCTTTAACACATGGCTCCAGACCTGGTGCAAAGAAGAAGGAGTCAGATTTATAGGCGACTGGGGAAACAGATGGACCAACAAGAGACTATACTGTGCTGATGGACTATACAGTGATTCTCTCTGTCGCAGCCTATACAGTGATTCTCTCTGTCACAGGGAAAAGAATCCTAAGTGAAAAATTCAGGCAGTATGTGTCTATACATTTAAACTAGAAAAAGGGGGTGACAGATGGGGAAGGACATGTTCAGGACATCACTCCCAGCAAAAGCAGAATAACATAAGAAACAGCCACACTTTTAAACCACACATCAAAAACAAGTGGGAAGAAGTGGGCAGAAGAAAATCAATGCAAAATACATGCAAGCCAGTTAAATGCTGGAAAGCAATGAGCACAAATGCTCGAAGCTTAGCCAACAAAATTCCAGACCTCGAATCCCTAATGGTGGAAATGGACTTGTGGCCATTACAGAAACATGGTTTAATGAATCGCATGATTGGGATATAGCCATAGCAGGCAATAATCTATTCAGAAGAAACAGAGAAAATGGAAAAGGAGGAGGAGTAGCCTTGTATGTCACAAGCAATATTAAAGCTACTGAAATGAAGGGGGCATGGGGAAAAGAAGAAGCGCTCTGGATCGTATTGGAAAGAGGAGATGGCACTGTCATCCATACTGCTGTAGTCTACAGACCTCCAACTCAAATTGAAGAGATAGATAACAAACTAATTATAGATATTGCCAAGATACCCACAAAGGGGGAAGTGATCATATTGGGTGACTTTAATCTACCCAATGTGGATTGGATTACTCCTTCTGCAAATCTGGAAAGAAGCCAAAATATTGTGGATGCCTTCCAAGATGCATTACTTAGACAAATAGTGATGGAACCAACCAGGGAAAGTTCAATGCTGGATTTGTGCTCACCAACAGAGATAGCGTGTCAAATGTCTGGGTGGGTGCCCCTGTGAGCAGCAGCGATCATCACACGGTGTGGTTTGAGATAAAAGCCATGGTACAGGCCAATCATAGCAAGCTCAAAGTCCTAAACTTCAAAAACACTGACTTCAATAAAATGGCCAGGTACCTAAAGGAGGAGTTGGCAGGGTGGGAGGGAATAAGGGAAGTGGAATTGCAATGGGCTAAACTAAAGGAGGCAATAAAAGGGACAACAGATAAATATGTAAGAAAAGTAAATAAAAACAAGAGGAGAAGGAAACCTATTTGGTTTTCCAAAGAAGTGGCTGCTCAAATAAAGGCAAAAAACACAGCTTTCACAAAATTCAAAAGCTTGCAAACAGAGGAACACAGAAAGGAATACAGGATCAAACTAAAAGAGACAAAAAGAGAAATAAGGAAAGCAAAATCAAAGGCAGAGGAAAAGATGGCTAAAGATGTGAAGTGTGGCGACAAAACTTTCTTCAGGTATATTCGGGAAAGGAAGAAGATCAGAGGTGGAATTGCAGGACTCAAAAGTGCTGGGAACGGACTCGTGGAAAGTGACATTGAAAAAGTGAAATTCCTAAACAAATACTTATGCTCTGTTTTTACTAAAGAAAATTCTGGGGAAGGACCAACTGTGACTCCCAAATATAAAAATGGGAATGAAGTAGATACCACACCATTCACAGAAGATGATGTGTTAGAACAACTTGCAAAACTGAAAGTGGACAAGGCCACGGGACCGGATGGGATACATCCCAGGATACTGAAAAAGCTCAGAGAGGTTCTTGCAGGGCCATTAAAGGATGTTTTCAACAAATACTTGGAAACAGGAGAAGTTCCTCAGGACTGGAGAATGGCTGATGTGGTACCTCTTCACAAAAGTAGGGACAGGGAAGAAGTGACAAACTACAGGCCCGTGAGCCTTACCTCGGTGGCAGGAAAAGTAATGGAGGTGCTCCTGAAAGAGTGAATAGTGGACTTTCTCAAAACCAACAAGTTGTAAGATCCGAGGCAACATGGTTTTACCAAAGGATGATCTTGCCAAACAAATCTGATTGAGTTCTTTGACTGGGTGACTAGAGAACTAGATCAGGGGCATGCGATGGATGTCATCTACCTGGATTTCAGAAAAGCCTTTTATGCTGTTCCTCATAGGAGGCTTATCAATAAACTCAGTAGTGTGGGGATGGGTCCCAAGGTGGTGAACTGGATCAGAAATTGGTTGACTGACAGACGACAGAAGGTGATGGTAAATGGAGCTCACTCGGATGAAAGGAGGGTGATTAGTGGGGTGCCCCAGGGTTTGGTCCTGGGCCCGGCACTGTTCAATGTATTTGTGAGTGATATTGCTGAAGGACTGAATGGAAAAGTCTGTCTTTTTGCAGATGACACAAAAATTTGCAACAGAGTGGACTCCCCCGAGGGAGTGGTTAACATGAGGAAAGATCTACAAAAGCTGGAAGAATGGTCTAATGCTTGGCAATTAAGATTTAATGCAAAGAAATGCAGTGTCATGCACTTGGGTAGCAGAAATCCAAGGGAAATGAACGCGATAGGGGGTGAGAGGTTAGTGTGCACGGATCAGGAGAAAGACCTTGGTGTGATTATTTCTGAAGATCTCAAGGTGGCAAAACAGTGCGACAAGGCGGTGGCAAAAGCCAGGAGGATGTTGGGCTGCACACAAAACGGAATTACCAGCAGAAAGGAAGAGGTACTTATGCCACTGTACAAGTCACTGATGATGCCTCACTTGGAATACTGCATTCAGTTTTGGAGACCATATCTTGCAAAGGATGTAAAAAGACTGGGAACTGTTCAGAGGAAGGCGACCAAAATGATTTGGAGCCTGCGTCAGAAGCCTTATGAGAAGAGACTTGAAGACCTAAATATGTACACTTTGGAGGAGAGGAGGGACAGGGGAGATATGATTCAGACCTTTAAATGCTTAAAGAGAAATAATGAACAAACAAACTTCTTTCAAAGACGGGGAAGCTGTAAAACGAGAGGGCATAACATGAAGCTGCAAGGTGGTAAATTGAAAGGCAATGTCAGGAAATACTTTTTCACTGAAAGGGTGGTGAATGCTTGGAATGCCCTCCCGATGGAAGTGGTGGGGCAAACACAGTGACAGACTTCAAAATGGCATGGGACAAGCACAGCGGATCCGTTTACAGCAACAGGATAAAATAAAAATAAACTGAACCATCTAATTTCTCAACAAATAGGGGTGTCCTACATGGAGTGATGGGTTCACCCCTAATCAAAGACATGGGTAGGGGTGGCCTGCACAGAGCAGCAGGTGCACCTACTCTTGCCATCTTACTGGGTAGACTAGATGGGCCATACTGGTCTTTATCTGCCGTCATTTACTATGTTACTATGTTACTAAGTCTATAGGACCACCAGCAACAGTTTTGCTTTTGCTACTGATTTCCTTTGCCCTACTGAATAGATGCCATTCTTAAACCAAATGTAGGCCTCCCATCCCTCTCACCCCCACGTCTTACCACTGGCCTCTATATCTACCTCAAGGATACTTAATTTCTGTCAAAATACTGACTTTCATTACCTCTGCTGATGGATTATTCCAGGCATCTACCATCCTCTTGGTAAAGAAGTATTTTCTCATGCTTCCTTGTTTCTGTCCTTGCTCTGGCTTTCTGTCATGACCCACTGCCCTGAGTTTCATTTTCTGTGGAAATCTAATCTTATTTTAAATCTGCTACATATTTGACTAGTTCCGTTTTGTCTCCCCTTCTCTTCTTTCCTGCATTGAGTACATACAGTAAAGAGTATTTTAAGCCTCGTTTTTGTAAGGCTTATTTCCACGCCTTACACCTTCCCTGAACTGCTCCCTTCTCTCAAGGTACAACATTCAGAACTGAGCACAGTACTGAAGATGGAGTCTCACTAATGACAGAATTGCCTCCTTTTTCCTAATCATGATATCTACATTTATGCACCTATTTATGCCATTAGTTTTCTGGCCCAATTCAGAAAGTGCCTTTAAGATTTCTTTGAGCCTCAGGTTAAATTGTTGGTGAAGGCCTTCAGTGTTGTTGTTTAATGCTTTGATGCTCTGAATAAGCTTGATCATGGCTGATCTCAGAAGCAAAGCAGGGTCGGGCCTGGTTAACGCTCAGATGGTGACCTCCTTGGAATACCAGGTGCTGTGGGCTTAGAGGGTTATTTTTAAAGCTTCAGCCATGATTTAGATGTCCAGAAATGTGCATGCAGACATCCATATTTCAGAGATGCCCCTGGAGGCATTTTACTGACGGCTTTTAAAGACGACTCCAGTGTGAGGATGTACAGCAACTGAGATTTAATGCTAAAAAATGCAGGGTCATGTATTTAGGTTGCAAAAGTCCAGGAGAGCGGTACAGTATAGAGGATCCATGAAAGAAAGCAGAACCTGGGCGTGATTGTTTCTGATGATCTTAAGGTGGCTAAACAGATAGAAAAGGCAACAGCGAAAGCCAGAAGGATGCTTGGGTGCATAGGGAGAGGATTAGGAATGGCCAACAGGAAGGAGGAGGTGATAGTGTCTCTGTATAAGTCTTTGGTAAGACCTCATTTGGTGCATTGTGTGAAATTCTGGAGACCACACCTTCAAAAACTATAAACAGGATGGAGAAGGTGCAGAGAAAATGATCAGTGGACTTTGTCATAAGGCATATGGGACAGACTTAAAGATTTCAATATTTATACTTTGGAGGAAAGGCAGGAGAGAGGAGATATGATAGAGATGTTTAAATACTTTTGTGGCATAAATGTAGAGGGGAAGAGGCTCATTCAATTGAAAGAAAGCTCTTCAATGAGGGGACATAGGATGAGGATGACAGGGGATAGACTCAGGAGTAATTTGCAGAAATATTTCTTTACAGAAAGAGTTGGAGATGCATGGAATAGTCTCCCAGTGGAGGTAGTAGAGACAAGGACTGTATCTGAATTCAGGAAAGCATGGGACAAACACAGATCTCTAAAGGAAAAAAAGAGACTATAGTAATTGGTATGGAAGGGCAGAGTACATAGGCCATATGGTCTTTTTATGCCATCAGGTTTCTATGTTTCTATGTACAAGTAAGCAGGGAGCATAGCAGAGGTGTGTTTGGGGTACTGCAATGGACTTAGACGTCCCCGCTTGATGTAGAGAAGATGGCACTCCACCATTCCCAAAACTCTACACAATCATAATGACAGCAACTTTGACTTACCTGGTGCTGACCCACTTCTCTAACCATTAGGTTACTCCTAAAAATCCATTGACTGGAACACTATTCTGGAGATGTCTATATAGACGCACCTACAGACATCCATATCGGGCATGCCACATTTGTGAAATCGTGCTTGAACGTGGACATGCCTGCTTTTTTTCAGACTTTCTGGCTTGGACATTCCAGATTGCACTTGGATATCATTTGTAAAACTTGAATTGTATGGAAGAAAAGCCTGGCAGTCTACTTCTGGTTACAACTTGAAAACCCAGATGCTGGGTCACTTGATGGCACACACTACACTACTACTACTACTACTACTACTACCATTGCTTTGGCATATTTATTATAAACAATCAACTGTAGTCTGAATGTTATTAAACGGGTAGAGCAAACTATAGAACACACACCCCGTCTATTATCTAAACCAAGCAACAAAAAGCTGTTAATGTCATTCACTAAGAGCTGGGTCTCAGAAAAACCGGTGGCACTTTAGTCATGGACACAAAGCCCCTTAACGGTGCCAGTTTTTACATCAATGACCCCTTGAACGCATATTATTCTGAAAAAGTTCTTTCAATTTTTGTAGTAAACTCTTATAGCAAATCAATGTATTCTTGATAAAAATACCAAATGTTGAACGAGAAGAAAATTCAAACTTAGCTTTGTAACATTAGCCAGATGAAAAGGCAATTCCAACGCCTCATTCCAGGCTGCCCAAGCGTTTCACTACAGAAGTTTCTTCAGGGAATTGTCGGTACAGGCTAAAAACAGAGAAACGTGAAATTAATGAAATAAAGCCAGTTGCTACATCGCCATCTTGAAACAACATAGGTATAAGCAGACCTTTTTTATCTTCGCGCATAACAAGCGTAATCAGTGCAGATTTCCTCCAAACATTTCTGTCAAAATTTTCGTGCACAGAACGCCGCGCATGTGAGATAGATCACAGTCGCAATTTTTAAAGGGAAAATCATGTGACTCAGACAAGCTGCTACAACTACCGATAGGTAAAGTTGCCATGCACATTGTAAGCACATTACTACATTAAATCCAACAGCCTACTATAAACAAAGTGAGAGATCTAAACGCACATTCAACCCCGATGGGTGTACTGATTTTAAAGTGAAGATCCATTTTTGTTCTCTCCAAAGTAGCGTTTCATCAATGGTTTTGCCTCGCATGGGAGCTGTCACATGGTCTACAACAAAGCAGCGTAGTTGTTCAAAAATATGGCTCTCTTTTATACAATGTTGGACTAAAGGAGCTTCCAACATCCGGCATTTTATACGGCTGTTATGTTCCCTCATGCGTACCCTGAGACCCAGCTCTTAGTGAATGACATTAACAGCTTTTTGTTGCTTGGTTTAGATAATAGACGGGGTGTGTGTTCTATAGTTGGCATATTTATTGACATCATATATGGGAGTTGCTTTTGGTAACTGGTTCTCCCCACTGGGAATAGGCAGGAGAAAATTGTCTTTGCCTCCCCTCTAATGTACAGAAAAGAGGGTGTGCTAAGTTCCTCAGCTAGTGGGGTCGTGGGTACTGGACAAGGCTTTGGATAAAGGGAACATGAGAGGGTCAAATATTTTACGTCTTTTTTTAGCTGAAGAAAGTCAACGAGTTGGCTAGAATCCTAGGGCCAGTATGGATTGCACTGGGAAAGAGCATGCATAGCCTATGATATTTTTTCTGGTAGCCTATAACCATGAGAGGATGCGTAGCCTGTGAATGGTGTACTGGAATCCTGTGGCCAGTGGTGACGTGTACTGGGGGAGAGGATATACAGCAAGGTGGGGCATTTCGCTATCCAGTCAGCAGGAATATTCAGCCACTAACCAAATGGCTAAACCTGTTAAAATTTGGTCATCCCAATTGTTGTTAAGTGCCGTCGAGTCGGAGTCGACTCATGGCGACCCTCTGGATAGCTATCCTAAATTGTGTTCGGTCTTCAGTCAGGCGGCTCATTGACGACAGACTGGTACCCGTAGCTGCTGTTATTGTAGCGATCCATCTCATTGCTGGCCTTCCTCTTTTGCGTTGACCTTCTATCTTGCCAAGCATGATGTCTTTCTCTAATGATCTCTCTCTTCTCTTCGCATGATGTGTCCGAAGTATGAAAGTCGAAGTCTTGTCATCTGAGCTTCTAAAGAAAGCTTAGGTTTGATCTCCTCTAGTACCGACTGGTTTGTTCTTCGTGCAGTCCATGGTATACACAGTATTCGCCGCCAGCACCATAATTCAAAGGCATCAATTTTCTTCCTGTCTGTCTTTTTCACTGTCCAGCTTTCACATCCATATGATGTTATTGAAAATACCATGGCTTGAACAAGTCGAATCTTTGTATGGAGAGACACATCTCTGCTCTTGAGAATCTTATCTAGGTCTTTCATAGCCATTCTGCCAAGAGCAATGCGTCGTCTGATTTCTTGACTGCATGTTGCTTCTTTATTGATAGTTGATCCAAGTAGGTTAAAGTTGTTCACGATTTCAATTTCTTCTCCTTCAACGATGAACCTGTTGATTATGCCAGTTGTCATGATCTTTGTCTTCTTTACATTAAGGTGCAGGCCCATTTTGAGACTATGTTCTTTGATTGTGAGAAGCAAATGTTTCAGATCATCTTCGCTTTCAGCCAGTAATGTGGTATCATCAGCATAGCGAAGGTTGTTGATGAGTCTTCCACCAATCTTCACACCTCTGTTGTCTTCATACAGTCCTGCTTCTCTGATGATTTGTTCTGCATATAAATTAAACAGGTAGGGGGAAAGTATGCAGCCTTGTCTTACACCTTTGCTTATTTTAAACCATTCTGTTTCTCCTTGTTCCGTTCGAACTGTTGCTTCTTGATCAATGTACAGATTACGCAAGAGAACGATCAGGTGTTCTGGTATACCCATGCTTCTTAATGTGGCCCAGAGTTTCTCATGGTTTACACAGTCAAAAGCCTTGCTATAATCGATAAAGCACAAATAGATATCCTTTTGGTATTCTTTAGTCTTTTCAAGGATCCATCTCACATCCGCAATGATGTCTCTCGTTCCTCCTCGCCTTTCCTGAACCCTGCTTGCACTTCAGGTAGTTCTTGTTCTAGGTATGGCTGTAGTCTCTTTTGAATAATCTTCAGTAGAATCTTGCTGGCATGTGGGATCAGAGCGATTGTGCGATAATTTCCACAGTCAGTTGGATCACCTTTCTTTAGTATTGGTATAAACACAGATCTTTTCCAGTCAGTTGGCCATGATGTTGTCTTCCATATTTCTTGGCAGAGCCTTGTAAGTACGGTAACAGCTGCATCAGATTGCTGCAATACTTCTATGGGAATGCTATCAATGCCTGGTGCTTTGTTCTTTGATAAGGCTTTCAATGCTGCTTCAACTTCTTCTTTCATCACCAATGGTTCCTGATCATAAGGTATAGGTTGAAACGGCTGTTGGTCCACTTGATCTTTATCATATAAAAACTCTGTATATTCCTTCCACCTTTTCTTGATCTTCTCAGCATCATTCAACATAGAACCTTGAGCATCTTGTAACATTCCAATTCGAGGCTGGAACTTTTTCTTTAACTCTCACAGCTTTAGGAAAGCCGATCTTGTTCTTCCTCTAATAGTTTCTGCTTCTATTTCCTTGCAAGTGTCATTGTAGTACTTTTCCTTGTCCTGTCTTGCTGCACGTTGGAAATCTCTGTTGAGTTCTGCGATTGTCTTTCTTTCTCCTTTGGCTTTAGCTTCTCTGCGTTTCTGGGCAATTTTCAGAGTTTCTTCCGTCATCCATTTTGGCCGTTTTTGCTTTTTCACCTTTTGTAGAGACTTCTCGCTTTCTTCCAGCACAACCTTCTTGATGTCATTCCATAACTCTTCCGGAGCTCTGTCATTTGTATCTAAAGCAGCAAATCGATTTTGCAGGCAGTCTTTAAATTCCAGTGGTATATTCTCAAGGTCATATTTTGGTGCATTCATGAGTGGTTTGCTTTTTTTCAACTTTAGCTTGAGTTTGCATACTAGTAGTTGATGATCTGTACCAGAGTCAGCTCCAGGTTTTGTCTTTGTTGATGTTACAGAGCTTTTCCATCGTTGACTTCCACAGATGTAGTCAATTTGATTTTTATACAATCCATTGGGTGAAGTCCATGTGTACAGTCGTCGCTTGTGTTGCTGGAAGAAGGTGTTTGAGATGAATAGATCATTGGTCTTGCAGAATTCTATCAATCTTTCTCCAGCTTCATTTCTGTTGCCAAGTCCATATTTTCCAACTACTTTGCCTTCTTCTTTGTTGCCAACTTTTGCGTTCCAGTCACCCATGACTATCAGGATATCCTGTTTGCATGTTCTGTCAATTTCAGCTTGTACTTGTTCATAGAACTCTTCAATTTCATTCTCTTCTGCAGCTGTTGTTGGGGCATATACTTGAATTATAGTTGTGTTGATAGGCAATCCTCGTAGACGAATAGAGATTAAGCGTTCGCTGACTGCATTGTATTTCATTACAGTTCTTGCAAGTTTCTTCTTTATTATAAATGCAACACCATTTCTTCTTTGTCTTTCATTTCCAGCATAGTAGACCATGTGATCATCTGATGCAAAGTGCCCAATGCCAGTCCATTTCAGTTCGCTGACACCCAACAGATCAAGTTGTACACGTTCCATTTCATTCTTGACCACCTCCAACTTCCCTTGGTTCATGCTTCGTACGTTCCATGTTCCAATGTGTAAGACATCTTTACAGCTTCTGACTCTCTAATTTTCTAACTGTCCTAATTTTAACTGATTTTCCATATCCAGTTAGCGGCTGAATATGGCCCCTAACCCGATAATGATGCCGCTGTCCAGCAAACTTTAATATTCAGCAATGGACACTGGATAAATTCCAGTGGTGACTATTTGGGTTTATTTCAGGCAGTAGCGGCTAGGCACTTTAAAAACACCTAGATGCCACTGCTAAATATCGACTGCAAGTGTTTGACCAACCTGAGGGTTCTTAGTGGTAAACCAAACAAGTATACTTTTTGGAAGATCATCAAAGCAGAATCCCTCTGGCTTCAGGGAACCCACGGAGCAGGGGGGGGGGGGGGGGTGTTACTTAGAAGAGTTTTTGCTACAAAAGCTGCCAGCGGAAGATTTAGTGAACCAGATGAGTTCTGATGGACGATCCTATAGAGTTAGAGGAAGAGGAGTTGAAGAAGAAAAGTCCCAAGGAGGAGACGAGAACAAAGAGAGAGAAGTAGAAGTATCCCAGTGTCAATTTTCTTTCCTGTATCTTCTATATACATGAAGTTTAAAACATGAATTTTTTTTATTTGCTGAGTTACGCATAGCTAACTGCTGCTACTTACCTACAGAGGATGCTATCTCGAACTCATTTCCATTTGGAGGGGGGAAATAAACTAGGGGGGGGGGCTTAAGGAGATGTAATGAGATATATAGGAGGTTACCTGTCTCCCTCCAAAGGGATTATCAGCAGTCCACCTTAAGAGTCTAAAACTCAGAAATCAGGGCTGAGAGGGCATGACTCAGAAAGAGTGATTAAGAAGCCAGCTGTGTGCACAAGGGAGGGGAGAGGCCTGTGGAGACAGAAAGTTCCTTCCAAGCAGGGCTGGGAGAGGAGTTCAGCTGTAAGGTAGGCGATTCAGGAGGTGGGAACCATATTTACAGACACCAAAGCCCAAGTGACTGACCGGACTTTGTGCTGAACGTACTTCTGAGCTTTAAAATGTGGCTCGGGGGAAGGGCACTGAAAATCAGCCTTGTGAAGTTAACAAGCTGGGAGTGAATGCTGGATCACCGAGGTGAAATAAAAGTGGTTTTTGTTTGGCTCTAATCTGTTGGGTGCCTGATATTTTAAAAGACAATGAACTCTACCTGGCAGGGCCTTGCCCAACACCACAAGCAAAAAAAATAATTCCCCCTTTGCAGTATAAAAAAAAGACTAAACTTTTAAAAATGAACACCAAAATCCCTTTAAGAATCAGCTTTTAAAAATGAACACCAAAACCCATTTGAGAGTTTTCAGACAGAGCATCAGATTCTGCATTGAAATCCGGAAGGTCACTGCTATTTCTAAATTACAAGTGTATCTAATGTCCTGAGTAGATGAGCTAATTGAGTAACTCAGTGGAGCATGCTTTATCTTGACCCTGGACTTGATCAAGGGATACTGGCAGGTACCCTTGACTCTGGCTGCCAAGGAGAAAACTGCCTTTTCGACACCTCAAGGCTTGTTCCAGTTTGCCATACTGCTTTTTGGATTACACAGGGCTCCTACCATGTTTCAACACCTGGTCCATCGCTTGCTGAGACCACACAAGGAGTATGCATCTTCATACTCTGATGACATCATCATCTACAACTAAGACTGGATCTCCCATCTAACCCAAGTACAAGCTGTGTTGACCAGCCTGTGAAAAGCTGGTTTGACAGCTAATCCTAAGAAATGCTTTAACCTGGAAAAGAGACGGCTGAGGGGAGATATGATAGAAGTCTATAAATTAATGAACGGAGTGGAACGGGTAAACGTAGATCGATTGTTTACCTTATCAGAATATAGAAAGACTAGGGGACATGCAATGAAGCTACAGGGTAAACTATTTAAGACTAATAAAAGAAAATATTTTTTCACTCAACGTGTAATCAAACTCTGGAATTTGTTACCGGAGGATGTAGTAAAGGCTGTTAGTGTAGCTGGGTTTAAAAAAGGTTTGGACAAGTTCCTGGAAGAAAGGTCCATAAACCATTATTAAGAAGTGACCGAAGATATCAATGCTTGACCCAGTACAAGCATTGTGGAACTTGTGTCTCTTGGGGAAACTGCTAGGTACATATGACCTAGATTGGCCACTGTTGGAAACAGAATACTGGGCTTGATGGACCTTGGTCTGACCCAGTATGGCATATCTTATGTTCTTATGTTCTTCTTGGGAGTCCAGATACAATCTCAACTACAGAAGGTGGATGCCATTGCCCAAGTCCCACCCCCAAAGTTGAAGAAAGATGTTCAGGCCATCCTTGGATTGGTTGGCTATTACTGCCGGATTATCCCTAACTTTGCAGAGATTACAAAGCCATTAACTAATCTCCTCCAGAAGACAGCTCCTGAGCGGACTCAATGGTCACCAGATCTGGACTGGGCCTTCCAGCATCTCAAGGAGGCTGTGTGCTCGGCATCTGTCCTGATTAACCATGATTTCTCTCTATCATTTATTGTACAGATAGATGCCTCAGAAATGGGCCTAGGAGCCGTTCTTGCCCAGGAAGTCAGAGGTGAATAACATCTAGTGGCATTCATCAGCAGGAAGCTGCTCCCTCAGGGGACACATTACGCTGTGATCAGGAAGGAAGCCCTAGCTGTCAAGTGAGCACTTGAAACCCTCAAGTACTACCTGCTAGGGCTTCCATTTATTTATTTATTTATTTTATTTATTTATAGTCTCTTTTATACCGCGCTATTCGATAGTGCGGTTTACATGCAACAAACGTGTTTATACGGGCAGAGATCTACACCGTATTTACAAATAACAGGTGATTCAACTTGGATAACCAGGGTAACTATTTACATATTTATGGTACAATAATGGTACATTTATACTGGTTACGGACCACCAACTCCTCAAATGGCTGGCTCAACATGAGTCCAATGGCCAAATGACACGGTGGTTTCTGAGTCTCCAGCCCTACCAGTAACACATCTGTCACAGGGTGGGTTGGGTCCACCTGAATGCTGACTTCCTTTCCTAGGTGGGGGTCCTGGGTGTGGCAAACCCTCAACAGGGCATACTTGAGGGGGAGGGTATCAGATGGTGAATATAGGAAGTTACCTGTCCCTCTCCAAAGGGATTATCAGCAGTCTACCTTTAAAGCTCAAAACTCAGAGCTGGGAGAGCGTGACTCAAACAGAGGGATTAAGAAGCCAACTGTGTGCACAAGGGAGAAGAGAGGCCTGTGGAGACAGAAAGCTCCTTCCAAGCAGGGCTGGGAGAGGAGTCTGGCTGTAAGGTAGGTGATTCAGGAGCTGGGAATCATATTTAGAGACACTGGAGCCCAAGTGACTGACTGGACTTTGTGCTGAATTTCGTTCTGTGCTTTAAAGTGTGGGTCGGGGAAGGGCACTGAGAACCATCCTTGTGAAGGTAACAAGCTGGAAGTGATTGCTGGACTACTGAAGAGAAATAAAAGTGTTTTTTGTTTGGCTCTGAACTATTCTGTGCCTCATATTTTAAAAGGCCCCTTGCCACCGTACGCCACGCTGTACCACAGGGAATAACCCCCTTAATCCCTTGTGTAAAGGGCTGGCTGAAACACACATTTTTTAAAGCCTACATGTGCTGGGGAATCGGTGTAAATTCAGATACAGAGAATTTTAAGTTTAAAGGTACATTCGCTATATGAAATAGGGAATGCACGCATAGCTTTTTCTCCTGCCGAGACCACACCCCAACATGCTCCTCAAAATGTCTGCATACTAAGGACATCCACATGTAAATTACACCCTTTCTAAAATGGTCATTTACATGTGGATGCAATTTACACAAGCATATGTTTGACTATACACATGTCAATTGCAAACAGGGCTTCTAAAATACTTGCATAGTCGATACCTGTCCAGGGGACCCCCAGGCAGTCAGGTTTTCGGGATATTTTCATGCAACTCAATCTCATGCATATTCATTGAGGATCTCCTGAAAACCCGACTGGCTGGGGGTCCCCCAGGACAGGTTTGGGATCCACTGGTCTATGCATTTGCCCTTACTTGGCAGCTTGAGTCCTAGTTGTAACACGATAATGAGAACTACAGTTTTACATTTGTATATAAACCACCTCGATGTCTTTGCGCTAAAGGTGGTATACCAGTCACCTCGTTAAATAAATTAAAATAAAATAGGATCCCAAATTCAGCCTCACTAGTTTGCAAATGCCAGCGTGGCCACACCCACTCAGAAGCAGATGTAAAATGTGTGTGTGTGTACTCTACGCATGTATCTGTATTTTATAAACAATGGGCCCAATATTTAAAACAATTAATGTGGTTAGCAGACCTGTTTAGCACATTAATTGTGGTGAACGGGATTCATCAGCACTGAATATCGTCAGGTGCTACTACTGAATGCCCTGATGTTAACTGGCAAGCATCAGAGCTCTCAGGTGGCGGAGCAGGGGCGGCACCCGGGGATAACCAAGGGAGGAGTAGCCTAGTGGTTGGGGCAAGGTACTTCAGGCCGGAAGGTCGGGGGTTCAAATCCCACTAGAGGACAGCAACCTTGGGCCAGAAGGACTGGGGTTTCTAGTCCCACAGATGCTCCTTGTGGTCTTGGGCAAGCCACTTAACCCTCCATTGCCCATGTTCCCTGTAAGTATTAGTGTATGTGTCTCATATCCCCACGTGTTAAATGTATCCCCCAATTGTGTTGTGACCGCTTTGATTGAAGGATAAGGCGGTATACAAAACTGTCTAAATAAATAAAATCTTGTCAATGCACATTTAGCACCGGACGGTTTTATCAAAGTCTTTTTTCCTTGTACATACATTTATCTGCCTAACAACCCTGTCTTCAAACACAAACTATATGGATACTTTGAATTGAAAATCAGGTGGATTTGCAGAGACCCCCTAGTAGATGCTTTCTTAAAAATTTACACTTGCATCCTTTGTCGAAAGATAGATTTAGATTTGCAAACAATGTGTGCCTTTGAGTCATTCCTGACTCCTGGTGACCCAGCAGCTCCTGGGTTTTCTTGGCAGTGTCACTGGAAGTACATTGCAAGGCCTTTCTTCCAAGGCACTGGAGGGTTAAGTGACTTTCCCAAGGCCACAAGGAGTGCTAGTGGTAATTGAACCCTGTTCTAACCAGTAGGCTACTCCTCCATGCCCGGATTTAGATTTAGCCCATGCTTTTTCAATGGAAGCCCTGGGCACTTGCATTCAGGTCCATTAGGTGTTTTCCCATCCCCAGAGGGTTTCCAGTTTAAGGGCTAGATTTACTAAAATGCCCTGCCAAATCTGGGATCCTATTTTATTTTAATTTATTTAATGCAGTGACTGGTATACTACCTTTAGCACAAAGACATTGAGGTGGTTTACACATTCATTTGTACTATTTACCCCAGGTCCTATTTAATGCAATGGGACCAGTTTATGGTAGCCCATTTTGGTAAAGCTAGTCCTAGGTTTGTACCTGAGGCAATGTCGGGTTAAGTGACTTGCCCAAAGTTACAAGGAGCAGAAGCAGGATCTCAACCATGAATTTTCTTGCTTTCAGCCGGCTGCTCTAACTAATAGATGACTTTTCCACTCCAAAAAAAGATGAATAATTTCAAAACTGCAAGCAAACTGGCTTGCGTAATTTTGTGTTTATGTGCCTCTTCTCCAATTCTGCCATGTTTACTAAAAGTTAATGCATGTCAATAAAGTTAACGTGCATTAAGTGCCACTGTGCCCATGGAAATAAAAGGGCCGTTGGCACTTAATGCATGCTAACTGTATTAACGTGAGTTAAAACCCATGAAGTGGTTTCCAAGTGCAATCTGGGACAGAATGTGAAGAAAACCGCTTTCTGCATACATGTTTCAGCTCAGATTTAGAAACCTAGACACCCCTAACATGGACACCTGTGCCATAGTCCATATTGATGTCCCCACTTTGAAACCTTGGAGGGAGGGAATGTCCATCTCAAGTAAGCTTGCATATGGTGATGTTCAGCGGCATGGCAAAATGAAAACATGAGCTCCCACTCCCCATCATTGCTCGTTGTCAAATTGTAAAATAAAGGGGATATGAGTGTACCTCCTTCTCCACACCCTCCAGACGTTTGCCTGACAAAATGAACACTTTTCAGATTCCTATTCGTGCCTGGAGCAGATATAACCTTCGACACGGCTCAGGACGTCCAGGACATTTCTGAATTCGAGCAAGGACATCCAAGTTCTTGGGGATGCCGTGGCCACGCCTACACCATGCCTCCATGTTGTCTCGGACGTTCTCATGCTGGGGACCTCCCCAGATCTGACTTCAAAAATAGCTCTGGGGACATCTCTGTGTCTTGGACGTCTCTATGACCATTGACAGGCATCCAAAGCATGAACTGGGCTTCTAAAATAACCCCCTTAATAAACACGCCCCTTCATTTATCTAGAGCAGTTTGCTACTGTAATTAAAACAGTGTTCCCTTCATGTAGGGGTTTTACACTGGCTGGGCAGTACAGGTTCTCCTGTGGTTTGTCTCTCTTATCAAATGCTTCAGCAGAAGATATAAAATAGAAACTTGCATTGTGGTATCAATGCCTCAAAGCTAAAAAGAGAATAAGAGATTCTTTTGCAATAAATGATTCATGCCTGTCAATGGAAATAATACAGAATGAAAGTCAAGTTTGGGAAATGATTAACTATCACCCTTTTAAATATCATTTTGAATAGTAGCTGTTAAACGACATGAAACGATTCAGAGGAAAACAAGATAAATTGCATATGACTTAAGTTATTTATATTTGTCCTCTCCTTCCAAAGCTTGGATTATTGTTTAATAACCAGTAGCTAACTCAGTCTATCATGATCTGATTTTTCTTCCCGTCATTATCTTTTCATGTATTGGCGAGGGCAGCCATTTTCTTTCCCTTCTCGGATCAGTAATTCTGTAATTCTTTCAGTTTATATGTCATGATCAGAGGCTGGTGAGCGACAGGCTTAGAAATAACGTTTCAAAACATTTCTTCACAGAGATCGGGGTGAATGCATAGAATAGCCTTCCAGTGAAGCTGGAGAGCAAACCGAAAATGGAATTCAGGAAAGCATAGGGCAAACCCAGAGGATTCATTCTTCAGCAATGGGAAAGGGAGCGTATGGAGGCAGATCACACAGATGAATCTCATGAGCTATATCCCATGTCACATTTATATGCTTCTATTTAACTCTGATGGCCAATGTATATATTTAGTGGTCACAATTATAGGAAATCCAATATGATGACCATTTTAAAATACCAGCAAGGACCTGATGTTCCTAAATGTTGGTAAAGATCTTTGGAACAGTGTCATTTTTTATTTTGGTTAATGTAACTTTGTTGGAAAAATGAAGCAGACATAAATCAACATTCATGACCAAAATGCTGGAACCTTTCAGTTTACTTCTGATCAGTAGTGTGTATGTATTTGATTAATGTTGTAATGTCATGGAACCCTTTCATTGTGCACAAGGCTAAGGGAGGCCAATCTTTAAAGTGTTTTCGTTTTAGGACAACATATACCCAAATCTAGCATACTGCTCTTGTGCAATGGGTCTGTGGTAGCTTTCTCCTTGTATAACTAAGACTTTGGGACTCATTGGAATGAGAAATCTTATGGAACCAGATATTTTAAGTGCATTCCCAAATTTTCCTTTCCCAAAAATTGAAAAAGTGGTATAATCCGAACCACCATTGTTTAAAAAAAACCCTCTTAGAGGGAAATGTTATATCTGAGCGCTTAGTATCAGGCACCTAGGACACGACCTACCTAAAACCTATTTGATAAAGAAAAATAGACGCCTCATTTTTTTTATAAAATAGAGGCATAAAAGTGTCCAAAAGTGCATGTTACATCTAGGCATGAGCTTTTACATCAGCCCTAGGGCTAGCAGAAATGCCTGCACCTAGATTTCTAAAGAACGTGAACATAAATGAGCGCTCAACCCATACTGCACCCCGTGCACACCCATAGTGAAAGCACACACCATCAGCCTAATGCGTGTACTTTCAAAATAGCAACCGCCTAAACAATCTATGTAAAGGCCTATCCACCTACATATATCATGGAAAATACATGATTTGCACATGTTGGCATGTAACTTTACAGCTCCTTAAAAAATTACCTCCTTATTGCTATCTATACCACTAGGGTGAAGAGTAAAAATGATCCTGTTAGTTGGTCTTCTGCCCTTTTGGAGGGAACAGTGTCTTGTGTAGTAGTAGCAGAAGTAGATATGTCATACTGGGTCACACCAAGGGTCCATCAAGCCCAGTATCCTGTTTTCAACTGTGGCCAAACCAGGTCACAAGTACCTGCAGTTTCCAAAGAGGTAGACAGATTCCACAATGCTTATCCCAGGGGTAAGCAGTGGATTTCCCTGGTCCCCTTTAATAATGGTTTATGGACTTTTCCTCCAGGAACTTGTCCAAACCTCTTTTAAACCCAGCTACACTAACAGCATTTACTATATGCTCCGGCAACAAATTCTAGAGTTATGCAATGAGTAAAAAATATTTTCTCCTGAACAAGTTAGCATAAGAGAGACTCTCTCTGTGTCAATTGCAAAGCTAAAGGACCATTAAAGTTCATCTAAAAGTCATGTCTGAGGCTGCTAAAGGTTGGGGCAAAAATTGACATTTACCACTACTCTTCCTTATTAGTATGTAATGGAATCTGTCAGTGAAATCATTAATGGTGTACTGTTGAGGATCCAGTTAAAAGTATATTGCTTTGGGATGAAGGTGAAAATCCTAGAATTTTATGAGGGTGGAAAAGCTGTGGTCAAGCAATAGTGTCAACTGGTTGGACTGGACACAAATTGAATGTTTTTATTCATTCATGTGTCAGCTATGAATCCTATGTGGAGCCTATATTAACATCTTCTGAGTAAGACTGTGAACCCAGTTCTAGGAAATAGCAACGGATCTGTTATCTTTTTTCTATGTCATCTACCTAGTGAAAATAAAGCAAACCCCAGGAAAGAGTCAGAACTTGGGTGGATGAGAATCATTTGTTGTAATTAATCCTGTACCATTTCCCTAACAGAAGGTCAGGAAAGTAAAAATTGTGCAAAAATGTAGGCACGCCTTGATAGGAGCTGAACCCAGCCTAGGAAACCAGGGCTTTATGGAAGTAATATTATAGCAGGACACCTTTGTGAGAAGTCCAAAAAAGCTTCTGTTCTAAGCATTGGCAGACTCCCAGGATCAGCCCTACTTGTGTGCTCTGAGGCAGGTATAAATGTGTGTGTCCACAATATGAAGGATTTTACATGTGCAATAGGGCTTTTATAGAATTCCCCCAGGGACTACGTGATAAAAATGTGCACAAGTGACAACAGGGTGCGTATTTTTACCCAACCCACGTCTAGGCATGTTTTCGGGTGGAGTGTCATGACTCATGCGTGTTCTTTGCTTCATGTTGCTTTCTTCAAGCTGCTGGTTTACCCCTAGTATTTTATAAAGACACGTAGAGCCCAGTCACCAAAGGGGCACATCCAGGCTGTCTGGACAGCCAAGCACTAGACAGGCCGGTCTGCACCTGATTCTGAACTATGTGAGCAAGATGCTCCCACGGATGGAGGATTGGGCACTGAGACAGCCTGGTGTGCCCCTGTATCGGTAGCAGGAAATGTCCAGGCAGCAGGAGGCTAGGCTCTCCATGTTCCCCCTGGTGTGCTGGTGCCATGGCATCCCATTGTCATGGCACCAGGACAACCTGCAGGAGCACCGACGGCACAGCTCCCCACTGGAATGGTTTTCCCACCTCCCAACCCTTGGTAGGGGACTGCCAAGGCCGAGATCGGGTGGCGGGCACTCACCTCTTGCGACTCCATTGCTTCGGAGGAAGCAGCCAGGCCAGTGCATATGGGCACCCTGTGCTTATTCCATCTCTGAGGTGGAATAAGCTGAGCCTCCTCTTGGTGATTTCTAGACATAGAGGGCCATATCCTGAATCAGCCCTGTACATCCTGGTGCATGGCTCACCCACGTTCTGCCCACTCTGCCCCTGTGCTGCCCCCATCCAGCTCTCCCCACACTGAGACTCTGTGTGTGCAGGGAGATCGCTTTGCTGCATACGGACCTTTTGGCTACTGGGGCTGCACGCCTACTGGAAAGTACAGCCCCCCTATTTGCCTCTCTGAATCGAGCCCATAGGCACCTATGGGTATTGATAAAATAGCCTAAAATAGGCACCTACTTGTGTTATAAAATTACCCTCTACAGATGTACTCACATATTCTTTAAAATACATATATTAGACGCAATAACACTTCCACTCATACTCTGCTGCTATTAACACCTATACACCGATTGTATAAAAGTAGGCTCACAGCTCCATGCGCCTGCATTTTACGTATGTGGCCACACAAATTTGTAAAAGGCTCTTTTCTGCATGTAGAACAGGTTTTACATTTGGATAAAGCTTTATAAAATTAACCCCTAGATGTCTGTGTAACTAACCCAGGTTCAAAGGAAGAGAGATTCCTAATGTGCTGCTGGTTTCACTGTGATACCAGTTATCCAGTAGGCACTAAGCAACTGCCTGTCAGATCAGTCTGTTTCCAAAGTCCACTTCATCCCCTTGCAAGAAGACCAAAGAACCACTTGGGATTAGCAATAACTGGTTCTGTGGAGAGAAGATGGCAGAATAAGGTGCTAAGGGGCATATTTACTAAACTGCACTACCCGATAGCACGAGGTTTGGCGCACAGTTTGGGTGCACAGACCCTTGCACCAAAAATCCCTCACTATCCTGGTAGGGTGTCAGGGTGGGGACTGGCAGGACAGGGGTGGAACGCAGATGTTGCTGTTGCATCGCAGCTAACAGGGCTAACTGTGCTTGCTGTCCAGAGTGTGGGTTCACTTAACCCTACCTCAATGGGTCATATTAAGTGCACCTATGTAATGGCATGCACGTCTTGGGCCAGTGCTAACTGCAGGGGGATGGAAGCACTGACCCCCCATGTTAGCAACATGGCCCACACCTGCCTCACTGGCATGGCCCTTAGCAAGCATAAAGGTGCTTTCAGACACAAGCAATGTCTAACTTCCTCCTCAGCTTTCAATGAAAAAGGACTGGAAAAGAAACTGCAGATGATTCACACCCCAGTGCATCTGCACTTGCTACATTTTTCCAGGGCAAATGCAGTTCTTTTGTTCACTGGATTCAATCTATAAAATATTAAGGATGCTGTTTGTAAAGCAGCCAGCTCTGTATAAGAGTGAGTCAAGTGAAATTGGAGTTGTTTGGCAAGCACTCGATGCCATGTGAAAGACTGAAACTTGGAGGCTGTAATTACTCAAGAAGAAATAATTTGTTAATTCACAGAATCTGTCTGTAAGTAGGTTCAGGGCCATGGAAAATGCCCAAAACAAGAAGAGTTAAAAAAAATTCAGTGCAAGCTTTATGTGACGTGTCCTGGAGCCACAGCAAGATGTCTTATGTAAATCCATCTGCATCATGTTCACAGTCCAGTATTCAGGGCAGACGGCTTATGAAGGTGGCTTTCAGATTGTAAACAAGCGAAACAGTCATGTGTTTCTTTTTATCTCATGTTGTACATGCAATTATGACTTCCAAATCTATAAATAAGGAAGCTGAGTGCCACTTTCACTATTCCACTCATGCCAGCACGTCAAGCTTTTAACTCCTGAGAGAAGAGAGGGTGATGTCTGAAACCTAGCATTAAAATTCATTGCAGTAAAGGAATTTTTAGGAGGTAGAGATTGGAACTCGGTACGGGAAGGGCTCCTGTTTTCAGAATGTCCAGAGTCCTGCTTGTAGAAGGCAACAATAAAATGAATGATCAGCCTGACTTAAGCACTTATTGCCGCCATGGGCATAGCCTTGCATAGTTTATTAGTGTAACTACTGGGTCAGACTGAGAAACGGAGATGCATGGCTGAGCCAGGAATATGGCTAGAATAATTGTCTTGCTCTTGCTCAAGTCTCAAAACTCAAAAAAGAGTCGTTTTAGAAGAATCAACGTGTATAAATAGCAGCATTTACTCAAGTATAAACGGCGATTTCAAATACGGGGTTATTTGAGAAGCCCTATCCATGCTTCGCATGTGTGAAAACGATCGCTCGCATGTGCAAATCACTTCCATGTCCAGTCATTTTAGAAATGTCCGCATTCACACGTGTCTTTCTCGATTACATCTAAGTCACATGGGGACATGCTGGGGGCATGGTTTGGATGGGGCAGAAAGATGCATGTGTATCTCTGATTTCATATAGGGGTTGAACGTGCCTGGCGGAAATTCTCCATAGCTGTATTTGCACGTGCTTCCTGGTACAGTTAAATTTTCAAAAGGTGCTCATTTTGGCCAGCCCTTTACAGGAGGGATTAAGGGGAACACCCTCCATAATCCCCCGATGTTTATTTCCCCCACCACATGTTACTTCAGTAGAGACAGGAATCACGTATAATTGATGAAGAGTGGTGGGAAATCTAGGTTTGCAAAGCGGCCAGGATACACTTGCGCGTGCCGACATGGGCATATATGCTTTCTGAAATACCGGCACCGAGCCGGGCAAGTTGCCGGACTGCCCTCATTAATTTTTTCCACATCTATGTTTGTAAAATGACTCCTCCCACTACATGTGGATGCCTTTCCCCATACATTATGCACCTACACTTTCCAGTTTGATTTAATACACACATCTGTAGTGAGGGGCAGAGATATGTCAGTTTTAGATTGGACTTACACATGCCCACCTTTGCTTGTAAAATTGGCATAGAATTACAGACATTTTCACTTAAACATTGCTGCAGCCACATAAACGACCTTTGTAAAATGCACCGTCACATCTCTTGACAGGCTGCCTTTCTATCGGAGTACAACAACAGGGTTTACATAAAGTATACAGAGGTGAGAGAAGGGGGGAGCAGCAACCTGAGCATTGGACCCTGGCAGGCAGAAGGGGACCCTGTGCCTCAGAGGAGGCCTGAGAAAGCAGATAGGTCATGACACCTTCCTTGAAGCAGGATTTAGAGGACTCACTTTTCAAGGCATTGGACAGAGCATTCTAGAAAAATGGGGCAAAGTAATTAATAGCAGATTACCTAGTAGATTCAAAGCAAGGAGTGGCCTAGTGGTTGGGGCACGGTACTTCAGGCCGGAAGGTTGGGGGTTCAAATCCCACTAGAGGACAGCAACCTTGGGCCGGAAGGACTGGGGTTTCTAGTCCCACAGGTGCTCCTTGTGGTCTTGGGCAAGCCACTTAACCCTCCATAGCCCATGTTCCCTGTAAAATAGTTATCTCCAAGTTATAATGCCCTGTTCAATGTAATTTCAGTTTGTTCAATGTAAACTGCACTGATGCAGAATAGTGTGGTATATAAGAGAATGTAAATAAATAAATAACCCATAGAGGCAAATGGAAGAACTAGCTGAGTGATGTGGATAGCTGGAACCCAGGAGGATGAGAAGTACATGGCTGCAATGTGAAGATTCAAAGGGTGTGTGTCCAGGGCTGCTGCAAGGATATGAGGTTCCCTAGGTGAATCTCATCCCTTGCACCCTCCTGCTCCAGCCCTCTCCCTGGCCCCCACTGCTGCCCCTTTCCAGGATCTACAGCAGTGCCCATGGCTTCAAACAGCCCTGCAGCGCTTACCTAAACCTCTAGTGCTGCAGGGCTGTTTGTGATTGTGCCTCCTCTGACTTCCTGTGCATGCCTCAGTGCAAAAGGAAGTCCTCATCAGGCATCGGAGGGGGAGGAATTGCAAAACTCTCTGCAGCACTGGAGGTTTAGCCATTGCCGCTGCTGGAGCTCCCAGAAAGGGGCAGTTATGGGCCACCCCTGGACCATTGGCACTCTATGCAGCCAACTAGCTCTCCTGCCAGCCCTAGGTGTGTCATGGCCTGGTTTGGAAGAACCAAAAAATTATACATGTATTTCCCATTTTACAATGGGAATACACATAAACTCAGATTAATTTCCCTGTCAACTTTTGAACCTCCTCTGAAGTGGGCAGTTTTTTAAAGTGCTCATTTCGGTCAGAGCTTCAAACAAGGGATTGAAGAGGTTAATGCCCTTAATACCCCATGTGTGGCTTCACTGGTTAATTGGCGCCACTTATGCATATAATATTCGGAAATGAGACCAGTATATGTATAAGCGAGAACACTTCTACATAGAAGTATTGAAATCGTTACCTCCAGTAAAGACTCTCTCTGGGTATGTACATCTTGGCAAAATCAACGCTCCCACGGTGCTTGCCGGCTTATACACATGTATTTGCCAGCACCCTTGTACGGCAGCCTGATACCTACTGGTAGTAGTGCAAGACTACTGTTAGGTCCGTGGGGCCATTTGGAACTTGGACCCTGTTGGGTCAAGAGCATCTGGGGATCGCTCCTGACTCCCCCAACTAGCCATCAGGGAGATCCCCCCCCCCCCCAAGATCCAAGGGAATCTGAGAGTATTGTCCTGTGTGTCACAAGATCAGGTGTCGAATGGGGGGGGAGGGGATTTTGTTTTGCACCTGCCCGTTTTTGACTCCATTGCCTCAGATACCAATTTAGATTGTAGGTTTTCAGGGGAAAAGATCTATGTCTCTTCTTGAACATGAGTTTTAAATGCAACTAATTAAATACCAAATCCAAATCCATATTCTGCTGGTTAAGGCAATGGAGAGAAAGCTCTTATTTATTTATACATTTTTCTATACTACCTCTTCCAGAGATCAGTGGTGGTTTACATAGAACAATAATACTTAATAATAGAGAACTATTATTATTTTACATAGAACAGTTGTAGAACATTTTTTTAACATTTAACCCGTTAAACTATTTGTTCCTAACATACTACCCCGAAGACACTCCATCTGACAATAGTACTCATGCAGATCTCTCATACTTGACCCCGGTAGAGAATGGGTAATTATGATGTTTATTACATGCTCATTATACTATGCCGTATTTATTATCACGATATTTGGCATTTTTATTCTGGCATTTTTATTCTGCTCTTTAATTAATTTCTTACCCACGGCATTATAGATATTCTTGTTCACATCTAATTAACCAAATAACCATGTATATAGTAGCCATGTATATAGTTTTTTTTGTCTATAGTTACCCTGATTTTCACCAAGTTTATGTACCTTGTTCTATGTAAAAAACCAATGCTGCTTGTACCATTGTGTTTATATTTGTTCATATGTAAACCGCACTGAATTAAGAGCGCGGTATATAAGAGAAATAAATAAATAAACATCAGAACAATTAGAACTGAGGCAATAAGAGTGCCGTAATATAGAACTATTTACATTGAAAATTTTAAAAAAAATGTGGCTATTTACATTTGAGAATGAACGACTGTATTCAGTTAGATGCTCGAGATGGATTTATGACTATGCGATGTAAGAGTATGTCTAGGTAGGGTCAATATATGGTTGTTGTTCAGTGTTCATCTGTGGAATCTGAACATTATCATGTTGAAAGTTGTGATAGTGCAGGGTGAATAGGTGAGTTTTTAGTTCCTTTCTAAATAATTGAAGGTCTTTGATTTCTCTGAGCTCGATTGGGAGGTTGTTCCACAACGATGGTGCAAAGAATGAAAAAGCAGAATTGCTTGTCTTCCGACTTGCTTTTCGAATGGTATCCAGGACTAGTAGCATGTGTAAGTTTGCTCTTCTTCTTAATCTGTTTTCATGTGAGATATTGATGAGCGTAGACAGGAAGGACGGTGCTATTTTATTAAAAATCTTGAACGTGGTAACTAAGGTTTTATAGATAATTCTACAAGACACGGGTAGCCGGTGCAGGGAGTAGAGAATAGGAGATATGTGGTCAGTTATTTTCGCTTTGTAGATGATTCTTGCTGTGACATTTTGCACTAATTGTAATGTGTGTAGATTTTTTTATTGAAATAGTTTCTCTCAGAAAATTCACTAGAACTTAAAAGTGCATAGCCGAAAAGACACATACCTGACCATGACCTATGGAGACAGACCATGCATCATACAAAGCAACATTAAATTTAGGGGACCGGTACAAAGGTATCACATTCAAAGTTGGCATGGCTGTATCAAAAGAAAAGACACATATGATTAAATTCTTTTACATTTGGAACATCCAAATAGGACCAACATAGGACCTAGAAAGGCTTGAAAACCCCAAAGCACCAGAACACCTCAAGGCACTGAAAACGTCCGTCATGGACATATACCAGTTATCTCTTCCTAAGGCATTTTTAAAGGACCAATGTTCTAGGAGTAGGACAAAGCAGTATCAACAACAGTAAAAATAATCTGGGCAGTTAAATTAAGACTGAAAACACCAAGAAAGGTTCAAACCAGAAAAGGAGGAAGACTGCATCAACCCAGTAAGAGAGGCATCAATCCCAGCGCAACACCACAAGAAGACTGGCATGAAACCCCCAAGGCACATAGAGAGGGTGAAGTACACTGGAATGAAGAGGCCATTCTTCAAAAAGCCCGATATTCAACAGGCTTTCCGGTGACTGCTCTGCTGCTTGCGCTATCCGGATATGCAGCAGCAGTATCTAGATAGTGACTGCCACTGAATATCCAGACTGAGTGCCATTATCTGGATAAGCGACGATTGATAAGTCGGCGCTTCTCCAGATAGCAGTGGCACTGCACTTGCTCTGTCCATAGACAGTCCCTGAACTAACTAGATAATGCAGGGGTGATCTATGGAGATATTCAGAGGCATTATCCGTCTAGTAGCCTTCTCCGTACAGCCTCCCATTGGCCATCTGGCTAAGGGTTATGAATATCGGGGCCAAAGAGCCCAGGGCATACAGAAAGATGCAAAGTAGAAGAAAGAGGATGATTGGCCCTTGGATCTGGTCAGGAACAGGTCACTGGAGACTTTGGCAATGGCTCTTTCTGGAAAGCCAGATTTGAGTCCCACTACCACCTTGTGAGATCTTCAAGAAGTCAGAACTCCATTGCCTCAGATACAAACTTATATTGTAACTCCTCTGAGGACAGCTAAATACCTGCTGTTCTTGATTGTAACTTGCCATGAATTTCTGAGAAAAGCTTGAGTTAAATCTGATAATAAATCAATGAAGTAATCCTATATATGGCTTGAATTTGCCTTCAACAGTTTAAGAGGTCTCCACCATATAATATGTTTCCTTTCCAACTCTCTACCTTCTCATTGCAATATAAGTGTCATTAAAGTAGGATTCCTGTAAACCACACTGTAGGAAAAAACCCACACAAGTCAGTTTATTTAAAAAGTGGCTGAAATAAGTGTTATCAGTTATCCCAAAACATTAGTCATAGGTGTACGCCTGCTCTGTACAGCTTTGGTATTATACATGAAGGCAAATTTTAGAGAGCAGATTTTAAATGCCCAGGCAGAGATGTAGAAAATTTCTACCATATTTTACTGTAGAAGAGGCATGAGGACATGCAGGAGAGCACGTTGATGTCTTCCCATGTCCAGCAGGAGCAGCCATTTTTAAAAGCTGCATGCAAGGGAAAAAAGTGAATTTATACCCCAAATGCGCATAAGAGGAGTTTTTTTACAATCACCGCTTTAATGTCTATGCACCACCAGCTTCCCTGCTAATCACCCTTTCAGTACCTGATTCCCTCATGACACTCCATCAAAGCACCCAATCTCCCTAATTCTCCCTACATCCCATCCTCCCTGACACCTGAGCCCTGAGGGCCTATGATAATCTCCTCCCAAAACTCCTTGCCATCTAGAACCCTCCCCATATGACTTCCCCATGGCACAAAAGATCTGTCTATTGCCTCCACGGCCGGTTCCTCCATTCTCGATCACCTCCCTGGGTCTTAATGGGGCTCCTGGTGTGTTAACAGGAGAGATCCCCATTCACTGCTGCTTTGTCGGTCCCAGGTTTCAAAGGGGCACCCATTGCGCCTAGCGGTCATATTGTGGTACTACTGCTAACAGGGCCAGCCCAAGTGTTTCTACCGCCCTAGGCGGAAACGCCAGCCTCACCGCCCCCACCAGCTGCTGACTCCACCCCAGCTGCCGCCAATTCCATATCGGGAGTAGTGGCAGTATTTCAAAAAGCAGTCGCATTTTGAAATACTGCCACTGCCGCTGCCTTCCTCCCCCTCAAACGGAATCAACCAGTCATGTGTGCCGCTGCTGCCAGCCACCTAGCTCACCTAGTGGATGGGCCAGCCCTGACTGCTAATCAGACTGCCAAATAAAGGCAATTTCTAGTGCTCACATGTGTCATTTTGAAACCTGGGACCAGCAAAGTAGGAACGACTAGGGTTCACTCCTGCTCCCAGGGACCCTGTAGGAACCAGGAAAGGGATGGGGATGGGGATGGGTCTGCTGTGGGGGCCATGGATGGGGTCTTCATGCAATGGGGTGTGGGGAATTCTAGATGCCAGGAAATTGGGACTGGGGGATTTTATGTCTTGAAGGTTCAGGTGTCAAGGGGATCAGATGTCTAGGGAGGCAGGGGATCAAGTGCTTTGACAGGGTTTCAGGAGGGATTGGGTGCTAGAGATCAAGGGGGATCAGTGTCGGGGTGGTTATCAGACGGAGATTGGACCTTGGCTATTACACTTATCCTTTCAAGAAGGCACTTCTTTATGCCTGGAGTAAGCTGTAAATTCCAACACCTGTTTTTTAATCAAGTTGGAGTACACATCCTTTGATAACGAATTATGCGTTGAGTGAAAAAATATTTTCTCTGATTAGTCTTAAATGTGCTACACTGTAGCTTCATTATGTGTCCCCTAGTCTTTCTACTTTTCAAAGGAGTAAACAACCAATCTACATTTACCCATTCTACTCCATTCATTAATTTATAGATCTCTGTCATATCTCCCCTCAGCCGTCTCTTTTCCAAGCTGAAGAGTCCTAACCTTTTAAACCTTTCCTTGTAGGGATATCATTCCATCCCCTTTATCATTTTGGTGGCTCTTCTCTGTACCTTTTCTAATTCTGCTATATCTTTTTTAAGATAAGGCGATCAGAATTGCACATAGTAGTCAATGTGCGGTTGCATCATAGAGCGATACAAAGGCATTATAATATCCTTTGTTTTCTTCTCCATTCCTTTATGATTCCCAGCATCCTATTTACTTTCTTGGCCACCGCTGCCCACTGGGCAGAGGATTTCAATGTATTATCTATGATAACGCCTAAATTCTTTTCCTGAGTGGTGGTTCCTAATGTGGAACCTTGCATAGTGTAACCATAGTTTAGGTTGTTCTTCCCTAAGTGCATAAATTTGCACTTGTCCACATTACAAGTCTTCTGACATTTGGACTCTCAGTCTCCCAATTTATCAAGGTCCTCTTGCAATTTTTTACAATCCTCTTGCGTTTTAGCAACTTTGAATAATTTGGTATCATCTGCAAATCTTATCACCTCACTCATTATTCCCATTTCCAGGTCACTTATAAATATGTTAAAAAGCAGTGGGACCCAGCACAGATCCCTGGGGTACTCCACCTTTCTCATTGAGAAACTTGGCCATTTAGCTCTACTCTCTATTTTCTGTCTTTCATTCAGTTCCCAACTAGGGTTGCCAACCGGCCAGTTTTCAGCCGGCCTGGCCGGTTTTTCCATGGCCAGGCCGGTTGCCGGCACAGATGTAAAACCGGCCGTTGAAAAGCCGGTTTTTTGCTCTGGCCGCAAGAGCCCGCCCCCATGACATCACTTCATCGGGCTCTGCGATGACCGGAGGGCTCCTCACACAGTTTGTCTTTACTTTTCAAAGTAAGTGTATTGCAGCCGCTGCTCTGTATAAAGCAGAAGCAGCGGCTTGGGCGGTGGGGGGGGGTGTGAGTGAACCAGCAAGGGGGAGATGTGAGTGAACCAGCAGGGGAGGGGGGGTGATGGTGTGAGTGAACCAGCAAGGGGGGGGGGGTGCTGTGAGTGAACGAGCAGTGGAGGGGGGGGGGTGATGTGAGTGAACCAGCAGGAGGGGGGGTTGGTGTGAGTGAACCAGCAGGGGAGGGGGGTGAGTGAGTGAACCAGCAGGAGGGGTGAGTAAGTGACAGGGGGGTGGGTGAGTGAACCAGCAGTGGAGGGAGGGTGGTGTGAGTGAACCAGCAAGGGGGAGATGTGAGTGAACCAGCAGGGGAGGGGGGTGAGTGAGTGACCCAGCAGGAGGGGTGAGTAAGTGACAGGGGGGTGGGTGAGTGAACCAGCAGTGGAGGGGGGCTGGTGTGAGTGAACCAGCAGGGGAGGGGGTGGTGTGAGTGAGTCAGCAGGGGAGGGGGGTTGGTGTGAGTGAACCAGCAGGGGAGGGGTGAGTGAGTGACACGGGGGTGGGTGAGTGAACCAGCAGGGAGGAGAGGGGAGGTGTGGTGTGAGTGAACAAGCAGGGGAGAGGGGTGAGTGAGTGAACCAGCAGGGGAGGGGGGGTGAGTGAGTCAGCAGGGGAGGGGGGATGAGTGAGTCAGCAGGGGGGGTGAGTGAGTGAACCAGCACTGAGGGGAGGGGGGGAGAGTGAACCAGCACTGAGGGGAGGGGGGGTGTGAGTGAACCAGCATTGAGGGGGGGTGTGAGTGAATCCTCGGTAATTTTTGTGGGTGGGGCTGGGGGCGGGGCAGGGGTGGGACTGGGGGTGGAGCATGGCGAGCCACAGGTGTTGGGTTTTTCTCAGTGAAAATGTGGCAACCCTATTCCCAACCCACAGGGAGGGGAGGCGTGGCCTAGTAGTTAGGACAAGGCACCTCAGGCCAGAGAGCCAGGGTCTCAATTCCCACCTGCAGGCAGCAATCTCAGGCCAGAGAGACTGGGGTTTCTAGTCTCATAGGAACCCCTTGTGGCCTTGGGCAATCCACCTAACCCTCCACTGCCTCAGGTACACATGTAGCCCTTTGGGGACAAGGGAATGCATCCAATACCTGCTTGTAGTGATTATAAACAGCTTTGATGCCCTTCAGCCTGGGCAGTATATCAAGAAATTGCATAAACATAAACACTATCTCCTGCCCATGGCTTTTTAATTTCCCCAAGAGTTTTTTATGATGGACTTTGTCAAAGGCTTTCTGAAAATCAAGATACACTATGGGGTATGTTTACTAAAGTCCGTTGCTGTGCGGGTTCCCGTTAGTGTGCGTGTGCCATATATGGAGTGGGCGGGTCAGGCAGAAAAAAGCAAAAAACTGCACCGTACTTGTGCGCGTCGCGCAAATGTGCGGGGCCCAGATTAGCGCGTGGGAAGACTAAGCGGGGCGCTGCTGGGCACACAGAAGGACACAGCCGTAGCACAATGGTGAAGACAAAAACCAATGGTGCAGGGGCCTTGGGTTCAATCTCCCAGTGTGCGCAACACAAAAAGGCAGGGTGAGGCGTGAATAGTAATGGTTAAAACATCTTTTTAGGAGGCATAACACATATGGCCGGATGTAGGTGTTGCGCTGTTACGTTTGTGCGGCAACAATTAATATTTTGTGGCATGTGGCCTAGCACTGTAAAATCTGTGCTGCATTATGCGGCTCGCTGTACGTCGCCTGCGGTTTGTGCGGTATTGGGCTGTGCGCTGTACATCTCTTTCTTGTTGGGCGGCATTAGGTGGTGCTCTGTTACTTGTGGACGGCATAAGGCGGTGGGCAAATATCCATGCACAGGAACCGAGCCGTAGCACAATGGTGAAGACACTAACCAATGGTGCAGGGGCTATGGGTTCAATCCCCCAGTGTGTGCAATCCAAAAAGGCTGGCTGAGTCATGAATAGTAATGTTCTAGAAATATATTTAGGAGGCAATACCACATTCGGGCGACTACAGGTGTTGCGCTGTTACGTGTGTGCAGCACAAATTAACATTTTGCGTTATTATGCAGTGCGTAATAAAATCTGTGGTGCATTAGGCGGCGCGCTGTACATCGCCTGCGTTTTGCGCGGCAGTAGGCTGTGCGCGGGACATCTTTTGCGTTTTGGCCGGCATTAGGTGGTGCTGTTAGTTGTGGACGGCATAAGGGGTTTCGCAAATGTCCATACACAGGAACCGAGACGTAGCACAATGGTGAAGACACTAACCAATGGTGCAGGGGCCACGGGTTTAATACCCCATAGTGTGCAATCCCAAACAGCTGGCTGAGGCATGCATAGTAAAGCTTATCACTAACATTTATTGAGGCACACTAATTTTGGGTGGCTCCAGGCGTTGCGCTTTAACGTTTGAGCGGCAGTAACAAATGATGAGCGTCATTATGCGTTTCGCTGGCAGATGTGGGGGGCATGAGGCGATGCGCTGGAAATGTGGGCGGCAGCAGTCACTGCACTGTTTCTCCTGTGTGGGTCTGGCATCAGGAGGCGTCGCGCTGTTAGTTGTGAACGGCATAAGTCGGCGCGCAAATGTCCATACACAGGAACCGAGCCATAGCACAATGATGAAGACAACAACCAATGGTGCATGTGCCACGGTGTCAATCCCCCAGTGTGCGCAAGGATAAAGGCTGGATCAGGCATGAACCGTAATGGATAAATGTGCAATAGGAGCTAGATTAATTGACTGCAGCGCACTGTTCTTTTGTGCGGCGCACAGTTATTTTGCGCATCATAAGGCGGCACACTGATGTCCACGCACAGGAACAGAGCCACAGCATAATGGTGAAGACACTGACCAATGGTGCATCGACCAGGGGCTGAATACACGGCTGTGCAGAGATAGAAAAGGCTGGGCGATGCATCATCTGTCCTAGGTAATATTGGCAGAGGAGGCACATGAAGTTATTGGCCACATAATATTATAGAGGCAAAAGGCGGCACGCTGATATCTAAGGAGACGAACAGAGCCACAGCAGAAGGGTTAACACACTCCCCAATGGTGTTGGCATCATGGGTGCAATCCCCCGCTGTGTCCAATGAATAAGGCTGGATGAGCCATCACCTGTCATGATGAATAGTGAGCTAAGAGCCATGTTCTATGTTCTTGTTTATACTACTGGTAGCAAATGAACTATGGAAGCACTGTAATAGCAGTTAATGCATAAGGCGCCCATCAAGGTACCTCAGAGGTAAAATAGTAACGTGCACTGTCCAACAACGAAACCCACAATGTTGTGTATAGAGTGCGTATTGTTTGCCGTATGAGGCAGGGCATGGGACAAACACAGTCAGTGCTGGCACCATTCTGTATTGTAACGCATGGAAATCCAAAGTAGGTGAGCAGACATGCAAGATGGAACAGCAGTGTAGCAGAATGGTCATGGCACGGACTGACTGTGAAGGGGTCATCTTTCGAAATGAGCAGTGACGAAGCCTGGCTTACCTACATCTGTGTACAGCATGCAATTAGACAGCAATCTGTGATGCCAGCTAAACACAAGCCCACCCCAGTGCTCAGCAGTATGTCACCTTTCAGGGTGTCACAGAATGCACATCATAAACAACCATGTCAGTCAAGGCGAGTTCACATGTAACCCAAACACTGCACAGAAATGGAAGGAAACGAAAAGTAGAACGAAAAAAAACACACACATCACATGTGCTGTATCGCAAAAATGACATCCAGACCATGTGGCATCTACAGAAACGCACACACAGACACACACACACACACACGCAGAGACACACACCCAGACACACACACACACACGCACACACACACACACTCTCTCCCTAAACAGTGGACAACTTGCAAAACACAACAAACCACAAAGACAACAAAACACTCCCACAATATGGCTCACAACAGCTGCTCTCACTGTCTCCAAACAAACTCACGCTTCGCATACAAAAACACCTGCAATGTTGACCAATCAGCAGCCTCATCTTATACAGGTTAATGGTATTTCCATTCTGCGTTCAAGCGCCGCTTGTGCACCGTGCACATGCGCAGGACGTGACGCATTGGCGTCTGTGTGTGCGTGGCGCGCATGTGCAACTGTTGGCACGTGTGCGTGTGTATGAGTGCGACGCGCATGTGCCAATTGAGGCGCATGTGAGTTTGTGTGTGCGCGGAGCCCATGTGCACGACGTTACGCATGGGCGTATGCGTTGCCACGACGCCATGATGCCCAGACAAATGCGCATGCGGTAAGAGTTGCGCATGCGCATCGCGCACAACAGCAAAACGCACGCCCATGCGGAAATCGCCACAGACGCGCCGCACAAGCAGCGCCGTCGCACAGTGGCGCATGCACAACGTAAGCGCCGCCAAAAACCTACAAATGCACTGAAACGCCAGCAAAACGTTGAGGGTTGGATGAGGAGTAGGAGCGAGTATAGAGAGAGGGTGCGTTTATGAGAGGTGGTGTATGTAGAGGTGTGTCTGTGTTAGTTGTGTAGCCATATTTCCCCTGTTGTCCTATAGATACCCATATCTGTAGTCCGTCGTTTTGTGTGTTAAGTGATCTGTGTATTGTGTTGTTTACTGTTCCGTGCCTGTGTTGTGTGCCTTGTGCTGTGATCGTGGTTACTGTGTCTGTCCTGTGCTTTTGTGGGAGGGGCAGAGGGGGTGAGGTGTGGTGGTGAGGCGAGTGGGGAGCAGAGAGGTGGGAGGAGGGTGATGAAGAGACAGACACGGAGCCAGAGGGAGAGGGGGAGAGAGAGGGAGACACAGATGGATAGAGAGAGGGATAGGGAGAGGGAGGGAGGGACAGAGACAGAGAGGGATAGGGACAGGGAGGGAGGGACAGAGAGGGATAGGGATAGGGAGGGAGGGACACAGACAGAGAGGGATAGGGATAGGGAGGGAGGGACACAGACAGAGAGGGAGAGAGGGAGGCTGAGTGTGGGGGAGTGTGAGTCGGGGTTGCGCGAGGGTGAGGTGGTGCCTACAGTGCCTGCGGGGACTGAGGGACCTGTGCAGGTGGGGGCAGTGCCAGGGCCATCAGCACCTGCCCATCCTGCTCCCAGCAGACACACTGGTAAGAGGAAGCGTGTCCCAGTGCCTGAGGCCCTGAGGAGGAGGGCAACCAGATTCAGCGACGCTGAGAACCACAACCTCCTCTCCATGGTTCTTGAAAACTATGAGGCTTTGTTTGGTCGAGAAAGCACACGGACAGGCACAGCAGGACATCAGGCGGTGTAGGAGGAGGTCCAGTGAGGGGTTGCTGAGGCAGGGGGCCCCCTACGGGACATAGATAGTCTTAAAAAAAGGTATTCAGATATCAAAAGAGGTATACGGCAGCACCTGTGTGCAGAAGAACACCATGCCAGGGGTACAGGGGGTGGGGGCCCCCTACCTGCCATGCTGACGCCCCTGGAGCAGCAGCTGGCCGAACGCCTGGGGCCGGTCTACACCTATGGGCTGCCTGTGCTGCTGGATACTGCACATCCACATGCAGGTGTGTATGTCACGCATATCCATCACATCAGATTGCCTCCCTGATATGACCAATGTGTATACCGCAGTGCGTGAATAGATATTCCCTGACACATGTCTTAGAAAATGTTCTGGCCACGTGTGACAATACACGTATTCACACGTCCGACCGGCACATGTGTCACCATTCCCCTGACCCTGGTGGCTGCAGTAAAACATGACCTGTGCTGTGACGATGACATATGTCCTCACTGAGATATGTGGTGGACCCTCACAGCTGCAGATATCCCTGTAGTGTCGTGTTTCCCCATGGCCCCCTGTGAGGATACAGGGACACATACAACATGTGTCACACATCCCAGCAGTGCCTGAAGCAGTTACAGACATGTAATGGTGTAGCAGCCCCTGACCAACACCACCATCACTGGTCCATGTAACCTCATCTGTAATTGTACATTTGTCTGTGAGGGTGACTTTTCCATCTGACGTACGCTACGCACACTGCTGCATGTGCCTGTCAATTGTCACCTGATCACCTCCAGTAGTAGCTCCCTACATTGTAGGTATGTGGCAAACACATGTAGCACTGTGATGACAGTATGTCCCATGGGAATATGCCCTGTGTAATGGCATGCACACTCAAACAGAGACTATCAAGGAAAGTGTAGCTGTTGTTGCTGTGTAGCCCTGTGTGCACACACGTTAGGCATATGGGGTGTGGAATGGACTGCTGGGTAAATGCACATATGAGGATATAGTGAAACATGGAGCACACACAGGGCGTGCAGGGCTGAATCACAGACCCTTTTCCCTGACACAGGTACATGGTGGTGAGCGAGAGGAATGCGAGTATGTAGGGGTCTCTGTATGCGGCACACATACAGAGTCCCCACAAAAGCACATATGTGTGGTCTGCATCACACACATAGATGTTGATGTACAGCTTACACATATGTTCTTCAATTGTGTTTGCACACAATACAGGTGACTATAGCACATTGCCGCCACATGTGGAGGAAGAGGAGGAAGAGGAGGTGGAGGAGGAGGAGCAGGAGGAGGAGGAGGAGGAAGAGGAGGTGTGCCAGGCAGCTGACACTGTGGCTGATGTACAGTTGCTGGCCCAGGGGGAGAGCCCTGGTCCCCGGGAGGGCCACATGGGGCCTCCACGAAGCCCCACCCCACCAATGTTATCTGCAGGAGGAGCTTCAGCACCAGCACCACGGCGGAATGAAGCAGGGGACGATGTCCTACTGGCGGAGCTGAGGGCCCATCGTGCCGCATCCCAACGCGACACTGAAGGTGGGTCATAAACAATCTCTCCATGACACATCACTATGCTGTGTGTACACAGGATATCAGGTGTGCACCCTGTGGAAGAATTGTCAATTCCTAAAAGGCCACACACAGACACTCGTGGTTACACAAGCTAGCAGTGTCAGACACGTCAGCGTGCAGTATGTGCAACACATTGCTGGCAGTGGAACCAAAGTGTGAGCACCACATGCACAACAGACTATATATCGTGACACACAATTGTTGTGTGTGACCTGAATCACCAAGCTAGTCGTCTGTCACCAGTTATACATCCCCTATGTTTGCTGTGCACTGTGTTTGCCCACACACATGTGTACAACAGAGGGGAATATGTGGAGGGACGTGACCGTCACAGCCACAACACACACACCACTAGTCCATCTCATGGGTGTGTCTCTGGTGTATGTGACAACATACCCGCTACAGCTGTGATATGTGTGTCTACATTACACAGTACACAATGCCTCTACATAATGTTTGTCCCTTTTTGGCCTACTGACAATGTTACACACCCTGACAGGCCTGAGGGTGTTCACACGTACAGATGCAGACGTAACAGTACAGATATGTGAGGTGAAAATTTGTGTAAGGAGAAATAAATGATGAACATAACACAGGACAATGTAAGCCTCATGGCTGTAGCACAGCCATGTGCCAGTTATTCATTGTGTGAACTGTCCCCTGGGGCAGGGGGAATCAGGGTGACATACACAGGCCTAACCTACGTTTGATATGCAACGTCATAATGGGCACAACTCACACTGCCTATATGAGCAAGTGTCCACACAGCATCATATATGACATTATCGTTCACAGTGCCTATCACACACAGAGATCACCATTTGCAGACAGGACAGGTTCAGGTGTGCGGTTCCCCTGGTTGGGGGGGATACAGGACCCTGTGGTCACGTGTATGCCCACACCTAGGGTTGGTTTTGTGACAGACAGACAGAGTGGTCACGCTGTTCTGCACATGTATATTCCTGCAGCATAGCCGTCTGAGGCGGCTGCCCATTAGGGGCGGAATGCCCTAGTACGTGTTCTTGAATCAGCGTGGTGGCTGAGGCCATCAGGTGATGTGGTTGAGGGTGACACAAGATGCAGTCATAACGGGCAGCCATCACACAGGTAACATGTGCTGAACAAAAGGTTTGTTTTGGTGTTAGCAGGTCCACAGGCAGACCTGCTATCGGTGACCCTAACCCCAAACAGACCAAGGACCTCTCAGCCCAAAAACACATTTCCCAAGGCAAACGTGAAACTGCTACAGCAAATGCCTATTCGTGACCCTCATGTCCTTGCAGTTCCAGTCCGTTCACTGGAACAAAGCAATTTCCACTCACTGTAACATGCTAAATCAAGCACATATGTACAGTTGCTCTCAGCCTCTCGGTAACAGCTTGTGCTGCCATGCAGTATGATAGTCAGGTAGGTGACCATCAGTCTCATACACGTACGGCATGTGACTAATGGCTGCATGGACAAATGAGGTTGTGCTCCCCCTCCCCTGGCGTTCACAATGGAATATACAAGGCAGCGACCTCTCTTATATTTTGACTCACAGCACCCAGTACAGATCATATACATTGCCCATAGCCAAGGCACATTCCATCATATCAGCAGGGGGTGCTGATGTTTGTGTGGCAAATGCAACTGCTAGCTCACCCTGTGTTCTGTGGAACACAGGGGGTGGGACACAATGGCAAGGGCATGGACTCAGCCTATGTGCCCACACCAGTCCAACGCTACCCTGTTGCCAACATTTCCCCTCGCAACAGGCATGCCTGACAGGCGGTACCTATACCTTCCCCATGTCATATGTGAGGGGCGCATCTAGGTGCTCTACATGTTCCTCTGACTCCATCCACTACATCCTGCGACATTGTTTGGGACAGTATCCTGGATGACAGCAGGGATGCATGGCACACACGGCAGCCGAGGCAGCAAGGTTCATACGCCCCTAACAGAGTGTCTGTCGACATGTCATCTGTGACATTGTGTCCTGAGCATACCTGACTACACCACAATGGGGTGCTCAGGGGGCTTTCCATTTGGCAACACAGGCAACGTCTAACGCTGCATAGTTATTATCTCGGTATGTGCCATGTGGGGAGGGTTTGGGAGGTATATCCCCTCCTGTTCAGGGGGTTATCCTGTATGTTTTGATGTCCTGGCAGGGTGTCCCCCTCCCTTGGCATCTGTGGATATTGATGATTGTCTGCCTCATGTCTCGTGTGTTGTACCTCAGTTGTGATACCAACTGACTGGAGCATGGACACAGGTCATGGCAGCCCCTAGTGGGTCTGATCATCGGACGAGAACATTCACCTTTCTGGACATACAGGCACCCCTTTGCAATCTACATTGCTATACTTGGAGCTGTTCCATTGACTAGGCACCTAGGTGGATTGGATGTATATTGTCCCTGGGGTTTCTTGGAGAGTGCGGTTCTGGAACTCAGGTGCGTTGTACCAGAGGTGACGTGGGACCAATGTGTCCCACACAATAAACATCTGCTGTGATGGTCCATATGCCCATGCTGTGCCCCAAACCCTTGTGTGTGGCAATGACACGCTAGGTGTGGCCTGGGGTGGTGTCAGGTACCCTGGTGTATCAGGGATGGCTGCAGGCCCGCGTCTTTGGCACACCAATCTGTGTGCTAGTGACAGCTGCTATGCCTTTGCAGTTATAATGGACACATCCCATGCCACAATGCACGGCACGTGGTGTTATGACGCATGTCCCGACTCCCACTGGTTCTGTGGTTATGGACTCGCTTTTTTGGGCCTGGTGGTAACACCAGAGCTGCTTGGAATGAGTGCATTTGCCAATGCCACTGCCGGGCCATCCCGATGTTGTGGCGTTTGTGGCCCTTTGGTATCAGGCCACATTATGTTGGTCTACATGTGATCCACAGGACACATGGCGCTCCACAGGGGAAATGGCTACCACCACAGCCACATTGTGAGGTTGGGGGGACGCAGGGCTGGGATGCTCGGTCAGCCACCACCTCTGGCTGCCCTCCCACTGGGCAATCATGGTGACAGGTCACATGTGGGCCCTTGCCATTCAGCACACTGGGCATGGCTGGCACTGACCAGAGAGTGATTGGCACTCTTACCTCATGTCCTCCCGCACATGGTGTGTTTCCCTTGCTGATGGCGTGGTTCGGGCCTATGCATACATAGTGGAGTGACGTGATATGGTCATTCTCAATGTTCCCCTGGTATTGTGCTTGGATCATGTCCACACAGCTACTAGTGATGGGGCTTCAGATACACCAGTGTCGCCGTTAGTGGGGATCTCGGCAGAGACACACACAGGGGTGTCTCTAACATGCAGGTGTATT
Organism: Ichthyophis bannanicus; assembly: GCA_033557465.1. Taxonomy (NCBI): domain Eukaryota; kingdom Metazoa; phylum Chordata; class Amphibia; order Gymnophiona; family Ichthyophiidae; genus Ichthyophis; species Ichthyophis bannanicus. The sequence goes on along the minus strand of CM066031.1, from coordinate 1,785,673,069 downwards.
GCACTTACACGGACACAGAGATGACAGTTTTGTGAGAAATGTTGAACTGGGGAGCAGCATTTGGGGTTTGCATCAGGGCAGACCACATGAGCTGTGGGGTACTCCCATATGCTTTTATAGTGGATGGTGGGGAGCAGTCACATCCTGTCTTACACACTGCATCTCAGACAGCAATGGGTCATGTCATTCATGCTTGTTCCAGGTGGTTATCTGTCCCCAGTGGCACATACATGCCTCAATGTGGGTGCGGACATGTGTGCAGTGACACCTATGTGCATTGTCGGTGTCTCCCTGAGCGCTTGGAAACATTTCCCTTTGCCACCCTTGTCAGACATGGCATTGCCATGCCACATTTGTTTGGCCAATGTGGATGTCCATGCTGAGCCCTGTAACCCAGTAGGTATTACTTTAGATAAATGTGTGGTCACATTATCTAACGATGTCATGGAATCCAAACGCAATGGCACCCGGATATACCAGCGAATATGTTAGTTTTACCATACATGTGACATTGAGTGGTTTGCCCTGTGCACCTTGGCAGGGGACAGGTCCATGACACGTGGATATCTACATGGCCATGGATGTCATGGCTTTCACCACTACATGAGTTGTGTGTCCTGTATGTCGTCGGGCTACTGATAGCTAAGTCAGACCTACCTTGGCGACTGTTGGACACAGCATACTGGTGATGGTGGACATGCATCTGTCACCTTCCAGCCTATCGTTTGTTGTTAAATTCCTCTGACCTGTGTCCTTGATGGTTATATGAGATGTGACTGCACACAGTACGGGCAGTGACACATCACACGGATATGTGCTTTTCATGCCCCTGTACATATGTGAATTATAGGCTGCTGTGTGCAACCTGAGTGGGTGTATGCAACCCCTCCAGGGCATCTGTGAGGTACATGTACAGAATGGGCCATTGTGCCTGGGGGCTGTGGGGATGTGCGACATGATTCTGCATAACTAGCTTTAGACATGTCCCTCTCGCAAGGGTTTGCACCTCCATTTTGCGGCTACTGTGTCATATTTGTTGCTGACACACATCCATATCTGCATCTACCATAACATCTCCATACATCTACAGTGTGTGTGCTGGACTATGTGCCACATAGAGCGAGTGTGCGTTACAAACAGACCAATAGACCCTATGTGTCAGATCTGACTAACATACCCTCCGTTACAATCATCTCTCACCCACCAGGGTCTTGGGTGTCCTAGGGCACGTCATCAGCAAGATACAGCATTGCAACATGGTGAGACCCTGGACGCCACATCCATGTATCAGGAATGCATGATGTTCAGATGATTGTCTGAACACCATCCTCACAGTGCACTATATCACCAGGGTGACTGTGGAACACTATGCTGTGCTTGGCAGACAAATGGGGATAGTTGTATATATGAGCCTACACTGGCACAACCGCACAAATCTCCAGGGTGATAGAGAACCCACTTGGATGGGCTCTATGCACTCCTGGAGGTAGGGTGAACTATCAGACTACATTAGGACACACATCCATATCTCCAGGGTGATAGAGAACCCACTTGGATGGGCTCTCTGCACTCCTGGAGGTAGGGAGGAGGTTTCAAACTACATTAGGACACACATCCATATCTCCAGGGTGATAGAGAACCCACTTGGATGGGCTCTCTGCACTCCTGGAGGTAGGGAGGAGGTTTCAAACTACATTAGGACACACATCCATATCTCCAGGGTGATAGAGAACCCACTTGGATGGGCTCTCTGCACTCCTGGAGGTAGGGAGGAGGTTTCAAACTACATTAGGACACACATCCATATCTCCAGGGTGATAGAGAACCCACTTGGATGGGCTCTCTGCACTCCTGGAGGTAGGGAGGAGGTTTCAAACTACATTAGGACACACATCCATATCTCCAGGGTGATAGAGAACCCACTTGGATGGGCTCTCTGCACTCCTGGAGGTAGGGAGGAGGTTTCAAACTACATTAGGACACACATCCATATCTCCAGGGTGATAGAGAACCCACTTGGATGGGCTCTCTGCACTCCTGGAGGTAGGGAGGAGGTTTCAAACTACATTAGGACACACAACCATATCTCCAGGGGGATGGAGAACCCACTTGGATGGGCTCTCTGCACTCCTGGATGTAGGGAGGAGGTTTCAAACTACATTAGGACACACAACCATATCTGCAGGGTGATTGAGAACCCACTTGGGTGGGCTCTCTGGAACCCTGGGGGAGGGCGATGTATTATACAGCATTTGGGAACTACCCCTGAGCACCTGTGTGCCTGAGCGCCCTTGTGCTGACAGTTCCACGACCCCTGATGGTTGCCCCTGTGTGTTACCCTTCGGATGCAGATACCACCATCAGCACATGATGGTTCTTCACACTCCTTAAGCAGATGCTTGGCCTAGCTGTGTTACAGTGGTATGTGGTACATCAATACCAGCAGCTGTCATGATGCCAGGGGGTCATCATGCCCTCTGTGGCCACATCCATCACCACCTGGCTACATGGGCAACCACTCAGATTTGATACACAATGCAGATGGCATGTGGTTACCCTGCTACACGTAACTTATGTGGACTACTTACACACAACAGCATGGACAGCTGACATCAACCCTGTCTGTGTATATGTTTTTTGTGACCTGTGGCCATTCACTTACCTCACGTGGGTGGTCTGCCTCACGGTTGAAGCGCCTGGTCACCCTCTCCCAGGCCCTCAGGACCTTTCCCATGTTTCTCCTCCTGGAGGTCCCTGGGAAAAGCCTCTTTTGCTTGTGCCCAATAAGGGAGGCTAGCAGGCACAACTCACGTTGGCTGAAGGCGGGCTTCCTGGTTCTGGACGCCATCTTTTTTTGTGGGCGTGTAGACGCGCGAACGCTAACGACGCAACTTCCGCATTTGCGCATATCGGAACACGCACGTGCACGCCGCATGGCTGCGCCACTAATCAAGGCTTGCCCTTGCGTTCCGCATTGCTGCGCGGCAGAAAAGTGTGATTATTACCGGCACGCAGCATTCATACACATTTTTTCCTTTTAAAATAAGATTATTGTTCGTGTTCTAAGCATACTCACATAGCTACAAGGTGTCTCTCATGTCCCTATAACACACTTTAATTATTGTGGATTTCACTTGTACACACAGTGAGGTCTTGAACCTCTGGACACATATGCACTGATTCCTGGGCCATTGTCAGATGAGGTGTGCTATGTGTGTCACATAACAGGTAGTGCTCTGACACTGATAGCAATAGGTGCAGACAGACCATCAGCGTCAGGGGTCAGGCAACCTGGTGATATGGGGTTATGTGTGTTGGTGGGCTATGTTCTGTGGTGAATCACCATGTACAGACAGCAATGATGTGGTGGTTGTCATAGGTGTTTGGCGGGGGTTCATATATGAGCATTACACACGCAAATTAGGTTGTGTGTTGGACATTAGAGGGCAATGTGGTCAGTATGTCACCACACTGCACATTAACCTATGGTATGTGTGCTGGCATACAGTCCTGGTGGCTAAGATCTAGCACAATGGTTGATACATTGACTGCGTAACCAGGCATCATGGGTTACATCTTCCATTTGCGCTCTGGAGTGCCTATCTCAGGCAGCTCACATGATCATACTTTGTTACACCATTGGCCATGGTGCTTTCCATGTACATCTATGCTGTGCACGGCATATATTTTCCTACTTTGCAACATTATTACGTGCCCCAGAACTCTTTGTACATTACAGAGGTGCTGCTTGTGGCAAGACACGCACACTGCTGCATACATCATGTGTCATACACCATTGTCACTAATGGAGCTCCTCAACCCTGGTACCAACAACACACAATCTGCATGATTGCCTCTTTAGCCAGCCAGGCATCTCTTCTTAGCAGTGGAGCTGTGGCCCACACCTAACCTTGCTGCATGGGGAGCCAGAGGTGCGTACTTCCATACACAGTGGGGTTATTGGTGACTGCAGCCAATGACAGGTCCATGACTGTACACTACTGGTGGTTGTTCGGAGATCCTCACAGTGCTGTCAGCACCAGGTGCTCCACAGACCACCTTATAGGGTGTACTTGGGTTAATGCACTGGGATGGTGTTTACGTTGCCTGTACTAAAGGACATTACACACGTTCCAGGCCTGACAGCCCCCATGAACCTTGAAAAGACATTTGCCTAATGTGACACTGCCATGTTCAATGTATGTTGATTTTCTGACATTTTACCCGCACTGCTGCTGACTGGCGGAGTCTAGGGGCCAATGTCAAGATAGATAAAATAGTTTGCTTGTACAACCACACTTTGGATTTGAACCACCAACCTTTTGCTTCTGAGGTATTGCAGTCACCACTGGACTACAGCTCTGTGGCTATGATGTGACATCTGGCTGTCTGCAATATAACCTATGCAGACTTTGTGCTGCAGTTAACAGGGTAGGGTAGGTCCATTCACACCCATGATGCACTGCACATGCCAAGCAGCAGTCTAATACTGGTCCAACGGGAGGGTGTGCAACCCCACAGCACCTAGGCCTAGTTTTGGGCACAGACCTTCTGTGTTGCAGGTACAGAGTGGTTACAGAACATCACAGTGTGTGTGGCTTGTACTCACCCTGAGTGTGAGGTGAGACACACAGCACCTGTCCTGGCTGAGAAGGCCTATACATCAGGTGAGCTTGTCAGACAATGTCTGATAGGTTGACACATTGGACACACATACAGTTCTCCTTAAAGCATCTGTATCTCCCTGACCCATTTGGGCCTTGTGGGCTACAATGCTCACCCAAGGGTGCATATCCTTTGTGGGTGCCCTGCCCTTCATTATCTATGTGAAAGGGGGGTGGGTGTGGTGGTAAGGGAGATTTCCAGCCACATAGGAAAATTGTGTCTGAACACCTCACCTTGCCTGTGGAGCACAATTTGCACAATATTACAATATGCACATTCTATAGGACAACTACGGTGTTAGCAGTTGCCAGCAATAGCAGACTCATTCCAGCTGTCATACAAAAAACCTTCAGGTCACTCTCTGCTATTTAGAACATATCCATATGTCTAGATCAGTCAAACAGTAGAGCCAGGGACACCCAGCTCAACCAACACCATCTGACATTTTGCAGCAGAAGGCACAGTGTGTGCCCAGCTACTGACCTTGCAAGGTGTTCCAGCCAGACACATGGTAACTGCAGACAGGCCGCTTGCCAGTCCATGCTACCAGGGAAGCTCTGTCCACCCATAACTGGGATGTGATCACAACCACCATGCAGTTGACACAGTGATTGGGCCCCATATATACAGGACCCATAAACATCACATGAGAGAACTACTGTATGGCAATATGTTGTAACCTAGCCATGGCGTGATCACTGATCGGTGAGGGTGACCTCCACACAGTGCATGCTATGAACACCATGTCTGTGGAGGTGATGGCAAGGCACAACATGGTCCTAGGCATGCACATTTGCCCTGTGTAGCTGCATCCTGCTTCTGCCGCCCTGTCTGTTCTATACCCAGAGTACTTTGCTCTTTATTATGCACATTTGCAGGCGAATACTGGCGACGGTGCTATCAGTGTGTGCTGTGGGAGGTGTTGGCAGCCACCACACACTGGATAGACAGACACACACTCCCTATACCTAGGACAGCATTGAGCAGATGTAGTGTGATTTGGGAGCAGTGACCAACGCAACAGTAATGGGCACACTGCGGGCATGGCAACTTTGGGGTACACTTTTGGAGAAATGTCCCAGGCTGCTAGTCTCTGCAGGGCACATGACCTAACTCACAGTGTACATACATCAGAGACGTTGTTATGTTACAGTTCGATGATCTGCTTGTGCTTGGCATCAGCATTTCTAACACTCACTGCTCATACCAGGCTTCTGATATGTGTGTGATGTATCCCCATGTGTAGTGTGTGATTGGTAATTTCTGCACATGCTAGTTTTTGGCAGGGGCATACAGGACCTGACATCCTGCCGCTGCATTGGTCTTCGGATAATGGGGCCTGCAGGTGCAGGTGTTTCTGCCCCTGTTGGCCACTGCTCTAGGGCAGATTTTCACAACTCCAGTCAATGTGGTGCAAACACTGGTCAGGTTTTCATGATGTCCGTGATGAATATGACTGTGATACAGATGCATACCATGGTGGTGGTCACTTAACCTGCAGCACACGCATCTCTATTGGATACATCAGCGACCCTGAGTGCTTTTTTAGCCTGCATGGCTGCATTAGGGGGACTGTGCTGTGGGTGAGGCATATGTTTATGTGGTGTGGGCTGTTTAATGTAAAATATGTTATCTGTACCAACGCTTATGTCCTCAGCAGGGGAATCCCTGTCTTTACTAACAGGTTTCATGCATGGGAAAAACATGGGGAGTGGGATGGCAGGTGCCACAGCTGAGATTTGAACCTGGGGCCTTCATGCTCTTGGAGGCACTTGCTTGGTGTACTGCACCACCATCTTAGCACAGCAGCAGGACATTCCCGGGGGAGTCCATGGCTGTTTGTCACACGGTGCCTGTCTGTTCAATTGGACTGCAGCCACATGAGGGTGGCTAGGCGAGCATCTGCTGTGGTGCAGCAGCCACTGCCCCCTCTGCCAGCAGTAGGCGTAAACCACCATGATGAAATGGGCTTATATTGGGGACAGCATCAAAGCTAACTGACATGTGGCCCTCCAGTACTACATTGTGTGTACTCTGCTGTAGGTGTTGTACATTTCTGAGGGGTATGAGCTACTTATGGTAAAATAGAGATCCTCGGAACATGCTTTTGTTCTCTGCAAGTGGTGTTTTTATTCCCTATAACGGTTTACTGGTGGATAAAATATGTGCACTGTGTTACCATTGGCCCCAGCTGAGAGTTGAACTTGTTATCTTTGTCTCCCCAATACACTGGCTGTGTCCCCTGCACCACACTGCAGACACAGAGTCACTATAGATCCTGCAAATAGCATGTCTGCTTGTCCTAGCGGGCCTTTCTGTTGTGGTCCACTGCCCCCCTCTGATACCAGTACACCTCTGCAAACATACTGCAGGCCCTGCTGGTGCTGGGGCCACTCAGTTTTTGAACATCCACTGTGCATGTACGCAACTACCTATACTGTGCATTATGGGTCTGGGGTGACTACCTAGTCCTCCACACTTCCCCACAACTCACACATGCTTGGGATGTTAAATGTTAGGGGTTTTACCAATGTCACTGTCCTCTGCCTTAAATGTTTGTGCTTACTAGCACGGTTTATTTGTGTGAAAAATATGTGGTCATGATTGGCAATAGCCCAAACTGAGCTTTGAACCTGTGACCTACTACACTTGCATATAGTGTCTGTGTGCACTGCACCACTGTGTAGCCACAGATTGCCTGTGTTCCATGGATGGTCCATGACTGTACATCCATCAGGGCCTGTCTGTTGCAGTGGACGGGACCAGCCTGCACATGGCTAGGCCACTGTCTTCTGTGGCTAGCAGGCACTTCCCCCTCCACCATCTGTACAGTTCCACCAACATGCTAGCATGTCCTTATCTCAGCATAAGCATATGGCCTGATTGAGTGGAGCCACTCAGGGACTGCATTTGGGGGACTCGGATGTGGGTGATGCCCATTGTTCTACTGTGTGTGCGGTGTAGGGTAAAAGAAGGATGTTTGAAACATGCTTATGTTCTCTGCAAAAAAGGGGTGTCTTTCATATCTCTGTTTGGTGGTGGGTAAGATTTTGGGAGTAGGCTGGCATAAGCCCTGGATGGGATTTGAACCTGTGACCCTATGTTCTTACAGGTACTGGCTCAGTCCACTGCACTACACTGTGGCCACAGAGATGGTGCAGTACCTGGAGATGATAAACCTGGCAGGATGGGGTCACACCCTGCTCTGCACATTTTTACTGTGGGCTCCTTCACCCTGTCCGGTGACAAACATGCAAATAATACCCAGACATGACCACGGAAAGGGCCGATAAAATATAACCAACATGGGCTACAGTGATTTTCATGAACAAACATGGGAGACACTCCCAGCAAAGCTACATGAGAGGGGATTTGTTTTTTGGAAGAGTCTCCGCTCCATACACCTTTCCATGGTTCATTCCTTTTTTGTGGAGCTTTCCTGGGTGTGTTTTTAGATTTAGGCCATTACTACAACAGTTACGGAGCAGGGTTACTATTTTCAATGTTTTTCCAGTGATCATTTTCAACTTTTCATTGCACTTTTGTGCTGTGCACAGGTATCACACTGCTGACGTTTTTCAGGTTTCACCAGTTTTGCTGTACATTGCTGACGGAAATGGTTTCTCTTCCCTTTAAATGCTTTCTACCGCGAGTGTTTCACTCGCGCTATTTTTACATGCAAATTCGGGCCCGATACTGTGCGGGGAGCCTCTCCCCTCCCACTCTCCACCCATTGACCCCATCCCTCCGCCCCTCCAGGGCCTTCCTCCGCCCTCCTTTAGCCGTTCCACGCCTCTATCGGACATTTGCGGCCCGGCACTTGTACGGGGCCCGTTAGTGTGCCACGTACCTGTGCGGGGGTGACACGCACGTGTGCGGGGCGTTTAAACGCGTTTATTAAGCATTTCAGTGGAGCGTTGCCGTGCGCTATTTTGCGGCACGCAAATTTGCGGACTTTAGTAAACATGCCCCCATATCAACCTGCTCACTTGTATCTATCTACCTGTTTATTCACACCCTCAAAAAAATATGAGATTGTTGAGGCGAGACTTTACTTGGCTAAATTCATGTTGGCTTTCTGCCTTTAAACCATGACTACATGTTTAGTAATTTTGCTTTTTATAATGGTTTCTACCATTTCGCCCAGTATTGAAGTCAGGCCCACTGGTCTGTAGTTTCTCGATCACCCCGGAACCTTTTATAAAAGTTGGCATTACATTGGACAATCTCCAATCTTCATGTACTACAGATGATTATAATGATAGATCACAGGTTGCTAATAGTAGTTCTACAATCTCATACTTAGTTCTTTCAGCACCCTGGGATGTATGCCATCTGATCCAGGTGATTTGTTGCTCTTTAGTTTATCAATTAGCTGTATTACATTTTGATTTATAGAGATTTGTTTCAATTTTTCTGATACATCACCTTTAAATATCATTTCTGGCATGGGTGAGCTTTGCACATCTTCTTCAGTAAATACCTAAGCAAAAAATTCATTCAGTCTCTCCACTATGGCCTTATCCTCTCTCAATGTACCTTTTACCCCTCTATTCAACTAATTGACTCCCTCACAGGTGTTTTGCTACAAATATATTTGAAAAAGTTTTTATTAAGCACTGTTGCTTCCAGGGCAAGCTTCTTTTCAAATTTTCTCTTTGCCTGACTTATGAATGCCTTGCATTTAACGTGCCAGTTCTTACGCTTTTCCTGTTTTCATCATTTGGCTCTTTGCCATTTTCTGAAAGATTCTCTTTGCTATAACAGCCTCTCTGACCTCACCTTTAAGCCATGCTGACTGTCGTTTGACCTTTCTTCTACCTTTTTTAAACATGGAATATATCTGGTCTGAGCTTCCAAGATAGTATTTTTAAATAATGGTAAGGCCTGAAGTAAACTCTTAACCTTTGCAGTTGCTCCTTTTAGTTTTTCTTAACCATTTTCTTTATTTTATATAGTCTCCTTTATGAAAGTTGAATGCTAGTGCAGTCAATTTCCTTGCTATCCTCCTTCCATTTATTAAATCAAATGTGATCATGTTATGATCACTATTGCCAAGCAGCCCCAAAACAGTTACCTCTCACACTAGTACTGAGAACTAGGTCTAAAATAGCATCCCCGCATGTCAGTTTTGAACCAACTGCTCCATGAAGCAGTCCTTTATTTCATCTAGAAACTTTGGGGGGTGTTTATTAAATGGTGGTAGCAGACTCCGTGCAAAATCAATGGGGCTGCGGCTCCAATATCGCATGGAGTCCACTACCGCCGTTTAGTAAACCCCCCCTTTATCTCCCTAGCATGTCGTGATGTGACAGCCCTGTAAACCACCTAAATGCCTCTAACTGGGATATTCAACTCCTGCTTGCCCAAATGCTAACCACTTAGCATTGGGGCGTGTCATGGGTGTTCTGGAGAGGAGTAGAGGTGGCGACAGTTGATAACTGGGTAGCAGCGATATGGCATGCTGCCCGGTTAGTGACCTGTGGCTAAAAGATAGGTGAAGCAAAAACTTACCTATCTTTTAGCCACTGGAGTTAACCAAGCAGCATGCAATATCACCACTGCTTGGTTAGCTACTGGGGGGCTGGGTAGAAAACCCAGATATTCAATGCTGGGCTACATATGATTTTGGCATTGAACATCCAGGGTTAAGGGTCAGCGCAGTTGGCTATGCGCCAAAGTGGCACATAGCTGTCATAATTCAATATCAGGCCCAATGTTGATACTGATTTTTACCCTTTTTTATTGTAAACTGCTTTGATGTTTATTCCAAAAGCAATATATCAAATTTTAATAAATGAAATGAAATTAGATTTGCTGTAAGAGTCCAGACTAGGAGTTCTTAACCCAATTCTCAGGACACATATTGCCAATCAGGTTTTCAGAATAACCACAATGAATATGCCTGAGAGATTTGCATTCACTGTTTCTATTGTACACAGGTCTCTCTCAGGCATATTCATGGTGGCTATCCTGCAAACCTCGCTAGAGCTGTATTACGAAGACTAGGTTGAGAACCACTGGTCTGAACTATATCTTATCTCGACTATTGTAACAGTTTGTTGGCAGGATTGCCAGCTATATCTATCCAGACAATTCAATTGGTCCAAAATAGTGCAGCTAAAATTCGGCCTGGATGTAGTATGAGAGATTGTATCACTCCATCCTGTTTGATCCTCTCTGGTTGCCAATTTTGTGGTATGAAAATACCAACTGTACCTGAATGTAACCAACCTTGAACTATTACAGAAAAGGTGTGAGCTTGCTGGGAGGACTGGAAGTCTGGCAGGCTGGGCTTCCTGGGGTGTGGGCTGGGTGGCTGGTTGATTTCAGGTAGAAGGGAGATGGTAGGGGAGGGGAGAGAGAGAGAGAGACTGCTTGTTTATTGCTATTCATGTCTCAAAACAGGTCTAGGGTTAGACATGATGTTGACATGCACGACCTTTCTGTGATCAGGCTGGGACGCCTAGGTTCCTGGGAGCCCCCCTAACCATACTCCCAGGTTCCCAGGAACACCCAGCCCATGCCTCCTCCATGCCGCTGTTCAGATTCGGACGTCCCCAGAGCCAGCTTCTAAAACAACCCTGGGGAAATCTCTGTGTTTTGGACAGCTCTAGGCCCATTTTTGGACATCCAAAGCATGAATAAGGCTTCTAAAACGACCCTCATAGTGCATAATAAAATAAACATTTGAACTAAGGATAACCCTGCTATGATGGCAGGTGCCTTTACCACGTCTCTAGTAAACAGAAGCGGATGACTTGAAGCTGTTTCTCTGAAGGATAAAACGCTATGTTCTGCAACATAGAAACATCTTCTGGTACAAGTCCTGTTGTCAAAACAAAGAGGCCCAGGTGTAAACAAATTCCAGGATGGTCTACCCAAGGCAAAATGTAACCGAACTGCCTCTTATACTATATAGCAGATATCATCTGTAATACGATAACTGGTAATTATGTTTACTGTTTATGGTATTTAAATTTGCCATCTGCAAATGAAACACAGGTCTGGTGAGCAAATGATGCTTACCACAAGGTGGGTCACTAGTACCCATAGACAGAAAACAGGGAAAAGCAAAAAATGAAATCAAAATAACAGAGAAACAGAGAATTTGATCGCAGATAAAGAATGCAAGGCCCAGCTAGCCCCTGCCTGTTGCACTGTTGCAGACCTGACATGATCTATAGCCTACACTATGTAACTAAGGATCTTCTGTGCATGTCTCAGCAATGGTTCTTGAATTCAGATATGGTTATTGCCTCCACTTTGTCCACTGAAAGTTTGTACTATGCATCTATCACCTTTTTATGAAGAAATATTTCCTTTTGTCACCCCTGAGTCACTTACAGACTTTTAGTATCTCTACTTGATGTAGAACAAAACGCCGAGTTCTAGGGCTCTGTCTAAGATTCTCATGGACTCGATACACAGAAACGTTGGGGAGCATCCCTGATAGCTACATATGCAAACTAGCAAACACAAAGGGAATTTTAAATGTGCAATGATTAGGGAACCAGTGGTAAGCGTGAAGAATTACTTGGGCATTTTAGAAAGCAAAAAAAAAGCCCCTGAAGAATAGAATAAAAACCATAAAAATGGCCTGCTGACCTAGAAAAGCCATACTGCTGGCCATTTCTCGTATTTTGACAAGCAGTAGGAGCTCTGATAGCTGCCTTTAGTTATGATTTACTCTCAGCACAAGTGAATTCACTACATTGGGATCATGAACTGTGGCCTATTGAAAGAGTAGATAATTACCAACTTAGAGAAAATAGACAGAAGGGGGGGGGATAGAAGACAAATAAATAAATAAATAAACCTGACTTAGACAATACACCCTAAGAAAGTAAAGTTTCTACAGCTGGCCTCTGGGTTCTATCCTTCTAGTGTGGAAAGTAGGGGTGTGCACGGCCCAAAAATAGTTTGGCTCATGCTCTTTTTAGACACATTTTTGCTGTTTTTCAGGCATTTTTTTATGTCCATTTCACCTATGCGTTCTTTGCTAGTCATTCTTGGAATAGAGACATTTAAATACCTCCCTGGTATAAATGCACAGGAGGTGGCCCTGGAAGCTCTGGAATGAGGGGTCATAGGATGACGGTGAAAGGAAAGAGATTCAGGAATAATCTGAGGAAATATTTCTTTACAGAAAGGGTGGTGCATGCATGGAACAGCCTCTCAGTGGACGTGATGGAGATATCTGAATTCAAGAAAGCATGGGACAAGTACAGAAGATCTCTGAGGGAGACAAACAGATTGTAGAACTTAGTAGTTCTTGTCGATGGGCAGAGAGGATAGGCCGTGTGGTCTTTATCTGTCGATATTTTCTAGCACATTTTAATGTGTGCGAATGATATTTGTGTTCAGTCATAGGCATACATACGTACAAGTGATTTGCACACACTTTATATTTTTAGGCACTCAGATGAACCAAATGTGCACTCATGAATTCATGCCCCTAGTGGATAGAATAGCAGGGCACAATGGACGAACCAGTTAATATCTATCATGCTACTATGTTTAAATTAACATGACAATAGAGCCCTTGTCTTTTCAGTATTAGCTCCAGATGAGTTACGTTCAGCTACAGTAGGTATCTGTGTGCCCCACATGGTTTATAATCTAAGGGGTCAATATTTAAGCACCATGGATTGGACATTCCTCAGTGGGATCTGGACTGTGTGGTCACTATCCAGGTAATCGCAGCACTAATCCAGATAGACCTGCTTTTTCTGAAGCCCAAGCCGTCCAGATAGTGGCTGAAAAATCACCACTATGAGGGTCATTCTAAAAGGTTTAGTTGTAGTTTATTTAATTTATTTATTTATTTAACATTTTTTATATACCGTCTTTCTACAAATCAAGACGGTTTACATAGAACATTTCAAGGCAGAAACACACTGCCTTGAAATGTTCTATGTAAACCTATGTCTGAATGGGAAACTGTTTACAAGGAACAAGGTAACAAGGATACATAAGTCAACAAAATGAACTAATTACAATGATCAATGATCAACTATTTACATGTGTATGTGTGTAGAGCTACAGTTAGTTGTATTATGGGTTTGAGGGAGCATAGGCGGTAAGGTAGATGTAAGGGTTAGGTATTAGGGTGGCAGGGAAAAATGTTCAAGGAAGAGGTGGGTTTTTAACTTCTTTCGAAATTCAGAGTGATTCACACAGTTACGCAGTTCATGAGGAAGGGTATTCCATAGGAATGGAGCACAGAGGGAGAAGGCCTTGTTGATAGTAGATTGTTTGCAGTGCCTTTTATTTGTTGGTATGGTCAGTAGGTTTTTGGTAGAGGAACGGTGTGTTCTTGTGTTGTTGGAGAAGGCAAGGAGTGGAGAGAGGCATGGAGCTGACTCTTTCAGGATAATTTTGTGTATAAGAGTGAGAACCTTGAATTTAGCTCGGTGTTGATTTGGGAGCCAGTGGAGATCATAGAGGACTGGTGTAATATGGGATCGTCTGGGGGTGTTGGTTATGAGCCGTGCTAATGTATTCTGGGCTAGTTGGAGTGGTAGGATGGTGTTCTTGGGGAGGCCATGATAGATCAGATTACAGTAGTCAAGCGAAGGGGTTGTGAGGGCCTGACAGACTGTGCGAAAGGAGTCAGTTTAGACATCTGCAGACATGTACATGGACATCAAAATCATGGACACTTCAGTACATGCCCCTGTTTGATCCCAGAAGCAGCAGGCACGTGCATGTTTATTCCTTCTCCAGGCAAGAATAGGTATCAGGAAAGTGTTTGTTTTCACCTTAAAATATCCAGGGTGTATAAAGAATTAAGTGACTAGCTTTAGATTGCAAAGTCTCACAGTAGGATTTAAACCCTGGCCACCTAGCTCTTAAACCATTACCCTAACCACTATGCTATCAGACATTGTGGGTCTGAGATGCTCTCCTGGAGATGTCTATATAGACATTTGCTACATGTGCATCTCGGGCACATCCACGTTTCTGGAATTGTGCCTGAATTTGCACGTGCCTGCCTTTCTTTTCAGACATTCTGGCTTTGACGTTCCAGATTGCACTTGGATGTCCCATTTTGAATGTTCCTCCACCTTGATAACTGTTGCAATAATCCAGATAATGGTCATGCTGTAATCACTTCACCCAGAGGCCGCCCCTGAATTTAGCCATGTCCTTATCCAGATAACCTCTATACTAAGATTGTGTCTGAGCAATAGAGGTTAAGTGACTTGCCTAAGGTCACAAAGACTATCAGCAGGATGCAAACCCCTCTTTCCCTCATCTGGTTCTCTGTGGCTCCCAGCGTGCTTCTCTAAACATTATATTTTTTCACTACTTCAAGAATTACTGTTCACTGACTGTGGCATGTGCCCAGACTATGCCTGCACTTTACCAGATATACCCTGTCAAAGCCAATAGATATTGCGAAAGGGCCAAATCAGTACAGTTTGCCAAGGCCAACTCAGCCAATATTATTATATTAGCACACTGTTATTGTTATAACTGCAATAACCGTTCCCTACAAATACTGTACCTCCCACGCTGCATTTCCAGCTCAACAGGGTGCAGCACCCATAAAACTGTAACAGCTCAATAACAACAAGACAACAAAGAATAATTAATATCCCAGAGAGTTGAAAGTGCTTAAAGGAAGAGCCGCTGAAAACCCCAATGACCGTGTGCAGTAAAAACTAAATCAGATCTCAATGCAATAAAAGATGTGGAGAGATGGCAAGGAGAGAGAGCGGTAAAGAGGCAGCTGGTGATGACTGGAAGGTGAGGGGACTGGCTAGAAAGAGAAGCCATGGGCGCGAGTGGTAAAGGTAAAGAGAGATAAATGGAGCGAGATGAGATGGACTAACTGAACACATTGCATGACTAGCTTTAAGTCTGAGCAGAATAAGCAGGTTGATGTCACCTGAATGGGAATGGGCAGGTGAGGTGTTAGCAGAGTGGGATGTGCACTTATATGGATGTAGGATTATGTCCCGTGAGGGATGAGAAACTGATGTCCCTATTTAGTGCTCGTATGTTTGCTTTGAAGTGCCTGGTCATTTTAATTACAAATGTCTTCAGTTACTGACTAGTTCTGAGTTTCCCTTTCAGTGCTCTGAGCGCTTTATTTCCACACAGTCAAATGGACCAATCCAGTAACTACATGACTTGCTCAGCAGATATCCATAACCCCTCCAAAGCTCGGTCCAAGTATGCCCCACAGCTGGAAAGCAGGTGGTGGGCTGTCCAAAAGGCTGTAACCCTTTTTCTCTTTCCTCCTCCGATGGCAATGATTACCTTCTCTGCTGAAATCGCAAATGTAATCAGAGTGAGCATCTTAAGTCGGATTCGATAACTGTGCCATCTTCTCCCTTGTAGCATGTAAGTTGCTTTGAGCAGCTTTGCTGGAAGGGTATCTTGTTGTCAATTTATTTCTTTATTGCATCTATTTATACCCCACTTGCGATCAATAAAGACCCTAAAGTGGCTTACATTTTACAATAGAATACGCAGAGATCACAAAAACATAAACTACAGTAGAACAATCCTTTCCAGCCCCTTCCCACCCCTTCTTCAGTCCTCTCACTGCTCACCCCCCCCCCCCCCCCCACCTGAAGGTCTCACGGAACTGTCATGAAACTGGATATAATTTGCTTCACTCTGTACCTCCTCTGGGAGGCTATTCCACAGCCCTGGTGCAAAACAATGAAAGTTGCACTGCTGAGTCAAAATTAAAAGACTCTGCGGGAACTGAGGCACCTCCTAGGCTCCACATTGACTCATTCGAACGGAGCACATAGTCCTGAAGGAGTGAAAGAGCTCAAATATACTGGACCGCCCATCCACAGGCATTTAGACACTACACATAGAACTTTAGATTTGATATTAAACAGAAAAAGAAACCTTGAAATGTAATACTGAGAAAATGTTGCCTTAGTTGGGGGGAGACTTATATGAGTAGTAATCCATAGCTGTATGAACTTCATAGCAGGAAATTCACATGTCATGTAAATCAATTAAATATACCAAAAAGAGGGTAGGTTAAATGCATGCAAGTTTATGCATGACTTTCTATGTACATCTGTACGTTCAAAGTTTTATTATAAGGGTCCAGCGCATATCTACGTATCGGAACAGGAGGACTTTTTCCGTGTCTGGTAGTATAGCTGAAAGGATTCAAACAAGGACAATGCACACGAAAATCAGGACAACAGCAAAGAACACTCCCGTCAGGCTCGAGAAGTCATTTGATTTTCTTGAGTCTTCGCAGAGACAGAAATATTCCCCTGCTATTGGATTTTCCGACCATGCTTCTCAATGAATTACCGTGAATGGAAATCGTGAGACGGATTCTCCTGTGTTGTTCTGATACCAGGTGTAGGGCTTGAGAGGTAGTTTCTGAAAGGAATTTCCTTTTTTTTTCTTTACCACATCAGCTTTTTAGATCTTTTGCTTAGGCTCAAGTTAGCAAGTACATTTTGCTCCCATAAAGCAATGTGGAGTTGGTCCCAAAGAAACTGGATTCTTAACATAGTAACATAGTGCATAATGGCAGATAAAGACCAGTATGGGCCATTTACTCTGCCCAGTAAAGTGGCTAGTGATTGTATCCACTGCTCCGTGCAGATCACCCCCCTCTATGCCTTCATTTAGGGTTGTCCTGTACCTGCCATTCCATGAATCATAAAAGATACTTAAGTTTGTTTTGATGTTATCATTTTGCTATAAAGGGATCCACTGTGTCTGTCCCATGCCGTCACTGTTTTTGCTCCCACCACTTCCATCGGGAGGACATTCGAAGCATCCACCACCCTTTCACGGAAAAAGTATTTCCTGACATTGCTTTTAAGTTTACCTCCTTGCAGCTTCATTTTATGCCCTCTGGTTTTGCAGCTTCCTCTTCCTTGAAAAAGGTTTGTTTCCTCATTAGTACCCTTTAAGTATTTATGCATCTTTATCATATCTCCCTTGTCCCTCCTGTCCTCTAGGGTGTACATATTTAGGTCTTCAAATCTTCTCATATGTCTTCTGGCGCAGGCTGCAAATCATTTTGATCATCTTCCTCTGAACTGTTTCAAAGTCTTTTTAATATCCTTTGTGAGATATGGTCTCCAAAACTGAACTCAATACTCCAAGCGAGGCCTGACCAATGGCTTGTACAGTGGCATTAATACGTACTAATTTCTGCTGATTATTCCTCAAGTCGTGATATATTTTACTGAGCCAATGCAAGATTTACTCTGAAGATCTCTTTATGCATGAGATTTCAAGACCCCATAAATGGAATGCAATGTGTGCCTTTGAGCCAGTGCTAACTCCCGGTGACCCATCAGTCCCTGAGTTTTCTTGGCAGTGTGACAGGAAGAAGATTGACAGGTCTTTTTTTCTGAGTCAACGGAGGGTTAAATGACTTTGTTCAAAGCCATAAGGAATGTTAGTGGGAACTGGACACTGGTCTTTTGGCTACTAAGCCAGTACTCTAACCATTAGGCTACTAAGACCACAAAAATCAAGAAACCTATGGTGAAGAAGGTACCAAAACTTGCAAAGACTCCGGTGTCCCTCCCCCATGGAGTAATAATGTAATAGTGCCAATGAAATGCTGGTCAGTGTTACTCTGTCGACATATCTGCTCATCTATCTGTTTATTAAGGGAAACAGAGGAGAAACTATAGTAAGTCCATAAAAATGTATATCTGAGCATCACCGCTGCTTGCTTTCCAAAGGCTGCCTGCAGTTTTATGTTTGCTGAAGATTCGGGTAAAAAACATAAGGTAAATCAATTGAGTACTATTTAACTTTGAAAATAAAATACTTACAGCTAATAGACTATATAATTAGTCTCATCAGCCCACTCTTCAGGGAAAGAGAGCATCACAGTGCAGAAATAAAGTTCCCCGTTTTCTGTCATATGCATCACACACCTGGTCCACTGCAAGGCTCTAAGGCAGCGGTTCTCAACCTGTGGGTCGCGACCCCCCATGGGGGTCCCACAGGATTTAGCAGAGGTCGCCTTACTCCGCCAAGTTTAAAAAAAAAAAAGCGCACAAGTTGCTGCCGCTGCCGAGTCCGCTTCTCGGCAGCGGCAAACTCACCACCTCCCTTCTAATGCAGCTGCAGCTCCCTGCCTCTTAGGGAACCGTGGCTGAGCCTGCAAAACAGTTGCAGAGCCTTCCTGCCTCTTGACAGGCTCCTTGCAGCATTGTCCCGCCTCCAAAAGAAGTTCTTTACCACTTCCTTTGGAGGCAGGACAATGCTGCACGGAGCCCGTTTAGAGACAGAAAGGCTCCGCAACGGCTTCACCAGCACAACCGCGGTTCCCTAAGAGACAGGGAGCCTCGGCTGCAGAAGAAGGAGGCAGACATGGGGAGAGGGGGCTGACATGGAGGGATGGAGGGATGGAGGGAGGGAGGGGGGCTGACATGGACAGAGGGGGGCTGACATGGAGGGATGAAGGGAGGGAGGGGGCTTACATGGACAGAGGGGGGCTGACATGGAGGGAGGGAGGGAAGGGAACTGACATGAACAAAGGGGAGAGACAGGGGGACATACTGGAAAGACAGGGGATAAATGCTGGACAGAGGGGAGAGACAGAGGGGGTTAGGAATATAATGGACTGATGGGAGTGGGGGTTAGGATTATAATGGGCTGATGGGGGAGCTAGCACTGGTAATGGGTAGATGGGGGGGCTAGGACTGGTAATGGGTTGATTAGGGAAGGCTAGGACTGGGAATGGATTGATCAAGGGGGGGTTGGGACTGGTAATGGGCTGATAGGGGGCTAGCATTGGAAATGAGCTGATCGGTAAGGTTAGGACTTGAAATGGGCTGATTAGAGGAGGCTAGGACTGGTAATGGGCTGATGGGGGGTAAGACTGGTAATGGGCTGATTAGGGGAGCCTAGCACTGGTAATGGGGTTGAGGGGGGACTAGCACTGGAAATGAGCTGATTAGGGGTGGCTAGGACTGGTAATGGGCTGATGGGGAGGGGTAGGACTGGTAATGGACTGACGGGAGGCTAGCATTGGAAATGAGCTGATCGGGGGGCTATGACTGGAAATGGGCTGATTAGTGCAAGCTAGGACTGGTAAGGAGCTAATGGGGGGTAGGACTGGTATTGGGCTGATTAGGGGAGGCTAGCACTGGTAATGGGGTTGAGGGGGGACTAGCACTGGAAGTGAGCTGATTGGGGGGCTTCGACTGGGAATGGGCTGATTGTGGAGAGGGGAGGATAGAGCTGCTGGCCCTGGAAGAAAACTGGGGGCTAAGGCTACAAATGGGCTGATACGAGGGGATGGGAGAATGGAACTGGAAGGGAGTGGATCTGAGAGGGGCTGCCATGGTATTTGTACTAGAAGGGACTGGTCAGTGGGGAAGGAGGGAGACTGGAAGAGAATGGACACCAGTGGCAGTCATGGGAATGCAAGTTGACATTGGAAGGTACTGGGAGTGAGGACTGGAAAGGGGCTGATACTGGGGAGGGTTACTGGGACTGGAAATAGGCTGATGGAAAGAAGTGAAGAAAACGAAAGAAGAGATAAGAAATGGCAGATGGACCATAGACCACAGTAAGAGAGCTAAGAGAAGACAGGAAAGCAGAAGCCTCAGATCGGGACCAGCATGATCAGAGAATAAATTGGTCAGACAACAAAGGTAGAAAAATAATTGTATTTCATATTAGTGATTTGACTACAAAATCATAAGAATTTTGAAATCAAATATTGTTACTTGTTATTGGGATTAATTATTGTGGTTTAAATAAGTCAATTTTATAAATAAAAACATAATGCAAAGGCCTATAATATATTAATAATTCAACAAATGATTACAGCGACAATGCGTTAACGGTAAAGGAAGAGAGACGCATTTGATTTTATCATTGGGGGTCATCACAAGTTGACCAATGGTAAAAGGGGTCACGGTACAAAAAAGGTTGAGAACCACTGCTCTAAGGCAAAGGAAGCTACTAACACAGGCTGAAGCCTCCCTGGGACTGCAGCAGGCTGGAAGGGCTTCTCCTCCCTTCTCTTCAGATCCTTTGTCGTTAGGATGCACGAGAGTGCATTACCCTAGCACTCTCCTTTCAGAGCGTTCATCCAAACACTCCAGTCTTTGACGTGAGTATATGTTTCCCAGAATGATCTGAGTGTATGTAGCCAAAGCTCTGTGTTTTTAAATCTGCTCAGGGCGGCATGAATGTTGTTCGTGGCAACTCGATGATGTACTTAGGGGAGGCATCATCCTCCCTTTGTGATAATTCTCTCCGTTCCACTGGGGATCTCTGCAGTGCCTTCTGATGACTAATTAAGCAATATTAATCCCCATATTTACAGATTTTCCTCCTTCTACACATAAAATGTAAGCAACTGCATTTACGTATCTGCACCAGAGATTAATCTTTTCACCGCTCTCATTTCCTACTGGGACATTTAGAGGCTCTTTTACTAAAGGGGGGCTAGTTGTCAGCGCAGGTCTGGCGTGTGCTAAAGGTGCACATTGCGTATGTTTCGACAGCTAGCAAGAGGCTATGATAGTGCTACCGGATTTTGGTGCTAACTATCCATGGCACATTAGGGTTGCAAGTGGGAGGGTTAGGAGTGGAGCGTGGTTGAGTCAGCAGCACGCAGGCGGTGTTCGCAAACTACCTGCATGATGGGCAGTAGCACGTGTGCACTCAGCATCACCTCCATGAGTGACAATGCGTGCACCCGTGCTACCACACCAAGGCAGGGCCGTGTGCACCACTGCAATTGCTGGGAACATGCTTTCCTTGACAATGCTGTGGCTTAGCCCTAGTAGGCCATGGATTTGGGCATTATCAACGGGTTTGGTGCAATACCACAGCACCCTTTAGTAAAAGGGCCCCTCAGTGTGGTCTAAAACAGGTTCAGTGATGTGGTGTCAACCAGAGCTTTGAGGAAGATTTTCTACCATTGCTACTACTACTATGACTTAGCTTTTGCATAGTGCTACAATGAAAACGCCGTATTGTACATAAACACATAAGAGTCAGTCCCTGCGCCACAGAGATTACAATCTATTCAAAAGACAAACTGAATAAATAGGGGGGTTGGGTAGTTCTTGAGGGAAATGACTGAAAAACACATGCGTGTTCAGCAGGGAATAAGGAGGTCAGGATCAAAAGCAAACTTGAAGAGGTGGATTTATAGCCTGGATATGAATAGGACCAGAGATGGGACTTGACCCACTGACTCAGGCGTTCTATTCCAACCATACGGTGCAGCAGGATGGAACAAATGGAGTTTGATGCTACCAACGGAAGAAAAGGGCACAGATAAATGTGATTTGCCTGATGGGCAGAGTTCCTGAGGAAAGGTGTAGGGAGAGATAAGAGAGGAGAGCTAATAAGGAGCTGCAGAGTGAATGCACTTGTAGGTCAGTAGAAGAAGTCTGAACTGGATGAAGAAATAGGTAGGGACCCAGTGAAGTGACCCGAGAAGAGGGGTCATGTGAGCACAGTGATACTGGTGGAAAATTAGTCATGAAGCTGAGTTTTGAAAGGATGGAAAGGGAGAGATGATTCAAAGGGAGAGCAGTGAGGAGCAGGTTGCAGAAGTCTAGAAGGAGGCAGTGAGAGAGTGGATAATGGTCTTGATAGTGTGTTCTCAGAATTTTGTGATATCTGTGGTCCTCCTGTTCCCATCTACCCTCAGTGCGAAGAGGATCATTGTGTGACATGGGAGGGAGGAGGAGAGAAGAGGGAGGAGGGAATTTCAGAGACCCAGGTCTAGCCAAAGCTCTCCTTTCAAAAGCTAAGCTATGTTATTTCATTGGAGTTCACATTGATGGTGCACAGAAATCCTCGTTGAGTTATATGTCAAATAATTATGAGAAATATTGATTGCAAAAGAATATAAAATAGATATATATAAAGAGGTAATGAAGAACCATCAGAATTGGGCATATAACTGGTGAAGGCTATCAGCTATATATATTTTTATATACGTACTTTTGCAATTGATATTTTTGCAATAGTGATAAAAGTACAGTTGGTCCCTCTTCAAGTGCATGTTAGTGTGAAGGATAGTAGATTGAAATAATTCTGAGACTCAGATCATAGTCTACTATGAAATTACACTGTTTTGAAAAAAAATGCAGGAAAAGGAAGTAATAGCATTATGCCATGTGATGCTGACTAGTCTGGTAACTGGGCTTCCAACAAACTCTGATCTAAGAATCTTGTAAAAGTCTCAAAAAGGATAAATTCCACAGAAACTGAACAAATTGCAGAAATACTTTTTAAGCAGATATAAGAAAGTCAAAAAAAATGCAATGTGTGCCTTTGAGTCAGTCCTGACTCCTTATATAAAACTATGCAAACCAACTCCTAATCAGTATAAAACTTACCATGTGGGAAGTGGAATTAGGTCAGTGGAGAAACAATGCACATGACTTTGTATTTTCAAACTTGCAAACATTGGGCAGTATTTTAGAAACTCGGTTTGGGATTTGGACATCTGCAAACAGGCATTCAGACATGCAAATCACAGAGATGTCCCTAGACCCATTTTAAAAACCTGGTATATAAATGTCCCCAATGCAAGAACATCCATGGAGCACGGGGGCAGGGGTGAGACGTGGCTAGGGCAGAGCAATGAAGATACTACCATCGGTGCGAAGAGGTCATTGCCAAGAATGAACTCAAGTTCCGATACCATGAAATTGTGAGCACCTATGACTCCAACACCATCACAATAACTAACAGGTAACCATCTGTCTCATCTACAGGACACCAACCCCCAACCCCAATGACGTATCAGTGATCTTAGACAGTGTGATAACCACATCAAAAACTGGAAAAGATCTCCTAGTATTAAGAGACTTTAACCTCCCCTCGCTACATCAGAACGATGCACACTCCTGCATCCAAGCCATGTCAGCAATGGACCTAACACAACTCATAATGACCTCCACCCACAATAAAGGCAACATCCTCAATCTAATCTTTTCAATGACAATTCAACACAGGCAAGAGTCCCACATTCAACAACGCACACCCAGTATCATGGTCAGATCATAAGCTCATCACCTTTTCCCTCCCACAGAACATCCACAGCAAAAGCCATAACCAGCATCCAGCAATAAAAATACTTAAACCTTTTAACAGGGACAATTTCATTCACGACACCCTCCCAAAACGTTTCGAAGACTCCACTGACCCTCGAGTCCTCCTCGAAAATTGAAATAATGTCATAAGGCAGGCAGCCATCACTACCAGCACAGCAAACACCAATATCCACCTACAAAAGAGACAACCCAGAACTGAATTGGACTCACCACCCCTCCACAGCTTGAAATGACAACTCCGGAAACATGAAAGGAAATGACGTAAAACAAAAATCAATGAAGATAAACTCCACTACCTACAACTTCTAAAGGACTATTGAACCAAAACTGACATGGCGAAATGACAGTACTATACTAAACTACTCAACTCTGCAATCAACCGACCAAGAGAACTTTTCAACATCGTAAAGCAGTTGATAAAACCATCAACCTAGGAAGACCAGGACATCACACTTACCCACCATCAACTGCCTGAACACTATAGACAACTACAGCCCCAACTAGAACCCCCTCCTCCTCCTGTTGCTGATGTAGCAGACCACCCGGACCCCTGGAGCTCCTTCGCCAACATTACTAAAAAACAAATTGAAAACACCATATCGTCCATAGATACAACGATATTACCACTAGATCCCTGCCCAGGCCCATGGATCAAAGCAACCAAGAAAGAACTAAGTGGCATGCTCACCAAAATCACACAAATGATATTACAACAAGGCACCATGCCCACATCCCTAAAAACATCCTCCATATGACGAATGCTGAAAAAACCAACACAGGACACTGCTAACCCAAAATCCTACAAACCCATCACTAGCCTTTCATTTACAGTCAATATCATCGAAAAAAACATCCAACGCCAACTTTAAGACCACATTGACAGACACAACCTCTTAGATCCAGAACAACACGGATTCCGGCCAAACCACGGAGTGGAAACACTGCTAACCACCTTAATAAATACACTAATTCAAGTAGTACAGTGCATCAACCAAGGCATCCTATTAATTTTCTTATTTATTTATTTAACCAGTTTTGTATACCACCTTATCCTTCAATCAAAGTGGTTAGCAACATGACTTGAGGATCTACATTAAACAGGAGAGGGGGATTTATTTATTTATTTTATTTATTTAACAGTATTTCTATACCGCCTTATCCTACAATCAAGGCGGTATCACAGCAAGACAATCAAAAGAAGTGAACGTGTATTTCATGCAGTGAAAGATATGTCATGATTTGTGTGTAAGATGTTATAGTGTGTTAGATTAGGTTGAACTATGTACATTGTGCGCTATGATACAGCATGTGCTATAATACATTCTTCTATACAATGAGGGTTTAAGATACATCGTGTGCCGTTATACATTTTCTTATCAGGGGGTCGGAAGGGGGTATGTTGGTAGTTCCTGGTAGTTAGATCAGGTGACGTGTCCATAGTGTTCTATGAACAGCGTTGTCTTCAGCTGTTTGCGAAAATCTTTGAGGTCCTTCGTCGATCTCAGTTCGTCTGGGAGGGAGTTCCAGATTGTTGGGGCAGCCAGGGAGAGTGCTCTTTCTGTGGTGTCTTTGCGTGTTTTTCTGAAGTCTCTAGGGGTGTTAACTCGGTTGGAGGTTCCTTTTCTTCTTGGGCGTGTGCTGGTGTCTGGTTGTATGAGGGTGTGCAGGCTGTTGGCTGAAGTGTGTTGTTTGATCTTAAATATGTTTATGATTGTTTTGTATTTGATGCGTGAACTGATTGGGAGCCAGTGTAGGTCTTTCAGAACAGGAGTAATGTGTTCATGTCTTGTTGATCCAGATATTATGCGGGCTGCCGTGTTTTGTGCTAGTTGTAGTGGTTTGAGTGTTTGTTTTGCTAGTCCAAGGTAGATAGGGTTGCAGAAGTCCAGTAAGGGGGATATTAGAGCTTGGCATACGGTACGGAAGTGTTCAGTGGCGAGGAGGGGTTTAAGTCTTCTGATGATTCTCATCTTGTGGTATGCATTTTTGATTGTTTTGCTTACGTGTGGCTTGAGATTCAGTTCCTTGTCCAGGGTCACTCCGAGGTATTTTACTTCCGATTTTATTGGTATGGTTGTGTTTTGTACCCTGATGTCCGGTGGGTGGATGAAGTCTGGGTTGCGAATGATTATTAGTGCCTCCGTCTTGCTGTAGTTGATTGCGAGGTTGTTGTCTTGACACCATCTTGTCATCTGTGTGAGGCAGTCTGTTATTTTAGAGTAGTCCGGGTTGTCAACTGAGATAGGTGTGTATATCATGATATCATCTGCATAGATTGTATATTGAATGCTGTTCGCTTTCAGGATGTCGCATATTGGCTGGATGTAGATGTTAAACAGTAGTGCCGAGAGGGTGGATCCTTGAGGCACTCCTTGGAGGACTTTTATGGGTTGAGAGGTGTTGTGGCCTACCTTGACCTGTATCTGCCTGTCGCTTAGGTATGAGTGGAACCATTTTAATGTGGGACCATGTAGCCCAATGTTCTTTAGTCTTTCCAGGAGAGTTTTGTGGTCTACTGTGTCGAATGCTGAAGAGATGTCAATGAAGATCATTAAGATACCTTATTTGGTGTTGTCTATGATTCGGAGGATGTTGTCGAAGAGGTAAATCAGCAATGTTTCGACTCCATGGTTTGGGCGAAAGCCGTGTTGGTTGTCATCCAGTGGTGCATGGTTGTCAATGTGTTCTTGTAGTTGGTGTTGTACTGATTTTTCGATGATTTTTGCCAGAAAGGGTATGCTGGATATTGGTCGGTATGCTGCTGGGTTGTTCTTGTCGAGGGTTGTTTTCTTTGGTATTGGTCTTACTGTGGCTAGCTTTAGTTGAATGGACATACACATAGACTATCGGGATGACAGGACATACACATAGACTATCGGCAGTTGATTCTCAGTTCTCAGTCGGGTGTGCAGGCGGTGGGCCGCATGTGGTAGGGTTGTGGTGTTTGATAGTTATGTTACTTGTCCATAGGAATTCATGAACAGGTGGGTTTTGAGAGATTT
The DNA here is from genome assembly GCA_033557465.1 of Ichthyophis bannanicus. Lineage (NCBI taxonomy): Eukaryota > Metazoa > Chordata > Amphibia > Gymnophiona > Ichthyophiidae > Ichthyophis > Ichthyophis bannanicus. The sequence continues at coordinate 1,785,646,341 of CM066031.1, read as the reverse complement.
GCGGAAGTCCTTGAGGTTATTTTGGGCTCTTAATTCTTCAGGGAGGGAGTTCCATATGTCTGACGCCGAGAGTGAAATAGCTGTTTTGGACGTTGCTTGTTTTGTCTTATGATATCCTGTGGGTGTGCGGAGTCTGTTGCTGCCTTGGGTTCACCTGGGCCTGCTGCTTGTGTCTTTGGTTATTATGGCTTGTAATACATCTGCTGAGCAATGACGTATGATTTTGAATATGTTTAGTGTTGCCTTGAATTTCACCTGTACAATTATAGGTAGCCACTGCAACTGTTGAAGTACGGGTGTGACATTTCCTCAGCATTTGACACTATGAACCACCATATCCTATTGCAACATATTCAATCCAACGAATGCAAGGTACAGTCCTCAAATGGTTTACATCCTACCTCACTGATCATCATCAGCAAATAAAGATTGGCCAGAACACCTCCATCCCATACAAACAGACTCAAGGAGTACCCCAGGGATCCACCCTCTCTGCTCTCCTATTCAACCTCTATGTTCAACCTCTCTGCACACTCGTAACATCACATAACCTCTGTGCCCACATCTACGCAAACAATATCATGTGTTATGGACCAATCGACACAAACCAACCCTCACTCTCTACCCATCAGGAATGCTTCTCTGATGTGTCCAACTGGCTAACAAACAATAGCCTACAAATTAACCATAGCAAAACGGAGACTCTCTTCATAACAAGAGACACCAACTTTACCCTACTCCCAACAATAACACTGACCAACACACCAATTCAAACCTGGACTGAAGTCAGGTACCTTGGAATCACCCTAGATCAACACCTCACATTCAAAACACACATCAACAGAACTGCCCAGACTGTATACTACAAAACAAAGACACTGCAATGCCTCCAACCACTCCTTGATCTCACAGATTTCTATTCTGCAAGCCTCCATGATACCTCACATTGATTACTGCAATGCAGTCTACTAAGTACTTCCGAAATCCACACTCCTGCCCCTACAAACTGCTCTCCACTCAAATGTAAGGACCATACAAACAGCAACAAGACTGGACCACATCACACTTATACTAGCTCCAATGGCTCCCACTACAGAGCCATATTAAATACAAAACAATGGGAGGAGTGGCCTAGTGGTTAGGACAAGGTACTTCAGGTCGGAGGGCCGGGGGTTCAAGTCCCACCTGGGGACAGCAATCTCAGGCCAGAGGGACTGGGATTTCTAGTCCTATAGGCACTCCTTGTGGTCTTGGGCAAGCCACTTAACCCTCCATTGCCCATGTTCCCTGTAAGTATTAGCATATGTGTCTCATATCCCCTCGTGTTAAATGTATCTCCCAATTGACCGCTTTGACCCGGTGAAAAGCGGGATATAAATACAGCTAAATAAATAAATCATCCTAACTCACAAGGCAATCCATGCTGACCCCTCCACACCTCCACACTCTACTGCAGACCTCCCTGCCACACAGATCAAGATGGACCTCCACAAAGAACACTCTCATCACCCCACACAGCAAAAGCAAATTCAGCCAGCAAGCATGTGACCATGCCTTCCAACTCTATGCAGCATCGACATGGAACTCCCTACTAATCATGCTAAGGAATATCACAGACCTCACCACATTCAGAAAACACCTGAAGACACACCTATTAACAGAACATTACAGCCCCATCAAATACCCCCCCCCCCGCAGAACAAAAACAACAAAAAGACAATGTCTGTGAATAGCCTGCATATGTATATAGTTATGACCCCATGAGTTATCAATTGCATGTTGCATATAGTTTACTACTTTTTTACTCTTTTACCTACTTTACTATTTTACCTTTCTTACCTATTCTGCCTTTTGTTTTAATGTACATTCACGTGGAGCTCAAGTCTGGGAGTAGGACAAACCATTCCCGTGGGAGCCAGAATCGGGCCCAAGAATGGCCTGGCATGCCCCTCCTGCCTATGGGGACATCCTCCCCACAGGCGCCTCAAACTGCTGTGTTCCCGGCTCCCAAAACCCTCCCATATCCGGCCTCGGCCCCGTTGGAGCCTGCCGTGCCCCAATTCTTTCCAAAAAACTGATTATATCACATCTGAGGTAGTATAAGCAGTATGGCCCAGCAGGCCCGGCAGCACATACAGGGCCATGACCTGAATTGGCCCTGTATGTGCTGCAGGGCAGCCCGCCCCCACCTGCTCTCCCCGTCCTGAAGCACAAGACATACGGGGAGAGTCAGTGGGGGAATAGAGTCAAGGCAGATTGTGGGGTTGCATATCCCAGTGGGACATGCAGCCCTGCAACTCACTTTCTAGAATGAGGGCTTTATTGTTCACTGTAAACCGCCTTGACCTGGTGAAAGGCGGTATATAAATACAGCTAAATAAAATACAATCAAATAAATAAATAAAATATGCATCTTATGAATCAATTTCAGAATGGCATAAGCATGTCTGGCCCTATTTGGTGAGGTGTCCATCTCCATAGCTGCTCCTGACTACAAATAAGGTGCAAAAAAAGTGCTCATTTCATGGCTGTAATGCTTCTGTGGTAGGCTATGGCCTAGCAGGCCTGCTATTATGAAAGGCCTGTAAGTTAGGCCTGGATCCTAACTCCCATTATAGCTAGAAAAGAACCAAAAATCTGTGAGAAATGAGAAAACTGTTTTAAACTGCTTAATAAGAAGTTTTTATGAATTCATAAGTCTTCCATTATTCTCTTGTGTGTGAAAGAACAGAAATGTTTCAATACGGGGGGCGGAGCCTGATGTCCAGCGGGTAGGACGCTTTGCGTTGAAGCTCCCGAGAGGCCTACTTAGAATCCTGACTTAATACCTATACAAATTTACTATTTCGCTCCGAGCTGACCGGGGCACCTCGGGGGGGATGGCGGCCCATAAACCAGCGCGCTTGGACTTCGGGTCTCCTTCTTCTTCTCACGGAAAACGCTCCAAAACAGAGGTGTCTTCCCCACAGAAGATGGTTCCATTTCGTGAAAACCCCGAAATGCACCTGGAGATTTTGGAGGAAATACGCGGCGTGAAGGAATTGGTGCAGTCCAATGGAGAAGCGCTTCGAGCCATGCGAGAAGACTTTGGAGTGCTCCAGGACCGACTTGAAAGTCTTTCATTACGGCAGGACAACATGGCGGGGGTCCTCGACTCGCACGAGGTGCGCTTGGGCAAACTGGACAAGGCTGAGCGCCAGATACAGAATCTTCAAAAGGAGTTAGAAGATAGCAATAATCGAGCCCGTCGCAACAATGTGAGGCTCCTCGGAATGCCGGAGGGGGTGGAAGCAGGAGATATAAGAGAATTCTTGCTCAAAACTTTTCCCTCCTTGCTGAAGATCACTTTTCACAGAGAACTGGAAATCGATCGAGCACACCGTGTTCCTGCCCACATGGCGCTCAACCGCACGACCCCCCGGCCTATTATCTTTAGCTTGCTACGATATCAACAAGTGGAACAAATTTTACATGCTGCCCGAGCGAATCATCATTTGGAATTTGAAGGTCGTAAGGTCTCCTTCTTTCCTGATTTGGCAAAGCCTACCGTTGACCGTCGGAAGAAACTCCTTGCTTTTCGCCCTCGACTTCAACAGCTACAGGCTCGCTTTGGCCTGTTGTATCCAGCGAAGCTCCGAGTGACTCTCCACAACCAAACCAGGACGTTCGAAGATCCTGATCTACTATCAACATTTTTAGACTCCAAAGAAGCAGAGCAGATGCGCTGATCCCAAATCTTGGACTCTTATCTGCCGGCTCTATCCGCCATTTTGAAGGGCCCGATGCGGCGGTCATAGCCAAGCACAGAAATAGCCTGGACTTTCTTTCTTTCTCCATATGACTTTTGTTTTTTGGTCTCCTATCCCTTCATGATGTGTGCCTCGGTCGGATTCGGAGCACGCACAGTCCTACAGGTTATGTGTTTTTTCAATTTCGGCCTTCTCTGGGGTTTCTCCCCGCAGACACATGGTCGCCAGTAATTTTGGGGTTTTGCTTCTCCTCTACCGTACTGCGGTTTTCTTTGTTAATGTGGGGCGCTTCATTGTATTATATTAGCTTATTTTTCCTATGTCATGTGTACAGCCAGATACAGTCAGTTTGAGGGACATAGTGAAATTATGTGTGCTATCATGCTCAGAATTTTTAACTTTTCTGAATGGCCTTATGTAAAATCTTATCATTCACCGTTAAAGGCATTAATGGTCCACTCAAAGGAAAGAAAATCCTTAGCTATCTTTGCCATGAGCATGTTGATTTAGTGTTTCTTCAGGAAACGCATTTAAACTCTGCTGAAACACTGAAACTCAATGCTAAGCCTCACATGGTAGCTGCCTATTCTCCCACCGTTTCCAAATGGTACGGGATAGCCATTCTGGTTAGGAAGTCTTTGCACGCTACTGTACCTGATATTAGCGCTGACAAGGAGGGTAGATGGGCCCGTGTACACCTTGAGGTTGGAGATAGTGAATTCACGTGTATTTGCATTATGCCCCGAATGTGGACAACCCTGCTTACTATGCAAGTATTGCGCAGTTGGCCTTGGCCTCTGCCAATGCTCCATTAATACTTGGTGGCGATTTTACTCAAGTGTTCCCTCAATCTTTTCTTCTCAAACAAGGTGCTCGTTGGTTGGAAGATCCAGTACCGAGTAGACCTGTGTGGCTAGATATAGAAGCGGACCTTTGCAAACCGATTCCTCTTACCTTTCTCCCTGGTATGACTCTCCCATCAGACTCCCACTATCCACCAATGCTTTTAGACACTTTAGGTGCCTTTAATACTCTTATGCAATCTTTAGACTCCCGACTCTGGTCAGTGCAACTTCAGCATCGCCTTCGGAGCACTAGAGGACTCCCGCCATTGGCATTCTCTACATAAGGTTGCTTGGAGACTTTCCGATCTCTCGGTAGTTCACTGGGTGTAGTATCCACTTTTACTAAGCCTTATGTAATGCTATAACTAGAGATACCCCTATAGCGCAGAAAGTATGGGAGAGAGAATTGCATGTGACTTTGACCTCGGAGCAATGGAGCCTTATCTGGAGTAGAGGGACACGGGTTCCCGACCCGCCTCACTCACTCAGACCCTCTTCTTTCTAGCCCACCGGTGTTTTTACACTCCTCACAGATTAGACAAATGGAACACTACTCAGGGCAATGGTTGCTGGACACGTCCTGCGGCCATTGGTTCATTGCCTCATGTTATGCATGAATATCCCGCACTACAGTATTACTGGCGTCGGGTCTGGGGTCGTATTTAGTCTATCTCGCACTCTCAGGAGCCCCTTTCTTGGAGGATAGTGGGACTTCGCCCAGTTGCGGGGATCCCCTCTCTCCCAAAAATGGCTTATCTCCTTTCGAACTTTATGCTTGGCATTGCTATTTCCCTAATTAAGTAATACTGGAAAATTAGCTCCCATCTGAGCCCCAATGAATGGTGGAATCATGCTTGTCTTTACAGTAAATATGAACAAATACCTCGTCTGTTCGCTTCCTCCGTTCAGACTCCTTCTCATTGGTCTCAATGGAAGATGCTCAATGACTATGTACATTTTGCTAAATGCTCTCATCTGACTGTCTAACTTTGTATATATCTCTGTCCCATGATCATGCTGTATTGTAGATACTCTTTTGATCGTTTGATGTATAATCACTGTTAATTGGAAGCGCTCACATGCTGATATAATCGGGTAGAGAAGAAGCATCGGGGTGGGGGGTAATGGGTTTACTTTTCCTTATTGTATACTTGTTTTGTCTCTTTTGGTGTGTTGTTTCTTTTGTTTGTTGCAAAATGAAAATAAAAGTTTTAAAAAAAAAAAAGAAATGTTTCAATACATGGATTTTGGAGCCAGGGATAACCTTGCAGTAGAAAAGTAACGAAATCAAGAACTGCACCATTGTTAGAGCAATCCTAAGGGAGGGGGCTGGTTGCTAGGCTCCGGAGGGATTTCTAATTGGACAGGTGCAGGGAATGTAAAACCAATGAGAAGCTTGCATGTATCAAGCTAGAACCAATAGAAAGTTCTCATGTATCAAACTGAAAAAGAGGTATAAATGGTTATGTCTCTGTATAAACTGGGGCTCAGTTCCTTTTGAAGCTTTGACTGACTGGGCCTGTGCACAATAAACTGGCTTGGACCCTGTCAATTGACTCCTGGATTTATTCATTGACTGCACTTTGCTACAACACGTCCAGGCGGAAGAGCCCAATGTGCTTTCATTTTCACAGTTAATATTTCCTGGCCAAAGAAAACTGCACAGAAATACAAATTCCAAACATATTAGAGTTCTACCACTGCATATGTACTGTATGTATATGAAATGGCCAACCAGGACATGCAAGTCTCACATATTCGCCCCTCCTTCTAAAATCCCCTTGCTCGTATGTCCATGTACTCAATTCTGAGGCTGTGCGATTTGAGGGCGTTCACCATTTGTGAAATGACCTACACCCATGTGTGTACCCGGCCTTGCAATCTGCACAGGACCCGCCTCCATAACTAGGTTGGGACGTGCATTTTTCAGAGAGGAAACAGCATGACAAGCCAGCTTTAGGGTACGTTTGCTGCATTGCCTCTGTGAGCCTGGGAGAGAGGATGTGAATTGAAGTGTGCAGCACCGTGCCATGCAGGGGGGCGCCCAGCCCAGGTGCCAAGGGGACTAGGAATGCCAGTGCTCTGTGAGTAACCTTTCCCTAAATGATTTTCCCTTTCAGAACTAGTGCAAAGTCCAGATGGAAAAAAGTCCCCAAGGGCATTGCACTATCTGCATAGCTTTAAAAACTGCCCATTCTGGGGCTAATTTTATCTAGGGTGCATAGGATGGCATATGTACAAAAGGGGCATACGTCCCTATTTTAAATGAATGGACACTTATGCATGTGCTTAAAATGGTCACTGTTCTGTAAGTGCACATGTAAGTCCCATGAGCATACCTTTAGTTGGAGTGTGCATGGGGCAGAGCTTGAATGGGGCATAGGTAGGGCCTAACTTACATGGATCACTGAACCAATCTAAGCATGCTCTAGAGTAACCATAGTTACTAAATTAAGGCGTGTCCATATGTCCCTATTTTATAAAGGAAAGCCCTTGCGTACTTTAGTTTCTGAGAATGCTTCCCTGGAAGTTCTGGATTTCAACTTCCTACCCAAAAGCCTAAATTTGGCCTCCAGAACCTGCCTCCCACATTTTCCTATGTCATTGTTACCAACATGTATCAAGACAGCAGACTCCTCCCCAGCACTATCTAAAACCTTGGGGTATGTTTACTAAACAGCGGTAGCAGCTTCCATGCAATATCGGGGCCACGGCTACGAAATCACATGGAAGCCACTACCACTGTTTAGTAAACATACCCTCTTGTCTACCTTTGCACCAGGCAGACATGTTACCAGGCTATCTTCACATCAACCAGCCATCCTGCTATCTATATGCCTAATGATCGAATCACCAATTATAATGGCTGTCCTAACCTTTCCCCCATGGGCACATGGCCCTGGAGAAACCTCCTCAGTGAGAGAGGGTTTTGCATCACCTGGAGGACAGGTCCTAGCTACAGGATCACGTCCTGCCACACCAATGTGATGCTTTCCTGTCGCGTGATCTCTCTACTCTATGGCAACAAGAAGTCTGCCAGACTGGAGTGGGACTTCAGTACTATGTCCCTGTAGGTCTCGTCTATATATCTCTCTGTCTTCCTTATATCCTCCAAATCTGATACTCTAGCCTCTAGAGATTGGACCCAGTCCCTGAGAGCAAAGAGCTCCTTGCAGCTAGTGCACACATAAGACCCCTCACCAACTGGAAGAAAATCATACATGTGACATTAATGCAAAAGACTGGAGAGCCCCCATCTCACTGCTGGACTTCTCTCTGCAACTTAGTTTTAAGGTTTTGCTTAGGTATTTAAGTTGTTTACTTACTTAGGTCTGCTGGGGATACTTATACAACTAAACCTAATATGTTTAATGGACCTTCTTCACCTCACGATTAATTAATCTCAAGCCCTTAATTAATCTATTCCTGATGAGGATAACCAGCTTTTACCTGAAAGTGAATATGGGCATCTCCTTCCCTTTAATAAGTTTAAGAGCCTATAAAACTAAGATTATCCCTGGGGTGGGTAGGAGGAAAGAAGACTTAATAAAAGCTGGCTTGCTACACAGTGCCCTGACCGGTGCTTCTAAGGTAATATTTTACCAATTTCCTGGGTGATTCACACAGCCCTTAGTTTGACAAAGAGGGTCTACAAATTGCCCCTTTGATCTGTCACTTGGCTTTAACACCTATTTAAGACAACTTTACAGATATGTTGCCTCCTAATTGGAAGGCTTCTTGTAAAGGTCACTTGAAACCAATTTCTTTCTTTCTACTCAGAGATTATTTATTCTACTTGTATGCTAAGCTGTACTCTGATTTGATTTAAGACCCGACTAACTCAGTAAAAACACTGAATTCTAAAATACAAAGATTTATCAGCTTTAACCCGAAGAATTCCTTTTCCCCCCAAGATTTAGAGTATATTCCAGAAGATAAATACTTATAAGTGCAGATCTTTTTCTAGCTGTAGCAGTCCTTTTTGGTAGTCCTTCAAGACTGAGAATCACAGAGCTCTAGCTGACCTATTTATACTTGTGCTTCTAAGGTAAAGTCTCACCGATTTCCTGGGTGATTCACACAGCCCTTGATTTGATAGAAAGGGTCTTTCAAATTGCCCCTTTGATCTGTCATGTGGCTTTAGCACATATTTAAGACAACTTCACAGATCTTTGCCTCCTAACTGGAAGGCCTCTTTGTAAAGGTCATTAGAAACCAATTTATTTCTTTCTGCTCTGAGAATATTTATTCTACTTGTATGCTAAGCTATACTCTGATTTGATTTAAATAAAAAACTCTCGAGAAACACTTTTATTTCAGTGACTATTTATTTTATTTTATTTTCTATGCTAAGCTATACTCTGAAGAGCATCCTAGGCTCTTCAGCCAGCAGGAATATAAACCAAATTGTTGGCATAGTTAGTGCAGAAAGTGAGCACTCCAGAATTGATGTTATCATCCACTTGGGTACAAATTACCTGGTTAGAAACAGTGCCTCTACATATCAAAGGAACTTCCGGATTCTGAGAGAGAAACTCAAACCCATTGTTAACACTATAGCATTCTCAGAAGTTATACCTGTACTTGGAAAGAGGGCAGAAAGGTTGCATTGCATAATCAGCTTTAAAACATGGCTCCAAATCTTATGTAAACAAGAATGATTTAGATATATAGGCAATTAGGGAAATAGATGGAACAGCAAGAGGCTATACTGTGTTGATGGACTACATCTCTCTGTGGCAGGGAAAAGGATCCTAAGTGAAAAATTCAGGCAATATGTGGACAGCATTTAAATTAGGGAAAGAGAGTGATGGATGAAAATGAACAAGTTCAGGACGTCACTCCCAGCAAAAACATAATAACATTGGAAACAGCCACACTATTAACCCACACATCAATGGCAAGCGGGAAGAGGCATGTAAAATAAAATCCATGCAACATGCAAGCAAGCCAGGCAACAAATGCTGGAAAACAATGAGTACAAATGCTCGAAGCCTAGCCAACAAAGTTCCTGACCTGGAAGCCCTAATGCTGGAAATGGATAGAGACATTGTAGTCATAACAGAAACATGGTTTAACGAGTCGCATGAATGGGATATAGCCATAGCTGGCTAACATTTATTTAGAAGAGATAGAGAGGGTAGAAAATGAGGAGGCGTAGCCCTATATGTCAAAAGCAATATTAAAGCTGCTGAAATAAAGGGGACATGGGGAAAAGAAGAAGCACCATGGATTGTGTTGGAAAGAGGAGACGGCACTATCATCCATACTGGTGTAGTCTACAGACCTCCAACTCAAACCAAAGAAATGGATAGAAATGATATTGTAAAGGTAGCCATGAAGGGGAAAGTGACCATATTGGCTGACTTTAATCTACCCAATGTGGATTGGAATATTCCTTCTGCAAATCTGGAAAGAAGTAAAAAAATTGTGGATGCCTTCCAAGAAGCATTGCTTAGACAAATGGTGATGGAACCAACCCAGGAAAGTTTGATGCTGGATTTAGTACTCACTAATGGAGATAGCATGTTGAATGTCTGGCTGGGTGCCCACGTGAGCAGCAGCGATCATCACATGGTGTGGTTTGAGATAAAAGGCAAGATAACGTCCAATCACAGCAAGTTCAAAGTCATAGGCTTTAAAACTGTTGGCTTCAGTAAAATGGCCAAGTGCCTGAAGGAGGAGTTGGCATGGAGGGAGGAGATAAGGGAAGTGTAATTGCAGTGGGCTAAACTAAAGGAGGCAATAAAATGGGCAACAGGACACATATGTAAGGAAAGTAAATAAAAACAAGAGGAAAGCAAGCCTATATGGTTCCACAAAGAAGTGATTGCACAAATAAAGGCAAAAAACACAGCTTTCACAAATTTCAGAAGTTTGCAAACAGAGGAGCACAGAAAAGAAAACAGGATCAAGCTAAAAGAGATAAAAAGAAAAATAAGGGTAAGAAAAGCAAAGGCAGAAGAAAAGATGGCTAAACATCTGAAGCGTTGTGACAAAACCTTTTTCAGGAATATTCGGGAGAAGAGTAAGATCAGAGGTAGAATTGCAAGACTCAAAAGTGCCAAGAACAGATTCATGGAAAGTGCTAAACAAATACTTCTAATCTGTTTTTACTAAAGAAAATCCTGGAGAAGGAGCATCTGTGATTAACAAATATACAAATGGAAATGGAGTAGATACTACACCATTCACAGAAGATGATGTGTTTGAACAGCTTGCAAGTGGACCAGGCCATGGGACCAGATGGGGTACATCCAAGGATACTTAAAGAGCTCAAAGAGGTTCTTGCAGGGCCTTTAAAGGATGTTTTTAATAGATCCTCGGAGACAGGAGAAGTTTCACATGATTGGAGAAGGGTTGATGTGGTACCTCTTCACAAAAGTGGTAATAAGGAAAAAGTGAGAAACTAAAGGCAAGTAAGCCTTAACTCAGTGGCAGAAAAAGTAATGGAGACACTCCAATAGGTTGCATGATGCGAAGCAATATGGTTTTACCAAAGGACGATCATGCCAAACTGATTGAGTTCTTTGACTAGATGACCAGAGAACTAGATCAAAGACATGTGATGGATGTGATCTACCTAGATTTCAGCAAAGCCTTTGATACTATTCCTCATAGCAGGCTAATCAATAAACTGAACAGCCTGGGGATGGGTCCCAAGGTGGTGAACTGGATCAGAAATTGGTTGACTGGGATTGGTCTTGGTGCCAGTACTGTTCAATGTATTTGTGAGTGATATTGCTGAAAGACTGAATGGAAAAGTCTGCCTTTTTGCAGGTGACATGAAAATTTGCAACAGAGTGGACCCCCTTGAGAGAGTGGATAACATGAGGAAAGATCTACAAAAGCTAGAAGAATAGTCTAATGCTTGGCAGTTACGATTTAATGAAGTACAGTGTCATGCACTTGGGATACAGAAATCCAAGGAAATTGAATGTGATAGGCGGCGAAAGGTTGCTGTGCATGGACCAGGAGAAGGACCTCAGAGTGATTGTTTCTGAGGATCTCAAGGTGGCGAAACAGTGTGACAAGGCAGTGGCCAAAGCCAGAGGGATCCTGGGTTGCATACAGAGAGGAATTACCAGCAGAAAGGAGGAGGTACTAATGCCACTGTACAAGTTGCTGGTGGGGCCTCACTTGGAATATTGTGTTCAGTTTTGGAGAAAATATCTCACACATGATATAAAAAGACTGGAAACAGTTCAGAGAAAGGTGACCAAAATTATTTGGAGCCTGTCCCAGAAGACGGATGAGAAGATGACAGAAAATATAGACAAATAAGCACAACTTTCTTTTTAAAATGGGCTTTAAAAAGCCCAATACATGCTCGTATATTAGCTGTCTGAAAACCACCCTGCTTCAATCTGGCTTAAATACCTTCAGTAATATCCACTATACAGCAGATTTTCCCAAGCCCATATTTGGAGCAGGATTGGAAAATAATGCAAAGAGATTATATTTTCATGTCTGTATAAAGATCTTGTCAGGTTCCTCACTAGCCCACCCATCCCTTGCTGGAATGACTGCAGTGGTTCTGCCTAACACTATATAACCCAGAGAACCCTAGTGCATGGTGTGGATTTGTGGTTCTTCTGTACATATGTTAGAGGCAATATGCATTTCCATAGCTCTCTGCCTTAGGCCTTACTGTCTTTGTGTCATGTGAGAAGCCTCCTTGGATCTTTAAGTTAGCATCTCTTGTGAAGAATATGTCAGATGTTTTACCCCCCCCCCCCCCTCTGCCTGACTGCAAAACCGAGGAGTGAACTCGAAAGCTTGGACTGCAGGCATACAGAACAGGAGAAGCGAGCTTGACTGCAAGAGAAAAGGTACAGTGGGAAATTGGGCCAGAGTCTGTGTGGAAGAGCAGGGTTGGCCCAACCATTGCACAAAACCAGGCAGTTGCCTAGCGCAGCAGCTTCCGAGGGGTGGCCAAGAGCATTAGTAGGCAAAGCAAAACAAAATCCTGACAGCCACACAAACTGAGCACCAACAGCACTGAACCTGCAGGGAGAGTGTGCACATGCATGCTTATCAAGCTAAGTTTAACATTTACAATTACGTGGGTCGGTAGCGAAAGCTCTTACTCGGTGGCACTAGCCGGATAGGGCCACAGTTAGTGCCGGGATGGTACATGGGCAGTGCAGGCGTGGCACTGGTACTAACCAGGCACGTGCCAACACTTGTCCAGTTAATGTGATTTTCAGCGGCCCCAGTTCAGACAACTTAGGCTGCATGAAAAACCGGCCCAAATTGCAATCCGGGCAAGGGCCGGCTGAAAATCGCACTAACTAATCAAGTGTCAACGCTTGCCCCACTAGCGCCGTGAGCTCAGATATTCAGCAGCAGCTCCAATCCATCTGCTGCCACTGGTATTTAAAGGTCACTGCTGATCATTGTGGCACTTAAATATCAGTTTTTCTGAATATTGGCCCCATGATAACCAGTTATGCAGGTTTATGGGATTGTTGTGAGAGGGGTGGTGTTGCGATGTTCGGGGCAGGGGAGGGACATAAGACTGAAAGTTTACCTAGCGTACCTAGTTCCCCTGCACTGTCCCTGTGGAAGAGGATCCCACTGTGGAAGGAAAAGCCCTTGTAAAGTTCAGTCTGAGGGAATAGGGTTACCTAGCACTTGGGAAACCACTAACCCCAAAATACTAGCAGACAGTGAAAGAGATCACAAGCACAGATGAAGAAAACTATATGGAGGCCAATTCTGTCTTGCACATCCTGCCCCTGTACGGCCGTGCAGAAGCGGGGCATGCAGTAGTAGCACCCAATTCTGATCCCACGGGGACTATATGTGCCCACAGGATCAGAATCAGGTCAACGGCCGGGACGTGCAGGCTGGGCCCCAATTCTGATCAGCCGCATGCCCAGCCACATACCCAGCTAACTCAGCCAGGCTCCTGAATGAAGCTGCAGTGCCATGGTGTCCCATCACCATGGCACCGTGGTTCCATTCAGGAGCCACGTTCCCTGGCTGCAAAAAATCAATGTTGTTCCCCACAGCCCAACCCCCGATCTGGCCTTCCAAGGCCAGGGTCAGGCTGTTTGGAATCCCCTGCACTCCCTCGCCTCTTGTCCGTGGCCCAGCTGTGACATCCCCTGACATCCAGGGGGAGTTATTTCACCTCCAAGATGTCGACTCTGCATGTCCAGAGTCATGTTCCCACCCACTGCCCACCCTCACTCCTTCCTCAGCCCACCCTCTCCCCCCACGAACAGAGCTCCCCGCACAAGTCAGTTATGCATATGGGGAGCTCTGTGGCTGCCAGCACAATATGATCATTTAGCTGGTTTGCACGTCTGGATCGGACATCCAGACCCACTAAACGTGGATTGGAATGACCCCCATGGTGTATAATTATACTGAAACAGTGTTTACTCAATGCTGCATGACTTCTAGACAGAGAGACTATCTCAAAGCAGCAAATGTCTTACAAGAATCTTCAGTAAAGTTAGTTGGTGCACCCCATAACAGTTTCTTGAGTATTTGCTGTACAGCATGAAATCTACATCTGGACCTTGAAAAGAAATTCTGTCCCCTGGAGAGACCTGACCCTTGGAGAAGATTGTGCATGTGCAGAGTGAAGGAGGGGAGAGGACCAGGTAAGACAGAAATATTTCTATAAGCCCTTGTGGTCTGCTCCGACCATATAAATGGTGATCCCCTTACATCTACTTCTAAAAACATTCTACGCATACAAGAAAAAAGTGCAGTTTCAAAGCGGAGGGGCTCAGATACTCTTGCTTTGGAACTTGATGCAAAAATTTGCATGTAAGAAGTAATTGCAAACTTTACAGCAAAGCGGCATTCTGAATATCGCGTCTAAGAATTCCTGAGTGATGGAGGGTAGCACTTGTGAGATGTACAACTTACCAACTTTATATTATTTGAACTGAATGTTATAGAAAAATATATAAACTAAACGTATCTTGAAAAAAATGGTGAGAACCATTCAAATCTTACTACTGGCTCAGCTATCTGAGTCCTTTGTTTTGGATTCAAAGGCATGCTGGTAGGTTATGAAAAATGTAATTTCTGATCTACTAATTTAGCAATCGACACTATTTCAGTTTGACTTTACTAAGAATGATCACAGCTAGTGGAAATCCCCCCATTTCCTTACTTCACATTCACACAGAGAATTACCCCAGACAGCTTTACAATGACACAGATAGCACTCATATTTGAATAACTGTAGATTTTGACAGGATTTTGGGGAAAGTACCAGGTCTTGTCCTGTGGAACCTAAAGTCTGGCAGCAGCTGAGCTCACGTAAGATCTAGAGAATGAAACTTCCACATCCCCAACACGATTTCCGCTGATCAATGTCAAAGAGTGATGACTATCAGCTCTTCATTTACTGTGATCTGCACAATGTAATCACATGGGGGAAAACACATTTAGCAGGCTCTACAACATTCTCCATAGCAAGGCATAAATGTGAGTCAGGGCTGGAAAAGGAAGATATAGAGGGACGGGAGAAAGAGAGATCAGCTGCTGTTACTATTTTGTAAAGTATTTGTTCCCATCTTTAGTCTCTATAATGTATTAGTTTGGAAACACGTAAAATTGTCAGACCAATAAAGGGTGAGAGAAGGGCGCGGCCACGGGACCCTAGTGAAGAGTGGAGATGGAGCAGGACAGTCTTTCTCACATAGAGCTGGCCGCTACTCTCGCTAGATCTGCACTCCAGTGATATGAAGTGGCATGGTGCCCAGGGCATGCTGTGTCTATACAAAATATAACACAGAACAGGGCTTAAAAGTCTACCATTTTGCACTTCAATGGCAGGGATAGTGCTTAAATCGTTACATGAAGAATTTGCAAAGTATTTGAAAGATGCACTGGCTGCTTATCAGTTAACAGGTGTTCTGCGGTCTTAGGATCAAGGTTTATTACTTGCTCCTGCTGTTGGGCGAAGACTTAAGTGTCTTTCTAGATTTGTTTTTCAATAAAATGCAGCAAAAAGACAATGGTTTTTGGCCTTTTTTTCTGCCATATCTAGGATTGCCCATCGCTTGAAGCTATTTTCTCACTTGATGTAATGCTTAAAGGACCGACTGGACCAGTGCTCGCTCATTGTGTAGAAGGGCAACTTATTTGCAGTTTCCCTTGGTAGCAATTGAGCGTGTAAATATGCACAAATACTGTAACTAGTCATACAAGAGCTGATTCCATAAAGCATGCACGAACAGTTACATGCCAGAAACACATTAGTCCCTATGCCAAAGGACTGTCATGTGTGAATGGCTCTTACACACGCACATTGGCAGTCGCTATTCTGTGAGTGCTTAAGTCCCATCGTGTGTACTTTGGGTTAGGCTGGGCACAGTGATGGAGTTTGAGTCGAGCATAGGTGAGGCCTAAATTATGTGCATACGTTATAGAATAATATAATTTCTGTCCGTTTTCTCTAACTCTGGAGCACTAGAGCATGCGTTAACTGCCACAACTAGATGTAGGTCCTCTGTATGCCTTTATTCTATAACATAAAGTATGTACATACTTTATAGATTAGGCCCCACATATACGTGTGGCAAGGCACATTAACTACGTGAGAGATTATCGTAGAATTACCCTCACAGTGACAACATTTTTTAGAGGAAAATTGAGCAAAACAGAAAACATCTCCCTGGCTGAAGGCTGTGACATCAAGGACCTTGAACAGGAAGGCGTATATAAGTATCTCGGAGTAGAAGAAGGAACGACACTCAAGCAGAAATTACTGAGAGAAAAGATAAGTAAAGATTACTATAGGAGATTAAAATCATTATTGAAAAGTGCTTTAACATCACGGAATAAGATACAAGCCATCAATCAGTTGGTAATTCCTGTCCTTTCATACAGCTTTGAGGTTGTGGTCTGGCCTCTTAAAGATCTTGCAAACTGGATGTGTGAACACGAAAACTCCTCCATGCCCATGAAGTGATTTACAAGAATCAATGTATGCCAAGACTGTACATCCCTAGAGCTGAAGGAGATTGATTACACATACAGAGCTACTATCATAGGCCTCCAGGCCTACTTAACTGCATCCTTGGATCCAAATACACAAAAAGTGCTGAAATATGAGAGCAAATGTCCAGAATCAAACTTGGACAAGTGTTCCGAAGACTAGAAGGAATGCGTGAAAATCCACAAGCATGCACAGGGAAGGCAGTAACACAATTTGCAAAACAAGAGAAAAAAATCTCTTCAAGGAATTAGATCAACAAACAAGGAAGGACAAGTGTCAGATGCACAAATACAGTGGGAAATACAGTGTTACTCCAGGAACCCTTTGTCGATCAAGAACGGACACATGAATGGTTAAGGAGGGGTAAACTGAAACCAAAGGATGAGAGATTGATAGTTGCAGCCCAGGACAGCAGCTTACGGACGAGATGGTTTACAGCGAGCATTGAAAAAACTGGTAATATGTCGATTCTGTAAGAAAGATCTGGAAACGGTGACTCACCTCATAGCTGGCTGTGAAGTTCTGATGGTAGAAAATGCACGCCTCATCCATTGGTACCTCTGTAAACATTACTACATCACTGTGCCTGAAAAGCACTGGGATCATGACCCTAAAAGAATTACAGAGAATGAGGAGGTTATGATCCCTTGGGATAATCCTATTCCGACCGATAAAAAGCTGGATGCGAGAAAGCTGGATATAGTGGTTAAGGAGAAAAACCACAGAACGGCATTGCTAATAGAGGTGTCAGTTCCAAGCGACTACTCTGTGAATCGCGTGGAGAGGCAGAAGATCCTGAAATACCAGGAAATGAAGTCAGAGACCAAGAAAATGTGGCAGAAAGATACAGAAATATTTCCCATTGTGTTGAGTGTCACTGGTTTGATAAAGAAGAATTTCCAAGCACATCTTGACAAACTACCCATATATGTTACATCATACGAACTCCAGCAGGAGGCTCTCTTTGGCAGGATGCACATATTACGCCGAGCCTTAGCAGTACAATTGAGAGACTAAGATCATAGTCCCCATGCCCTGTCTTAGAAGTGAGGTTCACGATTGTCATGGTATGCGCAAAACTAACCCATTTGGAGAAACTGCCCCATGACTTAGCAGAGAGGCTCATGACTGTCATGGTTTAGAAGTTTGTTTTTATTAATGTTTTCCAATCCAAGAACATTAAAAAAAATAATAATTGTGTTCTTCTTAAAAATAAGGGGGTAATTTCCAAATAATCAGCATTGTTGAAAAAGTATCCTGCGCTTTTAGCCCACATATTTTACGCTACATTTCAGAGAGAAATCATTCTAATAGTATTTTTTTGAAAATTAACGCTTAAGCTTTAGAAGCACCTATATGTACTTTACGTGTTTAAAACATTTATATTTCACCTATCAAATGTTCTAGGTGGACTATGATACGACACAAACATTGGTCAAAACAATAGACAAAACATAACTTAAAATGAAGACATCATAACATACAAACAGTAGATCTACACTACATACAGCCAAAGGCCAGAGAGGAGATCCGACGAGAGATCTTCATTACAGGCAGCAGGTCTTCTGATTTTATGGTGCTATATCTGCATCAGTCAGATGCTGTAAGCTTACTGAGCGGAAGAAAGGCCTGGCAATCCACTTGTGGCCACATCTTGCCAAAAAAACCCAGGGGATGGGTTGCCAGGTATCAACTCCACAGCACACACCAACAACAATCTGTATCAATATTTAAAAAACATAAGAACATAAGAAATGCCATTCTGGATCACACCGAAAGGTCCATCAAGCCCAGTATCCTGTTTCAAACAGTGGCCAATCCAGGTCACAAGTCAGGTTCCCAAAAGGTAGATAGATTCCATGCTGCGTATCCCAGGGGTAAGCAGTGGATTTCCCCAGTTCACTTTAATGGATTATGGGTGTTTCATCCAGGAACTTGTCTCCTGTCTCTTTCTCTCATTGGGACATTGTTACAAGATTCTGAGGATGTGGGCAGTAGAATTCACCGGTTCATAAAAATCTGAAGAGAGCAGCAATGTGAAGGATTCTATTGTAACCCTTGGATGTGGGACCATCATCTCATTTCACTTAAGTCACCTTTTTCTTTTCGATTCCTAAGGACCTGAACTGAGATTTCATAAATTCTTAATAGTCAAGTAATGTTGTGCCTAGGATTTTTTGTCTATATCAGTAAAAGTAATAATTATTCCACTCTAAACATTTATACCAATATTAGGGGAATTCTCAGCTTACTTCTAATTTGCACGGAAGTGGTCTCAGACTTGTCGGCTGCCGTTAGCAAGATACATAAGTGACTTTAAGGGCTATGTTTACTAAATCGCGTTAGTGCAGTTCGCGGTAGGAGCCGCGGTAGTGAAAGAAACCCCAAATAAGGACATGGGCGGTACATCGTTACCACTACCGCGCGTTAGCAAAATTAACGAGCGCTACCGGGCGCCGTGCCACGTTACTGCGCGTTAATCATAAGAAGACGTATAGACACAAAGCACTGAAACAGAGCTGTAGCACAATGGTTACGGTACTGACCGCTGTTACAGGCAGCATGGGTTCGAGCCCCCAGTGTGCCTAACACAGAAGGCTGTCTCAGGCATCACCCTGTACATTACAGAAGGAAAGAGGAGGCATGCTTTTCGTTACGCTGAGTATTGGTGTCAGAAGAACACCCTCGGAATGTGCCTAGCCACGTACGTTGGTACGTGCGTAGCGACGCGCGTACATTCGTGCGTGGGTACGTGCTTGTTTACGTGCGTGGGTACGTGTGTTTTTACCAGTGTGGGCATCTTATATTACAGACTTTGTAGGGTGTCCTGCACCTATGCATTATGCTAACAGATGTACATGTGATGGCCAATGGTTTATCAGAGCCTGTGAGCAGGTGCTGGTGTTTCACAGGGTTGGATTGGGCCAGTCACACCCATGATGCACTGCACATGCAAAGCAGCTGTCCACAGATACACACCATGGGGAATGCACCCCCACAGCACCTCGGCCTGGTAGGGGGTACCGACTGTGTGTTGTACTGGCACAGAGCAGCTACACACCGTCACATTGTGCGGGTACTGTGCTCACCCTGAGGGTGCAGTGAGGCGCCCAGCACTAGGTCCACAGCACCGGCCATGGCGCAGGTCCAAAGCAGTGTTACTGTGTGAGATAGGTAGTGTCTGCAGGAACACCTTGGACATCTCTGTCTGTTTCAGTCAGGTACAGCCCCCCATGCACCACCACCACACCCCTCCCCCAGGGCTGAGGGAGGCAAACAGGGTCTCCTATCAAAGGATCCACAGTCTACCGTGCTGCAACGGTGGCAGTAGAGGGGAACATGAACCCTAGTCCTGCTGGGGAACAGACACCCCACAGGGCAGGCAATGCAGCTCTGTACACAGCCATAACACAATAGCAGACAGACATTAGGCCTGGATATGGTATGCTGCACCCCACCACTATCTGATATTCCCCTGGTGCAAGCCATCAGCCACTGCAAGCCACTCCATCACAACACCTACCAGCTGCAAACAGTCTGCTAGTGCCCAGTGGAGATGCCTGCACCCAGAACTGGGATGTCAGCATACACAGCAAGCAGATACATCAGTGACTGGGCCCCAGACAGAAACCCATATGTATCACATGAGAGAAATACTAGATAGCACTATGGGAGTGCCTAGCCATGCTGTGGTCACTGCACAGTCAGGGTGAGAGTGATCTCTCAGCAGGATATACTGAGGTCACCCTGTCTGTGTAGTTGGTGGCCGGGCACTACAATGTGCCTGTCACTGCCCTATGCCCTGTGCAGATGCACCCTGGCCAGGCCACCCTGTCCGGCCTATACCCATGGTACCTTGCTCCTCATTATGCACATTGGCAGCCCAATACTGGCAACAGTGCTGGCAGTGTGGGCTGTTGAAGGTGTTTGCAGCCACCACACACTGGATAGACAGACAGCCACCCCCACACCTATGCCAGCATTGTGCTACTATAGAGGTGGTCAGCAGCCATACCCACCACACCAGTCCTGGGCATAGTACAGGCATGGATATGGTACACAAGACTGTTGGGGGGTCACTCCCCAGGGTGGTGAACACTGTCAGAGACCAGACCTGCAGCACACACCGCAGACATCAGAATGATTGTTATGGTGGAGCTCAATGAGCAAAATGTGCTTAACGTAGGAATTGATATCTGCCAGTTATCAGAGGAAACGTTTGATAGCTGTGTACCATATACCCAGGTGTAGGGTGGCATTGCTAAGGTATGCAACTGCTAGTATTGGGAGATACAGGCAGGGCCCAATGTCTTGCCTCTCCAGCTGGCATTGGCCAATGGGGCCTGTGGGTGGGTGTGTGGCCCTGTTGGCTGCTGCTTTACGGCAGAGTTCCCCAACTCCAGTCCTGGTGTTCCACACACTGTTCGGGTTTTCATGCTGTCTCTCATAAATATGCATGAGCTACATCTGCATACCATGGGGGTGGTGCATAGCTATGCAGCACAGGCATCTTTATTAGAGGCAGCATGACACCGGAATGTTGTGGGGCCCTCCAGGACTGCATTTGCGGGACTCTGCTATAGGTAATGTGCCTGTTTCTGGTGTCTGTGTTTGGTGTGGTAAAATATAGGCCATGCGTATGTTCTCTGCACTACAGGAGTGTCTTTACTATCACTGTTTAGTGGTGGGTAAAACTATGGGGACTGGGTTGGCAGGAGCCCCAACTGGGATTTGAACCTGTGACCCTCTGGTCTTACAGGCACTGGCTGTGTCTGTTGCACCACACTGTGGCCACAGAGACAGTGCAGTCCCTGGAGTTAGTTAAACCGGCCTGACGAGTCAGAAACCCTGCTCTGCAACAGGTTTACTGTGGCCTCATTTACCTTGTATGCAGACAAAGGTGCACATAAACCGCAGAAATGACCTCACAAAAGGGGCACACACCCATAACCAAGCTGGGCAACAATGCTATCATTGGGAAACATTACACCACACACCCAGGACAGCTCCTTTACACTGTAATGCTCTTTGAAAGGGTCTGCGGAGCGTAGACCCTTCCACACATCATTTCCTTTTATTTTGGTGCTTTCCAGGGAGTGTTGTTCCTTGTTGCCCATTGCTATCACTGTTGCCCAGCTGACTTCTGCTTTTTAAAATGTTTCTTGTGGTCATTTTTAACGTTTTATGTGATATTTTGTTCTGTGCACATGTATCACACTGCTCACGTTTTGTGGGTTTCCCCGGTTTTCTGTACATTGCTGACGTAAATGGTTTCTCTTCCCTTTAATGCCTTTAACGACAGGTTTTCATTTGCGTTGGAAGTGAGCTCTGACACTCCGCGCGTTAGTATGAGGGGAGCCTCTCTCCGCCCACTCTCCGCCCATTGACCCCTTCTCTCCGCCCACTCTCCACCTTCTGCGCTGTTTTAACGCGCCGCGGAGCTTTACGATCGTTAACTACGGTTACCGCGCGTAGTATGATGTTAACGGTCGTTAGCGCGTCGGTACGCGCGTTATACGGCACTTACGGTCGTTAACGTCATACTACGCGCGTTATTCACGTTTAGTAAACATAGCCCTAAGTATCTTATGGCGCCTGTTTGCATCAATGACACACTATCCAGCTTTTTTTGAGCTATTTCCCTCACCAATCTTATTTCACCAATTTCACCAATCTTATTTCTCACTTATCTTCTATAGCGACGGTGTTGATACTGTGTTCAAAAAATAGGACTGTTTCTCAAGTAGTTTCCCAACGCCTCACATATGACGCCGTTGCTGCGTTTCTCTCATAATATCTGAGGTTCTTCAGGGGAACTTTTTTTTAATCAGCCAAGTTATTCACCCACTATAGCTGAGACTTGCTGCCAGCATAATTCTTAAATTAATGTTTCTTCCATTCTGCTTTTGGGGACTGTTGCCATTCTCCTCTCCAAAAAACGCCGCACATCGTTTTTTGGAGAGGAGAATGGCAACAGTCCCCAAAAGCAGAATGGAAGAAACATTAATTTAAGAATTACGCTGGCAGCAAGTCTCAGCTATAGTGGGTGAATAACTTGGCTGATTAAAAGAAAGTTCCCCTGAAGAACCTCAGATATTTTGAGAGAAACGCAGCAACGGCGTCATATGTGAGGCGTTGGGAAACTACTTGAGAAACAGTCCTATTTTTTGAACACAGTATCAACACCATCGCTATAGAAGATAAGTGAGAAATAAGATTGGTGAAATTGGTGAAATAAGATTGGTGAGGGAAATAGCTCAAAAAAAGCTGGATAGTGTGTCATTGATGCAAACAGGCACCATAAGATACTTAAAGTCACTTATGTATCTTGCTAACGGCAGCCGACAAGTCTGAGACCACTTCCGTGCAAATTAGAGGTAAGCTGAGAATTCCCCTAATATTGGCATAAATGTTTAGAGTGGAGTAATTATTACTTTTACTGATATAGATATCTTGATATTACTCTTTTACATCAGACCATTATGCTTTTTGTAGGATTTTTTTGTGGCTGGAATATTATGGAATCTATGTACGTTGTATTATTATTTTATTTAGAATGTGTACACGATATTTTGCCTTCTGTGATAAAAGACAATTAAGTAAATAAACTAAATTACAGTAAAATACATATTAGGGTTGTCCACAAACCAATGCAAAACATTAATGTTTGTCGAATCATTTCTCTAGAAGGCTATTTTTGTCCATTAGGGATAACTTGCTTACCTGTCAAATTTCAGCCTGATTATGAAACATTTAGTCACCTAATTCTGAACATTTTATGGATGGGAAAAGGCATTTACGTATTGAAAATATTCCTTTTTGAGACTCAGTTCAGGATGACTGCACAAGTCCAAGAATATCACAGATTTGGCTCTGTTTGTCAGTATTGTTTACACCAGACAGTGAAATGAAGCATCATTTGAAATCCGAGCTCCTCTCAATGACATTGAATTTTTATCAGTTCTTAAGACTTACCCAAATTAGTCTGTGGCATTTTCAAGGCACCTCTGGTTTGTCTTAACATTTGTCAGGCTTAGCCCTTTTTGATGACAGAGTCTCAGCAGAAACAAAGAAAAAGATGGTGCAGAACTTTCAGTGGCCACCATTACCAGACATTCCAGTGGTCTGCTGTTTAGTTCAGATGACATAAAAACTACCAAATGGGGTGACTTCTAAATGTTGTTTATTTTCATTAAAATGTTGTGTCTTTGCTATAAATATGATAAAGAACAAAAACAGCCTCGTTGAGAACTGAAATCTGTTAGGTTTTTGGGGGTTTTTTGGATCACCCTTGTACATATGTATCTATGCTAACATTTCAGAAAATTATAGAACTGGCTTATGGTGTTCATTTATTTATTTCCTTAAACTTTAGCACACACCTCACCAAAACACCCAACACTAGTTACAGAAGAGTCTGCAGCACCTATAAAGTTTTATAGATGCTACAGAATCACAGCAATCAATGAATATTTATAAAATCATCCCAATAAGAAAGTAACAAATAGCATCATGATTACCACAGTGCAGTGCTTTACCTGTAGAAATGGATCTTTATGACATTGCCTGCCCCATGGCCATTTTAAGAGGCATTCTTGAGACTGGG
Source organism: Ichthyophis bannanicus (assembly GCA_033557465.1). NCBI lineage: Eukaryota > Metazoa > Chordata > Amphibia > Gymnophiona > Ichthyophiidae > Ichthyophis > Ichthyophis bannanicus. Next base: position 1,785,622,170 of record CM066031.1, on the reverse strand, counting down.
ACGGGGTTTGCACTTATGGGCACCATGTTGATTTTTCCAAAGTCTGAGTGTCTTTTAGCTTGGAAAAATGATGCAGCTATAAACATGTACACATGGTTTTCCTCCAGTAATTTTCAAAGCAAATCTACAAGCTTGCTTTTGATTTGAAGATTAAACAGAGTCCACACATGGAAAAAGTGTACACCTTCTGCTAATGTATTTATTTATTTGTATTTACATCATGTCTTCCCAGTAGTTAGGGCAAGTTGCATTTCAATACAGTAGGTATTTCCCTGTCCCTGGAGGGCTAAGGGGCCCTTTCACTAAAGTATAATATGTAGTTCATGCATGTTTCAGGATGCATTAACTTTCATGGGCCTGTGGTATTTGCTACAGTGCAGGCAGGGCAATTACTGCATGCTGAAGCATCCTTTAACCGCGCATCGTGAGCTGAGGCGGGGATGGGGTGGGAGTGGGTATTGACTGCACATTATCATTAGTGCAGATGTCAGTAGCAAACAGTAATCACCAATAGTGAAATTAGCATCAGGGCACTTACAGCCAGTCCTCTGCATTTTCTCGATTCTGTTTTTTTCCCCCGTGACTATTCCTACGTTATTTGTGATGTAATTGATTGTGCACTCCCTCACAGTAAAATGTTTTTCTGAGCTTTACTGAGTTTTAAATTAGTGTGTATATACCTTTTAATAAACTAGCGATGTCTGTCTGTCTAAATGTTAGTTATTCGTGATACATACACAATATTTATTTTTTGTAATGGTTGCTTGTGCTTTATATATATCTATCAATTATGTATTGTTTTTTAGGAGGTCATTTACCCCTATATTGGGCACATGGATTCCCTCAATGATCCAGTATTTTCCCATTAATTTGTCTTTTGTTTTCTTTTTTTATCTAATGCAGATTGGGAAGAGTGGCTTGTTCCACAATTTATACATTGTTTTCTTTCCTTTGGGGTAATGTATTTCATTTATATGTAAAGTTGTTTTATATGCATACACATATATATATATTTTGTTTATATTTTGCTGATATTTATATTCTTTTTATTTTCGTATTGTTAATATTTATTATGTATGTATAATTTTATGTTTATGTTTAATTTTAGACCCCTGAAGAAGGCCTTTGGCCGAAACCTTTTAGTTGGGTCTACCAATAAAGTTTCCTTGGAATTTTTCCTGTGTCAGGCCGTGGTTTTTGGTGTTCCGCTCCTGTCTTTTCTTTCAAATAAATCTGATTAACCAAAGAGTTGGACCGAGGAAGAGCATTGGTGTAGTGTACTTAAATGTCAGTAAAGCCTTTGACATTGTTCCAAACAGGTGACTTGTAAATAAATCGAGGGACCCTAAAGTGATGGTTCAGGTTAGAAAATGGTTGAGGCAACAAAGGGTACAGGCAAATGCAACTCACTCTGAGGAGAAGGATGTTACCAGTGGTGTGCTGCAGGGATCTGTCCTTGGTCCAATTTTTTTAAAACATTTTTGTAAGCAATATTGCAGAAGGGCATTTGGGTAACGTTTGCCTCTTTGTAGATGATACCAAAATCTACAATAGGATAGACACCCAGGAAGGTGTAAATAAGATGAGGAGGGATTTTGCAATGCTTAAAGAATGGTTGAAAGTTTAGTAGCTGAGATTTAGTACTAAAAAATGCAGGATTATGCATTTTGGCTGCAAAACTCCAAGTAAACAATACAGTATAGGGGGTGAAATACTGTCCATGACAGAAGCAAGAGACCTGGGAGTGATTGTTTTTGATAATCTTAAGATTGCTAAACAGGTAGAAAAGGCGACGGTGAAAGCCAGAACGATGCTTGGGTGCAGAGGAAGAGGACTGGCTAGAAGGATAAAAGAGGCGATTGTATCTCTGTATAAGTCTTTCATGAGTCGTCATTTGGGATATTGTGTGCAATTCGGGAGACTACACCTTCAAAATGATATGAAAACACTTTCATCAAGGATTTATATTAATATTCCTTGACATCTCAGCCATCTTTGACACCATCTACCACAACATCCTTTTAAAACACCTACAAACAATAGGAATCCACAGTGCAGTACTAAAGTGGTTCCAAGCCTACCTATACAACAGACTCAAACAAATAAAGATCAGTGCTCTGTCATCAGCCCCCTACCCTCAGATTCAAGGAGTCCCACAAAGATCCATTTTCTCATCACTACTCAACATCTACATGTAATCACTCTGCTCAACTATTCAATCAATCACACAACTACTACCATATCTACGCAGATGATATCATGCTGTATGCACCATATGCACCATTTGACCCAAACAAACCATCCTGCACTGGCCTACAACAATGCTTCACCAGTCTCCCAATGGCTTGCCACAAACCACCTTCCCATAAGCTTCAAGAAAACCAAAGCCATATTCATCACCAAGAATGACTCATTCACTTCACCCCCATCATTCATCACCCTAAACCACACAGAAATTCAAGTCCGATCCAAAGTAAATATTCGGGAGTCACCCTAGATCACCACCTCACCCTGAAAACACAGATAAACACAGCAAGGGCAGTCTACTGCATGACCAAATCCCTACAGCACCCCTGCTCGCTACTTGATCCATTGGACTTCCGCTCAGCACTTCAAGCCTTGATTATTCCATCTATCATGGAGGACATTACTCAACGCTTTCTTCAGACAGCCCTCCACACCACAGCCCAGATCATCCAAGGAGCCTGAAGATATGATCCTATCATCCCCCATCCTTTACCAATTTCACTGGTTCCCCCTACAGTGCAGAATACAATATGAAATCCTTTTAATGATATTCAAGACACTCAACAACCTATCGTCCCCATACCTACAAACATTCATCAATCTACCCCAAACTAACAGACCCAGAAGGCATTCCACCATGAACCTCCTAGCCAACCCTCACACAAAAACTAGAAGCACCCAACAAGCATGCGCCAGATCCTTTGAACTCTACGCGCCTACCATATGGAACTCTCTCCCTGACCCTATAAGGAACACCAAAGACCTCCTCTTATTCCACAAACTCCTCAAAACCCACCTGTTCGCTTTGCACTTTGGACCCCCCCCACCCCCACCTAATCCCCCTTCCCTCATCACAGACATTCTCCATCAATCGATCAAGGTAGTTCTGTAAATAAGTTAAGGATGAAAGGTCCTAATTAAATTGTTAATGTAAATAGTTACAGTACCATGGAAACATTGCTTAACTTTGTTCTATGTACACTGCTTTGACCTGGTGAAAAGTGGTATAAACGTTCAGCCAAATAAATAAATGAACAAGATGGAGTCAGTTCGGAGGGTAACTACCAAAATGATCAGTGGAGAGGGGAGATATGAAAGAGATGTTTAAATACCTCCATGGCAAAAATGCACAGGAGGAGAGCCTCTTTCAATTGAAAGAATATTCTGCAAAGTGGAGGCATAGGGAATGAGGAAAGGGAATAAATTTGGGAATAATATGAGGAACTATTTCTTTACAGAATGGTAGATGCATGGAATAGTCTCTTATTTGAGGTGGTATAGACGAGGACCGTATCTGATTTCAAGAAATCATGGGACAAACACAGATGATCTCTAAGGGAAAAAAGAAAACTGTAAAGCTTTGTAGTTGGTACAGAAAGGTAGACTGGATGGGACATAAGGTCCTTATCTATCATCATTTTTCTCTGTTTCTGTGTAATACCGCACCTTAATGAAAGGGCTCCTATGTTTGTACAGGCTTCTGCACAAGAGATCAAGATAGTCTCACATATGAGGAAATGAAGACTTCTGAATGGCTGGTGTCTTCATAATGATGTATATTTAAATTAAAAACAGGATAAGACAAATGTAAGTTGTCTTAAACTACCTCTGGAAATCCATGAGCTAAATATTAATAAAAATAAAATATAAATCAACTTGAGATCATACTAACCTGAGGAGCATTTCTCATGAAGAAGGAAAAAGTGAGACCATGGGGTATGTTTACTAAAACCCCGCTAATGTGCGGGCCGCACTAGTGTGCGGGTGCCATATAAGGAGTGGGCGTTTCTCTCTGAAAAAGAAAAAACGGGATTTAAATATGCGCTAAGGTGCGCGGTGCCCATGTGCGCCCCGCACATTAGCGCATGAGATAGCTGCGCGGGAGGCATAAGTGGTGCGCTGATGTGCAAGCAGAAGAGCAGAGCCACAGCACAATGGTTAAGACACTGACCAATGGTGCAGGGATCAGGGATTCAATCCCCCACAGTACCCAATGAAGACAACTGGCTGAGGCATTACTTTAGGAGCCAGTTTAATATTGGGCAGCATAAGGCGGCACGCTGATGGGCATAAGGTGGAGTGCTATTGCTTTAGGAGGCATTTTAATATTGGGAGGCATAAGGCGGCTCGCTGATGCACAAGTATAGGAACAGAACCACAGCACAATGGTTAAGACACTGACCAATAGTGCAGGGATCAGGGGTTCAATCCTCCACAGTGCCCAATGAACAAGGCTGGCTGAGGCATTACATATTATGGGGAAGATTGCTGTAGGAGGCATATTATTTTTATTTTAATTATCACTACTAGCAAACGCACTCTCAAAGCGTGTTAACATAAGGCGCCCCATAAGGCACATTGTAAAGTGCACTGTCCGCCAAGGCACCCTAGAATGTTGCTTATAGGGCGCTTTATAGGGTGCCGTATGAGGTACCGCAAGGTCAGAGTACTGTTTTTGATGGCAGCACTGTGCAGTTTAAGGAATTAAAAGCATAAGTAGGTGTGCTGACATGCAAAGAGGAGCAGCAGTGGAGCACAATGGTTAAGGCACTGACTGCTGATACAGGGGTCATGAGTTTGCTCCCCAGTGTGCCTAATACGTAAGGCTGGCTGAGGCATCAGCTTTGCAATGTATGTTTTGTTTCCTGCAGCACTTTATTTTTATTTTATTAATTGCTGCCAGCAAACACGCCCTCACGTGCCGTAATTGAAGGTGGCGTATAAGGCACCCTATAAGGCACTCCATAGGGCACATTATAAAGTGCACTGTCCGCCACGGCACCCTAAAATGTCCCCTAGAGGGCACCCTATAAGTTGCGTCACAGGATAATGTATAGTGCACCTTACATGGACGGGAACCATAAGGTGCCCTATAGGGCGCCCTATAAAGCGCCCTCAGAGGCACCTTATGGGTACAGTACGCTGAGGGTGTTTTTGCTGGCAGCAAAAATGTACATTAAAAAGAGATAATGCCTTGGGCAGGCCTACCAAATAACCCCACTGTGGGTTTGAACCCATGACCTCTGGTTTCACAGGCAGTGAAGTAACCATTGGGCTACAGCTCTATAGCTACTAGCAAGCCCCAGGCTGGCTGAAGAGAGCCTGCACGTCACCACACAGACAGTCTGTTGTGGTCACCAGGATAGGGTTCGCACACCCGTACCCATGATGCACTGCACATGCAAATCAGCTGTCCACAGATAAACACAAGATGGGTAATGCACCCCCACAGCACCTCGGCCTGGTAGGGGGTACTGACCGTGTGTTTTACTGGCACAGAGTAGCTACACACCGTCACATTGTGCGGGTACTGTGCTCACCCTGAGGGTGCAGTGAGGCGCCCAGCACCAGGTCCACAGCACCTTTCATGGCTGAATGAGGCCATGCTGGAGGTCCAAAGCAGTGTTAAACTGTGAGAAAGGTAGTTTCTGCAGAAGCACCTTGGATATCTCTGTCTGTCTCAGTCAGGTGCAGCCCCCATGTGGGCCATGCACCACCACTCCTCCCCCAGGGCCAAGGGCAGCAAACAGGGTCCCCCCCCCCATATATATATCTCATGCATATTCATTAGAGATATCCCAAAAACCTGACTGGTCTGCAGCCCTCCAGGACCAGGTTTGCCCACCCCTGGTCTAGACCAGGAGCAGGGAACCCTGGTCCTGGAGAGCCACAGACCAGTCAGGCCCCCAGGACATCCCCAATGAATATGCATGAGATATATATGCATTAGAGATATCCTGCCAACCTGACTGGTTTGTGGCCCTCCAGGGCTGGATTTGGAGACCCCTGCCTTACACCTCTGTCATTTAAGATTGTGAGTGGGCAAGGTGCAGATGTCCAAGACATCAAAAAGGTTAGATAGAATGTGTCACATTCCTCCTCACTTCTCACCACCACCAAAATATTGTCTATTAGACAACTTTTTGGTGGTGAGAATCGAGGAAGAATGTGACACATTCTATATACCCTTTCGATGTCTAGGACATCTGCACCTTGCCCACTCACCATCTTAAATGACAGAGGTGTAAGGCAGGGGTCTCCAAATCCAGCCCTGGAGGGCCACAAACCAGCCAGGTTGGCAGGATATCTCTAATGCATATATATCTCATGCATATTCATTAGGGATATCCCGAAAACCTGACTGGTCTGCAGCTCTCCAGGACCAGGGTTCCCTACCCCTGGTCTAGACAGACACACACTCCGACACCTATGCCAGCATTGTGCTACTATAGAGGAGTTCAGCAGCCATGCCCACCATACCAGTCCTGGGCACAGTACAGGCATGGATATGGTATGCAATACTGTTGGGGGTCACTCCCCAGGGTGGTACACACTGTCAGAGACCAGACCTGAAGCACACACCGCAGACATCAGAATGATTGTTATGATGGAGCTCAATCAGCAAACTGTGCTTAACGTAGGAATTTCTATCTGCCAGTACTCATAGCAAACGTTTGAGAGCTGTGTACCATATACCCAGGTGTAGGGTTGCATTGCTAAGGTATGCAAGTGCTAGTATTGGGAGATGCACGCAGGGCCCAATGTCCTGCCTCTCCAGGAGGCATTGGCCAATGGGGTCTGTGGGTGTGGGTGTGGGTGTGTCTGCCCCTGTTGGCTGCTGCTTTACGGCAGAGGTTCCCAACTCCAGTCCTTGTGTGCCAAACACTGTTCGGGTTTTCAAGCTGTCCCTCATGAATATGCATGAGCTACATCTGCATACCATGGGGGTGGTGCATAGATATGCAGCACAGGCATCTTTATTAGAGGCAGCATGGAACCTGAATGGTGTTTGGCCCTCCAGGACTGCATTTGGGAGACTCTGCTCTAGGTAATGCGCCTGTTTATGGTGTCTGTGCTCGGTGGGGTAAAATATAGACGTATTAACCATGCGTATGTTCTCAGCAATAAAGGTTTGTCCTTACTATCATGGTTTAGTTGTGGGAAAAATATGTGGACTGGATTGGCAGTAGCCCCAGCTGGGCTTTGAACCTGTGCCCTTCTGTTCTTGCACACACTGTCTGTGTGCACTGCACCACCGTGTTGCCACTGATAGGCTGCATTCCCTGGGGAGTCCATGACTGTACATCCGACAGAGCTTGTCTGTTGCAGTGGATGGTGCCAGCCTGCACACGGCTAGGCCACTGTCTGCTGTGGCTAGCAGCACTGCCCCCTCCACCACCTGTACCCTTCCGCCAACATGCTGACATGTCCTCATCTTGGAAAAAGCATATGACCTGATTGAGTTGTGGCACTCCAGGACTGCATTTGGGGGACTCGGCTGTAGGTAATGCCCATTGTTATGGTGTAGGGTAAAATATAGGTGTTTGAACCATGCTTATGTTCTCTGCAATAAAGGAGTGTCTTTACTATCTCTGTTTAGTGGTGGGTAAAATATGGGGACTGGGTTGGCAGGAGCCCCAGCTGGGATTTAGAACCTGTGACCCTCTGGTCCTACAGGCACTGACTGTGTCCGCTGCACCACACTGTGGCCACAGAGACAGTGCAGTCCCTGGAGATAGGAAACCTGGCCGAACGAGTCAGAAACCCTGCTCTGCACAATTTGACTGTGGGCTCATTCACCTTGTATGGAGACAAAAGGGCAAATAAACCTCAAAAATGACCTCGAAAAACGGGGAAAAAAACATAGCAAGCTGGCCAATAGTGATATCAATGGGCAACATTAAAAAACACTCCCAGGAAAGCTCCAAAAAAAAGAAATGATTTTTGGAAGGGTCTACGCTCCGTAGACCCTTCCAAAAATAATTTCTGTTTTTTTGGAGCTTTCCTGGGAGTGTTTTTTAATGTTGCCCATTGATATCACTATTGGCCAGCTGGATTATAATTTTTTTGAATTTTGTTGTGGTCATTTTCAATTTTTATTTGCTATTTTGTTCTGTGCACATAGATCACACTGCTCACGTTTTGTTGGTTTCACCGGTTTTGCTGTACATTGCTGACGAAAATGGTTTCTCTTCCCTTTAAATCGGCTCTAACACGAGGTTTTCACTCGCGGTATTTTCTTCATCGAAATTCAGCCCCGCTCCTGTGTGGGGAGCCTCTCCCCTCCCACTCTCCGCCCATTGACCCTGTCCCTCCGCCCCTCGGGGGCCTTTCTCCGCCCTCGGAATGCTTTTCCACGCCTCTATCGCACATCAGCGCGCCGCGCACTTGTGCGGGCCCGTTAGTGCAGCGCGCACATGTGCGGGGCCCAAAAATGCACTATTAGCGTGCGCTAAGGTACCTTAGCGCACGCTCAAGTGCGCCCCGCACCATTGCGCGGTTTAGTAAACATACCCCCATGTTTCCATATCTATGAGTGTCAATCAGTCACATTGGGGCTTTGAAAAAAGGAATTCTAACCACACAGAAATGCTTTCCTTTTGTTAATGCAAATGTTGCTTTCTCACCTCAAGTAGGTCAGTGCTTCTCAGTCAGTGTGCTATGATACATCAATGTGCCTTGGGAAAGCCCTTCGTGTGCCTGGGTGGTGGCAGGTAAGGATTTGGTGAGGCGCGAATACATGAGGACTTGTGCCAGAGAACAGTTCTCTTCAACCTGCTCAAGCCTCTCCCTTCTGAGACAGCATGTAGAGAAAGGGAATGAGCCTGGAACCGCTTTACTCCCAAATCTGCTCCTCTTCTCCTATCGTCATTCATGGAGTGGAGGAGTGTGAATAAAGCAGACTCTACATAGCAAAGGAGAACCCCGTCTCCCCCCCCCCCCCCACTCCAGCCCCTTGATCTTCTGTCACAGAGGTTTGAGAAAATGAATTTTATTTAGAGTTTAGTGATTACAATTTGCAATATAATGATCTAGTATCTGTTCCTAGAATAAACTGAATGCTCTGCACACAGCGAAAATCTCTTACTTGAATACATCTCCTGCATAGAATGTTTATGTTGGGAATAGGTTATTTGTGTTGGTTGATGATGTTTTTTCTGATGCACAATTAATTCTCTTGTATGCAGGATATATATGCCAGCCCTGAGACTTTTGTATCAGACCCAAACATAATTTGAAATAACAAAGCTTAAATAATATGCTTTTAGGAATAGTTTGAGAGTAGATTATTACAATTTTCCAACTGAGAAAGTGCATTGGGCTCCCCCTTCCCCCATCCTCCCATCAAACCAAACTGCTTGTTTAGTATTAGCACTACAGGAAACAAGTGTCCCAGATTCACTCACCAGAAATCTGATAGCCTTAACCCCCTCCTTCCTTCTTACATGTGTAAGTCTTTTTCTGGCTTCAAACTGTCGTCTGAGCATGTGACCTCACACGTTCACACATCAGATCGAGAATGAGATCCACATAGGTAAAAGGCCCTGTTCTCCTGACAGTGGGAGGGACAGGGAGGGAGGACCATGCAAGATTGGGGTTAGTGCACTACGAGGATTGAACAAATTCAACAAGTGTGTCACAAAATAAAAAGGGTGAGAACTACTGATTTATTTATTTATTTTATTTATTTAACAATCTCTTATATACCGCAGCTTCCTAAGATCAGCTGCGGTTCACAAATAACAACAGGCAACAAATCATGGATTTGTTTTACATATAACGTCATATAACTATAACCAATGTACAGTAAACAGAAATGTTGAACAGATAGCACTGAACAGTGCAACACTATATACATTATGTACATTAACATTATATTATTAAATACATATACAAGTTATGTGGGATATAATCATTATGAGTAGTACAGATGCAGATAGGGCAGGTTTTCTTTTCTGTTATAGTGAGATGTAGATAAAACTGTTTAGCCTTTGTCTAATTCTTTTGATGGCTGTTCTATAGTGTTGTAGTGCATTGTAAAGAGGTGTGTTTTCAGTTTTTTTCGGAATTCATTAATCTCTGTTAATATTCTTAGTTCAACAGGGAGGGAATTCCAGGCTGTTGGGGCTGCATGTGAGAACGCTCTGTTGTTTGTTGATTTATTTGTTTTTATGAAATCTATGGGGGTTTTAAGTTTGTTTAGTTGATTTTTTCTTTGAGTAGGTTTTGGATGTTCTTTGGTAATTAAGTTACTTAAAGTAGATGGTGTCAAATCAAATAGTGATTTAAATACTGTTATTAGTGTTTTATATGTTATTCGGTTTTGAATTGGAAGCCAGTGAAGGGATGCTAGAATTGGTGTTATATGTTGATGAGAGTGTGTTTTTGTTATTATCCTAGCTGCTGAGTTTTGTGCGAGTTGCAGTCTTTTGATGTTTTGTTTTGATGTACCTAATAATATAAGGTTCGCAAAATCAAAGTGGGGGGTTATAGTGGCTTGGATTATACTGATAAAATCATGTATGTAAACAAGAGGTCTAAGTTGTTTAAGTATTTTAAGTTTGTAGTAAATTTTCTTTGTGGTATTTCTGATATGGGTATCTAGAGTGAGATGTTTGTCTAAAATGACTCCTAAGTATCTCACTTCATTCTTTATTTTAATTTCTTGGTTTTGAAGTGTTATATGTGTTGGTGGGGTATAATCTTGGTTTTTGGTGACTATTAGCACTTCAGTTTTTGAATGGTTTATTAGGAGATTGTGGGCATTTAGCCATAATGTTATTTCATTAAAACAATCCGAAAGGAGTTGCAACGGTATGTTAGGGATAGTGAATGGGATGTACATCATAATATCATCTGCATATAGATGATAGAGTACACCATATTTCTTAAAGATATTGCAAACTGGTTTTATGTATATATTAAATAGTAGAGCTGAAAGCGCTGAGCCTTGTGGTAATCCTGTTTCAAATTTATATGATTCAGAAGTTTGATTGCTTATTCTAACATTTTGCGTTCTATTGCTCAGATAAGAGGTGAATATCAAACTCTTTTACTGAAATAAAAGGGAAAGGAAGGGAGATTGGGTTTTGATTCCCATTGGCTCTCCTTGTGATCTTGGGCAAGTCACTTTACTCTTCCTTGCCTTGGAAGAAAAGGCCTGGCAATCTACTTCCAGTCATAGCTTGCCAAGAAAACCCAGGGGCTGCTGGGTCGCCAGGAGTCAGCATTGACTTGAAGGCACTTAAATAAAAAATATATGAACACAGATGAACAAAGAAAACAGCTTCTCTTTAAAAATAAAGTAGCAGTAGCCAGATAACATGTTTTATCAAATTCAGTTAGCAAAACTATTCTTTAGCCCTTTTATAATAAGGCATCATTAGATAAGGAGGTCATTCCAGAACACGAATAACCCTTTTGAACGTGCAGCATAGACGTTTTTCTAGCGAAAATGTCTACAACCATATTCTCAAACCCCCGTGACCCTGCACATATGGTGCTAGCACAGGGATCTCAGAATATGGGCAGGAGGGGGCAGTACAGGGGCATGGTCATCAGCGGAAACGTACAATGTGTATTCAGGAAAGGCCCGTGTATGTTCTGCGTGTTTCCCACGGATGTCCACATTATACCTGCAGAAGAAATGTGAAATAAGGCCAGGACTTAGAAACTGTTCTGCTGTCTTCTGCTCCGCAATGCGTCCCATACTGATGAATGGCTGTGACAAAGATGCTTTGAACTGGTGTGTCTGCACTCTGGAAGACCACAAGATGCAGTTGCAAAGAACAGCATGCAGAGGTGGGGGAAGGTTGTATGGTAAATACACATTAATAAACACCCCTACAGATATATGCAGAGGTGCAATGATGATTATTCTATCTATGCTGACAATTACTGTGTGAGCTAGAGGACATAATCTAGGGAACCCTAACTATTCTGAGAAGTAGGACTGTTGATGCATGTATGTGGGTAAGTATAGGATGGGTTCATGTGTGGGTGAGAAACGCAGATCAGATTAGTTGTTCTGAGACTCCATGCCATTATGTTATACCTGCTGTTTTCTAGAGGTGCAGGGCATCTTTACTGCAGATGTCTATTTTGTGTGACTGCAAGTGAGAGAGTATGTGTGTGTGTTTAGAGGGATACATGGGAAGACCTGGTGTGCTCAACCGCCATTTTGGGTGGGACATCAATGTCTGGCCACAGCGTGACCAGGTGCCAGTGTGATCGGCCAGGGTGCAACAGAAAGGGGTGTCTACAGCTAAATGTCAAAGCATATCCCTGTCAATGATAAGGGACCCTCAGAATGAGTATGTGCAATAGGGCACACAGCACCATCAGCGGGCTCACAAATGTGCACATTTGCATGGACAGCTGCTGGTGTTCTTGGGCATCTAGCAGTGCTGTTTGTGCTGGTGCATGCACTTGCTCTGAGGGTCCCTATTTATTGTCAGGGATATGCTCTGACATTTAGCTATAGACGACCTTTTCTGATTTCTTCTGGTTCATACATAGCATTGTACAGACTGTTGTCAGAAATGACTAATGCAAGCACAACTGAAATGTCCTACTACTGCCATGTATGTTTTGCTGCAAGGTATGTCAGGACAAACATATCACTTTCTAATAGCTGTTGTAATATCTCTGAGTGCACTTTGCAGTGTACTGGTCATGCAAAGGACTAGCTTATATGTTCTGTTTTGCATCAACACATCTGTATCATCCATTTTCATGGGTAGTTTGCATGAGCACCACACCGTCAGTGTGAGGAGTAGCTTCGGGGATACACATTTTAACTGAGGAGGCGTGGCCACATGGAGACAGGACGCATCGGATACGTAAATCTTTTCAGAATTTGCAAAGGGCAGGGATGTCCAGGCTGCTTGCTGCATATACTTGTGTCCTGGGGTTTGTTAGTGCCACGCTGGAAAAATCTATGTACTCGATTCCTGAAGTGTGAATGCATCTACACCTGCTGCTGCAGAATCAGGTTTAAATCAGGCCCATCTTTGATTTGTACGGAATTGGGCTCTAAGTGCTTTTTTTAATCATTTAAAAAAGATTGCGGCAGCCCTGTGGTTTCAGATTCAGATAAAACAAGGTGTTACTGTGCTGTTCGTTGCCAGTGCCAAACCCCTATAACTTATGCAAAGTAGTACAGTGAGACTGGCTGGATGGCCTGACAGTAGAAGGAACAAACTGCTGAGGATACCACATACCCCCCCCCCCCCCACACACACACACACAAAGAATTTAAGGTTGTTGGGAACCTATTGTTGTACAAAAAAGGCTGGGTGAATTTGTAATGCCAATGCACCAGTACTTCTGCCTTACAACAAAACAAAGAAAATCTCTTCTGTCTTCACCCATATTTAGTTCCTGCCCTCTTCTTTAGAGCACACTTCTTGCAGGAGTGGTAAGCAGCCTGTCTTTGGTGGCTCAGTTGTTGTTGGTCTAGGTGTAATCATTCTCTTCTGGCTGCAGTCATGAAATAAAAAAGCAGTGTCTTAGAGAACGAGTACCTACATACGTTTTCAAGGGCTAACTGCTATTCTGATATGAACCATCCACAGTTATGATTCATCAGTAACAGACCTCATGGTAGAGAAGCTGATAAAATACTATGATGTGAACAGAGATCTTTGACAGTGTTTTCTAACTTCTGCTCTGGAGCTACTGAAAGATGAGAAATCAGCACAATGCCACAAGGGGTGTGTGCTGTGAAGAAGTCAGGCTTTTCTAGATTTCAATAGAAACATGAAAATCTCCTTAGCTAAATAGTTAAATAAAAAGAAAAACAAAAAAAGAAAATAAGGTGATACCTTTTTACTAGGCTTACTTACTACATTTTTGGACTAGCTTTCGAAGGTTAAAACCTTCTTCTTCAGGTCACGACTAACACGGCAATCACACTACTTTTTGCGAAGTAGTCAAGGACCTGCTTCTTGTTATTGGATATCAGATGCTTTCTCTTTTCCTCTTGCCAGTTTCAGACAGCGTTAATCCGCGACATCTTCCACTTTATGTGAGGCGAGGTTGGCAACTAGTAACTGTTTAAGTTGTTTCATGTTCTGTTGAATTTTGTTCTTGGTTTGCAGTTTACTAACCGCAGCAAACTACGGCAGGCGTCCTTGTCATCACATGACGGATCTATGAATATTCTTTCATAATCTGAAAGAATAAGATAAACTACTCTATACTTCACAATTGCGCATGTGAGCAGGCAAACAGAACTACAAGCAGGGAATCTGAGGGTGGCTGTGTTAGGGTTCACAGAAAAGAAGTTTGTTGGTTTTACTTGTAGAACAGCTGAGGAAAACGTAGAGATTCAATAACTTTTTTTCATTTCTCTCAACAGATATCAAAGCTCCTAACAAACATCGGATGGCCAAAGTTGTCACCACATTATTACTTCTGTCTCTACTCAGATGGATATCCTGATCAACAGTGGGGAAGCAGCTCAATGTAAAAGATCCTGAGGGTTGACTACCTCAGGAAATAGGTGGTAGAACTAAGAGGAGGGGGAATGGCCGAGAAGCATCCATAACAAAGAAGTATCTAAAGTAGAAAACTCTAGCACAGGGGAAAGTGAAAATGGACCACAAGATAAATAGCTGGACCCAGATGGCCACAACCACTAAACTCTACTTCCCAACTATTCCCTCAAGCTGAAGAACTGACACGTAGCCCTAGAAAAGGAAAAGAAGAAACCATCTCGGGAAGAGAAGGAAGCAGAATTCATATGCTACAATGGAAGCAAAGGGTCATGGTGGCTTGTGACTGCCCTCTGAGGGACCTGAAGGCATCCATCTGCCGACCAGACATGATGTCTCAGGAAATGTGCTGTCTGCAGGATGCCAAGATCCAGGAATTATCAGAGAGATTGTTGAATCATTAAGCCTACTGACCGTTAGGTGATGCTGCTCATCCACATTGGCATGAATGATACTACCAGAAATCCCATGGAGTTTTATCAAAAGCGACTTCATGATTCTGGAAGACAAGGTGAAGCAAATAATTGCACAGACCGTATCTCCACAGTCTCCCAGTCAAAGATGAAGGTTGAGGCAGAGCAGCTTGCCTTTTGGAGATATATGCATGACTTCATAGAAGCTATAGCTGAAAGTATTTTGACTTCTTGTACCATGGGATGATATTCCAAGGACTGCCTATCAAAGAAGTGGTGAAGTGTCCTTCAGAAGAGACTTGCAAGCCTACTGAGGAGAGCTTTAAACAAGGATCATTGGGGGTAGGTAGACCAAGCCTTCGGTAAGTAAATTATTAAACATTCCACCTGTGCACTACTGGCATGCTGCTGGCCACACCCCCTCATGATTTCATCCAGGGGAATATTTTATGTGACCTGTGTAGTTGTGTGTGAGTGTGTATGTGTGAGTGAACGGAGTTCTGGGTCTGTGATGAGGCTTATAGACAGAAATAAAGCCAGCTGAGCCCAGGTTCAGAAACAAAAAGAAAAACATTTATTTACAGCAACCAAAACCAGGCTTTGCAGGCTCAAACATAACCATGTACTTTGTAGATACATGCTCTTTGCTTCTTCCTTCCACTCTGAGCCTCTCGTCTTTACTCTGAACCTGGGGTTTTAAGTTCATTACCTGTGCTGTCCTACCCTCCCTAGTTCCCCATCTCTACTTCCCTTAAAGTGGGTCATTAAGAAGGTATCCCCTGTAAACATCCATACACACCCACTCCCTCAGTTCATCCTTCTTGGGCCACCTCCTGGGCGGGTCTTCAGGCCGCACGGGCTGGGAAGGTGACCTGGGTTCCCCCTCCACTTGCATGTCACCAGTGGCTGAGCTGCCTCTTCGGATTCTGATCCCTCCTGCTGAGTGAGGCACAACAAAGAACCACCCATCTGTAAGGCTACAATTTACGCTCCTGAACATTTTTGCCAGAGGAAGGGGCAAAGTGCTGGCACTGAAAGAAATGGTTAAGGTTATTGCAAAAGTGAGGGTTTGGCAGTGGGAAATACCAGACAAAAGTGAGGTATTTAACCAAAGTTTATTTATCTTTTTGAAGTGAGATAGGTGAATAGTGAATACAAAAATCAGAGAACCAAATTGTTTGAAAACATTTAAGCAATTCAAACAAATACAATTCACTGCTACCACCAATAGCTGAAGGAAATATGACTCTTAATTTGCAAACTGTGTGTCCTTTCTGTGCCCCTCTCCCAGTTCTTTGAAAGGAATGTGCGCTTTTGTGTATTTGCATTGTCACACCACAATTTGTAGACCTACCGTCCCCTTAATGAGAATGTGTCTGTGTTGCTATGACACTCCAATTCAATGTGCAACTCCTTATGGTGTTAATTGAACTCAGTTAAATTAGCATTCCGGCCACTGATGTAGTGGGACGGGCTTAGCACTCACCACTCACCACTCACCACTGAGCCCCTTGGATGTGTAGTCTCTGCTGCTCAGTGGATATTCTAATCTGACGGCCATGGTCTGTGGTGCTATCTCGCTGTAGTAAAACTACCTTCTTGTCCCTTGGTGCACTCAACTACTTACAAAATTAAGAAAAAAAAACATTTCTAGGCCCTAACCAAAAAGCAGGCCTGACTTCAATGTGTGCACTTCCTCTGAAGTGCATTCTAATCGAACTGTAAATAAAACAGAATTAGAGTGCTCTATCTAACTAGGGTCTCTGGTACTTTTGTCCCTAACAGGCAAAAGACTTGCGGTATCTGTAGCCACTGTCCTTCCGAGTGTCAGGGGGTCTTGGGATCTTTGCAGCTCACTATAGCTTCAGTGCCTCCCACACTGCTGCTTCTCTCCTGGATCTCCAGGATCTGCAGACAGACTGTTTCTCTTTAGTGCAGATCCAGCTGTGGTCTCCCTGAAGAGGCTAGCTCTGAGGTCTCAGCTTTCCTTCTCTGCTAGATTCGGCTTCCAGTAACAGCTCTTCACTGGAATTCTCCACTTCTTGTCTCTCTGTTCACAAGATGGACTTCCAGACTGTTGTCCCTCGTCTCTCTCTCTCTCTCTGGCCCTCTGATCTGTTCCTGCCTTCAGCAGCAGCTGGTCTTTCCTGTTTCTTCTCTCCTTCTGTTTCAGTTGGATGCTCCTGCTGTTTCTTTTCTCCATGAGCTGCTACTGTCTGCTCCTATCAGACCTGCTCCCAGTGCTTACCTTCTTTTTCAGGCACTGACTGCCCTTCATAGGATCGGTTTCTTCCTCAGGCACTTCACCATCTGTTCTCTTCTCAGTCTTGTCTGTTTCCTTCTGTTGGCTGATCTTTGTTCTCTGACTCTCAGCTTTCTTACTCATTCTTCTGCCTTGCTCTTGATGTCCCTCTTCCGAGGAGGGAAGGAAGAGGTTCCTTACCGTCATTTAGCACAGCTCCTCCTCTTTCCACAGGTTTCTCTCTCTTCTCGGCATGTAGGCCCTCTGATAAATTGTTCTTGTGCCTTTTTTTCAGCCTGTGTCTGCATGTGCTGTCTATGTTCTGCTGTGGCATGCTCTATATCCCACATACCTGCCAATCATCTTCATCTTCATCTTCTTTTCTTTGCTTGTGTTCTTCCATATATGGTTGTTGATATCACTCTTCCTCTTCTGGTGGGGGTGGTCCTCTTGCTCCTCTGACATCAGGGCTTTCTGTCCCAGGGTTCCAGGCTGCTTCCTCCTGTGCCAAGATCTGCAGCGCTCTGCAGGGAGGGGGAGGCAGTAGAAATTATTTTTCTCTTGCTTCCACTGTAGTGCTGGGATAGAACCTTCATTCTTCTGTCCCTGTTCATATCGGGGCTTTTCTCTGAGGGGTACTTCCTCTTTTGACTCCTGGCTGATGCTAGCTTGGCTTCAATGCTCTCACAGGGGAGGTCTTGACACTCCTTTGACTACTGCTCTCTCGGGCACTGCCCCTATAAGACCGATGAGGAGGTGATGCTTCCCTCTGGTCATGGCTCACTCCTGCTAGTGCACTAAGGGAGAGTCTGTTGCTGCTTTTCTTCCTATTGTGCCCAGGCCATGGCCTCTGTAAGGCTACCGGCAGGGGCATAGCTTCACTTCCACCAGGCCTGATCTGGCCCTGTCTGTTTCTACTGTTCCCCGTGATTACCCACTTCCTGCATTGACCCAGGACCTGCAGTTTGTCTCCAGACTCCTGCTTCTTTCACTGAAATCACAGCTCTTCCCCTCCTCCTGTGGTTGCTTGTCAGCTGTCCCTGTAGCTTTTGCTGACATTTTCTCCTTCCTCCCAGTGGCATTTGGCCAAGGCCTGGGGCCCAGATCACAGCCATGAAAGGAGTGCCTTACTCGGCCCCTCCTGCCTTGGAACATATCAGGGAAACCTGCCCCCCAGGTAAAAAAATCTTTTTGTTTACTTGTTTACATTAGGTTTGTGTTCTGTTAGTTCCTTCCTGCCCTGTGTTGTATGTCACAGCTGAAAAGCCACAGATGTTGCAACCACTGCATTATCTTGCCATTGGTTTCCTGGCAGTCCATTTGTATGGCTGCTGATCCAATGCCAAAATAAACTTGCACCCCAGCAGGTTGTATTGGAACATATCCAGTGCCCATTTTATCTTCAGGGCCTCAATCTCTGGATATGCTTTCTCCCAAGGCAACAACTTCTGATGTATAGAAGCCACTGGGTGTTCTTGACGTCTTCATCCCCCTAAGACAACTCAGGATTCTTCCTCCTTCCCATAGTCCAGCACCATCCGTTCCCTTCCCTACTCCCCATAGTCCAACATCTCCCCTTCCTCGCCCCAATGTCAAGCAAATCCCTTTCTTTTCCCTTCCCTACCCCCCTCCTGAGTATTCAGCATTGCCTTATCCCTTCCTTAGTCCTCTCAAATGTCCGGCATCTTCCCTTCTCACCTCTTTCCCCCAAGGTGTCCAGCATCTCCTCTTCCCTGTTCCCCAAGATGTCCAATATCTCTTCTCCTCTTCCCTTCCCTCCCACTCTCCCCCATGGTGTCCTACCTCCTCATCCAGTTGACCAGTCCCCCCTTCTCTTCCTTACTCCTTGTCCCAAGGGTTCAGCATCTCTCTTTCCCCTTCTCTCTCACCCAAGTACTGAGCAAGATAGTGGCAGAGCAAACTACTGTTAGTATGGCACGGACTTTCCAGTACCACACCTGCACACATGGCCTGTTGGTTCTGTCTCCTCTGATGCAAGCTTCCTGTCAGAGGGGTGGGAGCAACAGGCCTTGAGCAATTATATGTGGTTGCTTAAAGGCCCCTGTTGCACTGATAGTGGTTTTCTCTTTCACTGTCTTGCCGGCTGTGCTGGGGCCATGGTGTCGTCCTAGGTAGACACCTATTCTGTCTAGTGGACGGCTAGCACTGCTGCTAAGTACATTGATAAGCTGTAGGCTAAATGAATGGCAGAATGTTTTGCTTCAACCTGGGAGCAAAGCAAGAGGTATGGCTACTTTGATTGACGGGTCAAGTAACTTTTACTGTGCTAAAAAGGTTTTGGCCCAGCAGGATCAGTACTTATCTCCAAAGCATTGGGGATGGAAGCACATTGAGTGGATCTTCCTAGCTAAGCTTTTATTCTTTCTCTTTTGCTTGGTTTGAATAGTTTCTAACTGCCTGTACCTTATCTGTCTTTTGCAGTTACCGTTTAAACAGTTTATTAGATTTGATATACCGCTCATTGTCATGCACACCTGGGCGGTGAACAACAAAATACAGTGTAACAATAAAAAATAAAACATAAAAACAAACTACAATAAGCTTTACTGTACTTATTGCCTGTGCTAAACATTGTTCCTTTTGAAAATTGCTTAAGTCATATGTAGGTTTCCTTGCAAAATGTAATGTGTGCCTTTGAGTCAATGCTGACTCCTGGTGACCCAGCAACTCCTGGGTTTTCTTGGCAGTGTAACCGGACATATTGTAGATCACCAGGCCTTTCCTCCAAGGCAATAGAGTGTTAAGTGACTTGCCCAAGGCATTGAACCCTGCCATGGCCTGGATTGGATGGCAGGGATTATTCTCACCTCACCTGGCCCCAGTCCTGGGGGGGGGGGGGATCCCCGAGCTCAACCGCCAGTTCCGTGCTGCTTATTCCAGCCGTTGAGGTGGAATAAGCAGCACATTCCCACAGGCCCAGCAGGATGTACAGGGCCACGATTGGGAGCTTTAATGCATGGATCCCGATCGCGCACCCTCCTGCCTCCCGCCGGCTCTCCCTATAGTGATGCTCAGGATGTATGGGGAGAGCTAGGGGGGGAATCGGGTCCGGATGGCTTGCGAGATGTGCAGCCCCGCAACCAACATCACAGAATCGGGCCCGTAGTTGCTTGTCCTAACTTTAGTAGAAAGCACCTGTGTTGTTTTATCTACGAAATGATCCATATTTGACATACTAGTGAAAATGACTTTTATTCAGTGCAATAGCTATGAGGCAAACAATTTGGAGCCTTCAAGCTTGTCCTATCTGTTTTAACCTATTTGCTATGGAAAAAGAATTGATTCAATTGAGGGAAGAATTAGCTGCAATAAAATAATCCTCCCCCAAGATACAAAAGCAAACAATCATTTATCACCCCCACAAATAATCCAGCAACCCAAGAATAAATGGACTACAGTGAGTTCTGGCAGATTATTTATTTATTTAACATTTCTTATATACTGCCTTTTGTGATATCAAGGTGGTTTACATTGAACAGGGCATTATAACTTGGAGATAACTATTTTACAGGGAACATGGGCAATGGAGGGTTAAGTGGCTTGCCCAAGACCACAGGGAGCACCTGTGGGACTAGAAACCCCAGTCCTTCTGGCCCAAGGTTGCTGTCCTCTAGTGGGATTTGAACCCCTGACCTTCTAGCCTGAGGTAACTTGCCCCAACCACTGGGCCACTCCACTCCACTCCTCCCTCATGATTATGATCCATACCACAGAGACATCCATTCCACCTTGAGATGCCCTTGCATAATACTTTCTCTGCCTTTGTAAATGTGGATGCCCCATTAATGGAAACTGAGGTGGCTTTAGACAAGAAGGATGACACACAGTGTACCAGAAAAGCCCCAGGTGTTGTCAAAAAATGTAAAAACAGAAAACTGCTAATACTAGGTGATTGCGTTATCAGATGGTTCAATGTATGTGCTCAGCCTGCATTGTACAAATTTGTGTTATTTGTAAACTGCACTGATTCTAAATAGCACAGTATAAAAACGATTTAAATAAATAAAATAAATTACACTTGCAATAGGGTGGATTACAATAAAAAAAATAATTGGTTGCTACAAGCAGTAAGGAAGAAAAGAATGGCAATTGTGAGACAGGACAGAAGAGGGAAGATACAGAACAGATAAGCGATAGACGTGCTAAACAGGAGGAAGGGATTATACAGTGGTCAAAAGCAAGGGAGGACAAATGGGTCTTTAGCAGGGCCTTGAACTTCTGGTGGGATAGCTCATGACCAAGGTCTAGGGGGAGGACATTCCAAAGGATGCCCTACAAGGTTTTGCTTGGGCAACTGGTGAAGGAACCCACCAGGGAAGGGTCAACACTGGATTTGGCGCTCACTAACGGGGACAGTGTGTCTAATGTCCGGATGGGTGCCCACTTGAGCAGCAATGATCACCACATAGTGTAGATTGAGGTAAAATGCAAGGCAGAGTCCAATTGCAGCAAACTCAATGTCCTAGATTTCAAAAATGCTGACTTCATTAAAATGGGAAAGTACCTGAAGGAGGAGCTGACAGGGTGGGGGGAGATAAAGGAAGTGGAAAGGCAGTGGGCTAAACTGAAAGAGGCCATAACAAGGGAAACAGATCTATATGCAAGAAAGTATATAAAAGCAAGAGGATAAGGAAACTGCTATTGTTCTCCAAAGAAGTGGCTGCAAAAATAAAGGCAAAAATGGCAGCGTTTAACAATTTTCAGAGGATCACACAAAGGGGACCACAGAAAAGAATACTAGATAAAGTTAAAAGATACATCCCAGGATCTGAAGGAACTCAGGGAGGTTTTGGCAGGACTTTTAAAAGATGTGTTTAATAGATCCCTGGACACTAGGAGGTACCGTGGAATTGGAGAAGGCCTAGCGTGGTCCCTCTTCACAAAAGTGACAACAGAGAAGAAGTGGCAAACTACAGGCCAATAAGCCTTACCTGGGTAGTGGGAAAAATAATGAAGATACTGCTGAAAGAAAAGATAGTGTTTTTTCTGGAAGCCAACAGATTGTGAGATCCAAGGCAACATGGCTTTGCTAAGGGAAGATCAAGCCAAACAAATCTGATTTCTTTTACTGGGTGACCAGAGAACTAGATCAAGGGCATGCGATGGATATAGTCTACTTAGATTTCAGCAAAGCCTTTGATACTGTTCCTCATACTGTAGGATGCTTATAAATAAACTGAGCAGCCTGGGGATGGATCCCAAGGTGGTAAACTGGATCAAGAACTGGTTGACTGACAGAGTATAGAAGGTAGTGGTGAATGGAACTCCTTCTGAAGAAAGGAGGGTGAGTAGTAGAGTGCTTCAGGGATCGATCCTAGGCCCGCTACTGTTCAATGTCTTTGTGGGTGATATTGCTGACTGGAAAGTTTGATGCCTTCCAAAAAGCATTGCTCAGACAAATGGTGATAGAACCAAAACAGGGAAAGTTCAACACTGAATCTAGTACTCACCAATAGATATAGCTTGTTGAATGTCCAGGCGAGTGCCCACGTGAGCAGCAGTGATTATCACACAGTGTGGTTTGAGGTAAAAAAAACAAGGCAAAGTCCAATCACAGCAAACACAAAGTCCTTGATTTAAAAAATGCTGACTTCAATAAAATGGGAAAGTACTTAAAGGGTGAATTGGCAAATTGGGAGTACAGTTACGGACAACATTATTGGCACCCTTGAAGTTCAACTCATTAAAGTCCAATACCAAGATCTTGATTGGACGAGTCTATTGAGATAGACAGCTTATTTCATTGGTTGGTCAATTCACCGTATCTATTATGTAGTTAGCCATGTGATTTAAATATCAATTGGTTTGCTAGGAAATCCATTCCATTTTGAATTTCAGGAATAAGGAAGCTTTCTTCAATCAAGTGCAGTTTTTCCTACTTTTGAGCATTGATACAGGGCATAAGAGTTGGTTAGCCCTAAACGCAGTGCTGTGTCCACAGGATTGGAAGGAATTGCACAACTTTGTTCGGAATTGCAAGAACTAAAGAACTAAAAGACTCTGGAGGACTGACACATCTGAAAACAGATAGGTTTTTATACCATTGGTTTCCATAAAAATAATTTATATTTGAAGTTAAGCCAAAAGATAAGTGTATGGCACATGGTTGTGTTTATGCACAAGTTTATGAATGGTTCACCAGTTTTTGGGTAAAACTTAAACAAGGAAAAAGGAAATTTTGTTGCGAGAGAAAGTGTTCCTCAAGACAAATATTCCAACATCAAAAATTAGGGATTAGCTGTTCTAGATCTACTTTTTTAAAGTATATTGAGGGATGACATGATTATTGGCATCCTTACAGACCATTCAAATCAGTTTGAATAGAAGAACCACTTTTCTACTGCAGTAAAATTAGATGTACCTATGATCAATTGTCAGTACTCACATGACTTTAATCAACCAATGAATGATGGCTCTAATGTTAAAAATGGTCACATTCACTCCCTCTTCCATTTTCACAATGATGAAGACAAGAGTGCTTCCTGAGACTGTCAGAAAAGCTATTATCACCAAACATCAAACTTCAAAGGGGTACAAGGCCATTTCCAAAGACCTTGGGATTCCTGTGTCTACAGTTTTCAATGTTATCAAGATATTTTCTGCTCATGGAACTGTCAAGAACTCCTAAGATGTGACAGGAAAGGAATATTAATCCAAGAGGTCTTCAAAGGTTAGTGCAAACTGTTGGAAAAACACCATATACAACATCCAAAGAGCTTAAGGCTGACCTGAAGCAATCTGGAGTGGTGGTTTCAACCCGCATCATAAGCCGTGCACTAAACAAAGAAGGACTTCATGGGCGAAGGCCAAGGAGGATCCCACTGCTCAAAGACAGACATAAAAAGGCACATCTGATCTTTGCCGAAACCAACCTTGAAAAACCATAATCCTTCTGGAAAAATGTTCTGTGTACAGATGAAATAAAACTTGAGCTCTTTGGTAATGCAGACCAGTGATACATTTACATGTGAAGAAATGAAGCTTATAAGGAAAAAAACATCCTTCTTACAGTAAAATATGATGGAGGTTCCATTAGAACACAAGAAATGCCATCCTGGGTCAGACCATGATCCATCAAGCCCAGTATCCTGTTTCCAACAGTGGCCAATCCAGGTCACAAGTACCTGGCAGGTTCCCACAAAGGTACATTGGTTCCACAGTGCTTCCACGAAGGAAGCGACCTTAAAGGAATTTCTCTTCTAGAAGTTTTGGAATAAAAAAAATAAACAATATACCACTTCAAAACTGTTCAAGAAAACTGACCTGCAGGCTCTCCACGTCCAGTTTTTAGCAAAAACTTATTTTCCTTCTCAATTTTAAACTTGTTACCTGAAAGATTAAAATAAAAAACTTATTTACAACAGTGTCTTGGAGAAAGGGGGAAGGGCAGCACATGTGGGATATTTTAAAGGGAATTGATCGTCCAGAAATTGATCAGTTCCCTTTAAAATATTCCAGTGCAGTGTTGTCCTTCCGACTTTCTCCAGGACCCTGTTCCATAATGTTGTGGGGCTGTTTTGCTGCCTCAGAAAATGGAGGCCAGGAACGTGTTAAAGAAATCATGCAGTCAGAGACTACCAAGGTATTTTGGAGTGAAATGTGCTACCTAGTGTCAGCAAGCTAGGTCTGGGTCAAAGGTCTTGGGTCCTCCAGCAGGACAATGACCCAAAATATACATCCAAAAGTACAAAAAAATGGTTAAAAAGAAAGAAATGGAGTGTTTTCAACTGGCCAGCAATGAGTCCTGATCTCAGTCCAATCGAGAACCTTTGGAAAGAGCTGAAATCTGCCATTGGTAAAAGGAATCCTGGAAACATTCATAATCTGGAACAAATCGCAGTTGAAGAGTGGGAGAAACAACTAGCAGACAGATGTATGAAACTTATAGATGCATACAAGTTTGGAGGCTGTCATTACTGCCAAAGGTTGTACAACCAAATATTAGTGAAGGGTGCCATTAATCCTATCCAGGTCATTGTTTGTTTGTTTGTTTCACAGAAATTACTACATCTATTTATTTATTTACAATGGTGTTAACCCTATTCTGACAAACTGTCAATCAATAGGGTGTACAAGCCTGTGAAAATACAATAAGAAAGCATAGGTAGCAGAACATCTTCTTTTTTTTTGTTGTACACAATTGAATACGCTATTAAAGTATTATGATGACATACAGTTGGAATATTTCCAATTATTTCTCAAGATATCATACACAATACATATAATATGCAAGGGTGTCAATAATGTTGACCACAACTGTAAGGGAACTGGAATTATATTGGGCTAAAAACAGGAGGGAAAGGAAATCTATATTGTTCTCCAAAGATGTAGCTGCATAAAGAAAGGCAAAAAAAACACAGCTTTTACAAAATTCAGATCACAAAAAGAGGAACACAGAAAAGAATACAGGATAATGCTAAAAGAGACAAAGAGAGAAATAAGGATAGCAAAAGCAAAGAAGAAGAAAAGATGGCTAAAGACGTGAAGCATGGAGACAAAACTTTTTTCAGGTATATTTTGGAGAAGAAAAAGACCAGAGATGGAACTGCAAGAATCAAAAGTGCCAAGGACAGATTCATGGCGAGTGACATCGAAAAATTGAAAATACTAAACAAATACTTCTGTATTCACAAAAGAATATCCTGGAGAAGGACCACATACAGTATGATTGACAAATATAAAAATAGGAATAGAGTAGATACCACACCATTCACAGAAGATGATGTTTTTAAACAGCTTGCAAAACTGAAAGTGGACAAGGCAATAGGACCGAATGGAATATATCCCAGGATGCTGAAAGAGCTCAGAGAGGTTCTGGCAAAGCCTTAAAGAATGTTTTTAATAGATCCTTGGAGATGGGAAAGGTTCTGCAAGACTGGAGAAGGGCTGATGTGGTACCTCGTCACAAAAGTGCTAATAAGGAAGAGGTGACAAACTATAGGTCGGTAAGCCATAGTGGTAGGAAAAGCAATAAAAGAAATAAGAGTGGACTTTCTAGAAACCAATAGGTCACATGATCCGAGGCAACATGGTTTTACTAAAGGACAATAATATCAAACAAATTTCATTGAGTTCTTTGACTGGGTGACCAGAGAACTAAATCAAGAGCATGTGATGGATGTGATCTACCTAGATTTCAGCAAAGCCTTTGATACTGTTCATCATAGGAAGCTTAACAATAAACTGAGCAGCCTGGAGATGGGTCCCAAGGTGGTGAGCTGGAACAGAAATTGGTTTATAGACAGATGACAGAAGATGATGGTAAACACAACTCATTCAGAAGGAAGTGAGCAGTGGCTCAGGAAACAGTCCTGGGACCGGTATTGTTCAATGCATTTGAAGTAAGTGATATTACTGAAGGATTGAAGGGAAAATTCTGCCTTTTTGCTGATACCACAAAAATTTACAACAGAGTGGACTCTTCTGAGAGAGTTGACAACATGAGGAAAATTCTACAAAAACTGGAAGAATGATTTAATGCTTGGCAGTTAAGATTTAATACAAAGTGCAGAGTCATGCACTTGGAATGCAGAAATCCAAAGAAATTGTATGTGATAGGGGGGAAAGAGATTGGTGTGCACAGAACAGCAGAAGAACCTCAGAGTTATAGTATCTGAGGATCTCAAGGTGGTGAAACAATGTGTCAAGGCAGTAGACAAAGCCAGAAGGATGCTGAGTTGCATACAGAGAGAAATAACCAGCAGAAAGGAGGAGGTATTAATGCTACTGTACAAGTCATTGATGAGGCCTCACTTAGAGCATTGTGTTCAGTTTTG
The DNA here is from genome assembly GCA_033557465.1 of Ichthyophis bannanicus. NCBI lineage: Eukaryota > Metazoa > Chordata > Amphibia > Gymnophiona > Ichthyophiidae > Ichthyophis > Ichthyophis bannanicus. Next base: position 1,785,595,193 of record CM066031.1, on the reverse strand, counting down.
GAGACCATAGCTTGTATTACCCAGTAACCAATGCAGTTATTTCAACCACCTCACAGAGCTTCCAAAACCCATAACGCTGAAACCAAGAAATGTTCATGATTCTGTTTTAATTTGTAAATAGTTACCCCTGTTATCCAAGTTACTTTTGCCTGTTCATCTGTAAACACAAAGTACCATCGGAAATGTGTAAATTCTTTGTTCACTGTAAACCGTGCTGATGCTGAATAGTGCGGTATAGAAGAGACTATAAATAAATAAATAAATAGCTCACAAAGGATATAAAAAGACCTGAAACAGTTCAGAAGAAAGCAACCAAAAAAATAGGAGGCATAGCCTAATGGTTAATGCACTGGCTTAGTAACCAGGATACCACAGTTCAGTTCCTACTAACAGTCCTTGTAGCCTTGGGCAAGTCACTTAACCCTCCATTGCTTTAGAAGAAAGGCCTGGCAATCTACTTACAGTCACACTGCCAAGAAAACCCACAAGCTGCCAAGAGTCAGCATTGACTTGAAGGCAGACGTAGCATTTTGAATTGCCATGAAAGGAGAAGTGCTACTGATAAATGATTTCAATATGCTGGATGTGGGTTGGCACATCCCTGCTGAGGTATCATCTAGAAGTAAGAAGATCCTGGATTATCTACAGGGAGAACTATCCCGGCAAATGGTAGCAGAACCCACACATGAAGGGGCCATACTGAATTTAGTGCTTGCCAATGGGGAAAGTGTTTCTGATATTATAGTGAGAGATCATCTTGCATTCAGTGATCACCAGATGGTGTGGTTCAGTATTAGGACTAAGGCTGATAAAGTCCATTCTAAAGCAAGGGTCTTAGACTTTAGGAAAATTAACTTTGCCAGGATGGGACAATACCTCAAGGAGTCGTTAGCGGGATGGGAACAACTGGGGGATATAGAAAAGCAATGGGCAAAACTGAAAGGGGATATTTTAAGGGCAACAAATCTTTTTATTAGAAAGGTAAGTAAATATAAACGGAAAAGGAGGACTCTATGGTTCTCAAAAGAAGCAGCTTACAAGGTGAAGAAAAAGGAGGTGGCCTTCATAAAATACAAGAGATCATAGAGAGAGGAAGACAAGCATGAATATTTGGAAAAACTTACAGAAGCTAGGAAAGTAGTCAGGAAAGCAAAGATACAAAAGAAAGAGCTAGCTAATGCAATAAAATGGAGGGACAAGACATTTTTCAGATATGTTAGTGAAAGGAGGAAGTATAAAAGTGGTATTGTCAGACTCAAGGGGGAAGGGGAGTAATATGTAGAAGATGATGAAGATAAAGCAGAATTACTTAACAAATATTTTTGTTCTGTGTGCACAGATGAAGGGCCAGGAGCAGGGCCTCAGTAAACACCCACAGAATTGAAGGGAATCTTGAATGATTTTCAGAAGACTGTGTTCGTGAGGAACCAGTTAAACTAAAAGTAGACAAAGCAATGTGACTGGATGGTATACATTTGAGAATATTAAAGGAACTTGGGGATGTTCTAGCGACTCCACTGTCTAACCTTTTCAATGCTTCCTTAGGGGCAGGAGTGATCCCAGAGGACTGGAGAAAGGCGGAAGTAAGAACATGTTTCAGAACTACAGGCCAGTTAGTCTGACCTCTGTGGTGAGTAAATTAATGTAAATGCTGCTAGAACAGAGGAAAGTGAGGTTTCTGGAATCTAATGGATTGTAGGATCTGAGGCAGCATGGGTTTACCAGAGGTAGGTCTTGTCAGAAAAAGCTGATTGATTTCTTTGACTGGGTGACCAGAGAATTGGACCAAGGGAGAGCCTTAATGTGGTGTGCTTGGATTTCAGTAAAGCCTTTGACACCGTTCCACACAGGAGACTTAGAAATAAATTAATCATTCTAGAAATGGAACCTAAAGTGACTAGGTTAAAAACTGGTTGAGTGGGAGGCGACAAAGTGTGCAGGTAAATGGAGCTCACTCTAAAAAGGATGTTACCAGTGATGTGCCACAGGGATCTGTCCTTGGCCAGACTCTTTTTAACATCTTTGTTAGTGATATTGCAGAAGAGCTGTCAGGTAATGTTTGCCTCTCTGCAATACAGTAGACACCCAGGAAGGTGTAGATAACATGAGGAGGAATCTAGGTAAGCTTGAAGAATGGTCTAGAATTTGGCAGCTGAGATTTAAAGCTAAAAAATGCAGGGTCATGCATTTGGAGTGCAAAAATCCAAAGGAGCAGTACAGTATAGGGGACAAAGTACTTCTGTTCACGAAAGAAGAGCAGGACCTGGGTGTGATTGTTTATGATGATCTTAAAGTGGCTAAAAAGGTAGAAAAGGCAATAGTGAAAGCCAGAAGGATGCTTGGGTGCATAGGGAGAGGAATGGCTAGCAGAAAAAAGGTGATAGTGCCTCTGCAAATCTCTGGTGCAACCTCATTTGGAGTATTGTGTGCAATTCTGGAGACCACACCGTCAAAAGAATATAAAGAGGATGAAGTTGGTGCAGAGGGTGGCTACTAAAATGGTCAGTGGTCCTTATTATAAACCATATGGGGACAGACTTAAAGATCTTAATATGTATACGTTAAAGCGGGATAGAGGAGATATGATAGAGTTGTTTAACCCTTTGAAGGCCTACTTTAAAATTTGAATCCACATTCTGCAGCCGGGTTAATTTTTGCATATTTCAGGAAAATTGTACTCGTCTTATTCAATATGTTCTAATAGTGATTTTCCTTCTGCTATGGTCATGTATTATATACCATTTGATAGGAATATTTAGTCAGAATTTTGGATCCTGAGAGTTTTGGGCTCGGCCTGGAAAGGGTTAAATACTTCTGTGGCACAAATAAACAAGAGGAGAGCCTCTTTTGATTGAAATTAAGCTCTGCAATGAGGGGGCATAGGACAAGGGTGAAAGGTGATAGACTCAGGAGTAATATGTGGAAATATTCCTTTATGGAAAGAGTGGTGGTATTAGAGATAAAGATCTGAATTCAAAATGTATGAGACAAACACAGAAAATCTCTAAAGTTTAAAAAGGGACTATAGTATTTGATAGATGGCAATATGTGAAGTCTGGATCAGAAGAGTCTAGCCACTTCCATCAAAAACAAGGGGTACCTCAAGGATCCTCATTATCCTCCTTACTCTTCAATATCTACATGCAGCCCATATGCAATATCATAAGATCATTCAACGTAAACTGCATGATATATGCAGATGACATTCTTTTATACATGCCTTTCTCCACAACCCACATGGACCTGACCCCACTCACAGATTGTTTCAATGCAGTTTCAACATGGCTCCAGACACAGAACCTACGTATCCAGCATAAAAAAACAGAGGTCCTTTTCATCTCCAGAGACTCCAACTTTACGCCCCCATCCCACGTCAGTGTCAAGGAAGCTGATTTGCAAACTAAAGATGCAATAAAATATTTGGGAGTTACCATGGACCAACATCTAGACATGAGACGCCACATAAGCAGCGTAGTCAAAGCCATCTACTTCAAAATCCGTTCCCTCAAACACCTACGCTCCCTGCTGGACCCAGACGATTTCCGTACCATATATCAAGCGCTGATCCTGCCGCATTTTGACTTTGCAAATGCCATCCTACAAGGTCTCCCCCAATCCACACTAACCCCCTTACAGTTGGCCATGAATGCCGCAGCTAGGGTCCTCTACGGTGCATCCAGAAACGACCACGTGACTCCCATTCTCAAACAGCTGCACTGGCTACCAATTCACGGGAGAATCACCTTCAAATCCCTTGTATTAGCATTTAAGGCAATCAAAGGCACCTCATCCCTCTCACTCACGAATCTAATCCACATGGTCCCCCCCAATAGAGCAAGAAGAACATCAGCTGTAAACTTGCTAGCAATACCAAAGGCTTCAACAAAGTCCAACACGAACACCACAAACAGGGCATTCAGTTTTTATGTACCAAAATGCTGGAACACCCTACCCCCCGACATTAGAGCCATTACCAATCTATATCAGTTCAGAAAGGCTCTCAAAACATACCTTTTCCGCCAATATTTCCCAGACAGCAACTAAACCAGATATCCCCTCCAAGAAATAACCCAATCTAGAAATGCCCGCACACTGCAGTGTAAATAGATTATGTATATAGTTAACCCAGTTATCCAAGTTTGTACTCCTGTTCAATGTAAAACCTGACAGTTTGTCGTAATGGTCGTTTTGTTATGATGTAAACCGCGCTGATTCTAAATAGCGCGGTATATAAGAAACTGTAATAAATAAATAAATAAATGGAAGGGAAGACTAGATATGGTCTTTTTCTGCTGATATGTTTCTATGTTTCTGTGTTACTAAAATCTGTGTGTTTCACAGATTTAGAGCCTGCACCAGAAAACATATTGGAAGAGACTTGAAGACCTAAATATGCATACCTTAGAGGAGAGGAGGAACAGGGAGATATGATATAGATTTCTTTTTTTTATATATTTATAACATTTTACAAAATAAAACAAGAAGTTACACCAACATTCTTGAAGAAACAGGAAGACATCTGAGAAAAATAACCCTATGAAAAAGAAACAATTAACAACTCATATTATGTCAAAGATATCTTCCACCCTAGCCCACAATACAGAGGGAGAGAAATCAATTCAATAATACAACCAAAAATGTAGGAAATTAGATGCAGCTGTCAAACTATGACAAAAATTTATGAGAGAACCTAAGAGGTCCTCACCGGGGACTCCTTACGCCTGGCATTTATGAAGGCAGTAAGTTGGGAAGGTTCGTAAAAAATATAAGAAATTGAATTATATTTCACCAGACATTTACATGGATGTTTAAGAAAAAACAAATCCCCCAACTGAAGGATACCAGGGCGCAGCAAAAGAAACTCTTTGCGGCGCTTCTGTGTAGCCCTAGCTAAATCCGGATACACTCTGACCGTTAACCCTTTAAATGTTAAATTCCTTTTTCTAAAAAAAAAAGCTTCAAAAGCCACTCTCTATCAGATAATAGAGCAAAGGTAACCAACAATGTAGAAGGAGTAAGTTTCTCACATTCAGATTTCTCCAATAACTCAGTTAAATTAAGAATGTTACCTTGTTTCTGAGTAACCCTCATCATAACCTCACCTGGCGATATTTTAGCCTTAGGGAGATAGTACACTCTAACCAAAGGGGGAACTAACTCAGGGGACAACCCCAACACCTCTACTAAATATAATCGAAACATTTCTCTTGAGGATATCGACATAATTCTAGGAAAATTAATTATCCAAAGATTGTTTATTCTAGAAAGATTATCCAGTTGCTCCAACTTAACTTGTGTAGATAGAAAGTTCTTCTTAAAGGCATCAGCTTGTTCTTCCAGGGATTCCACCTTCCGTCGTAAATCATTCACTTCTGGATGTAATTTGGTAACTTTTTGTTCCAAGCCTTCCACAACAAGGCCAAAATTATTCAGTTTTTGCTCCAAAAAAGTCACCCGTGGTACCATCGCTTCTCCCAAAGAGAGAATAGCCTGCCAGATTGCTTCCAATGTAAAGTTTTCCGGATGCTGAAGTGTAAATGGCTGTCCCAAACCGGTCTCCACAATTCCTGCTTCCAGTCCTGCCTCCCGTACTGGTCCTCGTCCCATAGCAGTGGTCTCCTGACCCATAGGTCCTTCCTCAAGCGGCAATACTGCTGATTTTAACTCATGCAGCCCAACGGCTGCATTCTCTCGACCTCGCCGACCCTCCGTTCCTGGTCCAACCGAGCCAATAGCTTGGCCCAACTTTGGAGGGGAGAGAAGCTCCAGGAACCCTTCCGGTAATGACGGACCACGAGGCACCTTCGTTGCCGGTCTCTCAGGGGAGAGAGATATACCCGATACAGACACCGAGCCACCCGACTCCGGCGTTATTGCAGCCTGGGACTCATCCCCTTCTCCTGCCACAGCTTGGTCAGCGCGATAAACAAAAGGATCCATGGGGCCCATAGAACTCGGCGTAGAGGTAGGAGGAGGGTGGGAGGACACAGCCACCCCCTTTCCCTTATGTTTCTTACCCATATAAGCAAAAAGAAACGTGCTCACACAAAATTGACAGCAGCCGCCATCTTAACCAAGACTCCTCCCCGATATAGATTTCTTAAAGGGTATTCATGATCAAATCTTTTTCAAAGAAGGGGAAGCTGCAAAACTAGAGTGCATAAAATGAAGCTGCAAGGAGGTAAATTTAAAAGCAAGATCAGGAGGGGGGGCGGAGCCTGATGTCCAGCGGGTTAGACGCTTCGCGCTGAAGCTCCCGAGAGGCCTACTCAGAATCCTGACTTAATACCTACCTAAACTTAATATTTTGCTCCGAACTTACCGGGGTACCTCGGGGGGGATGGCGGCCCACAAACCAGCGCGCTTAGACTTCGGGTCTCCCTCTTCTTCACACGGAAAACGCTCCAAAACAGAGTTGTCTTCCCCACAAAAGACAGTTCCACTTCGGGAAAACCCCGAAATGCAACAGGAGATCTTGGAGGAAATACGCGGTGTGAAGGAACTGGTACAGTCCAACGGAGAAGCGCTCCGAGCCATGCGAGAAGACTTCGGTATGCTTCAGGACCGGCTTGAAGGTCTCTCACTACGGCAGGACAACATGGCGGGGGTCCTCGACTCGCACGCGGTGCGCTTGGTGAAACTGGACAAGGCTGAGCGTCAGATACAGAATCTTCAAAAAGAGTTAGAGGATAGCAATAATCGAGCCCATCGCAACAATGTAAGGCTCATTGGAGTACCGGAGGGGGCCGAAGCAGGAGATATAAGAGAATTCCTGGTCAAAACTCTTCCCTCCTTGCTGAAGATCACTTTTCACAGAGATCTGGAAATTGACCGAGCACATCGTGTTCCTACCAACATGGCCCTCAATCGGACGACCCCCCGGCCTATCATCTTTCGATTACTGAGATATCAACAAGTTGAGCAGATTCTAAATGCTGCCCGGGCGAATCATCATCTGGAGTTTGAAAGTCATAAAGTCTCCTTCTTCCCTGACTTGGCAAAGCCCACAGTTGACCGTCGGAAGAGACTCCTTGCTTTTCGCCCTAGACTTCAACAGCTACAGGCTCGCTTTGGCCTATTGTATCCAGCGAAGCTCAGAGTGACTCTCCATAACCAAACTAGAACATTCGAAGATCCTGATCTACTAGCAACATTTTTAGATTCCAAAGAAGCAGACCAGATGCGCTAATCCAACAACTTGGATCTGAAACCCGCCGGATCTGCCCGCCATTTTGAATGGCCCGACGCGGTGATCACCGCCTGGAACAGAGACTGCCTGGACTTTTCTTTCTGTCTATATCTAACTTTCTTGGTCTCCTATCCCTCCATGATGTGCACCTCGGTTGGATTCGGAACACGCACAGCTATACAGGTTATATGTTTCAATTAGGCCTTCTCTGGGGTTTCTCCCCGCAGACACATGGTCGCCAGTAATTTCTGGGGTTCTGCTTCTTCTCTAATGCACTTCGGTGCTTATTTTTTTATATGGGGCGCTTCATTGTTTTTCATTAGCTTATTTTCTATCATGTCATGTGTACAGCCATATACAGTTAATATGAGGGACATTGTGAAATTATGTGCGTTATCATGTTCTTTTTCAGACTTTTTAACTTTTCTGAATGGCCTTATGTAAGCTCTTATCACTGAATGTAAAAGGCATCAATAGTCCAATCAAAAGAAAGAAAATCCTTAGCTATCTTAATCATGAGCATGCTGATTTAGTGTTTCTTCAGGAAACGCATTTAAACTCCGCTGAAACACTGAAACTTAATGCTAAGCCTTATATGGTGGCTGCCTACTCTCCCGCCGTTTCCAAACGGTGTGGGGTAGCCATCTTGGTTAAGAAGTCTTTGCAAGCTACTGTACTGGATACTAGCTCTGATAAGGAGGGTAGATGGGCCCGTGCACACCTTAAGGTTGGAGATAGTGAAATCACGTGTATTTGTATTTATGCTCCGAATGTGGATAACCCTGCTTACTATGCAAGTATTGCGCAGTTGGCACAGGCCTCTGCCAATACTCCACTAATACTTGGCGGCGATTTCAACCAAGTACTTGATCCTTTGATAGATAGACAGCCGCCTAGAACGAGTGGTCCACCCAAGAGTCTTGATACCCTTACAGCTCTGATGAAAGATCTTGCGTTAGTAGATATATGGAGGCTGCTTCACCCCTCCGACTTAGAGTTCACCTTTTTCTCAGCCCCCCATCACTCACAATCTAGAATAGATTTTTTTCTTATCTCCAAAGCACTGATACCCCAAGTGGACACGGCTAGGATTCATCCTCTCCATATTTCAGATCATGCTGCCATATCTTTCTCATTACATGTCACTACGCAAGGTGAACATCCCCGTGCTTGGTTTTTTGATAGATCCCTACTAGACCAAAAAGATTTTCAGGTTGACATAAAGGCCGCTATCCAAGACTACTTTCATTTTAATTCACCCCATGACACTGCGAGCTGGGCTTGGTGGGAGGGTTTCAAGGCGTCTATCCGTGCAACTATAACTAGCTATCAAATCCGACAGGGGAAACAACGAAAGCAACATTTACTGATTCTAGAACAACAGATACAAGCCGGAGAGCGTCTCCTCACGTCCCGTACTGACCCATGTATTTTACTTCGCTTACAACGCCTTCGTTTTCAATACAATCAGCTTTTATATACCGCTGCTGCTAAAAATATTGAATCACAACAAGGGATGTACTATCGGGAAAATAACCGTGCTGGCAAATTGCTAGCCAATGCCCTGAAAGGGAAAAAAGAAGCCAAGCGTGTTACCGCTCTCCGCAATCCGTCGGGGGGGAGCTTGGTCACTAAAGATACAGAAATATTAGAACTCTTTCGTGATTTTATACTCGGCTTTATCAATCTGAATGTGACTTCGAGCCAGAAGTATTTGAACGATTACTATCAGGGGTACAGCGACCGACCCTATCTGACGAAGATAGAGAAGCCATGGACAAACCATTCACTTTAGCAGAAATTCAATCGGCACTCAAGAGATGTGCTATAGGTCGAGCCGCAGGCCCGGACGGTCTCCCAGCTGAATTCTACAAAACTTTTAACGCTGACTTAGCTCCGTTTTTGAAACTTTATTTTTCTGCTCTGGCCGAGGAGGGATCTCCCTCTGGATCCTTCTCAATGGCAAATGTAGTAGTTTTTGAGAAAGAGGGGAGAGATCCGCAACTAACAGCTAATTATCGTCCAATTTCCCTACTAAATGCAGACTATAAAATATTTGCCACCATTCTCTCCACCCGGCTCTCTGACAAGATGTCTACTTTAATACACCCAGATCAATGCGGTTTCATTCCCAGTAGATCAACTGCTGATAATGCTAGGACCCTATGTCATGTGCTGACTGCCGCAGTTAATCTTGATCGACCATTGGTTGGCCTCTCACTTGATGCTGAGAAGGCCTTCGACCGATTAGAATGGCCCTTCTTGTTTGCAACTCTTCGCTGGTACGGATTCGGAGAAGGCTTTCTCCGTTGTCTCCAAACCATGTATGCACAGCCTACAGCTAGTATCTGTGCTAATGCTTTAAAGTCTCAGCCATTTCCCCTGCAACGCGGTACTCGCCAGGGATGCCCACTGTCTCCACTTCTTTTCGATCTCGCACTCGAACCCTTAGCTTTACTAATCCGGCAATCCAAGGATATTCATGGAGTCCCTTTCTCTCATAGGGAAATCAAAATTTCAGCATATGCTGATGACCTGATGCTCTTTGTCTCCCTAGACTCAGTGCCGGCTGTCCTAGAGCAAATTGGTAAATATTCACAACTCTCGGGCTATAAGATAAATTGGACCAAATCGGTAGCCTTTCCACTAAATCCTTTGATCCATCAGGCAGATATGCAATCCTTTCCCTTTTTATGGCAACCTCGCATGGTCAAATACCTTGGGGTGCACTACTGCTCTCCTTTAGAAGACACCATCACCTTTAATGCTAAAGACTTAACCTCTAAGGTCCGGGCGCTTAGTCAACGCTGGACTCCTTTAACACTTACTTGGTGGGGCCGCCTAGAAACCATTAAAATGATGATTGTTCCCAAAGTGAACTACATTTTAGAAATGTTGCCATGTCTCCTACCTCGACGTACATATAAAGATTTAGAGGGTCTTCTGACTAGATACTTATGGCAAAACAAGACACCTAGGATAGCGAAACATAAGTTACAAGCAGATAAAGAAAATGGGGGTGTCAGATTCCCTGATTTCCTGAAATACCACCACTCTTTTCTTCTCAAACAAGGCGCTCGTTGGCTGGAAGACCTAACACCGAGTAGACCTGTGTGGCTAGATATTGAGGAGGACCTTTGCAAACCAATCCCTCTTACTTATCTCCCTGGTATGACTCTCCCATCAGACTCCCACTATCCACCAATGCTCTTAGACACTTTAGGTGCCTTTAATACCCTTGAGCAATCTCTAGACTCCCGACTTTGTCCGCTAGATAGACTCCCGCTTTGGCACAATGCTCGATTTCAAATACAAAATAAACCGATGGCGTGGAGCCCCTGGTACACTAGGGGCATTTGGTTCCCTAACCAGCTGTTCTCTGCTGGTCGCTGGAAGACTTTTAGCGAATTACAAATTGAATTTGGTCTCCCAGCGAAACATTACTTTCAGTTGGTGCAACTTCAGCATTGTCTTCGGAGTGCTAAGGTGCTCCCGCCCTCGGAACCCCATACCCAAGGATTGTCGGAGATTATCCGATCTATCGGGAGCTTATCGGGTGTAGCATCTAACTTTTACAAAACTTTATGTAATGCTGTAAATAGAGGCACTCCTACAGCACAGAAATCCTGGGAGCGGGAAATGCATGTAACTTTGACCCCGGAGCAATGGAGCCTAGTCTGGAGCAAGGTGACACGGGTCTCTCGATCCGCCTCACTTACTCAGACACTTTTCTTTCTAGCCCACCGATGTTTCTATACTCCTGACAGGTTAGCCAAATGGAACGCCACCCTGAGCAATAGATGCTGGACATGCCATGCGGCCATTGGTTCACTCACTCATGTTATGTATGAATGCCCCGCATTACAGTATTACTGGAGTCGGGTCTGGGGTCGTATTCAATCTATTTTGCACTTTCAAGAGCCCCTCTCTTGGAAGATAGTGGGACTCCGCTCAGCTGCGGGGATCCCCTCTCTTCCCAAATCGGCTTACTTCCTTTTAGATTTTATGCTGGGCATAGCTATTTCCCTAATTACAAAATACTGGAAAAATAGCTCCCATCTGAGCCCCAATGAATGGTGGAATCATGTCTGTCTCTACAGTAAATATGAGCAAATACCTCGTATGTTAGCTTCTTCCGCTCAGACTCCCCACCACTTGTCTAAATGGAAGATGCTCAACGACTATGTTCAAACTGCTCAATGCTCTCATCTGACTGTTTAAATCTGTGTAAATCTCTGTCACATGATCATTCTGTATCGCAGATACTATTTCTGTTTGTTTTGCTGTACAATTACTGTTGTTTGTAAGCGCTTATATGATGACACTTATCAGCTTAGAGAAGAAGCATAGGGGTGGGGGGTAATTGGGGTTGCTTTTCCTTATTGTATGTTTGTATTTGTTTCCTTTGGTGTGTTGTTTCTTTTGCTTGTTGTAAAATGAAAATAAAAGCTTAAAAAAAAAAAAAGCAAGATCAGGCAATACTTTTTTCACTGAAAGGGTGGTGGATGCTTGGAATGCCCTCCTGATGGAGTTGGTGAGGGCAAATACAGTGATGGAATCTAATGTGTCATGGAACAAACACAGTGAATCCCTTTATAACAAAGGAGATGAAATAAATATAAACTTAAATATCTTTATACTTCAACAAATAGAGGTGAGTAACCTGCACGGAGCAGCGGATACAACTCTGAACAAAGGCATAGAGGTGAGTAACCTGCACGGAGCAGCAGATACAACTCTGAACAAAGGCATAGAGGTGAGTAACCTGCACGGAGCAGCGGATACAACTCTGAACAAAGGCATAGAGGTGAGTGACCTGCACGGAGCAGCAGATACAACCCTGAACAAAGGCATAGAGGTGAGTAACCTGCCCGGAGCAGCGGATACAACTCTGAACAAAGGCATAGAGGTGAGTGACCTGCATGGAGCAGCGGATACAACTCTGAACAAAGGCATAGAGGTGAGTAACCTGCACGGAGCAGCGGATAAAACTCTGAACAAAGGCATAGAGGAGAGTGACCTGCACACAGCAGCAGATACAACCCTGAACAAAGGCATAGAGGGGGTGTGACCTGCACGGAGCAGCGGATACAACCCTGAACAAAGGCATAGAGGTGAGTAACCTGCACGGAGCAGCGGATACAACCCTGAACAAAGGCACAGAGGTGAGTAGCCTGCACGGAGCAGCGGATACAACCCTGAACAAAGGCATAGAGGGGGTGTGACCTGCACGGAGCAGCAGATTCAACCCTGAACAAAGGCATAGAGGTGAGTAACCTGCACGGAGCAGCGGATACAACTCTGAACAAAGGCATAGAGGTGAGTGACCTGCACGGAGCAGCAGATACAACCCTGAACAAAGGCATAGAGGGGATGTGACTTGCACAGAGTAGCGGTTACAACCCTGAACAAAGGCATAGAGGTGAGTGACCTGCACGGAGCAGCAGATACAACCCTGCACAAAGGCATAGAGGGGGTGTGACCTGCACGGAGCAGCGGATACATCCCTGAACAAAGGCATAGAGGGGGTGTGACCTGCACGGAGCAGAGAATACAATCCTGAACAAAGGCATAGAGGTGAGTGACCTGCACAGAGCAGCGGATACATCCCTGAACAAAGGCATAGAGGTGAGTGACCTGCACAGAGCAGCGGATACATCCCTGAACAAAGGCATAGAGGGGGTGTGACCTGCACACAGCAGCAGATACAACCCTGAACAAAGGCATAGAGGTGAGTAGCCTGCACGGAGCAGCGGATACAACCCTGAACAAAGGCATAGAGGTGAGTGACCTGCACGGAGCAGAGGATACAACCCTGAACAAAGGCATAGAGGGGTGTGACCTGCACGGAGCAGCAGATACAACCCTGAACAAAGGCATAGAGGTGAGTGACCTGCACGGAGCAGAGGATACAATCCTGAACAAACTCATAGAGGGGGTGTGACCTGCACGGAGCTGCGGATACAACCCTGAACAAAGGCATAGAGGGTGTGTGACCTGCACGGAGCAGCGGATACATCCCTGAACAAAGGCATAGAGGGGATGTGACCTGCACGGAACAGCGGATACATCCCTGAACAAAGGCATAGAGGGGGTGTGACCTGCACGGAGCAGAGGATACAACCCTGAACAAAGGCATAGAGGTGAGTGACCTGCACAGAGCAGCGGATACATCCCTGAACAAAGGCATAGAGGTGAGTGACCTGCACGGAGCAGTGGATACAACCCTGAACAAAGGCATAGAGGTGAGTAACCTGCACGGAGCAGCGGATACAACCCTGAACAAAGGCATAGAGGTGAGTAACCTGCACGGAGCAGCGGATACAACCCTGAACAAAGGCATAGAGGTGAATGACCTGCACGGAATGGCAGTTACATCTGCTCTAGCCATCTTACCGGGTAATCTAGATGGACCATACTGGTCTTTTTCTGCTGTCATATTCTATGTTACTATGGCTAAAAGGAAAATTAGAAGAATGGTCAAATGCTTGACAATTGGGATTTAATGCAAAGAAGTCCAGAGTGATGCACTTGGAATGCAAAATCCCAAAGAGCTGTACTCGATAGATGAGAGGATGGTGTGTTCGTAATAAGAGAGGGATCTCAGAGTTATAGTATCTGAGGATATCAAGGTTGAAAAGCAGTGTGACACGGCAGTAGCGAAAGCCAGAATGATGTTGGGCTGCATACAGAGAGGAATAACCAGCAGAAATAAGGAGGTATTAGTGCCTCTCTATAGCTCATTGGTGAGGCCTCACTCTGTTCATTTTTGGAGACCATATCTCTCACGGATATATAAAGACTTGAAATGATTCAGAGGAAGGTGATCAAGGTGATATGGGGCCTGCACCGAAAGGCATATGAGAAAAGACTTGAAGACCTAAATATGAATACCCTAGTGTAGAGGAGAAACAGGGGGGGATATGATATAGACCTTTAAAAACTTAAATTGAAATAATGAACAAACAAACCTTTTTCAAAGATGGGGAAGTTGTAGAACTAGAGAACGTGAAATGAAGCTGCAAGAAGATAAACTAAAAAGCAAGAAAATACCCTCCCAAAGCAGGTGGTGGGTGCAAAAACGATGATGGGATTCAAAGGCATGAAACAGATGCAGAGGATCCCTACATTGCAAGAGAGTGGAATCAAAGCAAACGTAAATAACTTCATTAATAGAGAGGGGTAACCTGCCTGGAGTGGCAGGTATAGCTTTAAGCAAAGGCATAGAAGGGCAATAACCCGTACAGATCGGCAGGTGCAGCTGTACAGCTCTCGCCACCTTACTGGGCCCATGCTGGTAGTTATCTGACTATAATCAAAAATAATCTCCTCAAGGAGCCAACAAAGCAATAAGAACCTATTAAGAGAGCCACCAGCAAGGCAACAGAGAAAAAGAAAAAGAAACAGACCAAACAAAAGAATGAGAGCATCCTAAAAAACACCACACAGGCAAGAAGAATACATTTAGAGGTATGTAGGTAAGACACGACATACCTTGTGTGTTCACCTAATTAAACATAGAAATAAACTTCTACATTGAACTGAAGGAGCACCTCTGGTAAAACATTGCCAACGTCTTCAGCATAGCTTTGAGGATCTTAAATGTTTGGTCATCACACAGTGTTTGCCTTCTATCTATGGTGGCAATTGGGATAGAACTTTGATTCGCCTTGAACAACGCTGGATCTTCCGCTTGAATACTTTAGTACCAGCTGGTCTCAATAACTATATTTAATGGAAAACCTGTTTTTGATTTTCTGATTTTTTAATTTTGATTTTCTAATCTGTGAGAGTTGGGTGGCTTTTCTCTTTTCTCTTGATCTTTCTTCTGTTGCTGTTTTTTCGTTTTTTCTGGTCTTTAGTTGACTATAGTTCTTTGCTGTAGCACTGGGGATTTCCGGACATCATTTGGATTTCTTTTTTAAGCACTTATGCATGATGTTTTTTTCTTTTGACATGCCGGTTGATTAGCAGCAAGTTCAGTAATGGTGTTCTTTCACTGATTCTGTTCCTTCTTCACACTGTTGGTTTGTACTGTCTGAATCTTTTTGGTTTTTCTTGTTTTTTCCTGTGTTTATGATTTAACTATGAGAACTGCCGTGTCTGTTTTTTCTAGGATTAGCAACATATTCTGTAAAGCTCCCTGATGAAGCCGTCCAAGCGAAACACCTGGTGTCGGGGCTCTGGGTTACTGCCATAAATATTACTCAGATTCAGCTGTGCTGTGTTATGTGGGAGGTTGTTGGGGGGATTGCTCTCAGATAAGCGTGTTGAATGAGGGACTTTTAGGGGATACAAGGTTTCAAGAGTCTTTTATGGAGAAGTTGGCTGAGTATCTCGATTTTAACACTGAGAAGATCCTATGGGATGCCGATATGGCCACTATTAGAGGGCATTTAATTTCATTAGGGGTATATAAAAATGTTAAGCAAAGCAAGGATTTGCAGCCTTGAATAGCTGCTGAAGAATGTGAAAAAGGAATGCAAGTGGCAAGAGGCAGAGCGGAACTGGAAGAACTAACTGAGAAGTTGATGAAATTTACAAGGCACCTGTATTCTGAAAAAGGAAACAAATCAGAGGGTCTCCTGAATCAGTAGCTCCAGGGGCTGAGAAATCATATGACAAAAATTAGAATAAGGAATAGTAAAAATGCTAGGCCATGGGAGATTGTAAAGTGTTTCATAGATTTTATGAGGATCTTTACAAACTGCAGGGCGAGTATGATGAATGGAAGATAGCAGATTTATTGAAGAGAACCAGTCTCCTATTGTTTGAGCCAATTGGTATGATGCAAGTTATAATTACAATAAAGTCAGGGAAAATGTGTGGCCTGATGGATTTGGTATTGGCTTTTACAAGGCTTTGCAGGCCATCTGACATGCTTTTTGGTGAGGGTCTATCAGAGTTCTCTAGGAGGAGAGGTTTTTATTCCGGTGTTATCAAGTCAATGCCGACTCATTGAGACCCTCTGAATAGTTGTCCTAATTTGTGTTTGATCTTCAGTCAGACATCTAATTGTTGAAAGAATGGCTGTTATGGTATCGGGCCATCTCATTGCTGGGCTTCCTCTTTTGCCTTGACCCTCAACCTTGCCAAGCATTTCTTTTCCTAAGGATCTCTTTCTTTGCATGTTGGGTCCAAATTAAGAAAGTCAGTCTTGTCATCTAACTTTCTAAAGAACGCTTAGGTTTCATCACTTCTAGTACTGACTGGTTTCTTCTTCAGGCAGTCCATAGTATACACAGTATTCTTTGCCAGCACCATAATTCAAAGGCATCAATTTTCTTCTTGCCTGTCTTTTTCATTGTCCAATATTTGCATCCATATGATGCTATCGAAAGTATCATGGCTTGAACAAGTCAAATCTTTGTATGGAGAGATACATCTCTTCTCTTGAGAATCTTGTCTAGATCCTTCATAGTCATATTGCCAAGAGAAATATCTCATCGGATTCTTGACTGCTTGTCATTTCTTTATTGATTATTGATCCAAGCAGGTTAAAATTCTCTGCTATTTTTATTTCTTCTCCATCAGCAATGAACTTATTGATTTTTCCAGTTTTCAAGATGTTTATCTTATTAAAATTAAGGTGCAGGCCCATTTTAAGACTATGTTCCTTGACATTGAGAAGTAAATGTTTCCGATCATCTTCACTATCAGCTAATAATGTGGTTTCATCACCATAGTGAAGGTTGTTGAAGAGTCTTCCACCAATCTTCACACCCTGCTTCAGTCTTTACTGAGGAAGATGTAGGGATGTTACCCATGACTAAAGTGGTATTTAAAGGTGATACTGCGGAAGAATTGAAAGAAATATCAATACACCGGGAAGATGTATTACAACTATTTGATAAACTGAAGAGTAGCAAATCACCTGGACCAGATGGTATACATCCAAGGGTGTTGAAAGAACTGAAATATGAGATTTCAGACATGCTATTAGAAACCTGTGAACTATCATTAAAATTATCTGCAATACCTGAAGATTGGAGGATGGCCAATGTAACGCCAATTTTTAAAAAGGGTTCCAGGGGTGATCCGGGAAACTACAGACCAGTGAGCCTGACGTCACTACTAGGAAAAATGGTAGAAACCATAATAAAGAACAAAATTACTGAACATGTAGATAGTGGCTTAATGAGAGACAACCAACATGGCTTTAGACAAGGAAGATCTTGTCTTACTAATCTGTTATGTTTTTTTGAAGGTGTGAATAAACAGGTAGACAAAGGTGAGTATATTTGGACTTTCAGAAAGCCTTCGACAAGGTCACTCATCAGAGACTTTTGGCAAAACTAAAAAGTCATGGGATAGGAGGCAGTGTACTATTGTGGATCAGGAACTGGTTAAAAGATAGAAATCAGAGGGTAGGGCTAAATGGCCAATTTTCCCAATGGAGAAAGGTGAATAGTGGTGTACCCCAGGGATCTCTGCTGGGTTCACTGCTTTTTAACATATTCATAAATGACCTTGAAAAGGGAATAACGAGTGAGGTTATCAAATTTGCAGATGACACAAAACTATTTAAAGTTGTGAAAACCCATGAGGATTGTGGAAAATTGCAAGACGATATTGATAAATTGGAAGACTTCCAAACGGCAGATAAAATTTAATATGGACAAGTGCAAAGTTATGCACCTAGGAAAGAACAACCCAAAGTATGGTTACACGATGCAAGGTTCCACATTAGGAACCACCATCCAGGAAAAAGATATAGACGTCATCGTGGATAACATGTTAAAACCCGCCACCCAGTGTGCAGTGGCAGCCAAGGGACAAACAGAATGCTAGGTATCATAAGGAAAGGAATGGACGATAAAACAAAGGATATTATAATGCCTCTGTATCATTCCATGGTGCAATCGCATCTTGAATAAATAAAGCGTGCAATCTGGTCGCCGTATCTTAAAAAGGATATAGCGTTATTAGAAAAGGTTCAGAGAAGAGCCACCAAAATGGTAAAGGGGATGGAAGGATACTCCTATGAAGAGAGGCTAAAAAGGTTAGGGCTCTTCAACCTGGAAAAGAGAATGCTGAGGGGAGATATGATAGAGGTCTATAAATTAATGAATGGAATGGAACGGATAAACGTAGATTGATTGTTTACATCATCAGAATATAGAAAGACTAGGGGACATGCAATGAAGATACAGGGTAACCTATTTAAAACTAATAAGAGAAAATATTTTTTCACTCAACGTGTAATCAAACTCTGGAATTTGTTACTGGAGGATGTAGTAAAAGCTGTTAGAGTAGCTGGGTTTAAAAAAGTTTTGGACAAGTTTCTGAAGGAAAGGTCCATAAACCATTATTAAAAGGGACCTAGGATATCACTGCTTGACCCAATATAAGCATTGAGGAACCTGTGTCTTTTGGGGAAACTGGTAGGTACTGTCAACGGGGGCGCTGGGTGAGAATGTCCACAGTCTTGGCAAAGGCAAATATTAATCTGACTTGCAAGGGATTGTGGGAAATGTAGTCCATTCATACCAGACACAGCCATTCACAATAAAAATTAGTTGTGCTTGCTTGAGTGTAAAGCCAATAAGATATTTATTTATGGGGTTATTTCTCCCAACACAGATATACTTGGTAGCACATAAAACAGGATACTTGCTTTCAGTGTTTTACTTTGAAAAACAAAATCAGGAAAACAACAGCTGAACTTGTTAGGCAATCAAAGTAAAGAATAAAGACCTGGTTGGTAACAAACTGGTCTTTTCTGTAGGCTCTAGCTAATATTTTCTTAGCAGTGCTTCAATCAACAAACAAAAGCCACAAAGTAGGGAAAAACTGTTCTTTTCAGGTTAACTTCTTATATCTTCACACATAGACTCAGAAGTGATTCCCTCAGAGCTCACAAGCAATTAGGTAAGGCTCAATTGCTAGCAATTACCCAGCTGAAACCCCTTAGCTGGCTTACTTTCTACTGCGTGGCTCAAATCCTACTCAGGAGCTTTTCTGAGTAGATTAAAGAACAAGTTTGTATTTCTTTGTGAGGGTTGCTGTATTTTGTAACAGCAAATTACCACAGGAGTTTAGACAGAGAGCAATCCATGTATTCACAGCCTGCATCTACAACCTCTCCCCCTTCTTCAACAATCATGGGTTCAATATCATGGATTGGCACAGAGGAATTTCTCAATGGAGCACTCTCAGGAGAATACTTGTTTCCCTGCTGTCTCTCAAGGGTATAGCTAGGGCATAGATCAGTGTTCATACCTGAGCTTCCATTGCTGTTAGAGTTCCTCTCTAAATAGCCTGGCCAGTATGTAGTCCAGTTTTTATGTCCAGCCTTCCAATCCAGATCCCTGGACACTGGGTCTCTCTTCACATACCTTCTGGCACGGGTCCTAGGGTCCCTTCCAAGTGCAGCAGTCTCCCTCACAGGTGCCGTCCTGGGATTCCTGGCTCTGCAGCACCACTCCTCTGGCTTTCCCCAGTTCAATGGTGTATGCTGGCCTTTGGAATGCCTCCCAGTATACGTACTGCTATGGACTCCTTTAGACCTCCCAAATGCTTTTCTCTTCTTTCTTCCAAAGGGTGTCTTGCTCTCTCTGTCCGTCCGCTCTGGCTTCTGCTTCTGATGATCCTCCAGATGATGAAGAAAACCAAGATGATTCTCTGTAGAATAAACTCTACCTTTATTCTGCTTAGATGAGTGCTCCACCCTAGCACAGCGCAGCTGTGCTGAATCAGGCCCTTCCCTTTGAGATGAGTGCTTGGGGATTACCTCATAGCCCTCCTGATTGAACACATGTTTCCCCACTTCAGCTCCTCTAATGGCTGTTGGAAACCTGGTGCATTCTGGGACTGGTAGTCTTTTATGGAAAAATTCTGTTTTCTTATTTCTACCAGAACTGACAGGTTGCTTGTTCAGAGTCACTTCACCTTTACTATAGCTCCTTCCTGAGCTATGATAAGCTTCCTTATCACAGTACTTATGACCTAGATTGGCCACTGTTGGAAACAGGATACTGGGCTTGATGGACCTTGGTCTGACCCAGTACTGTATGGCATATCTTATGTTCTTATAGTCCTGATTCACTTGAAGTTTGTTCTGCATATAAATTAAGGAAGGTACTAGAACAGTGCAGGGAGGACATGGCCACACCTCTTTAAAACAAAGAAACCTTTTATTTTGTAAAACCTTCAAAGGTACAGACCCGACTTGGCCTGTTGCAGGCTGACTGCCGAAACTTGGCCAAGTCGGGTCTGTACCTTTGAAGTTTTTACGAAATAAAAGGTTACTTTGTTTTAAAGAGGTGTGGCCGTGTCCTCCCTGCGCTGTTCTAGTGACTTCTGTGATTTCTGCGGAGGGTTGTAGCTCTTCTTCTTTTCTTGGTGTTCTCTGCATATAAATTAAACAGGTAGGAGGAAAGTATGCAGCCTTGTCATATACCTTTGCTGATTTTAAACCATTCTGCTTCTCCTTGTTCAGTTCAAACTGTTGCTTTTTTATTAATGTAAAGGTTCTGCAGGTTTTTTTGTATACTCATGCTTTTTAACGTGGCCCAGAGTTTCTCATGATCTACACAGTTGAAGGTCTTGCTGTTATCAATAAAACACATATAGATATCCTTTTGGTATTATTTTGTATTTTCAAGGATTGATCTCATATCCACGATATTGTCTCTCATTCCTCGCCCTTTCCTGAACCCTGCTTGCACTTCAGGCGGTTCTCGTTCCAGGTATGGTTGTAGTCTCTGCTGAATGATCTTGAGTAGAATGTTTCTGGTTTGAATAACAAGGAGCATACTTTTATATGGCTGATGTGTAGGCATGTTTGGAGGTAGATTTTGGGCATAGTGTGGGCGGCGTCACAAACTAAACACATGAAAGCACAGTTTACAAATAACATCCTAGTGCAATCTGGATGTCCAAGCCAAGTTTTGGTACAATTTCACAAATGTGGACATGCCCAGTATGGACATCTGCAGAGCCATCCACACAGACATCCCTGGAATAGTAGTTAAGATTGGGGATGTCTAAGTGACATTCAGTGATGGTTCAAATTTTTTAAATAGTTTCCCAATTACACCAAAAAGATCACTGGGATTGTGAAAAGTATTGGGGATGGTAGAGTCATCTTCTCTACACCCTCCAGATTTTTAATGGTCCAAGCAAGAGCTTTCTCAATGCCTATTCATGCCTGAAACAGGTCTAAACTTGGACGAGGTAGCAGATGTCCCCAACATTTCTGCAGAAGTCCAGGTCTGTTGCCCCCACCCCAGACATGCTTCCACCAGGCCCCCTGCCTACTTGAAAATCCCCACATTGGTGACGTCTTTAGACACCATTTGCAAAATGGCTCTAGGGACATCTTTGTGATTTGGATGTCCTCATGCTCATTTTCAGACATCCAAATTGCGATTAAGGTTTTTAAAATGATCACCATAGGTTACAGAATATGCACCCTGGGAGTGTACTTCATCACATATGTTTACACCAACTCCTGAGCAGGTGTAAATATATACAACTGCATTCTAGCTGAGATTTCTTCAGCTTTTGTGAGGCTAAATTATAACGACAAATAGGTGCATTTTTGTCTTTATGAAATAATCTCAAAATAGGCATCAACTTGGACCTCCTGCCTGGGTGACCTGTTATAAAATTACTTTTATGAAGGGCAATGTTAAAAGGAGGTGCTTAGCTAAAGTGCTTTTTAAGTTGCTTATGTTACACTTATTTTATAGACTTAGGTGCCTACTTGTCTTTATAAAAAGCTAGCATAAGTGGCAGAAATTGCACCTTAAACTAATGCATGGACATTTACACCAGCCTAGAGTTGGTGCAAATGCTCATGCCTTGAGTTTTCAAGAACATGCATAAATAATAGCACTTTATAACCAATGCATATACTCGTGCACTGCATCCAAACTCTACCCATGAATGTGCCCACCAGTGAAGTACTGTATATGCCATCATTCAATGTGCCTACTTTTAAACTAGCTGGTATTTTATAAGAGGTGATTACTACATATGCACATTAATGACTAAAATAGCTTCTAATCGGCTGTGCACACTATTCCTAAAAGTACATTAACCCCCCCCCCCCCTTATAAAATTACTCCCGTAATGTCTCAGGTGCAACTGGGTAGTAGCTGTCTGTTTTTCCCACCTCCCCTTTTCTGTCTGATAATAGGCATAACTCTCTATTATCACACAGCTCTACAACTTACTTTCTCAGACATGTCCTTGAAGTGGACTATATTCGAAGGGAGAAATTGTAATTTATTAATATAGGCTAACCCTGTAGGTCTTGCAGAAGCTTTCAACTGTGGCAGAGTGATCAATCATATCAACTGGTGCCATCCCGTAAATAATTTTAAACACGAAAACTAAAAAGCTTAAATAAAATCTGGGCCTCAACGGACAACCAATGCAATTGAATTAAGAATGGGGTAGTCCTTTCCCACTCGTTCACTGTCCCGCTCCTAACACTTACTCAACACCAACTTGGCAACGACATTCTACAGAACACGTATCTTATCAGTAATTAGTAGATGGCCCTAAGTAGAGCCTGGGCGTTCCAAGAGCCGAGTGGGGATGGCGCAGTATTCAGGTCAAAGGCTGTCCTAACTTGATGTTGTTTGCAATCCGGTTAGCAGCTAAGTAATCACCGCTAGCCTAATTGAAAAAAATCAATCTGGCCAAACCAGATATTCCGCGACAGTCACCGAATATGCACTACACTGGCACTGAATATCCAGTCATTAAGTTGCCTTCCAAAATTGACCCTTTTATTTACAATTTCACCAATATGCATTTCCGTAGCTAACGCAGACTCTAAAATAACCCCTAAAATCTTAGGTCCCAATATTCAAAGGGATTTACATGGTTCACAGACCTGTAAACAGTGCAAATACTGCGTAGAGGGATGTCCAGAGGCACTCACATGGTTTACACTGCTGAATATCTCCGAGTAATGCCGCTCCATGCCCCGATGCTAACTGTAAAGCGTTGGGACATGTTGTGGGCGATCTGGGGCAAAGCAGAGGCGGCACCTATCGCTAACTGGGCAACGGTGATCTTGAACCGCTGCCCACTTATTGGCCCATGGGTGAAAATAGGTGTGGCAAAAGCTGGCCTATCTTTACGCTGGGAGCTAAGCGGGCAGTGGCTCAATATCACCACTGCCCAGTTATCTTCTATGGCTGTGCAGCAAACGTGACTATTCAATGCCAGTGGCCGAATATGATCACAGCACTAGAAATCCTGATTAACTCTTCAGTGGCGGTGGCTAGGTGCCATACTCACACTAGCAGCTCTTAAAGTCTTATCCAGTGGTATACATTTTCCTTGCATTACAGGATCTAACTGAGGTAAATCTTTATTCTTCCCCTTCAAAATAATGTAAGCCAGTTTCATCAGAATTCAATTTAAGACAATTAAGCACCATCCATGAATTAATTCTGGCAAAACAGGTTCTTTACAGACTGTTTATAAGCGCCAAAGTGTTTTGAAAAGAAATAAGCAGTAAAATATATGAGGCACTGTGGTGACTGAAGTGTAGGCAAGCATTTTTAGCTTCTTGTCCTTAGCTGGAGTTGATATCAGCATCAGAGCATGCTCACAGATGTTTCTTCCACAAGTTTCCAGATGTGAGTAAAGCTGCATATGAGGAAAAGAATGCAGAGAATAATTTCCAAACATCATTTACTGAATAACTAGGGATTAATTCAGCCAGACAAAAGGGTTATCTGAAAATTAAGAAACTAAGAAGTGCCATGCTGGGTCCGGCTAGATATCCAGAGAGCCAAAGTCTACTGTGTTGCATACAAAGAGGAATCAGAAAGGAGAAGGTATTAATGGCCCTGTACAAGTCATTGTTGAGGCCTCACTTGGAATATTGTGTTCAGTTTTGGAGACCATATCTCACAAAGGATATAAAAAGACTTGAAATGGTTCAGAGGAAGGCAAACAAAATGATTTGCTGCCTTCGCCAGAAGATGTATGAGAAGAGACTTTAAAATCTAAGGTGATATTTTACTTACCAGTTAATGTCCTTTTCTTGAGTCCTGCTAGACCAGTTCAGACAAATGAGTTGAGTTCCCCTACCAGCAGATTAGTGGAGACAAAGAGCCAATGAAAAGCCCAGGTTTCAATGACATCACTCCCTTGCCTCTGTTTGCCTCAGCCACCAGAGGTCCCTTCAGTATTCGTCCCAAAGCATATGGGAAAAACATGGCAAACCTCACATAGCCTCAACATGAGCAGCAATGAGTAATGGAATAGTAGAAACTATGTACAGGAAAGAATAAATACAATGTTGTCAGTAGAAGTTGAACCTGCAAAGCCAAGTATAAAATCAAAGCAGACACAAGGGTGCCGCATCAGAAGAACAGAGCAATACAGTTCCAAGGGTGGGCCTAAGACTGGTCTAACAGGACTCAAGGAAAGGACATTAACTGGTAAGTAAAGTGTCACCTTCCATATCATCCTGCTAGACCAGTCCAGACAAGTGGAGTGTACCAAAGCTACAACTCCACTGGGTAGGAAGAAGATATAACAGCTCGCAAAACCCTTGAGCCACAGGCCAGGTCCACCCACATGTGGCCATCCAAGTGGTAATGCTTGACAAAAGTGGAAAGTGATGCCCACATCACTGCCCAACAAATATCCGCAGGGGCTACTGAGCTCCGCTCTGCCCATGAGGATGTGACGCGCAAATCCTCTGGAATCAGCCGGTTGTGCAACAGATACACCGAGGCAATGGCCTTCATAATCCAGCACCCCAAAGCTGACTTAGCCACCGCCTTACCCTTGCATGAGCCAGCAAACAGCACAAAAAGATGGTCATTCTTACGAAAGGAATTTGTAACCTCCAAGTACCGGAGAAGCACCCTCCAGACATCCACAAGGCGAAGATCCTTATCCTTCCACCGGCACTGCTCCTTAGAGAAGGAGCACAGGCAAAACATCTGTTCACATTTAACATTTCTTTATTTAACATTTCTTATATACTGCCTTTCATGATATCAAGGCAGTTTACATTGAACAAACTGAATAGCATTCAGTTGCGTTCAGTAGAAGCTATTGAGAAAGAGTAACACAAGAGAACGTGGGCAGCATCAGTCATAATGCTAACAGTTGACCCACTGAAGAAACTCTGTCAAGAGTGAAACGTGACAATGGGTGCCTGAAGGTGGCGTTGGGGAACGTCAAAAAAAGATAAGCATTTGTATTCTAAGTGTGAAGATTTTTATATATGAAAAGACTGGTGGAGGGATTATTGGAAAAGATAAACCCCAGAAGAGTCATTGATGCTAGGAGCGCTATTGATGGTAATTTTATAGTTTCATTAATGCGCTATGAAGTCTGAGACTCTCTGGGGGAATGTCATATAATCTGTTCACACAGCTGTTTCTAGTCCACGTAAATGTTATAGTAGAGCAATTCAACACATATAATTGGCCAAGTCCAGATTTAAGCATAGGTGACCTAGACAACTACCTTTGGTACCAAACTTTGATAGGCCCCAGAACGTTGCTGCTGTGCCTTCTTTTGGGCTTCTCTTTGCTTTGGTGTGCTGCCGCAGCTGCAGTAATGGGAAACCTGTGCAAGAGAAGGCCGCCGGAAGCTGCAGGGCCTGATGGAGCATGAAAGGCAGCAGACCCAGTGCTCATTTCACTTAGTAGTTTTCCTGCTATTGCTACGGCCTAATCAAACAGGAAGGAAAATAGGAAGGAAAGGGGGATGGGAATGGGGGACCATGGCAATTAGGGGAAAAAGAAGAAAAGGAAAGTTCCCCCCCTCCCATTTGCCTTTAGAAAGGAAGAGATACTTATGCCACTGTACAAGCCACTGGTGAGGTCTCACTTGGAATACTGTGTTCAGTTTTGGAGACCATATTTTGCAAAAGATGAAAAAAGACTGGAAACTGTTCAGAGGAGGGTGACCAAAATGATTTGGAGCCTACGTCAGAAGCCTTATGAGAAGAGACTTGAAGACCTAAATATGTACACTTTGGAGGAGAGGAGGGACAGGGGAGATATGATTCAGACCTTTAAATACTTAAAGAGAAATGATGAACAAACAAACCTCTTCCAAAGACGGGGAAGCTGTAAAACTAGAGGGCATAACATGAAGCTGCAAGGTGGTAAATTGAAAGGCAATGTCAGGAAATATTTTTTCACTGAAAGGGTGGTGGATGCTTGGAATGCCCTCCTGATGGAAGTGGTGGGGGCAAACACGGTGACGGAATTCAAAACGGCATGGGACAAACACAGTGGATCCCTTTACAGCAACAGGATAAAAACAAAATAAACTGAAACATATAACTTTTGAACCATCTAACGCCTCAACAAATAGGGGTGTCCTACAAGGAGTTGTGGGTTTACCCCTAAACAAAGACATGGAGAGGGGTGGCCTGCACCTACTCTTGCCATCTTGCTGGGCAGACTAGATGGACCATGCTGGTCTTTATCTGCCGTCATCTACTATGTTACTATGTTGGCACCCAAAATATAAGTCCAGCCCTGGTGATGACATAGTGTGAAAATCTGACTGGTGATCATGATTTCAAAAATGAAAAAAAAATCCCTATTCCACATCCAAAACATTCCCCAATGTCTTAATCTTGCCTCAAAGAAAGGAGTATGATTGCCATGCTGGCCAGATGTAGATGTGGAAGAAAAGGTCAACAAAATACAATCAGGCGTTACTAAAGGGATCGACTATTCTGCAACAACCATGCAAATATCTTGGAAACAGGAGAGGCAGGCAAAAGCCTCAGTAAATAAGCCTCACAATCTATAGATGTCTCTCATTGGGCGATCATATTTCATAATCAAGCTTGATAAATATGCAAGGCCGGCGCTACCATTAAGTGAACTAGGTGACTGCCTAGAGCGCTAGTCCTCCAGAGGTTCCCATTGCACTACTGTTGCCCCTCTCAGGAAAGACAGCAGCAGCAATGGGTGAGGAAGGGGGACGCAAGGGTTGAGGTTCGTCTAGGGCACCTCATCTTCTTGTGCCAGCCCTGAAAATATGATGTGCATCCCTCATCTGTTAGCTTAAAAATGCAGTTACACGACGCCACATTTGTCATAAAGGCAGATAACGGCTACTTTTGTTTCATTTAAACAATATTAGTTCTTAGCAGAACACAGTCAGTGTGCACAGCACTGTTCAAGGGAAATCACAAAAGCAGCTTTCATTTCTCAAAATACACACAAAGAGTTAAAATTAGGTCAGTGTGTTTCAGGCATTCTGTGAAATCGGTGCAGAGAGGAAATCCAGAGGGCTGCAGGATTCGGTCTGCTGTCTTCATACCTCTAGTGACCTTCAGGACACCACGTGTCATGGGAACACGGACAGGCTTTCACACTTGGACACCTGCACCTATGATGTGTCAACCTCTTGCTGCCCAGTGGAAAGTCA
The DNA here is from genome assembly GCA_033557465.1 of Ichthyophis bannanicus. NCBI lineage: Eukaryota > Metazoa > Chordata > Amphibia > Gymnophiona > Ichthyophiidae > Ichthyophis > Ichthyophis bannanicus. The sequence goes on along the minus strand of CM066031.1, from coordinate 1,785,567,619 downwards.
TAGTACATTTTTCATTATAGCCGCTTTTTCTTTCTTCTACAGCAAGTAGCTGAGGACTGATGTGTGACTCAGAGACCTATGGATAATCTCACTTTACATGGTGAGATTAGCATATCACTTTGTTAGTAACATATCTTAACCTTTGGGGTTTTTTGTGAGGATGGAAGGAGGGAGGGTATTATGTCACTTCAGTGAAAACTCTTGAGTGAAATTTCACCACAATGTGACCACATCGTGGGTCTTGCATCTAGCAGTAAGTAAACTAAAGGTCAGAAATCTTCATTCCTTAATGTGAGGCAGGCTGGATGTTATGCTAATTATCATTATTATTTATATAGCGCTGTCAAGTATGTGTGATGCTTTTATCTGCACTTGTGCATTGCTGTGCTAGTGTAAATTCTGAACCAACTCCATTCTTGTTACAGGTCCTATCTTGGTAGAGTTAATGCAAGCCTTGATGAGTGTGCACCATGTTTTCTCAGGCATATGAGTTATCAGGGCTGGTCCATCCATTAGGCGGGCTAGGTGGCTGCTTAGGGCGTCAGATCTCTATGGGCAGCAGGCTATGTACTTTGGCACCCATGGCCTGCCGCACCGCCCCCCCCCCCCCCATGCTGACCCACATGGCGCTGCTGCTGATTTCGGCAGCAGGGAGATGGCTCAACAGCAGGCCATGTGCTCTGGCACACATGGCCTGCTGCTTCTGACTCCCTCTGACATAACTTTAGGGGTCAGAAGCGGCAGGCCACGTGGGCTGAAGTACCTGGCCTGCCACCGAGCTGAGCCGCGCTCACCTAGACCCCAGCACGGGAATCAGTGGCAGCAGAGCAGCTTAGCATGTGGAGATGCGGCACGGCACCAGTGGGGCTGCACAGCCGGGGCTTCTGCCTAAGGTGGCAGAAACCCTTGGGTTAGCCTTGTGAGTTATTGTGCATGCATGTTTAGAAAGATGAGAAAAGATGACAGCAAAAACCTTAAACTTTAAGATAAAGATGGAGAATGGTCAACATAATGCCAGTTTTTAAAAGGATTCCAGGGGTGACCCAGGAAACCACAGGCCAGTGAGCCTGATGTCAGTATCAGGAAAACGGTAGAAAACATTGTACAAAAGAAAATTACTGAACATGGTTTAATGGATGAAAGCCAAAATGGATTTATCCAAGGAAAGTCCTGTCTCAGCAATCTCTTGCATTTTTTTGAAGATGTGAATCAACAGGTAGCTAAAGCTGAGCTGGTTGATATAATGTATCTGGATTTTCAGAAAGCCTTTGACAAGGTCCCTGATGAGAGAGACTCTTGAGGAAATTAAAAAAGTCATGGGATAGGAGGCAGTGTACTATTGTGGATCAGGAACTGGTTAAAAGATAGAAAGCAGAGAGTACGGCTAATTGACCGGTTTTTTCAATGAAGAAAAGTGAATAGTGGAGTACCCCAGAGATCTGTGCTGGGTCCGCTCCTTTTTAACATATTCATAAATTACTTCGAAATGGGAACAATGAGTGAGGTGATCAAATTTGCAGATGATACAAAATGTTTCCATTTTTAAACAGAAAAAGGTTGTGAAAAATTGCAAGAGGACCATGAAAAATTGGGAGACCCTAATGGCAGATGAAATATAAAGTGGACAAGTGCAAAGTTATTCACTTAGGGAAGAACAACCCAAACTACAATTACATGATGCAAGGTTCCACATTAGGAACCACCACCCAGGAAAAGGATGTAGGTATCATCATGGATAATAAGTTGAAACCCTCTGTTCAGTGTTCTATGAAGAAAGTACATAGAATTCCAGGAATCTTAAAGAAAGGAATGGAGAATAAAACAAAGGATATTATAATGCCTCTGTATTGCTCCATGGTGCACATTAAGTATTGTGTGCAGTTGTGTTTGCCATATCCAAAAAAGCTGAATTGGAGAAGGTACAGACAGGGACAGTCATACAGTAGGTAAACTAGGCGGTCACCTTGGGCGGCATCACTAACCCAATCCCTCAGGAAGCGGCAGCTGAACTGTTGCTTCAGAGCTGTGTCATGATTTAAAATACCCGCACATGTGATGTAGTTCTGGCCTGCCGCCTCTGCCCACCCTCCGAAAGGTTGCATTCGAGTTGTATTGCAGGAGCAGCAGGCCGTGAGCCCGCATGCATGCGGGCGCTTTAAGGACCAAGGCAGCTCTGAAGCAGCAGTCCAGCCACCGTCGCTCAGCACAAAGTGGGGGTGGCATGGTGAGCTGGACAAAGGTGCAGTCTTTTGGGGTGGGGGCGATGGCAGCTCAGAGGATCTGCCTAGGATGGCAAAATCCTTCAAGCTGCCATTGGGTGCAGAGAAGAGTGACAAAGATGATGAAGGGGATGGCAGGATACCCTATGAGGAAAGACTTTAAAGGTTAGGGTTCTTCAGCCTGGAAAAGAGACGGCTGAGGGGAGATAAGATAGAGGTCGATGAAATAATGAGTGGAGTGGAACAGGTAAACGTAGATTGGTTGTTTATTCCTTTAAATCATAGAAAGACTAGGGGACATGCAATGAAGCTAAAATGTATCACTTTTAAGACTAATTGGAGAAAATAGTTTTTCACTCAACTCATAGACTATGGAATTTGTTACCCAAGGTTGTAAGAAAAGCTGCTACAGTAGCTTGGTTTAAAAGAGATTTGGACAAGTTCCAGGAGGAAAAGTCCATAAACCATTATTAAATGGGACTGGGAAAATCCACTACAACATGGAATCTGTCTACCTTTTGGGAACCTGAGAGGTTCTTGTGACCTGGATTGGCCACTGTTGAAAACAAGATACTGTGCTTGATGGACCTTTGGTCTGACCCAGTAGGGCATATCTTATCTTCTTATTTGCTTATTTCTGACATGTAAGCATAGTAAGTGACAGCAGATAAAGACCAGAATAGCCCTTCTAGTCTGCACAAAAGGAGTTTACAGTTGTGTTATATACATGATACGTAGTAGTAGTAGTAGGTTATTCGCAGTCTGTGCTATTTACTTTGGTTTGTAACTGCCACTCCATGCAGGTTACCCCTGCCACTGTCTGGTTAACTTCCAGGCAATCTGGGCAACCTGGATATTCAATGCTGGGGCCTGGAGATGACCCCGGCATAGAATATTTGGGTTTAGGTTTCAGCAACAATGGATTGCCGTGTTCGAATGACTTGCCGTCACCGATGAATATCCCTCCCCCCCCCCCCCATTCCTCTGCTCCATCCCAGAGATTTGTGAAGATATTCGCCCCTTGTATGAAGGTTTCTGTCATTCATTTTACTTAGTGCTAGCTGGAAAACCCACAATGTTGTCACAACCAAGTATAGTGAAATGTCACTCGAGAATCTGCACTGAACTTACATATTACTGCCCCTTCTGACTCCTCCCTCCCCCAAAACACAAATTTAGAAAATATAGTCAAGGGATATTACTAACAAAGCAAAATGTTAATATGTGGAACATCTCAGAATTCTCCAAACGTCTCTGAGTCAAACCAGTCCTCAGGCGCTCATCTATGAGGTCTGACAGAAAAATCCACAAGCTGCTTGCTGTAAAAGGAAGAAAGAGCAGGTATAATGAAACTGTTTTACCCCCTCTCCATAATATGCAACATAACAGTTTTACTGTTACATGTAGAAAATGTACTATGACTTTCCGGTGGGCAGTGAGAGGTTAACATGTCATAGGTGCAGGTGTCCAAGTGTGAAAATCTGTCAGTGTTCCCATGACACTTGACATCATGAAGGTTACAAGGGGGAGGATGACAGCAAATAAAATCCTGCAGCCATCAAGATTTCCTCTCCGCATCGATTTGACAGAATGCCTGAAACACACTGACCTAATTTTAACTCTGTGTGTGTTTTTTGAGAACTAAGAGCTGCCTTTGTCATTTCCCTTGTACGGTGCTAAGCACACTAACTGTGCTCTGTAGGAACAATTATTTACCCCATGCTCATTACAACACTATTCAAGGGAAACGTACTTCGGTTTAGAAAATTCCATGGGTGCCAGGCATCCGTGAACCTTTTCACCTGCTCTGTCTGCGAAATGCCTTTTCATAAAAGATATCGCATGCTGCAGATTTGCAAGAGAGGCAGAGTTTGCATGCTTCCTTTGAGGGGAGGGGCAAAGAGTAGGGAGTCCGATTTGCAGGGAGTACGATTTTTTTCTTCTCCACCCTCCCCCATTCTGATTCATATGAATTAGCAGGGGGGTAGAGACAATTTCCTTTTCACCCCACCATAGCCTGAGGCCAGTACTCTTCCCTTCCCCCCCCCCCCCACCCCCAGTACCCTATTCTCTCCCTATTGCTTCTTTTCCAAAACCCAGCTGTGCCTCCTTTCCTCCCTTCTCTCTCACCTTAGCACCCCTCCATCCCCTACCATTCCAATGCTGACCTTAGAAATACACAACATTTAGAAATAAACTTGCTGCATTTGGGGGACAAGATGTCCTACAGCGGCAGCAAATAGTTTCTTACATTCCAAGATCATGTCTGTAAATGGATTGCTTTTGTTACTCCCGGGGAAATCTGCTTAACTGCGCAATGCAGAATTTGCACAAGATTACCCATCAGTACAGAATTCTATGTAGGAGCCAGCATCGGCAGACAGTAAGGAAGGCTCAGGCGCAGAAGCTCTAAGTGCGTCCAATCCTGCCTTTTCATAGTCATGGCAGTATTTCCGTTTACTCCCATGGCTGTGACAGACCTCCAATGCCAGAATGCAACATTTGAGAAGGTAAACAGAAGCGCTTCCTGTTTCCTGCTAGAGACAGGAAGCACTACTGTTTACTGTTGCAAAGCATGTAGTGCCGTATTGAAGTCTAGGTTAGCCACGGGAGCAAGTGCAAATGTTCCCATGGCTTTGTTAACAAGTCACTGCAGTCAGGCTTGAAGAACTACCAAAAGAGACTGCTTCTGCTGGAAAGACATCTGCACTTGTAAGTATTTACTTCTGGGAAATTCTCTAAATCTTAGGTAAAAGGAAACTCTTTGGGTTAAAACTGATAAATCTGTGTATTTTAGAATCCAGTGTATTTGTTAACTCATTCGGAGCCTAGTATCAGCAGATAGCTTTTAGTTTAAATTTAAAACCCAGCAGAGAGCTTTTAACTTTTAAAACCAGTAGAAAGCTTTTAGTTTAAGGTTTACTTTACTTTTAAACCCAGCAGAGAGCTTTTAATTTACATTTAAAGCCAGCAGAGAGCTCGTAGTTTAAATTTAAAACTCTGTCAGGGCCTAGTATCAGCAGAGAGCTTTTAGTTTAAATTTAAAATCAGCAGAGAGCTCTTAATTTAAATTTAAAACCCTGTCAGGGCCTAGTATAAGCAGAGAGCTTTTAGTTTAAATTTAAAAATAACAGAAAGCTTTTAGTTTAAATTTAAATCTGTGAGGGCCTATGACCAGCAGAGAACTTTTAATTTAAATTAGATCAGAGTATAGTTTGGCATAGAAGGAAGAATAGGGTAAAATATTCTTTGAGTTGAAAGAAATACATCGTTTCTAGATCCCTTTACAAAGAGACCATCCACTTGGGAGGCGAGAGATCTGGGAATTTGTTTTAAATAGGCATTAAAACAAAGTGAAAGGTCAAAGGGGCAATTTGATAGGCTCCCTCTATCAAACCAAAGGCTGTGTGAATCACCCAGGAAAGTGCTAACAAATTTATTTATTTATTTACATTCTCTTATATACCACGCTATTCTGCATCAGTGCGGTTTACATTGAACAAACTGAAATTACATTGAACAGGGCATTATACCTTAGAAGCACAGTTCTGGGACCTGTGTAGCAAGCTAGCCTTTACTAAGTCTTAGTTCCCTCCCCCCCCCCCAACCCAGGCATAATCTTAGCTTTATAGGCTCTTAAATCTATTAAAAAGGGAAAGGGTGATCAAAGTCATTTTCAGTATCAGCTGGTAATCATCACCAGGAATAGATTAAGGCCCTGAAGTTAATTAATCTTGAGGTGAACAGAGTCCCTTAAAGGTAATTGGTATAGTTGTTTCAGTACACAAAATCTTAAAGCTAAGATGCAGACAGCAGTCCAGCAGCGAGATGGGAGCTATCCAGTCTTTTGCACTGAGTGTCACATGCACGATTTTCTCCCAGTTGATGGGGTGTCATACATGTGCACTAGCTGCAAGGAGCTCTTTGCCCTCAGGCAATAAGTCCAATCTCTGGAGGCTAAAGTAGCAGATTTGGAGGACATAAGGAAGACATAGAGGTACATTGATGAGACCTACAGGTACATAGTATTGAAGTCCCACCTCCAATTTGGCAATCTCTCAGTTGCCATGGAGGAGAGAGGTCACATGAAAGTAGAGCAGCATCACTTGGTGGGCAGGAAGTGATCCTGTAGCTAGGACCTTTCTGCCAGGAGAAATAAAAGCCTGTTGCACCAAGGAATTTTCTCCAGGGCCATGTGCCCATGAGGGAAGAGTTAGAACAGCTGTGATAGTTAGTGATTTGATCATTAGACAATAACATAGAAAAGTGTGGGAGGGAGGTTCTGGAGGCCAAATTTAGGCTTTTAGGTAGGAAATTGAAATCTAGAACTTCCAGGGTAGCATTCTCTGAAATGCTTCCCATTCCACGTGTAGGACCAAAAGGACAGGCAGAGCTCCAGAGCTTCAATGCGAGGATGAGACAATGGTGCAAAGAAGAGGGTTTTGGATTTGTTAGGCACTGGACAGCATTTTTGGGAAGAGAGGAGCTCTGCCAAAGAAATGGGCTCCACCTTAATCGGGATAGAATCAGGCTGCTGGCTTAACCTTTAAAAAGAAGAAAGAACAGCTTTTAAACTAGATAATAGGGAAAAGCCAACAGTCTCCAAGGAGCGCATGGTTCAGAAGGATGTATCCTTGAAGGATACTAGCAAAACAGAGAAGTTAGGGCATCCCAACAAAAATAATCCAAATGTCCTTCAATACAGAGCCAAAATATTCCAAATTATACCTATCAACTGATAACCAGATTAATATGAATAAAATACAACCTCTAAAATGCCTGTATGCAAATGCTAGAAGTCTAAAAAATAATATGGGAGAACTAGAATATATAGCACTAAATGACAGGTTAGGTATGATTGGCATCTCAGAGACCTGGTGGAAGGAGGACATCAATGGGACACTGTGATACCTAGGTATAAACTATATTGCAATGATAGGGTAGAACAAATTGGTGGAGCGGTTATGCTCTATGTTAGAGGGCATTGAGTGTCACAGGATTAAAGTTTTGCAGGAAACAAAATACACTGTAGAATCTCTATGAACAGAAATTCTATGTGAAAAGGGGAAGGCAATGGCAATGGGGTGTTCTACTGACTGCCTGGCCAGAATGAACAGATGGATGATGAAATGATGAAAGAAATCAGGGAAGCTAACAAAAGTTACAACACAGTAATAATGGATGATTTCAATTACCCCGGTATCGACTGGGTCAATGTCACAGTAGGACATGCTAGAGAGATAAAGTTTCTAGATGAAATAAATGACTGCTTCTTGGAGCAGCTGGGTCATGAACTCACAAGAGGGGAAGCTATTCTGGATCTAGCCTTTAGTGGAACACAGGATCTAGTGCAAGAGATAAGGGTTTTGGGACCACTTGACAATAGTGATCATAGCATGATTGCATTTGATTTAATAAATGGAAGGATGGCAAGGAAATTCACAGTACTACCTTTTAACTTTCAAAAGGGCGACTATAATAAAATGAGAAAAATAGTTAAGAAAAAACTAAAAGGAGCAGCTGCAAAGATTAAAGCATGGTAAATCAAGCATGGTATTATTTAAAAGTACTATGTTGGAAGTCCAGACAAGATGATTTCATTCTTTAAGAAAAGTGGAAGGAAGGCCAAAAAATTGCCAACATGGTTTATAGGCAAGGTCAGAGAGGCTACTGCTGCCAAAAAAAGCATCTTTCAGGAAATGAAAGAAGGAGCCTAATGACAAACACCGGAAACAACATAAGCATTGGTAAGTTAGATGCAAGGCATTGATAAGGCAGGCAAAGAGAGAATTTGAAAAGAAGCTTGCTGTGGTAGCAAAAACGTATAATAAGAACGTTTTCAAGTATATTCATAGCAAAAACCCGTGAGAGAGTCAGTAGGATCATTAAATGATAGAGGGGTAAAAGGGGCACTAAGGGAGGACAAGACCATAACTGAGAGACTGAATGAATTCTTTGCTTCAGTCCTTACTGAAGAAGATGTACGGAAGTTACCCATGCCTGATATGGTATATAAAGATGATGTAGTGGAAGAATTGAAAGAAATATCCATAAACCAGGAGGATGTATTACAACTGTATCAAACTGTTTGATAAACTGAAGAGTAGCAAATCAACCAAACCGAATGGTATACATCCAATGGTGTTGAAAAAAATGACATATGAGATTGCAGATCTACTATTAATAATCTGTGAACTATTATTAAAATCATCTGTAGTACCTACTACTACTACTATTTAGCACTTATAAAGCGCCACGCACGCAGCGCTGCACAGCTAACCTACAAGAGGTAGCCAACATACAAGAGACAGTCCCTGCCCATCAGAGTCATGCTCATCAAAGCTTACAATCTAGTTAGAACAGTACAGAGCATTAGTCAGTTCTGCAGAAGGTATGGTGTGGTATAGTTTGGTCTAAGCTTTGGTCGTAAATGTAGACAGGGGTCAGGGTAAGATGAGGATGGAAGTCAGGATCTGAATGCAACAGTGAAGAGGTGGGTCTTCAACCTGGATATGAAAAGGGCCAGGGAGGACGCCTGGCGTACAGATGCAGGTAGGCTGTTCCAGGCGTATGGTGCAGCAAGGTGAAAGGAGCGCAGTCTGGAGTTCGCGGTGCGGGTGAAAGGCATTGATAGAAGTAATTTGTTGGCGGAGCACAAATTTCGAGCGGGGACGTAGGGAGAGATAAGAGACAAGAGGTATTGAGGGGCCACAGAGTGAATGCATTTATAGGTCAGCAGGAGAAGCTTGAATTGGATGTGGAATAGGACAGGGAGCCAGTGAAGTGACTTGAGAAGTGGAGTAATGTGGGCATGGCGAGGCTGGCAGAAGATTAGTCGAGCAGCATGATTTTGTATAGATTGAAGGGGAAGGAGGTGGCTCACGGGGAGACCAGCGAGGAGTAGGTTGCAGTAGTCGAGGTGAGAGGAGATTAAGGAGTGGATAAGCGTTTTGGTAGTGTGTTCAGAGAGGAAGAGATGGATTTTGCTGATGTTGTAGAGAAAGAAGTAGCAGGTCTTAGCTACAAGCTGGATATGAGCAGAGAAGGAAAGAGAGGTGTCGAAGATAACCCCTAGATTGCGGGTCGAGGGAACAGGAAGGATAGTAGATCCATCAACATGGATTGAGGGAGGGGGAAGTGGGGGGGAGGAGTTGGGTGGAAAGACAAGGAGTTCAGTCTTGGCCATGTTCAGTTCCAATCGGCATTGAGACATCCAGGCAGCGATGTCCAGAAGACAGGCAGAGATCTTGGACTGGGTTGCCAGAGAAATGTTAGGTTTAGCGAGGCAGATTTGGGAGTCGTCAGCATAGAGATGGTACTGAAAGCCATGGGAGGAGATAAGCGCTCCGAGGCCTTGGGTATAGAGAGAGAAGAGGAGAGGCCCCAAGACAGATCCCTGAGGTACACCTACCTGGAGCGGGGTAGGGGAGGAGGAGAAGCCACCAGAGCGTACACTGAATGAGCGATGGGAGGCACATAGGTTTTAGTGCTAAACAGGTGGTAAGTGCAAAAACTAACGCACTTTAGTAAAAGGGCCCCTCATTTTTATTGATAACAGTGATAACTATTAGAAGAACAGAAGCACGTGTGGAAATTAAAGAGCATCATCGTCAAGCCAGGCATTGTTTCAGCGATTGTCAGACATCTTAAAGACCCGGATATTCATCGTATGCTGACATCAATACAGAAAACAGTATTGCTGGATATCTAATTTCTTCAGACCACGGATGACCAGAAAATCAATAAAGTAATAATAAAAATTAAAACAACAAGACTATAACTTCCAAACACCGAGTGTGCGACTTTCATTAAGAAGAATCCATGCTTCGTACTTGGTCAAATTTGTTATAATCTGTAAGAACCACTTTTGTGGATTCAGTTTATGTGTGGCTGCGGCTGTACGTCCCAGATGCAATATTTTCCTGTCTGTAGCCACGGCTCTCCTTTTGTACCGTGTAAAAGGGAAGTTCTTACAGGTGGAAAGCGGTCTAAGGACAATGTAGATGCGCCAGGATAGAAAGAGGAGAAGCAGCTTAGTAGGAAAAGACAAGCTCTCAAATTTAAAAAAATAAATAAAAAAATAAAAAAAGGACATATACCCAATAAATAGGAGTGGAGGAGTGGCCTAGTGGTTGGGGCAAGGTACTTCAGGCCGGAAGGTCGGAGGTTCAAATCCCACTAGAGGACAGCAACCTTGGGCCGGAAGGACTGGGGTTTCTAGTCCCACAGGTGCTCCTTGTGGTCTTGGGCAAGCCACTTAACCCTCCATAGCCCATGTTCCCTGTAAAATAGTTATCTCCAAGTTATAATGCCCTGTTCAATGTAATTTCAGTTTGTTCAATGTAAACTGTGCTGATGCAGAATAGCGTGGTATATAAGAGAATATAAATAAATAAAAAAATAATAAATAAAGACAAGCCTGAAGAACAGAAGATTGGAAGGCTTTACTGAGTGGAATTTCTGCATCAAAAATGTGTGTTTCTGATAAAGATGAAACTTGCATGCCTCTTTGAGTGATCACAGCTGTTAGCAGGGTATTTACAGATGAAAGAAAAAGTCCCCTTAAGTAACCATTAGCCAGTCTAGGCCAAGTGAAAGACTATTGTTTAAGTTCTTGTTCTTCACATTGTGCTGATAGATTTAAAGAAAAGAAAGTTAAGTCCATTAATAAAAAAAAAATAAGAAGCCTTCCCGGAGCTTTGAATTCTCTTGAAATGCATCAGTTTACCTACAGGAGGAAAACAGGAGGGCCTCTTCGCAGTTAACAAGCCTACGGTGACAATGGCTTTATATCTGCCATTTGCTCACAGTAGGTAGATTGAAAATCTGCATTCCTGTGCCCCCCCCCCACCCCCAAAAATCCTTTCCCTATATTAATGCACGCCTCTGAATTCAATTAGAAGACCTTCCTTTGAAAGTGGCTAAGCTCAAAGCCAGTTACTCAGGGTGTAAGTCACTTCACTTTTTAAAATATCTCGTGAGCACATCCCCATCCAAGGTGATAGAAGTTAATTGTGGTGGCTATTAAAAGTAACCAATATCTGCAAGATCTCATGACTGCTGCAAGTATTCTAAACATCCCACGAGGCTCTTCAAGAGAAGAATCGCACAACACTGCCATGACTCACCTGTACATTCAACCATTACTGGGGTTATGTCAAATACTTGGCTCCATAAAAGTAGCAAGACTATGCTTGAAATATGCTTATATGCATGTTGAATAAACATGTGCAGGTATAATCCACCAGGTAATTTCCAGAGGGAAAGGATGCATATGCTTTTAACTTAGAAAAATGATGAAAATTATGCCCATGCCTGCAGAAATATTTAAATTAAAGTAATCTGTCACGCTCAATAATCAATAAGTGGCACTCAAAGTTTAAGCCAAAATATTGTATACATTTTCCATTGGAACAAGGTCTCAGACAAACTCTCAGCACAACGTTTCTGGACTAAACACCAATCCTCATGTTGTGTTAGTTTTAACATCAACGACCTTCTATAGTTTTTGTTCCTTTTTGTTCTTTTTTGCTTATTACCACCATATATTAATAGTTAAATGATGATGTTAGACCGTTCCACCTTATGATATTTCACTGTATATACCTGCTCTGTTAAATGTTATGACATGTCTCTATACCCACTCAAGATCTCTAGTCTGATGTAATTGCTTATATTTAATTATTCATATGCTATTCCCCAGTTAATCCTTGTTTTATTCCCCTGTTACCTGTAACTTGGACAAGTTCTCTAAATCTGAATGTATTTTGTTTAATGTAAACCGCACTGATGTCAAATAGCATGGTATATAAGAGCTGTTAAATAAAATAAATAAATAAAATAAATATATCTTTTTCTTTACAAAAAACTGAGTACTTAACTTGACTCAGATGTGTTGCCGTTCTTTTTACTCTGTTTCTTCCTGCAGGTCCTGTTAGGTCCCCGCCCAAGGGCTACGCCAAAGGGCCCTCTGGTGAGGCCCTCAGGTGTGGGTCCGCCAGTCATGGGCGCATCTAATAGTGCTTACAAATTTAAAATCCTGGTGCGGGGCCCTGATTGGCCCTGCAATGGGTAGTGGAGAGGGGTTTAGCCTCCCGCTCCTTATCCTGAAGCCGATTGGGGCCCCTTTGTTGCAGTGGTGATTTCTTCGTGCCTGATGGTGCTTACAAATTTAAAGTCCTGGCTGTGGGGCCCTGATTGGCCTTGCAATATGCAAATACCCTGCATAAAAAGCTATTTCTGTGCATAAAGCACAGTTTCGGTTGTGGGGAACCATTCACAGAAAAGAGAAATAACAAAATGATAATGAGGAGGGCTAAGGATCGTGTAGTTTGCATGATCCAGGCATCACGGCACCTAAACCCAGAAGTAGGAAAGACAAAGAGAGAGAGAGAGAGAGCAGAAGCAGATGCAGTACGGCATTTCAATTTGCCGTGCTCTGCCGTGGCCACATGTGGAATATGCTGCAGATTGGATCAGGTGGTTCTGTGGCAATCGGATTGCAGAAGAACATAAGATATGCCATACTGGGTCAGACCAAGGTCCATCGAGCTCAGTATCCTGCATAGCGTACACATCAGCTTATTCTTTAGTTCCAAGCCAGCAGGGATGGGAGGCTGCAAGGCAAGGGGCAGCGCTGGAATATGGAATCTGCAGCAGTGCTGCAGGTGGTGGGGAACTGTTGGACCATTGTTCAGAAGGGAGAGAGGTCTTGACTGAAAACAACCTTTTTCAGCCCACAGGGTCAGGGCAGGAGAAGGGCTGCCGGTGAGTCGGAAGGTGGCTGGGGGTTAGAGATGCTGCTGGTGAGCTGGGGCGTGGTTGGGGACTATATGTTAGAGGGAGAGAGAACCATGGGGGGGGGGACAAGAATGTCAGAGGGAATTTTAGGTCCAGAGGAGGAGTTAAGCTTTATGTTGGGTGAATTCTGCACAGAAATAATTTTGCAGAATTTTAAAATACTGAGCAGTAGCCTACGATTGTTGAATAATGCTCTCTTATAGGCACGATTTATAATGGATCTGATCTGATCCATATTACTATAAGGTGAATACTTCGTCACCAGATTTATATTATGTTCATCAGCTGAATTTCGTCCACTTGAAGAGAGCAGTAGCTGATGAACATAATATAAATCTGGTGACGAAGTATTCACCATATAGTAATCGAATACAACGTATCTTAAAAAAACACGCCAACGTCCTTAACAGTATTCCTGGATTGGAGGACAAGCACATTAGATGTGTGTGGCAAAGACACAGAAATCTTAAGGAGATATTGAGTCCTAGGGTATTAAGACCTTTGCAAGTTCAATCCACACGGCAAGAATGTGGCCATTTTAAATGTGGGATATATACAATATGTGAAATTACTTTAGAAACGTCATTCACATATCATGAGAAAACATACGAGTTGAAACACGCAACTTCTTGTAATACAGACTATGTGATATATTGCATCCGCTGTCCTTGCCAGCTTTTGTATCTGGGAAAAACCATTCGCCCATTCCGAATACGTATGTCTGAACATTGAAGTAGATTGAAATGTAGATTGATAGATTGATGGAGGCTCCCATTGTGGACCACTGTCTCAAAATGCAACACAAGCTTGAGGACTTGCGTTGTTTTTGTATCGATCACATTTTCACGGGACAGAATGGAAAGTCTAAGGATCAAACACTAGTCATTCGGGAACAACGTTGGATTTTCGATCTACAAGTTGTAACTCCTACTGAACTGAATGTACAAATTGATTGGAGCACATGTGTATAGCCTACACATAGAGCATTTACCAATTGAATAGAGCCGCTCACGTAAATGACACAGGTGCTTAGACACGTTGCACTTAATTTGATATAAAGTCTTTTATTTATTTATTTATTTAACATTTCTTATATACCACGCTCTTTGTCATCAGTGCGGTTTACATTGAAACAATATAACACTTGGTCAAGTAAATTTGGCCGTCGTTTACATAGAACAGGGATTTAACATGGAGGTAAACTTGGGGAAACTATATACATTCTAGTATATTAGATATTAGAGATAAATTCGCTGCAGGTTTTTGCAATCATATGGCAGTGGTTTGAGATTGTGAGGGTGGGAGAGGGTGAAGGGGGGAAATATCTAGATGTGTAAAGTGCATGAGAAAAAGGTGGTGTTTGAGGGCTTTTCTGAACAGCCTAAGGTCCCTGATTGCTCTAATGCTGGGAGGGAGTTTGTTCCAACACCTGGGAGCATAGTTCAAGAATGCCCTATTGATGGTGGTCTGGTTGAGCTTTGTAGATTCAGCTGGTATTAGTAACATGTCTGTAGCCAGCGATCTCCTAGATCTGTTGTTTGCAGTATGTGTGATGAGGTCAGAAATAGATGTAGGTGACATTTTGTTGAAAGCCTTGAAGGTAATGAGGAGGACCTTGTATGAGATTCTACAGCTTATCGGAAGCCAGTGGAGCTCTTTTAGGATGGGGGAGATGTGGTCATTCCTTGCGGCTCCCCAAAGAACACGGGCTGCTGCATTCATGGCTAACTGTAGAGGATTGAGGGTACTCTTTGGGAGGCCCTGCAGTATTATATTGGTATAATCGAAGTGCGGTGTGATTAGCGCTTGAAAAATAGTACGGAAGTCACCAGGTTCAATCATAGGTCTCAAGTGTCGCAGGGTTTTGATCTTGAAGTAGATGGTTTTTACAGTTTATTTATTTATTTATTTTATTTATTAACAGCTTTTATATACCGCACTTTTGTCATCAGCGCGGTTTACATTTTAACAACTTTGTACTTAAGCATTAAACATATGTCAAGTTTACAAGTAACAGGAAATGAACATGGATAACAGGGATTAAGAATAACAAATATTCTCAACTATTTACAATATATTCACAAATGTTTGAATTCTGAAGATGGGGGTCTATGGGGAATTAATCTAGAACGGGTAATGAAGTTTCAGGGGCTTATTTGACTAGCCGTGATCGATGGTTTGTGTAGGGGGAGGGGGTGGGGAGCCAGTGAATTGTGAGAAGTGTTGTAGGAAGAGGTGTGTTTTTAGAGATTTCCTGAATTGGGACAGGTCCTTTTGTGATCTGATACTAGGTGGTAGTGCGTTCCAGCATCTGGGTGCGAAGGATGAGAATGCTCTTGTTGTAGTTGTTTGAGTGAGCTTTGTAAGGTCTTTTGGGACTGCTAGCATGTTCTCTGTTACAGATCATCTGGATCTGGTGTTCTGTGTGTGATGGAGGAGGTCAGATAGCGAGGATGATGAGATTTGATGGAATGCTTTGAAGGTCAAAATGAGGGCTTTGTATAAAATCCTGCATGATAGCGGGAGCCAGTGAAGATCGAATAGGATGGGGGTAATATGGTGACTCCTTGAGGCTCCATGAAGAACCCTGGCCGCTGTATTCATGGCCAATTGAAGTGGATTCAGCGTGCTCTTGGGTAGGCCGTGTAGTACGATATTTGCATAATCAAAGTGAGGAGTGACTAGTGCCTGGAAGGTTGTGCGGAAGTCGTTTGGTTCGAGCATAGGTCTGAGGTGCCGGAGTGTCCTAATTTTATAGTAGATGGCTTTTACAGTATTTTTTATATGTTCTTTGAATTCAAGCCGCTGGTTGAGTATAACGCCCAGGTAACGTATTGAGGTTTTGAGAGGTAGATCGGCATCTCTTGTTCTTAGAGTTGGTGGAGGAGAGAAGTCTTTGTTCCTTGTGACGATCAGGACTTCAGTTTTTTTGAAATTGATTCTGAGATTTTGCGAGAGCAGCCAGTCTGAGATTGAGTTGAAGCAGGTGATTAATGTAGTGTAGTCTGGTTTTATGTGCTCCTTGAAGTCCAACTGTTGATCGAGTATGACCCCAAGATAGCGTATATTGGATTTTACTGGGTTCCATCTCTGACTTTCAGTGCTGGTGGAGGAGAGAAACCTTTATTTCTTGTGATTATTAGGACTTCTGTTTTTTTGAAATGTATACGGAGGTTCTGGGTGAGTAGCCAATCCGTTATTGCATTGAAGCAGTTGATTAACGCTGTATAGTCCGGGCAAGTGACAGTTATAGGAGTAAATAGAAGCACGTCGTCTGCGTACATAAAGCATGAAATGCCAAAAGAGCGGGTAATGTCACAAATTGGCTGCATATAGATGTTAAAGAGCAGAGCAGACAGGGAGGAACCTTGGGGTACACCCTGTTTCTGCTGGAAGGGTTCGGATGTGGTGTTACCGATACGGACTTGTTGCGATCTGCCTTCAAGGTAGGATTTGCACCAGTTCCACGCTTGGTCCCGGATTCCCTTCTCATGAAGCCACATCAGAAGTTGCACGTGGTCTACGGAGTCAAACGCTGCTTCTATATCGAGGAAGATTAGCGCAAAGCCCTTCTTGATGCTGTCTATTCCATTGATAAGAGTACTGGTTAGTGTTGTTAGCAGAGTTTCTACGCCGTGGGCTTCTCTGAAGCCATGTTGACAAGGGTCTAATGGGGAAGATGAGTCTACATGCTGCTGAATTTGTCTCTGGGTCAACTTCTCAAGAATTTTAGCTAGTAATGGGATACTAGAGATTGGTCAATAAGAATCTACTTTCTTTGGATCAAGCTGGTTGTTTTTGAGTAGTGGATGAATGGATGTGTGCTTGAGAGCATCTGGGAAGACTCCGGTTGCGAAGGACAACTTGGCAATGTTGGCTATGATTGGGCTGAGCTCAGAGCGCATAGTCCTGATCCAATGGGCTGGGCAAGGGTCAGTTGGTGCAGTCGTAGCGTTGATAGAGGCAATGACTTCGTCAATGGTCTTAGCTGAGGGAGGTAAGAGTTTGGTGATTGGAAACTGCATGTGGAGAGTCTTGGAGGGTTCTTGTGATGTTGTTGCAGTTATCTTTATTGCTTTGGATTGGATGTAGTTCACGTATGCCTGGGGCTGAATACATTCCTGTTGAGGTGGGGAAGGTTGGTTGGTAAAGGATTTTACTAAGTTGAATAGGTCTCTTGGCTTATTTAATGAGCGGTTGAGGATCTCAGTGTGGAATTCTTTCCTCTTCGCCCAGGTTGATTCGCAATGGAGTTTCAGATAATCTAAATAGATGATTTGGTCAGAGGTACTATGGGTAATTCTCCATCTTCTCTCCAGCTTTCTGAGGTGGAGCAGGGAGGCTCGTAGCTCAGGGGAGAACCATGGAGCAGACTGCTTTTTAGCGGCTCTTCTGTCAGGTGTAGCCTTTTTGATGATTGATGGCTGCTGCGCATAAAATGAGAGGGTATCATTCCAGTTAGACACCATTTCGTTGAGATTGACTGTTGGTTGAGCAAGTTCTGGGAGTGCGTAGTTCGTGATCGTCTCCCTGTCAAGTTGCTTGAAGCGGGTGCCTCTTGATATAACTGTAGTATTTGAACGATGGCGTGTGGCTTGATGCATTGGTATCTGAAATGTTATCAGGTTGTGGTCTGACCAGGGAACTGGAGTGATGGAAAGTTCAAATTGTTCTATCATGTTCATAACTGAATGGGGGACGAAGACTAGGTCAAGGAGGTTCCCTCCTTGATGGGTAGGATCAACCACGACTTGCTTGTAGTTCAGGTTGGACATTGCTTCTAGGAAGGTTTTACCACACAAAAAGGAAGGTTTTGGCTAGGGCGGGTTGAATAGAAGCAAGATTAAGGTCTCCCAACAGCCAGTTAGGTTTGGAGGGATCTTCTGGGTTACAGGCTAAGTCAATATCTGAGAGTTCATCTGACCCTGTACCTGGTGCCCTATAAATGAGGTCAATAGTGTTGAATTTATTGGTAATAGTTAGTGTGTTCAGGTGCTGTATGCTCTTGGTCAAGTTAGCCTGATATTGTCTTTCTCGAATTAGCAGTCCGCATGTGCGGCGTTATTTCAAGCAAGAGAATCGCTGAAAGAAGGGTGTAGTATGAAGAACTGGTAATACAATTCATTTCAAATATTAGGTTTAAAAGAGATTGATGGTTCTGGTTTTAAACCGTATATTAAAAATCTTTTTTTGATTCCCTGTATCAGGTGTAAAAACTGAAAGTACACGCTGTTCGGTGATGAAATGCATGGAATGAAATGCACAGCACTGAAGTTTGGTGTTGGGAAAAACAAAATTAAGATAAGCATCGTTTGGGAAAAACAAAATTTAAATGAGCATCATTTTTCAATAATATACTGAGAATTATGACAAGAACAGTTTTCTACTAATGTTCTAAACCAATAAATTCAATTAAAGCAACATATAAGATCTTAAAGCAACATATAAGGTCGTTGATGCAAAGAGGGGCATGAGTTCATAGTAGGCTCTATTGGCTCCATTGAAGTCTGAGACCTGTTGCTTAAAAATAAAAATAACATCTATATTAGAATTAAGAATTCAGTGTGGTTACAATTTAATCGACCGGGAACGGTTAACAGATTTTATATTTAAGTTGAGAATTGGAGTGTTATTTTTCTTTTACTCAATAGTTGTTTCGCTCTACTGAAGGACCGCTGTGTTTATTTATAAACCATATGGGGACAGACTTAAAGATCTTAGTATGTATACATTAGAGGAAAGGCAGGATTGAGGAGATATGATAGAGATGTTTAAATACTCCCATGGCATAAATATACAAGAAGAGAGCCTCTTTCGAATGAAAGCAAGCTCTGCTACAAGGGGATATAGGATGAGAGTGAAAGGGGATAAACTCAGGAGTAATATGCGGAAATATTTATTTTCCGAAAGAGTGGAATAGCCTCCCAGTGGAGGTAGTGGAGACAAGGATGGTATTTGAATTCAAGAAAGCATGGGACAAGCATAGAAGATCTCTAAAGGATAAAACGGAACTATTGTGGTAGATTTTGAGGGGCAGACTAGATAGGCAATGTGGTCTTTTTCTGCTGTCATTTTCTTTTTTTTATGCAATTTAAACAAAATCACAAGTATAAACTTATACAAGAAACTAGAATGTCAAAAAGTAATAAACTACAAGGTAATAATAAGCACCACAAAATAAAATCTCTATCATTAGACCCCTGCTGGGTGTACAAACAGATAGGGTATCACAATTACAACAGCTATCTCAAAGAAGTCAATTCTGATGCCTATGGCCCTTTCCCCCTTTCTAGGCGAAAACCATTAATCACATCATCTACCAAATATCTTCAATATCTTGGTGTAAGCAGCTCAAACTGCCAAGCTAGTGCAGAGTGTTGTGCAGGTCAGAGATAATTTAAGGCAGCAGCAGCAACATGCATCAGAATTGCTCAGATTATCTGCTTTCCTGGTTCCTGCCTCTATCGTTTTTTCCTTCCTCCCTTGCTTTTATCTGAATGCATTTATTGCTTATACTTTTTCACGTCTTTGGAAGAGTCAGAATGCATTTTTGTTTCACTATAGTCACATATTGTTTAATAAAAATATCTAGCACCTTTCCTAAACCCCCCTTTCAGTCCTTCCTGCTGCTTTCAGGATTACCAGTATGGGATTCTGAGATGCATTGCTCCATTTGACGATACTTAGACCCACCACAGTATGGGCTGCAAATTAGGTGAAATTTTCAAAACCTGTAAATGCTAATGATTCCTAATGAATGACACAAAAGAAAGGGTGCTTAATAACTGTGATCCTTGCAATTGCAAACAGAATTATATGCCATAGTATTTTGTTAATGCTGCTGTTGGGATGCAATCTGTTTCCTGGGGTATTTAGAGCTATCATTTATTAGTATTTAACTCACGTCTTTCTATTAGTAGTTCAAGGAAAGTTACAACCAGTGATTGTAAGTATTTCCCTGTTCTCAGAGGGTTTACAGTCTTAGCCAAACCCGCCAAGTCTGTTACTGCTGAAGCAGCCCAAACTCCTGCTCAGTGGCGAGACCATTGCAAGGGGTCCAGAAGACTGTTGCCCAGATACTGATTGGGTCAAGAGGCTGGGCAAGATGTGCCCAAGTGGCTACTGTGCTGCAGCTTTTATAATCATTTCTAATTCATTCGCAAGGGAATTTTACACGTTGCCAGAATAATACATAAAAAGAGTAATTTTATACAGCTTGCACGGCAAGTACACAAGTGCATTGAGGATTATGGGTGCCAGATTATTTTATAAAGAGGAGTAATTTATGTATATGGGAGGGAGGGAGGAGTGGTCTAGTGGTTAGGACAAGGTACCTCAGGCCGGAGGGCCAGGGGTTCAAGTCCCACCTGGGGACAGCAATCTCAGGCCAGAGGGACTGGGATTTCTAGTCCTATAGACACTCCTTGTGGTCTTGGGCAAGCCACTTAACCCTCCATTGCCCATGTTCCCTGTAAGTATTAGCATATGTGCCTCATATCCCCTCATTTTAAATGTATCCCCCAATTGACCGCTTTGACCCAGTGAAAAGCAGGATATAAATACAGCTAAATAAATATGTAGGAACTAACACCCCTCACTTGGTTTGCAGCTTGTCGTGCTGTGAGGGCTTGTGTGCATCAGTGAAGATGAGAGCTAAACTATTGGTAGTTTAACTACTGGCAGGGTCTCCCAAGATGGACAGGTCTCAGCTGAGGTGCCAGACGAAGACAAACCACCCATCTGGGCAGCAGCAGAATGGGATAGTGTTGACGGCAGAGGATCACATTTCTGTGACAACAGCAACAACACCAAACTTAAACTGCGTGGAAGAAAGGCCCGGCAATCTACTTCTGTATCTTGCCATGAAAATCCAATGGATAGTTACAACAAAACAAATTGTGCTATAGTGCTGGAAGATGAGACCCCCCCAGGTCGGAAGGCACATAACTAGTTACTGGGGAAGAGCTGAAGACTTCTCAGAGTAAAGCCAGTATTTATGATGTGGTTGGATCAAAGCCCGCGGGACGTCTGACTGCTGATGTAGCTGCGCATGAAATGTGAGTTAGAAGCTGTAAAGATGTCTTACGCATTGGAACATGGAACCAAGGGAAGTTGGAGGTGGTCAAGAATGAAATGGAACGTGTACAACTTGATCTGTTGGGTGTCAGCGAACTGAAATGGACTGGCATCGGGCACTTTGCATCAGATGATCACATGGTCTACTATGCTGGAAATGAAAGACAAAGAAGAAATGGTGTTGCATTTATAATAAAGAAGAAACTTGCAAGAACTGTCATGAAATACAATGCAGTCAGTGAACGCTTAATCTCTATTCGTCTATGAGGAATGCCTATCAATACAACCATAATTCAAGTATATACCCAACAACAGCTGCAGAAGAGAATGAAATTGAAGAGTTCTAAGAACAAGAACAAGCTGAAATTGACAGAACATGCAAACAGGATATCATGATAGTCATGGGTGACTGGAACGCAAAAGTTGGCAACAAAGAACAAGGCAAAGTAGTTGGAAAATATGGACTTGGCAACAGAAATGAAGCTGGAGAAAGACTGATAGAATTCTGCAAGACCAACGATCTATTCATCTCAAACACCTTCTTCCATCAACACAAGCGGTGACTGTACACATGGACTTCACCCAATGGATTGTATAAAAATCAAATTGACTACATCTGTGGAAGTCAACAATGGAAAAGTTCTATAACATCAACAAAGACAAAACCAGGAGCTGACTGTGGTACAGATATCAACTACTAGTATGCAAAATCAAGCTAAAGTTGAAAAAGAGCAAACCACTCATGAATGCAGCAAAATATGACCTTGAGAATATACCACTGGAATTTAAAGACTGCCTGCAAAATCAATTTGCTGCTTTAGATACAAATGACAGAGCTCCAGAAGAGTTATGGAATGACATCAAGAAGGTTGTGTTGGAAGAAAACGAGAAGTCTCTACAAAAGGTGAAAAAGCAAACACATCCAAAATGGATGACGGAAGAAACTCTGAAAATTGCCCAGAAACGCAGAGAAGCTAAAGCCAGAGGAGAAAGAAAGACAATAATAGAGCTCAACAGAGATTTCCAATGTGCAGCAAGACAGGACAAGGAAAAGTACTACAACAACACATGCAAGAAAATAGAAGCAGAATCTATTAGAGGAAGAACAAGATCGGCTTTCCTAAAGCTACGAGAGTTAAAGAAAAAGTTCCAGCCTCAAATTGGAATGTTACAAGATGCTCAAGGTTTTATGTTGAATGATGCTGAGAAGATCAAGAAAAGGTGGAAGGAATATACAGAGTTTTTATATGATAAAGATCAAGTGGCCCAACAGCCGTTTCAACCCGTACCTTATGATCGGGAAACATTGGTGATAAAAGAAGTTAAAGCAGCATTGAAAGCCTTATCAAAGAACAAAGCACCAGGCATTGATAGCATTCCTATAGATGTATTACAGCAATCTGATGCAGCTGTTACCGTACTTACAAGGCTCTGCCAAGAAATATGGAAGACAACATCATGACCAGCTGACTGGAAAAGATCTGTGTTTATACCAATAATAAAGAAAGGTGATCCAACTGACTGTGGAAATTATCGCACAATCACTCTGATCCCACATGCCAGCAAGATTCTACTGAAGATTATTCAAAAGAGACTACAACCATACCTGGAACAAGAACTACCTGAAGTGCAAGCAGGGTTCAGGAAAGGGCGAGGAACGAGAGACATCATTGCGGATGTGAGATGGATCCTTGAAAAGACTAAAGAATGCCAAAAGGATATCTATTTGTGCTTTATTGACTATAGCAAGGCATTTGACTGTGTAAACCATGAGAAACTCTGGACCACATTAAGAAGCATGGGCATACCAGAACACCTGATCGTACTCTTGCACAATCTGTACATTGATCAAGAAGCAGCAGTTCGAACGGAACAAGGAGAAACAGAATGGTTTAAAATAAGCAAAGGTGTAAGACAAGGCTGCATACTTTCCCCCTACCTGTTTAATTTATATGCAGAACAAATCATCAGAGAAGCAGGATTGTATGAAGACAACAGAGGTGTGAAGATTGGTGGAAGACTCATCAACAACCTTCGCTATGCTGATGATACCACATTACTGGCTGAAAGTGAAGATGATCTGAAACATTTGCTTCTCACAATCAAAGAACATAGTTTCAAAATGGACCTGCACCTTAATGTAAAGAAGACAAAGATCATGACAATTGGCATAATCAACAGGTTCATCATTGAAGAAGAATTTGAAATCATGAACAACTTTAACCTACTTGGATCAACTATCAATAAAGAAGCAACAAGCAGTCAAGAAATCAGACGACGCATTGCTCTTGGCAGAATGGCTATGAAAGACCTAGATAAGATTCTCAAGAGCAGAGATGTCTCTCTCCATATAAAGATTCGATTTGTTCAAGCCATGGTATTTTCAATAACATCATATGGATGTGAAAGCTGGACAGTGAAAAAGATAGACAGGAAGAAATAGATGCCTTTGAATTATGG
Organism: Ichthyophis bannanicus; assembly: GCA_033557465.1. Classification (NCBI taxonomy): domain Eukaryota; kingdom Metazoa; phylum Chordata; class Amphibia; order Gymnophiona; family Ichthyophiidae; genus Ichthyophis; species Ichthyophis bannanicus. Next base: position 1,785,544,064 of record CM066031.1, on the reverse strand, counting down.
TGCTGCCGGCGAATACTGTGTATACCATGGACTGCCCGAAGAACAAACCAGTCGGTACTAGAGGAGATCAAACCTAAGCTTTCTTTAGAAGCTCAGATGACAAGACTTCGACTTTCATACTTTGGACACATCATGCAAAGAGAGAGATCATTAGAGAAAGACATCATGCTTGGCAAGATAGAAGGTCAACGCAAAAGAGGAAGACCAGCAATGAGATGGATCGATACAATAACAGCAGCTACGGGTACCAGTCTGTCAACAATGAGCCGCCTGACTCAAGACCAAACACAATTTTGGATAGCTATCCAGAGGGTCGCCATGAGTCGACTCCGACTCGACGGCACTTAACAACAGGAACTAACACACCAAAGTTCATGCCTACAAAAGGGGCACAGTCTGGGAGGAGAATGAGTGTGCACTGGGCAGGATGTATAAGTACTGTAGGTATAGTGCAATGCATGCCATCAAGTCAATGCTGACTCCTGGCAGCCAAGCCCTGGATTTTCTTGGCAAGGAACAGCCAGAAATAGACTGCCAGGCCTTTCTTCTGTGCAGAGAGTTTAGAGCCTCTCATATTTCAAGGTGGTCATCCAAACAAATACTAGCTAGGACTGACCCTGCTTAGCTTCAGAGATGAGCTGAGAGCAGATTCCTTGCAATTTACCTATCTCTCAAAGCACTGGTGCAAGAATTTTCACCTGTTAAAAATGACCCTTAGCCCTTAAACATCTTTTCTTTTGGAACCTGATGCATGGATTACAGGTTGTTTACAGAAATCAGCTTGAGAGTTAGTGGTCAATCTGTGTTGCAATTTTACTCTTCTTTATTTCTCTACCTCCTCCCACACACCTTTTCCCATTAGAAGTTCCTGTTTATTCTGCTCTCTACCCGCCATCTCTATGTCTCTGTCTGCTTCTTTGCCTCTTTTTCTATGTGTTCACATTATCTTTCTGCCTCCATCCCTGTCTGCCTGTCTATCCCTCCCTGTGCCTGTCTCTTTACATCTATCTGGTCCTCTCTCCATCTGCATGTAGGAAACACAAAGAGACACATTGTTGCCAAGGCACATACATGGAAGGCACAGCTGTAGTATTGCCTTCCATATGGCATCTCTGAGAAGGCTGGAACTTCAGCAAAATGGCAGCCTGCTAAGAGTGTATTAAGTAGCTCTGTCTACAAACCATATGCTGTGACCGTATGGCCTCACTTATGCTTGTTCCCTCAAGTCCACAGTCCAGGGTCTTCACCAAATACACCCTTCGATCAAGAGTGGGATAGCAACTCTTGCCTACTCTAGCACTCTTGCAGTCAGGTATCCTGGATGGGGCAGACTGCACTCTGGCAGCTCTGAGACAGAGGCCTTAACACAGGGAAAGGGAAAACTGCACCGGCCACAATTTGGTAGGTTTGCTAGAAAACAAGGCATGGCAGTAGGACCTACCTAGCAGATTAAGACATGGGCCAAAAAGTCTGTTCTCATACTACAGAACAAAAGATTTCCAATTCACTGACCCCAGACACGGTGGCATCTGCCAGAGTGAACCTGAATCAGTGCTTGATCAGGGACAGGGGCACAGAGTAGCCAGTTTGGTAGGCCCATCTTAGCCCTGGCTGCCTGTTTATTCTTGGCTTTCTTTCTAAGGTCTCTCTATTTCTTCTGGAGGTCCTCAATGTCAAGGTAATTGTGAAAGATGACACTCAGCTTAGTATTGATGTCTTGCCACACTTTGCTGAGATTTTGACAGAGCTTGGCCCATACAGGACTCAGACGCTTCACCCTCTCCTTCGTTGACCTTCCAGAGAAGTGTTTCTCCCTTGGCAGCTATTTGTGCATGTGTCTGCAGTGAGTACACACATGCTTCTAAAATAAACATATATGAGCCATATTGGATGTCAAGAAGGCGCACATGTAGGCAATCAAATGCCACTTAGTTTTACTGCATCTTAATTTACATATTAGGTCATTGTTATGCATGAGACCTATCTTTACCTACTTTGACACAATCGTAGAAGTTTATGGGCCTGCTCTTGCATGCTTTGTGGCAGGTACTTGATATCCACCTTGGTGACTTCAGCCATTTCCTCCTTTTTAAAGCTGATAGGCTTGTGTTTGTACAATTTTCCTTGTCCTCTAGAGAGGCTTTGGGCTATAGGAGCGTGAGTTCATGAAAGTCGCTGCACCCCAGGTATCTGTGCTGGGCCTGTTGCTTTTTAAAATATTCATAAATGGCCTGGAAATGGGAATAACGAGTGAGGTGATCAAATTTGCAGATGATACAAATTATTCAAAGTTGTTAAAACCCAAGAGGATTGTGAAAAATTGCAAGAGGACCATAAAAATTGGGAGGCTAGGCATCCAAATGGCAGATAAAATATAAAGTAGACAAGTGCAAAGTTATGTACGTATGGAAGAACAACCTAAACTAGTTACACAATACAAGATTCCACATTGGGAATCACCTCCCAGAAAAAGGATCTCGGCATCATCGTGGATAGTACATTGAAACCCTCTCCCTATTGTGCAACGGTGGCCAAGAAAGAAAACAGAATGCTAGGAATTATAAGGAAAGGAATAGAAAATAAAAATAAAGATATTATGATGCCTCTGTATTGCTCAAGGTCATATTTTGCTGCATTCATGAGTGGTTTGCTCTTTTTCAACTTTAGCTTGAGTTTGCATACTAGTAGTTGATGATCTGTACCAGAGTCAGGTCCAGGTTTTGTCTTTGTTGATGTTATAGAGCTTTTCCATCGTTGACTTCCACAGATGTAGTCAATTTCATTTTTATACAATCCATTGGGTGAAGTCCATGTGTACAGTCGCCGCTTGTGTTGCTGGAAGAAGGTGTTTGAGATAAATAGATCATTGGTCTTGCAGAATTCTATCAGTCTTTCTCCAGCTTCATTTCTGTTGCCAAGTCCATATTTTCCAACTACTTTGCCTTGTTCTTTGTTGCCAACTTTTGCATTCCAGTCAGCCATGACTATCAGGATATCCTGTCTGCATGTTCTGTCAATTTCAGCTTGTACTTGTTCATAGAACTCTTCAATTTCATTCTCTTCTGCAGCTGTTGTTGGGGCATATACTTGAATTATAGTTGTGTTGATAGGCAATCCTCATAGACGAATAGAGATTAAGCGTTCGCTGACTGCATTGTATTTATTTACAGTTATTGCAAGTTTCTTCTTTATTATAAATGCAACACCATTTCTTCTTTGTCTTTCATTTCCAGCATAGTAGACCATGTGATCATCAGTTGCAAAGTGCCCGATGCCAGTCCATTTCAGTTCGCTGACACCCAACAGATCAAGTTGTACACGTTCCATTTCATTCTTGACCACCTCCAACTTCCCTTGGTTCATGCTTCGTACGTTCCATGTTCCAATGTGTAAGACATCTTTACAGCTTCTGACTCTCATTTCATGCGCAGCTACATCAGCAGTCAGACTTCCCGAGGGCTTTGATCCAACCACATCATAAATGCTGGCTTTACTCTGAAAGGTCTTCACATCTTCCCCAGTAGCTAGCTCAGTGCCTTCCGACCTGGGGGGTCTCATCTTCCAGCACCATAGCACAATTTGTTTTGTTGTAACTATCCATTGGGTTTTCATGGCAAGATACAGAAGTATATTGCCGGGCCTTTCTTCCGTGCAATTTAAGTTTGGTGTTGTTGCCGTTGTCACAAAAATGTGATCCTCCGCCGTCAACACTATCCCATTCTGCTGCTGCCCAGATGGGTGGTTTGTCTTGGTCTGGCACCTCAGCTGAGACCTGTCCATCTTGGGAGACCCTGCCAGTTGTTAAACTACCAATAGGTTAGCTCTCAGCATCACTGATGCACGCATGCCCTCACAGCACGACAAGCTGCAAACCAAGTGAGAGATCATCAACTACTAGTATGCAAACTCAAGCTAAAGTTGAAAAAGAGCAAACCACTCATGAATGCAGCAAAATATGACCTTGAGAATATACCACTGGAATTTAAAGACTGCCTGCAAAATTGATTTGCTGCTTTAGATACAAATGACAGAGCTCTGAAAGAGTTATGGAATGACATCAAGAAGGTTGTGTTGGAAGAAAGCGAGAAGTCTCTACAAAAGGTGAAAAAGCAAAAATGGCCAAAATGGATGACGGAAGAAACTCTGAAAATTGCCCAGAAACGCAGAGAAGCTAAAGCCAGAGGAGAAAGAAAGACAATCGCAGAACTCAACAGAGATTTCCAACGTGCAGCAAGACAGGACAAGGAAAAGTACTACAATGATGCATGCATGGAAATAGAAGCAGAAACTATTAGAGGAAGAACAATTTCGGCTTTCCTAAAGCTACGAGAGTTAAAGAAAAAGTTCCAGCCTTGAATTGGAATGTTACAAGATGCTCAAGGTTCTATGTTGAATGATGCTGAGAAGATCAAGAAAAGGTGGAAGGAATATAGAGTTTTTATATGATAAAGATCAAGTGGACCAACAGCCGTTTCAACCTGTACCTTATGATTGGGAACCATTGGTGTTGAAAGAAGAAGTTGAAGCAGCATTGAAAGCCTTATCAAAGAACAAAGCACCAGGCATTGATGGCATTCCTATAGAAGTATTGCAGCAATCTGATGCAGCTATTACCATACTTACAAGGCTCTGCCAAGAAATATGGAAGACAACATCATGGCCAACTGACTGGAAAAGATCTGTGTTTATACCAATACTAAAGAAAGGTGATCCAACTGACTGTGGAAATTATTGAACAATCGCTCTGATCCCACATGCCAGCAAGATTCTACTGAAGATTATTCAAAGAGATTACAACCATACCTGGAACAAGAACTACCTGAAGTGCAAGCAGGGTTCAGGAAAGGGCGAGGAACGAGAGACATCATTGCGGATGTGAGATGGATCCTTGAAAAGACTAAAGAATACCAAAAGGATATCTATTTGTGTTTTGTCGACTATAGCAAGGCTTTTGACTGTGTAAACCATGAGAAACTCTGGGCCACATTAAGAAGCATGGGTATACCAGAACACCTGATCGTTCTCTTGCGCAATCTGTACATTGATCAAGAAGCAACAGTTCAAACGGAACAAGGAGAAACAGAATGGTTTAGAATAAGCAAAGGTGTAAGACAAAGCTGCATACTTTCCCCCTACCTGTTTAATTTATATGCAGAACAAATCATCAGAGAAGCAGGATTGTATGAAGACAACAGAGGTGTGAAGATTGGTGGAAGACTCATCAACAACCTTCGTTATGCTGATGATACTACATTACTGGCTGAAAGTGAAGATGATCTGAAACATTTGCTTCTCACAATCAAAGAACATAGGGGCATGTTTACTAAAAACCGCTAATTTGCGCGCCGCAAAATAGCGCACTAAAAGCGGTACTTAAGAGCACTTAAATGGCCCGTAAACGTGCGGGTCACCACCGCACGCGTGCGCGTCACACGAACGCGCCCCGCACAAGTACGGGCCCGCAAATGTCCGATAGAGGCGTGGAAAGGCTAACGGAGGGCGGAGGAAGGCTCCGGAGGGGCGGAGAGACGGGGCTTATGGGCAGGGAAGGGGAGGGGAGAGGCGCCCCGCACATTATCGGGGCTGAAATCGCAAGTAAAAAATAGCGCGAGTGAAACACTCGCGGTACAGGCCATGTAAAGGGAAGGGAAACCATTTTCGTCAGCAATGTACACCTAAACCGGGGAAACCGTCAAAACGTGAGCAGTGTGATACATGTGCACAGCACAAAAGTGCAATTACAAATATCAAATGACCACCACAGAAATAGTACAAAGAGGAGGTCAGCTGGGGAACAGTGATAGTAAAGGGCAAAACCAAAAAACACACCCAGGAAAGCACCAAACATATAAATGAATTATGGAACGGTCTACGGAGCGGAGACCTTTCCCAACACACATTTCCTTGTTACGTACGTTCCCTGTGAGTGGTGTTTATGGTTGCCCATCAATAGCAAGGTTGCCCAGTTTGTTTATATATCAACCCCCGTCTGCGGTGGTCAGTTCCGGGGCTCAGTTGCACGTTTGTCACCAGACAGGGTTAATGAGCCCACAGTAAAAATGTGCAGAGCAGGGTTTGCGACCCCATCCTGCCAGGTTAACTATCTCCAGGGACTGCACTGTCTCTGTGGACACACTGTGGTGCAGCGGACAGAGCCACTACCTCTAGGACCATAAGGCACAGGATCAAATCCCAGCTGGGGCCCATGCCAGCCCAGTTCCTATGTTTTACCCACCACTAAACAAAGATAGCACAGACACCCCTGTATTGCAGGGAACATAAGCATGGTGCAAACACCCATATTTTGCCCTACCCCGCACACACCCCATAACAATGGGCAGTACCCACAGCCCAGTCCCCCACATCCAGTCCCGGAGTGCCACAATGCAATCAGGGCATATGCATTCCCTGAGAGTAGGAATGCCATCATGTTGGCGGACGAGTACAGGTGGTGGAGGGGGCAGTGGCTGCTAGCCACAGAAGACAGTGGCCTAGCCATGTGCAGGCTGGCACCGTCCACTGCAACAGACAGGCCCTGTCGGATGTACAGTCATGGACTGCCCAGGGAATCAAGCACATCTGTGGCAACACAGTGGCGCACTGCACACAGACAGTGTGTGCAAGAACAGAAGGTCACAGGTTCAAAGCCCTGCCAATCCTCTCCACATATCTTTACCCACAAGTAATCCGTGATAGTAAGGACAAAACATTATTGCTGGGGACATACGCATTGCTCATACGCCAATTTTACACCCCACTGATCACAGACACCATGATGAGGGGCATTACCTAGAGCAGAGTCTCACAAATGCAGTCCCAGAGGACCACACACCATTCAGGTTCAATGCTGCCGCCCATACAAATGCCAGTGCTGTATATCTCTGCACCACCCCCATGGCATGTAGATGTAGCTAATGCATATTCATGAGGGACAGCAGGAAAACGCGAACAGTGTGTTGCAACCCTGGGCTGGATTTGGGAACCTCAGCCGTAAAGCAGCAGCCAACAGGGGCAGACACACCCACACCCACACCCACACCCACAGGCCCCAATGGCCAATGCCCCCTCGAGAGGCAGGACATCGGGCCCTGTGTGCATCTCACAATACTAGCATGTGAATACCTTAGCAATGTCACTGTACACCTGGGTATACGGTACACAGCTTCCGAACACTTGCTCTGAGTATTGGCAGATAGATATCCCTACGTCACGCACATTCTGCTCCTTGAGCTCCATCATGACAATCTGTCTGTTGACTGCAGTGGGTGCATCAGGTCTGGTCTCTGATAGCGTTTACCACCCTGGGGAGTGACTCAAAACAGTATTGCTACCATATCCATGCCTGTACTGTGCCCAGGACTGGTGTGGTGGCTAATGCTGACAAACGCCTCTACAGTAGCACAATGCTGGCATACGTGTGGGAGTGTGTGTCTGTCTATACAGTGTGTGTTGGCTGCAAACACCTTCCACAGCCCACACTGCCAGCACTGTTGGCAGTATTGGCCTGCCAATGTGCATAATGAGCAGCAAGGTACCATGGGTATAGCTCTGACAGGGCGGGTTGGCCAGGATGCATCTGCACAGGGCAGAGGGCACTGACTGGGATAGTGTAGTGGTTGCCCACCACCTACACATACATGGTGGCCTCTGTATGTGCTGCTGGGGTTGCACTCCACCCTGACTGTGCAGTGAAGACAACATGGCTAGGCACCCCCATAGTGAATGATAGTATGTCTCCCATGTGATATATATGGGTTTTGTGTCGGGGCCCAGTCAATGACTTAACTGCTGGTGTGCACTGCCATCCCAGTTCTGGGTGCATGCATTTCCAACAGGACTAACTAGCAGACATATGTCAGCTGATGTGTGTCCTGATGGAGCGCCGTGCAGTGGCTGATGGCTTGCTGTAGGCGAAGATCAGATAGTGGTGGGGTGCAACTTAGCATATCAAGGCCTAATGTCTGTCAGATATTGTGTTATGGATGTGTATGGAGTTGCTGTGACAGCGCTGTAGGGTGTCTCTCCCACAGCAGGACTGGGGTTGATGGTCCACCCTACTGCTACCATTGCAGGGAGGTAGCATGATGATAAGAGACCCTGCTATCCAACCTGAGGGGGAGAAAGGGTGGTAAAGAGCCCACCTAGGTCTCACATAAGGGGTGCCCCTGACTCTGCCCGACAGAGATATCCAAGGTGTCTCTGCAGAAACAACCTATCTCACAGAATAATAGTGCTGTGAAGCTCTGGCATGGCCTCATTCTGCCACGGAGGTTGTGGTGGACCTGGTCCTGGGTGCCCCCACGCACACTCAGGGTGAGCACAGTACCCGCACAATGTGACGGTGTGTAGCTACTCTGTGCCAGTACAACACCTACTCAGTACACCCTACCAGGCCGAGGTGATGTGTGGGTGCACATGGACACTCCCACCTACCAAGCTGTGGAGATGCCGGGGTGCATTCCCGATCCTGTGTCTATCTGTGGACAGTTGATTTGCATGTGCAGTGCATCATGGGTATGGGTGGACTAACCCTATCCTGGCTACCACAACAGACTGTCTGTGTGGTGACATGCAGGCTCTCTGCAGCCAGCCAGGGGCTTGCTGGCAGCTATAGAGCTGTAGGCCAATGGGTACCTCATTGCCTGTGAAGTCAGAGGTCATGGGTTCAAACCCACAGTGGTGTAATTTTGTAGGGCGCTGCACAGGTATTTAACATTTAATGTGCAGATGTTGCTGGCAGCAAATCAACCCACAGCGTACTATACCCACATGGTGCCCTTGAGTGTGGTTGATAGGGCACACAATAGGCCATCTGTTAGTTTAGGTCCATATGAGGTGCACTAGTCTCCATCCGGAGACAAAACATATATGGTGCCCTATAGGGGACATGCAAGGGTGCCTTGGCGGACAGTGCACTCTAACATGTGCCTCATGAGCTGCCTCATGTCAACATGATGTGCGAGTGCGTTTGGTAGCTGTGCTAAATAAAGGAAAACTAAAAGCCACCCTACAGCACTACTCACCAAAAAACATACTGCCTCAGCCAGCCCTGTGCACTGAGCACTGTGAGGGATCGAACCCCTGATCCGTGCACCATTGGTCAGTGTACCCACCATTGTGCTGTGTCCCTGTTACTGTGCTGACACATCAGTACGCCGCCTCATGGCCATCTGCGCGCGGCCCTAAGCTGCTCACAATGAAGTTTCCCGCACACTGCCGCCCCAAAAAACAGTGCGCCGCTTCATGCCGCCAAGAATGTATAGTGCGCCGCCTGCTGCTGCTCAAAATTAACACTGCTCCGCCCTATGCCGTGCAATAGTAAGATGCCCCCTAAAACTCCTCTACCTATGAAAGGTGATGCCTCAGTCAGGCGTTTACGTTGTGCACAAAGGGGGTTTGAACACATGGCCCCTGCACCATTGGTCGGTGGGTGTCCTCACCATTGTACCACAGCTCTGTTGATATTGTGGTAGGCGACGGCCTATGATCCATGCTAATTGAACTAAGCAGACAGGCCTAAGCAGCTTGACCTGAAACTGAGGCCTGTAGTAAGGCCCAGAGGAATGAAAACCCCCCTGAATGATGACACCATAGAATTGAAACTTAACTCAGTTTAACTGAACATAGCTAAGCAGAAACGAAACTGAGAAAATATAGAAAAACCAGTTTAATTGGTACTGATAAGGTGTGCTATGCTTCTATGGAATTAATTAACTCTGCAAAAAGCAAGGTTACAGTGCCCTGCTTCCCATATGTTTTAACAAGCTAAGCGACCTTGGAGGAGAGATGTAACAAGTTAGAGACACTGACCATTGTAATTGGGACTAGAAGGGGGGCAACCAGGTGCTGAGCCCAGACCAGGGTCCCGATTGGGTAGCCATATCAGTACCGGGACCAATAGATGGTTGAGAGGGGTTACTTGGACCAATGAAAGGTATGCCTATGTCTAGAATGGAGAAGCACGCTATAAAAGTTGTTGTGTTGCTAGAAACCATTGCGCAGCCATTTTGAAATTGCTTATTGCTTGAGCCATGTGCACATTAAACTGGCTTTGATCCTTGAAACGACTCCTGGTTTTATTTATTGCATGCTTATCTGCTGCTACATTTCGTGTGTGTCCAACAGCGCGCCACGTGGCCTTCCGGGCCGCAAATGTGGACCCCGGCCATTAGCGCCTGGCGCACCAGTCAGGCCGCGTTCGACCCCATGTTTTATCTCCACGGCCTGAACCCCACACTCCGTATATGGCACAGGCACACCAACGCGGCCCCGCACAATCTCAGGGTGCACTAAACATACTCCATTGGTGCCATGTGTGACTGCTGAGATCAATGCACATACATATCTCCAACACCCTAACCCTTGGGTGTGCAAGTTGCGTGCATTTCCAATGTATAACATAACATCCACGCAGCCATGAGGAACGCAATAGCAACACAATGTCTGGAGCGCAGCCATGCGGAGTGCATGTGCGCGAGCCGCAATGCGCAAATGCGGAGGTTGCGTCGTCAGCGTCGTCACGTCCAGAAGGGCAGAAAACAAAATGGCTGCCAGAATGCGCAAACCTGCATTCAGCCACACCGAACTTTGCCACCTGGCCGCATTGGTTGGGCCAAAGATGGAGAAGCTGTTCCCAGGGGCCGCCAGGGGAAAAAACACAGAAAAGGTCCAGAGGGCCTGGGAGAGAATCAAAAGGCGTTTCAATCGTGTGGCAGACAACCAAAGGGAGGTGAGTGCATTGCCACAGGTCATAATTACCATAGACACAGACAGGGTTGTTTGCATCTGTCAATGGTGCTGTGTGTAGGTATTCCAGATCAGTAAAGTGTAGCTGGGGGACCCACATGCCAAGGTCTATATGTAATGAAAACAACTAAACCATCTAAATTGAGCTTATACTAAATAGTGAAACCACCAAACATTCAAAAGAGAGGTCTATATGTAGCACATATGAGTGTTTTGCCATCTACCCAGGTGTTTAGGGACGTAGTCACAAAGGGCATGATGCCATCCTGGAGTCCTTGCTGCTGCTGTGCTACAAAACACTGTAACACACCTAGCCCATAGAGCTGCCTGGGATGGGTCCAGAGACATCATGTGCAACTGGCCGTGTTCTGCATCCTCAGGGCTGCACACATTGGCCACCCTCAGGGGGTGTGAAACGTGCATCACATGGTCTGGCAGCCACCCTGGAGCTATGGGGTGTGTGCCAATGTTGGTCAGGGCAAAACCCCTATCACCAGGACCCTTGAGAGCCCATCAGAGTGGGCCCACCATCACCCTGGAGATATGGGGATGTCTACTAATGTTGTTTAACCCATCATCCCTGTCCCCAGGAGTACAGAGAAGCCTTCAAAGTGGGCCCTCTGTCATCCTGGAGTTATGGGGATGTCTACTAATGTTGTTTAACCCATCATCCCTGTCCCCAGGAGTACAGAGAAGCCTTCAAAGTGGGCCCTCTGTCATCCTGGAGTTATGGGGATGTGTACTAATGTTGTTTACCCCATCATCCCTATCCCCAGGGGAACAGAGAACCCTTCAAAGTACACTCCCACCCACCCTGGAGTTATGGGGATGTCTACTAATGTTGTTTAACCCATCATCCCTATCCCCAGGGGTACAGAGAACCCTTCAAAGTACACTCCCACCCACCCTGGAGTTATGGGGATGTCTACTAATGTTGTTTAACCCATCATCCCTGTCCCCAGGAGTACAGAGAAGCCTTCAAAGTGGGCCCTCTGTCATCCTGGAGTTATGGGGATGTGTACTAATGTTGTTTAACCCATCATCCCTATCCCCAGGGGTACAGAGAACCCTTCAAAGTACACTCCCACCCACCCTGGAGTTATGGGGATGTGTACTAATGTTGTTTAACCCATCATCCCTATCCCCAGGGGTACAGAGAACCCTTCAAAGTACACTCCCACCCACCCTGGAGTTATGGGGATGTCTACTAATGTTGTTTAACCCATCATCCCTATCCCCAGGGGTACAGAGAACCCTTCAAAGTACACTCCCACCCACCCTGGAGTTATGGGATGTCTACTAATGTTGTTTAAAACCCATCATCCCTGTCCCCAGGAGTACAGAGAAGCCTTCAAAGTGGGCCCTCTGTCATCCTGGAGTTATGGGGATGTCTACTAATGTTGTTTAACCCATCATCCCTGTCCCCAGGAGTACAGAGAAGCCTTCAAAGTGGGCCCTCTGTCATCCTGGAGTTATGGGGATGTCTACTAATGTTGTTTAACCCATCATCCCTGTCCCCAGGAGTACAGAGAAGCCTTCAAAGTGGGCCCTCTGTCATCCTGGAGTTATGGGGATGTGTACTAATGTTGTTTAACCCATCATCCCTATCCCCAGGGGTACAGAGAACCCTTCAAAGTACACTCCCACCCACCCTGGAGTTATGGGGATGTCTACTAATGTTGTTTAACCCATCATCCCTATCCCCAGGGGTACAGAGAACCCTTCAAAGTACACTCCCACCCACCCTGGAGTTATGGGATGTCTACTAATGTTGTTTAACCCATCATCCCTGTCCCCAGGAGTACAGAGAAGCCTTCAAAGTGGGCCCTCTGTCATCCTGGAGTTATGGGGATGTCTACTAATGTTGTTTAAACCCATCATCCCTGTCCCCAGGAGTACAGAGAAGCCTTCAAAGTGGGCCCTCTGTCATCCTGGAGTTATGGGGATGTCTACTAATGTTGTTTAACCCATCATCCCTGTCCCCAGGAGTACAGAGAAGCCTTCAAAGTGGGCCCTCTGTCATCCTGGAGTTATGGGGATGTGTACTAATGTTGTTTAACCCATCATCCCTATCCCCAGGGGTACAGAGAACCCTTCAAAGTACACTCCCACCCACCCTGGAGTTATGGGGATGTCTACTAATGTTGTTTAAACCCATCATCCCTATCCCCAGGGGTACAGAGAACCCTTCAAAGTACACTCCACCCCACCCTGGAGTTATGGGGATGTCTACTAATGTTGTTTAACCCATCATCCCTGTCCCCAGGAGTACAGAGAAGCCTTCAAAGTAGGCCCTCTGTCATCCTGGAGTTATGGGGATGTGTACTAATGTTGTTTAAACCCATCATCCCTATCCCCAGGGGTACAGAGAAGCCATCAAAGTACACCCCCACCCACCCTGGATTTTATGGGGATGTCCACTAATGTTGTTTAACCCATCATCCCTGTCCCCAGGAGTACAGAGAAGCCTTCAATGTGGGCCCTCTGTCATCCTGGAGTTATGGGGATGTCTACTAATGTTGTTTAACCCAGCGTCCCTGTCCCCAGGAGTACAGAGAAGCCTTCAAGTGGGCCCTCTGTCATCCTGGAGATATGGGGATGTCTACTAATGTTGTTTAACCACCCTCATCCCTGTCCCCAGGAGTACAGAGAAGCCTTCAAAGTGGGCCCTCTGTCATCCTGGAGTTATGGGGATGTGTACTAATGTTGTTTTAGCCTTCATCCCTATCCCCAGGGGTACAGAGAACCCTTCAAAGTACACTCCCACCCACCCTGGAGTTATGGGGATGTGTACTAATGTTGTTTAACCCATCATCCCTATCCCCAGGGGTACAGAGAACCCTTCAAAGTACACTCCCACCCACCCTGGAGTTATGGGGATGTCTACTAATGTTGTTTAACCCATCATCCCTATCCCCAGGGTACAGAGAACCCTTCAAAGTACACTCCCCACCCACCCTGGAGTTTATGGGAATGTCTACTAATGTTTGTTTAACCCATCATCCCTGTCCCCAGGAGTACAGAGAAGCCTTCAAAGTGGGCCCTCTGTCATCCTGGAGTTATGGGATGTCTACTAATGTTGTTTAACCCATCATCCCTGTCCCCAGGAGTACAGAGAAGCCTTCAAAGTGGCCCTCAGTGGGCCCTCTGTCATCCTGGAGTTATGGGATGTCTACTAATGTTGTTTAACCCATCATCCCTGTCCCCAGGAGTACAGAGAAGCCTTCAAAGTGGGCCCTCTGTCATCCTGGAGTTATGGGTATGTCTACTAATGTTGTTTAACCCATCATCCCTATCCCCAGGGGTACAGAGAACCCTTCAAAGTACACTACCACCCACCCTGGAGTTATTGGGATGTCTACTAATGTTGTTTAAACAATCAAACCTGTCCCCAGGAGTACAGAGAAGCCAACAAAATGGGCCCTCTGTCATCCAGGAGTTATGGGGATGTCTACTAATGTTGTTTAAACCCATCATCCCTATCCCCAGGGGTACAGAGAACCCTTCAAAGTACACTCCCACCCACCCTGGAGTTATGGGGATGTCTACTAATGTTGTTTAACCCATCATCCCTGTCCCCAGGAGTACAGAGAAGCCTTCAAAGTGGGCCCTCTGTCATCCTGGAGATATGGGGATGTCTACTAATGTTTTTTAACCCATCATCCCGGTCCCAAGGAGTACAGAGAAGCCTTCAAAGTGGGCCCTCTGTCATCCTGGAGTTATGGGGATGTGTACTAATGTTGTTTAACAACCCATCATCCCTATCCCCAGGGGTACAGAGAACCCTTCAAAGTGCGCGCACACCCACCCTGGAGTTATGGGGATGTGTACTAATGTTGTTTTAACCCATCATCCCTGTCCCCAGGAGTACAGAGAAGCCTTCAAAGTGGGCCCTCTGTCATCCTGGAGTTATGGGGATGTCTACTAATGTTGTTTTAACCCATCATCCCTGTCCCCAGGAGTACAGAGAAGCCTTCAAAGTGGGCCCTCTGTCATCCTGGAGATATGGGAATGTCTACTAATGTGTTTTAACCCATCATCCCTGTCCCCAGGAGTACAGATAGGGCCTTCAAAGTGGGCCCTCTATCACCCTGTGGATATGGGGCTGTTTGCCAATGTGGTTTAAACCATCCCCCCTATCACCAGGTGTACACGGAGCCCAGCTGGGGTCGGCCAGCAAGCACCATGGGGATATGGTGCAGTATGCCTATGCTGTTGGACCTGTCCCTCCATCACCAGGGACCTGATAGCTGCCTAATTATTCCTGGGCAACACCCTGTTCTCAGTTTGTATCTTGCTGATGTGGTGCTGTAGGACACACCAGACCTAGGGGGGTGGGAAAGCAGACTGTGAAGGAGTGTATGTCAGTCGGATATGTTTCTAGGCTATGTTGTGTAGGTTGCAAATCTCACACAGTCCTTGGGTTGCACGACAGTCGGCCTGTGAGAACGACATCTGACGAGCACTCACATAGTGATGATCTCACACCTCCCACAGCCATTTCAACTCATGTGGAGACAAACACAGGGTTGCAATATTTGATAATGAGAAGTCAAACAGGTATCCCATCAATAACCGGACTCTGAATCCGCACTGCACTGTGTTGACAAGGGAACCATGGTATGGTCAAATGAACACCTCCACAGGGCCCACACACAATGGGATCCTCTCCCATGCTCGCACAACTAGGGTGCCCCCACCAGTGGGGACCATGTTCCACACCTCCACGTCCAACCACATTCCTACATACCTGTATCAGCTGATAACCCTGAAAATAAGGGATCTGTCAACACATACACAACATTGCCCCCAGGGGATGTGACACCCTCGCACACACTCCCTGTCCCTCTCACACTCTCCCACCCCCGATACCCCACCCCGTTGTCTCCCTCGCTCCCCCCCCATTGCAAACATGACGTGCCTAGGGTGATGATATGGGGTGGGGGGTGGGGAAGCCTGTAGGTGCTGGGCAATGCTGCTGGCTGGTGTCCCATATGATGATGCCAGCAGACCCCCGACAGGCGCCGTGGGTCCCGCCCTCACACTCATAGGCAGGCCTATGCACAACATTTCCCAGGGATCACCTGTCACAAGTGTGTTGACTGTGCAGGAAATACAGAACACACAGCAGGGCACACGGAGCAGGTGACAGTGCCAACCATGAATATGGGTATGTTAACTATCCACCTGTGCAGAAGGGTAGGTAATGACCCCAAACATTTTGTTGTATCAACAGGTGGAGGATCTGAGGAAGAGGTTGCGTGAACTACGGCAGTTCCATGGAGACTTCCTGGCGCGCTATAGCAGGGGGCCACAGACACCCAATGATGGTTGAGACTGGCAGGCAGGCATGACTCTCAGTTTATGATGTCACATTGGCCCACCAACGTGTGTGTTTTAATGCATCTGTAGATGTGTAACGTAACACTCATGTACGTTTTGATATGTCTGTTAACTTTAACAGGGGGAGAGGAAAGCAGCGGCGAGGGCCACACATCGGCCTTACTCACTCCGGCGGCCCACCACCCCACCGTGCAGGGGAGGTGGAGGTGGTGGAAAGCGAGACGGAGGTGGAAGAGGGATCCCAGATCGAGCTGGCGGAGGAGGAGACGGAGGAGGAGCAGCAGATGGGGGAGGGGGGGAGGAGGAGAGGGAGGAGGAGCAATGGACGGTGGTGGGGGGTGACGAGATGGGAGAGGAGGAGAGGCCGCCCCACAGGCACACACCCAGAGGGTGATGCTGCTGGCAGGAGGGCACTGCGGTGAGGGGGGCAATGTGCAACCTGTGTGTGGGGGGGTGCTGGGTTTGGGCAGAGAGGGTGGCTGAGAGTGTTTTGGGGGGAGGACAGGGTTGGGGGGGTGCGGGGGAATACAGCACAGCACAGGGCTATGTGGGCCCCCCGTCAGACACTGCAGGTGGAAGCTGGGGATAGGCGTCGTCGCACAAACATGTCATCCACGCCCACAGCATATTGCATGCACATGCCAGCACAGAGACCACGGGCACCATTTGCCTATGTGCTGGCAGGTGCATGCATGATGTGCTGGGGGCAATTGATGATGTGCGGCGCGACGTACGCCTAGTCTTTCATGCACTGCAGTGTCTGACGGGGGCTGTCCGGCAGGTGTCCGCCGATGTTGCGCAGCTGCAATGTCGGCGGGCATCTGCCGAAGGGCGTCACAGGCACCTCTGACAACACCTGTGATGTGCACATGTGTGCCCTGTGCTTTGCTGTGTTTCCACGCACAAAATGGGGATGTTTGTGTGGTGGCATGTTGCCAATGTTTAAATGTTCTATAATAAACATTTGTTTTTGTTATGTGGAAACATGGTCATGTGTCTCCCTCAACCACCCACCATGGATGAATGCCTGGGATATGTCTGTGCATCTGGACAGGCTGTGGAGGCTGACATGGCTGGCAGACATGGACTGCTTACACATGCCGTCATGTGGCGTAAACGTTTTCAGTGGCTAACGGCCATGGAAGACGCATGTGATGTTGAAGTGTGATGGGTATCCCAGAAACAGCCATGCTGTTGGGTGGATTGAACTGCTAACAAATGTGTCAGCGGAGGAGGGAAGCCAACATAAGCATGCTACGCATGTCTGCCTGTGCCACATGCATGCCTTGGGGGGTGGTGCCAGACATGTTCCCACTGTTGTCTTTGATATAGGCTATGACCACAAATATGGAACCAGGTATGCTGGCAGAGGGGGGAGGGGGGTGATGCCAGGTGACCTGACGACAGACCATGAGGTATGGGAACAGTACACCTCAGACAACATGGGTCAGTGGGTGTGGAGAACCCCTACAGCCAAGGGGCTGTGACTATGGACTGTGTAGGTGACACATAGCATGTCGTGCCGTCTGTTCTGCAACACCTGGTGGAGCAGCTAATGCGACAGCAAGGGTCTGCTGATCAGCGACACGACATGCATGTGGACACCACATAGGGGACCAAAGGGACACAAATTGCAATGACACGTATCATGTATGTTGTTCAAAACATTTATTTACACACCTAGAACCACGGCGTGGCCTGCCCTTTCTGACACTTGCAAAACCCTACCCCCTTGTGCTGCCCCCTCCCCCTCATCTTGTGCTTGTGAGGTGGTGGCGGTGGTGGTGGCGGTGGTTGTGCATAACTCTGGCAGTATGGCACGTATCCCCTCCAGGGCCACACACATTCTTTCAAGTGGCATGTCCCTGATATCCTGCCGCAAGTGGCAAATCTCCAGCGTGTTGGCATCGATTAGACTGGCGCACAGCTGCCAATTCACGACAGATGCCTGTAGGGGGGAAGCAAGGGTGGTGTGTGATATACCTCCAAGAAACACACAACAAGATGACTCATATAACAAATGATTGTCATTGTGACTGTACAAAACTATAGTATGCACGCGGATATGGTTATGAACACGCAATGTCAGAAAGGTGTATGTCCATGCCACACACAGCACATGGTTGATCTATGTGATGTGGGTGGCACACACAGGGATACACAGGTTGCCCACACACCCCCATGTGCTGCAGATATTGGAATAGGCCTGTGGACACATAGCACACAAATGTCCAGTGTGCAGTGTGGCGGAGCGTGTTCGATGGACAGCAACACACCTGTGGATACGTCGTGCTGCAGAGAGATAGAATGTGCACAGCCAACCCATGTGGGAGCACATTTGGGGGGATACACACAGCATGGACAGGGTACAGGTGTAGCGCCATTGACTATGAGGGGTGGGGTTCGTGCAGCAGGATCACATCCCGTACATGGGCAGGTCCACCAATGCCACATGTGTCTGACGGCAGAGGTGTCCACATACACCCAGTGGTGAGGATCTGGGGGCAGATAACAGTGCATGTACACCTTGGTACACATATGGAGGATGCACAACGTGCATGGAGAGGACCAGATGTGCAGCACAGGGTGACACAACGCAAAATGGCGACTACAGGGTCATGCTGAGCATGCAACAGCATGTGGTGAGCCCTCGGGAGGAGTGAGTCACAGATATAGGGGGGCCCTCCCTTAATGGTGTTTGGCAGCAGGGGTGCCACCTGTGGAGCTGTCTAGTCCATCAGGACCCCATGGGGCACCAGATAACCTGTGTGATCCGGGGGGTTCATCACAAACCATGCATTGTGCACCTCAGTGTCACATATACATGAACGGGACCTGTTGCGAGCCCTGTCTGGATGTCCACCATCCTAACGTAATAGTGGACATTCATGCTGCCTCCATGGACCTGTTAGCCTCCCAACCCATGGGTACAGGATCTTAGACCGTGTCCTGTCTGTACATCGTGCTATATGTGTGTCTGATGTCATTCCAACTGAGAGTGTCATGTGGTAGGAGTGGTCTACACCTGGTGATGCCAAGACCGTTAGGGGATGGGGTCTGTGTGACGGTGCATGACATGACTATGTAACACTAGTTTGATTTACTTATTGTGTTTTGGAAGTACTTTAAATAGGCGTTTATATATCCACCCTGCGCTATTTGTTAGCATGTGCGGTTTACATACAACAAGGGTGCACAGTCAGAAGGCCTGTTTCTGTGCTTACATTAGTAACAGGAGTTTAAACTTATGTGGGAATAACGGAAGGCATACATTTGTAACCGTGTAGCATAAACGCTCGAGCATGCCAGCGGGTAACTATGACACATATGTACAAAATATAATCGTAGATTTGGATTGTATATACAGGAGGTCCTAAAGGCGGGGTTTCCAAGATACTTGTGACAGGTGGGTGCGGTTTGTAAGACCAATTGGACATGGTGTGGGTGAGATGAGGTGGGGGATGGATCGAGGTTTCTCCCCCCCCCCCCCCCCCCATGAGGCACAGTGAGAGTTAGGAAGATGTGGTGTTTCATTGCCTTACTGAACCTGCATAAGGCCTATTGATGGATCTACTTTGCAGGTTGGAAGTTCGTCACCAAAGCCTCCATTTTGGGGCATAGAAGGCGAAATGTCCGTTTCTTGGGTCTAGGTATGTTCTATCTCTGATTTCCCTCTTATGGCCCTTATGTGACAGTTAACAATGAGGTAGTGTATCTGGGCCACTGCTGGGCTACAGATGCTGAAAGCTCAGGAGTGTGGGCAAGTGGCTATGGCTGTGTCGTGTGGGTAATAATGTGCACACAACGCCGTGATGCAGCTGAAACTGACACCCACCTAGTAGGTCCCCTTGGGCATCCATAGGTGGTACGCAACTCACCCTTATGAGGTGCTCAATGTTCCTCTCTACAATTGTCCTGTAGGCTGTGTGCGCATAACAATATCAGCTGTGCAGTCTGCTTTGCAGGGAAAAATTACCCAAATGGCAAGGTTCGAATTGTTGTGCGGCCACATAACGACAGCTCGGAGTTATATACTTTAAGATTTGACTACGACGTCAGGGCATACAGTATTGTGATTACGACCACACTTATTTGATTGTTAATTAAATGAAATGACTATCCTATGGGAGAAAAAAAACGCTGTACCAATTACTAAAATGAAGCGGAATATGTCTATGTAATTACCAATCCCAACGTTTTAACTTTATAGGACGAACTATAGACGACCGCTTGTTTTTCCTATCATGAATTCAGGACCATACGTTTTGTGCATCTCTGCTGTAAAGTATGTGCGGCCTCTCACCGATCACGGGCGTGTTGTTTGGCGCACGTGGCAGCATCACCGCGCACACGCTTAGTAGGGAACAGTGTCCCTAGGCTGTTATGGTGGTGTTGCACATTAACATCCGCTAACATAACGATCGTAACATGGCTTGTTGGGCCAAATGTATCCCGTCTACTGGAGGACACACAATGTGACAGCTTTGGGAGGGTGCGGTTATATTGTTCAGCACTGCCGAAGCACCAGTACGACACCCACAGCACAAGAGAGTAGTGGTTGTGCTTGTTTTTGTGGCCTGTCACGTTCCGTTTTTACCAGCTCCCCGCGTCCGGCTCTACACGCTGTGGCACATGTGCTGTGCTGTCCACGCAGAGGTTAACGATACTTGCCCGAGCATAATCCACACTACTGCTATGGACATAGCCCACGGGAGCCCGAGTAAAGGCTATAGTGAGTCAGTCTCACAGCACAAAGAACTACGTGCTACCTAGTACTGTCTAGATGTGTCCGCGTGTAGGGTGATGGTTTGGGCACCAGGTTATAACCATAGTTTGTACTTCGCATGCATCGCAGCTGTGCTGGCACATACTGTCATCCGGACAATGTTACGTCGCAGCCACCCCTCACGCCGAGTAGGGTTTGTGTAACACCCCCCATTGCCCTCTCTGGTTGGTGTGTAACACATTAACATTAATGCCATGGGATGCATCGAGCTGATATCTCGAATGGGGCACACTGGGCATACAGAACATTGGGGTTGAGTGACATTGCTTCTCACCCATCCTTCTGCCATCCTGCCGCTGGAGGATGTTGTGTCATTGGGCTCTGAGCTCCCACCCCCATGAGGTCATGGCCTCGACCACATGCATCCTGACTGTGGTGGTTAAGGCCAGGTAACCTGTTCCGACTAGACACGGCAATTGGTGGGTGAGTGTCTGCATGCCTGGTGGCTGGCAGGGGACTCTCCCCGGGAACATGGGCGTGCCAACTCAGGATCATTACAGCTCCGCCTCCTTCCTCCCTCCCGGCCTCCAGGTATGTGAGGGACGGCCCACAATCATCCCCCCCTCCTCCGCACCCTCGCTGCGATCCACGCGCACCCTCCTCCGCATGTGTCAGGCATGGTGATTGTAGTCCACCTGTAATTGTGGAGCTAAACACAGGATAGCACTACATATGTTTACTGGGCACTACAGCTATGTACCTGTGTGTGCTGGGCAGACAACACATACCTGCACTGGGCTCGTGGGGGACCCAGCATGTGTGCTAGCAATAGGCAGGGCCCCCTGACAACACGCTCCCATACCTGGTCTGTATCCAACCATGTACAGTGCCCGCAGGGGGAACAGGGTGTGTGTATTAGGTACCGCTACACCTAGTTTGTTGCCTTCCCATGAACCCTCAGCTACAGCTATACGACATTGTGGGCCGACGTTATCAAGCCTTAAAACCCATCGGCGCCGTCTGTCATCCGCTACACCTCGCTCTGGCCAATCATACTGTCCACCTCAACCGTTCTGCGTCGGCTCCTTTCTCACACTGCTTTCCACCTGTATTTTCTACCCCGTGTTTGATTGTGCATGCCAGTTGAGCAGGCCATATGTCCCTGGGACATACTGTCGAAGCATACTGCGTACATAGTGTCGTGGCGAGTGACCTACGCTGTGCATTCGAGCAGCTAATGTAAAAGAAGTCTTGTGCCCATTTACAGGCACATGTATTCAATGTGCGTATGGTAGGTAACATAAACATGCACCCGCTCCACAGGCCAAGGCTAATTATTACAGGGGATGAGGAGGCACTGTTGGGAGGGGGTAGGTAAGGGCCTGGTACACGTGGAGATGTTTGTGACAGGTCATGGGGCCTGAGGAGGATGAGGGACCACTATGGTTGTATTTGTGTCCCTGCAGGCCATGGCAGGCAAACAGTGTGACCGCCAGACCAATACAAAGTGCGTGTGAGAATGGAGGCTACTGAGGGACCAGACACATATTATCTTTAGTAGACATATGTCATTGTCCCCACCAAACTACAGTGTGAGTCGAGTTTCCGTGACGTCCCCACAGGGGACTGAGTGGTCGACACAACATTCATCTGCCGTTATCGCATCCGCAACCGTGTATTACTACCACGCTTGCCAATTGCATTGTCATATGCCGGCGACATGGGGGAAGGTCCCTCATACAGTATGCTGTTTCTTGGGGGACTGCTGTAATGCCCGGCGTACATACAATGACTGTGGGAGACCGCTTTCTACCGCCATTCACTGTGCTATCCACAGCCTTTACAACAACAATCACGATGTCCACATCTTTTCTACCTTGCTCAGATGTTACGTTGTGTGCGGGCTGAGGGAGGGTGCTAGCACAGTTATAGATTTAACGGGATTATGTTGGGATCTGCATTGTCCTCTAGTACGCCTGCCATATCTTCAAGGTTCACCAACTGCTTCCCCCATGATGCAGGTGAACCGTTCCGTTTCTTCGACCGCTGTTTTAAAGGTTTTGTGGGCCAGGGTGTAGGTGTCCAGTGTATGCATGAGGTGGATGGAGCACATGTCAGGGACATCGTAACGCCCCAATGCGGCCTGCCGAGCACAGACCAAGCATATGAAATTGGGGGTACGTGGCATTTGGTTTGCCACAACTATGTATTTGTCCTACAGGTCTCCCAGAGTCTTTGTATGGGCTTGATGTTACCTTTGGGGTGCGCGTTGTGTGTTTGTGTTGGACAGGAGTGGTGCAGGGGTACAGCACAGACCCCTGACACCGCGAGCATGGGTACATGATGGGGCTTGGTAGAGATTTTATGGGGGGGCATGTGCCAAATGGTCCCTGCCATCTACACCATGGCTATTTCACCAAGGTATGGAGAGCGTGAAAATATATGCGTAGTCTAGCATACGTACCTGCATGCGGATCTTGCTGTAATCCAGGGCCACAGGTATATTGGCCATATGTGTAATATCGGCCCAAGCCTGTCTGCAAGCTGCTGCTCTAGGTGCGTGAGCATGGAATGGTGCGGGGGTGGGCCCCCTCCACCTGTGCCACTGGCATGCTGTCGTTCCTGCACACAGGTGCTGGCGGCCACCCCTCTTTGATATCAGAATACCTCTTCTTTAGACAGTCAATGTCCCGCAGGGTGTGCCTCCTACCTCGGCACCTGCTGCTGCGGAACTCTCCTGCCCACACTGAATTACGGCTCTTCTGTACTTGTGGCGGCTGCTCTGCCGTCCCAAAACAGAGCATCATAGTTCTCGATGTACCGTAGCGAGGGAGGGTTGTGGTTCTCAGAATCTGAGAAAACCGTGTGGCCCTCCATCCTCTGGATCTCAGGTACAGGTGCCCTTTTTCCTCTTCCCAGTGTGGCGTGTCCTGGGTGCAGCCTGGCCCCTCGTGTTGATGGGCCCGTGCGTCTGTCTCAGCCGCCAATAAGCCCCTGCCTCCTGCGCAACTGGTTGCCGCACCTCCTGCACTCCCGCACCCTCCCTTTCCCTCATCCTTTCTCTGTCACTCTCTCCTATCACTCCCTCTATCCCTCTCCCTCTCCCTCTCCTCTCTTCCCTCTCTCCCACCCTCCCTCTATCCCTCTCTAATGTCCCTCTCATCTCTCCCTCACTCTCACCCTCACCGTGCCACTTCCCACTCTCCCTATGGCTCTCACTCTCCCCCTGCCGCTCCATCGCCCTCCTCTCCCCACTCCCCCTGGCCACACGCCAACCTCAACCTCACCCTCACCCCTTCTCCCACTCCTACGCACACACACTTTGTCAAAGACAAGAACAGATGTGAGCACAATACTACAAACACAACACAATAAACTGAACAGTACACACCACAATACAGAGACAATTGACGACACTCCACTACACTGACACCTGCTCCAATACCTCCTGCCGCTTCCACACTTCGCGCTATCCTACCCCTCAATTCCTCACCATCATCCCTCAACGTGGGCAACAGGCGCGCAGGGTGATTATAAATACGTTTTGAGGACGGTTTACGCTGCATTGCGCATGTGCAACCTGTGCACGGCGCTTGCTTGTGCGCGGCTGGCGTATGTGACATGTGCGCATGGGGCGTGCGTTGGTGGATGTGTGTTGTTGCGCGATAACGCATTTGAGCAGCTGTTAGCGCATGTGCGTTTGAGTGCGTGTGACGTCACGCACGTGACGCATATCGCACAGGAGACGCATACGCCCGGTTCGAGGTGTTGCTCCCCCCGGTCTATGCCCCAATCCTCCATGGGTTAGCCCCGACTCGAGCCTCTATGCTTTAAAGAGTTGCCACAGTGCGCGCCGCCCACAGACACCGATGCCCACCATGCGTAAGGGGTTGGCACATGCGCGCACAACACACACACATGCACGCAAATTCGGGCATATGTGCTGCACATGCGCGCCGCGCACGGCCCATAACCGCGCATGCGCAAGGTACGTACGAAGCCATAGAGGGACCTGAATAAATATGACTGCAGATTAGGTCCACATTGAGGGTTGTTATCGTAGGCGCGGTGTATGTTGGTTGTGGTTACAGGGAGAGAAAGGCAGCTGTAGTGTATTGGGATTCTGCGTGTCGGTATGGTATTGTTCTGTAATTTCTGCAGTTTTACTGTGCTGTATTGTGGTGGATCTAGTCGTGTGTGTTGTCTGCCTGTAGTTGTGCTGTACGTTACATTGTATTGTGCTGTTTTGTGTGTCTCCCCCCCCTTTCATGGGTGGGTTGTAAGGTGTTCCCAGTGTTTAGGCAGGTGTGGGTGTGTTTTTGTGTGTGTGTTTGTGTGTGTCTGTAGTTCATTGGCGGCTATGGTTATGTTGCTGGCATGTGCCCTGAGAAGTGGGGTGGATGCACTGGCGGTTGCAGGACAGGGCGAGATGGTGCCCATGGGGCTGAGGCACAGGGCTCCTCGCATGGGTGTGGACCCCGCAGCAAACTCAGACCTGCCAGCTGTGGGGGTGGTCACACAGGTGCGGTGCGTGACCGACGCAGACGGTGTGCTGACGGTGTGCAGGCCTCGGCAGCCTCGCCTCTACAGCCGCCCAGAGCCCAGCTCCATGGGCGCATGTCGTGAGGACCTGGTCATCTCCCTGTATCGTCCCGACTGAGCACAAGGGCTATTTCGGGGAGCTCTATGAGGATCTCGCGACCTGGACCCTCGAGCCCCTGACTGATGCGGTCACATGCCATAACAGGTTTAGTCAAGCTCCTTGCTGCCTTACATTTCTTCTGCCTCTGGCTGTTTCCAGTCATCCTGTGGCTGCAGTGGGTGGCTTCTGAGCCGGCCCCACCTTCTCACGCTGTCTCCACCATAGTTACCTGCGTGCCATGGTCAGCCGGGTGGTAATTACATAGCCGTTCCTCACATTGGGCTAACGAGTGGGGGACCCATGAACCAGGCCTTTGAGGCGTTAGGGGCTAACCACAAGTTGATGGGAGCTATTGATTGCCAACCACATGTTGCCCTGGTTCCCGCCTAGAGACCAGGGAGGGAGGTCGGTGTTCTCATACCGCAAACAACTACCATTCCCTTGAAATGGTTCAGTTTGTATGTGACTGCTTAATCTGCATATTCTGAATGTGCGTCCCGCGGTTTTGCCAGGTTCGTCTTCCACCCATGCACTGCCTATAATCCTGCATCCACTCAGCACTGTTCAGGCACTTTGAGGAGGGACAAATATGGGGACTGTATGTTTCTGGGTGAGTATTTCCATCTAAACCTATTTATTTTCTGCATATTATGTATTGGTTTATGTAACATCTGTTATATTAGGGCGGTTCCTGTTTGGCCAGCTTTGCATTTGAAAACGTACCTCACGTTCAAAAGACATATGACTGTTCTGTGTGTTACATTGTTACCCAGGAGTGTATATGGTGGATTCACAGGGACCTAATTTGCATTGAGACATAACAGGATTGTGATAACGGTTTTTGATTCATACCCTGCTCATGTTTGTTCTGGGAACCTAAGCTCAGGTGCAGATGTTTGTGGTCCTGTTGTGTGGATTGGTACTAGTGTGTGTGTGTGAACATCTGCCCACATGTGGGGGGGGGGAAGGTTGCTGCCCTTCACACACACCTGTGAGGGCTGGCTCATTTTCTGGTCCTTTTGTTATGTCATGTAACGTTTATGTTCTGGACAATCCATACACCTAACCCTTGTCATTGGTGTGTGAGGGTCCACACACTCACTCGTACTGGGTGGGTCACCCCGGGGGTCGCGGTATATACCTGGGGGGGGGGGGGACCCTTACATATGATTGGTTTCAGACACCTGACCTTTGCACATCTGCGAAGTATCAGTTTTGCATATGTATTGGTCATGCATTTGACGGCCTGTGCTTCACCGCAGGAGAGATTACCTTTGGCACTGCAGATGTGTGGGACATTAGGCGAAGTTGTATGTTGCTGATCCTATTGTTGTGTTGAGCATTGTGTACAGGTGACAGCAGGGGCAAGGGACTACATGGGTGTTGATTGCCAGAGAGGTATTGGTCGCACATACCCAGGTAGGTGCTCTGCCCTCGGTCCCATGTGATGGGTGGCAAGCTCATGTGGGCTACGGTGTGCCCCTCTGTGGGCCACAGTTTAAAAAGGGCTCAGAACATTGATGGAGACCATGTGCAGAGGGGGGCTAACCGGAAGGATTAAGGTTGAATTAGCAGGACCCAGCATAGGGACGTCAATATGCTCCCTATTTGAGATGTGGGACCTTGGAGGGACAGGGGTCTATAAGGCGGTGATGTTGGTTGTGACCCTGTCAGACCTCCCTGGCATACAATGCGTCCTGGGTGCGAGGCTCACATCGGAATTCCATCACAGTTTTTGGTTGTGTACATTGCTGACATTACTTTTGAACAGGTTGATATGTGCATTTGGTGGTATAGTCTAACGTTGGAGGAGGTGGTCTAGATGAGGACAGGAACTGCCAGTACCAATACGCATGTGCCACACATAGAAGTATTTCTATAGGTACAACTGGGACTCGGTTTTTTTATGGCAGTATGTTACAGGCTCCATAGGCCACTGTTTTACCATTTATAGTCAACATAATGTAGTATGTTTCACAGAATGCATAGTTGGTGGTGGTCCATATATGTCTGTCAGGATGTGTTCTGCATTTGTTGTCGCACAGTCCATACCTGTGTACTATGAGAGGTTAACATGCACTCATTGCATTGACATGCAACATTTCTTCTCTGCAGGTGATGGCAGGGGTCATGGGTTGTCTGCCCCTGGGCTGTCGACCGGCTGACCCCTGTTGCGTCATCCACGGCACCACTGCAGGAGAGGGAGGGTACAAATCGACGGCCCATCGCATCACAGCCGCTCTGTCATAGGAGCGCCACCTTTGGCGTGTTGAAACGGTCGCTTTCACAGGTGTCTGGATAGGACAGGCCGGGGCCTTAACAATATAGACCTATGACTGTGGCAGAGATTATCTTGCCTGTTGGCATCCAGCACAACAATTGCTCTCCAGGCAAAATATTCCTGCAGAGATTATAATGAGGATCTGGATGATGATCCACCATGCCCCCCTGTACGTGCCAGTGGTGACAACACAAGAGGGCACAGCGGTCAGGCGGAGGTTGATTGCAGAGATCTTCTTCTGGTACGTATTGCATATATTCCCACATATATGTGCTGTTCTGTGTGTTGTGTATGGTCCATAAAGGTTTTTGTGGTCGGAACATATCACCTTCAAGGTTGCAACAACTGCATTGTCATTCAACTTAACATTCCCACGGTCACGCATATAGCCATGCGTTGTGGGACCACCCATGTGGCCAGCGGCACACCAAAAGCATCTGTTGGTGTATTATGTGTGTGGGTGTTGCTACACCCTTTCATATAACTTTGTGGGTCACATTCCCAGTTAGTTGGTGGTGGTGATTAGCACAGTTGACTGTTGAAAAGAAGAGTTCGTTGGTTTCATGGTCTGGATGGGAGCACGCGGTGGCAGGCATATGTTGCAGTAGATCACAGTGGGAGGGGATGGTACCCTGTTTTGTAGAGCCCAGTTCCCCTGCGGGGTATTTGTTTCTATTGTACACCTTTTTGTCCACTTTTGTGGGTGTTATGCTTGTGTGAGCTGGCTATGTGTGTATGTTGGCTAGGGTGTGGTGACACACTGTCCTACATAGCACAGAGCACACTGCTTATGAACTGGCTTTCCAATGATGTTATCTTAATTATGTGCAGACGGTTGGTTAATGCAACCCCACAGTTGTGCCCTGATGTATTACTTATTCACGTAGGCCTTGAAACATGGGATGTGTTGGCAGGAGTGTGACCTGCTCTGTGTGCCACGCCAGGAGGCCCATATCATTGATTAGCAGCTGTATTGTGGACCGGTGTGGCGCAGTCAGTGCATTGTGTGCCATAATTGTCACACACATACAGACGGTGACGATGGACGTTCAGATCAGCAAAGGGTGGGTTACAGTAGCCAAGTGGTACGCTGCCATGTGTGTGTGTATATTCAGTTTAGAGGTTGTCCCCATGAGGACACATGGCATTTTTCGCCGATGCTATGATCAAACAGATGCACACATTGCTGGATGTGTCATCAGACACGTGGGATTTGTATGCAGGAGGATATGGTAAGGGCGCCTGTTATTGTAGCTGACCTTTGAACAGTGGAGGGATTGGACAGGTTCCTGCAGGACAGCGTTAATAGACCATACTGAGAAGTAGCTTACCCCGGATAATCGGTGCTTGAACACGAGTACAGGTATTGTGGGACCTGTGTCTTTTGGGGAATACAGCTAGGTACGCCTATGACCTAGATTGGCCGAACTGTTGGATACAGGATACTGTGGATGTCTGCTGCTCGGAACAGAACCCAGTATGACGTATGGCATATCTTATACATGGCTGTGGATGTGTGTGAGGGCCAGGATAGCACAGTATCACATCAGCAAGTACCTTAAGGACCTTGCAAGGGATGTTTATCGGTCCACATACACACAGACACCTAGATGACAGTTATTTGGGTTATGGTGGCACACTATAGGCCACTCCATGGTTTTGACATTCGCACTCTCACACCAGTGGGATGACATGCAGCCATTATGGTCAGGTCACAGGCAGACATGGGCGGTGTGGTTTTAAACAGACGTGGGCGCTGTACATTGCCATCTATTTGAGCGCATCTCATCAGCACACAGGCTGTCAATAATAGTTGGGGTGTGTAGAGGTACCACTGCGGATATGTCTTTGGGCCAAATGGATACGGAGGTGTTACTGCATATCTCCAATGTGTTACAGCAATGTAACAGTGGGGTAACATAGAAGCAGTGGAATGGCAAGTACAACACGGAGAGGGGGTATTGGTGGCAACCATGGGGTAGGGGAAACAGGCTTGATATTGTGACATTGGGATGGGCCATCATTAGACATGGTGGGCGAGACAAAACACACTATCTTGACCAGTGTTGTACAACAAACAGAGTGGTGAGGGAGTATGACACGGGGATTTGGGCGGTACCTTTATATGAGCAACGGACATCTTCCGTTCTGCCTCTCCCATGTCCACAGTTCCGTACAGTATGTGATAGTGCACAAGTCCAGTCCATAGGTCATGTGGTGGGGTGTGACGAGCTGGGGGACAGAGAGGTGCAGTGTGTTGTGTTCACACTTTGGACATGAAATATGTTTTGTTTCCCGTGTGTTTTCACTGCACAGGACATACTTTGTGAGGAAGCTGTTTCTGTGGTGCGCTGGCAGATTGCCACCACCTGACGGGTGAGGGGGACAGCAGTGAAAGCGAGTCGTCTTGCCCACGATGCTGCGGTGCAAGGGGTGTCGGGGGGGTTTGTTTTTGCCCTCGTCCCCTTGGATCTAACAGCTACAAACTTGTGGCCTGACTTACTAACAGTACCCATGCGGCCCAACATGGCGCTTATGAGTATGTGTCATACTGTGGCAGATGCTTGTGGTGGGTTTTTTAAATTTCCTTAGGCTCTCCCTTACCTATTTATCTTGCGTGGGGACCCGGGCTGTTGTTCATGACATATCCCCTATGTGTTTGTCGTACAGTATGTCTTCTGCAAAACTGTTTTATTGGCATTTGTACGACATGAGCTACATGTGTATGTGTTTTCGTCTGACTTACAGGAACAATGCTAACTTGCTGCCCTTCCGCACCAACCACTGTTATCTCAGCCATCACCGGGGTATCAGCGGCAGGTCACTCGCGCCCCCCCCCCCCCCCCCTTTATGTCCACAAGTTGCCAGTTGTGCACATACATGCCATGTATCACAGTCTGTCCCGCAGACCGACGGCATACTGTGTGGGTGCATGTTTTATGGCGTTGACTGTGGTGCTGCTTCTAGTGTCCAGTGCATGGTACATTTATCAGGGTGCTGTGCGGGGTGGGAGCACCTTGTGTGCAAGTGGTGACTGTGCTACCTGTTAGCCGTAGTGGCTGTTTACATGGTCAACATTCTCACACTGTGGTGGTGCGGTGTGAGCATACCTGTGGGTATTGTGTTCTTAGGGGACCAAAAAAACTGTGGGGGTGGAGGCAACCTTTTTTTATTTCAGGTATCGGCATTATGTGGACATGCATCAACTTGACTTTGACATGGTGATTCTAACCTGGTTGGCTGACATTGTCTCCCTTCACTGGTACCTGATGTGGCATGTGGAAGTCCGCTCAAGGGATTCGTTGACGGACACATAAAGGCACACACAGGGTATGTTGGCCCTTTGTTATTTGGGGGTACATGTTGGCTGTACCTGTTACTGAGTTACTGTTTGTCTCATTTTACATGTCATGGTGCCTGTCGATGCACACGAACAGATGCATATAGTGGGTAGCAGTGTGAACATGGATATGAACATGCCCAACATCCATGTGACCCCAATTCTGCATTGACATTTGATGTGTCATAATATGCATATTATTTCATGTTCATATTTATGTCATGTTTGCCTTTTCATCCGTTTTCATCTGTTATGTTCACAGTTGCGATTCTCTGCAATGTTGGGTTGTTTTTGACAAGGTGTCCAACACTACCATAGACGTATCCTCCTCCTGACACAGTAACAGAATGCACCCCGGACACATTTCCCTACAGTGCATCTGGCGTCGCCATCACCACCTTGTGGGGAACCGACCACCATTGAATTGTTTCTGGGGAATGGTGACCATTGGATGTTTTGACTTATGCGAGTGGAACAACATGGCCTGTGATGGACAGTATTGCTTTTGGACCACTGCTGTGGCCATGACTGACCTGTACACCACACTGTTTCGGTCATTCTGGGGCTGGGGGTCCTCGCGCATTGCAGGGGACACCGATGAACTTTTCACGGACTGTGGCATATTGGAATTTGACACTTGGCTATGCAAGCCCATGGTTGCATTGACTACGTTTTGACCTCACCTGTTGGATTACAGATACAACCTGCTTTTTTGGACGCTGGGTGTAGCAGGGACTGACATTGTCAGTGTATGTTGTACATTCCTCCCCAGTTGTTTAGTTGTTGTGGGTTGGCCATGTGTGTGACATGGCACCCAGGATACGTTCCATCTGTTTAGTTTCAACTCGAGCATACAGCCATGTTAGTGGCATGGGGTTGACGAGGGAGCGGTCATATTATCTATTTCACACCTGCCCTCCACCTTAACATGATACCGTTTTTTCTGCCCACACCAACCCTTTCATGCCCAACAACATCCATTGATTGATTTTTGCAATGGGCCAGGGGTTTTACATGTATGAGTGGCATCACTTGTATCATGTTGGGTATACGGATTGTGCTTTGTGTTTCTGACTGCTTGTAATGTTTGTGATCCACAGCATGTTGGACCTATGGCTTTTTGTGTAGTTCACTGTAGGAGGTTTGGCTCCCTCATGTCCCTCTTAACATGCTGCGTCATTGTGTTTGCTTACGGGCACATGACGTGACAACTCTGCATGTATGTACACACCTTAAATTGCACATCGGTACGGTCCGGTTTATCCGCCGCGGTAATGACAACTCTCATTGCGCCATTATATTTTGGTGTGTGGCATTGTGGGTGTCCATTGCCCTCCTTCAATTGTGCATTCCATTTACCATGTTTATATTTGTCCCCACCCCTGTCTAACCAAACAAACACTGGAAGTGTCCACTCCTGCTTGGTGGTCTTCTCTGGAGCTTTCTGGCAGGGTTGTATTTGTTTTGTATTCGCTCTGGGTTTCATGTGCCTCTGCGCCCTGTTAGCATATACTCATTGTGCTGGTGATTATTGAATATTCTCTGTGATCTACAATTATCGAGTTTCTGATTCCTAGATCAGGCATTAGGTGAGAGGTTGCACATTTACGTTCAGGGAGTTATTTTCACTTGACATCATAGCATGTTTTCATTTGTGAGCCTCCTGTGTTGCCGTGATGGCTATGTTTCGAGGGACAGGTGAATGTGTTTTGGGTCCTCATCCAGCACCGCCTAAGGTTTTTCCCGATGGACTCGATTGTGCGTGACACATTTGAGGGATGCAGCACGAGGTGGTGGGGGTGGACCTGATTGCCATGTACATTAGCGTGCACCTGTTGCAAATTATTTCTCGTGCCCTTATCTTACAGTCTATGATGTGTCATTTCTGTGGGATGTGGTTTGTTGCCATGCTAAATGTTTTTCTGTCTCTCACCATGGCTGCACTCACCTTGATTTTATGTTATCACGGTCTACAGTGTCTGTGAGGGGTGACCCAAATAAAGATATGTTATTTGACACACATCTGTCTCTTTTGCTCCTTGATCATGGTGACACACATGCAATGCAATGTGTGCCTTCGAGTCGGTCTGACCTGACTTCCCTGTGACCCGTGACAACTCCAGGGTGTTCTGGTCCATGTCAGTTTTTCTGGTCGATTCGCCCACGGTACTGGGGGGTTACGTGACATGCCCAAGGCCACAATTATTGCTAGTGTGAATCGGGGGCCCTGGTTACTTGATGTCCACAACAGGTTCATGACCAGTAGGCTACTCCTCCACTCTTTGAGCACATGTTGCACTTCTATTACCTGGGTTGGCTGGTCCCATGTCCATGGCCCACCTGTGTCCACATCCTTGGAAGTGACAGGTGTGTAAATGTCCACCCCTTATTGCAACATCAGTGGGTTTGACAGGTTCCCACATAGACCCCTCCCGTTGGACTTATTTGGTCTGCCTTGTACTCCAGTGTGCTGTTTGTGGTAGTGGTTAGAGGCGTGTGTTTTAACACAGTAGTTTGCAGGTTTGATCCCCACATGTGGCATGTTCTGTTGGTTTTTCTGTTGTGCTACCTGGACCATTTTGGTACCAGCAGGTTTCAGCAACTCTACACACACCCTTCCCTCTCTTCACTGTACAGCAAGGTGTGTCCACTCTGTGCTGTTTTAGCCATCAGATGTTATCAGTCACTGATGTCCTCCCTTTCTTTATGGTGTTTACATGGCAGTGCACTCTGGGTGTTTGGCTGTGGTTCAGCTGTTTTGTGGTACACCTGTTTTCATGTTGTGTTCTCTCCTGTCCTGTCCCCCAGATTGGTACCCATCTCCATCTAGCAATCCTCTGATGCCCTCAGGATTTGGTTTCCGCTTCCTCTTTCGCATGCTGTATGCACGGCATAACATTGCATTGGGTGTGGTGTGCATGTGTCCCCCTGTTCCCACATACAGACTAGGTTTTTCTGATCTTTACTCCAATGACCTGCATGTCCATTTGGTCATGATTACTGTTGGGGGTTTGCCTTTCCTGGCAATCCAGCATGCGTCTAGTGGTGATGGGCTTCATTAGTTCTGTATGCAGCCCTCTGCTAATGCACTGATGTTGGTGGTGTGGCCTACCAGTTGTTGCCTTGTCAATTTGTGGTGGTGGTCATAGGTTTGATTCCTCTCTGTTCTCTTTGATGTGTATGCTTGTCCTGCATAGGTGGTTTTCGATTTGGTAATGACAGTCATATATGTGCAGAGTTGTGCTGCGAGAACATTGTAAACCCTCATCTGAGATGGGAATCATCCTTCTGCCCATCTTAGGTATCCAAGCTTTTTGGCCATCGTAATCTGACGTGGTCATGCTGCCTACAACCACTGTCCTGCACTCCTACACATTCCTGCATTTCATCTCTCCCTGGTTGCCTCTCGTGTTTGTGTCTCTGGCATAACACTGCTACTCCACTGTCATCCTGACAGTTCCATCTATCCTGCCATTTCAGCCTCCTTCACTGCACACATCTCTCCCATCCTCTGTCAAACACTGACATTATAAGCATGGGTACAGTACCATCACTCTGTTCATAGCTACAGATGTCCCCGATCACATAACCAAACAGTCACAAGCAACATATTTTAACCACAAGCCTGTCTCCGTCTTACTAGCATCCTTGCTAATTTGTGTAAAATAGTTTGGGTATGTTATCGTGTTCACCAATGCATATTATCCATCTACATAGTTTTCCCCATGGTATTCCAGGTATCTGTTTCCTGTTATATTTAACACCAACCAGCCTGTTGCTTCAGGTCTTTCTTTTTTTCTCTGTAAAACCACACTCCTACCACATAGTGAACATGGACATAGATATCCATAACTAAATGAACTGGATATATATGTGTGTCCATTTCTCGAGGCAGCCACATGGCCTGGGGCTGAGTTGTGTAGTACAGAGCAGCTTTTGATCTACATACCTATCTATTACCTCTGCATTGTCTTTCACTTTCAGCTCTGTGCAGTGTTTGGGTTACATGTGCGGTTGGCAGCATACCTCTCTGTTGCCCCGCACATTGTGGGATGTTGACTGCTCCTAGCAACTGTTTTTGGGTTCACCTATACATCCTTTGGGGCATCTTATCTCACACCTTCGTTTCAGGCAGCTTATGAGATCCCAACTATGGTGCCCTAGGAGTTGCCACCCTTTCCACATGGCCGCTGGGTAACATTAATACTCGCCTCTGCTGACATGGTTTGTTTCTGATGTTCCGTTCTGTTGCACACTGGAGGGTGCCTTAATGTATGGCACTGGGAAGGCATTCCTTTTTAGATGGCAACACAGATTGCTGTTCAGTTGCATGCAGGGAACCAGACGTACCTCAGCCAACCTTATGCTTTCACTGCTGATGTTAACCCATGACCCCTGCACCATCCGTCCAATCTCCTGACCATTGTGCGGCCCTGTCTGTTCCTTCTTGCCACGGGTTGCACACCTACTTAGGATTTCCATGCGTCACAATGCACAGTGCTGCCAGCACAAACAGTGCTCGTAAAACCTTTCCCTGCCGCATACGGCCACCCGATAAAGCTGCCTATAGGCAAGCATTGTAGGGTGCCTTGGTGGACAGTGCACTTTATAATGTACCCTCTAGGGTACCTTGTAGGGCACCTTTTATGCAGCACCTTATATTACCGTGCTTTGGAGAGTGCATTTGCTAACAGCAGTCACTAAAATAAAAGCTTAAAATGCCTCATTCAGCTATATTCATCATGACATATAAT
This sequence comes from Ichthyophis bannanicus, assembly GCA_033557465.1. NCBI lineage: Eukaryota > Metazoa > Chordata > Amphibia > Gymnophiona > Ichthyophiidae > Ichthyophis > Ichthyophis bannanicus. The sequence continues at coordinate 1,785,508,232 of CM066031.1, read as the reverse complement.
GGCTCAGCACGCCTTACTAATTGGACCCCTGTGGGGGATCGAACCCCTGATGCAATGCATCATTGGTTAGTGGGTCCCCCATTGTGTCTTTTGCTCTGTTCCCCTGCTTCCACATCAGCCGCGCCACCTTAGCCTCACACTATTCAAGTGCGCTCGTAATACATTGAAGAGCGCGCCGCCTATTGCTGCCCAGTATTTCTATTCCTCCTAAAATTATGCCCTCAGTGAGGCTTGTTAACTGTGCACTGTGGGGGATTGAACCCCTGATTCGATGCATCATTGGTGAGTGTCTTCACCATTTCTGCTGTGGCTCCTCTTCCTGTGTTTGTCTGTTGGCGTCACTGCCTTCGGCCTTCCATATTTTCAAGCGCACCGCCTCCTTCCGCTCAAACCGCAAGGAACTTAACAGCACATCGCCTACTGCACACCATTTGCAGTCGAAGAGCATTCTGAGCCCCATATGAACAGTGCTGCGCACATCATGCCCGCCCAGATATGAACATTTGTGCCGCCTGTTGCTGCAAAAGGTTAGCAGGGTTCCCCTTTCTGCCGTACAGGATTCATGGGTTTTTGTGTCCTTCTAGTGCACCTTTCACCATTAATGTTATTGCCCTCAAGCTTGGCGTTTTTGTGGTGCACAATGGTGACTTGAACCCAGTGCCCCTGCACCCTTGGTTAGTAGCTTCACCCGTTGTGCTACGGCACTGTTCCTTTGTGGCCCCAGCAGCGCCCCACTTAGCCTTCCCACGCGCTAATGTGGACCAGCAAATGTGCGCGCCGCGCACAGGTACGTTCCATTTTTATTCCTTTTTTCTGCCTACCCGCCCACTCCTTATATTGCACAGGCACACTAAAGGGGCCCCGCACCATTTCGG